>CM077030.1:149441667-150691667 GCA_039090855.1 Macrothele yani | reverse complement strand
CAGCAGTTTCACAAGGACTGCCCAGATCAGGTCCAGGTCAGTAACAGATCCAAGTCAGGTCGAAAATTTCTTAACCATTTCCAACTCTGATATGTATTAGAAATATAATATTTTGAATGCAGTTGAATTTATTTTTAAAGAGATTACAGTAGGAATTATTTCTGCTCTTTTTGTAAATCAGTTTTTACCAGGACATTTCATCTACTCAGATTTCCTTCAATATCAGCAGAACTTATAAATCCTATTTCTACAAACTAATAAATTGCATGTTCTCTTGCAATATTTTGAAACTGCACACTCTAAAAATATTGTGTGCCCTGCAGTTTAAAAAAAATTGTACATTCATACCATGGGCGTTGCTGGTGGGAGGGCAGGCAGATACGTCTCCCTTAATATTTCCGACCCTCCATATTTTTTTTTGCAAAATAATTGTGATATGTATCTAAAAATTATTGCAATGCATTCAGGTATGCATTTATTCAATACACTTAGAAGATCTGCTGTTACGAGTACATTTAAAAAGAACTTAAAAAAACAACAAAAGAAATTGGCTATTATTACTGCACGCTTGCACCTCTCCCCCTCCCCAATTTCTCTTTGCCAGTGATGCCTGTGCTCATACCTTTAATGCCTGCCACAGTTCAAACCAGTAGGAATTTCCTACCTCCATTAGTAGAAAATAAAATGAAAGTCAAGTACCTAAAGCAATTATAAAAAATAAAATGAAAATGCGGTAACGTCATCTCTTTCACCTGATTATTTTTTTAAAGTTCTTTCAACGAGCTCACAGCTTCTCCATGTTTTATATAAAGGCTTAGAAATAAAATCCAGATATTTCTTGAACTTTTTTTTTTTTAAATACTGATGTTTAATGAGAATACTCTTTTTTCCCCTTGTTTATTTGTTAAGAACAATCATAACTGCTTTTCAATATAATAATATCATACACCTTAAAAAAGTGTGCATGCTTATAGCAAAACTCTTTACACATTACTGTTGAGTGGCTAAGGTCCACACAACATTGAAGCATAGCAAGTCAAATGGATGGCAACTGATATACTGTATATTGCACTGATATTTTATATGATGTTGAAATTATATACTTAAAAATGTATGATCTATCCATTGCTATTGTCGTAGCATGTTATAAAAAAATTTAAAATTTATTTATGTGAATGATTTACAAACATATATGTGCATTCACTATTACATTCAAACACAACTATGTATATATTCACAATATTCAAGCACGAAATTCTGTGACAAGTCCACTTTGCAAATGTCATCATAGGGAACCACTCATTTAGTTGAAGACATTTGCAAATTGGACTTGTCACAGAATTTGTTGCTTGAATATTATGAATATATGTAGTTGTGTTTGAACATAAGTGTATGTACATATATGTTTGTAAATCATTTGCATAAATAATTTAAAAAAATTTATAACATGCTACAATGACAATAGCAACGGAAAGATAATACATTTTAAGTATATAATTTCTTCATCATATAAAATAAATGTCAGTGCAATATATATATATATATATATATATATATATATATATATCTGTTGTCATCCATTAGACTTGCTATACTTCAATGACGTGTGATCCTTAGCCACTCAAGAGCAATGTGTAAAGAGTTTTTCTATAAGCATGCACACTTTTTTATTATATATCTCCATAGCATGTTCAATTTAAATGCTATTACAAATGTTAGTATCGAATTTAGTATTGCTTCTTTTCAAGTAAAACATACATGGCATATCATAGATTAATTTTCCTCCTGAAAAAAGGACAGAAATGTTACCTCCCTTTTCAAGCCTGATCTTATAATAAGCATGAGTATCTAATAATTTCATTAAGCCGGCACAGCTGCTTGGAAAAATCCACTCATACAAATTTTCTGAAGTTCGACCGTTACTATTTCTATGATAAACAATATTTTACAATAGCCCACTACGACAAAGAAATATTTTAAATGCTTTTTAAATTTATGTTTAATCTTTTAAATTGTCAGTTCATATACAACTCAGTGGTTAAGAAGACGTTTTTTTAAATCTCTTTTCCTCCATGAAAATTCAACTTTTTTTACTAAAATTCCTTTCATGTAAAGCTAAGAGTTTATTAAACCAATTGCTTTTCCATTTCGTTTATAATTTAAGGCAATGTAAAATCTTAAAAAACGAACAGTGTCGCACTAATGCTTTCCTATGGAAAATTATCTGCTTTTGCATCTTGAGTGTAGCCACGCCAAAGCTGGTGGTACTACTTTCATGGCAGAGGCATATAAACCTGGCTTCACTTTGCTAGCGTGGGAGGAGTAGGGAGCAGTGACTCCTCTTATTTCCTACCTCCATGGCAATCACTAATGACACTTCATCAGATTTTTCCCAAACTATGAATTTTCAACTTAGAATGGCTATGTAAGGCAATCTATTTGAAGCAACGTCTAAGTATCAATATTATTAAAAAGATTGTTTCGGATGTTGTGAAGAACTTACAACTGATGCTGGTTCCAAATTTGGCCTTGTTGAGATTTCATATGGCATTTCTTTTTTATGGCAAATTTCCATTTTCTCTAAAATAAATTTTAAAAAAAATAAGAATAATTGCAAGTGATATACAAAGTCAATTTCAGAAATAAAGTCAAATTAAATGGAAAGACACATGACTATATACACACCAATACATTAGTAAACATTTCCATTGTGTTAAAAAAAGTACTAACACTATGTACAGCTGTAGTTATTGCATTGAATGTGTAAACCAGAGGCTGCTCAAAGTGATTTCCAGAGTTGGCTACTGGTAATACTAGGCCTTCTCCGAGCACTTACTGCCAGGTAGTGATCTTGCCTCCTGGTGGTTATCCTCGGGCCATCACTCTTGGGTTGATCTGCAACATTTCCATGCATATAGAAATCTAGTATGTAGCTGGCTTACTACATTTTGCAAAACTACTAAAGCAGCAGCCATATCGATCTGCTGTGGACCTGCCTGTAACGTACCTTACCAACAGCCCTATTTCTGTTATCAATGCTTAAACGTCGTCTGGACACCATTTACGGTTAATACCACACTGAAAGCAATACGTTCAGCAAACTTCTAGACCAGTGGTTCTCAAAGTGAGGTATACAAAGCTAATACTGGGAGTACACGATTCAGTGGCGGCCCGTGGTAGGAAAAATAGGTGAAGAGCTACAAGAGCAATATGAAAAGATATCTACTGTCTTAAATGAAAATCAGTTAATGAGAACTTACCTACTTTTTTATATATTAGATCAATTCTTCTTCCCTTTAAAGCTGGAAATTTGTCATTATGTCGTCATAAAATGGCTTTTTCTTCGTGACATCAAGAAAATGTCTTTCTGAATAGAAATATTTGCCAAAGAAGCAAGTTTATCTGGAGAAATAGTGTTTCTAGAGTAAGTTTGTATTCTTTTAAGGCAAGAAAAACTTCTTTCCACTGAAACACTTGCAGATGCAATTGTTAAAATCTGGGAAACCAATTTATAAGCTTCTGTAAAAATGCCTTTATCTCCATGAAGCACTCGAATTTTTCATCAGCATATACAAGACTCAGTTCATCTTTAAGGCGCTGGTGTTTAGTAAAAAAATTTCCGTAAAAATTTTGTAGATTTTCAAAAGCGTGAGAGGGAAAGCATGAATTAAATTGGTTGAATTTGGTTGTGTCGGCAAGCCAGGCAAATTGAAGTTTAAGTTTCTCACAGTCTTGAAATCTTATATCCATTTCCATAAGAATGTGGTACAAAATTTCAAAATACAATTGTTTATAATTTTGAAAAATTGTTTCTGGTGTAAGAACAGCATATTCCTATTTAGATCTGCTTATTTCTGTGATTTTGCTAGCTTTTCCAAACAGTGTTCCAAATACCTCATCATTCCTTTTATGGCTCAAAATTTCATAAGTTGTTTTTAATTTGAGTAACACAGTAGTTTATGTCTATAGATGTTTTCTGCAAAATTTCGAATAATAGATCGATGAAGTCAAATATTTCATTAAATACTATTCCCAAAAATGTAAATTCAAAAGTGTTCATATCATTTGAAAACCCTTGGGCAAGTTCAATTGATTTTTTTCTCTGATTGGTCACTATTTGTGAGAAATTCAAATACTTCCTTCAATTTATCCCAATTTTCAACTATTACACATACTAACTTCGAAGTGGAATACCATCGAATTTCCGTTATGGTTGGCATGCATCTTGCGGTTGTTGATGTGAGTGTATTGTTGTTGAAAAAACAAAGGAATTACACTGAGGCTTGCAAAAATATTCGACACTTAGAAATTTTAGAAAAACTCTGCTGTAATACAAGGTTCAAACGATGTACTAAGCAATAACAAAAATAGCTTGAGAAGCTTTACGCTTCATTCTTTTTCTGGAGCCCAGTCAAGTGTCCAGACATTACGTTTGCCCCATCGTAACATTGTCCTATTTGATAATCAAACTGTTCCAAAACTTTGTCTAGCATTTTGTATAAAGCTTCTGACGTTCTATCTTCACTCACACCATGGAAACCCAAAAATCGTTCAACCAAATACACCTTCCGAATCAACAGATCTTATTATTAAAGAGCACTCGGAAGTCTGGTTATGTCTTCCCATCTACTTGAATAGAAAAGCATTGAACTTCATTTATTTCATTTTTGACGTGATCGTTTATATATTCAGAAATACATTCAATTAATTCGTTTTCAATAGTTTTTGAGTCACCTGTGAAGACATTTTTTATCGTTTCGTATTGATTTTGAATTTTTAAAAGAGTTCTTGATATCAACAGTGGAAGCAATTCCTTGAATTTCTACGATTTATCGAGTCAATGCCTTCGTCATGGTCACGGAATGCTAGTTCTTGTTAACTCAAATACAGTACTGCATCAATCATTGTCTGCAGGAAAACTCTATTTAAACGAACGCTTTCGCTGAAATGTATTTTCAAAAGCCTAGCATTCTCCCTCGGGGCATCGGTAATGGTTTCTGATACTTTTCAAAATTATTTAGCATTAATTCGCATTTCAGGTGTTCGCTAGAATCCCCACGTTTGTGAAGTGACCGTTTTATATTTAAGAAATTTGAAAATTGTATTTATTCCGAGCCGAATTTTATTACTAAAAAATAAGCAGGGCCAACAAAATAGTTTTTGTAACACAGAAGGGACTACAAAGCCATTTATATTCAGTAAACCAACAATTTTTAAAATTAATATTGTAAGATTTGTCGCTCTTCTTGATTTCTTTCTTGTCGACAATTGTCAGTGAATCCGTCGGTCGTCGTTGAAGTAAAATGTCTCTTTTATTGTCATCTTTCCACTGATTGAACGGAGTTTGCTATAAATTACAGACAATGTCATTCACAGGATACATACTGAAAACTAAAACTATCACTGTCAGTTAAACTGTACACGAAACTAAAGTAACTAATGAAGTTTTTAACAAACAATCACGAAACACGAAAAAACAAATCTCTTTCAGAAAGTATGAACCGAAAAACTGCAAAGCCCTAGTGGATTGCCAAGGATTCCCGTTCCACTGCGATCTCTTCGGAAGGTCACGACTTCAGGTGCAGAGGCTTGCCGTCTCAAGCTAAAACACTTTACTTGCCCGGCAGATAGGGGAGGGTGACGTCACAGTTACCATAGCAACTCTGACGACAACTGCAGACTTACAAGCATTCTCATTTCAGCTCTTCACTTGAACTGTTTTGCGTATAAGGACTTGTTTTCCGTATTGGACGCGCATTGTGAATTGATATCAAATCAGAATTGGATGACTGGCTAAAAATTGGAGTAAGAAACAAAAATAAGAAATTTGTTAAAAAGCTGAACCTTAAAGAAGAGAAATTTTTGAAGAAAAACTATTCCAGTAAAAACAAAAAAACTGCAGTTCTTAGTCATGTAAAGGACAACACTGCTACTGGAGTTAGCCAAGAATTATTACAAGTGATAAATAAAGGAAGTAATTTCAATCTATCCAAAGAAAAAATAAATCCAGAAAAATTGGTAATTGAATTGGAAAGCATCTGCAGCACTTTAGAAAAAGAGGACCAAATTAAAGCAGACCTCCTCAGAAAAGATTACTACAATAGCCTTACAAAATTCCAGAAGCAAGTAAGGAAACCTAAAAAAAAATTGATAATAGTCAATTAAAAGCTCTTAAAGATTTCAGAAAAAATGAAAGTGTAGTTGCTGTGAAAACAGACAAAAGTAAGTTGATTACTATTATGGATAAGAAAGATTATCTAGAAAAGATGGAAGAAGAACTAAAAAAAACTATGTATGAAGAAGTAAAAGAAAACCCACTACCAGATTTGATTAAAAAAGTCTCTAAGCTTATTTCACTTCAAAAAAAGAAAAACCAGCTTCCAGAAAACTATAAACAATTCTCAAAATTACAGTTCAGATTACCTCAAATATATGGAATAGTCAAACTGCATAAAGAACACCAACCAATTAGACCAATAATAGACTCAAAAAAACTCTATTCTTTCAAATCTAAACTATTTTTTAAAGTCACACCTTCAGAATCTTTTAAAAGAGCCACCTAACTTGATTAAAAACTCAATGCAGCTAAAAGAAAAACTAGAACTTCTTCCTAAATTAGATTCTCCTATTATGGGTAGTTTAGATATAGTGTCTATGTATACTCACATTAATATAGATCAACTTATAGACTTTATAGCGGAAGACTTGACAGACCCAATAGTTTTTCACAACAAGGAAAAAAACATATTAGTAGGAATTTTTGAAATGCTTACTTTCTCTTTGCAGAACAACTACTTTCAATTTGGGAAAACTTTTTTTCATTCAAAAATCGGATCTAGCTATGGGCTCCCCACTCTCCCCACTCTTAGCTAACTATTATGTGGGAAAACTAGAAGAAAAGATACTAGTACAACCCACATACTTCTGCTTATATAGCAGATACATGGATGACATCTTATTTATAATAGATAGCTCAGAAATTGTTCCAGAAAGAATTCTAGACTCATTCAGTGAATTAGATGATTCCCTTAAGTTCACTATTGAACTTCAAAAAGAAAGAAGAATAAACTTTTTAGATATTACTATCTATTATGAAGATGAAAAATTCTTCACTAGTTGGTATAAAAAACCAATGAATACTAAAAGACTACTGGATTTCAATTCCTATCATCCAGTTTCTATTAAGAAAAATGTAGCAAGTCAGTTTTTAGAAAAAATTAATAAAATAGTTTCTACTGCAGATAAAAAAGAAGCCCATAAAGAAGAGCTTAAAGTCATACTTGCAGAAAAATTTCTTATCACAAAGGTTTATTTGAGTCTTTAAAGAGAATTAGTAAAAAATACAATATTAGGCTAGCTCCAAGTTTAGAGAACAAAGTTAAAAAAATTTTCCCTAAAATAGTTCAAAGAGAAGAAGATATTTTAAAAATGCAAGGAGTAGTTTATGAAGTAAATTGTAGTTGTGGACTATCTTACATAGGTGAAACAGGTCGCAGACTAGAAACTCGTATAGCTGAGCATAAAGCAGCTATAAAAAATTGCTCCAACAAGACTGGATTAGATAGGCATGTTAGAGAAACTGGGCACAGCATGGATTGGAATTCCCTTAAAGTAATCAGTTTCCAAAGCAATTTCCAAAAAGAAAACAAAGAAGGAATAGAGATTCAGAAAAATCAAAATTCCATCATTAATGACTGCAAAGGATTTTCCCTACCTAACATCTGGCAGGATTTGTTGAAAAATAACCTAAACCGTCAAGGTAAACCGTAACCGTGATAGTGACAAGTAAAAAGTGACAACAACAACAAGACAGCCTGAAGAAGGAGAAGAGTTTTCTCCAAAAATTTGCTATTAAAGAAAATAAATTTCCTAGTAAAATTCCCATAAAAGTTGCTTTAGATTATTATTTCAATTAAACTAGGAAGCCATTTCTCAACATGAGCTTTATTCAAAAAATTTTGGGTATTTTAGCACGCAATAAAGGCAAAAAAGAATATATTATACGAAATTATTAAATGAAACCTTATTTCAAATAAAATAGGTGAAGAGGCACTTCACCTACTTCACCTGAAAAGCCGCCACTGACACGATTAGTTAGCCAGCATACTGAGTCGCATAATGAACCGATTTTCAAGTCAACAAAATTTAACAATTCGAATTTAGACACATGTAATGTAGAAATGTGTATCCTTTTTAAAGAATTGGTTGATATATCTTGTGACTGTTTTGAAAATAACTTATTCTATGAAAATATTGATTAGTTTTTACATTGCAATGGAAAAAGAACATCCAATCATTTTCTTCTTTAATCACCATCAAAAGAAAATATTGAAACAAACTTGATGTTGAAGACAACTCACATTTGTGCCTAAGCAAGACAACTCCAAATATTGACAAATTTGGCAAGACTATACAAGCTCATACACAGGGCTTGAAATATACCTGCAAAGTTACATGCCCAGCTAGGTATGTGCAGAAATTATTTACTGCCCAGGTAGTAAAAGTTGAATGCCTAAGAAAATTTGTATTTTAAGATAAATCAGGACCCTCAATTTTTGTTTAAGTTAAAAAATATGAATTTTTTAATTATTTTTTTTCGTTTTAAGGATCTGTTTTTTCAAAATGTTCAATAAACAAAAGCGTGTATCTCAAGTTTTAAGATGATGCTGAAATTGGTACGAAATGATATGATGAAATTGGTACAGTCGAACCCGCTTAATGGAATATCAGTTGGTGAAAAATCCCTCTTAAAAGAATAAAATCTCTGTGTCCCAAACCACAACCTTTGTGCATAATGATAAAATGCTCCAATTAATAAAATAAGAATACTGTATTAATCCCGGTTATTGGAATAAATTTTTGCTCTTTCAAGGTTACAAAGGAGAAGAGCAGTTTTTTTATTCAAGGCATCTTTCTTGGAAATTGTGTTGTGATTGTTCACAGAGAGAAACACACAGACAATGTGTGGTGGGCTAAGAACGAGCCCCTCCCAATTGTAAACAATGGTCAGGTTAAAGTGGTAATTTCCCCTCAGACTTGATGTCGACCTTATCTCACCCTACTGAAGCTCTTAATCAAGCTTAGCCAGAGGTCTGTTGTACAAACTTGAAAACAGCAAGATTCATGGAGAGTGGAAGTCGGCCCCACACCTGTTTCGCTGTAAGCCAAACAAACTTAGTAAGAGGTGGAGGGACAAATGATTGTTTCTTTTTTTGTCAATTTGAAGAAAGACGCAGCTCTCTCTGCATTTACAGTATGTATGTATGATGTCTTTGAGAAGTAAAGATCTCGCATTAAGGGAAGAAATAAATGTTATTCGGTATGTGTATGCAGATGAAAATAAGTGTTCTCAAGTAGAACTTGCTAAAAAGTTTGGTGTTTCTCAAGCCCAAATGAGTAAGCTGCTGAAGAGAAAAGAAAGCATTTTAACTGAGTGGAAATCTAATGGTATGAAATTTAGTCAGAAACGGAAGCATAACGGGAAAGAAACCAAAGTAGTAAGTGCTATTTTAAGATGGTTTACTGAGAAAAGAGTTTGCAATATTCTGATTAGTGGCTTAATCTGGAGTCAAAAAGTCGAAGAACATACTCTAAAATTCAACATTTCTGATTTTAAGGCTTCTGATGGCTGGCTCTTCTGATGGAAAAGGTGACACCAAATCTCTTTCAAAAAAATTACCGGCAAAGCGAAAGACACAAATACCGGGAAAGGAATGCTTGAGTTAGTGACGTGCTACTAACTTTGCTGAAAGATTACAGCTCCTTGGGCATTTATAATTGGGATGAAACTGCCCTTTATTATAGGGCGATGCCAGATGGAGCTTGGTTTTTCCATACAGTAAAAGCTATCGGCAGAAAAATTCCAAGATAGACTTGCAACTTCATGATGCGCTAACTCCGGTGGGACCCACCAAGTTATGTTATATGTAATCGGTAAATTTTAAAATACACGCTGTTTCAGGAGTAAAATCCTTACTGGTACACTATAAAGCAAATGCCAGTGCTTGGATGACGTCAATTTTTTTTTAAGGAATGGCTGATATAATCTGATGATCAAATGAAAAGAGAAAGGCTGTGTTGTTTGCAGATAATTGCTCGGTTCACAAAGTTATTCAGAGATTGGAAAATGTAATGGTTCATTTCTTGCCAACAAACACATCAATTTTGCAACCAATAGACCAAGGGATCATTTCCCTTTTCAAACGGAATTACAGAAAACAAGTGGTGAAAAAGATCGCCTGTTTGGATTTTAATGATAATGCTGCTGAGGCTGGTGACATTATTAAGATTTTTCATAATATCAATACTTACTGCTGTTCACATGATGAATAAATCATAGAATGCAATTTCAACAAAAAGCACAAAAGCCTGCTTTTTTAAGTGTAAATTTTTGGTAGATGCTACTCTTGAAGTGAATTTACCACTCCTCGATCTTGCACCTGAAGGAATAATGGAAGAAGACTTTCCTAATTTCATAAACTTTGATAATGACTTACAGGTGTTTGAAGAGATAGTGAGATCCTGCAAAATGAGATTATAGAAAATTATCATGTGAACATTTTTTTTTTTTTTTTTGATTGGAGGTTTAACGACCACCGTGAGCAACTCAATGGGCTATAAGCAGTCGCCCGTCCCTAATTTAGGGTCACTGGTTCCAGGGAAGGGAGAGAGCCAGTGCCGTAAGACAAACACAACATCCATGCCTGACCGGGATTAGAACCCGGACCCCTTACGGACGAATGATCAGAGGCCAACGCCTTAGACCACTGCACCACCGGGGCGGCATCATGTGAATATTGAAGTACCTTCTCACACGGAAGTGAACAATACATGCAGCATTTTAAAATGCTTTTTGGAAAATAAGAATAATGTGTCGTACTTATCTGCATACTATAAACTGGAAAATTAGGTAACAAATTTATTATATTAAAAAAAAAAAAAAAAAACAATGTAAAATAACTGATTATTTTGCCAAGCCATGAATGTTACACCTACAGTACTGTACATATGTACTGTACTGTATTTTATCAAATTGAACAGTACTGTACACTGTATAAAATTTTAAGTCGTATTATGTAGTTATATGTACTTGATTTCGTATGCAAATGCATACATATATGTGAATTTACTTGGAGAGATCCCAGATAATGCAATATCCCACTTATTGGAATATGTTCTTATGACAAATAAGCTATTCCATTAAGCAGGTTCAACTGTATTTCAGAAATTTAGTGATTGTACCATGTTCCTTTCACTGAGTGCTTTCGCCCTTTATCACTTAACACCGGAGGCTAGTTAGTTACATATACAGTAGAACCCGGATATAATGAGCTCACATAAAGCAAAGTTTGGTATATAAAAATTTTTTATCTGCTGCCTTGAGTTTACACGGCAACTTAAAGTTAATTGTATCACATATTATGTTTTGGTGGAAAAAAAAAATTTGAATTTAATTCAATAGAAAAATTAAATTTGGGAGATGGATGGATGCATTTCGAAACAAAAATATTTTCTAAGTACTAGAAAAGGCCATGAACATCCTAAACAAAAATGCATCTGAAAATTTACATTCCACAAGAAGTTATTGGAAAGTTTGCGTTGTTTGTGTTCAAGCAGAGTTGAGTCACCTGAAAGTGCAAAAATAAGTGGATATTGTTGCATGTGTATGAAAATGTGTCACTATAAGTCATACGATAAAATGTACTCGTTCGATAACAACTTGTGGAGGCGGTGAAAGTCAATTTAAAAAGGTTAGGACAAAAATTGCAGTTATGAAAAACCTTATAATACCAGGACTGGATCGATAGCCTTAGTCAAGCTAAGGGGGAGTACATGGGACCAAGTCATGGAAGACAACAGCACACAAAAACTTTTACACTGCACTCATTTTGAACTTTTTTTGAAAGGCTACTGCCTGTATTTATTATTTTTCTTTAAAAACTTAACCAGTTAATTTTAATGGACAAACAGATGGTATTTCCTTTTTTTCTTGTTTGCTTAAACACAGCAGTATAAAACAGAATCTCAATTTACTTTCTATTTCTATTTGGCCACTGGCCTTATGAACAACACAACTTTACATATTTCAACACAGTTGGTTTGAACACTAGGCATGCATCCAAAATTATACCATGATTCACATAGCTTAAAAAAAAAATACTGGATTATTTTTAATTCTACAAGGTGGACAAATTCTGTTCTTTTGAAACGTACTCTCTTCTCTCTCACCCAGTTAGCTCAATGACCAATTTACAATTTTACACTTATTGATTTAAATTTAAACAATCTTAGCAAACTCCGCAATTTCCCAGACCAGATTCAAAGACTTCAATTAAATTTACAGTTATTTTAAGAGCCACAAATTATACTTTAACAAATCTACTATCAGCAAGTAAACAAACCAAGTAAATTATCCTCAAAACAGAATTTACACTGAGCACAAGCATTAATTAACATTACATAACCTATAGAACTACCCTGAATGAACCTACTTCACTTATAAAGAAACCTCACTAACTAATCTTAAAAATTATCACTATTCATAACATCAACATAATTCAGAAATTCAAACAATCTTCTTGCACTAGCTTGCTCATAAAAATCACCTCACTCTGCACTTCACATAATAGCTCAGGATACTTAATAACTCTATACTGTAAACAAAAGCTCAAAATACCAATTAACTAAATTTCCAAACTAAATATCAAGTTCACTAACACCAACAACCAGAATTTAGAATTTTCATCCCTAGCACTACAGCAAATCATAAACAAATAAATTTAGATACTTTAAATCACCAAACAAACTTAAATTTAACACCTGCAGTGAATTACTGAGGTAGCGGTGAGGCAAATACTCTCAGTTCAGACACTACCCTGGGTTTTGAGAACCAACACAGGAAGAAAATACCAAGTCAGGCTGAAGGCGTGAAATTGGGTCGTGAATCCACTTTCAGCCTATGCAAAGGGAAAGAAAAAAATCCTCAAGTGTGACACATCATCATCAGGCACAGAATTTCCTCTAACATGATCTCACCACATTTCTTGAAGCAACGCTCGACCGACCCTCGCTGGCAGTACATATCTCCGTGAGCAGCGAAACTACTGGGGGGTTTGAAGACAAGTTTTCCCCAAAAACCACGTCTTCAAGGATCTCCCCCTTTTCGAACCAATGCATGATCCCACCTTGATCAACCACGCCTGCAAGAGCCTGTCGTACTTCAACCCTAAATACTCCAGGCACATCTGGCCCAGAACTAACACAACTATATCTCAGGAACAATTCACTTATCTCTCTATATCCCAAGAAATCCTACATCACTATATCCACATATATCCCAGGAAAAATTCACTTATCTCTCTATATCCCAAGAAATTCTAAATCACAATATCCACATATATCCCAGGAAAATTCACTTTATCTCTCTATATCCCAAGAAATCCTAAATCACAGTATCCACATATATCCCAGGAAAATTCACTTATCTCTCTCTATATATATCCCAAGAAATCCTAAATCACAGTATCCACATATATCCCAGGAAAATTCACTTTATCTCTCTATATCCCAAGAAATCCTAAATCACTATATCCACCTATATTCCAGGAAAATTCACTTATCTCTCTCCACATATATCCCAGGAAAAATCACTAGCAAGGAAACTCTTCTGCACCATGGCAATGCGCAGGTCCACTTCAGACAATAACACTGACCATTTACATAACCCACTAAATATTTTCACCTTATTGAAAATTAAAATTACATTTAGACTTTTAACCTTATAGTAAAAACAAGAAAATTTAGGCCAAAGAAAAGAACAATTAATACTGGAACTGGTGAGCAAAAGTGTGTCTTCTCAACCCATGATGTTCATTCTTTTTGTGAAATACTAAACTTGAGAACAAAAAAATACTTTAACTTCTATTCTGCACATATCGCATCCTGGTGAAAATTCCTACTCAGAGCCCTCTGCCCTAGAACAAGTTCCCTGCTTGCCCTAAGATCACCCCTTTCCAATGGGAGATTAACACTCATCTGGAGCATGTAAAATACTGGTCCTCAATTAACACTCCTACCATCTCAATTTCGACACTCAACACTCCAAGAATGTAAACAGCACTTTAGGTTTCCAATTTCATCACACTATAATATGTTCCCAAAATTCCAATATAAATCATCCCATAATTTATCTTCACTCAAAAAAAATAACTCAACGCTGTAAAAAGGCTAGAGAAAAAATGTTTACAATTATTTTATCAACCACGACATCACAATAACACTGCTTTTCAATTATCACATGCCCAACTAAACTATTATCGATGCACCAAAATTTACTGTGCTCAAACAATAAACCAAATTTTTCCGATACATTAAAATTTACTGGCCTGGGAAGTTGCTAAACTACCAGACATGACAACACAAAAAAAAAACATAAATGAAAGCATCTTCAACTCCCCTCTCTTTTTCTTGTCTTGCAATATATTTTTCCGACAGCCCCCAATTTTAAAATCAACTCGTTTTTATAATTTTAAAGAAACCACAACATAATACAAAAAAAAGAAAATGCCGAGAGAAATTTACCTTTAGGACTGGGGGCAGCAACACTTCCTGCCAAGCACACTAACTGTCGATAATAATAAAAAAAAGGTTTCACAGCCTAATAATAGATAAAATGAATATAATAAAAAAAAAAAAACTCTCCCTCAGAGAACACCACTGTCCCGGTTGATTTTCACTTCACTTCCAAGGTGCTTTTTTTTCCCTCTTTTTTTTTTTTCTCTTTTCCTTTTTCTGAGGCAGCGTGTTTGGCCAACGATACAGGAAACGGGCATTTTGGAACCCTGCTGGTGGACCCCTTGTTGTAATCAGTAGGGCCCAACTCGACGATTCAGCAGTTAAAGGCGGTATCTTCTACAAAGCCGTGCATGCCCCTTTTTTTTTTCGGAACTTCCAGTGTCTGGTTGAACTGGCTTGAAGAGTTCCTTCCATATTGAACCGAGTAGTAACAGCATTCGGGTTGCGCTGGCAGAAAATTCCCTGCGGAGATCAATTCACGGTAGTTATTACTTTTCTTTTTATTGCAGTTCACTCCTCCGTCGTCCACTAGGAGAGGAGGAGAGGGTTGAATCTGCAAGCATTTCCTCTCCAGTAATGAGATCCTTGAAATTCAATTTTAACTGTTGTCCGTTTAGATTTCAATACGAAATTTTCCTTCTTGCCGCCCCCTCCTCCGCCAAAAAGGCGAGGAGAGACTCGGCTGTGTCCTCTTTCTCTGCCGGTCAGCAAAAGTCAAGTACCAAAGTGACTCTCAACGGATAAAAACTCTGGGGGTGCTTGAAAACCGCTGACCCCTCTCATTGGTCGAAACTCCAGCCTAGCAACTCACGACTCTCCCAACGGACTCTTCACTCCCACGCCTCGAGTGACCTCTGACCTTCACACGTGTCGACCAAGCTCTCCCTTTTGACCCTGAGGTTCTAAAAATAGATTTCGTTGCTGGATTTCCTACCCCAAAAGACGAAAAGATGTTACTTTTGTGCGACTTTGGAAACAGGAACGCAAAAAAAAAAAAAATGGCGAATTCTTGCTTTGCAGAAAATCACTAGTTTTAATTTTCTTTTTTCTCTCGTTCCGTGATGTGAAAGTAAAATTAATTTTGATTCTCTGAGCTGCACACCTACTCGCCTTTTCCTATCGCGATATAAGAACCGATAAAATAATTATTTTCAAAACCCCAAAGTCAGTTAAATCAAATATTATTCTTTTTTTTTTTTTTTTTTTTTACCAACATGAAATTTTGTTTTCCTGGTAGTGATTAAGACAAGCGAATTTTGCGCATGAATTCCCCTGCCTTTCAACCAGGAATTTTCTTCTAACGTATGTCATGGAAGAAAATTTTTGCATTAATTAATCTCTGATAAACCAACAGAAAGATTGATCAGGTCTCTCTGAAATTCACCAGAGGTTAAAATTTTCGCCATGACAAATACATTCCCCCTGCGAAAAGACGAGCAAAGCGAGTCGAAACATAAAATAAAATCTCAGAAAATTCGCTTCTACCTACTACTCAACACACACGTGCTCCGACCATGTCAACAAACCGATGAATGTAAACAAACCTGCAGCGCCACTTACCTCCAGTGAGCTGACTTCCGTTCCAACATGGCTACCACTGAACTAGGAAAACAAATGTTCCGAAGCGAAGCTACTTATCACCTGACCTTAATTACAGAGGTGAAAGAATTTTTTCAAGCCAAAAAATTTTCACGGAACGAAGAAAAAAAAATTCTGCATCGGCTCAAATACTAACCTTTTAACTACACTGAGAAAATTAAATTAAAAGAAATTTAACTGATTATTAAATTCCTAACTCACTGGCTATTACTACAGTAATACTAATCCTACCCAACACTGAACCTACACTTCACTCCAATAGTAAACAACCTAACTTAAAATAACTAACCAGTGCACCTAGGCACTAAATTAACCAGCGTGAGGAGAGAAGAGAAGTTACGCCTCTTACAATTTTTGCATTATGCTTTCACCAATTTGACATCACCAACAACAGGCATTTTCGAATGACAACATTACTTTACAATACACTTTCTTCGCTTAGTTCAACAGAATATGATAAATTGCCTGAATGCAACACATTAAAATTACACTTAATTCAACACTCGGACTGTAGAGGTAAAAAAAATTTTGCAACACATGAAAAATACACCTAGAAGTTCAATATTTGGAAAAGTGTGAAATTGCATATATATATGTGACACACTGCAAACTATTAATTAGCACTAGTTATATTCGAAATACCAAATTATACATTATGCAGGTACGCTTGAGAAATTATTTGTGTGAAAACTCATGTAGGTAAACACCCAAAAAAAAATTGTATGTGTGTCAAGCACAAAATTACTGAAATTACTCATATATCACTGAAAATATTACACCAACACAAAAAAAAATCTTTTTATGTGTGTCAAGCCCTAACTGGCTTTTATGTTAAGCCCAAAATTATTCAATTATTACAAACACTGCTACTGAAATATTATAATACTTATACACAGAAATTCAGCTAAAATCAAAAAATATGCACTTTCGCTACTTTGGTCACTGAGAGAGAGACTACCAGAACTTATCACTACGAGAAAATAATTCACATATGAAAACCATACTCAAGATCTTTTCGTAACCACTGTGCAGTACAGGTTGAATTCCATGACAAGGCATGTATCCTATGGTCACGGCACCAAATGTTTTGGTGGAAAAAAATTTGAATTTAATTCAATAGAAAAATTAAATTTGGGAGATGGATGGATGCATTTCGAAACAAAAATATTTTCTAAGTACTAGAAAAGGCCATGAACATCCTAAACAAAAATGCATCTGAAAATTTACATTCCACAAGAAGTTATTGGAAAGTTTGCGTTGTTTGTGTTCAAGCAGAGTTGAGTCACCTGAAAGTGCAAAAATAAGTGGATATTGTTGCATGTGTATGAAAATGTGTCACTATAAGTCATACGATAAAATGTACTCGTTCGATAACAACTTGTGGAGGCGGTGAAAGTCAATTTAAAAAGGTTAGGACAAAAATTGCAGTTATGAAAAACCTTATAATACCAGGATTCGGATCGATAGCCTTAGTCAAGCTAAGGGGGAGTACATGGGACCAAGTCATGGAAGACAACAGCACACAAAAACTTTTACACTGCACTCATTTTGAACTTTTTTTGAAAGGCTACTGCCTGTATTTATTATTTTTCTTTAAAAACTTAACCAGTTAATTTTAATGGACAAACAGATGGTATTTCCTTTTTTCTTGTTTGCTTAAACACAGCAGTATAAAACAGAATCTCAATTTACTTTCTATTTCTATTTGGCCACTGGCCTTATGAACAACACAACTTTACATATTTCAACACAGTTGGTTTGAACACTAGGCATGCATCCAAAATTATACCATGATTCACATAGCTTAAAAAAAAATACTGGATTATTTTTAATTCTACAAGGTGGACAAATTCTGTTCTTTTGAAACGTACTCTCTTCTCTCTCACCCAGTTAGCTCAATGACCAATTTACAATTTTACACTTATTGATTTAAATTTAAACAATCTTAGCAAACTCCGCAATCTCCCAGACCAGATTCAAAGACTTCAATTAAATTTACAGTTATTTTAAGAGCCACAAATTATACTTTAACAAATCTACTATCAGCAAGTAAACAAACCAAGTAAATTATCCTCAAAACAGAATTTACACTGAGCACAAGCATTAATTAACATTACATAACCTATAGAACTACCCTGAATGAACCTACTTCACTTATAAAGAAACCTCACTAACTAATCTTAAAAATTATCACTATTCATAACATCAACATAATTCAGAAATTCAAACAATCTTCTTGCACTAGCTTGCTCATAAAAATCACCTCACTCTGCACTTCACATAATAGCTCAGGATACTTAATAACTCTATACTGTAAACAAAAGCTCAAAATACCAATTAACTAAATTTCCAAACTAAATATCAAGTTCACTAACACCAACAACCAGAATTTAGAATTTTCATCCCTAGCACTACAGCAAATCATAAACAAATAAATTTAGATACTTTAAATCACCAAACAAACTTAAATTTAACACCTGCAGTGAATTACTGAGGTAGCGGTGAGGCAAATACTCTCAGTTCAGACACTACCCTGGGTTTTGAGAACCAACACAGGAAGAAAATACCAAGTCAGGCTGAAGGCGTGAAATTGGGTCGTGAATCCACTTTCAGCCTATGCAAAGGAAAGAAAAAAAATCCTCAAGTGTGACACATCATCATCAGGCACAGAATTTCCTCTAACATGATCTCACCACATTTCTTGAAGCAACGCTCGACCGACCCTCGCTGGCAGTACATATCTCCGTGAGCAGCGAAACTACTGGGGGGTTTGAAGACAAGTTTTCCCCCAAAAACCACGTCTTCAAGGATCTCCCCTTTTCGAACCAATGCATGATCCCACCTTGATCAACCACGCCTGCAAGAGCCTGTCGTACTTCAACCCTAAATACTCCAGGCACATCTGGCCCAGAACTAACACAACTATATCTCAGGAACAATTCACTTATCTCTCTATATCCCAAGAAATCCTACATCACTATATCCACATATATCCCAGGAAAAATTCACTTATCTCTCTATATCCCAAGAAATTCTAAATCACAATATCCACATATATCCCAGGAAAATTCACTTTATCTCTCTATATCCCAAGAAATCCTAAATCACAGTATCCACATATATCCCAGGAAAATTCACTTATCTCTCTCTATATATATCCCAAGAAATCCTAAATCACAGTATCCACATATATCCCAGGAAAATTCACTTTATCTCTCTATATCCCAAGAAATCCTAAATCACTATATCCACCTATATTCCAGGAAAATTCACTTATCTCTCTCCACATATATCCCAGGAAAAATCACTAGCAAGGAAACTCTTCTGCACCATGGCAATGCGCAGGTCCACTTCAGACAATAACACTGACCATTTACATAACCCACTAAATATTTTCACCTTATTGAAAATTAAAATTACATTTAGACTTTTAACCTTATAGTAAAAACAAGAAAATTTAGGCCAAAGAAAAGAACAATTAATACTGGAACTGGTGAGCAAAAAGTGTGTCTTCTCAACCCATGATGTTCATTCTTTTTGTGAAATACTAAACTTGAGAACAAAAAAATACTTTAACTTCTATTCTGCACATATCGCATCCTGGTGAAAATTCCCTACTCAGAGCCCTCTGCCCTAGAACAAGTTCCCTGCTTGCCCTAAGATCACCCCTTTCCAATGGGAGATTAACACTCATCTGGAGCATGTAAAATACTGGTCCTCAATTAACACTCCTACCATCTCAATTTCGACACTCAACACTCCAAGAATGTAAACAGCACTTTAGGTTTCCAATTTCATCACACTATAATATGATCCCAAAATTCCAATATAAATCATCCCATAATTTATCTTCACTCAAAAAAAAAAAATAACTCAACGCTGTAAAAAGGCTAGAGAAAAAATGTTTACAATTATTTTATCAACCACGACATCACAATAACACTGCTTTTCAATTATCACATGCCCAACTAAACTATTATCGATGCACCAAAATTTACTGTGCTCAAACAATAAACCAAATTTTTCCGATACATTAAAATTTACTGGCCTGGGAAGTTGCTAAACTACCAGACATGACAACATAAAAAAAAAAACATAAATGAAAGCATCTTCAACTCCCTCTCTTTTTTTTGTCTTACAATATATTTTTCCGACAGCCCCCAATTTTAAAATCAACTCGTTTTATAATTTTAAAGAAACCACAACATAATACAAAAAAAGAAAATGCCGAGAGAAATTTACCTTTAGGACTGGGGGCAGCAACACTTCCTGCCAAGCACACTAACCGTCGATAATAATAAAAAAAAGGTTTCACAGCCTAATAATAGATAAAATGAATATAATAAAAAAAAAAAAAAAAAAACTCTCCCTCAGAGAACACCACTGTCCCGGTTGATTTTCACTTCACTTCCAAGGTGCTTTTTTTTCCCTCTTTTTTTTTTCTCTTTTCCTTTTTCTGAGGCAGCGTGTTTGGCCAACGATACAGGAAACGGGCATTTTGGAACCCTGCTGGTGGACCCCTTGTTGTAATCAGTAGGGCCCAACTCGACGATTCAGCAGTTAAAGGCGGTATCTTCTACAAAGCCGTGCATGCCCCTTTTTTTCGGAACTTCCAGTGTCTGGTTGAACTGGCTTGAAGAGTTCCTTCCATATTGAACCGAGTAGTAACAGCATTCGGGTTGCGCTGGCAGAAAATTCCCCTGCGGAGATCAATTCACGGTAGTTATTACTTTTCTTTTTATTGCAGTTCACTCCTCCGTCGTCCACTAGGAGAGGAGGAGAGGGTTGAATCTGCAAGCATTTCCTCTCCAGTAATGAGATCCTTGAAATTCAATTTTAACTGTTGTCCGTTTAGATTTCAATACGAAATTTTCCTTCTTGCCGCCCCCTCCTCCGCCAAAAAGGCGAGGAGAGACTCGGCTGTGTCCTCTTTCTCTGCCGGTCAGCAAAAGTCAAGTACCAAAGTGACTCTCAACGGATAAAAACTCTGGGGGTGCTTGAAAACCGCTGACCCCTCTCATTGGTCGAAACTCCAGCCTAGCAACTCACGACTCTCCCAACGGACTCTTCACTCCCACGCCTCGAGTGACCTCTGACCTTCACACGTGTCGACCAAGCTCTCCCCTTTTGACCCTGAGGTTCTAAAAATAGATTTCGTTGCTGAATTTCCTACCCCAAAAGACGAAAAGATGTTACTTTTGTGCGACTTTGGAAACAGGAACGCAAAAAAAAAAAAAATGGCGAATTCTTGCTTTGCAGAAAATCACTAGTTTTAATTTTCTTTTTCTCTCGTTCCGTGATGTGAAAGTAAAATTAATTTTGATTCTCTGAGCTGCACACCTACTCGCCTTTTCCTATCGCGATATAAGAACCGATAAAATAATTATTTTCAAAACCCCAAAGTCAGTTAAATCAAATATTATTCTTTTTTTTTTTTTTTTTTTTTACCAACATGAAATTTTGTTTTCCTGGTAGTGATTAAGACAAGCGAATTTTGCGCATGAATTCCCCTGCCTTTCAACCAGGAATTTTCTTCTAACGTATGTCATGGAAGAAAATTTTTGCATTAATTAATCTCTGATAAACCAACAGAAAGATTGATCAGGTCTCTCTGAAATTCACCAGAGGTTAAAATTTTCGCCATGACAATTAAGAATGACATTTTTGTCACAAACTACTTATAACGAACTTTAGCTGTGTAAGTTTACATCTGGGTTGCACATTTCCAATCCAACAGTTTGCGGTTTGCAGTAAAAAGATCATCGCTGTCAAAATGGCACATCTTTAAGCAATACAATCCCATAGCCTTTAACGATGTCACCAGTCGGGCTGCCGTCATCAAATAATAAAGAATTTAAAAGTGTTCTACCGCAAAAATGTGTGGAGAAATTTTTTTATAAACTTGGAAACCAAAAAACCAACCATTATTGATGTCAGAATGCATGCATGTGACATGATAAGAGATGCCTGGAATGATGTGTCTTCAGAAACTGTTGGAAAGGGGGGGAGTCCCATCGAAAGTGATGATGTTGCTCATGTGGACGCCGTGGAAATAGAAGATAAAATTTGGGAACATCTGAAGGAAATGGGAGTTATTCCTTAAAACGTACTCCTGAGAGATTATCTACATGCTGATGATTGTGTTGCAACTAGACCAAGCAATCGTCGAAAGTGTAAAACATTCCCCTTCAGAAGAGTTTGACGAGGAAGACATAAAGACAGAAGTAAAAAACTGTACAATTTCCAACAAAGTTGCTATACAAAGCCTTGAGAATTTGTGCATTTACTTGATGCCGAAAAATATGTGCACTGCAACACTGGATGAAGTTGAAAAACAATTAACAGTTGTCGTTGTAAGAAGCCGAAAGCAGGCGCCCATCAAGAAATACTTTTGTTCCAGTGTACAGTTGTGGTGCATACTACTGTAGTTTCAAAAGACGTATTGAATGTAGTACGATATGTACTACGTACATACTACCCTGCTTAAAAGTTAAAAATTCCATTTTATTCCTTTGCAAATTTCTGTTTATTGGGTATGTTGTACAGTTCTGTACTCTATTTCTCCTAAGAAAATATGCTGTTAAGGGCGAAATCGAAAGGGGGGAAGGTATTACGAAGTTTGTTTATAACAAAGTTTTTGGCTTCCCATCAGCTTTGTTATATCCTGGTTCTACTGTAGTTACAATTTCTGGATTGGATCTAGAGCATAAGATAATTAAAGAAGTAATGTTCTTCTGTCCTTGGCACTCCATAACAATAACGCAGCTTCTGGTGATTAGCAATGAAATGAAATATGACGACTCCTTTTGCTTTTAATAAGAAATTCTATTGCAAACTATTTAATTTTAAAATTTAGTTGCCTGGGTAGAGTTTTTTTTACCTGCCCAGGCCAATAATTTACATGTCCCAGGCATAGTATTTTTCAAGCCCTCATAAGTCTCATCCATTACTAAATGAATATGACTTTACCAGTTTTATTATATTTTTCTGTTATCATTAATACAATTTCTGTGACATCAATAAATGTAATTTTTGTAAATATTTGTATGTACGGTAAAACATCGAAAATCTGGCATCCAGAAAACCGACCACTTCAGAGATCCAGCACTTTTCTGATTTCATTTTTGTGAGAACATCTGATGTTTCACCAATATTCATGGAAATCTCCCAATGCACCGTCTCAACAACACATCGCGAGATCATCCGATCTCAGCGTGCGAACTGCTGATAGTCGCCGCCTATGTGTAACATCAGAAGGTTTCTCAAATTCGTCATTTGGGCCGGGCTGATGTGACGCGGACCAATGAGGTGACGAATCGGCGTATACGTTTGAAATGCGTGTCGAACATGGGATGACGATCTGTACTTGATGATGGCAGTATGTTGATTCGATCGTGTAATGACATCTACATCAGCCTTGACGATGCATCCGTGTAATCACCTTCGCGTTGTATAGTAGCTTCGTCAGTTGAAAAACCGTAACATCGACATAAAATTCACATTCGCTTTTAGCGACGTATTGATACATCGACCAGTCCTAGAGGTTGCTCCGGCTTTTTTCAACAAGTTTTCACCTAACCATTTGCAAAATTCAATTTTTTTCGACAGTTTTATAATAAATAGTACAAAAAAGTAATTCAACAAAACCTTTTTTCCATCACCAAAACGATTTTATTTTATCGCAAATTGCAAAGAATGCAATCGGCAGCACAACCCCTGCATATTTATAAGGCATAGACGAAATTTTTTTTGTTGAAGTGACCTGTTACGTGCAAATAGGTGCTTTACGTTTCCCGTTACGCAATTTTTGGATACCTTCAGAAACACGAAATTTTCATAAATCCGGCACTCATCTGGTTCGGTCAATGCCAGATTTTCGAGGTTTTACTGTATACGTTTTTTTAGTTTACACTCACATATACAGGGCTTGAAAAGTACCATTCCCAAGATGCCCATGGCATGTAAATTATTGGCATGAGCAGGTAAATAAAAAATCTAGTTTACTGGAACAGGCAACTAAATTTAAAAAAAAAGTTTGGAATAGAATTTCTTACAAGACAAAAGACAGTTGTCGCATGTTGTGTTTCATTTCACTGCTAATCACCAGTAGTCATTATTCTTACGAGCACCAAGGATAGAAGAATATCACTTCTTTAATTACATTATGCTCTACATCCAAAAATTCGGACCATGTAGTTTTTTTGCTCCAAATTTTGTTTATAGTCAGCGACAGGATGCATGCTTCTCGTGGAACTAGCCTCTGGTGTTTAGTGACAAAGGGCAAAAACTTTAATGAAAGGAACATGGCAGAATCGCTGAATATCTCAAATACCAATCTTGCTATCTTAAAACTTGAGATACAGGCTATTATTTGTGCATTGAAAATTTTGAATACAGACTCTTAAAATGGAAAAGTGAAATGTAAAAAAAACAAAAAATCTTCATATTTTGTTAACAAATCAAAATCCTTAAAAAAAAAAAAAAAAAAAAAAGGTGAATTTACCTAGGCAGGTAAATAACTTCTGCACAACTTCTCAGATATTTTTTAAGCTTAGATATATATATATATTTTTTTTTTTTAAAGTTTAAGGACCACACCACCGTGAGCAACTCAATGGGATATAAGCAGTCACCCGTCACTAATTTAGGATCACTGGTTCTAGGGAAGGGAGAGAGCCCGTGCAGTAAGACAAACACAACATCCATGCCTCACCAGGATTCGAACCCAGACTCCTTCCGGACTAACGATCAAAAGTAGGCATAATTAAATTTCACCAAAAAAAAAAAAAATTTAAAACAAAAATTTTGCATTTATTCACAAAAACTGAAGACACAAAAAAATTGTTCTTAGTTTACTTTACTTAGTTTACTGTTTTTCAAAGTTTACTTACTGGTAGCTAAGCTTAGTTAAAAGCTAACAATTTTGTAATAGTCTCTATATTCTCTTCCTTTAGCTTTGCCTTCTGTCAGTAATAACGATGTTGTACATACTGAAATATCTCTCAGCATCCACGCTGTTAACAGAATTATGTAAGCTTTGAATAGCTGCCTTCATATAGTTTAGGTAGCAGCATTTTGTTGCTTTTAAAATTTGTATGACATCAACAGGAGTCTCTTGGATGACCACTGTAAGTAGCTGTCTGTGAAAATGATTGTATCCATCGATGAGCTCATCCTGTGGTATGCCTTTAAAAATGGTATTCTAGAGAAGCTTTCCAATAATAAATTTGTGTTCAAAGATGTGGGTGTGGTCGTGGCTACACATGAACAAAATAGTCTCCCAATATGCTGGTAGGCTTCATTTGTTGCGTTAAATCATGTGGAGGGTCAATTTGCCCTTCTAGACGAACATTACAAAATTTGCAAATCGAGATATTTTTATTGCTTAAATACAATCCCTTGTGGTCAAACTCTTTCACTCTATCAACTAATTCCTTCTTAGGGCAGCCCATATTGATATACGTCTATCAAACGGTTCGCGAGCATTGTAGTTTGTAGTCTACTAGCGAAATGCAAAACTAAACGTGCTCATTCGTATTCTTTCAAGACCAGCCAGCCAGTGCGACTGAGCGGCGCTGGCTGACTCGCCGAAAGGGAAAAGGGGCTTGCTCTGGGGGTTTCTCGGGTACGCTGAGTAGGACATACACACGCATGGGGCAAGTGCTGTGTGAAATTACGTCCTATTTTTCCTTAAAAAATGTTAATTATCGAGATGTCACGGAAAAGTAGCTAAAATCAAATTTTCGTATTTATTCTCTTATATTGGCAAATTTCGCATTTATTCGCATCTATTTCGTAAATTACTTATCCCTAGTCATAAGCCACTGGCCACTGGGGCGGAACCCAGATATATACACACATACTGGAGTCACGTTTTTATTTATTAGTAGAGTGTATCTCTATTATCTAATGTACAAAGGGTACACAGTTTAGCTAAATATTCCAAAGAGGTACTTGACGAACAAAAGTTTGAGAACCACTGTTCCAGATCAAGCAATGAAACGACCCGTTTCCCGCTTCTGGCAGGTTACTTTTCTTGAAGCTCGCACACCACGTGCTGCGTTTTCATCACTCAGATATGTAACTTACCTGCTCACGCTGGTAACCGATCTTCAGTAATCGCTAAATTTGCATATTACCACGTTTTCCCTTCAAAACCGCAATATCCCTAACTTTTAATGTGACCACAGTATACATACAAAGTTAAAGTACTTTCTCTAACGTACAACAATAAAATAAACATGCGTTAAAATACTTTCTCTAACCCAATTATAGCTGTTCTACTTACATAACAAAAAGCTGATTTCCAATAAATACAAATTATATACAGCAGTGACTCCTTTCAAGCAGCTTCGGCCTTCACAAATTACGTGCGTTCAGCCAAACCAAAACAGAACAGAACGTCAAAACATTGCATAATGCATAGTTCTTTACTTTACCATATAAACACGTGGACAGCAGTGTTGCCAGGTCAGATGTTAGAAATAGCAAGGTTGGTATGAAAAATCAGGGCTAGAGAATAAGGAAGGGCTGGCTCATCCTTTTGTCTAGCGGTCTCAGTTTCGTGCTCCGACCCAGCGGAATTGGAAGGCGCTGTGACGTCACTGCTAGGACATTCGGTGACCCCTGTGCCAACTCAGGGCCGGAGTATGGTGACATTCCAGTCGTTCTGAGCAGTTTATTTCTGTTGCTCTCTATTTACTGTTAGTGGTTTATGTAGTTGTTTATTAAAGTCTGTTTTTTACTGATGTAAATTTTATTTTTCAGCGTCTATTTTTTGTTTATTTTTTTTGTATTCAAAGTAATACGCAACATGCCTTCATCCTATGCTGTCGCTAACTGTACAAATACTAAGAAAACAAAAGAATGTGGCGTGATTTACCATGTTTTCCCCTCAAATGTTAATGTGATAAAAGAATGGATTGTTAAGTGTAAGCGTGCAGACAAGTTTAAAGTTGGAAGTGCAAGAATATGTAGTAATCATTTCCAAAATTCAGACTACAAATACATATGACATGCAAAATCGCCGGCTTGGGCTTCCCGAAAAAAAAAAAAATTCTGAAACCCACAGCTGTTCCCAGTTTGAATTTACTGAATGAAAATTCAACGCTGTATACAAGTCGAGAACATAGAAGAATTAAGAGAGATACCCGTATAAGGGCATTGAATCGAACTCCGGAGCCAAGTCCTGAAAAGTTACACATCGATGAAGTTGCTTGCAATTCTGACAATGGATATTCAGAAGAAAAGTGTGCATCAGTTCAGTGCATGTCTTGCTCAGAGGTTAGAAGTCAGGACAAAATTCTCACCGAAAAGCTTGCCGTACTGGAACGAGAAATACGTAGCTTGAAAAGCAAACACAAAAATACTGTTCAAGTTTTGCGTCAAAAAATATCAGCATACGAAAAAGAGAGCAGAACTTGTGCTAATACGAAATGCCCTGTCAAAAGCTAATATGAAAATTAAAATACTTGAACAAATTGAAATGAACCTCAGGAAAATTGACATACCAACACAGGGAAAGTTCTTCGCAATACAAAAAATTATTAACAAATGGACAGAAGAAGATATATCTAGAGGAATAATAGTAACTACAGCTATTTCAAAAAAGCTTACGAATTTTGGAAGTGTAAAATTGGCATTCCTTTGCCAAGTGCTAGCACGTTAAAGCCATGGTGTTTTAAATTTAGGTGCCATCCCGGAATTCTGCATAATATTTTCCTCCTTATGCGGAAAAATAGGCAAACCCTTTCCGAAAATGACAAAGTCTGCGTCTTAAGCTTTGATGAAGTACACGTTGATAGTAAAATGTGTTACGATACAGGAATGGACCAGATTTTATGTCCGTACTCAAAGGTGCTAGTTTGTTTTGGCTAGAGAAATATTGTCTTCCTGGAAACAACCCGTGTATTTTGACTTTCAACGTACAATGAATAAAAGGCTTGTGTTTGAAATAATTGTAAACCTTGAAAAAACAGAAATTACAATAAAAGCGATTGTTTCAGATTTAGGTGGTTGTATGACCTTGTGGGGGATGTAAGGTCAGGTGATGCGTAACATCACAGCCTCTCCTTGACAAATGTCAACCCCGCCTTCTCGTGGTACATCTTGTTCCCACTAAAGGGGCTCTGACGACCGCCAATAGCGGTATAACTATACCATCGGGATTAGAGAAAATGCTATCCCACACTCACCAATCCGCTTGGCCAGCGTGGTGAGTTATGGCCAAACCCCTCCAAAATGACTCCACAACTTAAATCTTGGCCCTCAGTCTCCGGCAGCTGTAATGTACCTGGCCAAGGCAGCGGCCAGTGCGACATGAAGGCAGAGGGTGCTAAGAATCCCCGGAGGACCGGACTAGGCTGCCATCTGATGCTGACCTTGGCTACGTACAATTGCAACGTACCAGGAGATGTGACGTACCTGCCAGAAGGACGCACACGACATAAAGGCAGATAGGAATCAGAATACATGTCTGCGTAGCTCAGTTGGTAGAGCTGCTTGTTCCGGAATAAGCGTACTCGGGTTCGAATCCCGGCGTAGACCAAAAATGACGGAGAAATTTACTTCGTTATACAATGGACGCTCCCTATCTTCTGATTCAAGGCTTCTTGAATTGGAAGAGGAACTACAAAGGATCAAGTGGGACATCGTGGGGCTAAGTGAGGTAAGGAGAAAAGGAGAAGATCTCATTGAACTGAAAAGTGGACATCTCTTCTACTATCGTGGGACAGATACTGGCAGAACTAGTGGTGTTGGATTTATAATAAACAAGAAACTGAAGGATAAAGTTGTAGAAGTTGAAAGTTCCTCTGACAGAGCTGCACGACTTGTTATCCAACTCTCGAAAAGATACCAGGCTCAGATTATTCAAACTTATGCACCCACCACAAGTCATCCTGAAGAAGAAATTGAAGAATTTTATGAGGAAATTTGTCATCTAAATAATAAAGGTAAGCAGCACTTGAAAATAATTATGGGAGATTTCAATGCAAAAATAGGGCAAACGGCAACAGAATGAAACTTCAGTAGGTAAATTCGGTCACGGCAACAGAAACCAGCGTGGAAATACTCTCGTTGAGTTTGCAGAGGCAGAAGGGTTTTTCATCTTGAACTCCTTCTTCAAGAAAAAGCCACACAGGAAATGGACATGGAGACATCCAAATGGGACGACAAGTGAAATTGATTTTATTATGTGTAACAAAAAATTCGTCATAGAAGACTGCAGTGTGCTAAACAAGTTCAACACAGGTAGTGACCATAGATTGGTGAGATGTAAGATGCACCTCAACACTAAACTTGAACGTGGCAAGCTCATAAGACAAACAAAATCTATTGACATAACCAACCTTAAAAAACACCATAATACCTTCAAGTTGGAACTGAAGAACAGGTTCTCTGCTTTAGAAGGCCTAACATCAGAAGAAGTGGACATCTCTGAAGTTAACAGAAAAGTAACCAAAGCTCTTATGGAAACAGCAACAAAATTAGCTGGGTCTAAGAACAAGTTGCATGTAAATAAATTATCAGGAAAAACGAAAATGTTGATGCAAAAAAGAAGAGAGATGAGGACAACTAAAGAAGATGTGACTTCCAAAGTGGAATATATAGAGCTATGCAAGACAGTAAGAAAAAGTATCACTGAAGACGTAAGAAAATTCAACTGTGAACTAGTGAGGAAAGCAATTGAAAACAACCAAAACCTAAAGATAGCAAAGGGACATCTCAGTAAGGGAAGAAAACAGATTATGGCACTGAGAAAAGAAGATGGTTCTGTAACAAGAAATAGAGGCGAAATTTTGACAAGAGTGAAAGATTTCTACTCCAAATTATATGAAAGGGATGATACATGCACTCCAGACATCATGAAAGATACCAGTACCAGAGTTCCTCCAGTCCTTCCAGCAGAAGTTGCACATGCAATCAAGAACATGAAGCGGGGAAAAGCTCCAGGAGAAGATGGAATTACTGTAGACATCATACAAGAAGCAAGTGGAGAAATCGAAACAGTACTCGCCTAAATTTTCACTCGATGCCTTAATGAAGGAAAGATTCCTGAGGATTGGAACACCGCTACAATGATCCTGCTACATAAGAAAGGTGACATTGAGGATCTCGGAAACTACAGACCTATCAGCCTCCTATCAGTAGTTTATAAAATCTTCACTAAAGTTCTTTCACACCGCTTGAAGGTAACACTGGACATGGCTCAACCGAGAGAACAAGCTGGATTCAGGAGTGGCTACAGCACAATAGATCATATCCACGTGCTGAGAGAACTAATTGAAAGAGCGAGGGAATATGAACTTCCATTGTGCATGGCTTTTATCGATTATGAAAAAGCCTTTGATTCGGTGAAACCATCAGCAGTTACAATGGCTCTGAAAACCTGCGGTATTGAAGATGCATACATTAATATTATTAATAACATCTATGAAAATGCAAGTGCAAAGATTCAGCTGTTTGAAAATACAACACACATAAAAATTGGAAAGGGAGTGAGACAAGGTGACACCATATGTCCGAAGCTTTTTAATGCCACATTGGAGGGTGTTTTTCAGTCGCTGAGCTGGGAAAACAAGGGGATAAAGATTAATGGAGATTATCTAACCCACCTTCGTTTTGCTGATGACGTAGTCATTTTTGCAACTACCCCATCAGAGCTGCAGAGTATGATCCAGGAACTTGCTGACAAGAGTAAAGAAGTGGGATTAAAAATGAACTTTCAGAAGACAAAAGTGATGTTCAATGCTTTTACAAGAAATGAAGATTTATCGATTGATGGAGAAAAGCTGGAGATAACAGACACGTACGTTTATCTTGGACAGCAGATATCAAGTGAGGGTCACATTGATGAAGAAATTAATCGGCGTACAAAACTTGCCTGGAGAGCTTTTGGAAGAAACAGCATAATTTTCAAGAGCAATATGCCATTATGTCTTAAAAGAAAAGTGTTTGATCAATGCATCCTTCCAGTGCTTACGTATGGTGCAGAGACGTGGACCTTAACTAAAAAAGACATACAAAGGCTGCAGACAACTCAAAGTAGCATGGAAAGGTGCATACTTGGTGTAACCAGGAGAGATAAGAAGAGGAACTCGTGGATCCGAAAAATGACAAGAGTGGAAGACATCATGATCAGAGTTAAATCCCTGAAATGGCAATGGGGTGGACATACTGCCAGAAGGACAGATCATCGATGGAGAGCCGAAATTTTAGATTGGATTCCAAGGGACAGGAAAAGACCCAGAAGAAGACCACATGGGAGATGGGTGGATGAAATTCGAAAGTATGCAGGGGTGACATGGAGGAGACTGGCACAAGACAGACCGTTGTGGAGGAAACTTGGGGAGACCTTCGTCCAGCAGTGGATTGATAATGGTTGACAATGATGATGATGATGATGATGACCTTGTGGAAGGAACTATTATTTTCTCCCGAAAAATCATTTTTTAATCATCCGCTGGACGACAGTTCTAAGATTTGGGTTTCTGCAGACCCTTCTCACTATTTGAAAATTTTACGCAATCATTTCATAGACCATGAACTTGTCTTGCAGAACGGATCTGTGCTCCAAACTGGCATCATCAAAGCTTTCGAGAAGGATTCTGGAGAGAAAAAGTTGTGTCCTAAATTGCTGCCGTACTATATAGCAATCAAAGGGAACGAGAGGCAAAAAGTAGGCCCAGCAAAAACTTTGTTTTCAGTCACCACTGCCAAGGATATTGAATATCAAATAGAGCATAAAAGCGCTGGTTTTCTTCAATTTAGTAGATTCATTTTTTTTTTTTTTTTTTACATTATGAATAGCAGTTACCCACACCCTGACAAAAGCAAACCATTAAAAGCAGGTCTTGGTATTAACCCCCTTTTTATACAACAAAAGGAAATTCTGAACAAAATGAAGTCAGAAATACTGAATCTCAGAGTAATGGGGAGAAAACATATGCTGCCTTTCCAAAAAGGCATTCTTGTTTCAATTTCTTCTCTTCTCGGTCTCTACGAGGATTTAACGCTTCGTGGAGTCCGTTACATTTTAGCTACTCGTTTGACTCAAGATGCCTTTTTTTTTTTTTTTTTTTTTTTTTTTTTTTTTATTGGAGGTTTAACGACCACCGTGAGCAACTCAATGGGCTATAAGCAGTCGCCCGTCCCTAATTTATGGTCACTGGTTCCAGGGAAGGGAGAGAGCCAGTGCCGTAAGACAAACACAACATCCATGCCTGACCGGGATTCGAACCCGGACCCCTTACGGACGAATGATCAGAGGCCAGCGCCTTAGACCACTGCGCCACCGGGGCGGCCAAGATGCCCTGGAGAGTTTGTTCTGTCAAATAAGAGGCATAGGTGCTTTATATGACCACCCCTCACCTACGGAATTTATTAGTCGTTTAAAACACATATTGCTGGCAAATAAACTGCCTAATTTGTCCAAAAAAGTTAATACAGAGTTTCAAGAAGGTAAAACGCTCCAAACATATTTGACAGCAGAGCTACTAAAAGAAGCTTTCACTACAGCTGATAATCGAGAAATTCTTGATGAAGTATCTGGAGAAATAAACGCAAATGACTTAGAATTAGAAGCTTTAGAAAAAAATTGTAATGAGCCATGGCCGCAAGATTGGGACGACGACATATTTAAAACAGTTCAAAATGAGCAATGTAATGCTGAGAAACAAGCTCTGAGTTATGTTGCAGGTTATATTGCCTATCGTTTACGTGATAAAGATTCCTCCCTCGGAACAATTTCTAGCAATGCAGAAGATTTTCCACCCGCTCAATGGATTAAAACTTTATCACTCGGGGGACTAACGGTTCTTTCTCCAACGTGGATGAGAACGGTAGATCAATTTGAAATAATTTTTAAGTCAATTCGCGGGACTGAGAGTTCCCGAGAGAAAGGAATAATTCGAAAATTAAAAACTGTAATAGAAGAAGGATTTCCTGGCATCTGAAAAGAAGCTGTGAAACTTTATTGGCGCATACGAACATTTATCAGAATTTGGTAAATTAATCACAACAAAGATTTAGTGTCAGAAAGAAGGTCAAATCAAAAGAAAACCAAATGGATAAATTCTGCAGTTAAAAAACGTAGCACGACGATGTCAATATCTAAACCAGGTGAATATCTTCCTCCTTTTTAACTATACAGGTATGTTAATAAATTTTTCTCTTTCTATTATTATTTACGCCTTCCGATAAAATAAACAAAAACGTTACTTGCTACTCTATATACGTATATAACGTTCTGAGTTGTGTAAAAAAATATAATACGTGTAACGGTGTTCAGCTTACTCCGACAGCTATGACTTCTGACCTCGGAGGCAGCATCCCAAATCGTCAGTGTACTCGCAGTGACGTCACGTCCTCCCCAGCAAAGCGACTTGCTTTGGACTGCCTGGTGGGCCAGCCCTTCCTTTTTTTTTTTTTTTTTTAATAAGACGATGAGGCTTATAGACAAAGCTTTGTGCCTCACAGCAACTAGTTGGCCATGCGGAAATAGCTAAAATATCTCCTGATCAATAAGACACGAAGATGCACGACCAACCACAGAGGAGAACCTCCTTGCGACCAGCACGTGAAGTTACAGTAGCAGCACAGAAGTCCATCAAAAGGGCACGCTCATGAGAAGGAATGTTAGAACAGGAGCGTCCTCACAGAGAAGCGTCTTGAGAGAGTAATAAATTTCTCCAAGGCCCGAACTTTACGTTTTGCCACGGAAGCGTCCCGAAAGTCCAACAAAGAATACATTTGAGCAGAGACGGAGGTTGAGGAATGAGGGGTTGTCACTCCAAAACAAATCCTCCGATATGCACTGTATGCAGGGTAGGAGAGGAGGAAGTGAAGAACAGTCTCAGGCCCGGAGCCACAGAAGCACATCGGGGAAGAACGTTTCCGAATCAGAAAGAGGTAGCTGTTTAAAGGTGCCGTGTCCGTGCGTAATTTTTGAATTATGATTGCTGAGGAACTTCGATAACAGTGTTCGCTAGGCCATCTGTGACGGAATCTGATGAACGGATACAGCTCTGCCCACCCGGACGAAAGCCAGGCTGAATCAGAAGCGGAGATGAGCATGTTACCACTGTGCCGAGCAGCGTCAGAGGCTGTAACTGGGGGAAACAAGGCCAGGCCCTCAGCATGGCCCCGTCGGGCGGCAGCGTCAGCGGCCTCATTCGCTGGAAGACCAACATGAGCCTGGCACCAAACGAGTACAATGTCCTCGTAGAAAGAACGGAGGCGTTGAAGAGAATCATGCAGAAGAACGATAATGTCTGGAGATTTGCGGTTTAATGCCAACAAGGCCTGTAGAACAGAACGACTATCCGTAAGCAGCAAGAGGCCACCGCACGGGCCGGGAGCAAATTCAAGCGCTGATATTAGGGCCCATGCTTCAGCAGAAAACACTGAGGAAATAGTCGAGGAGAACGAACGGCTGGATTTGTTCCGTGGAAAAAAATGCCCGATCGCCACCGAGGAGTTAATCTTCGAAGCGTCAGTAGCAATGATGTGGTGTGACGCTGAGAACTGGGCAGAGAACACCCCAAAGCAATCTGATAAGCATCGGATGCAGATATCGTTGCTGAAAAGGGAGACCCGAGCAGATAATCGAGTAGCAGGGTGCAGACGAAGCAGGAGGGACCGACAGAGCCTGAAGAAGATCGCTGTTGACGAAAAACGGCTCCTGTCGGAAGCGACTGAGCACGATTCCAAGGGGAAAGCCATGGGATTTCCAAGCGTAGAATGACAAGGCGTCCTCTTCCAGAAGAAGATGAGCGATAGGCGAACGCTGACCCATCGACAAATGGCGGTACAAAAATCGGACTGTCAGGAGGGTGATTTTTTTTTTTGATTGGAGGTTTAACGACCACCGTGAGCAACTCAATGGGCTATAAGCGGTCGCCCGTCCCTAATTTAGGGTCACTGGTTCCAGGGAAGGGAGAGAGCCAGTGCCGTAAGACAAACACAACATCCATGCCTCACCGGGATTCGAACCCGGACCCCTTTCGGACGAATGATCAGAGGCCAACGCCTTAGACCACTGCGCCACCGGGGCGGCGGAGGGTGATTCGAGAACGCACGCTAGCGATTCCGCATTCGGCACGCAAGACCGCCACAGGCGTCGAACGAGGGAGGTGAATGGCTGCTCGGAGTGCATGGTTGAGCAGAACTTCGAGAGCGTCGTAGAGATAGTTGGGGGAGGCGAACAGGACCGGAGCCGCATATTCCAGAATAGGCCGAATCACAGCAACGACAAAGGCGAGAGCGTTGGGGAAGCCAAGACCCCACCGGCGATGACAAACAACTTTAACAGCAGACAAGGCTCGGAAGACTGACTTCTTGATGTGAGTGAGGTGGGAAGACCAAGTCAGGGAGGAGTTAAACCAGACCCCTAAAATCTTGATGGAGGACTGCCAAGTCATTGAGTCAGAACCCAGCAGGAAAGGAGGGGCAGGCGACCGGCGCTTACGAGAAAAGTCAACCGCGAAGCTTTTAGAAGGAGAGAGACATAAATCCCAGGATGATGTCCCACTGAACAATGGAATCCAAAGAGGATTGCATATAGCTAAGTGCCGCCGACCGGTTGGGACTATAGGAAACAATAAAAATATCGTCTGCAAATAAGAACATACGCGCATTCGGATGACAGCAATCAACCACATCATCAATGTATAAGTTAAAAAGGATAGGTGAAATGGAGCTACCCTGAGGAACACCTCGACACTGCGGAAAGGAGGAAGACACCGTTCCCCGCCAACGAACGCGAAATCTGCGCCGAGCAAGGTAGTCAACCAGCCAAAGTAGAAGACGACCACGAACACCCAGAGACGCCAATTTCCCTAGGAGAGCAGAATGACAGACCGAATCATATGCCGCCTGAAGGTCCAAAGACACCAGAAAAACATAATTTTGTCTAGCTCGAGCCACCAGAAGATGACGTTGGATCGACAGAAGGCACGCCGATGTGGAACGTCCAGGCAAAAATGCGAATTGCAGCTTGCTGATCCGTTGATGAGAGATAATGAAGTCTGTTAGGCGAGAGACCAAGACTTTCTCCAAGATCTTCGAAAAAACTGAAGTGAGAGTGATCATTCGGTACGATGATAAGTCGAGAGCAGGTTTGTTAGGCTTCTTTATCGGAATCACCCAGGACTCTTTCCAGCATGAAGGATGAACGCCGGCTGACCAAAAAAGGTTAAGGAGGTCAACCAGCCAAGACGAATTCCACCTCCAATATACGTCTCACCAGATCGTAAGTACATCCATCAGGGCCGGGTGCAGAGCGTCGAGGCGATCCATTAATAGCCCCGGACACTTCACTGGCAGTAAGTAACGCATCCATCTCAAGAGAAGAGTCATCATGGTCAATAGAAAAGGAGTGCACCGAACAGCCAGAGGCAGTAGAAAAGAGTTCACCAAACGCCGAAGCCTGCTCCGCCGGATCAGCAACAAGGAAATCGCCAATCCGAAGTAGCAGGTGATCCGGGCTCGAACCAACATGAGATTTCAGACGGCGCAAGAGGGAGAAAACGAAGCCTGGCCTCGAGGTGTCGTTGCATTGTGCCTTCCAGTAGGCACGTCTCTTAAGAATGAGGAGGTGGCGAAGATTCCGTTCTTCCTGTCGATATAATGACCAAGCGAAGAGGCAGCCGGATGACTTAGCATAGCGAAGGAGGCGGCGTTTCTTGCGAAGCCGCTGAGCACAATCAGAGTCCCACCAGGGAGACCAACGTCGACGCTGACCGCTGAGCCAACGAGAAGCGTGGAGAATCAGGGAAATGCGGTCCAGGATCATAGCGGCACCGTCAGGAGTGGAAGGAAGTTCACCACGGATAATCTTCTGGATAGAAGGCCAAGCCACTGACCAAGCAATTGGTTGTAGACCCAGAGAAGGAGGGGAGGGGAGCCAAACATTCCTGCCTCCTATGTTGTAATGACAGGATGATGGGTGCTACCGATGAGGTCACTATCCACAGATCAGGAGCAGTACGGAACCAGCTGAGGAGAGCACATGGTGAGGTCCAAAACAGAACAAGTTGAACCCCTGCAAAAGGTAGAGGCCTCCGAGTTTAGGAGACAAAGATCTTGCGAGCAAAGTCAGTCCACGAACTCAGTACCTCCCCGGCTCGGAGAAGTAGAACCCCAGCTAGGGTGATGAATAATGAAATCACCAACCACCATACAACAATCAGTGAGCAGTTGTTCGATCCGTCCAAGCAAGAGCGCCGAGAGGGGAGGAGAGGGAATGTATAAATTAATAATCCTGACCGTGGTGTCGCCGGAGAAGATATCCGTCACAAGAAGCTGCTCGTTCGAATCCGAGCTGAAGATGTCCACCATCTTCAGCTCGATGTCGGATATCTCACCACTGGAAGAGATATCCGACCTAATTGCAGTTAAGAGGCCACCCCCGACCCTCCCCCCGATCACTCCTATACACCGTACGGGCTGGGAGGGAAAAAGAGAGACCAGGAGATAACCAGGATTCTTGGATAGTTAAAATCGTGGCTGTAGAAAAAATAGAACTGTCGGTGAAATAAGGTCTTTTGGAGCGAAGGGACTGCGCATTCCATTGGACCAGCTACCAGCTATTCATGAAGAGAAAAGTGATCCGCTAGGCCAGATGCCGTCTTGAACCGCATGGAACAGAGGCCACAAAGAAACTTACCGTCGTCACGATGAGCTTTCAGGTGTGACAACAAGGCTGGACGAGAAGAGAAAGGCATGGCGCATGGAGGACACGAGTAGGTTCTGGAGTGAGAAAGTTTGACGGATTCCGCAGCAGACTCTACATATGGAACCACAGATTCTTCGCATGACAGGAATTCATCGGCGCTCAGGCCAGTGTCAGAAGGTTGCTCAGTAGGCACTGAAGAAGCTGGGCACGCTGCAACTGTAGTAGGAGGATTCTGCAAAATTTCAGCCTGTGGCACCTGTGCAACGGATGATGTGGGGCCAGCATGTAGGGAAGGAGGTGAAAGAAGATTCGTCAAAGAGTCCAATTTACTGGTGAGTTTAGAGATAATGCCAGAAGCTGAGGGAAGGCAGAGGAGCAAGCACACGGAGGTTGAGCCTGAGTCGCCGCCGCTGCCGCATATGAGGCCTGGGGGACTTGACGCACAGAGTCCCGAGCTTCTGGATAGCTGAGATGCTTCGAAGCCATAATATCTAGGATCTGTTTTCTCGGAGGTAAATTGGGCAGTTCGTGTCAGAAGCAGGATGAGAGCCCTTGCATAACACGCACTGGAAGCTCGACGCCGAGCATACCGAAGAGTCGTGTCCTTCTCCACAACGAGAACAGCGAGCGGCACTACGACAGGTTGACAGCAGATGTCCATAACGCTGACAGTTTTTGCACTGCCTAGGCGAATCCAAGAAGGGTCTGACCGCACATCTGGAATACCACAGATAGATAGTGTCACGGTTAGTAAAGCCCAGTTCTTCCACTAGGACCGAAGAAGTAGGGACCCTCGAGGAATTTACCGAACGTCGGAACCGAACAACACGAAGACAGTTCACACCACGGTCCAACAATTCTGAAGCAATTTCATCAACAGGGGTTTCAGTGTCCACATCTCGAACTAAAAACTTTGTTGTCATAAGCTTAGTAAGAACCCGAGTTTTGACAGGTACATGAAGAAAATTAGAAAATTGATAAATTTCCAGCAAGCAAATGAGATTCGAGGAACGCACCAATAAGTCACCCGAACGTAAAAACTGAACGTCTGAAATCGAGTCATGCATTGAAATATTGTTAACGAAGAACCTCTTCAACAACATGGGACGGACTCTGGGTAGCTTCCCAGAAGTCGCGGAAATAAGTATTTCACCACGAGTCACTCCGCTCGCAAATGCCCTACGCAGCAAATCCTGAGGAGACCATTGAATCGAACAAACAAAATCATTAACTGGAACTAGCAAACCACCCAGCTGAGGAAGCTCATCACCCGGTGAAGAACGCATTCTTTTAGCCGGAGTCGAGGAATCAGAGTCCCCCATCCCCGCCGGACCCACCGGCGGCAGCTAGGGCCCACCCCGAATCAACAGACCAAAACAGACAAGAGCATGCAAAGACAATAATCCTACCTTGGATATGGGAAGAACCAACCGCCTGCAGAACTTTAGCAGGAAAAGAAACGAAAATAGAAGAGGAAACAGCAAGCCACTGTTTCAAAAATGCAACGAAACAAGAACGCTTTCGCCAACGACGACACACCCAAAAAACAGTACTCTATGGGGTTCACCGATTAGAAACAGGAGAGCCAACTTCACACCAGCCAACCGTTGCCAATCCGGAATCTCTAAAACCAACTTCCTCAACAAAGCCAATCGGCCCTTCCTTATTCTCTAGCCCTGATGAAAAATAGCAAAAACGTGACATCAGACAAACTTTTTTTTTTTTGAAGACGACGAGGCCTATAGACTGAGGGTTGTGCCTCACAGCAACTAGTTGGCCAAGCTGTAATAGCGAAAATGTCTCCTGATCACCATGAATCACTAAGATGCACGAACAGCACGTGAAGCCACGGCAGCATCACAAAAGTCCAACATGGGACACGCTCATGAGAAGGAGGGTTAGAAATGGAGTGCTCAAAATGAGAAGCGTTTGGGGAGAACTATAAATTTCTCCAAGGCCCGAACTTTTCTTTTTGCTACGGAAGCGTCCCGAAAGTCCAACAAGGAATACGTTTGAGAAGAGACGGAAGTTGTGGAAGGAGAGGTTGTAACACCGAAACAAACCCTCCGATATGCGCTGCAGGCAGGGCAGGAGAGGTGGAAGTGAGTAACAGTCTCAGGACCGGAGCCACAGAAGCACATCGGGGAAGGACATTTCCGAATAAGAAAGAGGAAGCTATTTAAAAGTGCCATGTCCGTGCATAATTGCTGAATGATGACCGCTGAGGAACTTCGATAACAATATTCGCTAGGCCATCTGTGACGGAAGCTGATTTACGGATATCGAGATGCCCACCTGGACAAAAGCCAGGCTGAATCAGAGATGTTCATGAAACCACTGTGCCGAGCAGCTTGGAGGCTGTAACAGGGGATAGGGGGGACAGGGCCAGGCCCTCAGCATGGCCCCGTCAGGCGGCAGCGTCTGCGGTCTGGTAGACCTACATGAGCCGGGCACCAAACGAGCACAATGTCCTCGTAGAAAGAGCGGAGGCGTTGGAGAATATCATGCAGCAGAACGATAATTTCTTGAGATTTGCGATTTAATGCTAGCAAAGCCTGTAGTACAGAACGACTATCAGTAAGCAGCAAGAGGCCACCGCACTGGCCGGGAGCAAATTTAAGCGCTGTTATGAGGGCACACGCTTCAGTCGAGAACATTGAGGAATTAGTCGAGAAGGAGAACGAACGGCTGGAATTGTTCCGTGGGAAAAAATGCCCGATCGCCACCGAGAAGTTAATCTTCGAAGCGTCAGTTGCAATGATGTGGTGCGACGCTGAGTACTAGGTCAAGAACACCCCAAAGCGATGGTATACAGATATCGGTGCTGAAAAGGGAGACCCGAGCAGATAATCGAGTAGTAGGGTGCAGACGAAACAGAAGAGGCCGGCAGAGCCTGAAGAAGATCGCTGTTGACGAAAAGCGGCTCCTGTTGGAGGCGACTCAGCACTATTCCAAGGGGAAAGCCATGGGATCTCCAAGCATAGAATGACAAGGCGTCCTCTTCCAGAAGAAGATTAGCGATAGGCAAACGCTGACCCATCGACAGGTGGTGGTACAAAAATCGGACTGTGTGGAGGGTGATTCGAGAACGAACGCTAGCGATTCCACAGAGACAAACTTTCTTCATTTAACATATTTTAAGCTCCGGTCCTGGTGTATGATAAGTCAGGTGATACGACTCTCCGTGCTGTCAACAGTTTGAAAAACGGACTGTTAATGTCACAGTTCGCCAGGGAGCGTCCAGGAGTTGTGGGCCGATCGCTCACGCTAACCATCATAGGATTATATGATGTTTATGATTTCATCAGTGCAAAAGAGGTATTTATCTTAAGTATTTTTTATTTATTACTTTGTGTAATTACATTGTGTGGAGTTCCAGAAAATTTGAAGTTTCTATACAGAAGGTGAAGCACGTCAAATCTGTTTTTACTTAACGGAAGATACATTTCTAGTGTAGCTAAATGTCGGACTAGAATCTGTTCAGTTCTGTTTTAGGTATAGGCAAAAGTGTTTTGTACCGAACTATAGTTTATCAGACAGGTTATGCAGCATATAAACAACTTGTATCAACCATTATTGACCCAACTTTAACATAATAAAGAATTACTAGGGACGTTGGGGGTTGTGGCAAGGAGGTCTGTATGAATTTTGCGGAGTTGTTATGAGGCGAACGAATGATTGTTGTTATGAAATAAAAGTTTATGTTTTCGAATGGAGTTCGTTACTGCTTAAAAGTAAGTTCGCGTCTCTTATTAAGGCTTAATATGTAAAACCAACAGAGTTGTAAAAATGACGGCATGCATTAGGATGTGATACATTTTTCCACAGCTCACAATGTGGAAAAATTTTAGGTTAAGAGCATTAACCGTTGTTTAAATGTAGGATCACAAATTTTATCCCTTGATATCAAATATGTTCTTTTTTTTTTTGATAGGAGGTTTAACGACCACCGTGAGCAACTCAACGGGCTATAAGCCGTCGCCCGTCCCTAATTTAGGGTCACTGGTTCCAGGGAAGAGAGAGAGCCAGGGCCGTAAGACAAACACAACATCCATGCCTCACCGGGATTCAAACCCGGACCCCTTACGGACGAATGATCAGCCTTAGACCACTGCACCACCGGGGCGGCTCAAATATGTTCATCGTACTACACTGATGGCCACCCAAAATGCAACACCAAGAAGGAAGTATCCGACTGGCCTGAAATTCGTAGCATGCGTCGCCCGCGAGAGGACATGCAAACGATTAGGATTGCAGGGCATATGCAAACCATGTGCGCCCAGCAGGCCACCGAGAAGCACTATAAGAAGGGTGCACAGAAGGTGGGCTGTAAGTAGTGAAAGTGTGTTGTGCTGCCGGACTTGTGCATTGGAAGCTTCCTGATGCCTCGTCGCCGAATACGGCAGTCATTCCAGCACGTTTCGGAGTTTGACAGATGACGAATAGTGGCCTATCGCGACAGCGGTTTATCGTACCGAGACATCGGCGCCCGTGAGGGACGAAAACCAGCCACAGTTAGGGGAGTAATGATTCGGTGGGTGCAGGAGGGACAGACCGACTGACGTGAGCGATTACCACAGCCGCGGCACACCACCGAACGAGAGGACCGGCATGTTGTGCGGTGGATATTAACGGCTCGCACCGCCACATCACGAACGTTAGCGCAGGAACTAGGGTGTGTTGCGCAATTACCTGTGTCAGCACGTACCGTTCGACGTCGTCTGCAGGAGCGGGGATTTGTCGCACGGCGCCCATTGCTCCGATTACCATTGACGTTACACCACCGGCGAGTGCTGTGGCAGTGGGCCGTTGAACGCCGCACCTGTACTAGGAAATGGCACGACATTGTCTTCTCCGACGAATCCCGCTTCTGCCTGCAACACCACGATGGTCGGATCCGCGTGTGGCGGCACCGCGGTGAGAGACTGTATGACGTCTGCATTATGCATCGCCATACCGATCCGTCATCAGGCGTTAAGGTTTGGGGTGCAATTGGATATGACACTTGCACCCCTCTGGCACGCATCGCCGGTACACTCAACAGCCACCGCTACATCTCCGATGTTTTGGAGCCTGTAGTCCTCCCTTACCTACAGGACCTGCCAGCGGCCACGTTTCAACAACACAATGTGCTCCCGCACGTGGCACGTATCGTGCAACAATTCTTCAGGGCCCACCAGGCGTCATTGCTGCCGTGGCCCGCATGTTCTCCCTTTTCGATATGTCGCCCATCGAAAACGTCTGGTTGTTAATCGGCAACCGAGTGGCCCTGCAAGCACCACCCGCGCCTACGCCTGATGAACTGTGGCAACGTGTGGAAGCAGCCTGGACGGACATACCCCAAGCCCACATCCAAAGCCTCTTTCGTTCGATGACGCGGCATGTAGCGGCCGTTATTTCCAGCCATGGGGGCTGCACGAACTATTGATGTCTGCGTGTTCCGCAAGTCGCACGGGCCTATAAGCTCAATCGTTTCAATTTTGTATCTGTTGTTATGTGTCCAGTAAATCTGGATTTGCTGTCTCGTGTCCTTCTTGGTGTTGCATTTTGGGTGGCCAGCAGTGTATATGCACGCAGGTCTGGTAAATCTCCGCCGAGAAAAAGCAGCCATTTTGCCACGATGCACTTTCTATGCCGTTATTGCCAGCACAGATGGAGAGAGCGCCTTATTCATTAATATGACTAGGTACAGAAATAAAACAAACGTGTAAGATATATTGTTTATTACTAAATGAAAACATCTGTAATGAATGATTTCTTGAGCTGAAGATTAGTCAAAATTATTTTTTGAGAAAATTTCGGTAAGTTTTTAAAATCAGCAGTTTCCGTTAACGATGCTCCAATGACTTACACAAAAACTGATATTTCATGTTAAAATTGCTCCTCCGAATGCACAGCACCATCTCATTTTACAAGAAGTACAATTTTTTGACGATAAAGGGTCTATTCTGTATTACCTCAGTAAAAAACTCAGCATCGTTTGCTCAGAAATCTTCACGTTAGAGTACTCACTCTATGGCCAAAATGTATATATACACTGACGGAAAAAAATCCCAACACTAAGAAGGGGTTGTGTTAAATAAACGACACTTGGTAGGCGGTGAGAGTACGTCTGTAAGATGACGTCTATGCAAATTTCGCGCTCGGCGCATACGTGTGGCGCTAGTAGCGCCCCTCGGAACATGCAAAGCAGGTTTGCTGTAAATACGCGCTGTAACGTTCGTGAGCGTTAGTTATCGTTGAGATTCGACGTAGTGTGTTGATGTTAGTCAAGAATGCCTTTAAGAAGACGAAGAAGCCATTATCAACAGATCACGGAGTTTGAACGAGGTCGTGTAAAAGGCCAAGAGAAGGTGGATTTTCTTTCCGCAATATTGCAGAACGACTTGGCAGGAATGTAGCCACCGTGCATGATTGTTGGCAGGGGTGGTCAAGAGAAGGTACTGCCTCAAGAAGACCGGGTTCCGGCCGGCCACGTGGCACTACTGAGAGGGAAGACCGCCGTGTACGGCGTATGGCCGTGGCACATAGTACCGCGTCTGCGGCAGCAATTCGAGCTGCAGTTGCCACCACAGTGACACAACGAACTGTTACAAATCGGTTACTTGAAGGACAGCTCCGAGCCAGACGCCCTGTAGCGTGCATTCCACTTACTCCGAACCACTGCCGTTTTCGACGTCAGTGGTGTCAAGCTACAGCTCATTGGAGGACGGAGTGGAGATCTGTTGTGTTTTCTGATGAAAGCTGGTTCTGCCTGGGTGCCAGTGATGGCCGTGTGTTGGTTAGAAGGAGGCCAGGTGAGCGCCTGCAACCAACCTGTCTGCGGCCGAGACACACTGGACCTACACCTGGAGTTATGGTCTGAGGAGCAATTTTCCTATGACAGCAAGAGCACTCTCGTGGTTATCCCACGCACCCTGGCGGCACAATTGTACGTCGGTCTAATGATTCAACCTGTTGTGCTGCCATTCATTTTTTTTTATTGGAGGTTTAAAACCACCGTGAGCAACTCAATGGGCTATAAGCAGTCGCCCATCCCTAATTTAGAGTCACTGGTTCCAGGGAAAAGAGAGAGCCAGCGACGTAAGACAAACACAACATCCATGCCTGACTGGGATTCGAACCCGGACCCCGGGGCGGCCTGCCATTCATGAACAGCATTCCAGGGGGTGTTTTCCAACAGGATAACGCTCGCACGCGTACCGCTGTTGTAACTCAACATGCTCTACAGAGTGTCGACATGTTGCCGTGGCCTGCTAGATCACCAGATTATTCACCAATCGAGCACGTATGGAACATCATTGGACGACAACTCTAGCGTCACCCTGTAACGTACCAGGAGATGTGACGTACCTGCCAGAAGGACGCACACGACATAAAGGCAGATAGGAATCAGAACAAATGTCCGCGTAGCTTAATTGGTAGAGCAACTTATTCCGGAATGAGTGGACCCGGGTTCGAACCCCTGCGCGGATAAAAATGACGGAGAAATTCACTTCGTTATAACCCCAATCGGCATTAACCGTCCATGTATTGACCGACCAAGTGCAACAGGCATGGAACTCCATCCCACAAACTGACATCCAGCACCTGTACGACACAATGCATGAACGTTTGCGTGCTTGCATTCAACATTCTGGCGGTTACATCGGTTATTAATGTATCAGCATTTCACATTTAAAATGGCTCTTCACGCGCTTACATTTTTTTTTGATTGGAGGTTTAACGACCACCGTGAGCAACTCAATGGGCTATAAGCAGTCGCCCGTCCCTAATTTAGGGTCACTGGTTCCATGGAAGGGAGAGAGCCAGTGCCGTAAGACAAACACAACATTCATGCCTCACCGGGATTCGAACCCGGACCCCGTTCGGACGAATGATCAGAGGCCATCGCTTAGACCACTGCGCCACCGGGGCGGCCGCGCTTACATTAAGCTGTGATCTTGAAACTTTAATCGATTACATGTGTTACCTATACAAATGTATTGCCGCCATTTCATTCCTCTACAACTATTTTTTCGTGGTGTTGGGATTTTTTTTCCGTCAGTGTATATATAACCCTTATTTGACGAATCCCATGTGATAGGCACAAAAGTGCATGTTTGCGAAGCGTTCCAGGTTATTGTTTTTTTAATTCCAAGCAAAATAGCATTCGTAAAATACGAATGTTTTTGCCGCTTCCTCCCATAAGAAAGCATAAGTTGTATCAAATCATCGGCCCACACGTTCGTCGCGCCACCTAGTGACATTAACGGCGATTTTTGTTTCCAGAGTCGTATCACCTAACTATCATACACCCTGTACTGCAGTTGTACAAAAACCTTTTTTTTTTTTTTTTTTTTTTGATTGGAGGTTTAACGACCACCGTGAGCAACTCAATGGGCTATAAGCAGTCGCCCGTCCCTAATTTAGGGTCACTGGTTCCAGGGAAGGGAGAGAGCCAGTGCCGTAAGACAAACACAACACCCATGCCTGACCAGGACTCGAACTCGGACCCCTTACGGATGAATGATCAGAGGCCAGCGCCTTAGACCACTGCGCCACCGGGGCGGCACAAAAACCTTGTATAGCATTCATTCAATTGTGAAAAAAGTCCATAACTTATCAGAGTACCACATGTTCCTATAAATATTAAAATACAGAATAAGAGTAAATGAAGTAAATCATGGCCGCCTCGGGGACACAGCGGTCTGAGCCATGGCTTCTAATCATTCGTCCGAAAAGGGTCCGGGTTCGAATCCCGGTGAGGCTTAACGACCACCATGAGCAACTCAGTGGGCTATAAGCCGTCGCCCGTCCCTAATTTAGGATCATTGATTCCAGGGAAGGAAGAGATCCCACGCCGTAAGACAAGCAGAACATCCATGCCTCACCGGAATTCGAACCCGGACGCGTATTTCACAAGTGAGTATACGGAATTGTGATTAAGGCCATTGCCGCCACGTGATTGGTTCAGAGCAACTTTGGAGATAGCTAGTAGGCCTATGAGGAGAGTCATGTGACGGAGACATGTAGGCTTTTTTTTTTGATTCGAGGGTTAACGACCACCGTGAGCAACTCAATGGGCTATAAGCAGTCGCCCGTCCCTAATTTAGGGTCACTGGTTCCAGGGAAGGGAGAGAGCCAGTGCCGTAAGACAAACACAACATCCATGCCGCACGGGATTTGAACCCGGACCCCGTTCGGACGAATGATCAGAGGCCATCGCTTGGACCACTGCGCCACCGGGGTGGCACATGTAGGCTTTGCTGCACTTGCCATAACTACAACTCAATAATTGTCGGGCTTATTAAATTTTATATTTTGCAGGGTTTTTTTTTTTTTGTTATACATCTTCACATCTCAGTTTATGTATGAGAAAGTCCAGTGGAGGCCACTACAGATTTCTTCAGCGTCTCTTGTAAAAAAAAAAAAATATATCGTGCTTATGTTATCGGCTTGTCCGTCCGTAAGTCTGTAAACGCCATGTCCCTGCAACTAATAGTCCAATTTGAAAAATTATTTTCGCACTAAGACGCTTGAAATTCTTTTCGCATTAAGAAGCTGATGTTCTTAGACGCAAGAACCTCCCTGTGGATGATGCAATGTGCCCACATAGCGTGAGGAGCTTTATTTTAATGAGCGCCTTCAGTCCCCCATAACTACCTGCCATCATACAGAGGGCTCCGTCTGTGCACACGCCTATACAATTTTCCCAATTTACACTATTTTGTGCCATAAAATTATCCATTATCTGAAACAAGTCTACTGCTTTTGTATGAGATGTTATACTTCTGCAGAAAAGATCTTCGTGAAATTTATTATCAACATCGACAAATCTCACATAAGTAACAAATCAAATGCGCATCGTTATGGCTATCAGTGCCTTCATCAAATTGAATGGAAAATTATTCCTTACCCTTTAGATTTTCAATTAACAGATCATTAATAATATCGTTAGCCATATCGAGAATTCGACGAATAACAGTATTATCTGATAACGGCACACTCAGCAGAGGATACTCCTATCATAACGGAAACCACATCCACAGCAGATGGTAAAATGAGGCTTTCAGCAATAGTATGTGGTTTCTTGCTCTTTGCTACTCGGCAAGCAACTTTGTAGGATGGAAAAAGAGCCTTTGTCAAGATCGTAGTTTGTTCAGTGAAAGTTGCCTTTCGCTCAGCCATTCCTTTCAACTTAGAAAAAAAATACTCACGTGGTTTGTTTACTAAACTTCGATCAACTCTTTCCAAATGACGTTTCATTTCATTGGAGAGCATGCTTTCAGCGGCTAGTACTTTAAAACAGAACACACTGCACGATCATTTCTCACCACAGTACACATGAACTGGAAATTTACGTAGCTTTCGTCATAATTCCGGTAGTTTCGTTTCTTTTCGTCTTTTAAACTGTTGGTTATTTCCGAAACGTCAAGTTTTTACTAGCATTTAAAAACTTTTCCATCTTGCCTGTCCTTAAAACGTAAAGGACACAAATACGAAAAATACAGAAAGCTCACGAACCTCTACACATCCGTTATTTCGAACAGTAAGCACAAGAATGAGTCCGGTCTTCACGCGGCGCTGCAACGAAAGGGTGCCTTCTCTGCAAAGCTAACTCAATAACCAGAATCCAATTAAATCACTTTTGCCCACGTTGTTTTAATCTCTGGAAGAGGCCACGAGACAGCCGGGTGACACGGGAACGCATCTCCAGGAACGTTTTCTTTTCTACTCAGGGGGGGGGAGTGATGTGTAGCTCCCATTATGCCCTCATTTTCGGCCTTTTCAGCAAATTCCAACTGCGCGACGGCGACTCCCTTGACCAAAACACGCTACGCAGTTTAAAAGCCCTGGTCTAAGCAATGGCTTCTTCTCATTCGCACAACGGTGGGGCCTGGGTTAGAATCCCGGTAAAGCATGAATGTTGAGTTTGTCTTATGGCCGCCCGAAAGGCTCAGTGATCTAAGCGATGGCTTCTGATCATTCGTCCAACGAAGAGGTCTGGGTTCACATTCCGGGTAAGGCATGGCTGTTTATGTTTTTCTTTCGGGGGTTTATTCGCTGAGCTCCTTGTTCAGCTATGTACATTGGTGAAGTTGAAACACAAAATGTCTCTACTGTATAAATCTGTGAACCAACTCCGATATACACTGCCGGAAAGTGAAAAAAGAACATCAAGAAGGAATTGGCGGACGATCATAAAATTTACCTATGTTAATTGGGTCGAGTTTACGTAGGTGTGATGTTAATTTCAGGACCAACCGGTGAGCGCTTACGCCACAGCACGGCATAATATGCAAATTATCGTCGGTGGTATTTAAGGAGTACGGCGAAGTGAATGTAATCAGTCGTCGGCGTACGGACACGTGCGAAGACCCTGAAGAAGCTGCAATGCCTGGACATGGAAGACGTGTACGATTTCAGCAGTTATCGGACTTTGAGCGAGGTCGACTAGTCGGACTCCGTGAGGCCGGGTGGTCGTATTGCGGAAAGAATTGGACGGGAAGTATCGGTGGTGGTACGATGGTGGCGTAGATGGTCCGAGGAACATTCCCACACGAGAAGACGTGGAACCGGGAGTCACAAACGGACTGATGAGCGGACCGATCGACGCACAAGAAGAGCGGCGTTGTCAAGCAGAACATCCACTGCGACGCAAATCCGAGCTGCCGTTGCACCTAAAGTGACTTTGCGAACAATCAGCAACCGTCTACTGGATGCAGGACTACGTGCACGAGTGCTCTGACTCCAGCCCACCGTCAGGAACGGCTGCAATGGTGTCGCCAACGTCTGCACTGGAGAACGCAATGGCGATCTGTCGTGTTCAGCGATGAAAGCAGATTCTGCTTGGGAGCCTCCGATGGCCGTATGCGTGTTCGCAGACGCACAGGGGAGCGTCTCCACCCTTCTTGCATCCGCCAGCGACACACACGGACTACATCTGGTCTCCTGGTGTGGGGAGCGATCAGCTATCACTCCCGTACACAACTAGGGTTTGTACCGGGTACGTTAAAGAGCACCTCCTACATCAACAAAATCATTCAGCCCGTTGTTGCCATTTGTAAGGTCAGTCCATCGTGATGTTTTTCAGCAAGATAACGCACGCCCCATGCAACCTGCACTTCAGGGTGTGAGACAACTTCCATGGCCTGCATGTTCACCAAATTTGTCCCCCATTGAGCACGTGTGGGATTTTATGGGACGACTTATCCGGTCTCCACTGCAATCCCCGATTTACGCGTCCAGGTTGAGGATGCTTGAAACTCAATACCCCAAACTTACATCCAATATCTGTACGACAGACTCCATGCCAGAATTGCACAGTGTGACGCAGTTCATGGCGGTTCAACCTCGTACTAACCATGTTAAATGGAAATGTTATTTTTCAGTTTACCAGCAAATACAGCTGTATTTTGCCATTATGTTTTTGATCACGTTATCCTCTGTATTCCGTTATTATGCTGTATAAATTTCGTTGGTATCAGACGTCTTCTTCTTGGTGATCTTTTTTTACTTTCCGCCAGTGTATGTTCAACATATACACTGCTGGCCACCCAAAATGCAACACCAAGAAGGACACGAGATAGCAAAGCCAGATTTACTGGACACATAACAACAGATACAAAGATGAAACGGCCGCCCCGGTGGCGCAGTGGTCTAAGCGATGGCCTCTGATCATTCGTCCGTAAGGGGTCCGGGTTCGAATCCTGGTGAGGCATGGATGTTGTGTTTGTCTTACGGCACTGGCTCTCTCCCTTCCCTGGAACCAGTGACCCTAAATTAGGGACGGGCGGCTGCTTATAGCCCATTGAGTTGCTCACGGTGGTCGTTAAACCTCCAACCAAAAAAAAAAAATATGAAACGATTGGGCTTACAGGCCTGTGCGACTTGCGTAACACGCAGGCATCTATAGTTCGTGTGACCCCCATGGCTGGCAATATCGGCCGCTACACGCCGCGGCGTCGAACGAAAGAGGCTTTGCATGTGGGTTTGATGTATGTCGGTACAGGCTGCTTCCACACGTTGCCACAGTTCATCAGGCGTAGGCGCGGGTGGTGCTTGCAGGGCCACTCGGTTGCCGATTAACAACCAGACGTTTTCGATGGGCGACCTATCGAAAAGGGAGAACAGGCGGGCCACGGCAGCAATGACGCCTGGTGGGCCGTGAAGAATTGTTGCACGATACGTGCCACGTGCGGGGGCGCATTGTGTTGTTGAAACGTGGCCGCTGGCAGGTCCTGTAGGTAAGGGAGGACTACAGGCTCCAAAACGTTGGAAATGTAGCGGTGGCTGTTGAGAGTACCTGCGATGCGTACCAGAGGGGTGCGGGTGTCATATTTAATTGCGCCCCAAACCATAACGCCAGGCGACGGACCGGTATGGCGATGCACAATGCAGGCGACATACAGTCTCTCGCTGCGGTGCCGCCACACGCGGATCCGACCATCGTGGTGTTGCAGGCAGTAGCGGGATTCGTCGAGGAAGACAATGTCGAGCCATTCCGTAGTCCAGGTGCAGCGTTCAACGGCCCACTGCCGCCGCACTCGCCGGTGGTGTAACGTCGATGGTATCAGAGCAATGGGCGCCGTGCGACAAATCCCCGCTCCTGCAGACGACGTCGAACGGTACGTGCTGACACAGGTTGTTGCGCAACACACCCTAGTTCCTGCGCTAACGTTCGTGATGTGGCGGTGCGAGCCGTTAATATCCACCGCACACCATGCCGGTCCTCTCGTTCGGTGGTGTGCCGCGGCTGTGGTAATCGCTCACGTCAGTCGGTCCGTCCCTCCTGCACCCACCGAATCATTACTCCCCTAACGTGGCTTGATGTTGTTCCACACGGGCGCCGATGTCACGGTACGATAAACCACTGTCGCGATAAGCCCCTATTCGTCCTCTGTCGATCTCCCAAACATGCTGAAACGACTCACAGGGTGAAAAGATTAGCATGGGCACAGGAACACCGCCACTGGACCCTAGACATGTGGAAAATTGTTGCCTGGACTGATGAGTCGAGATTCATGTTGGTACATGCAAATGGCAGGATACGAGTACGGCACAAACCACATGAAGTGATGGATCCTTCTTGCCAGCAGGGTACTCTTCAAGCTGGTGGGGGTGGCCTTCTCGTCTGAGGACTGTTTACGTGGCCTAAAATGGGGCCTCTGGTACGTGTGACATCGTCCCTCACAGGTCAACGTTACCGGGATATCCTGGACAACCAATTGCTCCTATTTGTGCGTCTTCAACATCCCACTGGGGAGCTCATCCTACAACAAGACAATGCACCGTGACATTGCTCCCGAATTGCAACCAAATTGTTGGATGAACACTTCACTGATGTGAGCTCGCTCGCTTGGCCAGCTAGGTCACCTGACCTCAATCCCATTGAGCACATCTTGGTAGGCCATTGAGAGAGATGCTTGAGGCAGTGACCACCCTCCATCACATCTTCGGTAACTTTGGGAGCTTGTTCAGGGGTCGTGGATCCGTATGGCTTCCCAACCCTTCCTGCGTCTTGTCGAGTCCATGCCGAGACGAATCGCCGCCGTCATCAGGAGAAAGGTGGTGCTACACGTTACTAGACAGGTATCTCTAATTAAATTGCTCTTCAGTGTATTTCACGGTGTATGATAGTCAGATGATACGACTCCGGAAACAAAAATCGCCCGTTAATGTCACTTGATGGCGCGACGAACGTGTGGGTCGATGATTTGATACAACCTATGCTTTCTTATGGGTGGAAGCGGCAGAAACATTCGTATTTTACGAATGCTATTTTGCTTGAAATTAAAAAGAAAGCAATAACCTGGAACGCTTCGCAAACATGCACTTTTGTGCCTATCAGATGGAATTCGTCAAATAGGGGCTATATATATATGTTTTTTTTGGGCCACAGAGTGAGTACTCTAACGTGAAGATTTCTGAGCAAACGATGCTGAGTATTTTACTGAGGTAATAGACCCTTTATCGTCAAAAAATCGTACTTCATGTAAAATGAGATGGGGCTGTATATTCGGAGGAGCAATTTTAACATGGAATATGTTTTTGCGTAAGTCATTGGAGCATCGTTAACGGAAACTGCTGATTTTGAAAACTTACCGAAATTTTCTCAAAAAATAATTTTGACTAATCCTCAGCTCAAGACATATATTTTTTTGATTGGAGGTTTAACGACCACCGTGAGAAACTTAATGGGCTATAAGCAGTCGACCGTCCCTAATTTAGGGTCACTAGTTTCAGGGAAGGGAGAGAGCCAGTGCCGTATGACAAACACAACATCCATGCCTGACCGGGATTCGAACACGCACCCCTTTCGGACGGCTCAAGAAATCATTCACTACTGATGTTTTCATTTAGTAATAAACAATATTTCTTACAAGTTTGTTTTATTTTTGTACCTAGTCATATTAATGAATAAGGCGCTCCCTCCATATGTGCAGGCGATAACGGCAGAAAAAGTGCATCGTGGCTGCTTTTTTCGGCGGAGATTTACCCGACCTGCGTGCATATAGTACGATGAACATATTTGATATCAAGGGATAAAATTTATGATCCTACATTTAAACAACGGTTAATGCTCTTAACGTAAAATTTTTCCACATTGTAAGCCGTGGAAAAATGCATCACATCCTAATGCATGTCGCCATTTTTCCAACTCTGTTGGTGTTACATGTTAAGACTTAATAAGAGACACGAACTTACTTTTAAGCAGTAACGAAATCCATTCGAGAACATAAACTTTTATTTCATAACAACAATCATTCGTCCGTCTCCTAACAACTCCGCCATTACCATACAGACCTCCTTTATCACAACCCCCAACGTCCCTAGCACGAGAAAATGTTTATAGTTGATTTGGTCGAAATTGGACTAAAGTATCCTTTATATAATGCGAAACCACTGTTCATTTTGTTCAGGCTAAGCAATTTTCAAATAAAATGCACCTGGACTAAATGATTTTAAGAACCCCAGCCCAAAGGCACAACATTCAAGGACAACTGAAGGAAAATTGCTGATAATTTTTTATCTGAGAATAGTTAATTAACTACTAACTGAAAGCTGTATTAACCCTAAATTCTACAGAATGAAATTTATTCAACGGAGAAATGTTTTTTAATGCTGATAAAGGGGTCTGAAAATAGTATACGTATCTAATAATGTTATGTTTTGCATTATGTTTCTGCTTTTGAAACATATTCTCCTTATTTCATGCCATGACTATGTTTAATTGTGGCAATTGCATCTAATAGTTTCTTATTATGTACTGTGATGCTGTTGGAAATATTTGATTAGCTTTTCAATCTCTGGGCACTCTTTATTCATGTTTTGTCATTTTAATATCGACATATTTTCCCTAAACTTTTACAGCAGATCTCTCCGAATGCAAAGCGTTTGTTTTTTTTTATTGGAGGTTTGTTTATTTGTTTGTTTGGTTGGAGGTTTAACGACCACCGCGAGCAACTCAATGGGCTATAAGCAGTCGCCCGTCCCTAATTTAGGGTCACTGGTTCCAGGGAAGGGAGAGAGCCAGTGCCGTAAGACAAACACAACATCCATGCCTGACCGGGATTCGAACCCGGACCCCTTACGGACGAATGATCAGAGGCCAGCGCCTTAGACCACTGCGCCACAAAGCGTTTCAAAAATGAGTGTACATAGTAAATACACGGAATGGACTGGCATACTACTCATGTCGACAAACCTTTTAGAAACATTTTCTTCTTAAAATAATGCATGGTTTCTATGCCAGGGGGCGTAGATGTATATCTTATTTTTGTCAATTGGCAATCTCAGCGGTCCGCTCTCCCTCTAGCGGCAAAAGGAAGAATTACTGTACTACGGGTAACGTTTTTGGCTCAATGCTTGGCTGATCGTAGATCGCTCATTACGTTCAGTTGTCGTGGTTTGGTGTATTTTTGCATTCATTCTGGAATTAGAGAGTTGTATAATGGAGAATTCCGTGAAGAAGAACAAATCATATTGTTGTGTCCCGCAATGTCGTTCCCAAGGTTTCGGCTATGTTTTTCACAAATTAGTATAAACGTTTGTGCCTTGCGTTTGAAATCCTTCCAGTGAAATGCTACTAACCTAGTAATGTCTTTGAATGAATAACGAATGATCAGAGGCCAGCGCCTTAGACCACTGCGCCACCGGGGCGGCACTGTATAACTATGATAGATAGGGCAGAAATGTAAATTACAAAGTTGTAGAACTGACTTTGTTTATTAGGAATCGATATTGTTGCTTTATTAAGTACACATTATACACATGTTTGCATTCTACGAAAAATCACAATCTTATATTATTAAATTTAGGCGATTCACATAATAAAAAAGTGTGCATTAATCCCTGAATTTTTCTGGGGAGTCTTTACATCGGGGATACCAGACTCTGAAAATCTAGAGGGGTCGTGACACCCCCCCCACTCCCAGTGGTTACGCCTATGAACGGATTGGGGGTCGCAAAAGGGCACCGGAAAATTTTTCAAATGGGCCCGTTCAGTTGTAGTTCTGCGGTACTGTTGTATCACAACTGAAAATCCCTTTTTTTATTTAAGAAACATAACAAAAAGTACAGCTGCTCTGGAAACAGTGGAAAGCATAGTACTGGGGAGGGCTTAAAAAGTACACCCGTCATCCTTAAATGGAAGTGGGTGTTGCAGAATTTTTTTATTGGCCCATGCCAAGATTATGCTCTGTTGTGGACAATCACAGTTAGAAATTTAAAGATATTTAAATATCGTGGCAAACTCACTTAATCGACGTGGAAAAAATGAATAACCAGGTTTTTTTTTTGATTGGAGGTTTAACGACCACCGTGAGCAACTCAATGGGCTATAAGCAGTCGCCCGTCCCTAATTTAGGGTCACTGGTTCCAGTGAAGGGAGAGAGCCAGTGCCGTAAGACAAGCACAACACCCATGCCTGACGGCATTCGAACCCGGACTCCTTACGGACGAATGATCAGGTGCCAGCTCCTTAGACCACTGCGCCATAACCAGGTTTAAACCACTAGTTTGGTTAGTTATGTATGTAATTGTGCTGGAGAAGCTTATAATTTTGGACACACTCAATATTTATATGTTTAAAATTTTATCTTAAGAATGCTGAAGTAAGAACATTAATTTTTTTTTCTTTTAAATTGCTTATCCAGCCTTTTCATATTCAGAGTTGAAGAAATATTTTTTCTCATACGTGGTAAATACGTCATGATAATTAACACAGCAATCGGACATCGCCGAATTGACTGTAATTACTGTTTCACACGTGCATGAATTACATCACATCAGAAAACTTGAAAATTTCGTCGCCGTGGAGCGGGAATCGAACCTGCATCTCTCGATTTACGTTCGAACGCGCTATCCGTTGCACCACCCACGACGGGGAATTCACAAGTTTCTGTGTGTTAAGAGCATCGGAATATTCTCCAACCTCGTTCAGATTCATGCAGATTTTGCTACCATCTAGCGTTGTTAGGAAAATTTCCAGTTGTTTAGGTATTCAGTGTTTAAGTATTTTTCTCATAATACGTGGTAAATACACTGCTGGCCACCCAAAATACAACATCAAGAATGACACGAGATAGCAAAGCCAAATTTACTGGACACATAACAGATACAAAGATAAAACAATTGAGCTTACAGGCCCGTGAGGCTTCCGGAACACGCAGACATCAATAGTTCGTGTAGCCCCCATGGCTGGCAATAACGGCCGCTACAAGCCGCGGCATCGAACGAAAGAGGCTTTGGATGTGGGCTTGGGGTATGTCGGTCCAGGCTGCTTCCACACGTAGCCACAGCTCATCAGACAGCAGCGGATGGTGCTTTCCGGGCCGCTCGATTGCCGATCATCGACCAGACGTGTTTGATGGGCGACATCTGGTGGGCCGTGAAGAATTGTTGCAGGACGCGTGCCACGTGCGGGCGCGCATTGTCCTGTTGAAACGTGGCCGCTGGCAGGTCCTGCAGGTAAGGGAGGACTACAGGCTCCAAAACGTCGGAGATGTAGCGGTGGCTGTTGAGTGTACCGGTGGTGCGTACCAGAGGGGTGCGGGTGTCATATCCAATTCCGCCCCAAACCATAACGCCAGGTGACGGACCGGTATGGCGATGCATAATGCAGGCGTCATACAGTCTCTCGCCGCTACACGCGGATCCGACCATCGTGGTGTTGGAGGCAGAAGCGGGATTCGTCGAAGTGTCATTCCGTAGTCCGGGTGCGGCGTTCAACGGCCCACTGCCACCGCACTCGCCGGTGGTGTAACGTCGATGGTAATCGGAGCAATGCAACAAGTCCCCGCTCCTGCAGACGACGTCGAACGGTACGTGCTGACACAGGTTGTTGTGCAACACACCCTAATTCCTGCACTAACGTTCATGATGTGGCGGTGCGAGCTGTCAATGCCCGCCACACAACATGCCGGTCCTCTCGTATGGTGGTGTGCCGCGGCTGCGGCAATCGCTCGTCCGTACCTTCTGCACCCACCGAATCCATATGCGCCTCACGTGGCTGGATGTCTCGGTACGATAAACCGCTGTCGCGATAAGCCACTATTCGACCTCTGTCGAGCTCCGAAACATGCTGGAATGACTGCCTTATTCCGCGACGAGGCATCAAGAAGCTTCCCACGCACAGGTCCGGCAGCACACCCCGCCTTCTGTGCTTCTCGGTGGCGTGCCGGGCCGCACATGATGATTTGCATATACCCTGCAGTGCTAATCGTTTGCATGTCCACTCGCGGACGACGCATGCTTCTTTCCTGGTGTTGCGTTTTGGGTGGCCAGCAGTTTACATCATGATAATTAACACAGCAATCGGACATTGCCGAATTGACTAATTACTGTTTCACACGTGAATTAAATCACATCAGAAAACTTGAAAATTTCGTTGCCGTGGAGCGAGAATTGAACCCGCGTCTCTTATTTACGTTCGAGCGCGCTATCCGTTGCACCACCCACGACGGCGAATTCACAAGTTTCTGTGTGTTAAGGGCATCGTAATATTCTCCGACCACGTTCAGATTCATGCACATTCTTCTGCCATCTAGCGTTGTTTAGAAAATCTCCTGTTGTTTAGGTATTCAGTGTTTAAAAAATATTTTTCTCATAATACGTGGTAAATACGTCATGATAATTAACACAGCAATCGAACATCGCAGAATTGACTGTAATTACTGTTTCACACATGAATTAAATCACATGAGAAAACTTGAAAATTTTGTCGCCGTGGAGCAGGAAGTAAATCGGGAGATGCAGGTTCGATTCCCGCTCCACAGCAACGAAATTTTCTGTGATTTAATTCACGTGTGAAACAGTAATTACAATCAATTCAGCGATGTCCGATTGCTGTGTTAATTATCATGACGTATTTACCACGTATTGTGAGAAAAATATTTCTTCAACTCTGAATACCAAAACAACTGGAGATTTTCTTAACAACGCTAGATGGCAGCAGAAACTGCATGAATCTGAACGCAGTCGGAGAATATTCCGATGATCTTAACACACAGAAACTTGTGAATTCGCCGTCGTGGGTGGTGCAACGGATAGCGCGCTCGAACGTAAATCGGGAAATGAGGGTTTGATTCCCGCTCCACGGCGACGCAGTTTTCTGATGTGATTTAATTCACGGGCGAAACAGCAATTAGAGTCAATTCGGCGATGTCCGTTTGCTGTGTTAATTATCACAGACCTCAGCACAGACTTCATTGTAAAAAGTAGTGAGAAAAGTGACAGTTTTTTTTTTTTTTTTTTTTTGCGACTAAATAGTGACTGCTCAAATAATTGAAAACCAGGCTAAACCGTTTAAAACAATAGAATACACACACACACACACACACAGTATATGGACAGAACATATAATTTGCACTTTGAATGGATTTACTTTATTCTTTGCTCAACAGTGAACAATTCACTTTATATTTTGTGATAGAACATACGTTAATCAATGTGATTATCTGTTGTAAAAAAAAAAACAAAAAAACAATATATTGGATGGGCGGGCGATTCCTTTCAATATTTTTTTTATACACTTCTGTTTGTGAAAATTGCAACACCAAGAAGGAAGAACCATGCGATTCGAATGAAGTTTATACCAAACATTACTGATATGACTGTGATTGAATTTTCGGAACAATACAACAATTTCTACCTGCAAAAATTAGTATCTTGTGAAGCCTCTGCGAGCTGCAATACGAGCTTCGAGACGGGTTGGCATTGAATCGAAAAAGGCGTTGGTTGGTGTCCTGGGTAATTGCTTGCCAGGCAGCGTGTATACGCGGCCACAGATAACTGGTACTGACCGCTGGAGGACTTTCATGGGCCAGTTGCCAAGTGACCATATCCCAGACATGTTCAATAGGCAACATGTCTGGTGAACGTGCAGGCCAGGGAAGAAGCGGTATCTGCTGTGCTGTGAAGAGGGCTTGAACATTCCTGGCAACATGAGGTCAGGCATTGTCCTGCTGGAATATAGCGCCTGGAGTGCTATGAAGGAAGGGTATGACTTCTGCCTGTACAACTTCACTGATGCAGTGGTTGCTGGTGATATTGCCTTTAAGTCATAGCAGCCGAGATCGTGAATGTTACCCAATGGCACCCCACACCATCACACTTGGCGTTCGGCCTGTATGACACTCAACAATGCATGCTGGAAGAAGGCGTTCACCACAATACTGTCTAATGCATATGAGGCCATTATGGTAGTCCAAGCTGAATCGGGACTCTTCCGAAAACACGACATGTTGCCAATTAGCACGCCATTGTCTACATTGAAAACCCCATTGCAGCCTGAGGTGTCTATAGTTCAGGGTCAAAGGAATCTGCCGCAAAGGGATGCATGCAACCAGTCCTCTGTGCAACAGACGCGTCGAACTGTGGAGGCAGACAATGCCACACCTGTTGCAGTGCTCCACTGTTGTGCTAACACTTACGAAAATGCACCTTCACGCAGACCAATCATTCGTCCCTGTTCAAATTGTTGTATGGTGATATTGCGCCCTTCATCGTTGCCAAAGCATTATTGAGTCCTGGAGACATTTTCACAACTTGCTGTCCATGATGCACTACTGGTGTGTATCCTAAACAGCCCTCTCTTTATATCCCTCACTCGACAGTTCAGGCGGTGCTTGCTGGGCCAAGACATGCACAATGACTGCATTTCTAATAATTTGCATGTCCTACCCTGCCTACATATCCTGTAAGTTTCATGTGATTACCATCATTCCTTCATGGTGTTGCAATTTTCACAAACAGTAGTTTATTTTATCAGCATGATGGCATTTGATGATTTATATACTGCACTAGCAAAATAAGTATGCTCTAGAAATGATTACATATACAAACTACCATAGGTTTATACATATAATGAAAGACTAATAATAAAGAATGAATGTAACGTTTAAAAAAAGTACAGAAACTCTTTGCATTTTTAACTCTCTACTGCCTGCATTTTCTTACAATCATATTAACAAATTCAATTTCCAAAGATGTTTCGACAAATTTGCCTACTTTAGTTACATTTAAATGAATTTTTACTTGTAAACTACTCATACACACACATTTCATCAAACCTTTAATTTGTTAGCAGATGTGTTTTACAGTCTGACACTGGTTAGATACCTATTTCAAACATCAATGCAATCGAAAATGGAAGCACAGAGCAACATAGCAATAAAAAATGCAATTCTGCAGATTTTGGTTATAAATTAAAATGGTGCCAGATAAATTCAAACTATACTGTTTAACACAAATTTGCTGTAATTTTTAAAGCTAATATTAAATTACTGATATATTTAAATGGCAATAAGTTTAATATCCTCACTTACCACATCTGCGAGTAATCTGGGACTGATGTGCTGGTGGTTTCTCTATATTTGGTTGTTGGGTTAGCAAAATTGACATGCTTTTTAATGTCAACATTATGAAGTTTCAATCATTTTCAACTTTGCTGTCTCATAAAAGTATAATAAGTAAAATTGGGAAGCAGATTTTTTTCCCTACATTATATAAAGGCTCTTTTCGTACAGGGTGCTTTTAAGTGAAATCCATAATGAGTCAACAGAGTCTATGACAGGAAATGTGATTTTGTAATTGCAATTAGCAAGAAATGTAGATTTAGGAAAGCATAAAACTCCAGGGTGTCTACCAAATTTGGAAAATGCAATTTCATGACCAATTAACAATTTTCATGACGGTTTTTAAAAGTCATATGTGTGTGTGTGTGTGTGTGTGTGTGTGTGTGTGTGTGTGTGTGTGTGTGTGTGTGTGGGTACGTACATATATTAAAGATGGGAGACACTATGCTTCCCATTTTTTTTCTACGGAAAAAGTACACTCCTGCCTTACTGCTAGTAACAAAAATCTGACTCATCACATTTTGACTATGCCTAAGTAAGCTGAAATACTAAACATTGTGCTAAACAATTTCATTACACACCTTTCTTCAACATTTATATTTGAAAATGTCAATGACTTTATAAACAGTGTAATTTAAATTGCTAAATTGAACATAACATTTTGCAAACAACATTTACACATATATTTCTACGCTAAAACATTTTTTGCTGTAACAGTTCTTTGTGGAGGAAAGCACAAGTATCCCCTTTTTTTTAAACTCTTGTACCATTATATGGAAACCACATTTGTCTTATGTGGTTGATGCATGGAGAATTACTCAGATTGTCACCAGAAAATGAACAATTACTGAATATAAAAAGAAATTCATGACTCCAAAGCAAAATTTGTGACTTTTTCTTGACTCTATTACCCTTTTCTGAATTCGTGCCTTTTTCATGATTTTCATAACTAGTAGACACCCTGAACTCCTATAATTCTGAAAATACAAACATGAATCCAGAATTTCTTTACTCATTTATTTTTTGAAGTTTAAAATCCTAATAAAAAGAGGGGATTTTACTGCTATTTATGCAATATTTTGAACACTGCGATGATGCTAAAATTAAAAACATTACCGGAAAACATGAACGCAACAAAATTTGCAGTTTCGCAAACTTAATAACCTTGAAAAGATTTAGATAAAAACAAAAAAGAAAAATAGTGAGCTCTTCACGATTTACCCCCCCCCCAAGGGAATCTCGAATCAGAAAAGAAAATTAAAACAAAAACAAACAAATGCTGAAAAAAAAAGACCATCAGATTTGCCCACAATTCCTGCATTTTTCAACAGAAATTTTGTTTTTCCAGCTCACATGAAGAAAGCAATTTCATAACTTCGCTGACCACACCCAGGTCACATGGTAAGCAAGTTTTGGTGATTTATTTTTCAAGGACCAGTTTGGAATAGGAGATGATGGGTTTGATTCCCGTTGCTGACTACCCCATCCACTGGTTTTCCAGTATTTTCCTTCGACATCCTTACATGAATAGGGGGGGGGGGGTATAGTTCGCATTGAAGTCAGCCCTGGACACACCTAGACTCTACTCACCCAACACTACCATGTGTAATAACCGTGCTCGTTTGGGTTTCAACACAAACATCAGAACTTACTCTATATAATTTATATAAGACTGTGTCCGCCAAACTTTTATGGAGTGGGGGGAAGGGGGGGTTCAATTCAAATTTCTGCACTTCCGCCAAAAATAAAACAGTTAGTGAAAAAAAAAAATCGAATACAATTCCACTAGTTCGCACTAAAGTTAAAATAATATGAGGGTTGTGCCGAAAGTAATGCAAAAGTGAACATAACTTTTTTATTAACTGCGTGAACATAACTTTTTTATTAACGTTCAAATTGCACATGTTGGTAGAGTAACTCAACATAGTCTCCATCACAAGCGGTGCATTTGCATCATCGTTGAACCCAACTCTCGAATCCCCTTTGAAAAAAATTCAGGTGTGGACTGTTGTACCCACTTCTTCACAGCCACTTTCATCTCATCTGTGCCATCAAATCGTTGTCCCCGGAGACTGTTTGTTCTTCATTGGATAGAACAGGTGGAAGTTGGACGATGCCACAGCGCTGCTGTACGGTGGATAGGGGACCACTGACCAGCCTAATTTGCTGATCACCTGATTTGTTCCCAAAGATGCATGTGGTTTCGCATTGTCATGGTGAATGTGGATCCTTTTCAGATTCTTGTTCATTCTCTTCCTTCTTATGGCTTCGCTAAGCTTCTTGAGTGTCTCAATGTACCGCTTGCTGGTCACGGTACGGCCACGTTCCAGAAAATACAGAATGAGACCCCTGTCATCCCAAAAAACAGTCACCATGACTTTCTGAGCTGATCACTGGTTCTTGAACTTCTTAGGCCTTGGTGAAGAGGTGTGACACCATTCCATGGATTGATTCTTCATTCCCATATTCCGGATCATAAAAATACACCCATGTTTAATTCCCTGTCACCAGATCGAAAAACAAAAACAAAAAAACATGTCTTTATTGGTTTCAAACGCTTCCAGCAAATCAGAGCAGACTTCCACCCTTCTCTCCTTCAAATCGGGTGTCAACTGCTGAGGTACCCAATTTGCACGCACTTTCCAATACCCTAAGTCTTCCACCATCTTCTGTATGGCATTGTGACCACAGTCCAGTTGTGCAACAAGCTCACGGATTGTGATTCATTTCTCTGCACAAATCAATTCCACTCACTGACTATTTGTGTCACTGGTCACAGATGATGGTTTCCCACTGCATGGCTTGTCGTCAATGCTGGTTTCCTCTTTTTTAAAACTTCTTTATCCATCTGTGCACATTGCTCTTGTCAATAGCGTCATCTCTGTAAACATTCTGTAGCCTTCTGTGGATGTCGGACAGAGTGCACCCTTCCTTCCTTCCTTCGTCAAGAACTCAATGACAGCACGTTGTTCCGCTTGGAATGCATTATTTACCTGCAATGAAGAAAAATGGTTACTATAGAGGAACAGTTATTCTGCCAACACGTGCAACTGAACAACCTCTGTCAGTTAATAAAAGTTATGCCCACTTTTGCATTACTTTCGGTACAACCCTCGTAATTAAAAATGTTAACTGCAAGTAAAAATATAGATGGCATTGAGAAAAAATAAAAAATTAAGACTTCAAGATCTTCATTTTTTGGCAGCATCGTTACATGCTTTTGACTGTCCATCTTTCTGCTGTTTTACGAAGAAAATATTCTCAAGTGTTTATCCACACGAGCGGTATCGGTCCACCGAAAATTTTTGCAATTGAGCTTTTAGAAGCTCAGATTTTTCTGCAAATACCTACGAAGCACAAATTAACTCTTACGCCCCCTGGTGGATAAACCATATTTCATAAAAAAAAATTAGAAATTACAATCAGAACATTTCTCACCAAAAGCACTATTTGGTGCAAGAAGAATTTTTCAAATCAGAGTTTCAGAAGCAGAGATATCAGGGAAGAGCAATTTACCTTTACTCCCCTTAGCGGACAGTCAATGAATTACTTGAAAATTTTGAAATTATATGGAAATCATGCCGCGCAGGAAATTCTATTCAACAAAGAAGAAATTTTTCAAATCGGGCTATTAGAAGTCGAGATATTGACAAAAATAAGATATGCATTTACGCCCCCCCCCCTGGCGGAGAAACCATGTAATATTTTAAGAAGAAAATTTCTGAAAAGGGATTTATTGACGGCAGTAGTATCAGTGCACGAAAGAATTTTTTCAATCGAGATTTTAGAAGCCCTGATTAGGCTGCAAACATATCAAAGCAGAAATTAACACTTACGCCCCCTGGTGGCCAAACCATTTTGTACCAAAAACTAGAAATTACATGAAAATTTTTTATTTTAAATCAGGAGCTGCATCCGCTGCAGAAAGAATTTTTTCAAATCGGAGTTTTAGAAGCAGAGACATCGGGAGAAACACAATTTACTTTTACGCCCGCTAGCGGAGAATCTATGCGTAACTTAAAGAAGTGACCATACCTAAAAAAATCTTCGACATAAATAGAACCAAAAGGTAAAACAATTTTTTAAATCGGCCGTTTAAAAGCAAATATATGGAATAAAATGCATTTTGAATTTGGCATTATCCGCATTTACGCTTTCTGGAGGCAAAATTGTGATTGGTGTGTGTGTGTGTGGGGGGGAATAAATAAATAAATAAAAGATCATCATTCCCACATTTCAAGCTTTCCAATGCAAAAACAATTTTTGAAATTGGGCAATTGGTTGCAGATAAATGGTGTCCCCAGACGGACGGACAAACCAATAACATAAGCACGATCTTTTTACAAACCACGTGCTAATAAAGGCACACACAAAATGCCTAGCTACCAATCAAAACTAGAGCATGAAAGGACTGCCGGCTCTCTTCCTTCCTTGGCTCCCAGCAACAGCGCCTAATCGCTTTAGTTTTCCCCATGGCAGGACTAGATAAAACAAGAAATATGACACCGAATTTTCGGGTGTAATTAGCACGTCTTTTTAATCCATTCTGATGCAAATTAAATGTATCAAAGCTATTCAAAGTCAATGGAACTGATATGGAAAACAATGGTATCTGACGGAAGAAAGAAGTTTTTCAATCGGGTTTTTAATCCCTCAGATATTGATTGCTGTAAACGGAATCATGAGCTTATGCCTTCTGGTTGCAGACTTGTGCGTTAAGAAAAATATGAATTTATATGAGAAACATTTTGCACCGGAAACGCTTTCCAACACAGAAAGAATTTTTCAAATCGGACTCTTAGAAAAAGAGTTATCGATAAAAATAAGATGTGACTTTACCCCTCTGGTGGGAAAACCATGAATTATTTTAGGAAGAAAGAATTCGCAAAAGGTTTTTCCATATGAGCGGTATCAGTCCAAGAAAAAAAAATGTTTTAGTAGTTTCCAGGAGCTCAGATTTTGCTGCAAATACATCAGAAGCAGAAATTAACACTTATGCCCCCTGGTGGCCAAACCATTCTTTATCAAACATTAGAAATTATATGAAAAATATTTTCCATCAGGTGTTGTATGTGATACAGAAATAGTTTTTCAAATCTGAGTTTTAGAAGCAGAAATAGCGCAAAAAACGCAATTTACCTTTGCGCCCCTTTACTTGAAAATTTTGAATTTATAGGAAAAACATTTCGCATCGGAAACACTATCCAACAAAGAAGAAATTTTTCAAATCAGACTCCTAGAAGTAGAGATATTGACAAAAAAAAAAAAAAAAAAAAAGACATACATCTACGCACCTGGTGTACAAACCATGCATTATTTTAAGAAGAAAATGTTCCTAAAAGGTTTGTCAACATTAGTAGTATCGGTCCACAAATGATTCTTTATTTCAATTCAGATTTTAGAAGCTCATATTTTGCTGGAAATACACCAGAAGCGGAAATTAAGACTTACGCCCCCTGGTGGCCAAACCATTTCTTACAAAAATTAGAAATTATGTGCAAAGGATTTCCCATCAGGAGCTGTATCTGCTGCAGAAAGAAATTTTCAAATCGGAGATTTAGAAGCAGAGATATAGGGGAAACGCAATTTACCTTTACGTCCCCTAGGGAAAAGTCTATGAATTACTTGAAAATTTTGAAATTATATGAAAAACATGTCCCACCGGAAACTATCTAATAAAGAAAGAATTTTTCAAATCGGACCATTAGAAGCTGAGATACTGACAAAAATAAGATACATGTCTACACCCCGTGGCGGAGAAACCATGGAATATTTTAAGAAGAAAATACTCCGAAAAGGTTTATCGACGTAAGTGGCATCGGTCCACGAAAGATTTTTTTCAATCGAGATTTTAGAAACTCAGATTTTATGGCAAATACATCAGAAGCAAAAATTAACACTTACGCCCCCTGGTGGCCAAAGTATTCTTTACCAAAAATTAGAAATTATTTGCATAAGATTTTTCATCAGGAGCTGTATCCGCTAAAGAAAAGTGTTTTTCGAATTGGAGTTGTAGGAGAAGAGATATTGGGGAAAACATAATTTACTTTTACGCCCCATAGCGGAAAATCTATGCGTAATTTGAAAAAGCAACTATTCCTAAAATACTCTACGACATAAATGGAATCGAAAGATGTAAGAATTTTTTCAATCGGATGTTTAGAAGCAAATATGTGGAATAAAATGTAGTTTTGAATTCGACATCATTTGCATTTACGCCCTTTAGTGGTGAAATTGTAGATCGTAAAAAAAAAAAAAAAAAAAAAAATGAACGATCATCATTCGTATATTTCAAGCTTTCCAATGCAAAAAGAATTTTGCAAATCAGACTAATAGTTGCAGAGATATCGTGTCTACAGACAGACGGACAAACTGATAACATAACATAAGCACTATCTTTTTTTTACAAAAGACGTGCTGAAAAAATTAAGAAAACTATTTTTCCGAATTCTTCACGTAACTGGCTGAAATGTGTACATATACTATAATTGGCTAGGAGATGACCTTAAAAATTTCAAGTGAATTGGCCAAAAACGTTTTTAAATTAGCCGTAAGATGCCGATTACGAATTCTGGTCACGCCAATAATAAAAAAAAAAAATATGGCCTGGTAATTCTGGTAAAGAGCAAATAATAATAAAAAAAAATATGGCCCGTTTAGAAAGTTTTTAATTGATTTATGCGAAATTTGGAGGGCTCATTTCTATTAGCGATTTATGGCGATCCAAATTTCAGAGATTTTCATGAAAAATCCACGAAGATAAACTTGTCATTTTTATCCCACTTGAAAAAATCCTTGAGAGAACCTGCTGGCTGCTGTGGGCGGGGTTACGGGGAGAGGTGCAGTGTGTGCGTCACTGCCTCTTGCCGGAGCTCTGCTCTTTCTTCCTTACGAAGCTCGCTCTTGCTGCTGCGGAGCGGTGAGTCGCTTTTACAACTCGTGACCCCACCCACGTGTGTGTTCAACAGGGATGGGTGTTTAACAAAGCAATTTATTTTTATTTCAAGATTTCTTTTTTCATCTGACAAAAAATCCCCTAGATATAAAAAACAACAACACAAAACTATAGCTAAATTGAAAAAAAATATGGGCACACTTAAGAAAAAAGTGAGAATAGTGACAGAATTTTAAAAAAGGTAACAAAAAGTGACAGATTTAAAAAAAGGTGACAAATAGTGAGAAAAGTGACTTTTCATGTTTGACAGATGGTAAAATAATCTTGATTTTCATACCTTTGAGCTTCCAGTTCTTAAATTTCCAACAAAGTGGGCTGAAATTCCAGCAAATATTTGAGAGAGAACTGCTACAAGGATCATAGCATACTTCTGGAAAATTTTAGGTAGGAATTTTAGGAATTTTTAAAAAATTTTAGGAAAATTTTAGGAGTGTATTTCCATAAAAACTAGATGTATATTTGTATACATCTAGTAAAACAACTTTGTATACATTGTAAAGAGTTTGCTTCACACCCTTCAACCATATATACTGATAGACTGCGCATGACATCAAAATTTCTGGCTCCAACATAAAATCACATGACATCAGTCAAAAAGATGGGTTACACCTGCTGTGCTTATGGTTGCTCTGAGCGATATAGTAAAGGAAGTTCTATGATTTTTCATGGGTAAGAAACGAATTTAATACCTAAGTCAATAAAGTTCAATTACTTAACCAGAAACTTGCAGCTATTGATATAAAAATATAGTAACTTAAGAAGAAAAAAAAATGGAATACATAATCCAAATTCTTTGCAAATGTTCATCACATTATAAATCACGAAATGTAAACAACCCGATCGTGCATGTATATAGCTCATAAGTAAACTTACCAGAAGAGTTTTCATTATATATGAGGCGCATTCACATAATACACCGAAAACACTGAAGTTCTGCAGCGTAAATTAGTAATCATAACAGCATTTTTACACCAAATTTGGAGTCTGATGATGACGTGCCCAATGTTGGAGCCATGGCGGCTTTGATGCAGCTATTGCCAATGCGCAGTCCATTAGTATATATGGTCGAAGTTCACACCCAAATTTTTTGCATAACGTCTAATGTCTAAAGTTTAAGTATGATTTACTTCTAATGTTCAGTTCTTATCTTTTCACGTGTTATTGTCATATTCAAGTATATTTACCACATTAAAGTTTCACTTTGAACATTAATATGCTGTTGAACCAGAAGCAATTCACGATTTTCACAGTAAAGTTTTCAGGTTTCACATTAAATTATAATATCCTAAAAAGGTAATTGAAAACCAAGAACTATGTACAATTGTTCACTGAATTAATTTTTTCATATTATTGTTTTAACCTTTTCCTGATAAGCCTATCTTTTTCTGCTTCCATCACAACTAATTTACTTTCAGTTTTCTTTATTTCAGCTGAACCTTGTATGATCAAGTTAGAGGCAACTGCTATTTCAACAGTATTTTGTTTTTCTACAGCTTTTCTCATTCTTTCTGTTCCCTCTTGAATTACTGCTAGGGAGGCTTCTTTATCTTTTTTAAGCCTATTTATTTCTGCATCATTTTCTTTTATTTTGTCATCAAACTCAGCTTTTCTTTTTTTCTCTAGCTGCTTTTCCTTATTTCCCCCCTCTTTCTGCTTCCTTTCTTTTACCTTTTTTGATTCTTCTTCCTTCAGCTTATCAACATACTCTTTATAAAATTTATGTGAATCACAACACTATTTAACAAATTTCTTGTTATGGGAACTTTACTTACACACCCATAGTGTTTAATGGCCCCTTTAACTATTCTTAATGATGTTATAGTCGAGTGTTTTAAGTTAGCCTTGTCCTTCCTTAACAGAGCAGTGTTAATCGAAAATCCCCTTTCTGCATCAGCATTACCATGAGGTAAAACTAAAATTGACTTGATGAGTTTAGCAAGATTTGAGTATTTTTCTTTTCCGCTAGAGTCTTTAATACTAAATATATTACGCCAGTAATGATCAATCCGCACTGGAATATGCCCTTCCTCTGAAAATTTCACTAGTTCATCTAGAGTTGGCTTATCACAATTTAAAAGTTTCCACCCTTCTCTTACTCTATCGATTTGTTCCTCAGAAAGATGCAAAACACTTGAAATTCTGGTTATTTCCGAAAGTCCTTCAGTGACTGAAAGTTGAGTTGACACTTTCTTTGGTTCTTTTACCTTTAAAACTTCTATGTCTCTTAGCTTTTGATTGCAGAATGGCAAATTTGACTTTAAATATTTTGTGGTTGCAATTAGTGATGATCTTACATCTAAGAGAAATAATTTCTGCCTGGTCTCCTGAACATTCCTGAGGAGATTTTTTGTCTTCATACCAACTTCTAACTCCCCTAATTTTTCCCATGAATTTTTGTTTTCAAAATTTACATTCTTTAGGTCTTCTCCAAATTTCCCTGCAATAACATTATCTTGGGTAAACTGAGCCATAACATTCCTCATTAAAGTATTTAAATCAGAATATAACTGGTGTATTTTTGGTTCTTCACTCTGATAACATAATGAAAACTTTTCAAAATTTTGGTGTGAAAATGAAATTAATGCTAAATAGCAAGGAGTTAGCTCATTTTTCAGGAAACAGTGAATTCTTTTATACCTTGCCGAATTGCGTAGTTGTTTTTCAAATATTTTTTTTAGATGGCAAGAAGTTTAAAAAATATTCTGTAATATTTAGCCATTGATCCAAGAGCCTCTGGGCTACAGAACCAACGGTTAACCATCTGTTGCTGACATGACGCAAAAGAAATTTGGCTGTGACCAATGTTATATCCTCGACAGATTTATAATCCTCACGTCTTGCAGCACTACTCTTTAAAAAGTAATGCATATCAGTAGCAAATTCGTCAAAATCTATATTTAAGCTTGTCAAAAATTTTTTAAATGCATTACTAACAACATGCAGGTTGCAAAAACCTAGTTCCAAAGATTTCTGGCCTGTTTCTTGTTTTACAACTTCATTGAATTTGCGTAAAAGCACTTATTTACATTTGGGCTGTCCATGGATACACAAATAATTCTGTTCAACGAAATATTGAAGGATGATAACACATCAAGAATTTCTTTTAGCAAAATATCTGCTGTTGCATGACCCAGAAAAACGCTTGTTAGGTATCGGCAAGAAACTGAATTTATTTCTGAAGACCAGTACCTGAGATACACATCCAACTGCCGTTTCACTTGTGTATTTGTAGTTTCATCAAATGCTATAGTAACCTTTCCTGGGCTACTAGATGCAATGTCTTTTTTCAAATCCTCTTCAAAATATTTTGACAATCCATGTGATATCACATAAGCAACTTTTTTCTTTAAGTTGCATTTTGGCTGCAATAGCAGAATCAGGAAACATTTCTTTGAAAAGTTCAACTGTTTCAGTGCATGAAACAAAAGACATATTGTCCTTAGCAACTTTCATGGCCCATAATGCTTCGACTTTAGCCAACTGTAAATCATGACTCAGTACTTCACTAATATTTGTTTTGGGCTGAAGATCCCGTCCTCCAAAGGCTTTCAGGATGGACTTATTTTGAAATTTACTTTGAAATTTCTGCAAATGTTTTTTCCTTTATGATGCGCTTTTACTTGTGAAAAGCCACTATTAGAAATATTGAAAATTTCTGAACACAATATACACTTAGCAGAAAATATTGTTTCAGTTGCAGAACACCATTCTTTCAACTTCACTCCGTCGAATTCTTTGGTGAGCCACGCATCTTGAAATTTCGTTTCGGATTTAGGCATCTTAAACACTTGTATTACTAACCAGAAAATGAAAGGGAAGTACAAAAACACGTTCCAATATTGCAAAACCAGACAACTTCCTGAAGTTTGGCTGCGAGGATGTCAGAAGATAGAAAAAAAAAAAAAAAAAAAAAAAGCAAGTCACCACTAGAGAACTGAACCTGCACACAGCACAGAGAACACCATAAAAGACACAAAACCAGAAACTATCATACGCATCTCACGCAAGTTCAGTCAAAGGGAGTCGAAGCCGAGATATATTGCGCATCAAAGGTCGCTGTCGCCGACGCACGATCGAAGGTCAATGATCACGTGCTTTACTGCCTGCCACGATAACACTCAGCTACCATCCCATCGTCATTACCGGAGGTTGCGGAAGGAGACCACATGTTTCCTCTTTGCTTCCACCCTCCTGCGGTTTACAATAACAAAACATCAGCAGAAAGAGGAGGTTCCACGAGGCATGTCCAAAAATAAAGTACAATCTTCTGCGTGCCACGGAGTTCGTCTGCAAAGCGCAAACCAGGGGTGAAAATGACCCCTCCTCTTTTCCCTTAGATCTCTTGTTACTCTCGAAAACTGTCCGAAGGCACAAAAGTGGAGCGCCCGCCCCGAAGCAAGTGCATCTCGATGGCGTCATTTTTCCTCCCTTCAGCAGCACAGCATATAGGCTGTGTTTCTACAATAAGAGGTCTTTTTACCTTACCGTAATGGTAAATTTATTGGCGTAAATAACGGTTGTATTTTTAATAAATAAGCTTATGAAAATTTTAGGAAAAATAGCAAATTTCAGGTATAATTTTAGGAATTTAAGGAGGGTCACAAAATATTAGGAATTTTAGGAGGAATGCGATCCCTGCTGCTACTACCAAAATTATATTGTGCCAAAAATCCTTTCGCATAAGACAATTTTTAAATTTAAATAAATGAAAAAAAAATACAGAAGTTTTACACTGTAAAATTTTCCATTTGTACTGCAATTTTTGGAACTTTTTTATTGTGGAAAATCACAGTTAGAAATTTTTAAATAACGGGGCAAACGATTTTTAAATAACGGGGCAAACAGATTCTTCATTTAGTGATAGTATATTCGTATGTGTTTCAATTACAAAACATGCTTTTATGCTGCGGTTATGACTGATATCATACTAAATAATGTAAACAAAACATTTTGCAACTTTAAGTTGAAATGATATCTCTGTAAATGCCTTCATCTGCAGCATTTGTCAGTTGTCACAAGGAGCGTAGGCAGAACATTTTGGGGGAAAGGGATCGTATATGAACACCTCCGCAAATAATCTTAGTTATTTCAAAATAAGTTCTTGATATTATTAGCTTTAACTCTGAATTCTGGGTTGTCATATAGTGGTAAGTACATCCCATAATTAGACCATTATCTAGCATTGTTCTGAACTCTTATGAGCATATCACTAAGGACTCCTACAACCAATGGGAGTAAAATCCCCCCCGCAATATACGGTACATACAGTCTCGTTCCTCAGCTACTAAGTGAACCCAGAAATTCGCAAACACATATGGCCAATCAATTGTAGTTGGGATTCTAGCAGTTGCCTGGTGAGGGGATTTTTTTCTCTAATTCAAAATAGCCCCCACCCCTTTGTTATAAGTACAGTATGTGTATTTTGTTAATAAAAAAAGTGTTGTGGTTCAGTTGTGTGTTTAAAACAACTGAAATGAAAACATTTTTAAGAAAGAAAGAGACAAAATATATGGAAGGGGACCACCGAGAAATGTCCTGGTGGGCCAATCCGCCCCTGGCTTCAGAGACACACATTAAAAATGTTTTTAAATTGTCACTTTTTGGTGCTGTCAATATAGCTAAACAGTTAGACACAGCATACAGACGAAAAGTTTTAGAGAGCAATAAAAAGATTAGGCATAACGGATATGTTTTAAACATTTTAATAAATTGTGTTAGGTTTTGCGGGGTTTTCAAGTTAGCATTGAGAGGTCACGATGAAACTGAAACATCTAACTCAGGAACATTCAAAGGTTTGGTTAATTTTAGTTCGGAACTAGATATGCTGCATTAAAAAATCATTTAGAAAAAGCAACTGTCTTTAAAAAAACATCGAAAATAATTCAAAATGAAATTTTACAAATAATGTTAGAACTGTGTCATGAAGAAATAACAAAAGAAATTAAAGAAGCAGTTTTTAGCCATCATTGCGGATGAAACAAGTGACATTTCAAATGGCCATTGTTTACCGGTACGAGGTAAAAGGAAAACTAGTTAAAAGGTTTTGGGTTTTTTTTTTCCCTTCACAACATGATGCACAAACCTTGGCTTCTTGTTTACTAGAAGAGCTGAAGAAACAAAATAAATGAAAATCCCGAAAAATTAATTACACAAACGTACAACGGAGCATCTGTTATGGCCAGTTCTTCCCACGGCGTGCAAGCAGTTGTGAAGAAATCTTATCCAGCTGCTGAATACATACATTGCTATGCTCATCAAATAAATTTAGTTATGATGACAGCTGCTTCTATAAATAAAAATGTACGAATCTTTTTCTCTAGTTTTTTTTTTTTTTTTTTTATTGGAGATTTGATGACCACCGTGAGCAACTCAATGGGCTATAAGCAGTCGCCCGTCCCTAATTTAAGGTCACTGGTTGCAGGGAAGGGAGAGAGCCAGTGCCGTAAGACAAACACAACATCCATGCCTCACCGGGATTCTTTCTCTAGTTTGCAAGGCATCTGAACGTTTTTTTTAATAGCCCACAATGAACTGAAGTACTTGATCAGGTTGTGAAAAAACATTAACCCGGAGCTTCTCCTACAAGATGGAATTTTCTCTCACGCAGTGTCAATACAGTATTTGATAAAAAGAGAGATATTATCGAATGCCTGAAGACCATTCTCAAGCCTAATGACGTTAAAAGTGAAAGCACTATTTGCCAGGCTAATGGTCATTTAAAGGTTCTAGGTTCTTTCATTTTTGTTCTCGATTCTTTCATTTTTTGCTAAAATCATGCATCTTGTATAAATTTTGTTTGGTCAACTTCAAAAAGGGACCTTAATCCCTCTACAACAAAGAAAGCTATTACTGTTTTTGAGACAAATGTAGTGACAATTAGGGAACAAATTGATGTTGATGACAGTGCAATGACACAGGGTACATCTGCTTCTTTTAAAAAATGGAAAACTGACCACTCTGAGTGGATAAGAGAAGCAAAAGAAGTCTGTGATGTCATTATTTCTCAGGCTAAGGAAAGGTTTACTTTCACAGGGCACATTTAGTTACAGCTTTATTTTTACCACAAATGTTCTCATTATGCCACTAAATTCCCAGTGGAGACATTGAAAACAGTGTGTGCTGTGTATCCATTTACAGGTAGTACTGTAATTTCTCAGTACTGTAATTTTTAGTGATGAATCCACATTTAATGTATCAGGTATTGTGAATCGTCACAACTGTAGGATATGGGGCAGTGAACCGCCTCATGCTGCTATCGAACTGGAACGTGATTCTCCAAAAGTTAATGTGTGGTGCGCCCTATCAAAAAGAAGTGATTGGCTCTTTTTTCTTCTGCGAAAAAATCACAAATGGTGACATTTACTTGGATATGCTAGAAAATGTCGCTATACCCCAGATCAAAAGATAAGACATCATTTTCCAACAAGACGGTGCGCCTCCACGTTGGTCAACATGAGTATGTAAGTGCCTAAATGAGCATTTCCCCAACAGACGGATTAGGCGTGGTGGTCCCATTCCATGGCCTCCTCGCTCTCCAGATCTAACTCCATTGGATTATTTCATGTGGGGGTTATGTGAAGGATCATACCTATCAGAAGCCTAGTACCGATTTGCAGGAACTGAAGCAGCATATCACAGCTGCTATTAATTCCATAACTCCTCAGATGCTTGCCATTACATGGCATGAAATAGAGTGTTGCTTGGACGTACTACGAGCAACCAAGGGATCTCACATCAAAATTTATTAACTTGTGTAGTTACATTGTACGTTAGTACAGTCAGTTTCTTTCTATCTGTTTAATGTTTTGTTTTATATAATTTTGTAATGTGTCCAATAATTATCGGACAACCTGTATATTAAATATCCATGGTGACATTACACAACCTTGTCCGACTCCTGCACCAATAGAAAATCATTTTGATAAAACACTATTCACTCGTACAGGAGCTCTACTGCCAGCATACACGGTTTTCACACTAAGTAGATTCGCAGTAACACCATATTATTCAATACCTTATACAAAAGTATCCTATTTACTTGGTCATAAGCCTTCTCTAAATCTATGAAGGCAGCAAAAACTTTCTTACCAACAGCCTCATATTTTTAAATCATCACGCATAATGCACAAATTTGGATAATGCAGCCTTTACCAGGCATAAAACCACTCCGAACATTCCACACCTTCTCCAATGTAAGACCTTGTACTTACTTTTTCGATAACGACCTTACCAAACACTTTCTCTGGCATACTCAATAGGTTAATACCACGATTGTTCTTGCATTCAGTGTAATCACCTTTTCCCTTATACAAGGGAACAACGACAGCATCCTCCAAATCCCAAGGAACTATTTCTAACTGCCAGCACGACTGGCAATTTTCAGTTAACCAGTCAACTACAGAGACCACCATATTTCAACATCTCAGCAGTTATGCCATCAACTTCTGGAGGCTTATCATTGTGAAGAAATTTAGGAGCTTTACACACCTCTTCTCTTGAGATCCCTTCTGTGCTTCCATTCACCCCATCTTTTACCTAACTCATTGGACTCCCAGATCATTTCCCCACTCCTATTCTTCACACAACTTCCAACTTTTCCCCCGTATTTTTCCTGAGTCTCGTGTACTTCCAGAAAGTTTTTCTATCTTTCCAAAAAGCTAATTCATGCTTTTCCACCTTCTCCTTCCTATCTTTTGCCTTACTCTGGCGAACCAGCTTAGCTGCTTCACGTTTCTTACAGCAATATTCATCCATAAAAATTCTACCTTGCAACATCTCCAAATCGGCTTCCTTCTTCACTTTACTGCCTCTTCAATCTTACTATTCCACCAAGCATCACCTCTACTGTTACCCACTAATGTGGTGCCCCAGATCTCTTCAGCAACAGTGACAACGTAGTTCTTAAAATGCGTCCACTTCTTTACTACATCCCTCTCACACGACTTCAGCTCCTTCAGTTGCTCTCTCAGTAAGTCAGAGTAACGTTGATTATCTTCAGGGAGCCATTCAACCTTCATTCTTTCCATCCTAGGCCCCTTCCTATTCCTCCGACGAACAGTCAGTTTCACTCATAACACTACCAAGTAATGATCAGAGCCAGCATCCACACCTCTCATCATAAGAGTGTCAACATCTAAGTGTTTCAGACGCTGATCATAGACAACAAAATCTATCACACTCTTTTGACCAAGAGTACGATTTTCCCAAGTATATGTGTGGATATACCTGTGTTGAAAAACGTATTAGATACATACAAACCATTCTGAATGCAGAGTCCAATTAATCTTTCACCATTATCATTTACACCAGGATCATTAAACTTACATATAACGTTATCAGAAATCGCATTCTGCACACCTACTCACCATTGAAATCCCCTGCTATTATAACTTTTTCGTTAGCACCAAACTGGCTCAAAACAGCTTTTAGCTCATTACAGAAATCTTCTTTCCTACCAGAAGGTTCCGAGTCACAAGGAGCATACAATAGAACAATTACTATTCTCTGAAGTTTCAGTTTTAAACTAATCTGAAGAATTCTCTCACTTATGCAGCTATAGTGAATCAACTGTTCATCTTTTCACTTAAAATCATACCTACACCAGCCTGTCCTCTCACATTATCCGTTACTCTAGAACATACACTTACTGTTGTATTCACTTGTATCCCAATTTCCTTCTTTTCGGTTTCACTTACACACAGCACATCCAATCTATACTTATTCATCTCTTCAATCACCTCATTCGTACTGCCATTTATATCTCTAGTATTCCATACACCAATCTTACACTCGCTCAGCATCTCTCTTTTTTTATGCCTTTTGCCATTTCCGTATCGTTTCTGTGGCGGACCATCCCTCTCAAGTGTCCCAAGAAAACCTATCCCTCACTAAGAACACTCATAGGTTAATTTTGTAAGGTACCTATTTATTTTTGTGGTCTTTATGTTCAGTAAATGGGAAACCTGGGCCACTGTTGTGCAAGAGTTAATCCCAGGCCACTTACCAGTGGGTACAGCCATCAAGATTTTTGAAATTCTGATAACTAATGTATAAGCCTGTCATTGTCATAAAATAGCTTTAATTCCTTTTAATTTGCATAATAAGGATTTAACTTTTAATAAAATAATGTCCGAAAGAATAAGCTAAAAGGTTTTAATGCATTTTCTTCCTCATGTTCCTTGAACAATCCAAGCAGTGTGGCATGACGCATTATCCTGCTGGAAAAAAAAGAAAAAAAAAAAAAAAAAAAAAAAAAAAAAAAGGCACAACCAGAAGGCACTGTTGTTGTCATGAAAGTATATAACTGGTCTGCAATGATGTTTAAGTAGATGGTAGACATCATAGTTTTCTGCACATGAATGACTGGATCCAAGGCTTCCCAGCAGAACTTTGCCCACAGCATTGTATTAGGTGTGCAACTTAATTCTCGGCCACAAGCACGACACATTGACAGTACATTATAGCAAATCGAATACGCACCTAAACAGGGAAACGATCCCCGCTGTTTTAGATACATTTGAGCCATCGGTCAGGGAGCCGCTGAATGCCACTGCGGAAAAAGAGGGCTGTTTCGAGTTGACAAAGTCATCAATACTTGTGTGGACCTCCTCGACTGAAGTGAAGTACATAACACTCAGGTGATGTTGCAGGGAGCAAAAGAGGTGATAATCTGACGGGGCGAAGTCTGGAGAATACGCTGGGTGGGACGAAATTTCCCATCCCAGGTTGGGGATCGTGTTTAAAGTCGTTTTCGTGGTGTAAGGACGCGCGTTATCCTGAAGCAACGCGACTGACTTTCTGCCCTTGCCGGTGTATGGCCTTTTCGCCTCCATTGCGTCACTCACACGAATGAGTTGCTGACAATAACACTCAGCATTGACCGTTTCACCAGGTTTGAGCAACTCGTAGCGTATGACATTGCGCTGATCCCAACATATGCACAGCAACAACTTCTTGGCATGGATATTCGGTTTTGCAGTACTGGTGGTACGCTGACCTGGATAAACCCACGATTTACGATTTGCGCTGCTTAGGATTATCGTAGAGGATCCAATTCTCATTACAGGTCAAAATCTTGTGGAGGAAATCCTTCTTCTTGAATCTGGAGAGCAAGGACACAGCAACATCGTAGCGCCTAAACTTGTTCGCAGCTGTGAGTTGTTTGTTTGTTTGTTTTTTGGAGGTTTAACGACCACCGTGAGCAACTTAATGGGCTATGAGCAGTCGCCCGTCCCTAATTTAGGGTCACTGGTTCCAGGGAAGGGAGAGAGCCAGTGCCGTAAGACGAACACAACATCCAAGCCTCACCGGGATTCGAACCCGGACCCTTTCGGACGAATGACCAGAGGCCAACGCCTTAGACCACTGCGCCACCGGGGCGGCCAGCTGTGAGTTGGTGGGGCACCCAACGGCCCTCCTTATGCAGGCGCTTTGCAATGGCTTGCCGTGTTACTCTGAGTTCCTGCGCGAGCTCTGACTGTGTGCGACAGGGATCCGTGTCCAACAGTTGTTCCAGTTCCTCATCGTCAACTTTCCGTGGTTGTACCGGACGTTCTGCATCACGGAGATCAAAATTTCCCTGCTTAATCCGCTTGAACCACTTCTTACACGTACTGTAGGACACAGCAGCCTCACCCAAAGCAGCACAAATCATTTGCTGGGCATCCACGACACTTTTTTCCAGCTGAAACACGAACAGGAGGCAGTGCCTCAAATGCTACTTCTCGAACAACATTGCTTTCACTGTCAACTTTCATCCCTTTTGCCACTACAGCTGTGAGTGGTTACGGTTGCCTGGAAAGCTGTTGGATGGCACTGCAATCAGCCATTATCGCACACAGCTGTTTGCATTTGCAGACGTTCTATGATCGCTTGCGGTTAGGGGCCGAGAATTAAGTTGCACATCTAATACTTCCTTCACTGGCTTGTTTTCATTTCATGGTGCATTCTGGTGCCAACAGTTCAACGAATATGTACACGTTGGCATCCACAAGGGGCAACAGAAAATGAGATTCATAGGCCAAGGCAACTTCTAAATCATTTGAAGTTCAGTTTTGATGCTCACATGCCCATTAGAACCAAAGTTAGTGTGGGCACTCGGAACTCAATTTTCAGCAGGGTTCGACATACTGTAATTTGTGGCACATTACTCCCGTCATAAGCATTCAAATTACCGGTGAGCTGTGCCACAATATCATTTCTGTTGGCTTGTACCATGCAGGATAACTTTTGCTCACCTCTAGCATGGATGAGTCATGGTTGGTCAACACGTTGCCAGTGGTATTTTCCTCCTCGAACCACTTTTTGAAGGTACGAACCATAGCAAACTGTGTGCAGTCTCGGAAATGCTCTGAATCAGTCAGTTTGCCATTACTATTTCACTTTTGCCAAACTTGCTTAAGACAGCTTCCTTACCCATCTGAAAAACAAGAATAACATTGATTAACATCAGATGTTATTCATACCATTTCATGACCTTCACACATGCTGTCTTTGACATGCAGCAGCTTCAATTCACACAAAGATGCACTGATCATAATGTTTTGGCATTCCAAGGTTCGTACTCTTCCAAGCAAAATAAATTCAAGCACTTTTCAAGTACTTTTTAAAACTAAATTATCACATGTGTGTGTGCTGTCAGTAGGTAGGCATTTTAGCAAGTTCAAGTCATTAAACTGAGCTTGGACGGGCACAATTTCAAATGCGTACCTACAGTTACTCCCCAACCCCCGGTTAGTTTATTTTATTAACTTTGAACTGTCCCTTTGTTTCAGTGGTTTTCCAAATCATTTTATTTTGTGGAATATTTTGAAAGGGTACATTATTTTTGTATTCACCCTCCGGCAAAGATGTGTCTTTAACCCCTATCAACAGAATCCTATCACGATTAGCCAATATATCATTCCACTTATTTTACACCCATGGCTGACATTTTACTCCGTAATGATAATGACGTAGTAGCCAAGTGTACCAGTTGTCCACAGGCTCCCCTGAGTTGAACGCAAGTTTTGAGCCATTTGATCAGCTTGGCATTTTTATCAGTACTATGCAGAAATCTCCTATACAACTTTTCAAAACAAACAGTTATTTTACACACACAAGTTCTTTCATATCAATACTTAAAAACGAAACAAAATCTTTTTCAAGTACTGTTTACGGAGTCTTTAAAATTTTCAAGGACTTGAAAATAAACTTTTCTTTTTCAAGGACTTTTCAAGGTTTTCAAGGAGCGTACGAACTATGCATTCACTGTATGGTCCTACTTTCAGAAAATAAGTTAGTTTCTTCGATATATTTCGAAAAAGAGGAACTATAAACAACTGTGTTTTACAGCAGAAGAAAGGAACTAACTCATGTGCGATGGCTCTCACGTTGATAGTCTTGTGCACGCTGATGAAATAAATGTGGGGGCCATTACAGACAAGTAAGAACAAATGGCATCAACTCCTACCAAGAGAAGAACCATTACTACAAAATTAAATGTCATGTCTCTTATATGCAAAACATTTCATTACCATTTAAATGTAAGTGTTGAATTTTTCTTACAGATTGACATAACAATACCTGGTTGTTTTATTTTCTCTTTAATAAGGACAATAAATGCAACATTGTGAATTCTTGTTTTGCACCTGAGCCTGATACAGGAAATAAGAAAAAAAAAGGAAAAAAATATATGTTCTTTAACATAATGAAATATATACAAAATGGGGCACAATGGATATCACAGTCATTTCCTCAATATTGCATTAATTCATTACATTACATATGAACTGCTTATTCATCTATCTCCCCTGGAAATGTAAGGATGAACCTAGAAAATAAAAATAAAAATGCAACCACACACCTTACATTTTACTAATGATTACAAATAGAAATTCTGATCATATAAATATCAACAACATATAACTGTATACAAAAAACAACAAAAACAAAACCATGTTCTTTTTCAGAAACTTTCTTTAGCACATTTAGCAATCACAATACAGACAACTGGCATTAAATAATGCCTGGAATGCTGCAGAACTTTACCACACAATCTCTATAAAATTTAAGAGGTTTAGCAATATATCTCCAGAGTTTATTGCAAAGGTGCAACTTTGGAACTTCTGAAATTTTGATTTCTGTATAGTTACATGCTAAATTAGCATGCACTAGTATCAATGAATGTTATAGTCCTCACAAAAACTGTTATTAGCTTGAATGCAAATGTGACAATAATTACATCCAGTTCATTATTACACACTACACTAAAAATACATACAAATTATGAATGAAATAGACTCCATGCAGCAATATAAATACATACACTCAAAGACAATTAAATTTGTGCACCAAGAAGGAAGCATCGGATTGAACTGAAATTTTATGGACGTAATGATACAGATGAATGATACACATGATGGCTAAAACACAGCTGCAGGACAATTACAGAGGGATCTGTGGCATGCAGTCCGGTCATCTTCAACAGCGCATTGCACCACCTCGTGCGGTGATACATGCTGCAATACGGTCCGGCATGGAGACGAACAGACGCCTGATGTCCTGCGGCAGACCGGCCCACATGTGCTGGACAGTGTGCTCCAAATCCCGGATAGTGCACGACGGCGGCAGCTACCATTTCAACTGGTCCCACACATACTTGATAGGGGACATGTCTGGAGAGTGGGCAGGCCATGGAAGTGTCTGGACATGGCATAGGCAGTCCTGGGCAATCCAAGCCGTGTGTGAGCGGGCATCATCCTGCTGGTATAGCGCAGCTGGAATCCTGGCCAGGAATGAGAGCACATGGGGTCGTAGGATCTCATCCACATACCGCTTGCCCATGAATGATCCACGTACCACTACTAGAGCTGATCGGTTATCGTAGGCAATGGCTCCCCAGACCACAATGCCTGCAGTTGGGGAGGTGTGGCGCTCAATAGTGAGGTTGGGATTGTGCCATTGACCCGGGACCTCCACACTTGAGCACAATGTTCATCTGTCCCCCAAAACGAAATGGCACTCATCGCTAAACACCACACGTTGCCAGTTTGTGGAGTTCCATGTCACTCTGGCCTGGCAACCACTGCACACGAAGCCTGCAATGTTCCGGTGTTAATGGCAACACACGTAAGGGGTGCTGAGATCGCATATTTGCTTCCGTGAGGCATCGGGAAATGGTTTGTGGGCACACAGGAGCCGCTACATCTGCCAGTATAGTGCACCGGGTCCCCGTGGGATCCGTTCGTACCTGGCGCGAGATCCATCGATCCTTTTTAACGGTGGTCCTCCTGGTCCATTCGGAGCTCCGCTGTGTGGCAGTGCTGTCACATGACCACTGCTCCTAACACAGTCAGACGGTATGGTCAGAACGATCCATGAGGTGGGCTATACTGCGCACCGACCACCCCGGTTTTCAGCCTGATGATCAGGCCTCTCTCAAAGTCCGTAAGTTGGGTAAATCGACATCTCTGGCGTCTACCCGGCATTTTTGTCACTCTTGCTTGCATTGGCTGGCACTTTTAGGTTTCATGGGGCATCGACTACACGCCGGTTTATAAGATTGCCAGTCCGTGGTTGCGGCGCCACCACAGGGTGTGCGGTCATGCGCACTCGCACCAAACTTGGATCATTTGCATACCTGCATGCACTCTGGCTATTTGCAAAGTTTCACGGTTGTAGCATGGTTTCTTCTAGGAGCGCAAATTTCATTGTGAGTGTAACTGCTGCCTTATTAGAATCTCTTGCAGTAACCAAATGAACCCATTACTTCTCAGAACCACTGCTACCAGGCACACCATGTCAAGGCCACTCTAAATGTAACCACTCTCCACCTGCTCAAACAGGAACCATACTTCACCATGATAATGCCTGCTCCCATTTGACAAGAGGGACAGAAAACTAAGGACTTTGGCTGGGCAGTGATGCTTCATCCACCATATTTATCAGGTCTTACCTCCAGGAGCTTTGCATATTTTTGGTGTCGCAGAAGTACCTTATCAGTGAAACTTAAGTTCAAGGCATGCATTGAGGGCATCCATTTTCCCCCTCTGCCTTTAAACCTACAGTATTTCATCTGGAAGGAACTAAACAATTTTAAGGGGGCAAAATCTAATCAATTCTAATTATTCACATGCTGTTAATTAAATTACAATGTTTCCTCAATGTCATAATTTTAAGCGTTGTTCACAGTTAAAAAATAGTAAGTACTTACAGAATGACAAAACAGTATGTTTACTACAATGCTTACTAAATATAGAGATATTCAGGTTTATTTGGAATATCACACACTTCCAACTCACTTGGAAAGCCATTTATGGCATCTTCTAAACTGAATGGTAGAACCAAAGCTGTATTTAGAGTTTAATAAATAGAATTGGTGATATGCAGATATTCACATGGTACATGCTGTGCAAGAAAACTTTCAATAGGTACAGTGAAAAACACTATTTTAGCCCACATAAAAAAATTTATAAGGTAGATTAACTAAGGAAATTCCTTTTAACAGGGATATTGAATCCTTCCCAGAATATGGCTAGATAAGTTTTCCAAAGCATTTTCTTTTTACTTCAATTTGACATATGCATGACTAATAAAAAATAATTAGCAATTACTGTTAAGTGCATTAGTAACTTTAAACACTCAGTAAGAAAGGCAATGAAAATTAAGAGTTCCAAAATTGAAAACTAGTTCACTTAAATTTCCCTCCAAATTAGTCTACACAAATGGGTCTCAAAACCTCTTTTCCAGCATCCTTAAATTTATGTGCAGATTTAAGGTTCCTAAAGCTTGAACGCAACAAAACTTTGAACTGAAGGATGAAAAATATCTTTCAGATTAAATAATAATACACACATAAAGAGTGTGTGTGTGTGTGTGGGGGGGGGGGCAACAACACCCAGCAAGTCTCTGGCAGACCATAAGAGTAGGGCATCAAAAGTGAACTATGGTGTGGAAAGTGACACTAATGTATCAAACAAAACAAATACACTCACATGCAAACATTAGATGGTGGTTTCTGGACACCCACAGCTGGGAGCAGGGCTAAAAAAATATGCTCACCCACTCCCCATTGGTTATTGTGTTCGCGACCACAATTTCAGTACTTTTATTAAATATGTTTTCCCGCAGGATGAACGGCAGTGGTTTTTAAAAATACATGCATCAAGAAAGAAACGCAAGAAAGTTACTGCAATTTACAACAAAGAAACGGGGGAAGGGCACATACAAGTTTAGGACAGAGGTGAGGAAGTGGTATAAAATGAGGATGTCTTTAATTTTTTAAGAGGGTATAAGATGTACCAGATCACTAGGTAAGCAAGATACCAACCATCCTGTGTAGACTGATTTGTTAAGTACTGCTGTAATGAAGAGGAAACCCAGGGCACGTGAATAATCTGTAACAGATGTGGTTCCTATTCTAAGAACAAGAGCAGAAATGCTCAGTTATTGTTTATTGGCTAGCAGGGTTGCCACTCATATTGGCTTTAAAAGTTCCTTGAGTTTTCCAGAAGATAATTTTGCAGGGAATTTCAGGTAAAATTTACAGATTATATATAACTCCATGATAATATATCTACTAAATGCCACATCTATAATGCAATACATTGAATGCAAGAAGAAAAAAGCTATCATTGTACATTTGAATTAATTGTTGGCTATATCATAGTGCAAATTTTATTTCTTCAGAGCAATAAAACAATAAAACTTTACTATATAAAATATAGTACACTATGTAACACACAAACTCAAAAATAGCAAATAACTTACCAAGATACTTCAACTTGATATTATACTATAGAACTGTGTGAAAACACAAGTTTGCCCACGACGGGCATCGAATCCATGTCCCCTCACTCCGGAGCAAGTCACTCTCCCAATTGAGCTACACGGACAGAATGTCTCACTGCAAACTCATCGTCTTGACACATGTCTCTGCAGTATGTCACATGATCTCCCTCTTTTTTTTTTTTTTTTTTGAGGTGAAGTAGGAATTTTTCATTGTTTCCACACAATGTGTGGAACAAACATCTCATATTTTTTTTCGAAGAACCTAACAGCCAGTGGATCCATTTTCCACAATTGGGTGCCAATGTGAAAACACAAGTGTGTCCCCTCACTCTGGAGTAAGTTGCTCTCCCAACTGAGCTACGCAGACAGAATGTTTTGCTGCAGATTTGTTGTCTTGACACATGTTTTCACCTCTGTAGTACATCACAACTGTTTAATGCATCAAAAATTACATAGATGGAAAAATTACATACATGGAAGTACTTTCGTTAAGTCCATGACCTGCATCATCAGCCTGAGTGTGTTTTTCATGTTCAGTTTTTATACTCACACTGATGATGCAGGTCATGGACTTCGCGAGAGTACTTCCATGTATGTAATTTTTGATGCATTAAACAGTATATAGTATCATATCAAGTATCTTGGTAAGTTATTTGCTATTCTTCACAGCACCCAAAAATCGAGCTAATTACAATACATAAAAGTGCACAATTATGACACTGTTACTTCTTGCACCTGGAACATATAAAGTATAAAGAAACATCTCTATTTATTTGCTGCTTAACCCATTTCAAAAAATTGCTTTTAACTCTTTCTCTCCAACCAAATGTCACTCATTCCAATGTTCCTGCTGGTCAGTAAAATAAAGCAATTAAATTCCCTCTGATTCATGGCTCAGCATTTTTGTTCGATTGAGTCACAAAATATTTATGAACACCCACTGTATTTTATTACACTGATCATTAAAAAAAAAAGAAATGGTAAAAGGCTTTGTTAAATTTCCTCCCATCTGAAAAACACTTTTTTCCCCCCTCTAAAAAAATACCCTTCAGTCATTTTCCCACCAAGAGTGAATTTGTGTATTCCAAACATATTCCACTTATGACTAAAATATTATCAATATTATAAATATTTAACGGGAATTATCGAGGATAAATTTATTAAGGTACATTACCTCTCAAATTTTTGATCTAAACACCAGATTTTCGTCAGGAGTTCTTGCTTCCTTCTACTTCCACAGGTCTGGTGACCAAGCCTGATGGATTTTCCATCCAGCATGGTCACTGATGTTGCCACCTTGTGTCTTGTAAATTTCCAGGGATTCCTCTAATTTCCGGATAATTGCATGGGATTGATGTTTGATCACTTTTAAGGAGTCCCAGTCCATTTTGTGGCCAGTTTCTTGTATGTGCCTGTCTAATCCTGTTTTATTTGAGCTGTTCCTTTTATTGCTACTTTGTGTTCTTTAATTCTGGTGGTTAACCTTCTTCCTGTTTCTCCTATATATGGTAATCCACAAGAACAAACTATTTTATAAATGACTCCTTCCTGGAGTAAAGTATTTTCTTCTTTTTGTTTTAGGGATGGTAAGTATTTTTTAATTTTGTTATTCAATTGAGAGAGGTAATGTACCTTAATAAATTTATCCTCGATAATTCCCGTTAAATATTTATAATACTGAAAGTAATAAGAGGAAGCCATGAAGTCATTAATTACTAAAATATTATGTACATGTATCATTTCATTAATGAAATGTAAAAACTTAAACAACACACCTCTTCATTTAAAAAAATCACCAATTTAGAATAAATGGCTGCAGCGATATTAGGGTTCTCCACATTTATTTCAGAGTTCATATGGGTGAAAACATAAGTAGGGTCTATAAAAGTTTTTTTGGATGCTTTTCATTTGGGTAATTATTTGCATTGTTTAAGCCAGAGTTACTGATGAAAGAATGATGGCACCAAAGGCAGGTATCCTCATATGCTTTTATTGCAGCAATGCTAGAGTACTTTTCTCATCAAAATACATGGCTATACAACAGGGCAGACTTCCCATATTCCTTTTTCTATTGTTTCCCTTTGGCACTCCTTGGATAAACAAGATTCAATAGCTATACAAGTCTGAAGGTAGTATTTTTTTTTTTTTAATTGTTACATTCTGCAATTTCTGACTACTGCATCCTCATTAACAATGTTGGCATGATAAACTTGCTAGCTCTCATTGGTAGTCTTTAAGTATTTAAATCATCGACAGCTCAGAGAAATATATCAAAATTTAAAGTATTTTGATTTCTAAATAACTGAGAAGTTTACACACAATTGAGTCACATTATTGTGACCATCTCCTACTTTTGATACCAACAGCGCACAGTCAATTAAAGAAGGCACGTGTCACGAGCTGGCTTGGAGGGTATTAAAGTATGCTGTAGGCATTCCGAAAACATATCACTCTTTGCTATCATGAATAAAAGGAGCAATATATCAGATTTGCAAAAAGGGGTGATTTTCAGCTTTCGGGCCAAGAGTGGCAGTATTTCTGAAACAGCTCAGTTTGTGAACTTTTCGCGTGCTGCTGTGGTTAAAGTGTTATCGTGATTGGAGAAATGGCACCATTGCGAATAAGTGACGTGCAAACTGCAAAGCACCATGTGACATTGATGTGAGAGGTGAACGTCGGATGCAAAGGTGTGTGAGGGCCGATTGACATGTTACAGTGGAGCTACTCACTGGCCGAATGAACCAGGGGGCTACTGGAAGTGTGTCTAAAATAATAGTTCAGCGAACCCTGCTGCATATGGGGTTCTGATGCAGACGGATGGTCACTGCACCAATGCTAACGAAGGAGCGTCGGCAGAAAAGGTTTACATTTGCACGGCAGTATCGGAATTGGACCCCCGCTGATTGGCAAAGGATTGCCTTCTTCGATGAGTCATGTTTCCAGCTTCATTGAACGGATGGACGTTGGCATATAAGGCGAGAAACATCGGAGAACAAACACTCTTCAACCACTGCCGGCAGAACAGAAGCTGGTGGGGGCAGTGTTATCGTCTGGGGAATGTTTTTGTGGCATTCTCTGGGTCCACTCATACCTGTGGATGGCACTATGATAGCCACTGCTTTACACTTCAGTGTCAGCGATGGAGACAGGGTAGTTTTAATGGAGAGTGCCTCCTCCTCCTCCCGCATCACTACTTTCTTTTGCCAGTTGGCGAGTGCACACCTGTTGCCTTTTACACAGTCCTCCCTTCAAGGCTAATTTGCATTGTGGTACATGTGGGAATTCTGGCACGGTAGCCTGGGCTCCGGCTATCGGACTTTTCATTGCTTAGTTTACAACACAAAGAGAAGGTAGCCACGATGACAGGAGTTACCTGTCAAATTTTACAGGAGACAAGAAGAAAAAAAAAAAAAATCTGCATTTCAAAATAGTCTCCCGACTTCAAGGACTTTACGGGGGGTGGGGTGGGGGGGTGGGGGGGTCCAGAACTCTATAAGAGCAAACCTGCTATTTTCAAGGATTTCTAGGCCAGGAAATTAAAATTTTCAGTTTCCAGAAATTCCTGGTCCAGTCGGAACCCTGATGACAGCAAATGAGCTTCACGTCAGCTGGGTTAGCATGCATTTGATTGTTGTTGTCAAAAATCTTAAAAAAAAAAAAAAAGAAACTGTTCATGCTGTGCACCACCTGGATTGATGGCAGAACAAGAGGATGAGAGAAAGACTTGCCAAGTGTTGGGATTTGATTGAGATGGAAGACAGTAATGTAGACATTATTATTATTATTATTATTATTATTTTTTTTTTTTTTTTTTTTTCAGAATAGTGCACACAACACGACCACTATCAAGCAGTTTCTTGCATGGAAGGGCATTACAGGCCTCACCATTTCCCATATTTACCGGATTTGGCATCGGCTGATTAACTTTTGTTCCTGAAGTGACACCTTTTTGACAGCATTCCAGAAATCCAAAACAATGTATAATGAGGAAGGTAAACAGGGTTTAACTAGTTCAATTCCACAGAGCCATGTAAATGCTGTATGACTGAATTTTTGTAAAAATTATGAATTTTTTTTTCCTTGAAACTTTGTGAATGTTGTCCTATAACTTTTTAGACACATCTTGTACACTGCCAGTTCCCTAGCAGCATTACAAGTCTAGGACATGCTACTCAAGTTCACCCTGAGCTGTTGGTTGGTGAATTTTATGGCGCAAGGGCCATGTGTATAGTTGCCAACTTTCAGAAACCGAAAATCGTAAAAATAATAATCGATATATTCAATGAAATTACTTGTCGTGCATATTGATTAAATGTACTGAACATATCGAGTAAAAAAAGATATGTTACCTAACTCAAGTATCAACTTTTAATTGATATGACTACAGATGTTTGAATTTATCAGCACGTTTATTTTGATTATCCATACAGAATTTCTCATTACTATACTGTATCATTATGATCTATAAAGAGATAAAAATTAATTTTTATGGAAGCTTGCATCTTAAGGGAAGAATGTTCCACACACTTTGACCGCCAAATCCAATAGGATTGTATCCCACGCCGTCACGGAAGAAACTAAAATGTTTTCAAAAACAAATCATTTTCATGCTAGGATTATCTTGCGGAGAGACGGACGATGAGACAGTCAAATAAAAAAAAAAGAAAGAAAGAAATGTGTGACACTAATTGGTAAATTATGCTCAACTAAAGACGAAGTGAACAAACATTTTGCACGAATCGCATCCAGTTCATTAAAACTTTTAACAAAGGAAGTTAATTTCGTATATTTTTTTCCACGCAGTCAACATTAGATTTGTGCTGGCACTAGAAATATGATTAGTAATATCATATCATTCCTTCCACCACGCGAAACGCTGAAATTACATGACACGCAGTGCAAAATGCACATTTTTCATTTTTTGAAGATTTTGCAATACACGGGAATTCCACAGAATACGCATCACAGAATGTTTGATAGTACTTTTTGCCCCCCTTTCACATTGCTGCTCATAGCAAATCACTAATACTAAATTTATTGACACTTGAAAAAAAAAATGCGAGCAAAACTGCTGTAGTAAAACAGTAACAGCTTGAAGAGATGCAAATTTGCAGAGGAAAAAAATAGTACCCCCACATATTAATTTAGTTGAATCAAGCAAAGACATTTTTATGCATGTTATCGAGCGATAAACAAAAAAAAGCACTGTTGAAAACTTACTGACTAATGGACCAGCAAAATAAATCATTGCTGGAGAAGCAAAGGCTTGAATGAACATTTTTTTTTTCCCCAACTTCCTCTTACAGTAGCATTTTTTTGTTAGGTCAAATTTATTGCCACAGAAGAAGTTACGAAACCATGCCTACGGCATTTTTAATTTCACAAAACTGGCAGCTTTTGCTTAATTTCGTCATGTTGGGTATCGATCTGGGCTTAAAAATTACCCAGATTTAAAATCCGTTTGAATTTTTTTCTACAATAACTACGTTCTGAAATAGCATTTTGAACTGGGAGTGCTGGAATGCAAGACACACCCACGCTGGCCTCTGAGAAGCTGCTACCCCAGGTACGAACAATGCAACAATGCGTTATCAAACCTTACGCTACGCAGCTGGCCGCTTGCGCAGGGGAAGGTACTCGGATCCGTCCAAAAGTCCACGTGTAAGCAGAAACCGTGCCGCTCGCACCTTCTCTTCACAGCGGAAATAAGGATAATTTTTTCTTTTTAATCATCTCGTGTTAAGGATTTTTCGAAGTGGAATAAAGATTTTTTTTTTTTTTTTTGCTCTGGAAATGGGGAGAAAAAAAAAAAATAGGGATTTTTGGTATGAGAATGAAAAATCGGAAGAAATCCTTTTCCAATCGGAATATCAGAAAGACGCCCTAAAATCGGAACGATTGGCAGCTATGCGTGTGTGACCAAAGAGTGCCAGACACAAGACAATCAAACCAAACAGTGTTAAAAATGTGGTATAATAAAAAATCAGGATGATTCGATAAAAGTGAAAAATGAGAATGAGGAAAAAGAACTAGCTACGATTAAAAAAGCCAAATTGTTTTAAAAAGCAAAAGACAGCGAAGGTATCGCAGTGGTCGTCTAGGAGCCGCTGCAACATAGCTGCATCGCTGTTCAACAAATGAGAATGAAAAAAAGTGAAAATGCACAGCATGAAAATGAACACAACTACAGAGAACATGAGGGACAGTGAGTCACCAATTGCAAGCCTCACACATCGGCAGTGTCGCCATACAGCAAAAAGTGGTGAATGAAACAAAAATGCCCAATGCGAAGATGTGCTAAGTACAACTTCCTCCCTACGGTTCCAGCGATACGATGATTTCCAGATTCCAATAATAGGTTTAATATTGTGCAGTTTATTTTCCACCTGTTGGTTCCACAGACCCTGCCATGTTCCACCCTGAGCTGCTGTCTAATCTCCTGGTGCAGTGCAATAATGTGAGCGCAACTGAATGTTGAGATCATCTTTCAGGACATATTTATGTCCAACTCTATCGTTGTACATCTCTGCATTGCCACAATAAGGTCGACAGTGCAGAGTGGCATCCTTGTGAGCTGCGCTGCAAATGAAACTCCGCAGCATTGCCACCACAGCATAGCCCACAAGGACATGAAACAGTTTAGCCAAAAGTAGTCTAATAAGAACATATGCTTATCTTCTCGCATTATGGGTAAAAGATGCCTTCACAAACATATGTGCATTCATATGGTTGCTTCACAAGGTACATTAACAGGACACAACACACAGGGTACCATACCAGCAAGGCAACAGTACGCAAGATAGCAGTGAAACATATTAATCCACTGGAAACTTGCTATTAGGAAAGTTGATGAAGATAATATACACTACTTAAAAACAAAAAAATTGCTTTAATCTTACCTTTTTGGCTATCATCTATATTAGGCTTCACCATCTGAAACTGAATATTCTCTACAATTTCTTTTGGGTTTTCAGCTAAATTAAATATGTAGTCCAAGGCACTAAAAAAAAAAAAAAAATTATATATATATATATATATATATACAAGAACAAGTTGCATGTAAACAAATTATCAGGAAAAACGAAAATGTTGATGCAAAAAAGAAGAGAGATGAGGACAACTAAAGAAGATGTGACTTCCAAAGTGGAACATATAGAGCTATGCAAGACAGTAAGGAAAAGTATCACTGAAGACGTAAGAAAATTCAACTGTGAACTAGTAAGGAAAGCAATTGAAAACAACCAAAGCCTAAAGATAGCAAAGGGACATCTCAGTAAGGGAAGAAAACAGATTATGGCACTGAGAAAAGAAGATGGTTCTGTAACAAGAAATAGAGGCGAAATTTTGACAAGAGTGAAAGATTTCTACTCCAAATTATATGAAAGGGATGATACATGCACTCCAGACATCATGAAAGATACCAGTACCAGAGTTCCTCCAGTCCTTCCAGCAGAAGTTGCACATGCAATCAAGAACATGAAGCGGGGAAAAGCTCCAGGAGAAGATGGAATTACTGTAGACATCATACAAGAAGCAAGTGGAGAAATCGAAACAGTACTCGCCCAAATTTTCACTCGATGCCTTAATGAAGGAAAGATTCCTGAGGATTGGAACACCGCTACAATGATCCTGCTACATAAGAAAGGTGACATTGAGGATCTCGGAAACTACAGACCTATCAGCCTCCTATCAGTAGTTTATAAAATCTTCACTAAAGTTCTTTCACACCGCTTGAAGGTAACACTGGACATGGCTCAACCGAGAGAACAAGCTGGATTCAGGAGTGGCTACAGCACAATAGATCATATCCACGTACTGAGAGAACTAATTGAAAGAGCGAGGGAATATGAACTTCCATTGTGCATGGCTTTTATCGATTATGAAAAAGCCTTTGATTCGGTGAAACCATCAGCAGTTACAATGGCTCTGAAAACCTGCGGTATTGAAGATGCATACATTAATATTATTAATAACATCTATGAAAATGCAAGTGCAAAGATTCAGCTGTTTGAAAATACAACACACATAAAAATTGGAAAGGGAGTGAGACAAGGTGACACCATATCTCCGAAGCTCTTTAATGCCACATTGGAGAGTGTTTTTCAGTCGCTGAGCTGGGAAAACAAAGGGATAAAGATTAATGGAGATTATCTAACCCACCTTCGTTTTGCTGATGACGTAGTCATTTTTGCAACTACCCCATCAGAGCTGCAGAGTATGATCCAGGAACTTGCTGACAAGAGTAAAGAAGTGGGATTAAAAATGAACTTTCAGAAGACAAAAGTGATGTTCAATGCTTTTACAAAAAATGAAGATTTATTGATTGATGGAGAAAAGCTGGAGATAACAGACACGTACGTTTATGTTGGACAGCAGATATCAAGTGAGGGTCACATTGATGAAGAAATTAATCGGCGTACAAAACTTGCCTGGAGAGCATTTGGAAGAAACAGCATAATTTTCAAGAGCAATATGCCATTATGTCTTAAAAGAAAAGTGTTTGATCAATGCATCCTTCCAGTGCTTACGTATGGTGCAGAAACGTGGACCTTAACTAAAAGAGACATACAAAGGCTGCAGACAACTCAAAGCAGCATGGAGAGGTGCATGCTTGGTGTAACCAGGAGAGATAAGAAGAGGAACTCGTGGATTCGAAAAATGACAAGAGTGGAAGACATCATGATCAGAGTTAAATCCCTGAAATGGCAATGGGCTGGACATACTGCCAGAAGGACAGATCATCGATGGACAGCTGAAATTTTAGATTGGATTCCAAGGGACAGGAAAAGACCCAGAAGAAGACCACATGGGAGATGGGTGGATGAAATTCGAAAGTGTGCAGGGGTGACATGGAGGAGACTGGCACAAGACAGACCGTTGTGGAGGAAACTTGGGGAGACCTTCGTCCAGCAGTGGATTGATAATGGTTGACAATGATGATGATGATATATATATATATATATATATATATATATATATATATATATACATACATACATACATATGATTTTTATTTATTTATTTAAAATTAAAAAATAGCACACACAGAAAACAATTTTGAGAGAAAGAAGAAAAAAAGAAGACAAATACTGAAAAGGTGGGAAAAGACCAAATGAGTGTTTATTTTCATTTACGCAGCTCAACATTTCTTTGAACTTTAACTCAACATTTTTTTGTTCAAAAAGCCACATTTCCATTCTTTTGCAGATTCCAACAGTAACTTCTAGCAGTAATCTAACATTATGCTGATAACCCACTTTTCTCTGACAGTTTCCCATTCCCTTGGTTCATCCTCACAGTTACCTTGCTACACTTCCAAAAAGAACATAAAAGAAGAAGTCCAAATGTGGGTTGAATAAAAAGTTTTGAAGTTCACATTATAACTCTATTCCAACAAGCTTTCAACTTTGGGTCTTGGTAATTTCCAACGATGCTGTTGATAATGCAATTAAAAGCAGTCTAGGCTCACATTGCAAGTCATTGTTTCTAAAGCATTAAGAGAAAGTTCATTTCTTTATAGACAAAGGCAGTACAAAAATCCTGTTTTATTTCTAAAATAAGGGAATTCAGAAAGAAGATACTTCAAAGAGTCTGTATCAAAATCCATAGCTTTTAAAAATAACTTCATTTCAGAGGATGCGGGTGAGATATTTATGTAGAGCTAAGGTTGCTGTCCCCTGGATTTCATTCTGGCTACTGAATCTTTGGGGAATATTTTCTCAAGTCTCCTGTAAATCAACAAAATAGCATGATGGTGTTGTTTGCTATCCACGTGAAAAATTTCAATTGTTTGAATGTCATGAAATTAATTCAATTGATTTCATTCAAACAACTGGAAAAATTTCAATTGTTTGAATGTCATGAAATTAATTCAATTGATTTCATTCAAACAATTGAATTATTAATTCAATGGTTTAAATGTCATGAAAAAAATTTCAATTGTTTGAATGTCATGAACTACCCATGCCTACTCCGGAGAGAAGTAAAAAGCTGGATCTACAGTGTGATTTCTGACTATATTGTTGTTATTGACACTCGAGCAGTTGGTAGTCACCCACTAGATGAGGCTAATCGAAAGGAAGTTGAGTACTATTCATACAGGAGGTTTAATCTCTTTTCAAAAGGATGTATTCATTATGGTTTTATTCCATGCTTTATATTCTGCTCTATAGTGTTATGAATTTGAACAGGCAATAGACTGAGGAAAACGTGTGGCTCTATTTAGAACAAGTAATTGATAAAAGTTATCACAATTTGAATGTGATGTGTGAAAATTCTAGGATGAAAATAAATTTTGATAAGTTTAAATCAACGACTACTGATGGAACTCCAAAAATATTAATCTTGTGATACAGGGAAAAGTCTAAAACAAAGAATAGATGATTTACCTGAAGAAAGACCTCTCGCTCACCTCCATTAATACTGTGGTCAGGGTCATTGAAGTGCTTCTGCATCTTCAATTGCATGACTATGGTGACCTTGCAGGATGCACTTAAAAGTGCTGGATCAGTCATTGATGCTTTCTCTTATTTTAGGTACTCTGCCTGGTGCCACTCTGATACTGAAGACCAATCTGACTGCTTTACTCGGATATTAACCCAGCAAGTTGTGCTACCTGCTGCATTACAGGCATTTCCCCAACTGTTATTCTCTTGATTTTCCTATTATCTTTTCATCATTCATACACAGCAAGTTACATGCATTATATCAACTTGTCATCCATAACTCATATTTTGCAAATTTGCTTCATTCCCCATATGGCATTTTCATATAAAATAAAAACACATAATCCATGGTTCAAACATGAACAGTTTGCCATATGCTGATTTCTTAATGCATACACATGACGCAGCATGATTTCAATCAGCTGAGAAATGTGTGTGGAAAATTTGGGATTAAGTAGATAAATTTAAAACAGTGGTTCTACAATGTAAACAATGGCCACAGACTTGATATTACAAACATGCACCCATGTAATGTGGCAGTTAATTAGGTGTGGCTCATAACCATTTTCAGTAACATTACTAACCTCACACATTGATCAAAATATTAAAAGAAAACCACTTTGCCAGTCATTTCTGGGAGACACTCAGCTATGAAGAGTTTAGAGAACAGACTCTGTTGATTATAAGCACAGGAACCTAGTGGTTGCACAGATGAAGTCTCAAAACTGAATGATTATATGTGAATAGGTAAGTTGGAGAGGATTTAATTTGGACTAGCTCACTTTTGTTTTGCACACAAGTAGTTTGAAATTTTGTGCCTGAAAATCCTTATTTTAAGATGATTGAATCATGCTTCAGCACCACTTTTCTTATAGTCAGGTTTTCCTTTTAGTATTTTGCACTACATACATACATAAATATCACTAAACTATTCTCTGAGACTCAGAGGTCAGCTCCAAAAAGAAATACAAATTACCAGGTAATTTTTACTTACTGTTGCTATATCAAACTTCTCCATTTACAGCGATCTTGAGATACAACTTGGGCTTCATTGACATCCATCAACACAAGATCTTCTATACTTCATAATTTTTTTTTCTCATGCAGGCACTCCTGAATCTGATTCTCCCATGACTTCCTTGGGATTCCTCTGCCTTTCCTTCTTGCCACTTGGGCTAAAAAGATTTTCTTAGTAAGCATCTCATCACTCATTCTTTCAACATGGCCAAACCACCAAAGCATATTAGTCTCCACCTTGCTAACAACATTTTGCTTCACACCACACAACTGCAACACATCTTCATTCCTCACACAATCAGAACGTGTCTAATCGAACGTGATCAGAAATAACTTTCCATGCACATCTCTGCTGCTATTAGATGAAAGTTGTGTACACGATTCAAAGTATGTTACAAAAAATAGTTTTCCTAACACCTTTCCTGCATTGTGTCATTTATCTCTGATGAAAGTTATACAATGTACTCTGCCAAGAATTGCAATCTCATCTCAATGAACCAGGTATCAAGGTCTCCTGAAGTTCTTCACAAAAATAGCAAGCTGCACCTAGGTGTCGGCTGGGGTTGAAATGGTTCTCAATTCTCATATTATTAAACTTGGAGTGGAGTTATTTCTGATAACAAATCAAGAGATAAATGGAACTGTGGTGTTATGCTCCAAAAACATGGTACTAATGAGACGAAAAGCCTGATCTGCAATTAGACAAAGGAATTGGCAAATTTTTACTAAGGAAGAGGTTTGGCAGAGAAGTAAACTTGCTGTTTATAATGTAGCATTGACATATACACCCTTTCATAACAGCCACTGTTGAGTAAAAAGTAAAGGGCGCTGTGGGAGGTTAGAAGCTATACATATGAGAGTGGCAAAAAAGGGTAAAATAAGAGTGGTAAAATATGTGGAAAAATTGGCAGATTCAATATCAAAATAAATTTAATAACACAGACGTCAGAACTGAGTTTGGTAATTCTTCAGTAGAAGAAAACGTTATTTAGCATTTATTATGATGTTATGGGTATACATTCATTGTCATAAAAACCTGTGCACCAAGAAAAAAAAAACAACCTGCGATTAACATGAAACTCTGTGAATAGCTACAGGGAGGGAAGACATGCAAATAATTAAAGTTTCGTGTGATTCCACATGCCCATGCGTCCAAGACCGGCACTGCAATCGCAATTCGTGGGGCTTATAAGGCGCTGCTCAGGGGACTCCACATTAATGCTGAAGTGCTGGGTAAGAGTCAGGTGAGATTCCTGAGTGATAGACATGCCGAGGAGCCACCATAAATGTGCGTACAAGCAATTGACAGAGTTTGAACAAAACCGTATCGTTGAGAAGAGAGAGGCAGGATGGCCGGTGCGCCAAATCAGCTGCCATTTGGGTCGGTTGGACAGTATGGTGCGATCCTGTTGGGAGCAATAGACACGGGAAGGCACCCAGACACGGCGGACTGGCTATGGACGACCCAGACACACCACAAGCAGAAAGGTCTGTGGGATCGTGAGAGCGGCATACACAGATGCAACGACATCCTTGTCCAATATCCACAGACATGTGGCAGCTGTACAAGGGACTCCTGTGTCCGTCAGAACTATTTTCAGACATCTGGCAGAGGCAAATCTGCACTCTTGATGGCCCTTATGTTTTCTGCCATTAACACCTGACCATCGTTGGCATCAATTGCAGTGGTGTCAGCAGTGAGCAACGTGGAATGCTGCAAACTGGCGACGAATCCTGCTTCTGTATGGGAATGGACGACCACCGTGTCATCAGAGTGTGGAGGATCGCACGTGAGTGCAACAATCCCAACCTCACCGTACAGCAGCACATGTCCTGAACTGCAGGCGTGGTCCGGGGAAGCATCACGTATGACAGCCCAGGGCTACGTACAGGAAAACCTGCAGCCCCATGTGCTGCCTTTCCTAGCGGGATGGCCTGGAGTAATTTTCCAACAAGATACCACTTGTCTGCATGCGGCTCAGGTTTCCTAGGACTGTCTACATCACACTTCGATGCTTCCGTGAACTGCCAGATCGCCTGATCTCTCGCCCATCGAGCACGTGTGGGACCAGTTGGGATGCCAGCTTTCTCCATGTCCCAGTGTTCGTGATTTAGAGCATCAGTTGCAAGAAGTGTGGGCCAATGTGTCCCAGGATAACATACGGCATCTCTTTGAATCCAGGCTGGACTGTATCAGCGCATGTATCAGAGCAAGAGGCAGTCCAACGTAGTACTAACGCTGACCGGATGTGTACCGTATGTCCATGGGAAATTGTTCTACTGCTGTGATATTGTAATCACTTCTGTCCTTGGTATGTACCATCTCACTACTAAAATCTAATTTCAACCAGACACCTCCTTTCTCGTGTGCAGATTTTTATGACAATGAGTGCATGCCTGTATAGGGTGAGAAATAAAAGAAGAGTCTAAATAGACATTACATTTTATAGTACCACACCACAGACCCAGAGGTAGACCTAAAACAAGATAGAATGAAGATTTGAAATCAGTAATCAGTGATCAAGGAAGCAATATAGTAGAGACAAAAAGCTTGCTATGGATAATGATGGAGAAAATTTCAAGTAAATTATTTTTTTAAAGTAGTGATCAACTATATTGCGCTAAATACGTATCTGATTACCATGCAGATACAAAAACATGAAAAGATAAATGATGTTTGTGATTAACAAATGATGCTACTCTTTTGTGATGAGATAAATTCCGTTATGAATTCAAATGGCAAAGATACCTCATATAAAATAATAACCCTTGTCAAAGAAAAGAAAAATTCGTGCAACGTAAAAATGGGTCCACCCGCAGAATAACGAATCTGATAATGTCAGCACCAACGAGATAGAAGTACGTACAGTGCTTGCATCGACAAATGGGTGAAGCCACCATAAACAAGTGGCAGTTCTTATGCTGGCATGTTTTATGAGGTGCAGAACAAACTTCCGTTCCGCGTTATGAAAGGGACTTTTCGCAATATATGGTTTAATGTTAAATATGAGGATATAACAAAGAAATTTTGATATAAACACCTAGGGGGTGAGGCTAAAACTTTAACATATCAAATAACACTTTTTATCATTAGTGAGTGGCAATAGTGTTTTAAAAAGAAAATATTTTAATGGATGCAACTTGCTCTCGCTGAATAAAGTCTCAAGTCATAATACTTTGACATTTCACAGAAATTTTTTTGAACAAATTTTCAGTGAAATATAAGTAACGGGTAATAGAGTAGATGAAAGAAAAAAAAAGGAAAACTACAGTGGCAGTCAATCCGCAATTTCAGGAAAAATCTTAGATATTCGTTGGTCATCACCATCAGAATGCTGAATCATCCCACAGCTTATCACTCTAAAAATACATAGACGCGAAATATTTTGTGAGAGTTTTAATTGTAAAAACAAAAGTTCGAAGAAAAATGGAAAGCAAACAATGAGTTTACCAGCCAAGAGACACCAATATTAAAATACTTTTACCAACTGCCCTTCTCTTATATAATCAGAAGAAAAACTACTACTTAACTGGTTTTTATTTAATAAGAATTAGAAGTCCTTAGCACTGGGCATGTTTCTAATCTGTTTGTTAGCCTTAACATTTGAAAATACAGATGTGTTAGGCCTTATTCGTGGGTAGGCAAGGTCAATATTTGCTACCTATAATGATTATTGGCCATGGGTACATGATTTTTGTCACATAAAAAGAAATTGCAGGTTCCTCAGATTTTGAAATATTTGTTGTCCTGGAAGACAAATTACATGTACACTTTACAGATTCTAGAATATGTATGTAAATATCAGTTGCACGACATGCTCAGCATATGTTTAAAAAAAAACAAAAACAAAAAAAAACACGTAAGTAAAAATTGTTTCCAAAAAAACCTCCAAGTTGGTAACCCATGCAGTTAACCTCAGCTCCCCATAGTAAGTAGTAATCATAATTCAGTGTCCGCACTGAGTAAGGCTCTGTTTACAAAACAATGAATAAAAAGTCTTAAAATAACACAGATATTAAAAAGGTTTATCACCTGCTTTAATCACCAACTAAACAGATTAGATGTTTTACTTCTCGTGTTTAATTAACTGGGCATTTTCAGCTCAACCTCATTTAAAAATGAAGCTTACCTGTGAAATGTAGTTCTGCAATACTTGCTTCTCTTATTCTTGCAATTAAAAGCTTCACAATAAAATTGCATTTTAATGTTGATATTTATCCAAAATGTGCTGATACTTGAGAATATTTACAAAACTGTAGCCTTAAAGCTGTAATGGAACATAACATGATTGCCGAACAGCTGAAAGAACTGAGGTGATTCCTTGACACACACACAGAAGTTGTACCTCATCAAACATGGTGGGCTCTCCTCTTGTTGGCTTCAGCTGCCTCAGCGGAGAACCAATAACAGAAGCACTCTACGTACTTCTATCTCGTTGACCAGCACATATTGTGTGGGTGGTAACCAGTCCTCTACCAATGGCAGAAAGGTGTGTGCAGGAGGAAGCATATTAACCGTGTATTAACATTTTCCTTCCACACTTCCAAACTTAAAGGAAACACTATTTCTAATCAACACGAGTTCTTAGAAAGGTTGATATATGAAAACAGCACAGAAGAAAAAAACAAACAGTAAACCTTTAAAATTGCATGCATATGCTCAACAATATGGGGGGAGGGTGGAAGAAACATCCACAAGCCTCAGCATTTTTAATGCACAGAAATGTGAGGGAAAATGTTCAAAATGCATGAAAATTTCATTCCTGCTCTCTGAAATTGAAAGAAATGAAATAGCATGTCTGATTTAGAATTTATTTCATATTGCACCCACAAACTCTGACAATTAGCATGACCATTACAGCGTATACTGAGGCTGCACAACAATACTTCTAAATCTACAATATTAAATTTAAAAAAAATTGTTAGAGAAAAAAGCCAAGTTTACCCATAAAAAATTTAAAGTTATTTTATCATAATGGTTTAGTTCAAAAGAAAATCTCATTATTGCAGCTATTTGTCAATGGAAAATTCCTTCCATCTAAAGAAATATAACAAAGGCAATGTGTAATTTCATAGATATAGGCATAACACTAAACAAAAAATCTATAATGACTGACATCTCTGAAACCAAATCTTTGAAAGTGCTCCAGAGACGGTCACATTAACAAATTTGGTCTGTACATGGGCCATCTTATAGTTCATCAGGGTTCATCCTAGAACTAAAAAAGGGCAGGGTGCTTGTTATGAAGAAAAAAAAAAAAAGAAAGAAAAGAAAGAAAGAAAAAGGCAGCTTACACTTTCAAAGAGCATCAGAGTATACACTGACGTTATATGTAGTGTGATCAAAAAGTTCCGAGACTAGGTACGTAGTGCACCAACAGATGGCAGTATGCGGATGCACGAGCAGCGGTTGAAGGCAGTGACCTTCACGAGTCATTGCGCCAAGTGGCGTCATTCTGTGAACATCGGGAACTGTGCTACACGATATTTGGTGACCAAGTGCCGAACACAGCTGCGATTTCGGTATGGACTGCAAACTAGAGCAGCGAGTGAACATCAAATTCTGCGTCATACTCTGCAAATTGGGAACGGAGACGCATGCAATACTGCGGCAGGCTTATGGCAATGAAGCAATGAGTTGTGCGAGGTGATTTGAGTGGCACTCGCACTTCAAGAGCGGCAGAATGGCACTGGAAGACGATGAGAGGTCAGGGCGACCGTCTACGAGCAAAACCCCCGAAAATGTGGACAAATTAGGGAACTGGTGCATGAGGATCGTCGGAGAACTATTCAAGACATTGCTACCATCGTCAATGTGTCATACGGAACAGTGAAAGAAATTCTGACGTTGGTTTTTAACATGCACCGCATTGCTGCAAAGTTTGTGCCAAAGATTCTGAACCCCAAACAGAAGGCGCTCCGTGTCAAACTCTGTCAAGAACTTCGTCAGCAGGTGGTGAATGATTCAGCGTTCCTGTCGTGGGTCATCACCGGGGACGAGACTTGGGTATACAGTTATGACCTGGAGACCAAACAGTTATAACCTAGAGACCGCAGTGGAAGAGCTCGACATCTCCACGACCGAAGAAGGCCTGACAGGTCTGGAGCGCAATCAAAAGCATGATAATCGTGTTCTTTGACATTCGTGGGGTTGTGCACCTTGAATTCGTCCCCCACGGTCAAACCATCACTGTCCTTTTTTACTGTGATGTTCTGCTGTCTTTTAGGGAGTACATTTGCCACAAACGACTTGAAATGTGGTGCAGGAGTGATTTTCTGCTCCATCACGACAATGCAGCAGCTCACAGAGCATTAGCAACACGCCAGTTTTGCAGCCGCAACAGCATGACTATCCTTTCTCACCCGCCTTACTCGTTGGATTTGTCCCCTGCGACTTCTTTCAGTTCCCGAAGATAAAGCTGAAGCTCAAGGGTTGCTGTTTTGAAACTGTGGACAGATCCAGCTCGAATCGCAGACAGTGTTTGATACAATTTGCGAACAGGACTTCCAGAGTGTGTTCAAACAGTGGCAAAAACGTCGACAGCGGTGTATCGCTGCCCAAGGAGACTACTTTGAGGGAGATCATATCCAGACTAAAGTAATGTAAGTACTTTGTTGTATACTGGCCTAGTCTTGGAACTTTTTGATCGGACCTCGTAAAAACAATATCACACAAGCAGCGTTAATTCACTGGTAAAGTTCAACAGCAATTCACTGTGGATATTGTTTCATTGGAGGTTTAACAACCACAGGGAGCAACTCTATGGGTTATAGGCAGTCACCCATCCCTAATTTAGGGCTACTGGTCCTAGGGTAGGGGCAGAGCCAGTGCTGTACAACAAACACAACATCCATGCCTTATCAGGATTCGAACCTGGACCTTTCTCAGATGAATGGTCATAAGCCAACACACTGCACCAATGTGGATATTAAAATATTATGATATATATTGTTATCAGTCAGTACTAGTTTAATTTGAGAAAACGTTCTTTCTACTTCAGAATGAGAAATTGCTAATGTATAATACATGCAATGTTTAAAACATTCTGTATTAGTGGGAATCTTCTACTCACAGTTCCTTCCGATTTTGACAGAACTAAACATATTTTCGGAATTGACAAATCACTACTCTCAATATCAGTTTGAGAGAGAAACATTGATTTGCACTCATCCCACTCTAATAGTAAATCATGTTAATCTAGGTTGAAGTACTCAGCTAGCTCAATTACTTCAGCAATGCCATAAAGGCATAGAGTGGTTTGTGACCCTACTATTCTAAAATCTAAGATACCAAGATTTGTAATAATAGATTGGTTTTGTAACCATCTAGAAATGATTTCATGCAAATGATCAATAAATGCATGTGCATCTCTTTTAAATGGACCGTTCGAAGTAGGGTGATCATTTTAGGCTTGAGGGCAGTGCCGATGAGATTTTTTTTTTAAATTCAAGGGCAGGCAAGGTACAGCACCCTACTACGGACAAACCCTGGTTCATCCCATTCTTCACAAACTTATGTTGTCTTGCAGAAGTGTACAGGTAATAAGCATCCATGCATAATAATGTAGTGTTCTTTCAAACTGTTCTTTGTGATTAGTTGGACACAACTGTGTGTGTGTGTGTGTGTGTGAGAGAGAGAGAGAGAGAGAGAGAGAGAGAGAGAGAGAGAGAGAGAGAGAGAGAGAGAGAGAGAGAGAGAGAGAGAGAGAGCTGTAATAAGACACAAATCACTCGTATCTCATACCCAAGTACTAGTGTATTACTCCCAAATCTTAATTCTCAACCAATTATTACCTCTGTGGTGTATGCAACGACTTGCCAGGAGAAGGCATACGCAGCAGTAAGGCAATGATCTCTGATATCATAACAAGAATTTTGTAAACATTATATCATGAAAATAGTTAATGGAGAGGAATATTTTACAGTTGTTTTTTCAAAAATAAATATCATATGCTAAATTTTTGTAGCATTTCATTGCCGAAAATCATACTGGTGTCACAGCAACAAAAAATACAATATTTTTCCCTTTTACTACTTGTTACAAATACATTTAGTTTCAAAAAATTCATTTGAAAAACTCTCTAACTTTCCACTCTTAATCTGCAACCACAATAATGGGAATGCCACCAACCTGGTGCGAATTTTCTGTCCAGAAATTGTTAGAAGAAATCCTGAATGTTTATAAACTATATTACAAAAAGCATTCGGACACTACTAAATATTTGCATAAGTGCAAAGAACAGTTGCGCAGGAAAGTGTGCTGTGAGTGGGGAGGTATGTATATAAAGCTGAGATGGCAAGCAGAGATGAACTTTCTGAGTTCCACTGTTGGCTGGTCACAAGATGTCATTTGAGTAACGTTTCCATATGGAGCACTGCAGCTATACTAAACATACCAAAATTGACTATAAATTATATCATGAAGAGATGGAAGCATGACAGTGCAACTACAGCAAAACAATAAAATAAAAACCCTGTTCAAGACAGCCAAACAAACTAACAGAATATGACAGAAGAGCCATGGTAAGAAATGTTAAGAAATCCTGTTCTTTCTCTTCCATTTTCATCACTGCTGAAGTAGGAAATGCTTATAATGGCTCAATTAGTATCATAACTATCTACAAAGAGTTACACAATGTGGGTAATAATGGCAGAGCAGCTGCATACAAGCCGAACATCACTACCATGAATACCAAGAGCCGTTCCTGGACTGTGAGCGACTGGAAAGCTGTTCTTTGGAGTGATGAGTCATGCTTTTACTCTTCCAATCTGACGGACGTGTTTGGATTTCGGGCCAGCCTGGTGAACGATTTTTGTCGGATTGTGTTCTTCTAACTGTTAAGTTTGCCGGAAGCCCCCCGTTAGGGTATGGAGTAGTTTTTCATGGATAGAACTCTACCCATTGCAGGGTTCGTACACTTTTGGGGGGAAAAAATTCAAGGACTTTCCAGGCCTTTTCCAGGACATATACAAAAAAATTCCAGGACGATTATTACGCTTTACAGTATCATGTTCAAATTATTTTTAAAGTAATTTCAGTTTTAAGTAATAAAAATGATGAAAGATGCAAATGGATGAATGTGCTTTATGCAAATGGATCAAGTTTATCAAGCACAAGATCATAAAGAATAAATTCTGTTCTTATGCCCTGACCTTTGAATTCAAGTTGGACCATTTTCTACAAGGGTAGGTTTCTCCTCCCTGATAACATACCAAAACTTTGTTGCAATCAAACAGATTTTATGTGAGTTAACATTCCTAAGCTTGGAGAACGAATACTGCTCTTATGTCTTGGCCTTTAAATTTAATTTCGACCTTTTTCAAGAGGGTAGGTTTCCAGGTTGTACCCAACAGCATACTAAAATTTCGCCGAAATTCAACCGCTTTCATGCGAATTATCGTACAGACAAACCCAAAGCATAAACGCTTCTGCAACCATAGTTCAAAAGTGTTAGGAATTTCGAAAATAAAAGCATAACGAACAGCGCGAAAACTAGCTCATAAACACAGGGATCATAGCATACTTCTGGAAAATTTTAGGTAGGAATTTTAGGAATTTTTAGAAAAATTTTAGGAAAATTTTAGGAGTGTATTTCAATAAAAACTAGATGTATATTTGTATACATCTAGTAAAACAACTTTGTATACATTGTAAAGAGTTTGCTTCACACCCTTCAACCATATATACTGATAGACTGCGCATGACATCAAAATTTCTGGCTCCAACATAAAATCACATGACAACAGTCAAAAAGATGGGTTACACCTGCTGTGCTTATCGTTGCTCTGAGCGATATAGTAAAGAAAGTTCTATGATTTTTCATGGGTAAGAAACGAATTAAATACCTAAGTCAATAAAGTTCAATTACTTAACCAGAAACTTGCAGCTATTGATATAAAAATATAGTAACTTAAGAAAAAAATGGAATGCATGTTCCAAATTCTTCGCAAATGTTCATCACATTATAAATCACAAAATGTAAACAACCCGATCATGCATGTATATAGCTCATAAGTAAACTTACCTGAAGAGTTTTCATTATATATGAGGCGCATTCACATAATACACCGAAAACACTGAAGTTCTGCAGCGTAAATTAGTAATCATAACAGCATTTTTACACGAAATTTGGAGTCTGATGATGACGTGCCCAATGTTTGAGCCATGGCGGCTTTGATGCAGCTATTGCCAATGTGCAGTCCATTAGTATATATGGTTGAAGTTAACACCCAAATTTTTTGCATAACGTCTAATGTCTAAAGTTTAAGTATGATTTACTTCTAATGTTCAGTTCTTATCTTTTCACGTGTTATTATCATATTCAAGTATATTTACCACATTCAAGTTTCACTTTGAACATTAATATGCTGTTGAACCAGAAGCAATTCATGATTTTCAAAGTAAAGTTTTCAGGTTTCACATTAAATTATAATATCCTAAAAAGGTAATTGAAAACCAAGAACTATGTACAATTGTTCACTGAATTACTTTTTTCATATTATTGTTTTAACCTTTTCCTGATTAGCCTATCTTTTTCTGCTTCTACCACAACTAATTTACTTTCAGTTTTCTTTATTTCAGCTGAACCTTGTATGATCAAGTTAGAGGCAACTGCTATTTCAACAGTATTTTGTTTTTCTACAGTTTTTCTCATTCTTTCTGTTCCCTCTTGAATTATTGCTAGGGAGGCTTCTTTATCGTTTTTAAGTCTATTTATTTCTGCATCATTTTCTTTTATTTTGTCATCAAACTCAGCTTTTCTTTTTTTCTCTAGCTGCTTTTCCTTATTTTCCCTCTCTTTCTGCTTCCTTTCTTTTACCTTTTTTGATTCTTCTTCCTTCAGCTTATCAACATACTCTTTATAAAATTTATGTGAATCACAAACACTATTTAACAAATTTCTTGTTATGGGAACTTTACTTACACATCCATAGTGTTTAATGGCCCCTTTAACTATTCTTAATGATGTTATAGTTGAGTCTTTTAAGTTAGCCTTGTCCTTCCTTAACAGAGCAGTGTTAACCGAAAATCCCCTTTCTGCATCAGCATTACCATGAGGTAAAACTAAAATTGATTTTATGAGTTTAGCAAGATTTGAGTATTTTTCTTTTCCGCTAGAGTCTTTAAAAAATATTCTGTAATATTTAGCCATTGATCCAAGAGCCTCTGGGCTACAGAACCAACGGTTAACCATCTGTTGCTGACATAACGCAAAAGAAATTTGGCAGTGACCAATGTTATATCCTCGACAGATTTATAATCCTCTCGTCTTGCAGCACTACTCTTTAAAAAGTAATGCATATCAGTAGCAAATTCGTCAAATCTATATTTAAGCTTGTCAAAAAAATTTTAAATGCATTACTAACAACATGCAGGTTGCAAAAACCTAGTTCCAAAGATTTCTGGCCTGTTTCTTGTTTTACAACTTCATTGAATTTGCGTAAAAAGCACTTATTTACATTTGGGCTGTCCATGGATACACAAATAATTCTGTTCAACGAAATATTGAAGGATGATAACACATCAAGAATTTCTTTTAGCAAAATATCTGCTGTTGCATGACCCAGAAAAACGCTTGTTAGGTATCGGCAAGAAACTGAATTTATTTCTGAAGACCAGTACCTGAGATACACATCCAACTGCCGTTTCACTTGTGTATTTGTAGTTTCATCAAATGCTATAGTAACCTTTCCTGGGCTACTAGATGCAATGTCTTTTTTCAAATCCTCTTCAAAATATTTTGACAATCCATGTGATATCACATAAGCAACTTTTTTCTTTAAGTTGCATTTTGGCTGCAATAGCAGAATCAGGAAACATTTCTTTGAAAAGTTCAACTGTTTCAGTGCATGAAACAAAAGACATATTGTCCTTAGCAACTTTCATGGCCCATAATGCTTCGGCTTTAGCCAACTGTAAATCATGACTAAGTACTTCACTAATATTTGTTTTGGGCTGAAGATCCCGTCCTCCAAAGGCTTTCAGGATGGACTTATTTTGAAATTTACTTTGAAATTTCTGCAAATGTTTTTTCCTTTATGATGCGCTTTTACTTGTGAAAAGCCACTATTAGAAATGTTGAAAATTTCTGAACACAATATACACTTAGCAGAAAATATTGTTTCAGTTGCAGAACACCATTCTTTCAACTTCACTCCGTCCAATTCTTTGGCGAGCCACGCATCTTGAAATTTCGTTTTGGATTTAGGCATCTTAAACACTTGTATTACTAACCAGAAAATGAAAGGGAAGTACAAAAACCCGTTCCAATATTGCAAAACCAGACAACTTCCCGAAATTTGGCTGCGAGGATGTCAGAAGATATGAAAAAAAAAAAAAAAAAAAAAAAGCAGGTCACCACTAGAGAACTGAACCTGCACACAGCACAGAGAACACCATAAAAGACGTAAAACCAGAAACTATCATACGCATCTCACGCAAGTTCAGTCAAAGCGAGTCGGAGCCGAGATATATTGCGCATCGAAGGTCGCTGTCGCCGACGCATGATCGAAGGTCAATGATCACGTGCTCTACTGCCTGCCAAGATAATACTCAGCTACCATCCCATCGTCATTACCGGAGGTTACGGAAGGAGACCACATGTTTCCTCTTTGCTTCCACCCACCTGCGGTTTACAATAACAAAACATCAGCAGAAAGAGGAGGTTCCACAAGGCATGTACAAAAATAAAGTACGATCTTCTGCGTGCCACGGAGTTCGTCTGCAAAGCGCAAACCAGGGGTGAAAATGACCCCTCCCCTTTTCCCTTAGATCTCTTGTTACTCTCGAAAACTGTTCGAAGGCAAAAAAATGGAACGCCCGCCCCGAAGCAAGTGCATCTCGATGGCGTCATTTTTCCCTCCCTTCAGCAGCACAGCATATAGGCTGTGTTTCTACAATAACAGGTCTTTTTACCTTACCGTAATGGTAAATTTATTGGCGTTAATAACGGTTGTGTTTTTAATAAAAATAAGCTTACGAAAATTTTAGGATGAATAGCAAATTTTAGGTCTAATTTTAGGAATTTAAGGAGGGTCACAAAATATTAGGAATTTTAGGAGGAATGCGATCCCTGTAAACAGAATATTTGAAACTACAGTATGCACTCTTAATTATTAGGGATGGTAGAGAGGAAGGGAATAGAACTGTCCAAAATCAGCATGTTTTCGTTGCGCTAGGCGCTTAAGCACGGCTGAATTCCTTCAGATACCCCCAATGTTCAAATGATTGAAATGTGCTGATGTTCACGGAATGAAACGGTTGATCAGCTATGATGACTGCATAAAAGTTCGGGTGGGGGGAAGAAGGGGGGGCGAACTTTTTTTTTTTTTTTTTTTTTTTTTAGTTTATGCAACATTTTACACCACTCCAGTATTTATCTTGTCATCATCAACAATCGCAAGGCAACTACCGCTTACGATCGCGGATATCGGCAACTGAAAATCTGCCATATCACTAAGTGATATAACACACAGTATCCGGTTACAGTGTATTGTAATTGAAAAAAAAAAAGGATGTGGAAAAAGAAACTTTCAGAAATTAAGATCATCAATCATGCGTTTCAAAAATCCGTTTTCCTTTATAACGTTTAAAAACATGTTTTTGCTTTTTTACCTGTAGTGTAAATAAAAAAACCATGTTGATTTTTTTTAATGGAATCAGACGTCCGTATGTCTGATTGTCTTCATCTGAGTTCACACATTAGCTACTGTGTACAAGTAGACCTATTTTGAGCTGAAAAAATAGGTCTACTTGTGTACAAGTAGACTTATTTTTTCAGATCAAAAATATGTAGTTTTGTATATATTCACAGTATAAGTCATTCCTTATTCCCACAGAACTGAATTCAGCATATGCAAAATGAAGAACATCAAGACCCGCCCAACACTAGTTTCTGATTGTCTGCTGTTTATATTCAAGAAATGCAAACATGGATCAATGGTGAATGCAGCAACTATGATTTTTATTTATTACCAAGAAAAAAAAAAAAAAAGAGCCGTGAAAGCTGTAAAGCTGAAACGGATATTTCTCTCAACCCCCCCCCCCCCCCCCATGCGCAAAAACATTCCGATTAAGATCAAACAGCAGGAGGACGCGTCCACACACACACACAACCTTTGGAATGACCTGATGGAAAGGCTTCTTTTCATTTGGCACATCGCCATAAATCACCACCTGCAGCTCACTGAACTGTCAAGTTGCACCCTTTCTCCTTCACTTTAACTATAATAGAAAATGTAAAAAAAAAAAATGCTCCCCAATTTTCGACAAAATTACCAAATTTACGTCATGATGTTTGCAATTTACTAAAATACGTTTGTTTATCTGCTAAATATTGCTTAAATCCATTGACAACTTTTTAATTATAGATGATTTTTTTATTAAAACAGTAACTCAGACGTCTGAATAAAAACGTATGTTTGTAATTCAAATAGAGTCCATATCATCACAGAAAAAAATTTAAGGATCACTCTGTTTAAATAAACCATGGCATCTAAAAAATAATTCACTTGCTTTTCCCGTAATTTATAATTAGTTTCTTTTTTCAATCCAATTATGCAAAGGAAGATTTTTTTTTTTTTTTTTTTTGCGTCTGCTAAAGTTCTTAACGGAATTTGGCGAAATTCGCACTAGAACTTTATTGTGATGTATCTTAACTACTGTAAAAATTTTACTGTTATTTTCAAAATTCGGAAAAATGGATTTCTGAAAATATTCTCCTAGTCCTTTTGAGCTGTGGAAGTGATAAACAGGTGTTTGCTTTCTTCCCAACCAAGGGCTTCAGATCAGCGCTCCCAGCTGTCAATCAACCGTTGCTATGGTAACACCCTTTCTGCTGGAGGCTCACTCTGTCCAAAGATGCACACATACTTGTCCATAATAAAAATTACCAATGCTAACTTTTAAAGTTTTAAATCGATTCAAGTGGAATTTTGGAAGTGAGCTTCTGTAATCCAATTACAGTGAATGTAAAAATTTCAGCCACTTTCGTGAAAAATTCGCAAAGATAGTTTTCTTATTTTTTATCATAAGTAGCGGAAGTCTCTTGAGGGGAGGGAGGGTGGCATGCACACATAAACAAGAAAAAGATGAATGTGTTGTTCAGGCATACTCCTCACTGGTGGATGCCAGCTGACTTGGTACATACGCGACCCCCTGCAAATGCTAAATGCCTTTTGTTTCCCCTTCCGTTCTCAGTTGTCGGACGGACATCAAGCTCCCCATCGACCTACCAGTAATCATCCAATTTTATTGCACTGGAAGTAGTGCCTTTTTTTCCCCAGCCAAATTAGGATTTGGTGCACGTCGGAAACCGCTGCCGGTGGTTTCTTTGAGAACAGAGAAAAGGAACTTTAAAAAATGAAGGGTAACAGTAACACGATTTCCTAAAAGGGCATTTTTTTAAGCACTAATTTCAAATTTCAAGGCTTTTCAAGACAGCATTAAAAAAACACAGTTTTTCCAGGATATTCCAGGCCTTGAAAACGTAATGTTTTTCCAGGACTTTCCAGGTTTTCAAGCACGCGTGCGCACCCTGCCATTGGTTATTACACCACAAACCATGAACTGAAGTCTGAAGTGTACCTTAACATTCTGGATAGTTCTGCAATACCAACAATGTGGCAGTATTATGGAAATGACCATTGTCTCTTCCAATACGATTGAGCTTCCTGCCACATTGCACGGTGTGTGCAGGACTGGTTTCTTGAAAATGAGGTGGAATTGTTAGGCTGGCCTGCTCACAGTCTTGATCTCATAAAACACCTCTGGGATGAATTGGAGTGACAGATATGAAATCGACCATCTTTGTTCTCCACTCTGGCAGCAGCTTTACAGGATGAATGGCGAGCCATTCCTGTCGAGATCTACCAGAAACTGGTTGATAGTATGCCTTGATGTGTTGCCACTGTCATACAAGCAAAAGGGTGGACCATCTGTCTACTAATTGCAATAATAAAGCCATTTGTTCCAAAACATTGGTGTCCGAATATTTTCGACAATATTATGTATATCACAGCTATACGGAATTTGGGTTTCATGTCATTTTGACATAAGCAAGAATTTATTCATTATATCATTTATCTACTTTTTTGAGTTTCTTCATGATTAATACTAAACACTGATAGCGCACTAAGTTGCGATTCATTCATCATATTTCTTGGGCAGTTCTTTACCAAATTCAGGTTTAAGATCAATTTTCGAGTTGAAGCTGTCATCACAAAACAAGTTAGATATAATGCAAATGATGTTCAAAAAATTATCACCAATCAAAATTTTTTTTTAAAAAAGGGTACTTGCTCGGTTTGGATTTCCCTGAAAATCTCCTAGTGGTGTGTTTTCAGAACAGGACCTCAATTAGCACTTGGTACATCTTTTGTGTACAGAAATAGCAATCATATTAAAGTGGAACCTAATCTTCTGTCCGAAAAACTGAGTGTTCTAAATCTTTGTGAGCCTCTTGAACCTCATGGCCTTCCATATCTATTCTACTGCTCTAAAAGATTCCTACTTGCTGTAATAATAACTGTGGCATTTAACACTGGAATGCTATTTTTTTCTTTTCTTTCACTTTTTTTTATTATCATAGTAACAATCATGTTACTATATAAAGTTCTGTTCAACATGTTATTGTCCCCAAGTCGTAGGGAAACTTCCAGAGTGGCCACGGGATAATTGAGAACCTTATGTTGTTATTTATCAATTTTATTCAATAGACAATTGCTTACCTTATTTTGGGTTGTTGATTATTATTATTATTATTATTATTATTATTATTATTCTGCATTGTTCAGTGAAACTATATTTCATTCATTTTATCTTCTGAAGTTTGCCACTCACCCACACAAGATGCCAGAATATTCACATATTGCCTCAGGATTTCTGACAATGAAAATATGAATTCAACAAACTGCATTGATAAAAACACTAATCGAAACAACTTTCAATGCCATTTCAAGAAATCAGTCCCTGACACCAATCATGACTAAATACAACCATAAGAATAAATTGCAAAAATTAAGTCTTAAGAAGTAATGGAATTGATTAAACACAGGAACACATATACCGTAAAAACTGGAACATGAAGATTTAAAACCAGAAGAAAGATATGTCCAAGGTCATGCAATATTGGCAGCACAAACTTCAATTACCATTACAACCCTAGCTAAACGAAAGTTCCGATGAACTCAGGATTAATCTTCCGTCACAACGGACGAGTTTCGCATGAGCAGTTCCACAGCATTTTCAACGGCAACTGAGCCTTATCACTTCACATCTGCCTGCGTGTTAGATTTTTTTTTTTTTTTTTTTTTTTTGTACTGCGCAAACTCAAACATTGCAATTGCCGACATCCCCACCCTTACTACTGGTGGAAATAGGAATAGGCTATTAAATTATTTTTTCTTATTATTAGGTGTAACTGAATTTTCGATTGCCAATAGGCTTTCCCAAGTTAAAGAAAGCAACACAGGGCGAATAAAGAGTATTACAGTTAAACGGTTTACTTTTCTCAATCATTAATGATTCAGCCATCAAAATTGCTTTCCAGGTATTATGTTGAACAAGGATTTGCACATTTTCCCATAATGGGACTGTTCTCAATTATCAATTGCAATCCCATGGCCACTCTGGAAGTTTTCCTACGATTGGGGGCAATAACGTGCTAAACAGAACTTTGTTTCTATGATAATAATCATAATGACATGATTGTTTTTATGATAATAATCATAATGACCACATAAATCTTGCAAATCTCAATTGTCGTGATTGGAATAGTTGCTAATGTATTTAATACAATGTATAGGTTAGAAGAATACAATAATTATCTTTATAGTAAATTCATAATTAATCATCTCAAAAAGAAAAAAATAGAAAGAGGGTAACTTACACTTTAAATGGAAAAACTGAAAGTACTGGAATCAGTTTATCTTTGATCCTTTTATGGGAAATTTTTTTATCTCGTACCTGAAAAAAAGAAACACAAGGATGATATAAACTAACAAAAAGAATCAATAAAATGTACAAATTTTGCATATATAATTACTTAGTGGAAATCAAGCTTTAACTTCTAACACTTTTACTGCAGTTAGCAGACAAGTCCTGTACATCACAATTGTAAGCTTAAAGAGCACCCCCTTTTGTGGTATACTCCAGATCTGATTTGAACTAAGACAAAAAGCTTTTTCATTTTCAAAGTTAGTTTTATGAATTTTTGTTTTTTGTAACTTTAGGCTTATGATTCATAACGAAGATACTTGAGTAACAGGCTGTTTTTTTCTGCAACACTCCTAAATGAGGTAATACATGAAAAAGAAAATGAACTGTTACTGGAAGTTTCAGCAAGAAAAAATTCATAAATTCTTTAAAGTTGAGAAATTTTTAAAAACTTAATTTTTTGGAGGGTTTAAAAAAACACGTAGTACACAGGTCTTAAGAATCTGAAATAATTAAGACAAATGTTCTTTTTTTATGTACTTTCAAATGCACAAAAGTTGAAGAGGTACAAGCTAAGGTAATAAAACAGAGCTTGATACCGATAAGTAAGTAGCCTAAACAGACATAAAATTGCCACAGAACTTACTTAGTATGGTACACTTCTGAAAAATAGAAGGAAACATTTTCAGTGATATTGAAACATTTTGGAGGGTGGCAATAAATGAACTAGCCTATTGACACACACACAAAGAAAGAATTATAATAGTTATTCTTATTAGTACTACCACTAATAATTACATACGTGAGACCTATGAAGAGAAAAAAAGAAAGCCAAACTTTTTGTTTGGGTGGAAAATCAAAATGCACAGTGAGAAGGCTGACTACTTTCCTTTTGTCGACTCTGCAGCTGCACAGCATCCATTGCTTAATTTCTTTTTACTGTTATCTTGCCTATCCATTTTTTTATTGTTGCTTTTTTTTAATGCCATCAGATGATAATTTCATGCATCATGCTGAAAGAATTTCAGCATAAGGACCATAAATCTGTGACATCAGAGCTCTAACTATTTTAGATAAATGGTATAACTTTGAGAATATGAATACTTTTGAACACCATGCACAAATTCTTACAAATTTTCCAACTCTGTCACTTCTATTTTCAGAAAATTTCCCTCCTTTATCAAGTTTAAATGTAAACACTTACAGGGGAGGGGGAGGGGATAACATTTAACAACAACGCACGAGAGTGGCAATATCACCAGGGAAAAAATTGCAATTATGGGAGAAATCTTTGCTCTGTCCGACTTCCGTTCTTGGAACCCCCTTTTCAAGCTGAAATACAAATATTTATTGAATAAAATAATATTTAACAACTATACGAGAACATTGTGAGCAAAAAATTTATGATTATGGAAAAAATCGTTACTCTGTCAACCAAGTGTTTTTGAAAGTTTCGTAAAGATGGAATACCATTCTCTGACCCCCCCCGAATTTCAGTTCAGTTCAGTTGTGCATCGATCTTGTGAAAGATCAAAATGATAATGGAAAGGGGAGAATTCCTCAAATTCTCAACTCAGAAGATTACAGGGAAATTTTCAAGCTGTCTAACTTTCACTTTTGCCAATTGTTCAATTGTTTCCAACAGTTCCAAGCTAAAATACAAACATTTATGCAATAGAATGATATTTAACAATAATACTGGATGAGGCAACAGCACGAGAACCCCCCCCATTTAACTTTAACTTGTTTTTATAAGTTTTGAAACACATACTGCCCCCCAGAAAGAAAATGATGACCCCCTCCCACTGAAAAAAAAAAAAAAAAAAAAAAAAAAAAAAAAAAACTATGCAGTTTTACATTGATCTCAAAAATGATACAAATGACTAAAAAAAAAAAAAAAAAAAAAAGTGGAATTCTGTCAGCCGAACAATTATGTACCACACCAGGTGTTTCACTGGGTAGTGACAAATGAAAGAGACAATAAAGTTAATTTACTTTATTGGAAGAAGAAAAAGATGTTTACAGGAGTAAGAGTAGGCAAAAGGTAATCAATGGATGACATGTTTCACATGATGACCATCCGCTGTCACGATGTGGCAAATACGTACTTCAAAGTGCTGCAATACCGACAGGAAGATGTTAGACGGGATCCGCGAAATTTCCTGTTGGATGGCACATCGGAGGTCAGGCAGTGCTCACTGGTTGTTCTGGTACACCTGATCTTTCAGATATCCCCACAAGAAGAAGTCAGGTGGCGTTTAATCAGGGCTGTACGGAGGCCAAGAGAGACCGGCTGAAAATCATTGGGGGAATCGTCTGAAGATGACCCGTGGGCCATACTGCTGATGAAGCAAATCAAGAACAGAATTTGTGAAGTGTGGTGGTGCTCCATCCTGTTGAAACGTGCGGTTGTGAATCCAATTTTTCTGGACTGCAGCAGGGAAAAACGATTCTTCAAAAGGTTACTGTAAGCAGCAGCGGTAACTGTGGACTCCAGGAAAAATGGCCCAATGAGGCCATCACCACTCATTGCACGCCAAACGGTTAGTTTCAGCGGATGGAGAGGCTTCACAACACAGATCGCCGGCTTCTCGCTTCCCCAGATGTAGCAATTTTGTCAGTTAGCGTAGCCATCCAACCAGAAGTGCGCCTTATTGCTGAAGACAATGCTCTTCACATAAACGTTGTGCTTATCGATCAGTGAACACGTTATTCGCAAACTCATAATGCTGCTGGATGGCTGTTCTTCTCAAAGGCTGATACATCTGGATTTTGTAGGGAAGCATGTCCAAATCCAATGTCACAATGCGCCATGCAGACGCTGGGCTAACGTCTAGTTGCTGCGTAAGTCTTCGTGTTGATGTACCGGCTTCTTCGTGCAGGAGTTCTCATGCGGTTTCGATGTTTTTCACCATCCATGCTGTTCTTCTCTTCATTGCCATGCTTGCCACATCACCCGTGACACTGCTGGTTCGTTCAAATTTCACTACCAATTTTGTTGGGTACGCACAGGATGGCTTACGACGATTCTGAAACGCTATACGCCACTTTCACAACACCTTTGTGGGGTTTCCATCCTCCGCATATAAATTTTTCACCAAGAAAACTCTTTCTTTTGAGGTATATCATTGCATGTCCACAATCACTTGTTCACCATCCCACTACTGCTTCACGAATGCCTGTCGCCTACTCGGACTTACAGCGCCATCTCGCTATTCTTTAAAAATTTATTCCACAGGAAAGTTGTAACTACCCAGTGAAACACCCAGTATATAATCAGACATTACAACAAGCAATAATTAATAACAGCACTTGTAATATTCTTCTAAGTTTTGACTTTCAGTCATTAAGCAGTGTTGAGAGGTGCCGATTTATCTCCAGTGTAATACTGTGCACTCCCCCCAAAGGCTGCTAAGAAGAACTCAGAATGTGTGAGAATCCTCATTTTTTTATCTGAACCCATGTATCACAATCATTTGTTGATTTCTTGAAAGATGTACCAGAACCCTTTGGATATAAAAAGTGTATTTAACATTTATTTTCATTTCCCTGTCTGACTTTAGAGCAATGTCACCTAGCCATCAATCAAAATTGTATGTACAGCAAAGGCAGGTAGTACTTGTACTTCACTCTTTGGCAGATCAGTCTGATATTAACACTGAATGCTTTTGGTGATAGGTACAGTATTGAATTCCTTTGAATGTGATGGTATACAAGCCTGAAGAACATTTTGGGTGACCAAATTTCACAGTTATATTTGTCTTATGTTGGCTCTGCAAGTTGCACAGCTGAAATTCTTTCACTGCTGAATTTTTCTTTCTGCTACTGGCTTTCTTATTTTATCATTGTAGCTCCTTTTTTTTTTTTTTTTTTTTTTTAATTATGTCCTCAGATTTTGGCAAAGTTGGAATCAACTGCTTCTCCCAAATAACTTATTTTACTGGTAAACCGAACTACATACATTTCCCATGTTTTAAGTTTGTAGTTCACAGTTTATATAGCTAAATAATTGGTTTTGACATTCATACTTTTTGAATTTGTGACTATAACTTCATCCTTCATGCTGAAAGAACTTTTAGCCTGAAGACCATAGATGCACGATATCAAAGCTTTCACACCTTTACATAAATGGTGCAACTAGGAGAGGATGAATAAATACTTCACTATGCCTTCAATTCTTATAAATTTTCCAACTTCACTTCGTCACTTCCATTTATTTTCCAACTTCACTTCGTCACTTCCATTTTTGGAAAATTTTTCCTGCCTTATGAAGATGAAACACAAACGTTTAGGGGGGGGTTATAACATTTAACAACAATGCAGGCCAATGGGAACAACATGATGAAAAAACAATTACAATAATTTATGGAATAAAATGATATTTAACAAAAGCACAGGGCAGAAGGAATATCAAAAGAAGCAGGATTTAAGGTTACAGGGAAATTTATGCCCCATCTAGCTGCAATTTTTGGAAATTGTTACCTACACTTTGAAGCAGAAATGCAAACATTTGTTCAATAAAATTACATTTAACAACAGTAATGGAGGTGGGAACATTGTGAAATAAAAGAAATTACAATTATAGGAGAAATCTGTACTGTAACTTCTGTTTTTGGAATGTATGGAAAGATGAAATTCTATCCCTTGATGGAAAACTTGCACTTATATTTGCTGAATTTAGAAATTGAGAGGGGGTGGAGTATCATGAAACATCAATAAAATAATTTTTATCTGGACAATGGACAGAAAAAGTGATATCACTGACCAGCTTCACCTTAAGGAAGCAGTAGGAAGAATTTCCATTATTTTGGCTGTGAAGCTCAAGTGACATTGCCACTCATCATAGAAAGCAGGAAGCGAACTGAACTCCTGCCCATCCACATTCCTTCTTGCCTTCAGGTGCTTGCTTCCAACAAAAAAGCATCTATATATAGCATCTAATCGTATTAGCAGGGATCATAGCATACTTCTGGAAAATTTTAGGTTGGAATTTTAGGAATTTTAGGAATTTTTAGAAAAATTTTAGGAAAATTTTAGGATTGTATTTCAATAAAAACTAGATGTATATTTGTATACATCTAGTAAAACAACTTTGTATACATTGTAAAGAGTTTGCTTCACACCCTTCAACCATATATACTGATAGACTGCGCATGACATCAAAATTTCTGGCTCCAACATAAAATCACATGACAACAGTCAAAAAGATGGGTTACACCTGCTGTGCTTATGGTTGCTCTGAGCGATATAGTAAAGAAAGTTCTATGATTTTTCATGGGTAAGAAACGAATTAAATACCTAAGTCAATAAAGTTCAATTACTTAACCAGAAACTTGCAGCTATTGATATAAAAATACAGTAACTTAAGAAAAAAAAATGGAATGCATGTTCCAAATTCTTCGCAAATGTTCATCACATTATAAATCACAAAATGTAAACAACCCGTTCATGCATGTATATAGCTCATAAGTAAACTTACCTGAAGAGTTTTCATTATATATGAGGCGCATTCACATAATACACCGAAAACACTGAAGTTCTGCAATGTAAATTAGTAATCATAACAGCATTTTTACACGAAATTTGGAGTCTGATGATGACGTGCCCAATGTTTGAGCCATGGCGGCTTTGATGCAGCTATTGCCAATGCGCAGTCCATTAGTATATATGGTCGAAGTTCACACCCAAATTTTTTGCATAACGTCTAATGTCTAAAGTTTAAGTATGATTTACTTCTAATGTTCAGTTCTTATCTTTTCACGTGTTATTATCATATTCAAGTATATTTACCACATTCAAGTTTCACTTTGAACATTAATATGCTGTTTAACCAGAAGCAATTCACGATTTTCACAGAAAGTTTTCAGGTTTCACATTAAATTATAATATCCTAAAAAGGTAATTGAAAACCAAGAACTATGTACAATTGTTCACTGAATTACTTTTTTCATATTATTGTTTTAACCTTTTCCTGATACGCCTATCTTTTTCTGCTTCCACCACAACTAATTTACTTTGTTTTCTTTATTTCAGCTGAACCTTGTATGATCAAGTTAGAGGCAACTGCTATTTCAACAGTATTTTGTTTTTCTACAGCTTTTCGCATTCTTTCTGTTCCCTCTTGAATTACTGCTAGGGAGGCTTCTTTATCTTTTTTAAGCCTATTTATTTCTGCATCATTTTCTTTTATTTTGTCATCAAACTCAGCTTTTCTTTTTTTCTCTAGCTGCTTTTCCTTATTTTCCCTCTCTTTCTGCTTCCTTTCTTTTACCTTTTTTGATTGTTCTTCCTTCAGCTTATCAACATACTCTTTATAAAATTTATGTGAATCACGAACACTATTTAACAAATTTATTGTTATGGGAATTTCTTGTTATGGGAACTTTTTTCCTTTATGATGCGCTTTTACTTGTGAAAAGCCACTATTAGAAATATTGAAAATTTCTGAACACAATATACACTTAGCAGAAAATATTGTTTCAGTTGCAGAACACCATTCTTTCAACTTCACTCCGTCCAATTCTTTGGCGAGCCACGCATCTTGAAATTTCGTTTTGGATTTAGGCATCTTAAACACTTGTATTACTAACCAGAAAATGAAAGGGAAGTACAAAAACACGTTCCAATATTGCAAAACCAGACAACTTCCCGAAATTTGGCTGCGAGGATGTCAGAAGATATGAAAAAAAAAAAAAAAAAAGCAGGTCACCACTAGAGAACTGAACCTGCACAGAGAACACCATAAAAGACGTAAAACCAGAAACTATCATACGCATCTCACGCAAGTTCAGTCAAAGCGAGTCGGAGCCGAGATATATTGCGCATCGAAGGTCGCTGTCGCCGACGCATGATCGAAGGTCAATGATCACGTGCTCTACTGCCTGCCAAGATAACTCAGCTACCATCCCATCGTCATTACCGGAGGTTACGGAAAAAGACCACATGTTTCCTCTTTGCTTCCACCCACCTGCGGTTTACAATAACAAAACATCAGCAGAAAGAGGAGGTTCCACAAGGCATGTACAAAAATAAAGTACGATCTTCTGCGTGCCACGGAGTTCGTCTGCAAAGCGCAAACCAGGGGTGAAAATGACCCCTCCCCTTTTCCCTTAGATCTCTTGTTACTCTCGAAAACTGTTCGAAGGCAAAAAAATGGAACGCCCGCCCCGAAGCAAGTGCATCTCGATGGCGTCATTTTTCCCTCCCTTCAGCAGCACAGCATATAGGCTGTGTTTCTACAATAACAGGTCTTTTTACCTTACCGTAATGGTAAATTTATTGGCGTTAATAACGGTTGTTTTTAATAAAAATAAGCTTACGAAAATTTTAGGATGAATAGCAAATTTTAGGTCTAATTTTAGGAATTTAAGGAGGGTCACAAAATATTAGGAATTTTAGGAATTTTAGGACGAATGCGATCCCTGTATTAGACTTAATATAGTCAGGGTGGAATGAGTAGAGTCTAACATCTTTCCAGTGTCAGGGTTCGTACACTTCAGGGGGGAAAAATTCAAAAACTTTCCAGGACTTTTCCAAGACATATGCAAAAAATTCCAGGATGATTATTACACTTTACAGTATCATGGTCAAATAATTTTGTAAAAGTAATAAAAATAATGAAAGATGTAAAATAGATGAGTGTGCTTTTTTTACTCACTGTATTTCTTTTTAATGTTTTTAATTGAAGAATTATTCAATAATGCAAAACCGAATTAAAGTGGTGCAATTACCACAAGGTCTCTCTCAGAAAATCCTTTCTCTCAATCTGAAAATGATTAATTTTCAATCAGTCTATTATTGATAACAATTGAAATTATTATAAAATAAGGCAAGGGCAGATCCAGAATTTAAAAATGGGGAGGGTACACGTCTAATCAGTTAATAGAAGAAATGTAAGAAGGAAACATGATATAAGTCTACACCTGTTAATGCAAGAATCGAGAATAATGGAAAAGCTGAAAATAGGTGAAAAATATTCTTCATATAAAAAGCTATGCTAAGGAAAAATAATTTTTCAAATACGTCTCCTGGAAGCAGAAAGAGCAATTAAGAAAAGAAAAAAAAAAAAAAAGGTTTCGACTTTTACTCTCTTAGCGGGGAATATTAGCATTATGTAAAGAGGATAATGCTCCACATCTCTATTGTAGTGAATGGCATGCAGTAAAGAAGAAATTTCTCAATAGGGTTTTTAGAAGCAGCAATACAACTGCAACCACCTAACGACAGAACTGTGAACTACAAAATTCTCTGTATACTAACCTAAAGTGTTCTACAAGGTAAATGGCATCTAGTGTCGAAAGAATTTTTTTAAATCGGACGTGTAGAAGAAACGATATTGGGAAAAACAGATTAAGCATTTGCGTCCCCTTTAAGCACTAAGTTCAAGGCTTGTCAAGACAGCTTTAGAAAAACACCGTTTTTCCAGGATATTCCAGGCCTTGAAAACATTATCATGATTTTCAAGGACTTTCCAGGTTTCCAAGCACCCATGCGCACCATGAGTGTTAGTGGGTTTTCTAAAAATCTGAGTAAAGATTTTCACCTCTCTCATGGTTTTTTTCCAGTTCCAAGGTGTACTGCAAAGAATTTTCCAGTGAGTTAAATTCTGCCAGAACCTGAGAGGGTAGAGATATTTTCTCCACATTATCTACAATAAACAAGAAGTTAGACTTCTACTCATTCCATTCTGACTAATTTAAGTCTAATACGGCGAGACAATTTTTGGAGAAAATTGAAATCCTCGTCTCTTCAGATGCCGAAAAAGACATTCACAGAGAAGAATTAAAGAAAATACTGGCAGAGAACAATTACCCCTACCTATTTATTAAGAAGTTATTTTAAAAAATGCCAAAAAAAGAAGCAGCAAGTGGATAACTTCAAATTCACCAGGAAAATTACGTACCATAAAGGGCTTTTCAAAAAACTGAAGAGGATTGGAGCAAAATATAATATCAGACTTGATAACAAATTAAAGAAGTTCCTGCCAGCTCTAGAACAGAAATAAACAAACATCCAATTGCAAGAAAGAGTAGCCTACTACATCAACTGTAACTGCGGGCTAAGCTACATAGGAGAAACAGGAAAAAGTATTAAAGTCCGAATGAAAGAACACCAAGCAACTATTAGGAACATTAGTAACAAAACAGGGCTAGACTGACATATATAAGCAAGTGGACACAATTAACGATAATTGCGGTTGGACTCTTCCAACTGAGTGGCAGCAACTACTCCAGTGACATAGTCCTGATGACGAACTAGGCTTTAGTTCGAAAATTTGACAGCCAACTTTCATGAATAATAACCTCTATAAGACCCGTAAAAAAGTTATTCCACAATACACTATGAATAGAGGTGCCATAAATTCATTTACAACTAGGATTAAAACTACATACGAGCTGGATATATGGCGAAACATCAGAAAGATCAAAAGGAGTAAGTGCAAAAGCGACAAGTGTAAGTCACAACTATATTTTCTTAAGTAAGAAATGTAAGAGAGCTAATTTTGTTCCACCTTCTTTGAGACTCACGAAAAACATCGCGGAGAATCTGTCAAGAAATTTTATTAAAAAAATAGAACTAAAAACGGTAAATGGTGCGATTCGTATTAAATTCAAAACTATTGAGCAATGCGAACGAATAGAAGCTCATGTTTGGACCTCTTCATTAGGTGAAATTCCGGAAGCAGAAAAGAAAAATATTGATAACTGGTTAGCTAAAGCAGTGAGAGATAAAAACAAGAAGTTTAAAGAAAAATTGAAGATTAAAAAGAATAAGTGGTTGAATCCAAGGTTAATGTCTACAGCTCCTGGCCCACAGTTAATACCATCCCCCACTAACAAACATGTCATAGATCTGACGGAAGAAGGAGTAGATGGAAACCTGATTAATCTCCTCAATAAGGGATATAATTAACACCTTTCCTCCACAGCACTTGATAAAAAACGTATGCTGATTGATTTAGAAAGCATCTGTAGTAAGGTAGAAAGAGAAGATGAAAATACAGCAGCCACTTTAAGGAAAGAATTCTCAGACTGCGTCTCAAAATTTGTAAAAAAAGCCAGTAAAAGTTGCTGACAATTTTAATAGAAATGCCATTACTGACCTTAAAAAATTCAAAGCCAATGATAAAGTTGTAGCACTGAAAGCAGATAAAAGCAAAGTTTTGGTATTGGTAGAAAAAGAGAAGTATTACAATAAAAATGGAAGCTGAATTGAGAAAGCCTTATTATGAAGAACTCAATGGTAACCCTATAGATCAAACTGTCAAAAATCTTAAGAAATTAATTAGCTCTTTAAAAAATAAAAAACAGCTAAATGAGCTATTCAAAAACTTCTCCAAAATTCAGTCAAGAGTTCCACAGATCTATGGTACAATAAAAGTTCACAAAGAAGGCCATCCAATAAGACCTATAATAGACACTAGAAATTTGCCACTCTCCAACATTAATTATTAATTACTTGGTCACCTCAGAGATATTTTCCCCCCTTCTCCTCCCTACCTACTAAAAAATTCCATGCAGCTAAAAGGAAAACTTGACAGAATTAATTCATCCAGTAATGGCAAGCCTGGATATAGTATCTATGTATACCAACATTAACCTGGACCTCCTACTGGAATTCGTTGCGGATGACCTCGTGGAAAAAATAGTATTCCATAATCACAATAGAGAAATACTACTTGGCATATATGAACTGCTCCTATTTTCCTTCAAGAATAATTTCTTCCAGTTTGGAAAGAAATATTACAGGCAAACTTCAGGACTTGTAATGGGTTCTCCACTAGCACCTCTGCTAGCAAATTATTATATAAGTAAACTAGAGGCAAAAATCCTTATACAACCCTCCTTATTTGCTCTGTATGTAAGGTACACGGATGATGTCCTAATTATAGTAGATACTGTGGACCAATCTCTACCCTCTCAGATTCTGGCAGAATTTAACTTACTAGAGAATACCTTGCAGTACACCCTGGAGCAGTAAAAAGACCATAGCATCAATTTCCTAGATTTAACCTTAACCTCAAGAGAGGGTAAAATATTCACTCAGCTTTTTAGAAAACCCACCAACACAGGGAAGATGTTAGACTTCTGCTCATTCCACCCTGATTATATTAAATTGAATATGGCAAGACAATTTTTGGAAAAAAATTGAAATCCTGGTCTTTTCAGCTACTCAAAAAGATCTCCACAAAGAAGAATTAAAGGAAATATTGGCAGAAAACAATAACCCCTCCCCATATGTTAAGAAAATATTTAGACAAGTGCCAAAAAAGAAGCAAGAAAAAACCAACTTCAAATTCACCAACAAAATTACGAACCACAAGGGACTTTTTGAGAAACTGAAAAGGATCGGGGCAAAATATAATATCAGGCTAGCTCCAGATCTTAATAACAAGATAAAGAAATTCCTGCCAGCTTTAAAGCACAAAGAATTGGACATCCAATTGCAAGAAGGAGTAATTTATTGCATCGACTGTAACTGTGGACTCAGCTATGTCCGAATGAAAGAACACCAAGCAGCTATTAGGAACATTAGTAACAAAACAGGGAGGAGTATTAAGGTCCGAATGAAAAAACACCAAGCAGCTATTAGGAACATTAGTAACAAAACAGGGCTAGAAAACATATACAAGCAAGTGGACACTCCATGAATTGGGACTCAGTAAGAATAATCACCCACCAATCAAACTTAGTAAAAGGGAAACTAGAAGAAGGGATAGAAATAGCAAGAAGAAGTACCACAATTAATGATAATTGCGGATGGATACTTCCAACTGAATGGCAGCAACTACTCCAGTGATGTAGTCCTGATGGCTTTAGTTCGAAAATTTGATCACCAACTTTTGTAAATAATTACCTCTATAAGACCTGTAAAATAGTTATTTCCACCATAACTTTGGTTTTTATTTATACTCAGTTTGAATTTTATTCAAACTTCGTACATCCGGGACAGCATACACTGCAACTCACTTTTGCTCTCTACCAACAGGACTGTGTTATCAGCACTGAGCAATCTGCACACACGCATATTTCCAAGACAGTATCAGTATCAGGGGTGCTTTACTTACAAAAAAACACACAGAATATATGTGTTACATTCGTAATTTATTTCCCAAGTTCTGATATTTTTTTAAAGAACAGTGGCCTTTATAAAATTTTACTAATTGCAAATTTCCAGTGTTTGGCCCTTCAAAGCTATAAATAAATACTTATAAAAAGTAAAATACTGAGAAAAAAAAAAAAAAAAAAGGCAACTTACATAATTCATGCCTTGCCTGTCTGTGTCAATGGTGAATTTTCTTGTGCAGAAAAGACTGAAATGTATATGACAAAGTTTGTTCAGTTTATACTTTAAATGATTTGTATATTCACGTAATAAGTTATTTTTTGGTGTAAGTAAAACTATGGAATAAACTAGTAGTTGCAGTTGAATATAATGTTCTAATGAATGCAGAATTGCATTCATCTCTGTTGAACACATCAATGCTGCTGATGGAGGCAAAACTTCATACTTCATAATGCTTTAGAAAAAAATTTGGTTATTTTGTTTTTATTTTGCTGCAAATCCTTTGTGTGAGATTTACGTTTACTGCACCCAGATTCCTGCTTTGGTGTTGACAGATTTTGTATTGGAATTTTAGGGCTCACCACAATCTTTGTACTTACAGAGCTGATGATTTATTTATTCTAGAAAAATGATCTCCAATTACTTCATGCCTTCGATCACACTTTTCCTTAGTTGATTTGTGATGAATTTTCCAGCTTTGCACCATGTTCTGTAACAAAGTTTTGTCAACTGCAGTGGTGATCGGATTTTCAACACCAAACATTTCAAACGTTGAACATTTCTTTGCTAAGAGGTTATATTTGATGGTATGATAACTGTCCAAGCTTTTTGCATCTAAACTAGTTCTGTGCTGTGTGATGATATTATCCATGACATTAAATGAGCTTTCCACAATTGGCCCATGAAAGCATGAGATGAGGGCTTTTACAAGTTTACCCAATGTGGAGTACTTTTGTATTCCATCATGTGGGCACATTTTTGACACTGCAGCCCAGTATTCGTCACCTTTGGGAATTTTATTTTTTTCACATTTCTCATTGGCTGAGTAATTAAAGATATCACTAATTGCTGTATTGATTTGATATGATCTGATTTCTTCATTGATAACAAGCATTTCATTAGCAGATAGCACTGAGCTACATGCATCGGTCAATTTTGAAAGAGCTATATAGGTAGTAGTTTGGCCCCTAAGAGAGGGGTCTAACCCTGAAAAACTAATCATAGTAGTATTTCCCACATGAAGTTCTTGGATCATGTATAAGGAGCATGCCAGATAACATTCATTTAGCTCTTTCTTAAATGAAGATACCATATTAATCATTTGATGTACTTGCAGCAATAATTTTATTCGCTTCTCCTCCAACATAAATAAATTTGTCTGGCAGGTGATTATCGCCACTCTTCAAAATTATTTTCAAAAGATCCTTGTGAGTTTTGCACTTTGAGATTATTTCATGTTTAATGAAAAATGATAAAATTTTCTTTATCAACACAAAAAGTTCAACATGCAATCTATGCAACATAGGTTTTTTGGTCTGAAACAGCTTTATGTATTCACTGAATATAGGCAGAACAGCTTTGTACAGATGGATTTCAAGTAATGTTTTCTTTTGCACCACAAAAAGGCTTTTGATCATTTTATTCTTCCTTTCTTTTCCCATTAATGTTAAACTTTTTGATTTCAAAGAATCTTGGATTTTCACAAGTTTGGACACACAAGAATTATTAAATTTTCTTTCCTCTTACACTTTATCGAAATCAGACTTATAAAAATTTCTGTCTGAATCTTTAATCCAAGAATAATAGAAGATTAGCAAAGCATCCCACAACAAAATCATGCGTTCAACTGCTGGGAGCACACACAGCCATCTATGATTTGGTCATGAAAGCGGGGTGAGCTTTTGAATTCCCAAAATCGTACAGATTTTGAAAAATAGTTCTCTTTTGTCAACACTTAGCAAGTCAAAGTGAAAGTTGTCACACAATGATTCAACGTGCATTTTAAAAGGAGCAGTGAATCTTTTTACACTGTTGTTAACAGTATGGCAGCTATCACCATCAATATGAAGTAGATGTGGAGCTTTGTTGTTACGAACTAATGTTTCTACACCATTTTTTTTACCCCTCAGTGTTGCACGAGTCCATCAGGAGACTAATTAGGTTACTCCAAGGAATACCATTTCCTTCTATTAAATTTACTATTTTTGAGTAAATATTGGCTGCAGTACAAACCTGAAGTTGAATCGATGATAAATGTTGTATTACGATTTCTTGTTGCTCAGGGCAAAAATATTGTGCAAGAATAGTTAAGACACTACAATTCGCCCAACTTGTGCTCTCATCAATATTTAACGAGAAGGGAGTCTGTCTGAGGGTATCGACAATTTGTTTTTTTATTGTACGAACAAGGCCATCTCTCATTTTGTATGGAACAGTTGACCTATTCAAACTTAATGCCTGTAATGCCTTTGGGTCCTTTGACAATGTCTGGGCCAGTTTTATAAGTTGAGGCCCAAGTGTATAGGGAAGAGAGTGTTCCGCTATGAATGAACATAAAATTGCCTCTGATCTAACTGTACGGGTATTTAGATCTAGTGGCTTTTCATCACCAGCAGGGTTTTCTGCAGGCATGTATAAGAATACAAGTTCATTGAACTCTTTACAGATGTTCTTGAAGATTTGTGTTGTGAAGAATTTGAATGGCTTACCAATGCTTTTACACCATCCTTTTCATATCGAATGCTTTTGTTGCACCAAATGCAGAAACATTCCCCAGGAGAATCAGTTTTTCGACACCATATCCCAATGGCGTCAGCGTTGGCATCTTGCTTCTGAAGCCAATCCCAGCAATATTTATTGCGGATATCTTTTTCCAAAATTTTTTATGAGCTCAGCATCAGAATCTTTCAAAAACTTCATTATCATAAATTACATGCGATGTCAGGAACAGAAACTATTCTGTAGAATAGCACTTCACCAGGAGCAGCAGCAAGGATAACCAGTGGTCCCCAGTGCAGCAGCAGTCCAATGGAGCAGGAACAAGTTGAAGTACTTAAGAGTGCAGTAAACTAAAGTTACCATACTACTGAAGCAAGGTGGGGGAGGGATGAAGAGGGGACAGTCACCCACATGCTGGACTCAGATTTCTCTGCATTTTAAGAAAGCCAGAAGGTCAAAGAGTGCATTGAAACCAATGACAAAGATTTTCTGAGCAGCAACCAGCAGGCATCCCAAAGGGAAGGGGGAGGGGTGAACAAAAAGTCAGCAGGAAGATCCTCCCTAGATCTCTGTGATGATGAGATGAGAAGTCTTGAAAGTCAAAAGCAGCAGGCAGAGTGGGTGGGCCACTAAGCCCTGGGGTGGGGCAGGAGCAAAGGGGCACTGCCAGGAAAAGAAAGGGGTGAGAAATTTCTGCCTGGAGTAACTCGCTCTGGGCAAACGCAGCACCAAACCACAAAGGAAAGCAAACAGTTAACACACTTTTAGAAGACAAATATATCAGGTGGGGGTGGGAGGGGATCTCTCCCAGCTGAATTGGGTAGACACAGAGTGGACCTGTTTCTCTTCTCCCCTGTGGGGGTAGATTGGCAGTCAGATTTCCCAACTGAGTTTTGCTTTGGCCACCAACCAAGGGAAAACAACCCCGACGAAAATTCTCGGAATACAACGCTGCCGCAAATTTCCGTAAAAAATAAAATAAAAATAAAAATAAAAAAATGCTTAAAATTTAATTTACGGGGGAGGACGCCAAAATTTTCCGGAATTTCCGGAAAATGAGCACCCCTGCAGTGTTATCCATTTTGGCATCACGCATGCATGCATGCATCCATAAATATATTAAACAGCCAGGGTGACATTACACAACTTTGACTCCTTCCAGTAAAAATAAAAGTTTGAACTACTATGTGCAAACTCACCTTTCAATCTCCTCAAACAATGCTTCATCATTCATTTTGTAGATTCTCACTGGAATCCTGTTGATACGTTTTCCTCTTCCCTGTAAAGTGTAAACAAACTTTTAGAAAAGTTGACATTTCATTGGCATTTATGAATGAAGACAGTAATGTTAAGAAACATTACCGTTCATAATAGAATATTAATACATATAATACAGGGTGTCCACAGAATTATCAAACCTGATTTCCCTGACCAAATATATAAGAAATCCCTGACCTTAGATAAATAGGTTTATTTGAGTTTTTCAATATATGTGCCATGATGATAAATAAAATTGAATTTGATAATTGAGAAACTTATATTATTTAAAAGTGTTTCTGTTTGACGTATAAAGTTTCCCAAATAACTGATTCATTTAATATTTTTTTTAATCTGCCTCCACCTTCCCCATAGCCATCCAATTCACACCTTTTTAATTTTAAGTTTACTCTTTTTTTCATGGTTTTACATTTATTGAAGTAACACTCAAACAAACCCATACACAATATTCAGAACAGTTACTATAAAAATATTACAGTAGGAACACAGTCACTGTTTTTATATTACACACCACTTTTCTTCTTTTCCCAATCTGAAATCTTCGCCTGCAATGCTACTTCTTCCAACTCTAGTTCCTTCCGTACTCTTTGTCTTTTTTCCCTTCAATTCCTTTATTTCATAATCAATTTTTCTTTTTTTCTTCAGTTTTCTTTCTTCTTTGTTTTGAAGAACACTTTTTTCTCTCAAGATAATCCTGATATCTTCGTCTGGAGGCTCTTACAGAAAGAAGAAGCCTTCTATTGATGGCAATGCGTTCCACTCCTCCCACATTTTTAATGGCATCAAAAACTGTTCTCTGACAAATCAGGGATTCTTCCAGGAGATTTTCCACAAGAAGAGACTTATTGACAGAAAATCCACCTTCCACTGAAGCATTTCCATGAGAGATAATGAGACAAATTTTTATTACATCCCAAAGTTCACCAAATTGTTTTTGGTTGTCAAGTAGAGCGCTGTAAAATTTGTCTAATCCAATGGAATCATCATGACTGTCTAAAAATTCACCAAACTGAGACTTTAAAGCAGATTGAACTTCTACACACAATGAAGCGTACTGTTTATTAGCTTTTTCAGCACAGTCATCTGAAATCCTGTTTGCACTAAGTAAAACTTCGAGCACAATTTCCACTCTCTTTTTGCCTAGACTCGGCTGCTGCACTATAATATTTGGGTCCAAACAAGTTACCCCACGGACAAACTTAAATTTTAGTGGGCTTTTCTCACAAAGTTTTTCAATCACACTGGTTCATAAGTTTCCTAAATTCAAGCTTAAACTCTAATTTTTCCCTTTCTGAGCACTTCACTTCTTTTAATAGCTTTTTAGCACTAAATCCAACTTTCTCAATTGAGAGAAGATTTTCACTTTTTGATACATCTAAAGTTAACAGTTTTGTCACACTATCAGCTTCACTTAATTTGTCAGGCTTCAAGCTTCGTGCCATCAAATTTTTCATCAGATCCAGCAAATCAGTGTGTAAGAAAGGAATTAAAGGCTTTGGGCTCTGGAGCCTTCTCAAAAAAGATTCACACTCTTAAGCTATAGTCCTAAATGCAGCCAATTTGCATTCAACAGTGGATTTTCCATGAATTCTGCAAGAAACATGTGCTGTTTGCTGGAATCCAATGATTCTTGAACATATTTCTTGATATGATCATAGACAAGCAATGCCCTAGTCAAACAAGTAACGTTTTCCAACCACCTTATAGTGCAAAATTCCAAAGGGAAATCTTTACATCTAGTAATGATAGTATAATTTGCACGGCGAGCAGGGCTATTTTTTAAACGGTAGTACAAGTTACGCAGAAAGTGATGTATATCCCATTTCACTGCTTTTAGTCCAGTTTTCATAGCTCCATTTGACCACGTGAAGACCACATACTCCAATGTCAACTAATAATTTACCATCTGGATTTTCAGTTCTAAGTTTATCTTTCAGCTTTTGAAGAAAGCCGAGATTAACGTTAGGTCCATCCATTGACACTTGTAGCATGTTATCCAAGGGAAGAGGTGCACCTTTAATGAATTTCTCTAAAAGGTCATTAGCTGTTGCCCATCCTAAAAACACACTACTTAAGTATCTAGTGGAAACTTTTTGCAGATTGACATCCCAATAACGAACAAACTGATTTATTTGCCCACGCTGAGCAATTTTGTTTACTGATTCATCAAAACAAATTACAAAGTCAGTGCACTGCTTCAGATCATCCATTAAACACTCTTTGAAATATGGTGCCAATCCATGGTTTATCACATAAGATGCTTTGCTTTTGCCTAAAGTAAATTTTGAAGCTATCGCACTGTCAGGAAACATTAACTGAAATGTTTTGTTAATCTGTGTACAAGAGTTCAGAGACATTCGCTTGGACAACACTTCCATGGCCAATATTATTTCCGACTTTGTTACATCATCTTTCATTACATAAGCATTAAAATCACTGGGCTTCACATCATCTTTCACAACATAAGTATTTGAGTCATTAGACTTAATATTTTCTAGAAGTACTGATTCCCCATTTCCTGATCTTGTTGATGGCAAGAGTTCATTATTACAAAGAGAGTTCTTTTTCACAGAGGAAATGAAAGAAGTAAGACTGGGCTGAGACATCTTAGCACGGATGTTTTTCAAATGATTAGGGCCATTTCCGTGGCTGGAGACTGCCCGACGCTTCATGTTGAAAAAGCTTGAAACTTTTAGAGCACACTTTACAAAATGCTGATTTATTGTCGCTGTTCACAGCAGCTATCCAACCAGAAAACTCAGGATTTAATTGTTCGTCTAACCATTGTTCATTAAACACACAACGCTTTGACATTGCTGCAGTCTTAATTGCCTTTTAACAAGGTATAACTTATATCACAAATTTTTTTCTACCCCTTTGACCTAAAACAAAAAGAGAAATGTTAACAAGTAATGTAACACAACTTACAATAATAGGCAGGAAATACATGGTTACATTAGTAGGAAGGGTAAGTTAGTGACTGTCTGCATCACCAAGTGCAAGTGTGTTGGGCGATGAGGGCGTTACTCCCCAACGCCGAATTAAAACTAGTTGTAGTCTAACTGTGATTGAAATTTCCCTGACTTTTTTAAAAATATCACTGATTTTCCCTGACTTTCCCTGACCAATTTTCATTTCCCTGACTTTCCCTGATATTCCCTGACTTTCCAGAATGTGGACACCCTGTAATACAATAGAATATTATATGTTTAAAACATACAATGAAACATTATTATAATGAGTGCATTAGGACTGTGAAGTTTTCTTTGCTATTAGTTCTTATTACGCTCAACAGTGTAAAAACATGCACCTCGGGATGCGAGTTTAACAAGACTAAGATATTTTTATCATGAAGCTTTAGAAGGAAAAAGCATTGTCATTTCATGCATGTTTTAGCGCTCGGCATAGAATCAGTCCCCTCATTCTTTTTCTTTTGATCTTCTCACTTAAACATAAAGTTTTAAATTAAAAACATTTAAAAAATGAGGTTAGATAATTTCTTGTTTGTTGGTTTTCCAGAGAGCTGATAAACATCCAAAACTTTTTTTTGTGTGTGTGTGTCTGTTTCATATGTTTATCTACAGGGAAGTCTATGAAGAATTTCTACTGCAGAATGCTTCAAAACATTATCCACCAATATAATGTTTTTAACTTAAAATTTAAACAGGGTGTTTACAAAAGTTACAGCTCACTGTAATAATTCAAAAATAAATTGGAGCAGAAAAACAGAGTCAACGGGTATCAATAAGAGACAAAATGGTCTCAAATAAAGGTAAGTTGATCACGCTAGTTACGTTAAGAGAAAATAGAACTTTAACAAGAAAGTTCGTAAGTTGGGAGCTTTCGACCTTGTTTTAGATCTTCATCACACCAATGGAGAACTAAAATAGTTCCCAGATTCTACATTTGATTTTTTGTTATTTTTGTTGCCAGATCTTAGAATCCTCTCCATATCATTGGGATGTAGAGAGGAGATTCCGAATTGTAAGTCTTTAGGTTGAAAAGAATTTCCGGGCTTTCACGGTAACGGATGCCCTCTTTCACCATTTCAATCAAAAATAAAACAAGAGAGCACCCAATGGAAACGCCCACAGCGTCCTCGATCCAATAAAGGAAAGGTTCAGGCAAGTGTATGGAAAATATAGGTAAAACATTTATAGTTAGAACATCAAATGCATCATTACTTTCAAAATGCTTTCATATACCACACAACCAACACATAAACTAAATAGTATTTATATTCAAATATTCTGAAATAAAGCTTACATTGAAAATTTAAGGATAAGAAAAGGTAAAATACTTGAAACTTTTTCAAAGGAACAAAAGGACTTATTTCTTAAACAGATATTCATGGGAGCAAGGATTTGTGTTACATTTTATTCAGGGAAGGAATTTTCAACATAATATATGCTTCTAATATTGATGCTCTAGCTATGTTTTATATTTGTAATCACAGCAAATGAAGTGTGCACAAAAATTCTCAAAATGAAATAAAAGATAACAGGAAAACCTTAAATCCAAGGGCTATGTGCACAGCTGCTTACATCAGTGATTAATTTTTCCATTAGGCAGTTTAACTGGGTGTGATTAGAAAACTAATTATAGAACATGGAAGGTGATTAGTTAGCTCAGAAAATACTACGAAACAACTAGAATTAAGATTCTGATGTTAGAAAGCAATCTAATTTCAAGGCGAATGTTTACATGAAGCATTAATCAGCAAAGATCAAAATAAGTCACAACTAAAAACAAATGGGTTTGAAAATATCCTTCACGCACTTCTAATCTGTTGTTACTAAACAAGTGTGCTCTAAAGATATCCTTCACACTGTCCTGATTTGTTGTTTCTAAACAAGTGTGTACTATTAGTTTATTTTAATGCACAAATTTTCACAATTAGTACACATTTTGTGCATGTAAATATTAAAGCCTATATGTATGAAAAGGTTCCACTATAATGATCTGTTCAATTAATGATATGTAATAAAAGAGAAGGTGGAATATGTGCAAACTTCAGTAACGCTTCATTTCCAAGTATTTTTCCTCCAATTCTTTTTCTAGATTTTTTAATGACTCAGTTTTTCTTTTGGCACTTTGACGCAGAGAATGTGCTTTGGCTAAAAAAGTCAACTGACTCATTTTTTCTGCTTTCTCAGAATAAGAATCAGATGATTTCAGCAGAGCTGATATGTCCTCCTCCAGCCTCTTTTTCATTAATCCATCTATGTGATCCAACAATGACTTCCTTTTTATCTCTTCCAGACTTTTCTACCTCCTCTTTTCTTTTTTCATCAAGATACAAATGATATTTCTGACGAGCAGCAGAAATAAGAAGTTCTTTTGAGATTGTTACATTCTTTATGCCTCCAACTGATTTTATATCATCACTGATAATGCGTTTTGCTACAATTGTCTCATGATGAAGATTTTCAACCATCATATGCTTGTTTTCTGAAAAACCATGCTCAACCGTTGCTTGTCCATGAGAAAGGAGCAATAAAATCTTTACAACAGACCACAAATGTTGGAACTCGGACTTGGTTGCAAGCAAGCTGTGAAAATATGCATCTATACAATAAGATTTAACATCAAAATCAGGCATGCAAGCTGCTTCACTGATTAAGGAATTTTATTCTCCTATAATTGTATCACAGTCTGACTCTAACTTTGCCTGCATTTGTGAAAATCAGTAAAATATCACTGAAATTTTTACATTAGCAATCGTGTTACCCTTTTTTAAATGTTGAGGATCTTTACAGGCCCAGGCCATATTCCAAACCAATGAATATTTCAGAGGTAATTTCTCAGTAAGTTTTTTGCTCAACCTTATCAAAGAATTTTTACAGTTTATGTAAAACTCCATCACTTGCCTGTCAGACACAGATTTCTTGCTCTTCAAATCTGTAATGTTATTTTGTGTCACAAAGCCTATAGTAATGCTGTTTATATCCTTGTGATATTTTTAATTTTTAAAATCCAGTTGTAGTAGTTGCATAGGGTTTGTGATGACATCTAACTGCTCATCCTTAATAAAACATCTGAAAACTCTTTTTAAAACATTTTCTAAATTTTCACTAATGAATGGCATCATTGGCTTATCTGTTTGGTATGACACTAAAAACGGTTCAATATCATTGGCTAAGCTTATAAAAAAATTACATTTTGCAACAAATAGTTCATTTCCTAAACATTTCCGCGATGTTTCAAATGTCGTATTTGCAGGATCAGGTACTTTTTTTTTTTTTTTTGGACACTGTTTATATATTTCTTCAGAAAGGGTAAAACTTCTAATGCTCTCTGTCACACAGCAACATTTTGTATCCATCGATTTCCGAAAAAATTTAAAGGGAATATATTACAACCAGTGACATTAATAAAATCTTCTCGTCTGGCAGGAGCATCTTTCAGCAACCGATACAATGATGTCAAAAAATGTTCCACTTCTGGAATAAAAACTGAACATGCACTTTGGAAAGCAATGTGCATTATATGCAACCCACAGCTTCCAACATTAAGCAATGTAGAAAGTTTCTCTTGCTTTAAGTGTTGCATCATCATTTTAAAAACGTTCCAGTTGACGTTAAGTCCATCCATGGATAGTTGATGCGAATTACCTGGATCAAGAACAAGACATTTTTCGGATATTTTTTCATATAAAATATCAGCTGTTGCATGCCCTATAAAGTCAGAAGAAAAATATCTAGTACATACCAAACTTTCTTCCCAGTATCAAATATGGCAATCAAGTTGTTTATGCTGTGTATGCTTATTCAGAGACTCGTCAAATAACAAAGCATACCCATTTGTACATTTCATACTGTCTTTAAGAGTACAAGAAAAATAGTGGGCAATGCAAAACACAGACAGGTAGGCAAGATTTCCTTTCCCCACAAGAAAATTTTTCAGGGATTGAGCTGTCGGGAAACATTAATTTGAAAATACCTTTAATATTAGTAATTAAAAAATCCGTCTTGTTGCACGATGATATTTATTCAGCTAAAAAACGAAATCTATGTACAGGTTAAAAAACATGAGCACTTTCGGTGTCACAGTGACACCTTCATCAGATGTGATTTCCATCATGTGGTTACATGCTGGTCTTAAATACGTGGAGCAGATGCATCATGGGAAAGGTAATGTCAGTGTCACATGATATACTAGATAACAAGACAGTCGAAAAAGCGTAATTAGCCAACGAAAATTACTCAACTGAAACAATAGTTATTGTGCTGTCCTCCCTAATCAGATTGCTCCAGGGTTCAGGTAAAACACAAGGATAATAGTCATTACAGCAATGTGTATTATAAGCCGAAATATAGAGACTTTCTGTGAATAACAAGGAATAAACAGAGTTAGGTGTGTTTATGATCTTAGCGTTGCCCCAGTCTGGAATGGAATTTCCAGCACTTACAGTTCTTGCAAAAGGAGGTGCTTTGGTGATTCATTTTTAGATCATATCTGTGTTCATTTAATCTCAAATCCAAATTTCTTTTGGTTGAACCCACATAATGATTATTTAGTTCACCAGAAGTGGTGTCAAACATAGGAATAACAGACACACCCCATTTTTTTCTCTTTGTTAATTTTGTCACGATCGTTGCGCATAATGGAATATAGATTGCATGATCATATTCCAAATTGTATTTTATGACGGGAGCATATGTTGGTAAGAAGGTTTACAATATGTGGATTGAAATCAACAGATTCAACATACTTCTTAGGCACTTGTTCACTAATTAAAGCAGTAGACATAGCAAACCGTACTTTATTGTGCACCCCCTTAACAACGTCGCCCCGATAACCATGGTTTTTAGCAAAGGATGATATCCGTTGTAGTTCTTGAGCTCTGGCAAAATGGCTAGAAGAATGTGAACATGCTCTTCTAAATAGGAAGTGCAGAGCAGAAATTTTATGCCAAAAAGTGTGGGCAGAATTGTATGGAATTAGAGTGGGTGTGGAAATGGGTTTTCGATAAACGGCAAAAGCCAGGGAATTGTCAGAAGGGTTACGAGTAATTTGAAAATTTAAAAAAGGTAAAACAAAATTATGTTCAAGTTCTATCGTGAGTTTGATGGAGGGGTATTGAGAAGACATAGCGTTGAGAAACTGATGTAACTCATTATGGTATATGGCCAAATTACCAAGATGTTATTATATTTGCACTTTTAAGGTATTAAACTCCTGCAAAGTGCGCATAGTTTACGATGCAATTCATAAATGAAAAACTATTAGAAAGTACCAATCACTCACCCTAAAGATCATGGTAATCTCCATTGACAACACACTTCCAACACGTCAATCATCGTAATGTTTCTGGGCTTCCAAGGTTTACAGACATCTTGCTTATGATTCTTACTTCCGGGTGTGAAACATCGTATTTTTTTTTTTTTTTTAGCCTTATAAGATGTATCTATAAAGCTTGTCACTTCCATAAAAAACCACACATACTACTCATTCATACAATTCAATTAAAAACTATGTACATATTTACATAACCTTACATTCCTAGGTGGTTAAACCTTTGTCAACTGTAAGCACCAAACTGCTCCTTCCGCTTCAAAACCCCTGCCACTCCCATTGCAAGTGTCACACTCATTCAGCCCTTCACACACAATCCTCTAGTACTTTCAACAGACCACTGTCGTCATCAGGAGGCAGGTGTGTCTCACCCGCCCACCACAGCTCAAGTGAGCAGAGACATCGAGGCACGGGCCCCAGTCGCTATCTCTGAATCATTGTGTCTCTGGCGCCATCTATTGTCCTTGCTGCTCTTTTTTCCTTTTTTTTTTCTAAGCTGCTGTTCTATTTTTATTAGGGCTTTCGATTGTTCGTTTAAGTTACTAGGCTCATTAATGTTGCATAATCTTGATCTGTTTTTTTCAATTAACACTGATTCTGCAATTCTTAACTGCCTTTCGTTTTTACAGCTCTTAATAATTTTAATATCCTCAAACCTTGCACATTGTTGATTTTCCATACAGTATTGAGTTAATGCTGTCTTAGCTTCTTTTTTATTCCAATTATTTATATGCTGGTTCAATCTATACTTTAATTTATTCTTGGTGCTACCTATATATGACACAGGAGGTTGCTGGTTTATAGGGATTTCATAAATTCCTGCTCTATCTAATTGGCTGATTTTTTCATTTTTAATCACTAAATTTTGTACAGTAAGTACCTGATTTCCTACCTGTATGTCATACTTGCCACAAACTTTATTAATTTCTGCTGAAACATTTTCTACATATGGTATTGCTCCTACATATTTTACAAGTTTTTTATCAATCTTGACCTTATTTGTAAGCTTGAGTTACTTCATAAATCCATTTTTTTATTTTTTTAATACCTGTTTAGGGTAACCAAAATCATATGCAATTTTTTCAATATATTCAATTTCCTCTTTTTTATACTGTTCCATTGATGAGTGTGTTAAACTTCTTTTAATTAGTGTTTTAACACTAATTCTTTTATGTGTTAATGGATGTGATGACTGAAATGGTATAAGTACTGGGATATATGAAGATTTTCTATGCACTCTGAATTGCATATTATCATTTGTTTTAACAATCAAAATATCCAAAAATGCCAAAGTATTGTCATATTCTTGTTCTACTGTCAGTTCAATAGATGGATAAATTTCACTATACTTTTTTGTCAAGTCCTCAAGTTCATCATTTTTTAGCCTGGACAACAGAAAAATGTCATCAACATATCTGCAGTATATCAGTGGTGGATCTTCGAGTTTACTTATTATTTTTTCCTCAATGTCACTCATTATAATTTCAGCAAATAAAGTTGACAGTGGTGACCCCATAAGTCCACCATGATTTTGTTTGTAGATCTTGTTGTTAAACTTAAAAATGTTATTTTCATATATGTACAATAAAATTTCTCTTAACTCCTCTATTTGTATTGCATTCATTGTCTGTAACACATATAATTTTTCAATAATTATTTCTATTGCCTGAGGTACTGGTGTGCTAGGAAAAAGAGCTCTCACATCCATACTAGCCATATGATATTCACTTAAATCTTGTTTAATTACTTTAATTTTCTCAATAAATTCATGAAGACAAGGTTCACTGTGAAGAATACATACGAATGTTGTCAACGTAACGGATATAGAAACTAGGTTTTTGTGGGAATTCTTGTATGACTTTATTTTCAATGTGCTGAGGAAGAATTTCTGCTAAGACTGCAGATAAAGGTGAAACCATGGCTGTCCCATCGGTTTGTTGATAAAAAATGTTCTGAAATTTGAAAAATGAATGTCTTTTAATTAGATCATTATGAAAGAAATATCATTAGCAGAAATGTTAGAATCAATGAGTAAAGCCTGAATTAACTGAAATGTAGCTTCCATAGGTACATTCGTGTATAACAAAACTACATCTAGGGACGCCAAAAAATAAGAAGTTGGTAGTGGCTGAATTAACTTTAACTTATCAATAGCTTGTGTGGTACTCTTTATTGAGTATGAAGAATTCACTGTAAATTTCGTGAGATAACTTGCCAAGGCTTTTTCAAAGATTGGGTGGGGGCAATGTGACCTGACACAAGAGGGCGAATAGGGTACCCCTTCCTTATGTAGCTTTAATCTTTTTTAATTACTAATATTATGCAGTTATAGTTTTTACCTTTAATATTTTCACATGATTTCAATGAAAAATTGCTACTCAAAGCTTTCAGCACCCATGTAATTTCCGCTTTTAAAACTGCTTCTGAAGAAAATGATCCTCCAATTGTAACTGCAGTTCTGCTGCTACCAGATGTCGATGGTACGTTGGGATCGGATTGCTCTTGGGTTGAGGGTGTAAAGAAAGTCCTGATATGACAAATGCTCTTTCCAGAATGCAGAACTCAAATGTGCATGGTCTTGATGTTTTTTTACCAGTTACATGACTTTTAAGCGCTGCTTCACCCATGTTGGATATATCAAAACTTCAATCACAAATCTTGCATCGTGCTCTAAATTTAATTACATCTGTGGATAGCCAATCTTTATAGTCCTCTTTAACAAGCCAAACTTCGTTAAATGTGCACTTTCTTTTCAGCATACTGAATTTAAGTAAGCAACGCAAATATTACATTCACACTGCAATTATATTATTGAAAAAAAAAAAGTACTGGAAGTATCAAATAATAGACCCCAAGACATTTTCGTGAGGAACAGAACTTCTCCGAGAACTGAATGATGAACAAAGATTGCTTCACGAGGGTGGAATGGAAAGTGAAACCATATGCGCAGAAAGCATCTACCTACAAAATACGTCATAGTTTAAAGAGCAACTCGGGAGCAGCAAGAACAGATGTTTATCACAGCTAAACATAGGAGGCCTACAAAAGTCGGGACTACGATTAAAAAAATACCAAAATCTAAATTTGCCAAGTTTTTGCGAAACCGGCCAAAATATATATGAACGCCATAAATCGCTAATAGTAATGGACCTCCTGAATTTCATGTGAATCGGTTGAAAACTTTTAAAATAACCATAAATGCGCTCAATAAAAGTAAAATTTTTTAGAGCTAATAAAAGCTTTTAACAGATTCATTTGAAATTCTAGTAATCAGCTTCTTATATGCAGTCATGGTGTATGTAAAGATTTCAGCCAATTTCATAAGAAACTTGCAATGTTAGCTTTAATAAAATTTTTTGTACAGTCTTGTCCTGAAACAAAGGCACCGATGAGCAGGAAGGGTTAAGTATGGGTGCTAGCTTCTGCTTTGGACCGAGAACCGCTCACGGAGCAAATAGTCGATGAGATGCTACCTTTTTTTTCAAAGATTACTACACCTCTCCCCCCCTTTTGAATTATTTATCTGCACAATTATGACACTTTTTTTTTTTTTAATTTGAAGCTCCAACCAAAAAAAAAAAAAAAAAGCTATTTTTCAACATTAAACACTAAGTATTCTTGGTTATTTTACCTAAAATCCCTAAATTTTGGGATTTTTAGTAAATTATCTAAAAATTTGTCAAAAACGGAAGGGTTTGGCGAGTCTCCTGGCGAAACCAGTAGAGTTCCTTACATTCTAAGTGCATTTTTGTTTTCATCAGAAGAACTGCACAGTTTTTCTTTTTATGACCTTCCAGTAATTCTGGATGCACGGAAATGGCGCTGAACTTTTAAATTTCCCTTTCACAGCAATTAAAGAACAGCGACTAAATCTATTTAAAGTAAAACAATTAAATAAACAAAAAAGTGTTCCAACACCATTCTCCCACACTTGGTGTGAGGGAGGCCAAGAAGAGCCAGAAGTCGAGGTCGTGCACATGCCTCCTTCATGCCACCCGCAACCCCCTATCTAACTCCAAAGCCAGGGCTACCAAAAACACTGCTTTCACACGCGACCTCGATCTTTTCATCTGTCCCTCTTTTGTAAACACTTAACCACTAACGTCCTCTGACAAATGATTCACTTTTTCCTTTTCCCATCATACTGAATGACAGAAGTACTTGCAATTGTAAACAAACATTTTTTTATTATTTTTTTTAATTCCTTCCTTTGCATAACGCCATAAAGCAATTTGTCACAACATTTTAATGACCAGGAAGCAAACGCAGGTTTTAGCCAAACAACAACAATGAAAAAAGTCAGATAGCGCTGAGCAGCATTTTTAACTGCTGTTAAAATAACTAAAGTAACGCAGATTCAGCAATGCAGGCAGACAAGAAAACCAACAACCAACAGCCCCCCCCTGCATTATTTTGGTGGGGGTGGGGAGGAAAATTTGTCAGACAAAAGTTTTAAATGTAGAAAAATCTTCAACTACAAAACATCGCACAGGGACAAAAAATGCAGGAACGGATAAAATTCCAGGACACGTAGCAGAATTTTAGGGCATTTCCAGGACAAAATGAAATTCCAGGACTTTTCGAGGATTTCCAGGATGCGTACGAACCATGATTTCAGAGATAATAATTACAGAAAAAGAGACTACAATTACTATGGTTTTGACTTAAAAAAAAAATAAAATAAAAAAATAAAAAAAATAAAAGTAAAAACCCCTACCAAAGCTGGTAAAGCCCAAAATGAAATGTCAATTTATTAGTTCTGGCAAGTAAACTGCAAAACTTTTATTCTGAACATGGATAGGGTATGGCCAAATTTTCTTTATTTATCAACAACACGTGAGATTTATAGATAAAAATAAAAATAGCACAAATAAACTTATCTTAAAGATCTATCAGCCTATTAATAAATCACAATTTAGTTAAAAGTCTTCATTTTAAAGTTCTAAGATTATAATTAAATGTAGTCTAATTATTAAAATTATGAAACTGTGTATGACAAAAAATTTAAATGCAACAAAAAACTTTTATAAAAAAATATTTTTTTGTTTAAAACTATTTATATATATATTTTAAAACTACTTTATTTTTTTTAGGCTTTTTGTAAAAAAAGTTAGTAACCATCATGCTTTTTCTTTTTTCAACCACAGTTTGCAACTGCTGAACTTCTTTAAATTCTTTGTTCTCCAAGACTTTCAGTGACCAAAAAACCCTCTAATATACCTTGAGCCACTTGAATTTGCACAAGATGTTTCTCCAAACCTTTTTTCATCTTTTTTTGTGACATCTTCTAACAAGACACCTGCTGATTCTCTAGTGGTTTCAAGGTTCTTCTTCTTCTCTTTAAGTGCATATTCCAAGTGTTGAATTTCTTTCTTAGAACTTTGTTCTTTTTTGAGTCTTTGTTCTTCTTCTTTTGTTTTTCTTCTTCTACCTTCATACACTCTTCTTTTTCTTTCTGATGCTGTTGTTCCTCCAGATATGCTTGGTAATGTTTATGAGCATTTTGTGCCAACGATATAAGTTTCTTAGTAATTGGTACAAAGGAAGGGTTATTTTTATATTGTCCCATTCCATCTTTTATAATAAGAATTGAATTAAGTGTTCTCACAGACATCTGTTAACAATCATTGAGAATAAACTTGGAGGATGAAAATCTTCTCTCAATGTCAGCATTTCCATGCGAGAGGCATAATGCTGATTTCATTAGCTTGAGAACAATGCTAACACCGGTTCAAATGGTTATGATTTAAGTACCTGAACATCACTACGTGGCTTATATAATGAATTGTGACAAGAAATCATAAAATCACCATTCTTCTGTTACTCATATTTTTTTAACAAGGCCGTTGAAAAGCAAGATGTCCGGACCCCACGGAAATATAATTATTCTTCGGGATTCCAACTGAGAGCAAGTAATACAAACAACAAAATACGAACCAAATTTAAAGTAACCCTTAAAAGTGAGGATAAATCAGCTAGTTACCTTTCATCGATCAGTAGAAGTTCTTTATTGGCTAGTCGCATTTAGCAAAATTTCACCATTATCATTCACCTTCGACTGGCCTTACGTTCATTAGGAGCAACCCGAATAGTTATGTTATGAGAGTTCATGAATTAAAGTATCATTCGGGCAGTATGTAGCCAAAATGGGTGGGTGGGAGGCACGAATCACAACTGACGACGTTATTAAAATACTTATGATAGCTAAAATCTGTAACAACTAAAAGTGAAAGTCCTACCTTCCGACAGATACTTGAACAACCAATCCAATAAAATAAAATAAAATCGTAATGGCAGCTTGGTGATTAGCGCTAATCCAGGTCTCACCACAATCACCACAAGCTGCTGGCACATTCCGAACCAAGACTATATATAAATGATAGCATTAGCAGACACAAAATTTTGTAAACAGTTTAGTAAAAAAAAAAAAAAAAATTAGGGGGGGGTCTCCAACTTCAACAAGAAAAGGAATACACTAAAGTTAAATGGCCAACAACACTGAGGAATCCCAAATATCGCAGTTCCGATGCGTTTCAGCACACATTATTTGTGGCCATTCTGAAGGGTTTGTCGTGTGTCACATGACATACCCTTGACACACGACATAACCTTGAGAATGGCCACAAATAATGATGCATAAAAATTCTTCACTCAAAGCGCCTGAAACAATAAAAATACATTTCATTATTTCATTAGACACATACAAAATTAAGACTTCACAGATTTTAAAAGTGCTCACCTCTCAAATTAAAAGAGAAGCACAAATGAAACCAAAACACACCTCAGTTAACCTTCATTATATTATTTAAAATAATAAAAATATTGTATAATAACCCAAACCGTCATTGGGGTTACTAAACAATATTACCTAAGGTTAAACAAATTTGAGAAAATAAGACAAAGAATTCTAAAACAAATCTCTTAAAAAAGAGATTTTAGGAGACTTGATTACAAAAAATAATACTTTAAGAGACAAGTTGGAAAAAAAAAAAAAAAAAAAAAAAAAAGACTTTTAGCTAAAAAGAAGACTCACTCATATCTCTGAGCAATGTCATGATTGAGGATTCCTACACAAAACTTGAAAACCCAGATTTCCTGGTTTAGAATATTACAAAAACCTGGAATTTCGAGCAACACATGGATGACAAACAAGTTAGGAATATGTAGTACATACCTTCACTCTTGGAATGGCCACCATAAGTTCTTTAACTGCAATGCCAATGAAAGCTGTTCTAACAAATACAGCTAATTGTGAAGTATCAGTCAAATCAATAGATTCATAAAATAGAAGGAAAAAATAGCAGCAGGCACCCAACCAAGTCTTGTTTTAGTTGTGAAATAACATCATTTGATGTGCTTTCAACTCTTCTAGTGGAAAGCAGAAGGGAATTAATAGCAACTGGTAGTGTTTTAGGCTTCTTTCATAGTATTGGTACCTTTGAGGCAGGCAAGTTGCCCTCCACTTATTTTTTTTTTTCAAATCAAGGTTAAAATATAAGAGCATTATACAACTAGTACATAATTAGGATCTCGTTGAAAGACAAGGGGGCTCCATAAAGCTTCTGGGACCTGGGAGCAGGTGACTCCTCAGCCTTATATTAGTTACACCCCTGCACCCAAGTATGATGAAAATGTTAGCTGTTACAGCCTCATCCCTCAAATTACAAAATTAAGAGTCTTCCAACTGAGTGGCAGCAACTACTCCAGTGACGTAGTCCTGATGACGAACTAGGCTTTAGTTCGAAAATTTGACCACCAACTTTTTTTAATAATAACCTCTATAAGACTCGTAAAAAAGTTAATTCCACAGTACAATATGAATAGAGGTGCCAAAAATTCATTTACAACTAAAATTAAGAGTTTCTGGAGTTTGGCTCAGAAGCATTTATTTAGGCTTCCCACAACATCTATCTTCATTCAAAAATTTTGACACATCCTGCTCAGCTGACTGAGGTTATATTGTACCTTGATTATGTGCTCTTCGGAAGTAAACTACATTTCATAATAATGGAAATAGTGCTTTAATGAAAACAAAAGACATAGTATAAAGGCTAAAAATTACCTTTCTACTCAAAAGAGTAACGTCCCCACTACCCACAGTAATGCAAGCAACTTCATGGCATGAAATATGAGGTGTGCCCATAAGTTTTATCATATGGAGAGTAACATCGTTTTTCAGAAATAACCTACAAGGTAGAAAATTACATATCTTAAGAAACAGAACATTGAGCATCAAATTTAGAACTTCTTGACTTCAAATTCTTCAATTAAAACATACAAAGAAGAAGATACAGGCAATCACAAATTATAATGCTTATATATACAATATTTCTGTAGTTAATTTAAAGGAACATGATTTTTCAAATTTTAATGCTGAGTGCATGTGGATTAACTGAGAAAAGGTGAAAGAGAAGAGAAGTCACATCTCAGTGAAAAGTATTAACTTATTTACGAACACATCACAACATTGTAAGACATGTACCTCTAAAGAAGGTACATGTCTCACAATGCTTTTGGTACAAAAGGATTTGCAGGTCTGCATTTCATAGCTACTTCCTATCCCTTTTAAAATCAGACTTATGAAATGAAAACTGTCAAAAAACGACGACAACTAGAGTTTACCGGGTCCGTACACATTTGTAGAAAATAAATTCCAGGACTTTTATAGTGCTTTGCTTTATATTTTGCAAATTAGGGTGAAATTTACTATGCACTTATTTTTATTAAGTCCTATGGAATCCAGAGAGAGAGAGAGAGAGAGAGAGAGAGAGAGAGAGAGAGAGAGAGAGAGAGAGAGAGAGAGAGAGAGAGAGAGAGAGAGAGAGAGAGAGAGAGAGAGAGAGAGAGAGAGAGAGAGAGAGAGAGAGAGAGAGAGAGAGAGAGAGAGAGAGAGAGAGAGAGAGAGAGAGAGAGAGAGAGAGAGAGAGAGAGAGAGAGAGAGAGAGAGAGAGAGAGATGTGTGTGTGTTACATCTTGAATGAAGTGGCAAAATTTTCCTGTATAAAAATTGCTTATAAAACTTATATGAAGCAATCTGGAACTTATCACAACAACAGAAAATTTTGCCATGGCACTGAAGATACCCAATTCCAGAGTAATCTATTCTCATACACGTTGGCAACCACATATCAATGTTCTTTAGTGAGGAAAGTGTTTGCTAGAAGAAATGACCATCTTGGACTTGCAGGATGGTTTCCCATACTTGCCAACATTGGCAAGAACCTTGTCAGTAGCAACTAGTATTATTGCGCGGCACACAAACACTTTTTTACGAAACAATTCATCTCTTTGTGAAAAAGAAATATGCACCACAACAAAATGTTACAACAAACAAGGACATTAATGAAACAAACTTAACATGTGCAAAACACAAAGTTAATTCCCCTGGCAAGGAAGGGCATGATAGGCAACATTGCGAGATTTAAGTTTGAAACTTTCACGTGTGTGAAAAATCAATCAGATGTGTTCAGAATTCAACAATGCTTGAAGACAAGAAATCCAAAATTTGCAAAAAATGCATAAATTTTACAAATTTTCCAACGTTGTTACTCCCCATTTCGGGAATTTCCTGCTCTCTTATCAAACATAAATGCAAAAACTTATGGGGCGTGGGGAATTTAACAATACAGGAGAGTTGGAAGGAACATCGCGAGAGGTGCGATTACAGGAGAAATTTTTGCTCCTTTCGACTTCCAGTTATGGAAATTTTCTCCCTATTTTTCAAGTTGAAATAAAAATGTTTCTACAGCAAAATGTTATTTAACAATAATACTGGACAGAAGCAACATCACAAGAAAAAAAAAAAATTACGACTACAGAAACAATCTGAACTCTGTCAACCTTCCGTTTCAGAAAGTTTCGTAAAGATGGAATTCCATCTTCCAACAACACCCCCTTCACACACACACACACACACACATCTGTTCAATTGTGCATTGATACCGTAAATGACCAAATAATAACATAAGTGGCGAAATTCCTCGAATTCGAGAAAGAATCTTATGACTGAAGATTACGGGGAAATTTTCGTGGCATCTAACTTCCGTTTCCACAAATTGTCGCCAGCTGAAATACAAACACTTATGGAATAAAATGTTATCTAACAAGAGTACTGGACACAAAAGCAACATCGGGAGGAAAAATTATGATTACCTATTTTATTTTATTTTATTCCGTTTAACAAACATTTACGAAAGTTTTGAAACACGAAATATCGTTCTCCATACAGGAAACAACCCCCAATTATCTTCAGTTTTGCATTATGACAAAAGGGGGGGGATTCTGCAAATCTGCTTAAGAATCTTATGTATATCATAAAATAATAGCAAAATAAGAGAAATTTAAACAAAATAAAAATTTGTAGAATCCGTAGTTTTGACAGTGAGTTCTGTAGTCAGACCACAAAATCCGTAGAAACTACGGATGTTCCGCAGTAGTTGGCAGGTATGGTTTCCACATGCTGTTGCGACTCCAACATTACTCACAACTGCTACGCCATAAACCAAGATGTCTGGAAATATGGCACTCAAACATCTTGCATGCCAGTTTCACATGAAATGAAAGAGATGACATCATGGATGGTTCAAATTCCTACAATCATATCTCCACACTCCATGACAGCAAGTGCTGTCATTGTGAGCAGATGCTGCAGGGAGCTAGAACAACCAATCCAAACATTTCGACCTTTCTTGCTTTGTTTTTCATTGAAAAAAATCCAGGACCCGAATATGAAAAATCAAGGACTTTCCAGGGGCCATGACTTTGTGTTTAGTCTGAAAAACCTAAACACCATTTTTCTTTTTTTTAAATGTGCCAACTAAGGGTGCGATGGGAGGTGTAAATTATAGTGTTCTATTTCACCTACAATACTTCTGTGTTAAGCCTAGACACAAATGAGACAGAAATTTTCCAATCTACCAAGTGAAGTGTCTAGAACCCATTTACTACCACCTAAAAAACAAAAATAGATGAACAACAAATAAATAAATCCTGAAACTGAAACATAATAAAAATTAAAGAAACAAATCTTTAAAGCATGTGGCAGGGAGACCTTAATGTTACTGTGTGTTTCAAAGCAAGATGGAACACATTAATGCACCTGGTGCATACAAAGTTCTCATTTCAACTTGTCAGTACCAATGTTCACATTAGCAGAACATTTTATAGCATTACTGAACATCTGGCTGAGCATAGAAAGAATATTACCCATGGAAGACTTAATTCTTCCTTGCCATTATTAACTATTTCAGATACTTCAGCAGTGCCTCTCTGGGAATACTGACAAAATTGTTGTTTGTATCAACAAAACGACTCTACGTTTTCACAAAAGCATTGAAATAGCTACCACTTCAAACTACAATACCTATAAATACACTCACTGACAATGAAATTTGCACCCCAAGAAGGAAGCACAGATTGAACAGAGCTGCAGGACAATTACAGAGGAAGCTGTGGCATGCAGTCCGGTCATCTTCAATAGTGCGTTGCACAGCCTCGCGCGGTGATACAAGCTGCAATAAGGTCCAGCATGGAGGCAAACAGATTATTGTCCTGCAGCAGACTAGCACACACGTGTTGGATGGTGTGCTCCTAATCCCGGAGAGTGCTGCACAGTGGCAGCTGGTGTTTCAACTGGTCCCACACATGCTCGAAAGGCATGTCCAGGGAGCAGGCAGGCCATGGAAGTGTCTGGACATGACATAAGCAGTCCTGGGCAACCAGAGCCATATGTGGATGGGCATTATGTCATTGGAAAATGGCTCCGGGCCACCCTGCCAAGGAAGGCAGCACATGAGGCCGCAAAATCTCCTGTACGAAGCACTGGGCTATCAATGTCCCTCGGATCACTGCGAGGGAAGTCCGGCTGTCATACGCAATGGCTCCCCAGATCATCACGCCTGCAGTAGGGGAGGTGTGGTGCTTGATAGCAAGGTTGGGATTGAGCCGTTGACTCGGGGGCCAACACACTCGGACACAATGATTATTTGTCCCCAAAACGAAGCGGCACTCATCGCTAAACACCACACGTCACCAGTCTGTGACGTTCCACGTAGCTCCAGCCTGGCACCACTGCGCACAGAGCCAGCAATGTTCCGGTGTTAATGGCAGCACATGTATGGGGCGCTGGGATCGCAGATTCGCTTCCGTGAACACACCGGAGCCGCTACATCTTCGTGTATAGTGGACCGGGTCTCCGTGGCATGCGTTTGTGCCTGGAGCACGATCCGTCAATGCTCTCTAACTGTGGTCCGTCCAGAGTTGCCCCGCTGTGTGGCAGTGCGATCACGTGTCCAGTGTCCACTGCTCCCAACACAGTCAGATGGTATGGTCAGAACGATCTACGTGGTGGGCTATATGGCGTGCCTACTACCCGGCTTCTCTCAAAGTCCCTAAGTTGAGTAAATCGATACCTTTGGTGTCTACCCGGCATTCTTATCACTCTGTTCTCTTGCTGCCGGCAGGTGCTTTTCGCTTTCATGGGGCATCGACTACACGCCGGTTCATAAGGCTGCCGGTTCGTGCTTGCAGCACCACCATAGGTTGTGCGGTCATGAGCAATCGCACCAAATGTGGATCATTTGCATTACAGCACGCACTCTAGCTTTTTGCAAAGTTTCGTGGTTGCAGCATGTTTTCTTCTAGGAGGGCAAATTTTATTGTCTGTGAGTGTATTTATTTTATCCCAATCTGGAAACAACCCTAATGAAGCACTTGAAAATCAAAATCTGCCTCCAGTCTTGCTCCATCTGTTTGCAGGTGATCAAGACCGAAGCTGGGTCGAAAGTCTACTCTGCTTTTCTTAAATTTTCTTAATGTAACTGGTGTGCTTTATCCAACTACTTACTTCCAAACTAATTTTGTGAATGCAGCTATGTTACACATTTTTCATAAAATACAACTTTTTCTTTGGAAAATTCATTTATAATAAAACAAACAAACTGAAAGTACAATAACAGTGCACGTTCCCTCACTCATGCACATCTTTCTTTGCCTCACTTGTCATGCACTTGTTTTACATTATATGGTAAACCATTGCAACACAGGAAAAAAAGTAAAATATGAATATAAAAATAAAACGATAATTAAAATGTGTTATAAACTACCTTTTCACATTCTTGTCTGATTTCAACATAATTTCTTTGCATAAGTTTTCAACTGGATATTCAAATACCTCATCATACATATCCCTGAAAAATAGTACATTATTGAATAACACAAATAAAAAAACAAAACAGGACAGGATGAACTGCCAATTTTACCTCTGACATATCTGAAGAAAATACATATATTGCAAAACAGGGGTTTAACGCTATTTCATATTTTATTATTCATTACTTTTATTAAATTTATCACAAAAGCCTAGAAAATAACCACACAAGGTTAAGAACAAACAACAGCAACAATAATAAAAGGAGTGAATCTGCAATGTTATGTGATGCAATAAAACTGGCATGCTTAGTACATACCCAGTAAAAATACATGTATGCGCATGTGATATTTACTTTGAAAATGTCATTCACAATTCAAAAACCTTCATTTATTAAAAACTGAAATTTAGCAGTGAACTAGTAAAATAAAAATATTACTTCTACAGCAAATGACACACACACACACACACACACACACACACACACACACACACACACACACACACACACACACACACACACACTTACTTACTTGTTTTATTAAATTATGAAAAAAAAAACATTTTCTGTCTGATCGTGTGAGGAACAAAGATGTGTTGCAGTTGTGAAAAGTGAAGCAAAATGTTAGCAAGATTTTAGCCCAAGTGGCAGGAAGAAAAGGCAGAGGGAAGCCGAGGAAGTCATGGGAGGATCAGATCCAGGAGTGTCTGCATGAGAAAAAGATTATGAGTATGAATTATAGAAGTTCTTGTGTACAGCATGTGATGGATGTCAGTGAAGCCCGAGCAGTAAGTAAATAATCAGTTAAAAATTTATCTGGTAGTTGGCATTTCTTTGTGAAGCTAACCTCTGAATCTCAGAGAACAGCTTAGGGATATGTATGTATGTATGAAAAAGAAAACATTTATAACAGTAATACAGTCTTCACTATTCACTTGTGTGTTAGCTCCATTCCCCCTCAGAAACCCTTTGCCAATAGATCAAGGTGAATGGTAAAGCATAAAATGAACTTCCCAAATGAACTTGATATTTAACATTTAACACAACCACTAAGAAAAGCATTGACTTAGGAAAAAGTGCACTTATGCCAGTAATGCATAAAATAATGTAAATAAGAAAGAGGCAAGAAATTTAAAAGAAATTCAGGGGCGAGAGAGGTGGGGATTAGACTAACAGAAATACTGAAGTTATCCCTTTGCGGCTGTAAAAATAATTTTATTTAAAAAAGATAAAGGAGAGAAAAAAGTTCGAGGAATGTTTAAACTTGCAACACTTAATTGATAGCAACAGAACAGATTTTTGGTGATGCAAGTGAGTAGTGGTTGCTGCAATGCAAGTATACATTACTCTGAAATATTTAGAAGTAGAAACTATTTAAAACAGTAACATCTCATTCATGACACCCCCTCCCCATTACTTATTTTAATTTCTGTACGAACCACACAGCAACCAGAAGATACATAAATATCACTAAGCTGTTTTCTGAGATTCACAGGTTAGCTCCACAAAGAAATACAAACTACAGTACTAGATAATTTTTACTTACTGTTGCTGTACGGAACTTCTCCATTTACAGCGATCTTGACATACAACTCGGGCTTCACTGACATCCATCATACGCCATACACAAGATCTTCTATACTTCATAATCTTTTTCTCATGCAGACACTCCTGAATCTGATCTTCCCATGACTTCCTTGAGCTTCCTCTGCCTTTCCTCCCTGCCACTTGGGCTAAACAGATTTTCTTAGTAAGCATCTCATCACTCTTTCTCTCAACATGGCCAAACCACTGAAGCATATTAGTCTCCACCTTGCTAACAACATTGTGCTCCACATTACACAACTGCAAAACATCTTCATTACTCACACAATCAGAATGTGTCTTGCCACAAACCCGCATAAGTAACGCATTTTTCCAGCACACAAACAACTTCTATGTTTCTTTTGCAGTACCCAGGTTTCACTGCCATACATCAGAGTAGGAACAATTACACTTTCATACACAGCCATGCAGGACTCTCTTGAGAACCACTCAAAGCCACTATGAGTTTCAATGAAGAATTCGCTCGCCCACTAATTTCACCATTTAATTTGTTCTCTCTGTGAAACATGCTTTCTAAATACACAAACCCATCCACCTGGTCAGTCACTGTGCCATTTAGACTTATATTACATTCAGTACTACCAGATCCTCTATCAAAAACCATAACTTTTGGTTTTCCCCTTATTTATACTCAGTTTGAATTTCATGCAAACTTCGTGCACCAGTCAACATACTCTGCAACTCGCTTTTGCTCTCTGCCAACAGGACAGTGTCATCAGCATACAGCAATCTGCACGCACGGATATCACCAAGACATAAACCAGTATTATCTATTTTGGCATCACACATTCATAAATATATTAAACAGCCAAGGTGACATTACACAACCTTGTCTGACTGCTGCACCAATAGAAACACATTTTGACAAAACACCATTCACTCGTACACAAGCTCTACTGCCAGCATACATGGTTTTTACACTATTAAGTAGATTCCCAATAATACCATATTTATTCAAAACCTTCCACAAAAGTGTCCTATTTACTTGGTCGTAAGCTTTTTCTAAATCTATGAAGGCAGCAAAAACTTTCTTATCAATAGCCAGATACTTTTCAATCATTTGCAATGCAAAAATTTGGTTGGTTCAGCCTTTACCAGGCATGAAACCACTCTGAACATCCCACACTTTCTCTGATATAAGACCCTGTACTTTTCAATAACAACCTTACCGAACACTTTCCCTGGCACACTTAGTACGCTGATACCAGGATAGCTTTTGCAATACAAGGGAACAATAATAGCATCCTCCCAATCCTGAGGGACCATTCCTACCTCCCAGCACAACTGACAAATTTTAGTTAACTAGTCAATTACAGAGTCACCACCATATTTCAACATCTCGGCAGTTATGCCATCAACTCCCGGAGCCTTACCGTTCTGAAGAGATTTTAGAGCTCTACACAACTCTTCTCTTGAGATCTCTCCTGTGATTCCACCCTTCACTGTCACATCATCTGCTTCTGCCTCAGTAACATCTTTACTTTCTTGTTCTAATAACTCACAGAAGTATTCATCCCATCTTTCACTTAATTCATTGGGTTCCCATATCATTTCCTCAATCCTATTCTTCATACAACTTCCAGAAAGTCTTCTTATCTTTCCAAAAAAAACAATTCATGCTTTTCCACCATCTTCTGCCTATATTTTGCCTTACTCTGGAAAACCAACTTAGTTGCTTCATGCTTCTTACAGCGATATTCATCCACAGAAACTCTACCTTGCAACATCCCCAAATAGGCTTGCTTCTTCTCTTTACTGCCTCTTCTATCTCACTATTCCACCAAACATTACCTCTATTATTACCCACTATTGTGGTGCCACAGACCTCTTCAGAAGCAGTGACAACACAGTTCTTAAAATATTCCCATTTCTTCTCTACATCCCTCTCACAGACTTCAGCTCCTTCAATCGTTCTCTGAGTACGTCAGAATAACTGATGATTTTCAGGGAGCCTTTCAACCTTTATTCTTTCCATCCTGAGCCTCTTCCTATTCCTTTTAATCCAAACAACATTCAGTTTCACACATGACACTATCAAGTAATGATCACAACCAACATCCGCACCTCTCAACACACGGGTGTCAAAAACTAAGTGTTTCAGACGATGATCATAGACAACAAAATCTATCACACTCTTTTGACCAAGAGTACGATATTCCCAAGTATATGTGTGGATATCCTTGTGGTTGAAAAACGTATTAGATACACACAAACCATTCTCAATGCAGTGTTCAATTAAACTTTCACCATTATCATTTGCACAAGGATCATTAAACTTATCCAGAACATTGTCAGAAATTGCCTTCTGCATGTCTACTCTATCATTGATATCCCCTGCTATTATAACTTTCTCTTTAGCACCAAACTGGCTCAAAACAGCTTTCAGCTCATTCCAGAAATCTTCTTTCTTATCAGAAGGTTCCGAGTCACAAGGAGCATACACTACAACAATTACAATTCTCTAAAGTTTTACTTTCAAACGAATCCAGAGAATTCTCTCACTTACACAACTATAGTGAATCAAGTTGTTCTTCATCTTTTCACTTAAAATCACACCTACAATAGCCTATCCTCTCACATTATCCAATACTTCAGACCAATCACTCACCGTTCCATTCGCTTCTTCTATGTCAACATCCTTCTTTTTGGTTTCACTTACATACAGCACATCCAATCTATACTTATTCATCTCCTCAATGATCTCATTCGTCTTGCCATTTATACAGTTAGTATTCCATACACCAATCTTACACTCTCTCAGCCGAGATTTCTTTTGATTCGCCTTTTGCGACCGGAAGATAATTACATAAATGAAAGATGATATCTTGAATACATTTTCTGAATATTTTGAATGTGTTTTTAAAATTTCTCTTTAAAGGCAGCCAGTAAATTTGTCCTTTTTTTTAGCACATCCTTTGTAATAAAATAAAAATAAAAAAGGTATGTGCTTATAGTATCACTTTGTCCGTCCATCTGTCTGTGGACACCATATCTCTGCAACCCTTAGTCTGATTTAAAAAATTCTTTTCCAAAGGAAAGTTTGAAATGTAAGAATGGTGATCCTGGTTTTCCATTTTTTTCTTACAGTACACTCATATCTGCTAACTTTCAAAAACTGAAATCCGTAAAAAAAAATTTCATCGACATATTCAATGAAAAATTTCATCGATATCTTTGATTAAATTACTTATCTAGCATACTGATTAAATGAAACACGAACATATCGATTAATAGCCGGCATGTTACACAAATCAAGCATTAACTTTTAATCGTTGCTTTACAACAGAACATTATTATTTTTGCGCATTAATTTTTTGAATAGAGAGCTAGCACATATGTGCAATTTTATAATTAAGAATTCCATCCAAATAGGTCAATTTTTAAAGAAGTTATTGCACAAAAATTCTGACGAACAAATATTGTGCATGTGTGCACTGTCCTCATGAGTGTTGATAATAACTTTCAATAGGATTGGTCTACTACGCATCCTGAATAGCACACAGAAATACTACACTTTGTTCCGTATACTTGCTTCTAAATACCCGATTGACCCCCTTAATGCCATTTATAATGAAAACTATTTTGGGTACAGTTTCGTTTTCAAGAAATACACAGATTTTCCGCTACGGGTGTAGGATAAACAGCGATTTCCCCAATTTAATATATGCTTCTAAAAGTCCTATTTGAAAACTTCTTTCCGCATCGGATCGAGCGCCTAGTAAGAAATGTTCTGCATATAATTTATAATTTTTGGCAAAGAATGTATTAGTGTATTTTTGTTTCTGATATATTTTCAGCAAAGTCTGCACTTCCGAAAACTTCGATTTAGAAAATTGTTCCGTGCACCGATACCATTCAACATGCACACTCTTTTAACAATACCTTCTGCTCAAAATACAGACTGAAGTACATAGTTTTCCCACCAGGGGCATAGAGTATATCTTATTTTTGTCAATATCTCTACTTACAAGAGTCAGATTTGAAAAATTCTTTATCAGAAAGCATTCATAGTATGAAACATTTTGCATAGAATTTCAACTTAACAGACTTTGGGCACCTTACCATTCTCTGGTTTTTGCTCTATATTTCACATTTCCAGCACGTGAGACAGTCGTGGTCATAGTGTCGCATGTTTCGTAGAGGTAGCATGGGGGCTCTTTAACTTTTTTAGCTGAAATCATTCACTTTTGTTACATTCTATTCTTGGTCATTCTGGAGGCTTCATGAAGTAATCCGCATGTATTACTTCATTTATAACAAAAAGGTGGTCACGTCAAATATACCAACACAACATAGTTGTGTCAACATTCATAAAACTATTGGTTTGTTTTTCTCCCTTGTCATACATACATACCTACCTTACATTCATACATTTTTATACACTATATACAATCTGCAAATACTAAAAAAACTCACTATACACATATATACACATGACACGTCCACCTCAGTTAACTACATCTATGTTTTATCAAAACAGCCTTCCGCTTGCTCATATCTCCTATTTGTGAAAAGGCTTCGCAAAGGAGCTCTCCCATACTGCTCTCCACCCTCAGCAAACACCTCAACCCCAAGTACTTTCTGTAGCTTTCCGCTACCATCCTCAGGGGGATGGAAACTCTGACCAATACTACTCACTGTATCTGCAGAGCAAGTAAGTGACTCTTCCGGGGCAATATCAACCTTCGAAGCTTCGTTCTCTTGGCTACTGTGGTGCCATCTTGGCTACTGTGCAAGCTTCGAAGGTTGATATTGCCCCGAAAGAGTCACTTACTTGCTCTGCAGATACTGTGAATATTGGCCAGAGTTTCCGTCCCCGAGGATGGTAGCAGAAAGCTACAGAAAGTACTTGGGGTTGAGGTGTTTGGTGAGGGTGGAGAGCGGCATGGGAGAGCTCCTTTGCAAAGCCTTTTCACAAAGAATAGGAGATATGAGCAAGCGGAAGGCTGTTTTGATAAAACAGATGTAGTTAACTGAGGTGGAAGCGTCACGTGTATCTATGTATATAGTGAGTTATTTGCAGATTGTATATAGTGTATAAAGAAATGTATGAATGTAAGGTATGTATGTATGACAAGGTAGAAAAACCAGATAGTTTTATGAATGTTGATATGTACAATAGGACCACAACTATGCTGTGTTGGTATATTTGATGTGACCACCTTTTTGCTATAAATGAAGTAATATATGCGGATAACTACATGAAGCCTCCAGAATGACCAAGAATAGAATGTAATAAAAGTGAATGACTTCAGCTGAAGAAGTTAAAGAGTCCCCATGTTACCTCTACGAAACATGGGACACTATGACCATGGCTGTCTCACAAGCTGGAAATGTGAAATATGGAGCAAACACTAGAGAATGGTAAGTTGCCCAAAATCTATTATTACAGTATTGCACATGAATTTAAACCTTGGGTATTAGACAAGTGTCCAATATATGAGGTATTCTGAATTTCAATTTTTTTCTCTCACACAAGTGCAACAATAGAGGCATACCTGCCAACTACTACGGAATGTCCGTAGTTTCTACGGATTTAGTTGTTGGAATTCACTGTCGAAACTACGAATGTTCATTTTTATTTTTATTTTATTTTGCTATTATGAAATACCGTCTGGGGAAGGTATTTCGTGTTACAAAACTTCCGAAAGCGTAGTTAAATGGAGTAAAAAAATTTTCCGCAATCGTAATTTTTTTCTCCCGATGTTGCCTTTGTGTTTAGTAGTCTTGTTAAATATCATTTTATTGCAAAAATGTTTGTGTTTCATCTTGAAACTGTAGGCAACAATTTGCGAAAACGGAAGTTAGATGCCGCAAAAATTTCCTTGTGATCTTCTTTTGCGAACTCGAAGAATTCCGCCTTTTCCGTTATTATTTTGGTCATTTGCGAGATCGATGCACAAGTGAACAGAAATTTTTGGGAGAGTTGGCTGTGGCAGCAGGGAGGGGGTTCATTTTTTCAAAATGTTCGAAAACGGAAGGTCGACGGATTTCAGATTTTTTCCGTAATCGTAATTTCTTCAGCATTATTGTTAAATAACATTTTACTGCATAAATATTTGTATTTCAGCTTGAAAATAGGGGGAAAATTTTCAAAACTGGAAGTTGGACAGAGCAAAGATTTCTCCCATAATCGCCTCCCTCCATGTCCCCGCTCTCCTGCGTTTTCCGGTCCCACAAGTTTTTGCATTTAAGCTTTATAAGGGAGGGGAAATTCCCCAAGACGGAAGTGACAAAGTTAAAAGTTGATGCATGGTGTTCAAAAGTATTAATATTCTACAAAGTTTCACCATTTATCTAAAATAGTCAAAGCTTTCATATCATGCACTCATTCATGATTTTCAGGCTGAAAGTACTTTCAGCACGATAGGTGACATTTTTGTATCGGAGGGCATAAACAAAAAGGAAAAAAAGAAAAGCGACAATGGAGAAATAGGGAGAGAAAGATATCAGCGGAAAGAAGAATTAAGCAATGGATGCTGTGCAGTTAGAGTCAACAAAAGACAAAGTGACAGTAGTCCACATTCTTGCTGTGTGTTTTGATTTTTCACCCAGTCAGTTTTTTTTTTTCCTTCTTTGGTCTCATCTTGTCATAAACTGTAATGTCAGAAGCAGTATGATCATATGGTAAATGGAGGTTTGCGCACTGTGCATTCACTTGCTTGGATTTCCCATCTGTCAAGCATGAAATTCTGAACACAACAGATTGATTTTTACTGGTGGAAGTTACAAAATTAAATCTCACAATGTTACCTATCATGCTCTCACCAGAGGAATTAACTTAACTTTGCGTTTTGCACGTGTTAAGTTTGTTTCATTAGTGTCCTTGTTTGTTGTAATGTTTTGTTGTGGTGTGTATGTCTTTTTTACAAAGAAGTGGATCATTTTGTAAAAGCGTGTATGTATGCTGCACTATAATACTAATTACTACTGACAAGGCTCTGCCCAATGTTGGCAGGTATGTAGAGGGCGTACGCTTACGTTTCAGTTTACAGCTTATTTGCAGCAATATCTAAGGGACTATAAACTAGATTGAAAAAAATATTTTTTGGTCAGATATTACGAACTATGAAAATATTTTGTGTGCATTTCCTTTCCAAAATAATGCACAATTTCCCCCGCTAGGGGTGCAAACATTTTATCTCTTCTTCATAATATATCTGCTTCTAAATGTCTAATTTAAAGAATTCTTTTAACACTATATGCTATTTGCTTGCATTTGTGTACTTCTGTTTGCAGCTGTATCTCTGCTTCTAATAACCCTATTCAGGGGTTGAGCTGCAGATCACCATTTTCACAATTTGCGAAAAATAAAAAAAATTGTTTTGGTGACTGATAAAATGTTTTGGCAAAAATATTGGCGATTACCTTTTTTAGTGACATCCAAGCAAAAGCAATCTTTAATTTTCACTTGAAAAATGAAATTCGAATGTTAGTTACTTTTTCTTTTTTACATCGCATGCGAGACGGAAAGCAATTGCATGAAAAGAGTGGCGTTATCGCTCCTGCCTGTCCCTTCTTTTCTATGCTCCTTCCTGTCCAATATCAATATCTCGCATTGACCCAATTCTGTGGTCGACCCTCGTGTCTCATCTTCACTTCTCTTAAATATACATAATATCTAAGGTATTGTTTACCTGATATTGTAAAAGTAATTCACACGTTGCTGCTCTGTGAGGCACGTGCTCCTGGCCTGAGAGGTCTTTTATGTTACGGGTTTTTGGTTAGCTATAAAAAAAATTTTTTAGAAATAAAACAATTAGGTTATTAAACTCATCTTTGTTCTGTAGCTTCCTAGATTATTATATTCAGACAAGTTAACTTTTTTATGTCATTTATCTAGGTAAATTCTTATAATTTCTGCAAATTTTTGGAGAGAATTCCTCTCCTTCGTCAGGCAGTCTTTCGCTCAATCTCCGTCACAATCTTCGGTTACCCTTGAGGGTTACAGAGATTTTGCAAAATGTCTTGCCAGATGTTTTTCTGTGGCTTTCTAGATTATTATATTCAGACAAGTTAACTTTTTTATGGGATTTATCTAGGTAAATTCTTATAATTTCTGCAAAATTAGGTTATATATTTTCAGTTCTACATTCATTCATTTGAACAACCAAACGTTTAAAATTTACTATTAATTAAAATATCTTAGTAGAAAGAGTTATACTCATCGGGTCAGGAGACGTCTCACAAGGGATTCATCGCCACGTTGTTACGGCGAGCACTTTCAGTAATGTCATACTACCATCGTCGGGCCTCTAATTCCACACGAGGTTTCCTTGCGTGTGTGTAGTCCTGGAGTTGCATGTCGGGAATCAAAGGGAAGGTTTGCGGCCTGTATGTTAGGTGATTGTTTCTCATGTGTTGCCATCTATTGGATGTGTTGGTAGGTATCAGTCGTAAGTATAATTCATTTTTCATTTTTGTATAGTATTTTTGGGCTATTATTATTGTTTGTCGAAAAACAGGTGTATTATTTTTAGTCCTTTATTTAATGGTGTGATTTTTTGTAATGTTTTCTTTTTTTGTCTTTTTTTATGGATTTTTTTCTTTTTTTATAAGTGATTTCTAGGCTGTGTCTAGTGTGGCGGGGTCTTGTAAGTTGCATATTTTATCTTTTTTTTGTTCAATTTAGAATGCTTTCAGAAATCCTTGATCCTTTTTTGTTTGTGTGGGTGGTTAGTAATTTAATATTTTCAAAATCAGGATATTGTTTATGTTTATTGCAGTGTTGGGTAGGTGCAGTTTTTTCTTCTTTTTTAGTGCATATTTTTCTTCTTTTTTGTTGATGTAATCTTTTTATTAATCTATTTTTTGTGCTGCCAATGTAAGAAATGTGGTCTCCAGAACTCTGTGAAACAATAGGAATTTCATATACGCCTGCTGATTGTAGTTTATTGTTATATTTTTTCTTTATAATTAAGTCACCAATATTCTGAACAGAATGACCAAAAATAATGTTGTGTTTCTTCATTAATCTTAAAATTTTTTCACTTAGTCCTCTAATAAAAGGGAAAGAACCTGAAAATTTGTCTTTCTTTTTTGGGATGTTTTGGCTACTCTTTTAATTTTTTTTTGTATTCAAAAATCAACTTTTTAACAGTTTTTGTGTCATATCCATATTGTTTGGTTGTGTTAATAATCCATTGGATTTCTTCTTCTCTGTACTTTCTATTTGAGGAATGTGTGAAGGCTCGTTTTACCCAATTCCTAATACCAGTTTACTTTATGAGTTTTTGGGTGTAAAATCTGAACACCCAAAAACTACGGTATATGAAAATAGTAATTACGGTACATGAAAATAGTAATTAGATGAAAGTTCTATAAGTAATAAAGTGCAATATTTCAATAACATCGGGTTTTATTTATTTATTTATTTTATTTTTTTACACAGGACCTTTTAGAATCAAGCCACAGAATAAATGTAACACCCAATTTTTTAATAAATTTGAAACTTATCCTGTCAACAATTCTTTGTTCAGAAATTTTATAGGTAGTAATGAATTCAAAATTGAAAATAAGTGTCCATATTTCTTTGTATTAGGATTCAAGATCTATGACATAATATTTTGCTGCGTAATTGTAAACAATCTATAACTTATTGCTTTTGTACTAGTAACACTTTATGGTTTCTATATTTCCAACAGAGAATGAAAAAAAAAAAAAAATTGGCGATTTCAAATTACATTTGGCGAAAAATAATTTCATTTGTCGAATGGGTTGGCGAAAACTTTTTAAAAGCCAGTGCGCAATTCCTGCTACTGATTGTTTTTTTTTTTTTTTTTTGCTGTATGCTGTATGCCATTCATTAAAATAAAGATGCATAACATTAACTTTTTTAAATAATTTACAGCTTTCCTGCTAGGCATCGCAAATGTCAAAACCTCTTTTGCTATCTCTTCTTCCAGGAGACATTTGAAAAAATCTTTTTCCTCAGCATATCTTTTGCTATGAAGAATACTACTCATATATTTAAATATATGAGTAGTATTCTTCATAGAAAGATACCAGGCTCAGATTATTCAAACTTATGCACCCACCACAAGTCATCCTGAAGAAGAAATTGAAGAATTTTATGAGGAAATTCGTCATCTAAATAATAAAGGTAAGCAGCACTTGAAGATAATTATGGGAGATTTCAATGCAAAAATAGGGCAACGGCAACAGAATGAAACTTCAGTAGGTAAATTCGGTCACGGCAACAGAAACCAGCGTGGAAATACTCTCGTTGAGTTTGCAGAGGCAGAAGGATTTTTCATCTTGAACTCCTTTTTCAAGAAAAAGCCACACAGGAAATGGACATGGAGACATCCAATTGGGACGACAAGTGAAATTGATTTTATTATGTGTAACAAAAAATTCGTCATCGAAGACTGCAGTGTGCTGAACAAGTTCAACACAGGTAGTGACCATAGATTGGTGAGATGTAAGATGCACCTCAACACTAAACTGGAACGTGGCAAGCTCATAAGACAAACAAAATGTATTGACATAACCAACCTTAAAAAACACCATAATACTTTCAAGTTGGAACTGAAGAACAGATTCTCTGCTTTAGAAGGCCTAACATCGGAAGAAGTGGATATTTCGGAAGTTAACAGAAAAGTAACCAAAGCTCTAATGGAAACAGCAACAAAATTAGCTGGGTCTAAGAACAAGTTGCATGTGAACAAATTATCAGGAAAAACCAAAATGTTGATGAAAAAAAGAAGAGAGATGAGGACAACTAAAGAAGATGTGACTTCCAAAGTGGAATATATAGAGCTATGCAAGACAGTAAGAAAAAGTATCACTGAAGACGTAAGGAAATTCAACTGTGAGCTAGTGAGGAAAGCAATTGAAAACAACCAAAGCCTAAAGATAGCAAAGGGACATCTCAGTAAGGGAAGAAAACAGATTATGGCTCTGAGAAAAGAAGATGGTTCTATAACAAGAAATAGAGGCGAAATTTTGACAAGAGTGAAAGATTTCTACTCCAAATTATATGAAAGGGATGATACATGTACTCCAGACATCATGAAAGGTACAAGTACCAGAGTTCTTCCAGTCCTCCCAGCAGAAGTTGCACATGCAATCAAGAACATGAAGCGGGGGAAAGCTCCAGGAGGAGATGGAATTACTGTAGACATCATACAAGAAGCAAGTGGAGAAATCGAAACAGTACTCGCCCAAATTTTCACTCGATGCCTTAATGAAGGGAAGATTCCTGAGGATTGGAACAATGCTACAATGATCCTGCTACATAAAAAAGGTGACATTGAGGATCTCAGGAACTACAGACCTATCAGCCTCCTATCAGTGGTTTATAAAATCTTCACTAAAGTTCTTTCACACCGCTTGAAGGTAACACTGGACATGGCTCAACCGAGAGAACAAGCTGGATTCAGGAGTGGCTACAGCACAATAGATCATATCCACGTACTGAGAGAACTAATTGAAAGAGAGAGGGAATATGAACTTCCATTGTGCATGGCTTTTATCGATTATGAAAAAGCCTTTGATTCGGTGAAACCATCAGCAGTTACCACGGCTCTGAAATCCTGCGGTATTGAAGATGCATACATTAATATTATTAATAACATCTATGAAAATGCAAGTGCAAAGATTCGGCTGTTTGAAAATACAACACACATAAAAATTGGAAAGGGAGTGAGACAAGGTGACACCATATCTCCGAAGCTCTTTAATGCCACATTGGAAAATGTCTTTCAATCACTGAACTGGGAAAACAAAGGGATAAAGATTAATGGAGATTATCTAACCCACCTTCGTTTTGCTGATGACGTAGTCATTTTTGCAACTACCCCATCAGAGCTGCAGAGTATGATCCAGGAACTTGCTGACAAGAGTAAAGAAGTGGGATTAAAAATGAACTTTCAGAAGACAAAAGTGATGTTCAATGCTTTTACAAGAAATGAAGATTTATCGATTGATGGAGAAAAACTGGAGGTAACAGATACGTATGTTTATCTTGGACAGCAGATATCAAATGATGGTCACATTGATGAAGAAATTAATCGGCGTACAAAACTTGCCTGGAGAGCTTTTGGAAGAAACAGCATAATTTTCAAGAGCAATATGCCATTATGTCTTAAAAGAAAAGTGTTTGATCAATGCATCCTTCCAGTGCTTACGTATGGTGCAGAGACGTGGACCTTAACTAAAAGAGACATACAAAGGCTGCAGACAACTCAAAAAAGCATGGAGAGGTGCATGCTTGGTATAACCAGGAGAGATAAGAAGAGGAACTCGTGGATCCGAAAAATGACGAGAGTGGAAGACATCATGATCAGAGTTAAATCCCTGAAATGGCAATGGGCTGGACATACTGCCAGAAGGACAGACCATAGATGGACAGCCGAAATTTTAGATTGGATTCCAAGGGACAGGAAAAGACCCAGAAAAAGACCACATGGGAGATGGGTGGATGAAATTCGTAAATATGCGGGAGTGACATGGAGGAGACTGGCACAAGACAGACCGTTGTGGAGGAAACTTGGGGAGACCTTCGTCCAGCAGTGGATTGATAATGGTTGACAATGATGATGATGATGATATTTAAAAAAATTTTTTCATTATGCAAAATTCTTCTATTATGGGTCATAGAGTTATATCATGTTTCCCTTTATATTTCTTCTTCTAACACAGTTTGATTTGAAAATCCCTTTGTCTCTGATATGTTCCTTCTGCTATGAGAAACTTTTTGAGCGCAATTTGTGAATTTTCATAACATGCTTTTCAGCTGCTGGTGGGAGAAAGTAGCTGGACGTTTTAGCAATTGTAGAGATCTGGTTAATTTTTTTTAGAACCAGTTCCATTGACTATGAATAACTTTGAAAATTTTTATTCATGTCAGAAAGGATTCAAAAGATGTGCTCATTACAACCGAAAATTCAATATTTTTAATTCTGTAACTCAGTAATAGGACATGTGTTGTACTTTATATTCACAAAAGACCTTTTCCACATATTCTTGTTAATTTAAAAGCAACACCAATACACTGAATTGTGTGTCTCCAGCAAATAGTGGTTTAGGTTGTTGATGTGCAAGGCACGCTGACTTCTGAAATAAAAGGACAACGGAAGAAAGTCTGACACACTCAGAAGAGCAAAGACCACAAAGTACAGGGTGATCGAAAAGTCTCCTAGGGGTTTCGATTGGCAACTGTACAAAAATGAACAGATCTATAGTAATGCAGTTTGTGGCATTTGAAAGAGTAAATATTCGAGTTTTTAATACCATCTCTTTCCAACAGATGGTGCTACGCAGGGATGCCAACCTCTTACAGCATTCATGTGTAGTCCAAGCCATAAAAATGCGTAGTTTTGAGCTTTCATGTGTAGACACAAGAAATATTACGAAAAAGTATTTTAAGATGTTTTAAATTTACTACAGACTAGACAGTTATAAAAATAACCACAAAAAAATCAATAGAGAACTGTATGTGCGGATTTGAGATTTTGATTTAAACAATTAGCGACTTATACACAAATGAATAACATCAGAATTTTATTTTCATGAAAGAGAAGAGCAGCTTAAAAAGGACCAACAGACATGTGCCATTTGTCACTCGCATCCGAGACCCACGGGGGGGGGGGGCATTGCGTGGGCGAGACTCCCATAATCTTTTATGTGGGTTTCGGTTATGTCTTCTCTTTCATTCACAGCAACCTGCTGAGTTACTCCTTTCCTAACGAAGAATAAAAGTGCAAAAGAAAAAAATATATCCAAATTTTCACTTAATAGAGCTGAATTTTTGACAGATGCCATAACTTGGTTTTATAAGATTATCCTGCAAATTTCGCTTGAATCCATTGGAAACTTTTAAAATTACGCACTTTTCTTTTTTTATTATTAAGACATTCAGAGAAAAAAAAAATCAACTTCACAGGAAAGCGCAGATGACCGATAACTATGTGCTTGCAACATTCATTTCTCTCCCCCTTTTACTCTGAGCCCATTTGCCACCTGCTGTTGTTGTATTGTGTCTTTGCTTAACTGAGGATTAAAATGTGAAAAATTAATTTCCCGAATTTTCATTTCAAAAAGCTGATTTTTTTATAGATACCATAACTTGGTCTTATAAGATTACCCTGCAAATTTCGCTTGAATCCATTGGAAACTTTTAAAATTACGCACTTTTCTTTTTTTATTATTAAGATGTTCAAAGAAAGAAAGATCAACTTCACGGGAAAGCGCAGATGACCGAGAACTATGAGCTTGCAACATTCATTTCTCTCCCCCTTTTACTCTGAGCCCATTTGCCACCTGCTGTTGTTGTATTGCGTCTTTGCTTAACTGAGGACTAAAATGTGAAAAATTAATTTTCCGAATTTTAATTTTAAAAAGCTGATTTTTTTATAGATGTCCTAACTTGGTCAAACAAAGTTACCCTGAAAATTTCGCCTAAATCCGGTGAAAACTTTTTAAATTACATACACACACACACACACACACACACAAAAAAAAAAAATTGGACACTTAGAGAAAGAGGGATTAATAAGAAAATTGCATTTCTAACTCAAAAAGTTTTTAAGTTATCGAAGTGAAATTTCCAGGATCACTTTGTTTTAATAAATGACTGCATCTGTAAACAGTTTTGTACATTTAACTGAAAATTCCGGAAAAAGATAATCCACAATTTTTTTCCCAGTATGTAAAAACACCACACTGCTTGCACTCGGCAGGGATCCCTCACTTCAGTACTTATCTTGAGTCATTCACCTACTACGGACATTGCAGTGTGCTTTCAACAGCTTAAGCCGGCCGAGTGACGCAACTTAAACAAAACCATTACAAAGAATGCCCGCGTGTAAAGCACGATTTCCTTCTTTCTTTCCTTCTGGCCTTTTTTGTTTTTTTCCGGATTTTAACAGTTTCGGAGAAAAATGGTTGTGCCAACCCTTGAAATTTTTAACAATACAGAGCAATTATGAAATAAAATGCAGTAAACAATTTTTTTTTATTTTATCATATCTACACCAAGATTGGTCATTTTGTCCGAGGTAGGGAGTGGGGTTGTGACATCGCCGAGGATCAGCGTGGAATCTCCAGCCTCGGTGGTGAAGCGCCACCTATCGGCAGTTGCTTTGTTGTAGCAGATGACGCAGGCCAGATACCGAAGTATAGCTGGCAAAACATTGATGGAGATTCTGCATTGCGCTTTTTGATTATTCTTATATGCAACCTGTTATTGAGTTGTCTGAATACACTAAAGCACTTGGGTCCATGACAAACGCTAAGGGGGTCAGCAAATAACACAAAAATTATGCTAAATAAAATTAGTGGGGGGAGGGGGGAAATGCGGCGTCATAGCAACAAACGTGCAGTAAAGCTAAAGAAATGCGTAGGGGTTGGCATCCCTGTGTTACGTGCTCGCAAATACCAACACCAACTGCAAAACAACTGAAAATGTTATCACCGCAGGAGAAAGCAATGTGTGTATGATGTGTTTTTTAAACGAAGTCTGGGATTACAGTACAAAGAAATTATCGTCGAACATATGGGAAAGATCCATAGAGTGATTTCAGTATCACAGAATGGCAGAAGAAATTCTTGGATACTTTGTAGCACCCTGGACCGGCAAAAAAGTGGCAGACCCCCTATCAGTGAAAAAACTGCAGAGCATACAGGAGGTTTTCACTCGCAGTCCTAGCAAGTCCATGAGAAGGGCCTCTTTACAACTGAATGTTCCATGATCCACATTGATGGGAGTGCTACACAAACGCCTGAAACTAATCGCATACAAAGTGCAACTCCTACACCAGATTAAACCGAACGATGGACATTAGCATTTACTCAGGATATCTTAGAGCAGCTGGAAGTTGACGAAAGTTTTGTACGCTGTATAATGTTCTCGGATGAGGCCCTTTTATGTGCATGAAAAAGTCAACACTCAGAATGTTCATATATGGGATAGTGAAAACCTACATTCAGTTAGGGAGCACGTCGTGCACAGTGCAAAGGTGAATATTTGGTGTGGGCTCATGCATGATCATGTAATTGGGCCATTTTTCTTCTCTGAGCCCACAGTGCAAATGAATAATTACCTGGACATGGTTCAGAACTTTGCGATTCCTTAACTACAGGATTTGCAACCAAATGTCATACTGTAACAAGATGGTGCTCCTCCACATTGCGGACTTGACGTTTGTGAATACCTGAACCGTGAGTTTCCCGGAGGATGGATTTAGCAGAGATGGTCCCATTTCCTGGCCACCCCGGTCCTTGGATATCGCTCCTTTAGTCTCCTTCCTCTGGGGCTATGTCAAGGACATGGTTTACCGGGAAAGATGAAACAGCCTTCAGGAGCTTAAACAGCGCATTACGGCAGTGTTTGATAGAATCGATCCTGGCATGCTGGAGTGCACATGGCAAGAAATTGAATACTGACTGGATGTGCTACATGCCACCAAAGGCGCACATGTAGAGGTGTATTAAGGTATGGTTATTAAACTCTAATATTTACTCTTTCAAATGCTGCAAACCACATTGCTGTAGATCTGTTCGTTTTTGTGCAGCTGTCAATCGAAACCCCTAAGGGACTTTTCGACCACCTTGTATTAGCAGAAGAACGAAAATTCTGAGCATGCAACTCAAAAATCAGGATGGCATCGTATATTACTTCAATTAAATTAACCCCTTTTTTCCGAGTTTATTTATGTTCAATCAATGAAGTGCTGCAGTCTATCATTCATTACCAACAAGAAAATCAAATGACAATCTTCCACACAACAGTAATTGATGTTATCATAAAAAAATTCACATTTTCTGAAGAACAGATACACCTGCTGAACATCATCATTAACAATTATGATATAAGTTTTACAGAATAATGCAAATACTATTTCAAAGAAATGTTTTCCACTTAAGTTGAGAAAATTTGTGAATGAAAAAAATAATGTAAAAACCAATTATCAATTATTTCTATTTCTTGTGGACATTAATATTTAAATTTATGACCTCAGCTTACAGTGCACCTTTTAGAAAAGAATAGATATTGTACATCATGGCATGGACAACACAACATAAGATATTAAACAAAAGATACAGAATGAAAAAGATCTTCACACTACCATAAATTTTGAAGAAACATGAGGTACTCACAGCTCATTTTCATCTGATGATGACCTAAAGGAACGAGATGATGGCCTTCCTGATGAGAGACTCACAGTTTCATCAAACAGCTGTTGCTCGCAATTTGATGATAGACTTCCAAAACCTGTGTGCTTTTCATCTGAAGACGAGGAGCTATTCATTGAATGACTCAATGACATAGAACTAAATGCTGAGGCACAAGAAAGGTTTGAATCCCTGGACAAGGAATAAGCTGACACTGGTGGTGAAATGTCCAAATAAACTGGTCTTTTGGGATGAGACTCCCCAAAACAAGGTCGAGGAGGTGGGATGAAACATGGATCATCAAAAGAATTTGCAATAGAACTAGCTGGCAATACAGGTTTATTAATATCAGTATGGTGAAAAGTTACATCACCCTGAGAAACTAAAGATCCCTGATAACATGAAAGGCCTGGTGCAGGAGATTTTGCAGCAACTGAAGAAACCTTATTCTGAAGTGAGCAGTCACTGATTTCTCTTCCCATATTAGATGGCATATTTTTACGCATTCCACTCATGCCGCCTAACTGATGTTGAGCATTACCCATATTTTGACCTAAGGCTCCTAACAATAAATGCAAGAGATCATTCTGAGAAGACGCTTCTGTATTTTGACCTAACACATTTGTATTGAAATGTGGTAACAGATTTTGAAAAGCGGCAAGCAAGGCCAACTGACTTGAGACATCTCCATTAAGATTTTCGTCTACATTGTTTTGCTTCAAGGAACTAATGAACAAACGCAATAAAGTCTCATTTTGTGAGATATCTGCTCTGCTTTTAAGTATCTGAAGAATGGCAGATACTAAAAGGTTATTCTGCTGATTGCCCAAAACATTATCTTCTGAAGAAGGAATTGATCCTGCGAGAAATGATTTTGCTTTCACTCCACAGCCTGTAGCGCCATCAACTAACAGATGATCAAGGGAAGTACTTAAGTCAGTTACCGCTGGATCTGAAGTCTCAAGGTCTGCTTCTCTTGTGTTTTCAGCACAATTCTACAAGATTAAAAAAAAAAAAAAAAAAAAAAAAAAATTAAATTTCAAATATGTCTGAACACAAGCATTTTTTTTAAAACAAAAAAAAAAAATTACTGATAAGATTACATCAGAAAATGTGAGCACAATATCAAGGGGAGGCAAAAGTTCACCCCATTTTGAGCTACACATAATGTTGGGATTCCATCACTGTGTCGACTGGGTACTGCGATGATGTGGAACATACGAGGATGATAATGTGCATTTCGCATGAAGCCACATTGTCTTATCAGATGAGTAGAGGTTGATAAATGTTTTGTTCAGGTGCTCCTATGCCATTATTGAAAAAAGGGTTAAATATGGCAGTAGCACTTCAAGGTAATGGTTCCTGCGGTTCAATACTGGGGACACCAGCCTCAAAGACAAGCCAAGGTCATGATGTCCAATGACCAGCAACACTGACACCCTGGCAGAAGTTGTGACAGTGGACCCCAGTACTACTACAGGGTAATTAGCATCTGAGATGGGGTCTCCCCAATCAGCTATTGTTTGTCACCCGTACAGCTTGGTTTACCATCTATGCACCATTGAATGATTCCAATTCATGGGGAACAGCTGAATTGGTTTCCCACGAATTGACACCCCAGCAGGTGGAACAAGTCACTCTCCATCACACACTGCTGTCAAATACACAGGACAATAGTTTTTTTGCATTGTATAATCACAGGTGATGAAAAGTGGATACTTCTTACATTGTCCTACCACTCGAAAAGTCCCTGAGGCCCAACACCAGGAAGCACAACCAGTGATGCAAAACCGATGAAAGTTATGCTGTGCATTTGCTGGAATTGTGAAGGTTCTAGAAACAACTGCACTGAAAACTCATGTCAGATGATCAGGCAATGGACCGGAACCTTAATGCCAAACAACTAGGATGGGACCATGATGCTCAACATTAATGCTACCCAGCACTCATCAATAGGAAGGGGGCATTGCTGCATGTGGATAATGTTTCAAGTCGTGTCTTCGGAGTGGTCCACTGAACACCACAGGAATTGGAAGGGTATGAAATCCTACTCCATTCGTTTATACAGTACTGGGCCTGTGTCATTGAACTATTACCTGTATCACTTCAAGGTCAATTTCCTACAAGGACAGCACTTCAATTTAGTGGTGGATGTGGAACCTCGTATCAGAAAAATTACCTACTAGAAACCTACCAAAAGGTATCACCAAGGGATCGTGGCTCTGGTAGAACGTTGAAAAGGACTATAGAAAACAATAGCCTGCACTTTGCAGAACAAGTATACCTGCCAACTTGAGAAAATTCAAATGTTTAAAATTGTGCGAGAACGTCATTTCTAATGATTTTTTTAACTATGCGCAAACAACATTTATAATGAATTTAACTATGTACAAGTAAAACTAAATGCAAATATTCATGCATTTGATAATTTTTAGATGCTTATAATGCAAACAAATTATATCACATTTTGATACCATACTCAACATTTTCCGTCGTCCGTAGCGGACCGACGATTTCCATAGCATACTCAACGTTTTCCATCGTCCGCAGTGGTCCAACAATTTCCATAGCATACTTGCCGTTTTCCGACTTCAGTAGTGGACCGACAATTTCCATAGCATACTTGATGTTTTTCATCATCCGTAGAGGACCGACGATTTCCATAGTAACTTTAAAAAAAAAATTTCAGTAGTTTGAGTCTCTGAATATTCTCACCGCATGATCTTATTCAGCATCAAGCGGAACGGTGTGCACGGAGAATTTACAGTGCCAAAGTCCCGAAGATGACGATGGGGCACGGGTGTTTTGGTGCACAATGGCGCAAAATTCCCATCTCTGTTATATATTTCAAAAATTCGGAAAAAATGAAAATACGGAAAACTCCCGCAAAATCCAGAAGAGTCGGCAGGTACGATTCAACTGAAACATTAACAAATATTTCTCAAGGAAGATTTAATTTTTTTTTTTTTAATATGTGGTAATGTGTAAAAAAAGCGATACATGCATAAAATCGTAAAGAACAGTTAAAATGTGTAAATTTTATGCGTAAAGCATAAAAGTTGGCAGGTATGAACAAGGTGGGCATGGTTTTCTTGCATCATTACACTATTTTACTGCAAACGAGGTAAACCTTTAACTCACCCTGGTTCACCACATATTCTGTATTTTCAATCTTAAACTGGAAGTTAAATAATAAAAATCATGTTTACTAAAACAAATCTTATAAGGCAAAAATAAATTCACTTGTAACTGCTAATCATTTCAAGCAGTTTTGACATAGGACTACGTCTAACTCCGCGGATATTATGGGGCGACACACGGCCGACCGTCTGTGACAAAAATAGGTCCCAACTGAAATCATTATAGTGTTAAAAATACAGTACGTGCCACACACTAATCACATTAGTATATTCGTAAACAGCCTGGAGTCCAATTCGCGTACTGCACAATACATTGTACGTGCAATGCTTCCCTAGCTCCTTGTGCACAGGGGAGGTGATGCAATATTTCTGGGTGTGCTTCCGTGTTTGACTCAGTCTATCTCGGCAACTGTGAGCGTGACACGACTATGCACGGTATCATTTTAAAGCTCTCGACGAGATCTATTCAAATATACAAAGAACATTTTGCAGTGGTTTGAACTTGAACATTTTAAAAATTGTTTTCTTGTGAACCGGTGAATACTTTTGACAATATCATGATTTATCTGGACAACCATGAGCGCAAAACGACTGTGCGTGGTAGCGTTTTAAAGCTCTCAACGAGATATATTCAACTATATAAAGAACATATCGCAGTGGTTTAAACTAAAATAAAAAAAAAATTGTTTTCGTGTGAACGGGTTAACAGTTTTAACAATGTCGCGGACGTCACAGAATGAATGCAAGCGAAAGTGGATCAAAGCAAGAACAAGTAATGAAGAATGTAAGAAGCCCAAGAAAACAAAGCACCACATTGGGTAATTCGTGTATCGATCTCCTTTGTGTTCGCAATGTACCCAGCATTATTTGTAAAAATTATGTACGCTACTTTTCATATCATAGACCTGTGTTGGTTATAACAAATTAAATAAATGCTTTGAAACCATACTCGACTAGATCTGCAAGTCGTAATCCTACATTCCAAACTGACGGCTCAATCAGAACTTAGCCTGCCTACCTGTATTTTTTTTATTTTATTTTTGCAAAACAATCAAACTGTGTTTATAATTACATTATATTATACATTCCACTTAAAGATAAATAATGCATATTTTAAATACCTGAAGAAACAGCATTTGATTTGTTTTGTTCAAAATACAGTGTTCAGTTCAAAATAACAAGATTACTTCTTATAGCTCATGGGCAAACATTTGCAGTTATTAAACACTGTCTTCAAGATTGGAAGTTCATTGCATTGATGTGTGAAAGTTCATTGCATTTTTTGCATATGCTTTCAATAATAGAAAACAAATGTCTTCCAAGTCTTATCATATTTTTTGATTAAAATGTCACAGCATTAAACTCAATTTTACACATACACAGCTCTTAAATGTATCATTTAATTAGGTGTGGCTCATAACTGTTTCCAGCAGTTGCATTATAAATCACAACTATCATTCATGATATTGGGTTGGAAAGAAAGTAATGTCTGCAAATGCAAGGCAACAGAAAACTGCTAATTACAGTACATACAAGTACAAATCAGTTCAAAATGTAGTTGCCCTTACTTGCCACTACCCACTCCCATCACTTTGGCAGCTGTTGGATACTGTCCCTGTAGAATTGTGGTGGCTTGGACGCAAAGTAAGTAGGTGCGTATTTGACATCGTCCCAATTGGTGAACCGCTGTCCATCCAGGAAAATTGCAACAACCAGAAAAGGTGGTAGTCACTCAGGGCAATGTCAGGGGAATAAGAAGCTCACAGCCCAGGTCCCTGATCTTGTAACAGGTCACCCATGCCCCATACTTTGTGAAGTCTTGTTTTATCCCGCTGTAAAAGGACACCCTTGCGGTTCAGCAATGCTCGTCGTTTTGACCTGAGCGATGCAATCAGGTAGTCGAGCTGATGGCAGTACACATTGGCGGTGATAGCGTTGTTGTCCGGCAGCAAGTCAAAAAACACGACACCCCGCCTATCCCACCAGACTGACAGCAGCAACTTTGGGAGTTGCCATGAGATTTTGTTTTGGGTCCAACCCTTATTTACAGGTGCTGACATTGTCATACAGGACCTATTTCTCATCACGTGTCACAATGCGATCCAAGAACAGTTGGTCATGTGCAAGCAGGGAAGCGCATGTACTCGTGCAATTTGCTTTCTGCTCAACTGAGCATTGATGGTATACCCAAACTCCCCTCTTATGCACCTTCCCAAGTTGATAATGCTCGTGTGGTAGATTTAAGCTGTTGGGCCAGCTCTTACATGGTTACACGTGGGTCGGTCTTCACTAAAGCCTTTAGCATGTCAATATCCACTGTTGCGGGTCATCCGGCTTTGGGATGGCCCGACAGGTTTTCTTCTCGAAATCATTCGAAACAACAACAGCATTGACGATGTGATATGGCATTGGGGTACACAATGGTAATGTTTCTTACAGCACTTGCAGGGGTACTGCCTCAATGAAACACACATAGCATGCAATGGCAGATGTGCTTCTTGTCCACTTCCATGTTGACTGGCGCTTAAACTTTTTGCCTTCTGACAACAAACTGCCACTTAGTTAAGCCGCCTACCAGCTGATGTCATGCCAGTGTGCTGTGCAATCTCAGTGGCAAATGTAAGCCGCGCCTGGGGCTTTGACTTTGGGTACCTCGTCATCAGACATTACTTTCTTTCCAACCCAATATGTACACTCAATGGACAAAACATTAGAGATACCTACCTAATAATGTGTTTGTCCTCCTCTAGCATGAATAACGGCCTGTACACACCAATACATCGACTCCACAGATGCCGAAGGGTTCTTGGAGGTAATGCCAGCCATGCCTGCTGCCAGCATTGTCTTCAGCTGCGTCCAAGACATCGGTTTAGGATCCACAGATCTGATGTTCTGCTCCATGGCATCGCGGAGAGCTTCCACAGGGTTTAAATACCAGGACCTTCGGGGATACAGGATGGTTCCAAACTTAGACGAGTGTTATTCAAAAACCTGGGTGGTTGCGGTCCAGTGGGACGGCGCATTGTTCTGCTGAAACAGACCATTGGCAACACAATGCGTGAAGGCCATGAAAGCATGTAGGAAATCAGCTAGCACAGGCTGGTAGCGTGTAGTGGTTAAGGACCTCTTCAGCCAAACTAAAGGACCTAATGTGTCCCATGAGAAGGCTCTCCAAACCACTACTGAGCCACCACTGCCTTGAAGAGAGCCGACCTGGCATGACGGGGTCATGGCTTTGGGCTGTTGACGTCACGCCTGCACCCTCCCGCCAGCTTGATACTGTTGAAAGTGGGATACATCTGACCACACAATGCTGCGACACTCTGCAGAGGTTCAGTTTTGATATTCAAGGTACCAGGAGAGGCATAATTTCCAATGACAAGCAGTCAATAGTGGCACACGAGTAGGGCTGGTACACAGCATGTGCCATACCATTCACTTGCTGACGCTATCTGGACCTCTGACATTTAACCTGGATGTGATTTGGGCAGTCACTGCCAAGCGAGCCTGGATAACCTACGTCGATCCAAGTCATCAATGGCTTGTGGTTGGCTACCATTTGATCTCTGGACGCCGATACATCCGTGGATGGTATATTCGCGGTACACCATTGATATGGTTGCTATCAGGAACCCTGGGGTTCTTACCACTTGGGTGATAGAATGACTTGTCTTACACTGACAATGAATCCACAATCAAAGTTGCCCAGATTACCAAGTGTACCCATGTTTGTCAATCGCGATACACTGTTGGAAAGCGCTGCTGCCCACCTTGCGTTCTGTTTGGGTTTGTTCCACTGTATGCGTGGGATGCTCATGTCAACTTCTCCATCATCCATGTTCTGTAATATATATATTTTTTTTATGTTTTCTTTACCAAGTGTATAAATGCTTTGTAAGTTGCTAGTGATGGTCATTTAAGCTATAAAGAAGGTGGAGTGCCGACTCTTGGTTTATTGTTAACATGGGAGCATTGCCGTTTAGCAATGAAATACACACATACATATCACTAAGCTGTTTTCTGAGATTCAGAGGTTAGCTCCACAAAGAAATACAAATTACCAGATAATTTTTACTTACTGTTGCCGTATCAAACTACTCCATTTACAGCGATCTTAGCATACAACTCAGGCTTCCGTGACATCCATCATACTCCGTACACAAGATCTTCTATACTTCATAATATTTTTCTCATGCAGACACTCCTGAATCTGATCCTCCCATGACTTCCTTGGCATTCCTCTGCCTATCCTTCCTGCCACTTGGCCTAAAAAGATTTTCTTAGTAAGCATCTCATCACTCATTCTTTCAACACGGTCAAACCACCAAAGCATATTAGTCTCCACCTTGCTAACAACATACTGCTTCACATTACACAACTGCAACACATCTTCATTCTTCGCACGATCAAAACATGTATTACCACAAGCCCCCGTAAGTAACGCATTTCTCCAGCACATAAATAACTTTTTTGTTTCTTCTGTAGTACCCAGGTTTCACTGCCATATATCAGAGTAGGAACAATTCCACTTTCATACACAGACATGTGGAATTCTCTTGAGAACCCATCATTCCTGTGAAAACCTGCCAAAGCAGCCATGACTTTCAATGAAGAATTCACTCACCTACTTATTTCACTGTCCAATTTGTTCTCTCTGTCAAACATTGCTTCCTAAATACCCACACTCATTCACCTGGTCAATCACTGTGCCATTTATATATTAAAAGAATACAATGTGGTTTTGATGGGTATTGACCTAACTTCATCAGGACAAATGGCACGTAAATATTCAAATGGTATATGATATCATAAATGGTGTTTACAGCCATGGGTTTCAGTTATTTCCTTCCATGGGCTTGATAGAAATGGGGTGGATGCCATGTCATTAACAAGTTGCAAAGACTTTTGACATATATGGAAAGCTTCCAAAATATCAAGTTTGGTTGTTGAATCTGGCTTGTCGATTAGTTTTGCTTCATCAAAGAGAAATTTATGGTCCTTTTCATAACAGTATTTAGCCATCAATGACTTCTTTAGGTCACAGTTCCGAATGTAGGTCTTGTGCTCCTTCAATTGAAAATGCAAGGCTCTACAGGTCTGTCCTATATACGAAGAGACACATTCACATGGAATTTGATAAATTGCCCACGAGTTTTTGTCTTTAACATAGTCTTTTGATCCTAAAAAGTTCATTTTCTTTATGGGTTTAAAATCACTTTAAAATTAAAGGTTTGAAATTTTGAAGGCAATGTCAAGTGAAAATGGAATAATGGCAAAATTATCTCACAATGGGCGCATCACAGGAGTTAACGTGGAGATAGCCTTTGGTTTCTGGAACTTTGTTAGAGCCTTGTCTATAATGGAAGAGTTGTATCCTTGCTGCACTGCAACACGTTTAAGGAAATAAAGTTCTTTTTCCAAACTGTCTTTATCTGAACATATATGTATCGCGCGATATACACAATTGTAAAAGGCGCTGAGTTTTTGTTACCAAGGGTGATTGGAATCGGCATGTGGAGGTGAGAAAACAGCGAAAGGCTTCTGATAAATTGTGGTTGCAAGAGATCCATTTGAGCGAGTAACCAGGACCTCAAGGAATGGTAGGCATCTGCTATTTTCAGTTTCGTAGCTGAACTGAATGTGAGGATCAATGGAATTTATAAAGTTTGACTAATTTCGGAATTTCAGAATTTTTTACTTTCCATAGAACGAAAGTATTGTCTACATATCACATCCATAAGTCAAATTTCACGAGTTTGAAAAGTTTTTCTTCAAATCGACAAATGTAGATTTCACATAATATAGGTGACAGTGGGCTGCCCATGGCTAAACCTTCCATCTGTTCATAAAACGTTCCATGGAAAATAAAACTGTTCTGCTTTATGCAAATGTCCACTAATCTTGTTATTTCTACTACTTCAGTTTGGCTTTAATGATGCTCTATAAGACTTGCTTTTAGGGATTCCAGAGCTTCTTTTGAAGTACGTAGGGGTGTAGTTTGAGTTGATTGGTAAACGCAATGGAATTTTTCACAGTTGTTTCATTTGGAGTCGCAAAGGTAGATAATTTTGAAGATAAGAACTTGGATAACTTATATGCTGCTGTGCCAATGTTACTTACTATAGGCTGGAAAGGAATGCCAGATTTATGTATTTTAGGGAAAGCATAGAATCTCTCACAATGGGCGTATGAAGGTTTAAGATTTTTTTTTTTTTTTTTAATGTTTTGGCTCAGAGTTTGAGTTTTTGATCAATTTTTGTATTTCTTTTAATTGTTTATCTGAAGGATCATCCTTTATTTCTTTGTAAGGTCCAACCAAAAATAAGATTTTTGACTCTTATCATAATGCTTTGTGTCTAAAACAACCACCTGACCTCCTTTGTCATAAATTGGAACACAATTCTTTAAGTGCATTAATTTCTTTGTGGTTAAATTTTTTCTAGGTAATGTAGCGTGATTTGCGATTATCACTTGGCTGATGCAATGTTTAACCCAGGGCCTGATTTACGCCTAGGCACGCAAGGCACATGCCTAGGGCCCCAAAATCTTTGTTAAAAAAAAAAACTTTCCCTTTTCCAAAATATTTATAATTTTTTTTTCTCTCAGAAATTGTTCAAAAGATATACTACCGTGTAATATAGATTCTTTCTTTCTAGGGTATTTTCTCAAGATTTTATCTGCCTGCCATTTTCTACTTCAGTTTCAGTGACGTCCACGTCATGTTTCATGATGACTCGTGTATCACGTGACTGACTGCCTATCTATTCTAGGAATTCAATGTAGCTGTAGGTATACCGTGTAAACCATAACCTGACAGCAGCACAAGCGTGAAACCAACTTCTTCGGGACTTGGGTAAGTGGGTTGGATGAAACAATGCAGTTTAATTTTTTATTTTTTTTTGTGCCTGATTATTAGGTTAGGTACATCAAAGATTGTTCAATTGGATTTGGATTTCATATTAATCACTAATCAGGTATGTAGTATCCTGTTTTTACTCTTTGTTAACTTCATTCCTTTCTTAATTTTTATCAGTGGCGGGGGCTCGTGGGTACAAAACTTGGGTGTTGCACACATATTTTTAGTCCTTAGAAACACTACTAGAGAATAGAGATCACTGTTTTTCTTTTGTTGCTTGGTGTGCCTGGGGCAGGGAGGGATGGGGGAAGACAGGTTTTAACATTATTAAAAGCAACGTAATCTAGCAACAAGATATTTTCTGTATAATTACCAGAATCAAAATTACTGAATAACGATTATCGGAAAAGAAAATGAAAGCAGTTCTTATTCTTACAACAAGTTACTTAAAGAGAAAATCCACCCTTCTATCTTTCTGGGTAGCATTTGTCAATAACTCTCTGGTTGAAGTCAGGAATATCCATGATAAAGTCCTTTTCAATTGAAAGCCTTTGGGGAATGAAATAATTCCATTCCCCAAGGCTGTCAAAGCTATAAAACTGTTTCCCGTCAGTGAGCTAGCAGATTTTGTTGACCAATTATTTTTTTTCTGCACATACTTTCAACATCAAACATGCCTGGTGAGTGCACCATAGCAACAATCCCAAATAATTATACGAAAACGAAATGGGGAAGTATTATTTACCATTAATTTCACTGTTGAGAAATGTATATTTTGATTTCATGTGCCCACATGGTAGTAATATTTATAAACCCGAGAACTTTGTTAACAGCCTATATATCATTCAATCATTAATAGTACTTATTTTTTTAGTTTTCATTGAAAGACGCTTTTGTGATGTTTTGTTAGAGCGTAAAACCACCAGTTCTATCAAGAATTAATCAAACGAGGCTGACCCTGCTGCTGCTGAAATAATAAGTAATATTAAAAAAAGTGCCAAATGCTAATGTATGTAATATTTCACCATTTTTTCCAAAATAGCCCGTCCACCGAAAAAAACAATAATAATTGTGGTAATGTTTTCTGGTCTTTTCTTGGGGGGTGGGGGCTTATCTTTACTGGTCGATTCGACCAGTAAAGCTAAGGTCCTTAATTTTTATTTCTTGAAGAAAAAAACAGTAAAAAAACTGCACAACTATTTATGAGAGATTTTACATATTAAACCCCCTCAGCCCATTCCCAATGTGTCCTTTCTTCCCACCCTACTTAGTTACAATTCATTTTTGGATATACATATTATTGGAAGAAAAATATTCAACATTTTCAGCATGCAATATGTAACATTTTTAGCATGCAAATATATATATATATATTAATTCAAAATACTGGACAGTTTGAACCTAGCAGTTAGTCCCGTCACATGGACAGACAGTGTTTATATGAAAAATCTAATTTATACTAGATATTTAATTTTTATTAGTTCTGCGTCCTCCCGAACTGGTATTGTTTCCATCTTCCATGTCATGTTTGCCATTAAGATTTGAAGAATGCTTACTTTACCTGTGCCTGTATCTATATAGTCATTTCACCTTCAGTTTTTTATAATTATGATGTAATGATGCTTGTCTTTGCCAGTTTTTTAATTTTGGGTGTAAAATAAGTTTTCTTTTTTCAGCTTCAACATGTCAAGCAACAGGAACCAAAAAATCAGAGGAAATGGAAAACAACTATCGGGATATGAAAAAAGGAAGAGAGAAGCCATGATAGAACAGGAAGCAAAGAAACAAAGGTTCAATGGAGAAATTCATCGTGATATCAGCAACAGAGTCCAGTGTGCAACAATCATCAAATGAGGTAGCCCAAAATATCAATAATGCTGTTCCTTCAAATCAACATATTGTAAGGACATCACTTGAGTTGAATTTTGATAAAGAACAAACCAAGCAAGTACCGCAAGATGACTTTCGCATGCTTCATGAAGACAGTAGCTCATCCCTTGCAGAAGGCAATTCTGAAAAATTCATTAAAGTTCAAGAACCTAGTTTTGATTCTGATTCTGCTTTAAATTACCCAGATGATCTGGCATTATGGCCACTAGAGGTTACTGAAGACCTACGGGAGTATTTCAGCAAATTCAAACCAAAACAAAATAAGGAATCTATCCACACGTCAAATCGTTTGATTGGGGCAATAGAAAGAAAACTGTCAGAGAACCATTTCTTTCGAAGGAAGAAAAATAATGAGTGTGTCAGTAGGGAGTGGCTTGTTTATTCACCAAGCAAATGTTCTTTGTTCTGCTATGTGTGCAAACTGTTTAGTGCAAGTGAGCAATCTTTGTGTAAACAAGGATTTACCGACTGGAAAAACATTACTCAAAGGTTAAGTGAACACGAAAATTCCACAATACATAGAGAGGCTGTATGTGCTTTGTCTCACCGCTCCAACAGTGCTGCTCGTGTTGATTGTGAATTGGTAAGGGAATACAAAACTGAAGTGAGATACTGGCAAAATGTGTTACGAAGAGTAGTTGCTACAGTGAAATTTCATTGTTAGTGTGGCTTAACAATGTTTGGTTCTAACGAGACTCTCAATTCACCACACAATGGAAACTTTTTAGGTTCTCTGGAATTAATCAACCTTTTTGATCCTTTTTTAGCTGAGCATCGCAGAAAATATGGTAACACTGGAAGTGGACGAACTAATTACTTGTCATCCACAGTTGTTACCGAATTTGTGGAAATAATGGCTAATGAGGTTCTTAGCCAAATTTTAAGTGAAGTTCGTACTGCCAAATATTTTGGCTTTATAGTAGATTCTACTCCTGACGTTTCACATATTGATCAACTTGCTGTTGTTTTGCGTTATGTAAATGAGCAGGGAGAGGCAGTGGAACGTTTCATCAAGTTTGTACCTATACACGGTCATGGCTCCAGACATTTATGTGATACCATTCTATCCCTCTTCGACAATTTGAAAATTGAGGTAACAAACTGCCGTGGGCAATCCTATGATAATGCCAGTAATATGGCGGGTAGATATTCTGGTTTGCAAGCTAGGATCAAAGCTCTCTCACCCCTGGCTGAATACGTACCATGTTCAGCCCATTCGTTGAACTTAGTGGGGTCAGTAGCTGTGGAGTGCTGCCATCAGGCAGTAAGCTTTTTTGGCATAGTTCAAACCCTGTATAACTTCTTTAGTGCTTCAACTCATAGGTGAGAAGTACTACGGACAAAACTTTCCCTTGTACAGGAACAGGATGGATTGCCCTTGTCTCCTCTAGAACTAGATGGTCTGCAGATGCTACAAAAGCACTGGGAGAGGGTTATGTACAGATATGTCACACACTCCAATTTATATCAAATGATGCCACAGAAAAGTCATCTACACGACACGAAGCTAAATCTGTGCTATCAAAATTGGAGAAACTGGAAACCGCTGTCTTGACAGTAGTATGGGAAACCACACTACAAAGGATAAGTAAAGTCAGCAAAACTCTTCAATCTAGTTCTCTTAATGTAGCAATAATTGTACCGTTGTATGACTCTCTGATTAAATTTGTGCAGGTAGTTAGAACAAGCTTTGATTTGTATGAAGCCAATGCTCTGAAACTTCTTGGAGAGGGTGCTACTTATACTTCTGCCCGGAAAAAGAAACCTGCCAAAAGTAGAATGCCAGATGACTCCAGTTTTGAAGAAAGACACGCACAGTTCAGTGAGAGGGAAGCATTTATATTTCAGTGCCATTATGCATTATGTGATGCACTATTGTCAGAACTAAACAAAAGAAAAGAAGCCTATGAAGTTATCGAGAGCAGGTTTGGTTTTATGTACAGCAGAATAGATGGTGACCTGGAAGACAAACTATGTTGCCGCAAAGGACTTTCAAAAACACTACGCAGATGATATTGATGATGAATTTCCTGGAGAAATTTTACAGTTTAGGCATTTCCTTAAAGGGGTTTGTGACCCACAAGAGCAGATGAAATCATTGAAAGAAATGGATATTCTACACACCTTTCCAAATGTAGACAATGCCCTTCATATTTTCCTCAGTATGCCTATATTAAATTCCAGCAGTTAGCATTCTTTTTCTGCTTTAAAGCGTATTAAAAGCTGTGATAGGTCCTGCTTATCTCAGGGAAAGCTGACTGGCTTATCCTTGTTGGCGGTTGAGCATGGCTTAACCTCTCAGCTTGATTTTGAAGATGTAATTTTAAAGTTTGCTGCAGCAAAGAGCAGAAAAAGACCTCTGAAATAGTCAGGTACAGTATTTTTAGGAAAATTTCCACTTTTTCAACTTCTCTTGAACTGAATTTATGAGATTTGGGGATCACTGCTTTTCAGCAGAAATTTATAACAGTGTAAAGCTGAAGCAGCCAATATATTGTTGCCTGGACATTCTTAAAATGTTTTATTTATTACTTTAAAAAGTAAGCTTTTATACAGCAATACAGGTTGTTCATAAACAGTTTTTACAAAAGAAGAGGGGTGATACTGGTAGTGCTCATCAAGCCCCAAGACGAACAATATTTACTATGGAACCTAGGGTCGCATTCCACTCTGAGTGTCAGAAAAGAGTAAAGTTACATGACAACGTTGATCCACCAACAGTGGAAGAAAACTAGATTTTCACGTTATGCTGGCTGATTTCGAAGCACCAATACTCTACAGCAACATGTTATTTACAGGGAAGTATTGATTTCCCTAAATTCCTTTAATCACAACTTTAAACTTCATTCTGTAAATTTAATACAAAACTGTATGTTTTAGAACAATAATCCTTTGAGTCCTGCTGTGCTTCAGTGTTCACCAATGCAAGTGTGCAAGCCATAAATTAGGTAGTCTCGTTTTCTTCCACGGTTGGTGGATCAAAGTTGTCATGTAACTTTACGGTTTTCGGGCACTAGGAGTGGAGTGCCACCCTATGTTCCATTGCAAATGTTATTTGCCTTTATGTGTACTATCACCCCTCTTCTTTTGTAAAAACTGTTTACGAACACCCTGTATATATATTATGCTTATTTGTGGGTAGATGTGATGTGGAGTAACTATATATAAATCGCTGGCAAAACACAAGCAAGTACTGGCAATATAATATGTGATATTTCTAGTTAATATCAGTAACATTTTCCAGATAATTTGGGGAGGGTTTTTGTGTGAGATTAAACAAAAAATTGTCGTGTTGTGTAATAAAAACCAGCAGTATGTGTATGTTTGTAATTATGGCTTACTAAGATAAACTATATACTTCAATTTCAAATACTGCATGGTTCTGAAGCAATTTTTAAACATTTTGACATTTTAGCTCCCAAAAGTTATATTTGAAAAATCTTTGGACTTAATTCGGGCAGGGTTTGAATCCCCCCAAACCTCTCTCTTAAATTAAATACACCCCTGGTTAATATGGTAATAGTATAGTTTAGACACACCTGGCCAAAAATCCAATGTCTAATTGAATTTTACCCGTCATATGGCTTTGTCACACACAACTGTTTCATCGATGAAGGTTCAAGTCTTTTCAGATGCAAATCAGTAGGACAACATAAAAATCTAGGAGAAAACAATATTTTTACCAGGTACTACCATAATTTAATGTCAGTCTTATAAATGCATTGTATTTATTAAATTATTACGCTGGATTGTAATACAGTCGCCCAAAATGGTCACACTACCTACTCGACTCCGTAAAGTAAATGTCGAGTGGAGGGGGCCTCGTTTTGGGTTGTGCCTAGGGCCCAATTCTGTGTAAGTCGGGCCCTGGTTTAACCATTTCTTTTTCTTCAAAGTTGAAGTTGCTTTTTATTAAAGATCCCTCAGCTGACACAGCTATGTCTGATACTGTTACCTTTCTTGAGATAGCAAAGCTAGAACTATATGGTAATGTTCGCTTCTGAATTTCAGTGAAACTATGACAGGACAAGTTGACAAACACTTCATTATCTGGATACACTATTCCATTATTATTATGGGTATAAGCCTGCTTATTGTTATTGCCAGCTATCAATTTTTCTTTCAAGGGAAATCCTGTGATACAATGACATGCTGATACCACAAACTGAAGTTCTTTTGTCTAAAGTATCAAAATATGCTAATTTGTTAGTTAAACAAAGATGTAGATCATAAAGTTCATGTTCCACCTCCGCAATGTCCTTCAGAGTGTCCTTAATAACAGCTCTAAGAATGGCAAACAAAGCATTGCTCACTGTTTCTGTGACATTCTGAGTAGTCAAACTTATAAATTCCATTGATCTTACCTTTCCCTTTTTTTTTTTTTTTGATTGGAGGTTTAACGACCACCATGAGCAACTCAGTGGGCTATAAGCAGTCGCCTGTCCCTAAATTAGGGTCAGACTCCAGGGAAGGATGGGCCGTAAGACAAACACAACATCCATGCCTCACTGGGATTCGAACCCAGACCCATCTTGGACGAATGATCAGAAGCCTTTGCTTAGACCCCTGCGCCACTGGGGCGGCTGATCCTCATATTCAATTCAGCTACGAAGCTGAAAATAATATATGCCTACCATTCCTTGACATTTTGATTACTTGCTCAAATGGAGCTCTCGCAATCACAATTTATCAGAAGCCTTGTCGCTGTTTTCTCACCTCCACATGCCAAGTACAATCACCCTTTGCAACAAAAACTCGGCGTCTTTTACAGTTGCGTATATTGCGTGATACATATGTTCAGATAAAGACAGTTTGGAAAAAGAACTTTATTTTCTTAAACGTACTGCAGTACAGCGAGGATACAACTCTTACATTATAGACAAGGCTCTAACAAAATTCCCGAAGCCGAAGGCTATCTCTACGTTAACCCCTGTGATGCGCCCATTATTCCATTTTCACTTGACATTGCCTTCAAAATTTCAAACCTTTAATTTTAAAGTGATTTTTAAACCCATAAACAAAATTAACCTTTTAGGATCAAAGGACTACGTTGAGACAAAAACTTGTGGGGAATTTATCAAATTCCATGTGAATGTGTCTCTTCGTATATAGGACAGACCCATAGAGCCTTGCGTTTTTGATTGAAGGAGCACAAGACGTACGTTCGGAACTGTGACCTAAAGAAGTCATTGATGGCTAAATACTGTGATGAAAAGAATTCAACAACCAAACTTGATATTTTGGAAGCTTTCCATATATATCAAAAGCCTTTGCAACTTCTTAATGACATGGCATCCACCCCATTTCTATCAAGCATGTGGAAGAAAATAACCAAAACCCGTGACTGTAAACACCATTTATGATATCATATACCATTTGAATATTTACGTGCCATTCATCTTGATGAAGCCAGGTCAATACCCATCAAAACCATGGTTGACTTGAAAAAGTCAACCATGACATACCACATTGTATTCTCTTAATATTTGTGACATACCACATTGTATTCTCTTAATATTTGTGACATACCACATTGTATTCTCTTAATATTTGTGACATACCACATTGTATTCTCTTAATACATATAATCGTCACAAGACTGTGGTCTTTGAAATCAAGAACTGTACCATTTAGACTTACATTCAGTACTACCAGTTCCTCTCTCAAAAACCATAACTTTGGTTTTTCCTTTACTGATACTCAGTTTGAATTTCATACAAACTTCGTACATCTGGGACAACATACTCTGCAACTCCCTTTTGCTCTCTGCCAACAGGACAGTGTCATCAGCATACAGCAATCCTGCTCACACGGATATCACCAAGACATAAACCAGTATTATCTATTTTGGCATCGTGCATCCATAAATATATTAAACGGCCATAGTGACATTACACAACCTTGTCTGTCTCCTGCACCAATAGTGAGAGATGGGTTTGCCTCCTCGGGGCACTCCGTGGGAACAACAGCACACAGAACAGCAACCAGGGCCTCTGTGAATCTTGGAGAGGTGACAGCTAGTTTTGAGTGACATTGGCAAAAAGACCCCAACTCACTGGGTTTTGTTCCAGAATCCTTAGGTTGAATGAACAACTGGAACCATCAGCTGTGAGCTAATCCGCCACACTGATGTACGTACCTGATTAAAAAGACACAGTAAATGAAATGAAGTCTTAAAACAGGCATCTTCATATGACTGAGTAAATTGGTGAAATGCTGTTTTGATTTTATTGTGAGCAAATTCCGCAAAAAATATTCTAGATATACACCCACTGCAACTTCTCATTTGCAGAGGAAAGAGAATGGTGTATCGCCATTTTTATAAACTTGTCTGTTAATGAAAATTTTGAGATCTAAAAAGGGAACACAGCTATAAATATTTTTTTTGAATAACCAACTTTGTAATTGCAAACTTTTAAAATTACACAACTTAAAAAAACAACCCTATTTTCTGTTTTACTAAACTTATGGATAGATCAACAGACAGAAACACACTTAAAAATGCAACATAAATTATATTTCCCACATAACTATAAAAATGGGCTGACATAAAAAAAGCAAAGTTGGACATTAACATTGTATCTCTTATTTATAACTCATATTTGCATGTATTCATGTTCATATTCTTAATAAGAAATTTCACTGGGGTATAAATAACTACTATGTAGTAAAAAATAGGAACTACTGGCGACACTTTACCTCATATGCCAGGCCCGACCAATTTGGGTTGACAGTAATACCAGGAACTTCCATAGCATGATTACAAAAACTGGCAAGCCCTTTTTTTAACAAAATATCATTTATTGTGCAAGATTCTGACTCACTCCACAGGTAAATATACAACATGTTTTCAGCCTGCAATGAAAGATGGAAAGAAATGCATATTATGATGTAACAAATAAATACAAGGGGAAGTACATTTAAACACTATGCAAATAGCAAATGCACAGAAACATTTTGTGATAAGATACATCATGAATGTTTTCAAAGATAAAAAATGAGAAATTAATCTTCACCCATTTCTTTCAGATAATGAAACAAAAATCATCTGAATTTCAGCATACTTTTTTGATACTACTGAACCATGAATATATGCTGAAGTAGAAAATTATTAGAAACACTAATCTAATAACATGTTAGGAATTCAAAACAGCCTCGATTCAACGTGGCATGGATTATAATGAGGTACTGATATTGTTCAACAGGTAAGCTCATCCAAGTAAATGTGATAAGTTTCCATCAACTGCTGAATGTTCACTGAAGAATCTGTTATGGAAATTAACAGATGGGTAGTTACACCAGATGATAACAATTCGTGTGAAAATCCGTTTATTTGGCGTAATAAATAGTAAACAGGCATGTGAGCTTTCACCACCAACGGGCGGCTTCTTCAGGCTTAAAATAACATCTAAAGAATATACAAGATTTAAATGCAATATAACATTAATATAAGCACAAAACTAAGTACAATGCTCGAAGGTGAAGGCGGGTGAAGGACATGGGTTAGGTGCGTGCTGTACGTAGAAACATGCACCATGCAAAAGGTAAGTCGAATGAAAGTTCATCATTGTACGCGATCGGGTCGGTTAAGATCTCAATGGATTCCCTTATAGCAGTGGCCTTGGGATTTGTGTAGGAGGCGACTTTCTTCATGTTGTCCCATTGCAGAGTGGCTGAATGGGTTGCGACTTCTTTCACTAATGCTGTATTTATTCTTCCTGCACCAACGTCTCTCTTGTGCTCAGCTAGTCTTACCTTGAAAGAGTGCTTTGTCATGCCCACATATTCTTTCATAAATCCGTCGGGGTAGATAAGCGGTATAGAATAAACTCCGGCGTCTGAAAGATCTGTGTTAGTGTTCCTTTTTGAGGTGAGGATTGTGGCAAGTGGTTTAGGGTCCTCTTACTCCGATGTAAAGTCCATATTTTCGGAGCAAGTTCTTCAGAAAATAAGTGAAATGTTGTATGTAGGGGCAGGATCTAATGCAGCAAAATGGGCTATCACGTGTCTGGTTGTCAGGGCTGGTGGACTTTATTTTTGCCCTTTTAACAATCGCTTCAATATTCTGAGCATCGTATCCTGCTCTGGTTGCAAGGGTTCGTAAGTCATTGAGCTCTTTCAGGAGCGTAGGTGGATTGGAACTGTGTGTGAAGGCCTGTCATGCCCTATGTCGAAAAAGGGCCATTTTGTGTACTATCAGACATGATGAGAAGGGCAGCATCACGTTCGGGGTGTGCATTGGTTTGTGGTAGACATTTGTTATTGGCCTTCCTTGTTGTGCCTTTTTGATAAGCACATCAAGGAACGGGAGCGTGCTGTTCGATTCCTGTTCCATCGTGAAATTGATGCAGGGGTGCATACTCCATAGTATTGAGCTGGTCAAAAAAACGATTGAGATCAACAGGGTCATGAAGCCAGATGAAGAATATGTCGTCTGCATATCTTAGCCATGTTGCTGGGATCAGGGTTTGAGCGCTAAGGATTTTTGCGTCTAGTGGCCGAAGGACAGCTTCAGCAAGCATGGTTGAAAGTGCTGATCTCATAAAAACTCCTTTAGATTGTTTATAAATTTGGGCTTTGAAACAAAAAAAAATTAGAGTCTGTGACAAGTTCAATAAGGTGGAAAATCTGGAGAAGCGAGTCTTGTTGAAACAAGGCAGACGTTTGCAGTGCTTGTTTAAGATTGTCAATGGCCTCAGAAATCGGGATGGACGGGTACAATGATACTATATCAAAACTACCCATAAGATGATTTACAGGTATGGAAATACTGGTGATTCTGGAGATGAAGTCTGTAGACGAGCGCAGAACACTGTCGGAGTCAGGCACGAAGGGTGTGAGGAAATGTACCAGTTCTTTTTCTAGGTGGTAGGTAGGAGCAAATCTGTGTGACACAATCGGTCTAATTTAAAGCTTCGGTTTATGATGCTTTAAATGTCCATCAAGTTGCGAAAAGGTTTATTGACGTGAGTGGCATCGGTCCGCGAGTGAATTTTTTCAATCGCGATTTTAGAAGCTCAGATTTTATGGCAAATACATCAGAAGCAAAAATTAACACTTATGCCCACTGGTGGCCAAACCATTCTTTACAAAAATTTAGAAATTACATGCAAAACATTTTCCATCTGGAGTTGCATCCCCTGAAGAATGTTTTTCTTCTTCAAATTGGAGTTTTAGATGAAGAGATATCGGGGAAAACGTAACTTACTTTTATGCCCCCTAGTCAGAACACAATTTACGCAAGAGCACACAGGGCCCATGCCCAGGACCCCCAATTTAAGCACTAACATTTAATTTGTATTATTATGGGCAGCAAAAACGGCGTGCACCAGTTAATTTTCACCGAGCACAAATATGCATCGATATGTTGCTTCAAAAAATCGATTATTAATATTCATTTGAAAGATGGAGATAAAATATTTACTTTTAATTTACAATTTTTGAACATTTATTGCTTCTTGCATTTATTAAAGTAGATAGTACTTGTGTATTAAGGCAGCACTTCCTGTGCTTTATACAATTATATGCGCAATTATAGAATAATTACGATTCCTGCCCGGGGATGGGGGGGCCCACCCCAAGTTGTTTGTGCCCAGGGCCCCACTAGTTTTAAGTCGGTCTCTGCCCCTAGCGGGAAAATCTATGCATAACTTGAAAAAGTAACTATACCTAAAATACTTTTTGACATAAATGGAATCGGAAGATAAAATAATTTTTTCAACTGGATATTTAGAAGCAAATATATGGAATAAAATATATTTTGAATTTGACATCATCCGCATTTACGCCCTCTAGCGGCGAAATTGCACACCATAACAACAACAACAAAAAAAGGATCATCACTTGCATATTTCAAGCTTCCCAATGCAACAAAAAATTTTCAAATTGGACGAATAGTTGCAAAGATACGGTGTCTACAGACGAACGGACAGACAAACCGATAACATAAGCATGATCATTTTTCCTGCCTTCCATTTTATGGTTGCTATCGTTGCTATTGTCATCCGTCCTCAGCAATTGTCCGGCAGTGTATATATATTATTATTAAACAGACAGCATCAGCACAGGCTCAGCAATTGTCCGGCAGTGTATATATTTTTGTTGTTTTCATGATTTCTGGCAAGTGTTTATTTTGTTAAAGGTTAAAAAGTGAAAAAAAAATCATTTTGTGCACACATGATTTTCCTTCTTCATGCAAGAATACCTTTTTATTTCAAAGGTATTCTTGCATGAAGAAAGAAAATCATGTGCACAAAATGTGTAACTTATTTCAACTATGTATGCTCAAACATGCAAATGAGCATTTTCTGGTGATAGTGATGTATCAACAGCAGCAAGGGTATTTCTTTTTTGTAGAATGGCAACAGTCCTGTTGTCTTGTGTTATCAGTAGGTGTGGTTGTCTGTGATGTTTGGATGTTCTGCTGGGTGGATTGTTTTTATCTCACTGCCATGAGATGTGTTGTGGGTGGAAATTCTCTTGTTTTCTGCTGAGATAAACTTTAACTGTGTTAACCTTTGGAGCAACATATAGTATTAAAAGCCTTATGTACGTATTATGTTGCAAGTTTCATGAACTGGGTGGAGTTTTTTGCCCTAAATAAGGACATAACACTTCTGTTTGGGGTCCATGGATGGAACCTCCAACAGAGGTCCAATGCGGTACTAACGCTGTTCGGAATGTGTACCGTATGTCAGTGGGAAATCGTCCTGCTGCTGATATTGTAATCACTTTTGTCCTTGGTATGTACCATCTCACTACTAAAATCTCATTCCAATCCAATGCCTCCTTCTTGGTGTGCAGATTTTTATGAAAATGAGTGTATTTCCCATGAAACCTATGCAAAAGAATATAATTTTTTCACTCAGTTCCGCTTCGGTCATGTTGAGCATTGCACATGCTTTTCATGCTGGAATTTTGACCTTGTCACACTTTAGAGGATGGAACAAAGGGCCAATATTAAGTTCTGCTTTAAATGTGGCAAATCTGCATCAGAAACATACAAATTGATGAAACAAGCATACAGTGATGTTTATTTCAGTTCAGGGTGTATGAATGATATTGATGTTTTCATGATGGTTGACAGTCATTGGAGGGCAATGAAAGGAGTGGACGACCTTCAACAAGCAACACTGATGAAAATGTGCAATCTAATCATGAACTGATCACTATAGATGGCCAATTAACATGTCAGATGATAGCAGAAGAACTGATGTCACGCATAGCATTATTTGTGATGTTCTTGTAAGCGTAAGGTGTGCGCTAAGCTCGTCCCACACTTTGTCACTCTGGAGAGAGTTGAGAGTGACTGCTTTGCAAAACTTAGTGGAAGTGGTGAATGGCGACCCCAGATTTTCTCAGGTAAGTGGTGATTAATCGTGGTGTCTTACGTATGACCCACCAACAAAATGACAAACTAGTAAATGGTCAAACCCGGAAAAGCCAAAACCAAAGAAGTTGAAGTTGCAAATCAAAACAATGACCGTTGTGTTCTTCGATTTTCATGGGATTATCCACCATGAATTTGTGCCTGAAGGACAAACAGTCAATGGCTTATTCTGCAAGAAAGCTGTGGATTGCTTTCTCAAGAAAATATGACAAGCTAGGATGTATTTTCATCAAAGGGAGAATGGTTCTTCTTCCATGGCAATGCTCTGTCACACACCTTGATCACTATTACCCAGTTTCTGGCTAAAAACCCGGTGACAACAATCATGCAACCCCCTCCCCCTACCCTACTTGCTTGAACTAGCCCAAGCAGACCTCTTCTGTTCCCAAAACTTAAAGCACCCGTGAAGGGAAGACGATATGGGTCAATTCCAGACATTTAAAGGACAGTGCCAATGTATTGTACTTGAAGATCATCCCAGAAAATGGCTTCCTAATGGCATTTGAAAGACTTATGGAATGATCCAAGCTGTGTATTGAAAGAGGAGAGAACTATGTTAAAAATTAAATCAACAAAATTGCAACAGGTAAGATACATTTTTTTCACTGAATTATTCCTGGAACCTTTTGGACCAAATGTGTATGTAACATACAAAGTCCATTACCAGTGGTATAAATAAATAAGGAAACAAAGGATTCATCTAATTTTGTCTACTAAATTGGAAGTTTACTATTATCAAGGTCTGGGAAAATGATGACTTATGTACACTCATCTTTGACCTTGTTTCCATTTTAACAGACTTTTATAATTTTTTTTACTCATATTTTGGAACTTCCTCCACTTCTTTAGATATAATTAAATTTTTGTAAGGCAGTCCAGTACCTGAAGTAGCACAGTTAATTAGATTTTATGGAAAACTGGAAATCTGCCACTGAAACATTACCAGAAAAGCAACTGGGGAAGGGGGATACTGCTAAATAGTTCTTGCACCTTAATTTTCAATATCTGCACTACATTCATTGCATTAGCTAAAACCTACAAGATCAGCACTTTGGGGCATAATTCACATTTCATGATTCCTAAAGCTGGAAATAAAGTGTTATAAAAGTATATTTTTTTCTTCAAGCTTCAAACACACAATTTCAACAATGCCCTACACATAAATGGTTATTTAAGCAAAATTACATGAACTGTTATTGACTGGCATCTATAAAAGCTTACCATATTATATCCAAATATAGAAGTTTTCAATCGCTGTTCAGAAGTCAACTCTACCAACAAATTTCTAACAGGTATGCGATCATCTGTCCAGGAATTCTGTTAAGATGAGAGAGAGACTTTATCCACTATGTGTAACACAGCATATAATCAAGTTTTTAAATTTGCACCCTTAAAAATACAGATTCAAATAATCTTAACAATAAGAAAAATTACTATATCCCTAAAACAGATATGGGCAAAAATACACTCATGACCAAAAGTTAAGTGTAATCAATATACATGGTCCATACGCTCCAAACGCTCTTACTTAAAATATGGTGAAACCATAGGTCTGTTCAACCTGTAACATACAACAAACAGCTGCCTACATGCTTGGGCAAACTTAATGCAGAATGTTAAAACTGATGTCTAATCAGAAACTCAGAATTACAGATAAATACTAAAATACCAAAACTGTCATTGAAAATGTGAACAGGTTTAATATTTACTAAACTTTTACATACGGTATACTACACTGATTTTGAAAAAAATATTTTTCTACTTTGGCTTTAGTTCAATTATTGAGGCAAATTACAGAATAAAAAACAACAACATAAAACTCAAAAATACATATGTGGCATTACTCTTGAAATGCTTCCATATACCACACAATCAATATATAAAATACTACTTATATTTAATGATTTTGAAATAATGCTTACATTGGAAATTTAAGGGTAAGGAAAGGTGAAATATTTGGAATTTTTTCAAAGGACTAATGGGATTGTTATTTCTTAAACACATAATCATGGGAGCAAGTATTTGTGTTACATTTTATTTAGGAAAGGAATTTTCAACATAATATTGATGCTGTAGCTATATTTTAAATTTGTACTTCACCAGCAAACAAAGTATGCATAAAAATTTCCAATGTGAAATGAAAAAGAATAACGGGAGAACCTGAAGTCCAAGGGCTGTGTACAACTGCATTCATTAGTGATGAAAGCAATTTAACTGGGCATGATTAGAAAACTAATTATAGAAGATGCAAAATGATTACTTAGCTTAGAAAATACTAAGAAACAACTAGATTTAAGTTTCTGATATTAGAAAGCAATCTGATTTTATGGCAGATTTTTATATAAAGTATTCATTAGAAAATTTCAATAAAGGCCAAAATAACCCACCAAAATAAAATAGAATTGAAAAAAAAATCAGCTATTTACTTCCACCAAAATAAATATAATTGAAAAAAAAAATCAGCTATTTACTTCCACCAGTGGCTAAAAAAGTATGTTACAAAAATTAACAAATGTCACAAAAAATGTTTCCCATAGCAGAAAGACAAAAGATTTTCAAATTGAACAGTTAAAAGAAGCGATACAGAAAGAAACATGATATAACTCTTAGCGGGCGGAAGAATTTTGAATAATGGAAAAGTTGAAAACAGGTGAAAAGCTTTCTTCATAGCAAAAGCTATGCTAAGGAAAAAACTTTTCAAATGCGTCTCCCGGAAGCAGAGAGAGCAAAAAAAAAAAAAAAAAAAAAAAAAAGGTTTGACCTTCACTACCCCCTAAGGGGAAAGTTGTACAAATTTGAAGAGGATCTTCTTACTGTTGTAAAAATCTTTTTCACTCTCAATCTTTACTATAGTGAATGGCGTACAGTAAAAAAAAAGAAATTTCTCAATAGGGTTTTTAGAGGCAGACATAGGCTGCAAATGGAAGTATACAAACACCACCCAGTGGCAGAGTTGTGAACCACAAACCTCCTCAAATACAAACCTAAAGAGTTCCATAAGGTAAATGGTATCCTGTGATAAAAGACTTTTTAAATCGGACATTTAGAAGTACGGATATTCAGAAAACTAGATTAAATATTTGCACCCCTTAGTGGCGAAATTGTGCATTATTTTGGGAAGAAAATACACATAAGGAGATTTCATAGTTACTAGTATCTGATCAAAAAAGAATATTTTTCAGTCGGGTTTTTAGTATTGCAGATATTGCTGTAAACGGAAACATGAACTACACCCTCTAGTGGCACCCTTGTGCGTTTAGAAATATTTAAAATTATATGAGAAACATTTTGCACCAAAAATGTTCTCCAAAAAAGAAAGAATTTTTAATTGCACTCCTAGAAACAGAGATATGGGCAAAAATAAGATATACGTGTACACCCCTGGTGGAAAAAGTATGCACTATTTTAAGTAAGAGGTATTCTCAAAAAGTTTTCCGAGGTGAGTGGTATCGGTTCACAGAAGAATTTTTTCAATCGAGTTTCCAGCTCAGATTTTGTTGCAAATACGTCAGAAGCCAAAATAAACACTTATGCCCCCTGGTGGCCAAACCATTCCATTCTTTACCAAAAAATGAGAATTTATATGCAAAAAATTTCTCCTCAAGAGCTATATCCGACGCAGGAAGAATTGTTCAAATCAGACTTTTAGAAGCGGTGGTATTGGAAAAATGGTGATTTACCTTTACGCCCCCTAGCAGAAAATTTTATGCATTATTTGAAAAAAAGGCCTAACTAACTAAAAGGAAAAAGAATTTTTTTAATTGGATATTTAGAAGCAAATATATGAAATAAAATGCATTTTAAATTCGATACAATCTCCGTTTGCGCCCTCTAGCGTCGATCTAAGGCGGTGGTTGATGGAATTTCGTTATTTCGACCATCGTAACGGCTAAATATCGGCGAAAATCGGGAGAATTTGACATTTATCCAGAGGGCAGGAGGAATGGCTGAAATTCCGGAGTCTCCCGCCTAAATCTGGAGAGTTGGCACGTCTGTGTTGTGCATTTACTTTGGGCAAAAGGATTTCCTGCAAAGCATATTCATATCATGGAAATGTTTCTTGTTTACTGTGAGAAATGTTTGTTGCATAAAGTGGTACACAACTGGGTCAATAAATTATCTCAAGGATGTTCAAAAATTACTGATGAAGACTGATCTGGTCACCCTGTTCAGATTGTGAAAGAACTGTGAGGCAGGAGGAAGGGATGATTCGAACTGACAGGTGAGTAACGATAGACAGCATAGCAACTGCAATAGGGTGTTCTCATGGTCTAGCCTGCAGCATAATGCATGATTGCTCAAATTTCCAAGAAGTATGCATGCGGTGGATGCCCAGAGAACTGACTCAGGAACACGAAACGAACTGAATGGGCCTGTCCTTGCAGCATCTCTCTCAGTAAGCATGTGAAGGAAGAGATATGCATAACAGGATTGATACTGGGCACAAATCATGGGTGAATCACTACCAATGCGGATCACAATGCCAGACCTCATACGGCTCAACTAACCATGTAGAAAATTGAACAATTAGGCTTGAAACTTCTTGAACTTCCACTTTTCAACCCCGATATGAGTGATTTTCACCTGCATGGTCCACAAGAACTCACCTTGGTGGCAAACGTTTCATGGATAAAGAGGTTGAACATGAAGTGTGAAGGTGGCTGAGACAGCACACCAAAGACTTCTATGCTGCAGGTTTCGATATATTGATAAAGCGATGGGATAAATGTATCAGTATTGGTGGAAATTATGCGGAGAAATAAGGGGAACTGTAAAGGTATAATAAACGTTTTTCAAGTTCATACTCACTTAGTATTTTTTAAATAACTGTTTGAGACTTATTTGCTGACCATGGTGTCTATCATTTTCAGGAGACTCAATTTCTTGACCTTTCCTTGACTTTTACGGGACATTTCTTGACCCTAAAGCTAAGTTTTCTCGACTATTCTTTCTGTCAATAGTGTAGGAGTTTGGCAATTTTAATTAATTAAATATAAAATCTGATTATGTAATTAAGAAATTAAAAGGGTAAATTGAGTATATAAAATGATTTCTAAAAAGTTAAAATAAATAGCAATATTTTTACCAATAAGTTTGCATTTAGTGAAAAACTCAAAATATCGCACTATAAAGAATCACTTGTAACCGGAAAACCTGCATGTTACACAAAAATATGTAAAGTAAGTACAGAAAGTATGTTATAAAGGTTTAGACTGTTATCAACAACTAAAATTAATAGCAATTTATTTCAATTTTTGATAACACTTAATGAGCAAATAAATGCTATTCAAAACAAGCTTCACACTCTTGCACAAAGGATCCGAACATATACACAACTGAAGAACTGCACTCAAATCAGGGTCACACTTATTAATTTTATTTACAAGCTGTTCTATGATTTTGAAAGTTTTATCAAGAATGTTTGTTAGTGTACATTTTCTTTAGTAATTTATTCAACTGAGTCTTTTTATGAGCCACTTTCCCTGACCATGTTTCCAGTTCAATCAAGCCCTCACTGCTAAATCTTTTGCTGCGTGAGGCTAACAATTCTTGCACATCATCAGTTTCCAAATTAAGCTTTTCAGAGTAGCTAGTTATTAATCTAACAGTTGGTTCAAATCCTTCCAAATCAGTCACAAATTGTGGACAAAAAGTTTGTCAAAGTCCAACCATGCATTACCGTGAAATCATTTTTCATGCACTATCGAAGTTCCTGTGATACTGTATACAAAATATTATAATCACGACTAAACTGTCTAACAGTTGCCTTGTCCTTACTACTAATGGTTACTAAAATAAGCTGTCTTCAGATCACGATGCGATAAATAATACAATTCAAAAGTGGCAATAGCTCCTTGTTCCATAGGTCGAACTTAAGGTGTGTTTGTTACGTAGCAAAAGAAAAAAATGTTTACATAAGAGTATGGTCTGTTGAATATGTGGGGTGGCTAGGACCATTTCATAGAATTTGAAAGTTTAGTTATTAACTCACCAGTCTCATATTTATTATGTCCACTTTTTTTTTTAATTTTATAGGTTTCTGCAGCATTTTACCAATATTTCATTTTCAGCACCACTTTTTCTTTTATTGGAAGACATTTTTACAAGAATGTCCTTAGTAAATCAATAAAAAAGCAATACCAATGTGAATTCCTCCTTCTCCGATTAGAGAAGCCAGAAACAAGCGTAGCATAAACAAAGATTTCTAGACTTCAAAGGAGGCAGCTTCCAATTGGTGGAAAATTTCAGCATGATGTTAATAAGTTATGCTGGGAATGGGTAAAAAAAAAAAAAAAGTTGTACATACGTTATAGTGAATATGCATTAAGTAGACATGTAAAGCTCAGTATTATTGTGCATACATAAAATTAAAAAAAATATCTAAATCAAACACTTCTTCATTGGATAACATTTAGCCCCCAGGGCACTAATGAAGAGCTTTAACAATCTAAATGTAATGTATGACAAAGTTTTAACTCTGCAGTTTGTTTGTATGTGCATGCTACTTTAATTTCTGCTTCTATTGCATTATCTTCTTCAGCCTGTTCCAATAACTTTTTCTTTCTTTCCGTTTTTCAATTCTTCCCACAGCGCATCTGATTTCCTTTTCTTTCTCTGCTTGCTGACTTTTCTGTTTTCTTAATGCTTCTTTACATTTGATGCAACATTTAGTTTTATTATTTTGAATATATGACCTGATTATTATTTTTTTTAATATAATGTTATTCTGTCCATCTACTTTACACTTAATACATTTATATAGATTTTTTGGGTGAAGTTCCATCAGGAAGTACCCAAATCTAAGGTTAGGCCTTTATTTTCATTTATTTATTAATTCGATTTTTGTGCCTAGCCTAGGCTTATTAAAAACTTTGAGTGTGATATTTTTGTGTTTGTTTACTCAACATGCAGTGGATTTATAATTATTGTCATGGTGAAATTCCATCAGAAAGTATCCAAATCTGCAGTCAGGCCTTTTTTTTTTTTACTTTTTGCGCCTAGCCTAGGCCTGACTAAAATTATACCAATTTTTATGGCACAATTCCATTGGGAAGTACCGAAATCTGCAGTTAGGCTTTTTTTTTTTTACTTAGCCTAGGCCTGATTAAATTTTTTGAAAATGTTGAAAAAAATATGAAATAATTCTCCAAAAGAGTGGAAGTGCACTGACTGACATTCGGAAAATTATACAGATGCAATTTTAAATGCCTATACATCCCTTTATACTGTTTCGCTAAAAAAAAAAATTGAACAAAAAAGAAAACGAGAAAGATGACACCGAATTTTGAACTGTAATAAGCACGTCTTGAATTTTTTCTGAAACAAATTAAATTTATCAAAATTATTCAAAGCCAATGCAACTGGTTAGAAAAATATCAACCAGATTTCTTCAATTGATAAAACATCCAGAAATAGAAACAGCTACTTACTTCCACCAGCAGCTAGAAAGTATATAACAAAAATTAACAAACTGTGGTATTGAAAAAAAAAAAAAAGTATTGGAGACAGATTTTCAAATCGAACAGTTAAAAGAGAGAAATAAAGAAAAAAACACGATATAACTCAATGCCTAACGGGAACGTAAAAAAATATTCATGGAAAAAATTAGGCTAACGAAAAAGAACTTTTCCAAATATGTCTCTCAGAAGAAGAGACAGTGAGAAAAAGGTATTGACCTTTATGCACCCTAGCAAGAATTCTGTGCATTGTTTAACACTTTAACGACCATGACCCAAAAATCTTGCATCACTCTAAATTACATAACACCCGAAACTGTCTGCTGTTTCACTTCTTTTTTTAATAACAACAATAGTGACTGAGGGTGACTCCTGCTGATCCCCCATAGGTCGAGAACATTTGAAGAATAAGTAAGGATAAGAAATCTGACTCACTCTAAACAGGTGTTTCGGGAGTCTATGGCCGTTTGTACATACGGGCATTTTGGGCATTATGATCATTAAAGGGTTAAAGAAGATAATGTACCACATCTCTATTGTGGAGAATGGCATACAGTAAAAATAAGAAATTTCTCAATAGGATTTTTAGAAGCAGAGATACAGCTGCAAGTAAAAGTACACAAACACCACTTAGTGGCAGAACTGTGAACAATAAAACTCCTCAAATACTAACCTAAAGTGTTCAACAAGGTAAATGGCATCCAGTGATGAAAGAATTTCTTAAATCGTACACTTAGAAGCAGAGATATATAAAAAAAAAAAAACATAAAAAAAAACAGATTGAACAATGGCACCCCTAGCGGCAAAATTGGGCATTATTTTGGGAAGAAAATACACAGAGTTTTCATAGTTAGTAGTATCTGACTGAGAATCTTTTATATTGGATTTTTAGTCCCGCAGATATTGCTGTAAACGGAAATGTGAGCTAACGCCCTCTGGCTGAGTCGTTCGTTACTAGGGTAGTTTTGACCAATGGGGAAGGGTTTTTTTTTTTTAGAGGTCAGGGGATGGCAGTTAAGATTCTCGAAGAAGTTTGCTCTCTTGCTGGCCTGCAGTGAAAGTCGAAAGAGGGAGGTCGATTTTTCTCTTCGCCACTTGGCGGGGAGAGGACCAGCAGAAAGAAATGGTTCAAAAAGTCTTTCTTCGATCTTCGCACTAGGCATGGAAGGAAGCACTGGGGCCTCTTGGCCCTGAATGGATTGCTACTCTGTTCTCGTGGCATGGAGTACATGTTTTGATTTGTACTTCGAAATAGACAGATGAACTGATTCTTTTCAAGGATCTCGTGACCAGAGGCAAATTGTTCACCGATTCATCCCTCTACCCCGTAGTGGAAGACTGCGTTATTGAGCAGCATTGGAAAATGGCCTCAGCTAAAGAATTTCTTCCTGCCCACCTGTACGTTGAGGGGCCTGCCGGCCCAAATGCTTTCGCCACTCTGCTCATCATATAAAATTGAACGACTGAGACGTGGAGAAAAAAACCCAGCTTCCAGCGGTATGTTTTGAACTCGAGCTCTCATGGTGTTTCTATCGGAGACCCTCCTCCTCATACCAACCTTCTTTCCTCACTGTAGCCAGGAACTGGGAAGGCGCAATCATGTCATCATGCCTGGTCCACCATCAGGGAAATCCAAAATGCCGTTCTGTTTCCTGAGGAGTGACCAAACCCACTGATGTCTGCAGGAACCAAGGCTGACACCCTGCACACCAGCTCCATGTAGGAAAGTCTTTCTGAACACACACCCCCGAAAAAACTCTCCCCTCTGAAAGCGGGGACAGACGGACCGGAAAATTTTGAAGTTTTTGTTGGCCTTGTGCCATGTGTGTGACTTCGCGATGTGCTCGGACCAGACCTGAAGGTAAAGATACTTTTTGTTTTGGCATTTCAAAAAAAAAAAAAAAAAAAGCACGTTAGGGTTACTCTGAAATATTTAACAAATGTGGCTTTTTTTTTGTTTTTTTTTTCGGTGGGGCAGTACATTTAGAGTATATATATTTCTATGATTTTTCGAGGCTAGCTAGGTATGGGAACCATGCCAATATTATTTTGTCAGGTCTTGTATTTTTGCCCAAATAATGGTTAGCATGGGAAACTTCCTGTCATATTTTTATTTTGAGCTAAATTATAAAAGAATATAATTTTTACATGTCTAAGGAGTATCTGATATCATAATTGTGTTATAAGCTATTTTGAAGAGCAACCCCTCAGATCAGTTATTATTAGTATTAAGGAAATTTAACTCTCATTGCGCTTAGTAATTTTATTTTATAAATTGCAGTTGTATCCATAAAAATAGGGTAAGGGACATGTAGTAAATTGTTGTGCTTAGAGGCAGGGTATTGTGATCCTTTGAGTTTGGCAAATAATGGTTGTAAAATTTTAACATTTTGTAGTAGTTGTGGCTAGAGACAATATCAGCAAATGGATGTGAAAGCGGATTTTCATGAGGGAAAGATATCAAAAGAGGGCATACACGCAGACTAGGGGGCATATGTATAGTGCGGCGGAAGAAATATAAAAGTACAGGTGGATAAGCTACACTTTGCCCACCATTTCGGTGTATAGGTCTGATGAATTCACAACTCATTCTCCCCACCAGCCTGAACATTGAGTTTTTTGTTTTTTTCTGGGTGAAAGTTTGTTTTCGAAGAAAGTGGATTTGAAAATTGAATTTGCATAGGGGGAAGGGTATTGAAGAAGGTATGCAAACTGACTAGGGTTTTCGAAGAGTGAGGCCTGTTTATTACCTCTGTACAGTGAGATTTCTTTGCAAAGTGATAGGTTCTTAGGAAAAAGCGATTTGGTGTTTTTTTCTGGGAAATTAAGATATTGTGTGGTTCCTGGAAAAAAAGGTGATTTAGTGGTTTTCTGGGAAATAATGATATTTGGTGATTTTTCTGGGAAAAAAGGGATTTAGTGTTTTCTGGAAATAGAGATATAGTGACAATTTTTCTGGAAATAGGGATATGATGAGATTTTCTGGAAATAGTATGTTTAGAATGGTGTTTCTCTGGGTGCTGTGTACCTGGGGAAGAATAAATTGGGGCAAGAGAGATCTTGCAGGAGGTTTCTCCCTACGTGGACATACTTCCTGTTTTGAAAGAGCGTGAAAAGAGGATAGATTTGGGGGAATTTGTTCTTCGACCCCAAGTAAAACCATCTGCCAGTAGGAATGTAGCTCTGAGCAAGGTGCGTTAGAGTGTTGTCCCAAAAACAGTGAGCGAGGAGGAAATGTACACGGTGATGTGTCACACATATTGACTTCCCATTACATTGCATAGGCTTCACGATCCAATTTCTCGCCTTCAGCCTGAATAATGTTTTCTTCAGAGGGTAAATTTTATTTTCAAAGAAAGGTCTGATAATCTGAGATGTTTTTCCTAGCCAGTACCTAACTTATTTACTACATGGGTTTGATAAAATTGGTAAAAGTTTAAATGATGTAATTTTAAGAATTTGGATTAATTTGTTTATGAATTGCCTGTTAGAAATGGTTGTGTAGTTTGGGATTGTGATGAACAGTAGGAGTGCATATAAACATGAATTTAAGTCCAAGAATGTTGGGAATTAGTGTTTGCCTTTTTATTTACATAAGATATTAATTGAGTACTCAGTGCAAGTTTGTATTGGTGAAGTATTTGAATTGCAAATGAGGATAGTGTGTATTTTAAGTCTTTTTGTCAGCATTGCAATTTAAGGAAAATGTTTGAGATAATTGAGTACGGTATTTAGTGCAGTATGTCAATAGGGTGTCTAGAATTGATTCAGTACCAAGTAATGCTAGAGTGTTGCGCTATTTTATTGTAAGACAAATTGTCCTGGGAGTGTAGAACCATGTATTAATGTAACTCTTGGGTATTTGTAAATTTTTGCTTAGTTGTAATTTTAAAATTTATATGGGTAAAGGAAACTGGTTTGAGGAGGTTGTTCGAAAGGGCTTATTCAAAACTACAGAACACGTAGTCTTATAACTTTTCACACTGTGCCGAGAGGAGAGAGAGACATTACACTTCAGCGACATAACTTATCCACCATGTAAAATCAAGTGTTTATGTGTTTCGCAAATCACTAATATTTCTGTATTCTCTCAGAAAATTTGAAAATTACATTGCCCTCTAGCGGGAATTGAACCCGCATTCCTCAGTTTGTATTCAGGCATGCTATCCAATCGCTGTGAATAATCTTGTGAATTTTTCATGTATTTATGAGCAACATTTCTTCCTTAATTTCTAGACTGATGAAAAACTGGACATACTGACTGCACAGTAGAAATATCTCAGCTTCTTGTTAGCCAAAATGAAAGGAGACTGTTAAATATCTGGAAATGTTTCATAGGAAAATAAATATATATTATTTTTATCAGATGATTTTAATTATTACTTTTCCTTTACAGTTCAGGCAGGCTCTTTAGTTGACTGAATGAAACAAAATATTGCACTGGTGTCTTAATAAGATTATAATAAAAATATTTGTATATTTGTATACACAAATTACTTAAAATATTTCATTTAATCATAAGGACACTCCCCAGCCCCCTGGTATTAGTACAAGCCTAGGCCCATGACAATAATGCACAATGACTACCATAGAAGATGGAAGATTAAAACTAAGGTATCAATCTTATTAACACAGTAACAATTTCTGAAAATTCTCTTTCTAATAAAGAAAAACCTATTGTTTAAAATAATAATAAAACACAAAACAATCTTAATTCTGCATGTCACAATCGCAAAAAAAAAAAAAAAAAATATATATATATATATATATATATATATATATACAGTCGAAACCGTTTATAAGGAAGTTGAAGGGAGTTAAGAAAAATTTCGTTATACGCAAACTTCGTTTTATCCAATTTTGCCTTAAATGTATCAGCAAACGAGCAAAAGTTATGTAAAAAATCACATACAGTATACTACTATAGTACGTATGTATTAGAAAGCAGAAGTACAATAATTGAAACATTTACCTTTAATTTTTCATTCACACTTCTGGAAGTAACTATCCAGAGTTGCCTGTTTTTGGGATTGAACAATTGCTGTAGACAGCTGTTTTTCTATTTGATCCAACAATGCTCAACAAAACAGATTTTTTGACGCAAAAAAAACACGCAAATTATCAAGACTTTCACAATTGCCACCACATTTGATATTTTTTTAACTCTTGCGTATTCTTCCTCCTCATCAGTGGACGCGTCATACTGAGAGTTCAACACGCCATCAACGATGTCTCCTGATCTGTATTTTCAGATTCCGTTGAGATGTCATCGTCAGCCAGCAGATAATCTGGAAAAGATAAATCTGATGAAATGAGCCCTTTTGCACTCAGGTGATTCCATGTTTCGTCTTTAGTAGTAACCACTGTGTCTTCATTTACTACTGAAATACCAAAACCAGCACGTTTCCAACAATTTTTTATGGTTACATCAGTTACGGTAGTCCAAGCATTAGATAGCATATCACATGCCATTCGGACATCGATGATAGTTGGTTGCCTCTTTTCCACGTTAATAAGAATTTTTCTGAGTAAAATTTTGCGGTAATGAAGTTTTAAGTTTCTTATAACACCCTGATCCATGGGCTTAAGTTTTGATGTAGTGTTTGGCGGAAACCGATGTACATTTGTAGACGTTAACATTATGTTAGACGAATGTCCTGCACAATTATCGATAAGCAGCAGAACTTTCCTATTTTTCTTTGTCATTTCGTTGTCAAATTGTTTCAACCATTCTGTAAAGAGTTCCGATATCATCCACGCTTTCTTATTAGCTCTGTAACTTACTGGTAAGTTTTCACCTTCTTGAAGCATCTGGGATTTTTTGATTTCCCAATTACGAAAAGTTCCCTTCTATCGGATCCATCCATATTTGCGCACAGGAATACAGTTAAACGGAGTTTTGAGTTTTTCCCACCAGAACATTTTTCACCTTTGAAAGCTAAGGTTTTTTCTGGCAATAACTGATAAAAAACACCAGTTTCATCAACATTGTAAACATTGCAAGCTTCATACTGCGAAATTAAGGTTTCACTTGATTCCACCCACTTTTGGGTTGTTTCATCATCCACGGAAGCACTACTCTCTCCGCAAATGGACTTAAATATGATTCCACAACACTCTTTAAATCTTTGAAGCCAACCACTGCTTGGCTGAAAATCAGGTTTTCCTAGAAGTCAGGCGAAATCTAATGCTTTTTAACACTTTCCAACCGTAGGTTGAAGAACATAAATGCTCCAGCTTTGTCCGTCTGTCCGCACGATAACTGGCGTAAAAATGGGTCGATTTTGATGAAATTTTAGTATATGGTAGGGGACCACCCGGGGACGAACCCTATTGAAAATGGGACAAATGGGGTCAAAGGTCACGACGTAGGAGCGGGATCGTTCCATTACCCTTATGCATCATAACTTGCGTAAATATGGTTCGATTTCAATGAAAGTTTACTATGTGGTAGGAGACCACCTAGGGACGAACCCTATTGAGAATGGGACAAATGGGGTCAAAGGTCACGACGTAGGAGCGGAATTATTCCATTACCCTCATGCGTCATAACTTGCGTAAATATGGTTCGATTTCAATGAAACTTTACTATGCAGTAGGAGACCGCCTGGGGACGAACCCTATTCAAAATGGGTGAAGTGGGGTCAAAGGTCAGGACATAAGATCGGGATGTATTCCATTGCCCTTATGCATCATAACGTGAGTAAAAATGGTTCGATTTCGATGAAATTTCAGTATGTAGTAGGGGACCACCTGGGGACGAACCCTATTGAAAATGGACGAAATGTGGTCAAAGGTCAGGACATAGGATTGCGATCCATTCCATTGTCCTAATCCCATATTATTAAGGTGGACGTCAAGTAATTTTGCTTCCTATACTTCCAATGAAAAAACTTTTGTACACATTTCCTTCACAATTAATGTGTTCCCAAGGATGAAAATTTGAACATCGATTAAAATAACTTCATATTATAACTTGGAAAACTTAATATTTTCTAAAACATAACCATAATTATATTAAAAATCAATAACTTTTCCTTTGGTGGTGTTGAAACCAGAGAAAAGATGGCGCGACCTGTACTTTGATGACGTCAGTGGACAAAAAAATGATGGGTTGCATAATTACGGTTATGGTTTAGAAAATATTAAGTATTCCAAGTTATGAAATGAAGCTATTTTAATCGATGTTAAAATTTTCATCCTTAGGAACGCATTAATTGTGAAGAAAATGTGTACAAAAGTTTTTCCATTGGAAGTATAGGAAGCAAAGTTACTTGACGTCCACCTTAAAGTAGCAATTCTTGTATGTATGTACGTACATTTTATTTTGAAAACGGCTCTAAGAATTTTGATGAAAGTCGTTAATCTACCGTTTTCTGGTACTAGAAATCGATTTAGCTTGATCGCAACTTTAGAAGAATTTGTTTAGTGGGTTAAATAACCACCCCGAATTATAACATTTTTAGTGATGGCGTTGTTCCATTAATGTTACCAATGCTTAGAAATCTTATGACGTCACAACTCGCGTTTGAGAATGTTGGCGCACGGCACGCCATCTGTCTCTTTACGTCACGTGTTGTGTGTGGATCCTACTAAAGATTTATGACGTCACACTCTTGCGGCAGGGCAGATGGTCGCAATTCCCATCTGCCTCATTAAGTCACGCGTTGTGTGCGTATGTCGGTCAGCACGATAACTCGCATAACAACCGTTGGATTTCGATGAAATTTTAGTATCTGGTAGGGAATCACCTGAGAAGGAACCCTATTTAAAGTGAACGAAATAAGGTCAAAGGTCAGTACATAGGAGAGGGATCCATTCTACTGCTGTTATGCGCCACAACTAAAAAGTAAAAATGGTTCAATTTCGATGAAATTTTAGTATGTGGTAGGGGACCACCTGGCGACAAACCCTATTGAAAATGGGCGAAATGGGGTCAAAGGTTAGGACACAGAAGCGGGATCTATTCCATAGCCCTTATGCATCATAACTTACGTAAAATTGCTTCTATTGCGACAAAACTTTATCATGTTATTTCGGAGGTATACCAAGCCGGTTCTGTTGAATATCATCGAAATGTGATCAAACGTCAGGGCACAGGACCGAGATTTATTCCACAGACATTATTCTCATAACTTGAGTGATAACTTGAGTAATGATTTCTGTAATGTTGGAAAGCGTATTATAATCAATGCATTGCATGATTTTACCATCTTGTTCCTTCAGCAAAGGGCCAGAGACTGCAACATTTTTGCTTCTCACTTCTTGGAACCACTTTAACAGCGCTGCTTCCACGTCTGTATAAAGATCTTCACGAAATCGTTTTCTATCATGGCTAAAAGAACCTTCCGAGAACTTTCGCTTCAAACCATCCTTATTTTTTAAAATTGTGGATAGTGAATTTAACGGAATGTCAAATGTTTTGGCTACGTCACACTTCTTTTTCCCTTTCTCCACCAAATTGATGGCTTCAATTTTTTCACTTAAACTCAGTGTTTTTCGTTTAACAACTGACATGATTCGCCAGCTTGTGTTGATGCGTTCTAACGAACGAATTTGTGAGAAAAATTGCTGCTTCCAAAGCTTTAAACCATCAGATGCGCCCGCTTAGGAATTGCAGAAGTGCGAATAAGACAAATATCTGCCTATCTGGTCCATCCGAACAATTTAACATACGGCCCCAAAACGAAGACGCTGACACTGGACACCCCTGGCATGATTCCCCAACACCCCACCCCCTGATCCTTTGTCGCATTCCTCCTTCTGTTCTCAAGCTGGGAAACAGATCATTTACCCTCTAAGCTCTTGGGGTAATGAAGTGGGGGTCCCTCCAGTGAAGGAGGATTAAGGAAAAGTGGGGAATTCCGACACCGCCTGGCTAGTCTTCGGGCATTTCACTGAGTCAGAGGTCTCAAGATATTCTGAAGAAGAAAAAAGAAAATGGCTACTCTCCCGCAGGAGAAATGTTGAATGGGAAAAAGGCAAAAACTTCGTTATATATGATTTTGGACAAAACTGCTTTCGTAATATCCAGTTGAAATAACATTACGATGGCATTGAAAATTCAGGGAACTGCAAAGACATCGTTATATATGAACCTTCCTTATATCCGAGCTCGTTATATGAGGGTTCAACTGTATATATATTACAGATAAATAGAAAAGCAAATGAAAAATTTAACTTACACCAATACAGGGCTTCACATTTGCCATTTGAACTTTTACTGCTTGAGAAGGCAGGTCATAAAATTTCTTTCTGTTAAATTATTAAATATATTATGTTGAAAACAAATATGGTAACAAATGTATCACATAAGATCATACACATCAATCTAAAATTGCAGAAATAATTGATTATGCAGGATTTCTTTAAATATATTAATTTATAACATAACGATGATGCACACAGGATATTAATAAGTAACATGAAACACAGATCCAATCAGCAAAATTTGTAAGTATGCATGAATTCACAATACACACATTAAAACATGGGGAGGGAGATGAACAATGTCTATAATACAAACAATAAAAAAGTGAGAAATACCAGATTTCGGAGTTTGGGGGCTCATGCTTTGGCATGAAAGAATGCAAAAATATATATTTTAGATTTAATAATGTTAATAATCTATTTAATATTTTAGATATAGATTACCTACAACTGCTATAAAACTAAAGGTTATTACACTAAGGTGTAGGCGCTTCAGAAATAACTCCAACTTCTTGCAACATTACATACTTGCCAACTTTGGAAAACGTGCATCAGTAAAACTTTTGCATGAATGCCATTTACCACAAAACAAAACATAATTATATTAATAAATATGCACTAAAAATCTCTGCATATGCCATAATAACTAAACTAGTATTATCTGCATTTAAAATAATAATTTAGAAAACCATAAAATCAAATCTTAATTTTGTTCAATGTTAGCCTCGCAAACCCGTGGTGTTTCAAAAGCAAACTAACCGTTTCCTGTAAAAAAGAAATATTCACTTTAAGAGTACCTACACATTGCATTCAAAACTATATGTTACATACCTTCTACTCTTCATCTTGTGTATCAGGATTATATAATATTGTAATCACTTTCATGACTTATATCACATGCAGCAGAAAATGGCCCTTCTCGAAAAAGTTTCACAACAGCGGAAGTTCAATCTAAAGCCATTTCATGGACAATCGCCATGCCATCGCTTTAGTCTTCCCACAGCCATGAATGTTTGGCAGTTTCATCTTTTTTAAACATCTGCCAAAAAAGTGGACCACCATGGCTGGCAGCACTGAGTGGCACGCTGTGTTGTATAAAAAGACTTAAACAACAATTCTGCACGAGTTACATCTCCTTGATTATTATCTGATGTTTTAAAAAACATGGTCAGTTTGGAGTTACTATCAGTACACTTCACATTACCTTTGTGTTAGGGACCATTTACATGACAAAAAATATAGTTTCTGCCTACGTGGGCAATGTTCAAATTGTTTAGGCAAATGTTGCAAAATGCAAATTTTACACCTTCATTAGATTTCCTGATATGGAATTGTGCGGTGTATGCTTCCTGATAAAAGTTTGAAAATAACTTTGAGATGGTATAATCTTAGTACCGTAATTTTCGTCGTACCATCCGCAGATTATCTGCTAAAAATATAGGTTCTGCGAATAATACCTTTGATTTTTTTTTTTTTTAAATCCACAAGATAATTGTGCAAAAGACATGTATAATTGGAAAAGGAACTCCCTCGAAAATTATTTCCTCAGGTCAGGAGTTTGTACGGAGTGGGGGGGGGGGGTCATAATGAAAAATCGGGGAAGTTTCAGGGAGGGACGGGGGGGGGGGGTCACTTTGTGTCGTTGAGAAGGACAGCTCTGACTGCCATGCTGTCTCTTTTTGGAAAGCAGCCAAAGAAGTACACACAGCACTTGCTGCATGAACCTATGAGTTCCTCTTCCAGATCTCGTGTGCGCCATGCCCTCTGTTTAGTTCATCCTTTGCTGTTTTGAGTTGACCAATGCTTTGCTGCTGATGTTTTCATTTGTTGCTATTCATGATGTCATTGAAAAAGAAACATTTCAGTTACACAGTCGAATTTAAACTTAAAGTGGTGGACACAGTTGAGGATATGATAGAGTTACTGGGTGTTAGGTTTTGACGTAACACTTACCACGCGGAAAGCCGCGTTCTAAAACGTAAACAAATCCGCCGCTAAATTTTGCGGGAGAATTCCCAGAAGTCTAGCCTTTTTTTTTTTTTTATTGGCCTACGTATCAACCAATCCCCCAACTTCTGAAAGCAGGATTTCCTCCAAAAACTTTCGACTTATACGCGAGTACATACGGTATTTCTATGACTTGTTCTGTATCAGCCTTTCATCATTGGCAAGGGGTAATGCAATACTCTGGAGCTGAATCGCCGTGATCTATGGATGCCAAGCCACTGAGCTTTATCTATCCGGAGATAAAAATATGAAAAAGTAACCTTTAAAAATGAATTTCTTCATTTAATAAAATCATTTTTTTTCTTACTTCTTTGGACTCGTGGATCATTGTGTGACCAACTTTTCTGTCGAAAATTCCACTTCCTGTTCAACATCTATGATGTGCGGATCATAGATGTTGAACAGGAAGATGTTATGCAGCATTACTGTATTGTGAAATATACTTCCTGCTCAAATACACTGCTGGCCACCCAAAATGCAACACCAAGAAGGAAGCATCCGATTGGCTTGAAATTTGCAGCATGCTTCGCCTGCGAAAGGACATGCAAACGATTAGCATTGCAGGGCATATGCAAATCATGTGCACCCGGCACCCCATCGAGAAGCACTATAAGAAGGGTGCACAGAAGGCGGGGTGTAAGTAGTGGAAGTGTGTTGTGCTGCCGGACCTGTGCGTGGGAAGCTTCCCGATGCCTTGTTGCAGAATACGGCAGTCATTTCACGTTTCGGAGTTCGACAGAGGACGAATAGTGGCTTATTGCGACAGCGGTTTATCGTACCGAGACATCTGGGCTCGTGTGGGAAGACATCCAGCCACAGTGAGGCGAGTATGGATTCGGCGGGTGCAGGAGGGACGGATGGACCGACGTGAGCGATTGCCGCACCTGCAGCACACCACCGAACGAGAGGACCAGCATGTTCTGCGGTGGGCATTGACGGCTTGCACCGCCACATCACAAACGTTAGCGCAGGAATTAGGGTGTGTTGCGCAACAACCTGCGTCAGTACGTACCGTTGGACGTCGTCTGCAGGAGCAAGGACTTGTCGCATCGCGCCCATTGCTCCGATTACCATTCACGTTACACCACCGGCGAGTGCGGCGGCAGTGGGCCGTTGAACGCTGCACCCAGACTACGGAACGGCACGACATTGTCTTTTCCGACGAATCATGCTTCTGCCTGCAACACCACAATGGCCCAATCTGCGGCGATAGACTGTATGACGCCTGCATTATGCGTCGCCATACCGGTCCGTCGCCGGCCGTTATGGTTTGGGGAGCAATTAGACAATTGGATATGACACCCGCACCCTTCTGGTACACATCGCCGGTACACTCAACAGCCACGGCTACATCTCCAACTTTTTGGAGCCTGTAGTCCTCCCTTACCTGCAGGACCTGCCAGCGGCCACGTTTCAAAAGACAATGTGTGCCCGCATGTGGCACACATCGTGCAACAATTCTTCACGGCCCACCAGGTGTCAATGCTGGCGTGGCTCGCCTGTACTCCCTATATGTCGCCCATCGAACACGTCTGGTCACTGATCGGCAACCGAGTGGCCCGACAAGCACCACCCGTGGCTATGCCTGATGAACTGTGGCAACGTGTGGAAGCAGCGTGGACCAACATACCCCAAGCCCACATCCAAAGCCTCTTTCGTTCGATGCCGCTGCGTGTAGCGGCCGTTATTGTCAGCCATGGAGGCCAAACGAACTATTGTATTGATGTCTGCGTGTTCCACATGTCGCACAGGCCTGTAAGCTCAATCGTTTCATCTTTGTATCTGTTGTTATGTGTCCAGTAAATCTGGCTTTGCTATCTCTGTCCTTCTTGGTGTTGCATTTTGGGTGGCCAGCAGTGTAGAAGAGATTGTGAATATTCTTAAAAACAACAATTTCTTCCAATATGAAGGACAATTCTACAGACAGAAATCTGGGGCCCCAATGGGATCCCCTTTTACACCTATTTGCAGAAACCATAATGCAGGATATCAAGGAAAAAGTGTTGACACCATTTCACAATACAGTAATGCTTTATTGTCGTTACGTTGAAGACAAATTATTTATAATTAAAAGAGTCCGCTCGAGAATGCATCTATGAAATACAAAAAATTCTCAGATATATATCCTACAAAAATGAGAAAACAGGCTGTCAAAGCATGATGAATATCACGATCAGGAACACCAACGTGTTGGTTATTAAAAGATGACATTTATTTACAATTTAAAAGATGTACACCACACCAAGAGGTTAAAAAACAGTGACAAGATCTTTCGGGGCTTCTAAAGCACCCATCTTCAGGTGGAGTGACACAGAATGAAACGCACACACGAACATTTATATACGAGTTGAAAGTAGACCATCCCGCCCTGCCACGGAGGTAGTAACGTGTTGCCAACAGATAATCTGTAATCATGTACATAAAAAAAAAAAAAATAATAATAATTGAGCAATGTGAAACTTTGTTTTATACAACTGTCAGCTATCTGAACATCGTTGTGGACCAAGTTCACTCATTCATGGCAACTGTGTTCCCTGCTGGTGACAGCCATTACAAACAGGATAATGCGCCATGCTACACTGCCAGAATCATCAAGGAGTAGTTTGAGGAACATGCTGGTGACTTTCTGTTAATGCTCTGGCCTCCAAATTCACCTACATGAACCCAATCGAACATTTGCGGTTCGACTTAGAAAAGGGGGTTTGTGCTAAATCCCCCCCAAATGTATAGGAACTGGAGTGCTGATGACATTATGGTACCAGATACCCCAGGATACCTACTGCCACCTCATGGAATCGATGCCTCGCCAAGTGGCCGCGGTTTTGCGGACTAAAGGGAGTCCTACAGCCTATTAGGTAGGTGGTCATAATCTAATGGCTCATTGGTGTATAATAATTTTATAGTGAAATTTAAGGGTTTAAAGTCCTTATTTAAATTTGAACGGAAAAATTAAATACAGTTAATTAGGAAAACAAATTGACTTGATACACTTGGGAAACAAAATGAAGGGCTGTTTGTTATCATCAATATGATGCACATAATAATAATTTTTTCTCACTGCCTTTTGGGGTGGAGTCAACAGTAATGCAAAGTTCTAACATTGTCATCTGATGATCAAAATATAAATATGAGTAAAACAATATGCTTCATTTTCCCCTTATTCACATAGGGAAAATTAGCACAAGTGTCAAAACCAAGGCCAGTCATAAAAAATGATATAATTGGCCTGGGCCTAAAGGAGCCCGTGCTTATCTCTTAATTCACACAAAACATACTGATAATTAATAGCAGATGTTTTTGATGATTCTGTTAACCAGCTGCTGTAAAGTGGCATCTTTATGTGGCAATAGTGCAAATGCAACTTACAATTCACTCAGCCTGCTAGCTTTAAAGTTATGCAATTTGAGAAAAAAAAATTTTCATTTTTTGGGATTCAGATAATTTCAAATTTTGCACATAGTGACTTTATTAAAAATAATTATATCATGTTATTTCAGATTCCTATAATTCAAATCTGCATTAAAATGCTACCACCCTGTACAGGTGTTATTATAAGTAGTTTTGTTACATTAAGCTCCTAAAAGGTATTAATAAAATAGCTGTAAAACTAGCAACTGAACAGAATTTATACTCACCTTAGATATCTCAAATCGTGTTTGTGCACAGTTCCAATGGTACCAAAATCAACAAAACGTGCCTTAAAAGGAAGATGAAAAGAAAAGAACAGAAAAAAATCATTAAACTAACAGCAATCCAAATTTATTGATAACATACACTCATTGTCATATAAAAATCCGCACACCAAGAAAAATCACGCGATTAACGTGAAACATGGCGAATAGCTACGGGGAGGGAAGACATGCAAATGATTGAAGTTTTGTGTGATTCCGCATGCCGGGCGTCCAAGACCGACACTGCAATCACATTCCTTGGGGCCAAAGTGCACGGTAAAATCAGGTGAGACCCCCTGAGTGATAGACATGCCGAGAAGCCGCTGTTGATGTGAGTATGGGCAACTGACGGAGTTTGCACAAGGCCGTATCGTTGGTATGAGAGGCAGGGTGGCCAGCGTGCTAAATTGGTCGCAATTTGGGCCGGTTGGACAGTACAATGTGATCGTGTTGGGAGCAATGGACATGGGTAGGCACCCAGACATGGCGGACTGGCTCTGGAAGACCCGGGCACACCACCAGCAGAGGGGATCGAGGGATTGTGAGAGCAGCACGCACAGATGCAATGACGTCCTTGTCTAATATCAAGAGATATGTGGTGGCTGTACAAGGGAATTCTGTGTCCACCAGAACCATTTCCAGACGCCTGGCAGAGGCAAATCTGCACTCTCAACAGCCCTTACACTTTGTGCCATCAACAGCTGACCATTGTTGGTGTTGATTGCAGTGGTGTTAGCAGCGAGTAACATGGAATGTTATGGACTGGTGAGGTATAGTGTTCAGTGAAGAATCCCGCTTCTGTATGGGAACGGACGACCACCTTGTCAGAGTGTGGTGAACTAGAAGTGAGCACTACTATCCCAAACTCCCTCTACAGCAGCACATGTCCCGAACTGCCAGCATGATGGTCGGGGGAGCCACCGTGTATGACAGCAAGACTTTCCTCGCAGTGATCCGAGGGACGTTAACTGCCCAGTGATACGTATAGGAGACCCTGGGGCCCCATGTGCTGCCTTTCCTAGTGGGGCGGCCCGGAGCCATTTTCCAACAAGATAACACCCGTCCGCACATGGCTCGGCTTTTCCGCGACTTTCTACGCCAGGCTTTGATAGTTCCATGGCCTGCCAGATTACCTGATCTGGCGCCCATTGAGAACGTGTGAGACCAGATGGAATACCAGCTTTCTCCATGTCCCGGTGTTCATGAGTTAGAGCATTAGTTGCAATATGTGTGGGCCAATCTGTCCCAGGATAACATACAGCGTCTCTTTGACTTCATACAGGACCGTATGTATCCGAGCATGAGCCGGTCTAATGCGGTACTAATGCTGACCAAAATGCGGACCGTATGCCTGCGGAAAATCGTCCTGCTGCTGAGATATTGTAATCACTTCTGTCCTAGGTATGTACCAACTCACTACTAAAATCTCATTCCAGAAATCCGACGACTCCTTCTTCGTGCGCGATTTTTATGACAATGAGTGTATAACTAAAAAAGATAATCTGAAAATAATAATTACAAAGAAATAAAAAAAAGTTAAAAATGTAATAACAAATGGATACAGAATGACCATGAAAGTTGCTTTGATTCATGGTCATAGTTAATACTATAAAAAAAAATGTGAAAGAGATCTAATTGAAGGATTCATAATTATAAAAAAAACAACTTATGTTTCACTGCAAATCACATGGCCAGATTTCTGCTAGTTTGTATTTTGCTACATGTACAATCTCTTAAACAGCAACCCGAGTTTATGAATCTGAAAAGCCAACATAAAATTAAACTTTGTCATAAATATTGTTCATATTGTTGAGGTACCAAGTACATGTAGTTGTGTGTGACATTGGCTAAAAGACTCCCAACTCACTGAGTTTTGTTCCAAAACTTTTTGGGAAGTGGAATGATGAACTGGAAGCATTGACTGTGGGCTGATTATCCACACTGATGTACTTATACAATTTTCAAAACCCAATAAAAAAAAAAAAAAATAAAAAAAAATGTGATACAAAATATTGTTAGTAAGATGGAGACAAATATTCTGAGATGGTTTTCGCCAAGCCTAAAGAATCTGTGGCGAGATGCTTACTCAGTCCATGTGGTAGGAAAAAACAGGGTTCATAAACATTTACAGAAAATAAATTGCAGCATCAAAAAAAAAAGTGAATGGACAAAGTCATCGCTCTTTATATGTTTTTCTTCAATAAACATGGCAACCGAAAAATTGTTATCCGGACACTGCTGGGATTGTACCTTTAATCTCTTGATAACTAGCCGAGTGCGTTCAGCTACGCTACGGTGGCCAACAATCCACGGCACTATGTATGTTTATCTGTCAGCATCTGACTTCACAAATCCGTACAGATGGGCTCAGCAAGAGAAGTCTCCATTGGGTGGGGTTTAATGGCACAAGCTATTAAATTATAGCTAATAAATCCAAAAGGCAAGAGTGATAGTGAAAATCTTCCAAATATGTGGAGACAATGTGAATAAACAAAGCCATTGCTCTTTACACATTTTTCTTTAATAAACACACAGTAATCGAAAAATTGTTATCCAGACACCGCTGGGATCGTACCCCCAGATCTCTTGATAACTAGCAGAGTGTGTTCGTCTTATTATTAAAGAAAAACGTGGAAAAAGTGATGGCTTTGTTATTCATATTGTCTCCACGTATTTGGAAGATTTTCATCATCAAAAAGTCCAGAACTCAGGAGACATGAAGAATAATGGAAAGCTCTTCAAGTTAAAATAGAATTTAAGTTATCTTGCATGCCACAGAACCTATTTTTTTTTTTTTTTTAATGTTCCTCTTACTACTCAAACTCTTGTATGACCACATCTAAAACCGCAATGGGATTCATTGCTCTCAACTCTCACTTTCAGTGAAGAGGGTAACCACTACCACCACCGTGAGCGGGAAGGTTGGTGTGAAGAACACCTCATTTTGAATCCAATATATAAAACACAAAACGTTTGCTTGTCTGAAGCAACAAAAACTTTCAAACACTGAACTGTTGCATCGTGAAATTTGCATAGCTTATTAATAATGGAATTTCTAGGTCAACGCAACCATTTAAAGATCTCTAAGTTATTCCGTTCGCAAAATATGAATTAATTAATAAGCTAATCGATAAAGTCAGCTTCGTTTACTACATCATGGTTATCTGTTATAAATCTGAAAGCACATGACTGCATTCATCGCTGCGGCACATCCACAGGTGTTTGTGTTCTTTGAGAACTGTGCATAAAAAAATGCAAAAACAAACTTTGCGAAATCTTAACGAAATGGGCTGAAATTTTTTATCAACACCATGAATTGGCAATAAGAGGAGTCCCTCAAAATTTCACCGGAATCTGGTCAAAACTTTTACAAATAGGCATGGAATTTTTAATTTATCTGTAAACAGAAATATAAATGCAGAAACGGTTAATAAAATTTTGACGGCTAATTTAAAAAGTTATTTACCGATTCAGGCAAAATTTGGAGGTCATGTTCCTATTAACGATTCATGGTGTTCATTAAAATTTCAGCCAGTTTCATAAAATATTTGCAAAGATGCATTTTTAACTTTTTTATCACAGATTCGCCCCTAACAGACAACTGAAAGCACTTGATGCATTTAATCATCGATAAATTGTTAACGAATTTTGTTCAGTCAGTGTTCTAATGCTGTGTCACCTGGACGCGTGTTAAATAATTTGTAATGCTTTTCGTCCGTTTGATTCTACAGATTCCATACATACCGGCAAAGGCGGGTAGTAAAGCTAGTAAATGAATAAAAACCTTCATGACTGCACTGCTCTTCTGTATGACAGAGCACACGCAGAAGGGAGAACAACAGAGAAGAAGCATTTCGGGGAACAAATGCTGGAGAAGCATCTTTTCAAAACATGCGTCCTGTGTTGTCGCAGGTGGTACTTTTTTTTTTTTTTTTTTGATTGAAGGTTTAACGACCACTGTAAACAACTCGGTGGGCTATAAGCAGTTGTCCGCCCCTAATTCAGGGCCACTGGTTTCAGGGAAGGGAGAGAACCAGTGCTATAAGACAAACACGACATTACATCCATGCCTCATCGGAATTCGAACCCGGACCTTCCTAGGACGAAAGGCCATAAGCCAGCGCTCAGACCACTGCGCCACCAGGTGGTATGAACAGCCTCATGGGAGTCCAGAACAAATGCCTGAGCAGGGTCTATATGGAGCCGTCGTTATACTGCTTTTTGCGTAGTTGCGGTTGGGGACACAGAGAGTGACACGGGATGAAACGCTGTACCAGTGCATCACGCGGATGCTGCTAGCCCATGGTAGATAGCTCATGGAACTACCAGTTAAGATGCAGAAATCTGTAAAATGCAGAACACCGCATTAAATTTTTTATCTCCAGATAAACTTGAACAAAAAAAGAAAATTAAGTTGATGAGAAAATTGCTTTCGATATCAGAAAAATCAAATGGTGATTTTCCGTAATTTCATCGGTATTTCTGTACTTCCGTAACAGCAGCCAAAAATCTGTAAAATTATGGAAAATTCATACTAGTTGGCATCTATGGACACATAATTTGAAAATTCATGTGCCATTTATCCTGAAGAAGCTTAGCGAATTCAAGTGAAACCTTCGTCAAGAAACTTAGATACAAAATTGTGACTAAACCTTTTCTTAAATCTTAACTTACAGGCTGGCCTTCTCCAGCTTGCTAATTCTGTTGCCCGATTTCAAGTCAAGCTTTCCTAAAATACTACTTAATTAAAATCCAATTAGTGTTGATAATGCATTTATATTCTTTCTAACAAAATTTTGTTTTCCCCATGATGCATGGTGCTACATTTTTGAAATATGGTTCAGCACTGAATGACAATATTCTAGATAGAAAAAAATATTCTTCTAGCATCAGAGATATGTGCATCTGCTTATTCAAAATTAGTGATTATAAAATCTGGTTAGCACAGGAATACAGCTTTACTGGGTATTTGCTCATAATTCTCTTTGATGTTATATCATAACGTCAGCAACTCTTTGTAAACTATCCATATAGTGTTGAATGGAATTAATCACTTTCCAACCCAGGTGTGGCCAGACTAGCACACATTATACTGTAGATGGATGACAACACCCATTTTTGGAAGTGGTTCATTCCACTGGATATTGTGTGGATAGTTTACCATGTGGTGCTGATGTTGTCGTCATGTAGCATCAATGAGACCCATCACAATGAGGATGTTTCTTCTGAAAAAACTGAAGTGCTCATGTATAAGACCTAGTGAAACCTGATGAAGTAAATTCCTTTTTGTTTCAACTTTTCTTTAAATTATTTAATTTGAAAAGGTTCTTACAGCTTTTTTAAAACTTAGGTGAAAAAAAGAAAAAGAAAAGGTTATTGATATTCTGGCTACATGTGGGATGGAAGTTAAGTACTTTTGGAACTTGAGTCCCAATCAACATAAGATAATAACAGTTACGGAAATATATATATATTTTTTTCCTTTTTAGGATTTTGATTTTTTTAAATGCAACAACAGAGCATACGTTGATTTTGGTGTAAGAGGAACCTTTAGAATTTGTGTGGTCAATGTGCTGAGTGATTGTATGCATATGAACTACTAAGTTGGTTTTTTTGTCAAGTCCTTGATAAAAGATTTTCTTTTAAGAGTGGATTTATATCACTAAACTTTCAGGAAAATGTTCTTAAACCATTAAGAGCTGCTCTTTTAGGTTCAACGGTCAAGATTAAAATGACAAAATCTAGTCAAAATCCACTTTTTTTTTCTTCTTTTCTGTAAGCAATTTTTAAAAAGTGCTAAGTCCAGGGTAAAACATAATCAGAACAGGTTAAAAGATTTCCTTACCGGCAATCCACTTTTCAAGTTTCATACCATGTGGCTAGTTTTCCATCATATATACTGAATATGTTTCATGCTTCATGGCTTAGAAGAAGTCTTTGGTGGTTTTATGTAATTAACCACATGCCTTTCAAGTGTGATCTGTTATATATGGCATAACTGGGATTTCCCATGCTAATACGCTGTTGGCTGATGCTCATTTCTTCTCATGTTTGGTTGTGCTGCCCTCTACTAGAAAGCACTGTGTTCTGCTTTTTTAATGTTGATTCGTCTTTGAAATTTTCTTGCTTTTTGTTCCCTTTTTTCTGTTAATATTACGAGGGTTGTACCGAAAGTAATGCAAAAATGGGCATAACTTTTTTATTAACTGATAAGAGGTAATTCAAACTGCACACGTTGGTAGTGTAACACTTTCTCTATACAAAAGTACTACTCAACATTTGCGCCATTGTTGAGCCCAACTCTCGAATCCACTTTGAAGAAATTCAAGTGTGGACTGTTGTACCCACTTCTTCACAGCCATTTTGCACCTTGTCTATGTCATCAAATCGTTGTCCCCGGAGACTGTTTTTCATTAGACCGAACAAGTAGAAGTCAAAGAGTGCCAGATCTGGGCTGCACTGTACAGTGGATGGGACATCACACCGACCATCTTAATTTGCTGATCACCTGATTTGGTGCCAAAGATGTGCGTGGTCTCGCATTGTCCTGGTGAATGTAGATCCATTTTAGATTCTTGTTCAGTCTCTTTCTCCTTATGGCTTCTCTAAAGCTTCTTGGGTGTCTCAATGTACGGTACTGCCACATTCCCGAAAATCAAGGAGAATGGCACCCTTGTCATCCGAAAAAAAAAACAGTCACCATGACTTTCGGTGCTGATCACTGGCTCTTGAACTTCTTAGGCCTTGGTGAAGAAGTGTGACGCCATTCCATGGATTGATTCTTCATTTCTGGATCGTAAAGATACGTCCATGTTTTATCCTCTGTTGCACAACTGGACTGCTTTCATTGGCTTCAAATGCTTTCAGCAGATCAGAGCAGACTTCCACCCTTCAAATCGGGTGTCAACTGCCGAGGTACCACTTTGCACACACTTTCTGATACTTTAAGTCTACCACCATCTTCTGTATGGCATTGTAACTACAATCCAGTTGTGCAACAAGCTCACGGATTGCGACTCTTCTCTCTGCTCGAATCAATTCATCCACTCGCTGCTGATTCGTGTCAGAGGTCCCAGATCATGGTCTCCCACCGCGTGGTTTGTCTCCAATGCTGGTTTTCCCTTCTTTAAATGTTTTCATCCATTTGTGCGCATTGCTCTTGTCAATGGTGTCATCGCCGTAAAGATTTTGTAGCCTTCTGTGGATGTCGGACAGCCTGCACCCTTCTTGTGTCAAGAACTCAATGACAGCACATTGCTTCTGCTTGGAATCCATTATTTACCTGCAATGAGGAAGAAGGGTTATACAGGAAGAGTTACTCTACTACCAACTGTGCAATTTGAATGACCTCTGTCAGTTAATGAAAAAGTTATGCCCACTTTTGCATTACTTTCGGTACAATCCTCGTATTTTGCTCTATGTGATATTTCAATGCATATAAGTTTTGTTGGAAAATTACTGTTAATCTTCCCCAATTTCTCACATTGCATGGTACTACGATTAATAAATATCACTTGATACACATTACTAAGCTGTTTTCTGAAACTTAGAGGTTCGCTCCTCAAAAAAAGCTCATCTGTCAAATTAAAGTTTAAAACTGCTGAAACTAGATTTTATTTACTGTTGATATATCAGTCATCTCCACTTACAGTGATCACAGCACACAACTCCAGCTTCATTGGAGTCCATCACACATCTCACACAAGATCTTTTGTACTTCATGTTCATCTTTTTCTCATGCAGACATTGCTGCTTTTGAATAAGTTCGTAGAAGAGTATAAGTACAAAAACCTCTTCATTTAACTTTTTGTGTGTTATCATCTCTGCTATCACGTCTCCTCTCTCAATCTTATTCTACATCAAAAAGTAATCGTGGCAATGCCATAGTTCGTTAAAATTCATACAAAAGTTATATACAGGGTGTTTCATAAAGAATGCCCCGATTTGAAAAGTAGATATCTTGGCAACCAAGAACCATCGATGAATGCGACTCGTATCATGTCTACGGGAGGGGCCCAAAGTTTGTTATGACTACTGCTAGATGGCAGCACAAGCATCCAAACAGCCGCTACGCTTATTAAGTGAGAAGATGGCATCGAGGCAACAGAAGGCGTTTTGTGTGCTCAAATTTAGCAAGACCAATTCCGTGATTACGGTGCAGCGTACGTTTAAACGGCGTTACAACAGTGCTTCACCAGTGGGCAAAAACATTGGTCGTTGGTATCGACAATTTGAAGAAACAGGGTGTTTATGTAAAGGAAAGAGTCCTGGACGACCAACCAACTCAGCGACGAGTGTGCAACGAATCCACGAAGCATTTCAGCAAAGCCCACGGAAGTCAACTCGTCGTGCGAGCCGCGAACTTGCCATCCCTCATGTGACTGTTTGGCGTGTTTTACGACGAAGTTTGCTGCTGAAGCCGTACAGATTGCAACTGGTGCAAGCTCTTCGTGGAGATGACAAAACACAACGAAAAGATTTTTGTGCAACTCTGTTAGAGGACACGGAGGACAACACCGTCGTGCATAGGTTGATTTTTAGCGATGAAGCGACCTTTCATGTAAGCGGGAAAGTTTCACGCCACAATGTTCGCATATCAGTACTGGAGAATTCACATGAAATTCTCCAACATGAACGTGATTCACCAAAACTGAATGTTTTTTGTGCGGTTTCTGTTAGAAAGGTTTATGACCCTTCCTTTTTGCGGACAACACGGTTACGGGCAACTTCTATCTTGCAATGCTGAAGGACTGGCTACTTCCACAGCTGCAGGATGACGCAACGCCGCATTGGAACCTCCAAGTTCGTCAGTTTCTAAACGACACATTGCCTCAGCGTTGGATTGGACGCAGGGGACCCCATGACTTGGCACTACACGCTTGGCCTTTGAGATCTCCAGATATCACGCCATGTGACTTTTTTTTTTTTTTTTTATGGAGATATGTAAGACTGTGTTTATGTTCCCCCTTTACCCGCTGACTTTGATGAACTCCGAACGAGAATCATGGCCACAGTAAATTCTGTGACTGAAGACACTCTCCGACGCGTTTGGGATGAATTCAGCTATCGGCTTGATGTTGTCCGTGCAGCAGGTGGAGGGCACATTGAGCATTTGTAATTGTGGTGAGTGAAACTTTAGACCTTCATTCATACTTGGCTTTTTGTTTTGTAACTATCCCACATTTGCCTTATTAAATATACTACTTTGAAATGAACATTCCTCTCCTAATTCATTAAGACCCTTCAGGAAAGCATTATGAACCACATGTATGTTGCATGTGCCAATGTTAAGGAGGCCATTACCTCTAACAGACAACACTTCATTAACTAGTCTGCGCACTTTTATATTGACATTGGGTCCATCACTTCCTAACAACATGTGATTTAAGAACAAATCTGATTTTTCTATTTTTCTAAGGCCAGCAATATATGCTTTGATCGTTCTTCTGCAGTCACATTACCTAAGAAGAAAGATTCAAGGTGCATAACCTGTATTTTTCCCCTTATTTTTCGACCAACACACGCGCACACACCTTTGACCTTTGCTTTGACCCTCTGACCCCTGAAAAGACACACATCACAGATGTTGATCCCACTGGTAAGGTCACGCAAGGTAAGTCATATGCAGGCTACAATGAGAAAAGTGGGTGGTGAGGAGGGGTGTTGAAGGGAGATCATTTCTAAGAACATTCCAGAGTATTTGTCTCCCTTCAATGAGCTAGAAGAAAGCTCCCCTGGTGAACGGGTTAGCATATGGTCAGGACATAGGAGTGGAATGGATCCCGCTTTTATGTCCTGACCTTTAACACCATTTCGCCCATTTTCAATAGGGTTCGTCCCTAGATTGTCCTCTACCACCTACTAAAATTTCATCAAAATCGAACCATTTTTACGCAAGTTATCGTGCGGACAAACAGACAGACAAAACTGGAGCATATAAAGTGTAAAAAAGAGGAATGAACATTCAAAAATGTACCTTGACAGATGTACAGTGTACTTCTGTTATTTCTATTCTGTGCCATAGATGATCCTCAGAATAACTGCCAACACATATAAGACCCCGTGCCAAATGTGCATGATGAATTTTATAGAGGTTTCCATCATCACTGTTGTAAAATTCTCTGCACAAGAAGAAACATCTTTTTAACAATCACATAAAACAAAATACACAACACTGTGTGACAAGATGAGAACATCAAATACTTTTACGAATTTCATTTATTAACAAAGACACATAAGATTTACCATTGAACAGTAAATAACTAATAGCAATATGTTCACATCCAACAACAGTGTGGAAAGATCATCCAGAGATGGCAGTTCTGAAAAACAAAATTTCAATTTCCTCATTGCCGTTTTAATTTTGGTGGAATGTCGGAGAAAACTGCCAACAAAAATGCCTACATTATTCTCCGGAAATATTGTCATACTGTAGCATTTATATGACATTTTGCACTTGAGAGGTCCTGTTTCAGACTCAGTTGTGTGCGTCATGCATGGCAATTTTTGTTGTTTAGTTAACAATCCATCAACACATTTATTAGTAGCATATATTTGAAACTAGCTAGGCCAGCTGTGTATGCCAGGGAATCCAAATAGCTAAAAAAGTATATTAAGGAACTTGAGCAAATGTATTTGTTTTTACTACAAAAATCAATTCCTGCAATCATTTTGATTTAGCATTACATTTGCTTGATCTACATATATAATGTCTTTGCAGGGAAACACTGAAACCCCACTAGCTGGAACCACCATTATTATACCATGGCAACAGGCTATCAATATACGTAACAATAAAACTTCACTGAATGAACAGTTAAACTCCCCTGTACGGGTCTTGGTCTTTTTTCCAATTAAGAATGAATATTTTTGTGTTTGCTGTTTTAATTGTGTGTTGTGGGTAATTAACATATATTGGTAAACTAAAATGAATGACATTCCTAATGAAATGTTGAGAAAGACTGTTTTTTCAGCTATGATATGAGACAAACTGGGAAAAGTGGAACAACTCATCCAACAGGTATTAAAACTTTACAACATGCTTAAGTTATGTAAAAAGTTTAAAAAGAGGAAGCTTTGAACTGATAACTGCAGTATATGTCAGCCTGAGATGAATGATAGTAAGTGGTTGTTTGGGGGTTAAAAAAAATCCAAACTTTCCCTGTAACGTAATGAAAAGCTTCATGTTGCTATATATTCCTTTTTATGGGAATAATCGTTTCAGTGTGAGTGTCCTTTCGACACAACACAGAAAGCCCGGAGGATGGCCGGAAGTTTCTGGATGTTTTAAAGTTCAGTTTTTCATAGTTTCTTTAGGTCTTTTTCGAGCTTCATCGGGATTTTTAACCAAGACTTCCTTTTTAAGCCTTATATACTTACCTTGGAGACATATAAGTCCTCAGTTAAACATCAGTGGGTGTATTCTTTGACACATCACGAAAGTCCGGAGAAGTACTGGAAGTTTCTAGATGTTTTTAACTAAAATTTTTAAAAATGAACCTTGTTCATAGTTTCAGACTTTTTCAAGCTTCATCGGGATTTTTAACCAAGACTTCCTTTTAAAACCTTACATGCTCACCTTTGGAGACATAAAAAAGTCCTCAAGGCACCTGTTAAGAAATTAGGATATGTTCCAGTAGAAGTATGATATGTAAACAAAGCTTTTCGTGACTGAAAATGACATGTTAAATTAACTTCAAGATGAAAGTAATAAAAGAAAAGGATTGTCAAAACTTGTGAGTACAGTTTTTCATTCTATTTTACAATAGTATTATTTCTAAATACAAGATATTTTGTTTCCGATGCCCAGAACATAACGTGGTAAAAAGCAAATGCAAATCTTTCACTAGTTGAAGATAATCGATATATAAAATGAAAAGCGAGCGGGCAATTTCTTTGGTGTTAGTCCCAGGAAATTCAGCTGAAGATTAAAATTAGCGGTCGCCACTCACCATGTGGCAACTGAATAAAAAACTCAACTTCACGCTAAATAAATTGCTACGTACCAGAAAACTTCAACTGAAATTCATACTACCCTGGCTATGTAATTTTGTAAGTGTTAGTTTTTTCTTTAAAACATGAAATATGTAGATTATTTACAGCAATCAGAATTGCCTGTAGTTTACTGGTCACCACTAACATCTCAGAAAACTTGAAAATTACTTAACTCTGGAGTGGGAATTGAACTCAGATTTCTTAAAACGTTCGCTGCGGTGACGTTTTTCGGCGACTTTTTTGTAGTGCATTACGACCCACCGGTGATGCATACACTGTTTCAATACAGTGCTGTAAAACACACCAGTGGGTCATTTCTCGGAAATGCTTTCCTTATCTGCCAAGAGATGGCGGTTGATGCCTGGGGTTTGTCGTTTGCATTTCATAACGAACAGAGTTTAGATAGCACACTGCAAGAGCGATCACCGGCTGGTCGTTTAGCACAGAATGATGAAATTGACAAATGCTCTCCGTTTAAACGCAGTAAAGTTTGAGTTTCATTTGTTAGCCCAAAATTTATTATACCTATATGAATTACTACATGGAATCTATGGTGAGGTGATACAGTAGCATAATGTTCTTAGTTATATCAGCTGATTTCTAAAATAAACAACAACAAAAAGTGAAGAATGTAAAAAAAAAAAAAATGTATATTTATACTGATTTACTGCATACATGAATAATGAACAGGATTCAACACTGTAATTATATAATTATAATATTTAACGTAAATTCTACATTGTAACTGTAATTAGGGTTCTTCACTATAAGATTTTCGTTATAATGCATTATGCATGTGCAGGAATGGTCACTGGTGGGTCGTTTAGCACAAAATGATAAAACAAATTAATACTCTCCAAAACTTTACAGCAACACAATTTTCCCAGTAATGCACAGTGCATTTCTCAAAAAAAAAAAAAAAGAAGTTAGAAATGCAATAGAAACATTCATTTTCTACACTAAATACAAGTAGCTGGATAATTGAACAATAAAAGAGATTTTATATTATTATTATTCTAACGCATGAAATGCGCATGATTATACATTATAAGAGTTTCATTATAATGCATGCAATGGTATTCTTTATTATAAGAATATGATATTCAAAATGTAATAAAAAGTCTGTATATATGATTTTTTACAGTACCTAGTTGGATACCTGAATAATTATGACAATTTTACATCATGCGGGTGAACTCAGTGAGAAATAGATGGATTTTTTCATACCTCAATAATGATGGCGATTTTTCATCATGCGGGCGATCTCAGTGATAGATGGGTTTGCCTCCTCGGGGCACTCTGTGGTAACAATGGCAAACACAACAGCAACTAGGGCCTCTGTGAATCTTGGAGAAGTACCAGCTAGTTCTGTGTGACACTGGCAAAACGACCCCAACTCACTGGGTTTTGTTCCACAATCCTTAGGCTGAATGACCAACTGGAACCCTCAGCCACGGGCTAATTCCCCACACTGATGTACTTACCTGACTAAAAAGACACAAAGAAATCAACATCCGGACTCTAGTGTGGGATATGGTGGACCTACCACGCTTAAGAAAGATGGTCCACCACGAAATTGACCTGGACTTTCTAAACGGCATATGAGAAAGAGATCTCGGCTGAGCGAGTGTAAAATTGGTGTATAGAATACTAGAGGTATAAATGGCAAGATGAATGAGGTGATGAGGAGATGAATAAGTATAGACTGGATGTGCTGTGTGTAAGTGAAACCAAAAAGAAGGAAATTGGTGTAGAAGAAGTGAATGGAACGGTGAGTGTGTGGTCTGGAGTATTGGATAATGTGAGAGGACAGGCTGGTGCTGGTGTGATTTTAAGTGAAAAGATGAAGAACAACTTGATTCACTATAGCTGCATAAGTGAGAGAATTATTTGGATTTGTTTGAAAGTGCAACTTTAGAGAACAGTAATTGTTGTAGTGTATGCTCCTTGTGACTTTAAACCTTCTAACAGGAAGTAAGATTTCTGGAATGAGCTGAAAGCTGTTTTGAGCCAGTTTGGTGCTAAAGAGAAAGTTATAATAGCAGGGGATTTCAATGCTAGAGTAGGTGTGCAGAATGCAATTTCTGACAATGTTCTGGATAAGTTTAATGATCCTTGTGTGAATGATAACGGTGAAAGATTAATTGAACTCTGCAATGAGAATTGTTTGTGTGTATCTAATATGTTTTTCAACCACAAATATAACTACACATATACTTGGAAAAATCGTACTCTTGGTCAAAAGAGTGCGATAGATTTTGTTGTCTACGATCAGCGTCTGAAACACTTAGTTGTTGACAGTCGTGTGATGAGAGGTGTGGATGTTGGTTCTGATCATTACTTGGTAGTGTCACAAGTAAAACTGAAGGTTGGTTAAAGGAAAAGCAATAGCAAGAGGCCCGGGATGGAAAGAATAAATGTTGAAAGGCTCCCTGAAGATCATCAGCGTTATTCTGGTGTACTCAGAGAACGACCGAGGGTGCTGAAGTCTTGTGAGAGGGATGTAAAAAAGAAGTGGGAATGTTTTAAGAACTGTGTCGTCACTGCTGCTGAAGAGATCTGTAGCACCACAGTAGTGTGTAGCAATAGAGGTGATGCCTGGTGGAATAGTGAGATTCAAGAGGCAGTAAAGAGAAAGAAGGAAGCCTATTTGGGGATGTTGCAAGGTTGAGTTTCTGTGGATGAATATCGCTGTAAGAAGCGTGAAGCTGCTAGGCTGGTTCGCCAGAATAAGGCAAAAGATAGGAAGAAAAAGTGGAAAGGCATGAATTGGCTTTTTGGAAAAATGTAAGAGTTTCTAAAAGTACACGAGACTCAGGAAAAATAGGAGGAACAAAGTTGTAAGTTGTGTGAAGAATGAGAACGGGGAAATGATATGGGAGCCCAATGAGTTAAGTGAAAGAAGGGGTGAATATTTCTGTGAGTTATTAGATCAGGAAAGCAAAAATGATTCTGAGGCAGATGATGATACAGTGAAGGATGGAAGCACAGGAGGGATCTCAAGAGAAGAGGTGTGTAAAGCTCTAAAATCTCTTCAGAATGATAAGGCTCAGGGAGTCGATGGCATAATTGCTAAGATGTTGAAATATGGTAGTGACTCTGCAATTGACTGGTTAACTGAAATTTGCCAGTTGTGTTGGGAGTTAGGAATGGTCTTTTGCAATTGGAAGGATGCTATCATTGTTCCCTTGTATAAGGGAAAAGGTGATCAGACCGACTGCAAGAACTATCGTGGTATTAGCCTACTAAGTGTGCCAGGGAAAGTATTTGTAAGGTTGTTATTGAAAAAGTATGATGTCTTACATCAGAGAAAGTGTGGGATGTTCAGAGTGGTTTTATGCCTGGTAAAAGCCACACTAACCAAATTTCTGCATTACGCATGATGATTGAAAAGTATCTGGCTGTTGGTAAGAAGGTTTTTGCTGCCTTCATAGATTTAGAAAAAGCTTACGCTTGAGTAAATAGGACACTTTTGTGGAAGGTATTGAATGAATATGGTGTTACTGGGAATCTACTTAATATTGCAAAAGCCATGTATGCTTGCAGTAGAGCTTGTGTATGAGTGAATGGTGTTTTATCAAAATGGTTCTCTATCGGTACAGTAGTCAGACAAGGCTGTGTAATATCACCATGGCTGTTTAATATGTTTATGGATGCATGCATGCATGATGCCAAAATAGATAATACTGGTTTATGTCTTGGTGATATTCATGTGTGCAGATTGCTGTATGTTGGTGACACTGCTGTCCTGTTGGCAGGGAGCAAAAGTGAGTTGCAGAGTATGTTGTCCCGAATGTACGAAGTTTGCATGAAATTCAAACTGAGTATAAATAAAGGAAAAACCAAAGTTATGGTTTTTGAGAGAGGAACCGGTAGCACTGAATGTAATGTAAGTCTACATGGCACAGTGATTGACCAGGTGAGTGAGTTTGTGTATTTAGGAAACATGTTTGACAGAGAGAACGAATTGGATGGCGAAATTAGTAGGCGAGTGAATTCTTCATTGAAAGTCATGGCTGCTCTGGGAGGTTTTCAGAGGAATGATGGGTTCTCAAGAGAGTTCCGCATGGCTGCGTATGAAAGTGTAACAGTTCCTACTCTGATGCTCGGCAGTGAAACCTGGGTACTACAGAAGGAACATAGAAGTTGTTTGTGTGCTGGAGAAATGTGTAACTTACAGGAGGTTTGAGGCAAGACATGTTCTGATTGTGTGAGGAATGAAGATGTGTTGCAGTTGTGTGATGTGAAGCAAAATGTTGTTAGCAAGGTGGAGACTAATATCCTTCGGTTGTTTGGTCATGTTGAAAGAATGAGTGATAAGATGCTTACTAAGAAAATCTTTTAGCCCAAGCGGCAAGAAGGAAAGGCAGAGGAAGTCATGGGAGGATCAGATCCAGGAGTGTCTGCATGAGAAAAAGATTCTGAGTATGAAGTATAGAAGATCTTGTGTATGGCGTGTGATGGATGTCAGTGAAGCCCGAGTTGTATGTCAGATTGCTGTAAATGAAGAAATTTAATACGGCAACAGTAAGTAAAAATTATCTGGTAGTTTGTATTTCGTTTTGGAGCTAACCTCTGAATCTCAGAGAACAGCTTAGTGACATGTATATATGTATGTAAAATATAGAACAAAGGTGAAAACTTGTTGAGGAGGCCAAGATTCACACTGGGCTGTAGTGCCAAGAAGGAGAACCTACAACATAAGTTTCAAATGTGTACGTTATGCCCCACCGGTGGTCGTTTAAATATATATATATTGATACCCACTATAGACATAAATATATATATATATATACAAGACAGACCGTTGTGGAGGAAACTTGGGGAGACCTTCGTCCAGCAGTGGATTGATAATGGTTGACAATGATGATGATGATGATATATATATATATGGGATGTAAGGTCAGGTGATGCGTAACATCACAGCCTCTCCTTGACAAATGTCAACCCCGCCTTCTCGTGGTGCATCCTGTTCCCACTAAAGGGCTCTGACGACCGCCAATAGCGGTATAACTATACCATCGGGATCAGAGGAAATGCTATCCCACACTCACCAACCCGCTTGGCCAGCGTGGTGAGTTATGGCCAAACACCTCCAAAATGACTCTACAACTTAAATCTTGGCCCTCAGTCTCCGGCAGCTGGAATGTACCTGGCCAAGGCAGCGGCCAGTGCGACATGAAGGCAGAGGGTGCTAAGAATCCCCGGAGGACCAGACTAGGCTGCCATTTGATGCTGACCTTGGCTACCTATAACGGACGCTCCCTATCTTCTGATTCAAGGCTTCTTGAATTGGAAGAGGAACTACAAAGGATCAAGTGGGACATCGTCGGGCTAAGTGAGGTAAGGAGAAAAGGAGAAGATCTCATTGAACTGAAAAGTGGACATCTCTTCTATTATCGTGGGACAGATACTGGCAGAACTAGTGGTGTTGGATTTATAATAAACAAGAAACTGAAGGATAAAGTGGTAGAAGTTGAAAGTTCCTCTGACAGAGCTGCACGACTCGTTATCCAACTATCGAGAAGATACCAGGCTCAGATTATTCAAACTTATGCACCCACCACAAGTCATCCTGAAGAAGAAATTGAAGAATTTTATGAGGAAATTCGTCATCTAAATAATAAAGGTAAGCAGCACTTGAAGATAATTATGGGAGATTTCAATGCAAAAATAGGGCAACGCAACAGAATGAAACTTCAGTAGGTAAATTCGGTCACGGCAACAGAAACCAGCGTGGAAATACTCTCGTTGAGTTTGCAGAGGCAGAAGGGTTTTTCATCTTGAACTCCTTCTTCAAGAAAAAGCCACACAGGAAATGGACATGGAGACATCCAAATGGGACGACAAGTGAAATTGATTTTATTATGTGTAACAAAAAATTCGTCATCGAAGACTGCAGTGTGCTGAACAAGTTCAACACAGGTAGTGACCATAGATTGGTGAGATGTAAGATGCACCTCAACACTAAACTGGAACGTGGCAAGCTCATAAGACAAGCAAAATGTATTGACATAACCAACCTTAAAAAACACCATAATACTTTCAAGTTGGAACTGAAGAACAGATTCTCTGCTTTAGAAGGCCTAACATCGGAAGAAGTGGATATTTCGGAAGTTAACAGAAAAGTAACCAAAGCTCTAATGGAAACAGCAACAAAATTAGCTGGGTCTAAGAACAAGTTGCATGTGAACAAATTATCAGGAAAAACCAAAATGTTGATGCAAAAAAGAAGAGAGATGAGGACAACTAAAGTAGATGTGACTTCCAAAGTGGAATATATAGAGCTATGCAAGACAACACGAAAAAGTATCACTGAAGACGTAAGGAAATTCAACTGTGAGCTAGTGAGGAAAGCAATTGAAAACAACCAAAGCCTTAAGATAGCAACGGGACATCTCAGTAAGGGAAGAAAACAGATTATGGCTCTGAGAAAAGAAGATGGTTCTATAACAAGAAATAGAGGCGAAATTTTGACAAGAGTGAATGATTTCTACTCCAAATTATATGAAAGGGATGATACATGTACTCCAGACATCATGAAAGGTACCAGAGTTCTTCCAGTCCTCCCAGCAGAAGTTGCTCATGCAATCAAGAACATGAAGCGAGGAAAGCTCCAGGAGAAGATGGAATTACTATAGACATCATACAAGAAGCAAGTGGAGAAATTGAAACAGTACTCGCCCAAATTTTCACTCGATGCCTTAATGAAGGGAAGATTCCTGAGGATTGGAACAATGCTACAATGATCCTGCTACATAAAAAAGGTGACATTGAGGATCTCAGGAACTACAGACCTATCAGCCTCCTATCAGTGGTTTATAAAATCTTCACTAAAGTTCTTTCACACCGCTTGAAGGTAACACTGGACATGGCTCAACCGAGAGAACAAGCTGGATTCAGGAGTGGCTACAGCACAATAGATCATATCCACGTACTGAGAGAACTGATTGAAAGAGCGAGGAATATGAACTTCCATTGTGCATGGCTTTTATCGATTATGAAAAAGCCTTGATTCGGTGAAACCATCAGCAGTTACCACGGCTCTGAAATCCTGCGGTATTGAAGATGCATACATTAATATTATTAATAACATCTATGAAAATGCAAGTGCAAAGATTCGGCTGTTTGAAAATACAACACACATAAAAATTGGAAAGGGAGTGAGACAAGGTGACACCATATCTCCGAAGCTCTTTAATGCCACATTGGAAAATGTCTTTCAATCACTGAACTGGGAAAACAAAGGGATAAAGATTAATGGAGATTATCTAACCCACCTTCGTTTTGCTGATGACGTAGTCATTTTTGCAACTACCCCATCAGAGCTGCAGAGTATGATCCAGGAACTTGCTGACAAGAGTAAAGAAGTGGGATTAAAAATGAACTTTCAGAAGACAAAAGTGATGTTCAATGCTTTTACAAGAAATGAAGATTTATCGATTGATGGAGAAAAACTGGAGATAACAGATACGTATGTTTATCTTGGACAGCAGATATCAAGTGAGGGTCACATTGATGAAGAAATTAATCGGCGTACAAAACTTGCCTGGAGAGCTTTTGGAAGAAACAGCATAATTTTTAAGAGCAATATGCCATTATGTCTTAAAAGAAAAGTGTTTGATCAATGCATCCTTCCAGTGCTTACGTATGGTGCAGAGACGTGGACCTTAACTAAAAGAGACATACAAAAGCTGCAGACAACTCAAAGAAGCATGGAGAGGTGCATGCTTGGTATAACCAGGAGAGATAAGAAGAGGAACTCGTGGATCCGAAAAATGACGAGAGTGGAAGACATCATGATCAGAGTTAAATCCCTGAAATGGCAATGGGCTGGACATACTGCCAGAAGGACAGACCATAGATGGACAGCCGAAATTTTAGATTGGATTCCAAGGGACAGGAAAAGACCCAGAAGAAGACCACATGGGAGATGGGTGGATGAAATTCGTAAATATGCGGGAGTGACATGGAGGAGACTGGCACAAGACAGACCGTTGTGGAGGAAACTTGGGGAGACCTTCGTCCAGCAGTGGATTGATAATGGTTGACAATGATGATGATGATGATGATGATATAAAAATTCTTCACTGAAAAATGTAGAAGTTACTGCTTTAGCACAGGAGGATAGCGCCCATTTCTGGGTACAGCACATGAAACAAATGCGTTACGGGTGGGTCGTAACGCAGCGAACGTGTTAATATCCATTCTAGCATGATATCTGTTAGACCACCCAGGTAATGAAATTCCGAGCAACTATACATAGCATGCTTGCAGGGAAATTGGAAGTTCGACTTCCACTCAAAGGCAATTTAAACTTCAAGTTTTCTGAGATGTTACATGTGTGTGATGACCAGGAAACTACAGGCAATTCAGTTCATAATTCCCACAGCTGCGAATAATTTAGCCAATTTTTCGACGAATATTTATGAGGAATATTTCTTCCTTCATTTAATAATAATTATTATAATTATTTGAATGAAAATAACTCCAAATCACAAACAGTCAATACATTAATGTGGTTTGTCTCTCATAAAATGGAAGGGGGTGGGTCTCTATTTACAGGGTCATGCAAATAATCATTTCTCTTAAAAAATTCCAAGGCTGACTTATCCTGATTCAGTAGCTCATATTTCATGGTTTGAACAGATGAAAATGTTTCAATTTTCATGTTGCTGGATTCTTTAACAAGTACATCCCCAATCATACTAAAGTAATTTTCCACTTCAGAGTTAGGAAAACAACTCAATAATGCCTTCATTATTTTTGAGAGGGCACTGAATTTGTTTAACATAAAAAGTGCATGTTTTGGGATTCACTGAAATTTACTTATGTAAATATTAAACTGGAGCACATCACTGCATCCAAAGTATAAAATTATTGACATTTAACAACAACACAGGTACAGCGAATGTCACGCGAGCGGGAATTACGATCGCTGGCAAAATCTTGCTCCGCCTGACTTCTGTTTTCGGACATTTTCTCTCCGTTTTTCAAAATAAAATACAAATATTTATGCATTAAAATGAAACTTAATAACAATACTGGGCAGAAGAAACATCACAAGAAAAATAAATAAGGATTATGGGTGAAATCCTCACTCCGTTTAACTTTCGTTTTCGAAAGTTTTGAAAGATGAAATACCGTCCCCAGACGGAAAAGCCCCCCCCCCCCCCCCCCAAAAAACAGCTTCTTTTCAGTTTTACATCGATCTCGAGCATGACCCAAATGATGACAGAAAAAGCGGAATTCCGAGAATGCACGAAATAATATCATGTATGAGTAAGAAGTAACTAAGAAATGGAAAAACACGAATTTTATGGAAAATGAAAGTGAAAAATCGATACTGCGTTGCTTACTCTGCCGTGAGACAATTTTACGAGACACGGAAACGACGAGGACTACACCACAAGCAGATTAAATACCGATCTAGAAATTTAATTTCGTTTAATAAAAGGGAGAAAATGATTGCTCTCTAGAAGTGTGTATTAGAAATAGGGTAACATGCATTTTATTGGGGGGGAAGCGAAGCTGCTCCTTTTTACTATTACCAAAGATATTAAAAACAAGGAATATGACAAGAAAGCATCAAAAATAAAAATATAATCAGGCATAGAGAGAGGGGGGAAAGGTGAGGGGGGCTTGGTCAAAAAATTTAATATGAGGAAACAGAAAACAACGTGACATTCTCAACACCCAAGAAACATTCCTGAAAATATTTAACAAGTGTTAGAATCTTGAAAACTAGATTTCACACAGATGTTTAATAACGTTATTTCACTGAGATTTTCGATTTCCATTGCATACTCGACGTTTTCCGTCGTCCGTAATGGACCGACGATTTACATAGCACACTCGATGCTTTCCGTCGTACATAGCAGACTGACGATTTCCATAACATATTCGATGTTTTCCGTCGATGGTTTCCATAGTAACTAAGTAAAATTCCTAGTACTTGGAGTCGCTGAATCATTTTTCCCACCACATGGACATACTCAGTGTCGAGCTGAAGAGTGCGCACAGAGAATTTACTGTACCGAAGCCCCGCACAGAGGTTCTGGCGCCCAAGGCACAAAACCTGCCTTTTGTAGCAAGATGGCACAAGACTTTTGATTTGGCAACACTTTCCACCCCTGGAGAGGTAACGTCATTCCCAGCCGTAACCATCCCATCATTCGAAGTCATTACGATTTAGCTTTCCGCAAGAGCGAAGCATACCCCCCCCCCCCCATAAAAATTTATTGCATTTTTGGAATAATATCGGTAACATCAAAAACGGAACAGAAAAAAACCTGATTTCCGCGTAAGTCTTTCATGCCTGGGGAGGAGTGGGCCAATTTGCCTCAGGAACTCCTGTCCGTACAAGAAACCGACCAAGGAACAAAAAAAGCTGAACTTCTTAACCGGGTGAAAAATTAGAACATGCGATGACAAAATGCGTATATAACACAGCATGATCAATATGGAATTGCTCACTCTAATTTATTTATGTAGACATTTAGAGCACACCACTTGACTATTTTTCCCCCTTTTTATTTGTACTTGCTAGAACATCAGCTCGATTTTTCTCTTGTGTTGCTTTCTTCTCAGCAAGTTCCATGGTCATATTTGTCTTTTGTTGACTGTAGCTGCACTGCAATCTTTGCTTAGTTTTCCTTTCTGCTGATATCATTCCCTTCCCATTTCTTCACCACTTTTCTTATTCTTATTTATTTCCTTTTATTCCCTCAGATGACAATAATTTAGTCATCATGATGAAAAAACTTTTAGCCTGAAAACCCTGAATGCATGATATCAAAGCTTTCACTACTTTAAATAAATGGTGAAACTTACAGAATATGAATACATTCAAACACAATGCATTGATTCTAACAAATTTTCAATTTTTGTCACTTCCATTTTTGGAAAATTTCCCTTCCTTTATCATACTTAAGTGCAAACATTTATGGGGGAAAGTAACATTTGAAAACAACACTGGATAGTGAGAACATCGCAGGGAGAAAACAAAATACGATTACGGGGAGAATCTTCCCTTCGATCGACTTCTGTTTTCGAAAACTTTTTCCTCCATTTTTTAGCTGAAAATACAGCATTTTTGGAATAAAACCATATATTAGGTGTGCAACTTAATTCTTTGCCACAGGCACGACACGTTGACAGAAAATTATAGCAAATCGAATATGTACCTGATCAGGGAAATAACCCCCATCGTGTTGGACACATTTGAGCTGCCGAATGCCACTGCGGAAAAAAGAGGCCTGTTTTGAGTTGATAAAGTCATCAATACCATACCTGCAAACTACTACGGAATGTCCGTAGTTTCTACGGATTCAGTCGTCTGACTACGGAACTACAGAAACCATGACTGAAGCTACGGACGAGTCTACGAATTTTCCTTTTGATTTCCAAAATTAGTGTTTCTGTTAATATTTCAGGATATATATAAATACTCTTTGTCATAAACCGTAATTGGTGTAACAGTATGATCATGTGGTAAGTGGAGGTTCACACAATGCGTGTGCTTGTGCTGGAGTTCGCTCTGGTCAAGCATTGGGGGTTTCTGAATGCATCAGATTTATTGTTACTGGTGGTAGTTTTAAACTGGAATCTGGCAATGTTACCTGTTTTGCTCACGTTGTCTCAGGATGTTAGGCCCGCTTCAGTGAATCAACTTCGGGTTTTGCACGTGTTAAGTTCGCTTCATTAGTATGTACGGTTATTGTATTGCAAGTTTCTTTTTCACGAAGATGGATCGTTTCCTGAAAAAGCGTCAGAATGAAGCAGCAGCTTCAGTGCCACCAAAAAAATTGAAGAATTGCCAGAAATTTAAACAGGAATATTCCAAACAGTGGCCCTGTATTGTTGCATCATCGGAGAAAGACGGATATGCCTATTGTACGGTATGTACTTTGAATTTTTCTGTGGTTCACGAGGGATGTGATGATTGTCGGCACCATGTTGCAAGCAAAAACACGTGGAATTTGTAAAAAATAAAAAAACAAATTACAGCGTTTCATTATTTTGTACTAAAGATGTTAATTTTAGTACTGTGTGATCCGAAAGTCATTTTGCAAGATTTCTAATTGAACATAATATTCTGATTTCGGTTGCAGATCATGCAGGCCCATTGTTCGCAAAAATGTTTCCGATTCTATTATTGCTAAGAAATACAGCAGTGGGCACACAAAAACAGGTGCCATCATTAGCACAATGGCAGAGTCCAGCAAATCTAAGATTTGTGATATAATTAAAAATAATTAATTTGCATTGGCGACTGATGGCAGCAATGACATTGAGGCCAAAAAGCTATATCCCCTAGTTGTTAGCTATTATTATCGTGAAAAAGGCCAAATCGTAACCACTTTGCTTTCATTATTAGATTCTCCTGATAATACTGGAGAAGGAATATTTAAATTAATTTATTCTGAATTAACGAGACTGGGCATAGGGTGGAACAATTGTGTATCCTTTTGTTGTGATAATGCGAGCACTATGACTGGCCATTTCAAAAGTGTAGCAGCTTATATTAAAAGCAAACAGCCAGATATTAAAGTTGTTGGTTGTCCATGCAACTTGCTGCTCAGAAAGCAGTAAAAGTGATAGCAGTTGATGTAGAAATGTTAGTGGTCCAAATATATTATTATTTGGAAAAAAGTAGCAAAAGAAAAATGAATTAAAAGTATGCCAACGTATGTGTGGTGAAAAAGCTCACAAGATATTGAAGCATGTGTCTACTCGTTGGCTTTCTCTTGAAAGTGCTCTGAATAGGATTGTGGAACAATGGGAACCTTTGCAGGTTTTTTTTACTGGTGATATGGAAGTTTTAGAAAAGAAAAGTCATCAGTTTTGCACAATTAAAAAGTTACTTGAATCACCTGAGACAAAACTGTACTGTCTTTTTGTGAAGACTGTCATAACAACATTTACCAAAGTGAATGTTACCCTACAAAAAGAACAGCCTTGTATTCATATTTTAAAGGATGAATTGTCTAAACTGTTTTTTGAACTATTTGTTCGATTCATAACACCTTCAGCCATTTCAAAGTCTGAATCTGTGTTTAATGTTGATTTTATGAAGCTTAAAACCCAAAAAGATGATGATGAACTTGTTATTGAAGCATCGACAAGAGCATTTATAAAAGATGCAAATTTTTCAAGCAATGAAATAAGAATATTTTTTTCATCTGTTCGAAAAAAAAAATTGTGCAGCATGCAATTATGTTCTGAAAAAAATGCCTTTACGGATGAGTTTTATAACCATGCAGCTGTGGTAAATGTAAATTCACGTCATTCTGCAAACTACCAGTCTGCTAAGTATTTTGCGGATCTGTTTCAGTGTTGTCATGATAGTGATGAGTTGGAACTTGAATTTGCACGTTACCAGAGTGAAAAATTTCCTCCAGATATAACAGAATGAGAAAAGATGGACGTTGTCAGGCATAAAATTAGTGAACTCAGAAATAGAGATGGGACTTGCAAATACTCCCTTTTACCTAAATTAATGCTGTCTGTGCTTGTGGTGCCACATAGTAATGTTCCAACTGAAAGAGTATTCAGCATGGTGTGGAAAAATCAAACAGAATTTAGATCAAGTTTGGGTACTAAAACATTGGAATCACTGTTAGTTGAGAGATTAAACATGGACTGTTGCTACAATAAAAATTTTACTCTTGATGTACTGAAAAAAGCAAAAAGTACATGTTATAAGGATCTTAGCTCAAGGTGCTGAACTTCATTGTCTTTTTTTTTTTTTTTTTTTACTTCAGATGCAATGTGCCTTAGTCTAGCTCATAGCCATATATTTGAATTTCAGAAACAATATGATACTTAAGGTAGTATTAATGCATATTATAAATGAGGGAATAAAGTTGTCAAGAAGTCTTTTATGCGGGTATTTATTACTGCAAAAGGGAGACAATTTTTTGTAAGTGCTGGTATTAATTCAACAAATATAGCAAAATAAGCAAAATAATGTATCTTTGCCTGTTGGATATTCTGATAGTTATTTCCAATTGAATACAAAGCCATAAAAAAATGAGTGAAATGGGAATGTTAAGAAATGTTCAGAAACAGGTATGACAGAACAGCACAGTGCATTTTTTACATCAACGCTGTATGACAAACATCCATATTGCTTTAGTTTCGAAAAAAGGAAACTTATTTTGGCAGAGTACAACAGAAAAATAATAAGGTAAGCTTCTTTAATTTTATTTTATGCATTGAAGTTTGCTATTTTCATTGTCTCAAATAATCCAGTAGTTCACTAGATAAAAAGTTGCATTGAGCCATTTGAGCATTGTACTATAAACGAACCATTATAAATTCCATGAAATATAAACCCCTCACCCAGCTGAGAAAGCAGCAGAAAATTAAATTATAACTCAAAAGCAATAGTAAATTAGTTATATTTAAAGAAAACCCTGTGAAATTAAGCCATTTAGAAGCATGTAAGGAATAACTTTATCGCGGTCAAAAGTAGCTGTTGTGTACGTCGCGTAACAGTACGAGTTACTACTGACAGTGTCCTGGTCAACGTTGGCAGGTATGCAATACTTGTGTGGACCTCTTCGACAGAAGTGAAGTACGTATCACTCAGGTGATGTTGCAGGAAGCGAAAGAGGTGATAATCCGGCAGGGCGAAGTCTGGGGAATACGCCGATTGGGACAAAATCTGCCATCCCAGGTCAGTGTTCGTGTTTAAAGTCGTTTTCGCGGTGTGAGGACGTGTGTTATCCTGAAGCAATACGACTGACTTCCTGCCCTTCATGGTGTATGGCCTTTTCGCCTCCATTGCGTGACTCACACAAATGAGTTGTCGACAAAAACGCTCAGCATTGACCGTTTCACCAGGTTTGAGCAACTCATAGTGTACGACACCGCGCCCACCATATGCACAGCAACAACTTCCTGGCTTGGATATTCAGTTTGGCAGTACTGGTGGTAGGCTGACCTGGATAAACCCAAAATTTGTGCGGCTTAGGATTATCGTAGAGGATCCACTTCTGACCACAGATCAAAATCTTGTGGAGGAAATCCTTCTTCTTGAATCTGGAGAGCAAGGACACAGCAACATCATAGCGCCTAGACTTGTTCGCAGCTGTGAGTTGGTGGGGCACCCAACGGCCCTCCTTGTGAATCCATCCAAACTTGTGCAGGTGCTTTGCAATGGCTTGCCGTGTTACTCCGAGTTCTTGGGTGAGCTCTGACTGTGTGCGACAGGGATCAGCGTCCAACAGTTGTTCCAGTTCCTCATCGTAAACTTTCTGTGGCTGTCCCGGACATTCTGCATCACGGAGATCGAAATTTCCCTGCTTAAACCGCTGGAACCACTTCTTACACGTACTGTAAAACACAGCATCCTCACACAAAGCAGCACAGATCATTTGCTGGGCTTCCGCTGCACTTTTTCAGCTGAAACGCGAACAGGAGGCACTGCCTCAAATGTTGTTTCTCGAACGACATTGCTTTCACCGTCAACTTTCGACCTTTCTGTCACTACAGCTGTGAGCGGTTACGGTTGCCTGGAAAGCTGTTGGACGGCGCATGCAATCAGTCATTATCGCACACAGCTATTTGCATTTGCCGACGTTCTATGTTCGCTTGTGGTTAGGGGCCGAGAATTAAGTTGCACACCTAATATTAATATAAGAACAATACTGGGCAGAAAGAACGGGGGACGATTATGGGAAAAATCTTTATCTGTCTGACTTCTGTTTTCAAAAATTTCGATGGGCGGAATTCTGTCCTCAAAGGGAAAACGAATCCCCCCCCCCCCCCAATAGCAGTCCATTTGTCCATTCATCTCGAGAATACCCAAAATGATAACGGAAATGACGGAATTTTTCGAATCAACAGCTAAGAAACTCATGCCAGAAAAAACTATAGGGAAAGGAAATATTTGCACTGTCCCTAACTTCCGTTTTCGGAAATCATTGCCCACAATTTAATGATGAAATACAAACATTTATGCACTAAAATGATATTTAAGAATACTGGACACAAGCAACATTATAAGTAAAAATAAATTACGATTACGGGGAAAATCTTCACCGCGTTTAACTTCTGTTTTCGCAAGTTTTGAAAAACGAGATATCGTCCCCAGACGGAAAACTACCCTTCCCTACCCCCCAAAAAATTTCTTTTTAGTTCTACATCAATCTCAAAAATGACCCAAATGATGACGAAAAAAAAAGGAATTTCGCGAATCTGCGGAAGAATCTCATGTACGTGTATCACTTGGTGCTCAGCATGTCACAACGTTGTGAGAGCTGCATTGCAGTTCGGGGTGGACATATTCCATACTGAAATGCCTCTCCGTCCGGTTATCAGTAAGCACTGTACATCTATTCTCCAACTGTCATTAGGAAATTTGCAACTTTTGCATACACCTGATTACAATGTAATTTGTGCGTCATTTATAAACAATCTTTTGTGTCTCTTCATGAGTTCGTATGCTCGCAATATAATTATTTCCCAATTTGGTTGCAATCATGTAGTGTTTTTCTTATACAGATAAAAATGTAGTCTCCCCTTAGGGTTTGGGTACCAGTGTACAATCCGGAAGAGTTATCAGTTATGCCTTATCGCTAAATTTTGAGGGTACATGGGGAGCCAAACGCATGTGTACATACATATCAAATTCGAAAACATTATGTAAATTTTCTTCAGCAAAAAGTTTGTTAACAATTCAATATAGTCCTGTCCTCAGCTAACACTCAGAAATATATTTTTTTAATTTGCATAAAAGGTTTTTCTTTGAATGGAATGAACAGAGAACACAAAAAAAAAAAAAAATTATACATTTTACAACATACCTACTGGGTATGTTTCCATGACATACAGATAAAAAAAAAAAAAAAAATTACTTTTAGAAGTGCAACAAGAAACGCACATCCACGTACTAGAATATACTTACTGCAAATTATCCATCAATTCTTTCAAAACTCCCATAACCTCATCACCATCATCAAATTGAATGAAAATATCATCTGGGCTGTTTATGTGTGAAGTATACGTATAAGTGAAACCTTCAAAACTCACACTCTTAGGTATCCATTGTGGCTTATATTTCGCATCTGCATCAACTATGTCTGAGGGTACCTGGTACAATTGAAAAAAATATGATCAATTTAAAATAAACTTAACAAAACTTCAAAAATTTCTGAAACGACATTGTTTTAGGTACATAATGCAGCTATATATAGCAATAGTCCAAGCAAAATAACACTCAAAACTATTAAATTGAAAACATACATGCTAGTTATGTTCAATAACCAAGTGATATATATTGTTAGATTGTTTTTTTACGCTTTCCAACCGTAGGTTGAAGAAGCGTATATGCTCCAGCTTTGTCCATCTGTCTGTCCACCTGCACAATAACTTGCATAAAAATCGTTTGATTTCGACTAAATTTTAGTATGTGGTAGGGGACCACCTGGGGACGAACACTATTGAAAATGGGCAAATGTGGCCAAAGGTCAGGACATAGGAGCGGGATCCATTCCATTCTCCTTATGCATCATAACCTGTGATGAAATTTTAGTATGTGGTAGCAAACCACCTGGGGACGAACCCAATTGAAAATGGGCAAAATGAGGTCAAAGGTCAGGACATAGGAGCAGGGGTCTATTCCATTGCCCTTATGCTTCATAACTTGCGCATAAATGGTTCGATTTCGATGAAATTTTAATATGTGGTAGGAAACCACCTGGGGACGAACCCTTTTGAAAATGGGCAAAATGGGGTCAAAGGTCAGGACACAGGAGCAGGATCCATTCCATTACATTTATGCGTCATAACTTATGTAAAAATGCTTTGATTGCGACAAAACTTAATCATGTTGTTCCGGAGGTATACTTCACCGGTCCTGTTGAATACCATCGAAATGGGGTCAAAGGTCAGGACACAGAAGTGAGATTTGTTCCACAGCCATTATCCTCATAACTTGACTAAAAATGCTTCTATTGCGAGAAAACTTTAGTATGTTGTTCCGGAGGTATACTGAACCGGTTCTGTTGAATATCATCGAAATGTGGTCAAAGATCAGGACACAGGAACAAGATTTATTCCACAGTCATTTTCCTCATAACTTGAGTGATGATTTCTGGTATGTGGGAAAGCGTATCATAATCAATGCATTGCATAATTTTACTAACTTGTTTAATTGGGTGTTTAATGATCACGATGAGCAACTCATTGGGCTATAAGCAGTTGCCTGTCCTTAATTTAAAGCCACTGGTTCCAGGGAAGGGAGAGAGCCAGTGCCATAAGACAAACACAACATCCATGCCTCACCAGGATTCGAACCCAGACCTATCTCGGACAAATGATCAGAAGCCATCGCTTAGACTATTGTGCCACCGGAATGGCAGTGAGATATATGATTAAGTACACTTACCATTATTGTATCTCTTAGTAACGAAGCATTTCATAAGCAGGTACTGAAAAATGACAGCCCACCAAGGAGGTAACCAGAAAACCACTTACACTGAACTACTAACCAAACATGCCAAACTCTAAAATTTTATAAAAACACTTCAAAGTACCTCTATAACATTAATGTATTATATTAGGTGTGCAACTTAATTCTCGGCCACAGGCACGACACATTGACAGAAAATTATAGCAAATCGAATACGTACCTAATCAGGGAAATAATCCCCGTCGTGTTGGATACATTCGAGCCATCGGTCAGGGAACTGATGAATGCCACTGCAGAAAAGAGAGGGCTGTTTCAAGTTGATCAAGTCATCTGTACTTGTGTGGACCTCCTCAACCGAAGTGAAGTGCGTAACACTCAGGTGATGTTGCAGGGAGCGAAAGAGGCGATAACCCGACGGGGCGAAGTCTGGAGAATACGCCGGGTGGGACAAAATCTGCCATCCCAGGTGAATGATCATGTTTAAAGTCATTTTCGTGGTGTGATGATGTGCGTTATCCTGAAGCAACAGGACCGACATTCTTCCCTTGCCGGTGTATGGCCTTTTTGCCTCCAGTGCGTTACTCACACGAATGAGTTGTCGACAAAAACGCTCAGCACTGATCGTTTCACCAGGTTTGAGCAACTCATAGTGTACGACACCGCGCTGATCCCACCATATGCACAGCAACAACTTTCTGGCTTGGATATTCAGTTTGGCAGTACTGGTGGTAGGCTGACCTGGATAAACCTACAATTTGCGCCGCTTAGGATTATCGTAGAGGATCCACTTCTCATCACAGGTCAAAACCTTGGAGAAAATCCTTCTTCTTGAATCTGGAGAGCAAGGACACAGCAACATCTTAGCGTCTAGTCTTGTTCGCAGCTGAGAGTTGGTGGGGCACCCAACGGCCTCCTTGTGAATTTGTTCAAGCTTGTGCAGGCGTTTTGCAATGGCTTGCTACGTTACTTCGAGTCCCTGGGCGAGCTGTACCTGTGTGCGACAGGTACAGCCCTCCTTGTGAATTTGTTCAAGCTTGTGCAGGCGTTTTGCAATGGCTTGCTACGTTACTCCGAGTTCCAGGGCAAGCTGTACCTGTGTGCGACAGGGATCCGCGTCCAACAGCTGTTCCAGTTCCTCATCGTAAACTTTTTGTGGCTTTCCCGTACGTATCGAAATTTCCCTGCTTAAACGGCTAGAACCACTTCTTACATGTACTGTAGGAGGTAGCAGAATCACCCAAAGCAGCACAGATCATCTGCTGGGCTTCAGGGGCACTTTTTTCAGCTGAAATGGGAACAGGAGGCAGTGCCTCAAATGTTGCTTCTCGAACGACATTGCTTTCATCGTCAACTTTCGTCCCTTCTGTCACTACAGCTGTGAGCGGTTACGGTTGCCTGGAAAGCCGTTGGATGGTGCTGCAATCAGCCATTATCGCACACAGCTATTTGCAGACATTCTATGATCATTTGTGGTTAGGGGCCAAGAATTAAGTTGCACACCTAATAATATCCAACTACTTAAAAAGGATTTAACTAATAACTAATTTTTATTTACTCGACTTAAAAATACACATTTTTTTTTTCATTTATGCACTCACGGACGATGAAATTTGCGCACGTAGAAGAAAATGTTCTACAACCACGAAACTTTGCAAATAGCTAGAGTGTATGCTGGTATGCAAATGATTCACGTTTAGTGTGAGTGCGCATGACCGCACACCCTGTGGTGGCACTGCAAGCACGAACCAGCAGCCTTATAAACTGGCATGTAGTCGATGCCCCATGAAAGCGAAAAGCACCGGCCGATGAAAGCAAGTGTACAGAGTGACAAGAATGCCAGGTAGATGCTAGGGACATCAATTTATGCAACTTACAGACTTTGAGAGAGGCCTGATCATTGGGCTGAAAACCGCAGGGTGGTCAGCGTGTCGCATAGCCCGCCACGTTGATCATTCTGACTATACCGTCCGACTGTATTGGGAGCAGTAAACATGTGACAGCACTGTCACACGGCAAAGTGACTCCATATGGACTAGGACACACCGGTAGAGAGGATTGGCAGATCATGAACCATGCACGAACGGGGTCCATTATAGAGGCAGGTGTAGCGGCTTCTGTGTGCCCACGAACCATTTCCCGATGCCTCGTAGAAGCGAATCTGCGATCTCAGGGCTCTTTACGTGTGGTGCCATTAACACCGGAACATCGCCGGCTCCGTGTGCAGTGGTGCCAGGCCGGAGCATCGTGGAACGCCATAGACTGGCGATGTGCGGTATTTAGTGATGAGTGCTACTTTGTTTTGTGGACAGATGATCATCGTGTGTCTGGGTGTGGAGGTCCCCGGGTCAACAGCACAATCCCGAACTCACTATCGATCCCCACACCTCCCCCACTACAGGCATTATGGTCTAGGGAGCCATTGTCTATGATAGCCGATCAGCGGTATGTGGATGAGATCCTAGGCAGGATCTCATCCACATATTCCTGGCCTGGAATCCCGGCCAGGAATGGGAGCCCCATGTACTCCCATTCCTGGCCGGGATTCCAGGTGCGCTATACCAGCAGGATAATGCCCACCAGCACATGGCTCGGGTTGCGTAGGACTGCCTACGTCATGTCCAGACACTTTCATGGCCTGCCTGTTCTCTGGACATGTCCCCTATTGAGCATGTGAAAGACCAGCTGAAACGCCAGCTGCTGCTGTACCACACTATCCTGAATTTGGAGCACGCCATTTAAAGCGTGTGGGCCAGTCTGCTGCAGGACAACATCAGGCGCCTGTTTGCCTCCATGCTGGACTGTATTGCAGCATGTATCATCACACGAGACAGTGTGACGTGCTATTGAAGATGACCAGACTGCGTGCCACAGATCCCTCTGTCATTGTCCTGCAGTTCTGTTTTTGCCATCATGTGTATCATTCATCTGTATCATTATGTCCATAAAATTTCAGTTCAATCCGATGCTTCCTTATCGGTTTGCAAATTTCATTGTCCATGAGGTTTTTAAGCACGTGTATCACTTGAAAAGACGAACCTACTTTCCTTACAAGTCTTATTTTAATAAAATTAGTACTAAAACAGGTAAAAACATGCAAAAATTTAAACTGCTACTGGTTACTACCCAGTTGTTGTGACATTCATTAAGGCTGTCTACAAGACTTTTGTTGGCAAAATGCCAACATAAGGAACATCTGTTTACCTCTTCACTGTTAATTGAAATGAAATGCTACTTTCTTAAGAGATATCACAAGACACAATTACAGTAAGTGTATTAAGTCATATATTTTACTTGGTTATTTAATGCAGGTACGATCAATAGTTCATATATAACAAATAAAAGAGCCAACTAGCTATTAATATACATATGACACGAATGGACAGAAGAAAGTGATCACTACAGGATGAGAGCAAAACATATTAAAGAAGCATCATAATTATAAAAACCTACACTAGTGCAATGTTTTTTTATAATTTATCTTACAGAAATTTTGCATGTTTTCATAAGTGCCCTACACCAACACATTTGAGGGTTTAAATGTATCATTCCAATAAACGCATACACATCATTAAATCAATATCAATGTGTTATGCTGCAAGTGCAGATACAAAGAGGTGGATAGGATAGCGATGGCCTACACCTTGAGAGTTGAGTGAGTGAGTGTGTGTGCATGTGTGTGTGTGAACTGCATTTTGATACATCATCCTTAGTGCAATCAATATTACTGTTATGTTTTTTCTCTGTAACAATATATATTTTGTTTTGTTTTTTTTCTCTTTTGCTGCACATTTTTAATCTTTGCAGACTCCAACCCTGACTGGAAATTTTCAGTAGTAAACACTAAAAAAATCAGTAGTTATTAGCGTTTTTCGGTCATAAAAACTATAAAAATTCGTAGTTTTTGGCAATTTTCAGTAGTAAAGAATAAAATTATATTACACACTCTGTAGCAAATTGTCAGGGCAACAAAATGACATTGCAAATTCATAAAAAAAGAAAATTTTTACTTAAACAATTCTCCATAAATTGAAGACTTTTTTAAGTGGCACCATATTTTTTTTTCTCTAGATCTCAAAAATTAACCTATGTTTCAAAGGGAACTTTACAGCAAATGTAAGTGGCTACACAGATTTGAAGTTGCTCATGTTTGACTTTAAAAACAACAAAAAGAATTAAAAAAAAAAAAAAACGAGGAATGTTATTCATAAAGAATGGTAGCAATGCACAAAAGTGACTTCATATTTTTTTTGAAAATTTTTCGAGTGAAATTCACCCTTTCTTATTCTTTACAGTACTTTCTTTGTACATCAATCAATGGACAAGCATTTTTGCTTTTTAATAACGTGGAATTTAAACATAAAATCATTATCTTGTTTTTGCTAAAAATGCCACTATTTCCATGACCATTACAGTTGTTTTCATGGCAGAGTGAAGACTGGCATTATTGCTTTTTAAACTTTAATCATTCTGAAAATGCATGGTTTCCCGTTATTTTTTGCTGTATCTATAAACAAAAAGAGCATTTTTCCTTTTGTTCAAAAACAAATTCAAGTTCAAAATCGGAGATTTTAACTCTCCGTTGACGACTTTCATTCTTCATAAAGACATTTTCTCTGCAGAATGAGCACTTTAAGTAGTAGGGTTTTTGAACTTTCAATTTTGCTTTAACTAAAAGAAAAAAGCTTGCTGTGTCCTCTATGTAACAAGAAGTAACTAAAATATGGGTAAAGCACACATTTTAAGGGACATTACATGTGGAAAATCGGTACTACATTGTTTACGCCCCTGTGAAATAATTTTATGAGTCACAGAAATGATGCATATTCTACCATGGACAGATTTTTTTTTTTTTTTTTGATTGGAGGTTTAACGACCACCGTGAGCAACTCAATGGGCTATAAGCAGCCGCCCGTCCCTAATTAGGGTCACTGGTTCCAGGGAAGGGAGAGAACCAGTGCCGTAAGACAAACACAACATCCATGCCTGACCGGGATTCGAACCCGCACCCCTTACGGACGAATGATCAGAGGTCAGCGCCTTAGACCACACCATGGACAGATTAAGTACTGGTTTTGAAATTTGATTTCACTTGAAAAGGGGGTACCAGAGCAAAAGTGCTTAAACTCTACCGATTGATTTCCAGAAGATACTTAACTATGGGGAAAAGGAAAACATGCAGTATATTAGAAAAAAATTCTTTGAAAATACGATTTTTCACTATGACTGAAAATACTGAAAACAAGGAACATGATCATAAAAATATATAAAAAATAAATAAGAATATGAGGGTGGAATAAAAAAAAAAATAAAAAAAAAAGGAACTTGATCAGAAAAATTCCAAAATGTAGAAATGGAAAATTACGGAACATCTTTCATTGCTGCTAGGGCAGTCATTTATGGCAGTGCTTTCCCTGGTTTTTCCAATCGCTGACTATCCTATTGTTTGAACTTTTTCTTACAGCTGTTCACTGCAGGAAAGAATTCTACTACTACTCTAGTACTTCATGGAAAAATACGAAAAATTAAGGACTTTCCAAGACCTGGAAAGGGAAATAAAATTTCAGGATGTTTCTACGATTTCAGGAGCCGTGATAACTTCGTCATGCGACAAGATGTTTAAGACATCCAAAATAAATTGAAAAATATTCAAGATATGCTACCATATTGAAAACATCCAAAAAGCACTTCCAAAAATGTTTAAATGTTAAAACCTTGAAAATATGAAAATAAACTGCATGCACATCATTAAAAAGATTATTTCACTGAGATTTTCGATTTCTGTAGTATATTTGATGTTTTCCGTAATTCATTAGAGGACCGAAGATTTCCATAGTGACTATGGAAAATCCATAGCAGTTAGAGTCTGTGTCTTTGTTAGGTCCCCTGTAGCTGCCAAATTTATTCTTATTTATATGACATATAGTTATTATTTTCTGGACATGTCGGCAAAACTTAGTGCATTTCAGGAGAACAAACATTTTCTAGAATATAAACTTTGAGAAGCAAATTATATAAAAATAAATTTTACAGGGACAAACCACACTCTGTTCTACTTCCATTTTCAATCATACTGGTCACAAGTTTCCTAAATTCAAGCTTAAACTCTAATTTTTCCCTTTCTGAGCACTTCACTTCTTTTAATAGCTTTTTAGCACTAAATCCAATATCAACTTTCTCAATTGAGAGAAGATTTTCACTTTTTGATACATCTAAAGTTAACAGTTTTCAGACACTATCAGCTTCACTTAATTCGTCAGGCTTCAAGCTTCATGCCATCAAATTTTTCATCAGGTAAGGAATTAAAGGCTTTGGGCTCTGGAACCTTCTCAAAAAATATTCACACTTTGAAGCTATAAGTCCTAAATGCAGCCAATTTGCATTTCAACAGAGGACTGTCCATGAATTCTGCAAGAAACATGTGCTGTTTGCTGGAAACCGATGATTCTTGAACATATTTCTTGATATGATCGTAGACAAGCAATTCCCTTGTCAAACAATTATCGTTTTCCAACCACCTTAAAGTGAAAAATTTCAAAGGGAAATCTTTACATCCAGAAATCATAGTAAAATTTGCACGGCGAGCAGGACTATCTTTAAATTCCCATCTGTTATATATTTTATTTATAGGGATATTTTTAACAAAAAATTCAGAAAATTTTAAAAATCCGGATGAAAAGTTCTTCCGGCTGAAACATTAACAAATATTTCTCAAGGAAGATTTAAAAAAAAATGTTTTTTAAATATATGGAAATGCATAAAAAATAGCGATCTATGCGTAAAATCATAAAGAACAGTTAAAATGCGTAAATTTTATGCGTAATGCACAAAAGTTGGTGGGTATGCTACTGCTACATAAAACTCACATCTGCGAAAAATAACTTTTTATCTGCACCATAAATTCCATTTCTTGCATTAATGTCCTGTTGGAGAGGCCTACTGCTAGTGTGATGTCATCGTGCTGCACCTCGCGATTATTGAATTTGATTTGCCTTAAAACAGCCGCTTGTTTTGATTATGGAATATAATTATGTTAAGAGATTTATGGAATAAAATTTTATTTAAAAATACAGGACAAAGGAACATCGCTAGAAAAAAAAACTACGATTAAGGGAAAATCTTTCACTCCGTCCTACTTCCATTTTCGGGACATTTTTCTTCATTTTCAACCTTAAATGGTGTTTTTAAACAATAATACAATGCAGGTAAAACACCGCAAAAAAAATAGTAATAATAAAAAAAATACGAATTCAGGAGAACCGTTTGCTGCTTTTAGCTTCCTTTGTCAAAATTTTTTGTGCTTCCAATTTACGATTATGGGATAAATTTCTGCTCCGTTCAACTTTCGTTTTCGGAAAATTTTCCTCCGTTCTCAGTCTTAAATATAAACATTTATGTAACAAAATTATTTTTAACCATATGGAACAGAGGGAATATCGCGGAGAAGGAACGTAAGATTACGAGGCTGCGTCTAACTTTTGTTTTCGGAAGTTGTTACCTCCGTTTTCAGACTGAAACACAATGGAATAAAATTATATTTAACAATATCGGAAAAGGAAACATCGCGAGAAAAAAAAAAAAAAAAAAAAAATTACGGGAGAAATCTTCACTTTGTTACCAGAAAGTTTTGAAGACTGAATTTCGCCCGAAGACGAAAAACTTGCATCCATGATTGGAAGTCCGCAAGAGGAGCTTCAATTGGGTTCTGGAGATATCATTTTTGTCTGCAGAACCAAAATAAAATCTGCGATGTACATCGCCCGTCGCCGTGATTCTGCTACGGTTGCGCGAGCCATGGAATGAACGTAAAACGTTTGGTATTATATCCGCAAAAAAGTTTTAGAATAGGGCCAATTAATGTAAATAATTAACAAAAAAAGCCTTTCAGAGATTTAAAAAAACGTTTGTAAGGCCGTACACGAACGAAAATGTAAAAAAATGTACAAAGTATAGGCAAACCATACAGGTTGACAGGTATGAAAATGGCTTGTCTGTCTGACAGCCTGTTGGTTGCCTATAGGAAAAACTATTCATTGCAGTAGTCTGTGATCAATAGTTAATAGATGTTTTTTTTTAAGTTCAGCAAAAGGCACACAAAAGCATATGAATGGGTGATTATGATGTCAAATCAAAAATCCTGAAAACAGCGAGAAAAAAGTGACATGTATGCTGTGCTTGCTTAGGGTACAAACTGATTATTTTGGACTACGAATATTACTTATAAAATAATTTTTCATAAATACTATAACTTACATATTCAGTGGGGAAATAAGTTGCTCGGGCATAAGTAAAGCAATCATGAACTTAAAATCAAACAGCTTAAAACAATTTTTGTTTACATTTTTCTCTTACACAGAATAAAATCTAAAAACAACTGACCTGTTTTATAAAAATATAGGTTGATGAATTCCTAAAGTTCATCCTTTTTTGAGAAAACACATCAATTTTGCCGGTGTTTTCCCTCCTACATTAGCACAATCAGACTTTCTCCTACATCTTTCATTTTTACCAAGTTCTGGAATCTCTAAATTTTTTAATGTCATGAAGTTGTTTTTTTTAGTTTTTTTTATAGTCTCAGTTGTTAACGGTCCTACTAATTTTTTTAATATTACTATGCATATCCTTTTTGTAATTGTCCCAACTATTTACCATATTTTGGACCAGTTGTACTCACTCTGTATTACTGTCCATAACACATGTGATCAACAAATATTTGTTGATAAGAGCATTATTTTTAAATCACAGGATTAAAAAAAAAAATTAAAATTTTTTACAAACTAGTTTATCCTGCAAAAACTATAAATTATTACTTTAAATTAAAAGCCTAATAATTTTAACAGATATAAAATATACAGACTTCTCATTTTCTCTGGAACTTCCGGGTTTAATCAGCGAAAAAATTTGGACCACAATCACCCCTGCAATGCAAGGGTGTATACTCAGCCATCCCCCCTCCTCAAATTTAAAATTCTACAATCTCATTCCTTTTTTGATAACCTAAGCAGAAACACTGGAACAGAATGCAGGATGGCATGTGATGAATGATGATGGATTTAATACGCTATATGCGTTTCATTATTATTGATGATGGCATGTTCGTTTTCCAGAATATCAGCTTAACTTTGTAACTAAAAAAGAAAATTGTTTGAAGACATAATTAAATGTGAACATCACTTTGAGAAAAGCAATGTTTTTATTACATCGTAATGCACCACACTGATTTTTTTTTTTAATGTAGTGGTTGTCACAAAAGAGGCAGGGCTAAAAAAAAAGTTGCACATGAACACAAATGTGTCAGAAAAAGCCTACAGTTTGTTTGTTTATATATACACCAAAAAGCCCAAACATTATTGTGATCACTTGTCTAATATGATGTTGCCCACATGCTGCCAAAACAGCTCTTCCCCAGCGAGGCATGGGCGTTACAAGATTTCTAAAGGTGTCTTATGATATCTCGTACCAACACTTTACCAGCTGAAACACTTGTAAGTTAAGTGGTTGAGCCACTGCACATTGGATTCACTGTTCCAACACAAACTACAGATGCTGAACTGGATTGATGTCTGGGGAATTTGAAGGCCAGGGCAATCAATAACCTGGAAGTCTTGTTCCTGCTCTGCGAATTACTCTCAAACAGTTCGGGCAGTGTAGCATGGTGTATTATCCTGCTGAAAGAAGGCATTACTAGGGAGGGGGAATGGAATATTATGGCCATAAAAGGATATATATGGTGATGGTAGACATCATAGTTTCCTACACATGAATCATTGGACCCAGGGTTTTTCAACAGAACATTGCCTAAGGCATTACACTTTCTCCGCCAGCTTGTTTACGTCCCACAGTGCATTCTGATGCCAACAGGAAATTAAGTGCATTGGACCAGACAACCTCCTTGAAGTCATTCAAGGTCAAGTATTAATGCTCACATACCCATTCATACCTGCCAACTAAATTTAATGAATAGGCAGAAGATTGCTTTGAAAAATCCAGAAGATTGTATAAAAATTCAGAAGATTTTTTTACGTCAATTTGTCACACGATAGTGATTTAGAACTTGTACTGCTTAAACAAAAAAGGAATACAGGACACTTACATTTATTTTTTGTGTGTTTTTATTGAAGGGGAACTTTTATTTATAGTAATTTAACAGTTAGCTAAACTTTTTACAGTGGCCTTTTTGGCTTTTTTAAAGAATTCTTTGGAGTACTCTTTTTGAAAACAAAGTACATTTTCTTTGCATTTAATTAACAGAAGACTCTGAAGCAATTCACCTGATATTAATGATCGAAACATTGTGCGATTTTTTTAACCAAAGAAACATTTTTTTGCATTAATTAAAATTCTTTTGCATTATTAATTAAATGGCAAATACACCCTATAATTATTATTTCACTTTGGTGTTCTTTCAAATGATGAGCCACACCACTTTTCTCTCCTATTATTACTGGAGCATTGTCTGCTCCAAAAGCAATGCAATTTTTGAAAGGAATCCTGTGCTTACTAAAAACATCAACTGTAGCTGAGAACCATAAATTCTGATATCAGAGCTTTCACTATTTTAGATAAATGGTGTAATTTTCAGAAAATGAATACTTTTTTTTTTTTTAACATCATGCATCAATTTTTACAAATTTCCAAACTCCGTCCCTTCTGTTTTTGGAAATTTCCCACACCCTTATCAAGCTAAAATGCACACACATTTATGAGAGTGATGACATTTAATAACTACATAAGAGTGGGGATTACATCGCGGGAGGCGCTCTTTGGCCAGACCTGGCCTTTGCGCTATTAAAATACACCAACCAACATCGCGGGGAAATAAAAAAAAAATACAATTACTGAAGAAATCTTCGCTCCGTCTGACTTCTGTTTTCGGAAATTTATCCAAATTTCCAAGCTGAAATACAAATATTTATGGAATAAAATTATATCTAATAATACTGGGTAGAGAAAACATCGTGAGAAAAAATTATGATTACAAGAAAAATCTTACCTCTGTCTACTTTCAGTTTTCAAAGGAAGAAATTCCATCCTCCGACAGAGAAAAGACCCCCCCCCCCCCCACTACCACCAATCCTCCCAAATTTTCAGTTCAGTTGTGCCTCGACTCGTGAATGGTCCAAATGATAACAAAAGACGGAATTGCTTAAATCAGCGTAAGAATCTCGTGGCTAAATATTATGGGGAAATTTTCGGGCGGCCTAACTGCCATTTTCAAGCTGAAATTATATTTAACAACAATACTGAATAGAAGCAACATCGTGAGAAAGAAAAAAAAAAAGAAAAAGAAAAATTATCAGGAGGAAAAAATCTGCACTTCATTTAGCTTCCGTTTCCGAACGTTTAAAAAGACAAAACAACGCCCCCAGACGGAATACGACCCACGCCCAAACTAATACCCTGAAAATTTCTTTTGCATCGATCTCGAAAATGACAAAGGGGGGGGGGACTACGCGAATTCACAGACGAATATCACGAACAAATTAACTACTGAATCGATTTCGAATGGCATAAGATTATGCTAAAATATCGATGACTGGTAAATTTTAACTTTTGGCGCAAAATTAGTGCAGATTTCGTCAGAATTACAATTTTTTAGCAGAATGGTGCAAGAACGTTTTGGCGTGGGCTGGCGCAATTGCCGCAGGTCTGGCAGCCTTGAGATTAAGACTAGTAAGTTATTGCTGCGCTTTTCAACTTTTTTTTTTTTTTTTTGACTTACAAAAATGAATAAAACAGGTTATGTTTTGCAAAAAACACAGAAATTTTTCGAACAGCAGAAGAACGCAAGTTTGGTCAGAAGAATGTAAAAAAATCTGAAGAGTTGGCAGGTATGCCCATTGTAGATGGTTTCGATGATGAACAGAGGTTAGCATGGACATTCGGAGTGCATTGTAGCTACACAGTCCTATTTTCAGCAAAGTTCAATGTACACAGTGCATTGTGACACATTACCTCCAGCACTAGCATTCAAATTACCATTGAATTGCGCTACAGTATCCCTTCTGTGTGCTTGTACCATACAGAATAGCCTTTGCTCACCTCTAGTGTCAATGAGCCAGGATTGGTTAACACCTTGCTGGCAGTTTATGCTTGTTTCTTCCTCAGACCATTTTTTGAAGGTAATAACCACAGCTGACCACGAGCAACCAACAAGCCTTGCCAGTTCTTAAATGCTCTTACCCAGTTGATTTGGCTTTTGTCAAACTCGCTTAAAAGTTTGCTGCCTTTCCTATCTGAAAAACAACACTGATTAGCTGAGCTCAGTATCAAGTGCTATTTATATCATTTCAAGATCTTCACATACAAACCAGCTGGTCATAATATTTTGGCATTTCAGTGTGTGTGTTAATTGGAAGACATTGTAATTATACGTTTAGGTAAACAAACGGACTATTAAAAATTTTTGTTGAACTTAGGAAATGATGAAACAAGAGCATAAAATGAATGTTTATATTTTTATTTTTTATTCTGTAGGCAGAAGATGATTGTAAAGAGAAAAAAGAAAAGTGCTTGGGTGTGAAAATATTTCAAGCCTTTGCCTTTATGTGTGTGTGGATGGGGGGGGGGGGATCATTCCAGATTTGCTTGATTTTTAGTATATTGGTAGTACCCGTGGAGCACATAGAAAATCCCCGTTTTTAGAATTTTTAGCAGTATTTTTTTTTATATACAAAGTTTGGAAAATTGTAAACAATGTAAAATTTAGGTGCACTTTGCATAGATGCCAACCTCTAAAAGTAGTTTTCAGTAGCCAACACGTTCATTTTTCAGTAATTTTCAGTAACAATTTTTTTTTTCAGTAATTTTCAGTAATCCAGTCTACAGCAGCAAATTTGGGTATTTAACACTGCAACAAATTTTAATCTGTCAGAACTATTAACAAAATAATAATAATAATAATAATAATACAATAAAAAATAATTTGCTAGTGGGAAAATTTAAAATACTGTCTTCCAGAAAAATATAATAAATTACCTCCAGACATGAAGAAAAATTATTCCTTGGAATGTTGGCCAAATTATTATGATAAACTGGCTGTAGTTGCCATTTTGGCCTTCCTTAGTTCAATTTGCAAAAACTTCTTCTAATAGCATAGTTCACTGTGTGCAATGCTGTTTATTTTCTCTACTAATAAAGAAGACAGCACATGAGTACTTAAATTAGGTCTGAATTCATTCATGTTTTTTTTTTTTTACAATACAGAAAATTCTTTCTGTACTTGCATTGCTATGAGGGACTATTAAAATCATTTTCATAATTTTGCTTAATGATTCATACTTCAACTGGCCACTTTCATTTTTCATTAAAGAAATTCTGTGTCACACTTCATCTATTCTCTCAGAAGTAACAGCACAGTTAAACTTTTCAAACTGGTAGTGAGCAAATTCAGATTCCACCTTGTCAGATTCTTCTGGTTTCAAAACTGGAAACAGGGAACACATATATTGGACTGATGCAAAAGAAACACTTTGCCTTAATGCTACATCTGCAATTTCAGCAGGACTCAGAAATTCATCATTAAGTGGAAATTTTCTTAAAATGTAATTGCAGCCTGCCTTGTAAAATTCCCTTATTTCAGAATAAAAAGTAGCCACTGTGTCTTCACTCAGATCTGCAGTTGTGCCTATATAAGATCTCGCTTTTGACCCAATTACGAGATCACAGTTTTTCTTTTTGGTTTCTCCTTCTTTCAAAATTTCCATCTGCAAGAGATGTTGCTGTCACATCAAATGCTGATGGCTTGATAAATCGCACAAGCAATTTAGATAACAGGCTATGAAGTTTTCTTTTTAATACATGCACAAGCAGAGCTTCATGCTACAAGGACACGTTAACAGATGTAAACAAAGGAAGAGTAGCAGATAAAAAAAGACAAAGTTTAGATGAAGGATTTTCAATCATACTTGCAAGGTTCTTATACTGTGAATTAGCTTCTTCATTGTCACTGAAATAATGTTCTAGAGCCTCCCACTGTTCTAAAATTCTGTCAATGGATTCCAAAAGTAATAACTAGCGAGTATTGGCATGCTTTAAAATTTTGTGTGGTTTAGTACCACAAACAGCTTGACTCAGTTTTAGATTGTGTTTCCTCTTTGAACTTTTCTCCAAAAAAGTACAACTGTATCAGAAACTGCTCAACATTAAATCCTTTCAGTTGAGTAGCAGATTTCTGCGCAGCTAAATTTACTAAATGGCATGAACATCGCTGCACTATGATTGCAGGCTGAACCTTCTTTATGTGAGAAACAACACCTTTTACTTGACCTGTCATAGTGTTAGCATTGTCACAGGAAAATGACACACAGTTGCTCCACGAGATATTTTTTTTAACAAACTCATTGTTCAAAACGTTGAATATTCCTTCACCTGTATTATTACTTGATTCAACCAATGATAACAAAACAGTTGAATTTTTCCCTATTTTTTCATCAACATATGTTATTCTAATGGGATACAGTTTATTTGCTTGAGCATCATTACTTCCGTCCGTAGATAGAGAAAAGTGAAAAAGGTTTTTTTAACTTCAGATATGATGTTACTTGTAGAAACACTGGCCATGTGCTGAATTAGTGCAGTAGCCTTGGTTCTTCCACACGAATATTTTTTTGCGATCGCTGAATTGGGAAACATGGCTTAAAATAACGGTTTTTCAAGCCTTCAGTTTTCAGAAATTTATCCAACATTTTGAAGCTGAAATACAAATATTTATGGAATAAAATGATCTAACAATACTGGGTAGAGGAAACATCGCGAGAAAAAAAAATTACGATTACCAGAGAAATCTTACCTCCGTCTACTTTCCGTTTTCGAAGGATGAAATTCCGTCATCCGATGGAGAAAACGACCCCCCCTTCCCATCGCCACCAATCCTCCCAAAATTTAAGTTCAGTTATGCATCGATTTCGTACTTGGTCCAAATGATAACAAAAAAGACAGAATTCCTCGAATCAGCGTGAGAATCTCGTCGCCGAACGCCAAAGATTACAGGGAAATTTTCGGGCGGCCTAACTTCCGTTTTCGGAAATAGTTGCCTACAATTTCAAGCTGAAATTATACAATGAAATTTCATTTAACAATACTGAACAGAAGCAACATCGCGAGAGAAAAAAATACGACTACGGGAAAAATCTGCACTTCGTTTAACTTCCGTTTCCGAACGTTTAAAAAGACAAAACAACGTCCCCAGACGGAATACGATATCCCGAAAATTATACCCCGAAAATTTCTTCACTTTATCCCGAACTAATATCCTGAAAATTTCTTCACTTTTGCATCAATCTCGAAAATGACAAAAAAAAAAAAAAAAAATGGAGAGGACTCTGCGAATCCGCGGAAGAATCTCACGTACGAATTAACCGCTGATTCGATTTCGAATGCCGTAAGATAACGCTAAAATATAGATGACCGGTAAATTTTAACTTTGGGCCCAAAATTGGCGCAGATTTCATCGAAATGGCAATTTTTTAGCAGAATGGCGCACGAACAACGTCTTGGCGCGGGCTGGGGCAATTGGCGCAGGTCTGGCAGCCCTGAATGTAGCATTTAATTTTTTTCCCCCAGAAAAACTTGAACAAACAAAAATTTTCAGGTTGATGAAAATTTGCTTTCTGTCTCAGAAAATTAAATCAAATGGCGATTTTCCATAATTTTAGCGGTGTTTCCGTACTTCCGTAACAGCAACCAAAAATCCATAAAATTACAGAAAATCCGCACTAGTTGGCATCTATGACTTTGATCAGTGGTCGGAAGTAGTGCGCTACAAGTAGCGAAACTACTATAGTCGCTACTTTTCCGCGTAGTTTGTAGTGTAACGCGCTACTTTAACAAAAAAAGTAGTGTAGCGAGTAGCGCAATGCAAACCTCTGCAGTTTGTAGCGAGTTTCGACACTACTTTTAACGTTACTTCAGTAAACAAACAAGGTGCCCTTCTACATATCCCTTGATCGTCATGTGTGTTTGGGACACAACGCCAATACTCCTCGTTTGAACTGCACAGCATCAGCGCTAAGTATCGCCATCTAGCGAGCATTTCTTTCATGATAATGACCATGGAGCGGATTAAAATGGACAGGTTATGACGAACGAGGGTCTCGGAATAAGAACGTTTGGTGTTTCAAAACACAGAGTTTTCTAGCATAGGTCGGCAACACCAACACTTGTCTCATTGTCGTTTTCGTCTCGTGTGAATACGAACGTGTTTGCTTTCCTTGCTTCGAAGACTCATTTAACTTATGTTTCCAGGTGATTATAAATTCTTTTTCCTGAAATATGGCACCTACTGTCCAGCTTGATGAAGAAAGAATTGAACTGCCTTGGTCGGCGTATAATAATTATTTCACAGTGCTCGAGAAGCAAGTAAACGGGAAATTTTCAGTCACGTGTAAACTTTGCCCGTTAAATAAGAAGCTGTCGGTTTCAAAGTCATCCGTCTCTAATTTGAAATTGCACGTAGAGGTAAGTCAAATTTTTCAGTACTAATAGCAATGAAAGAAATAATTAGTTATGTGTTTTTTCGCTGCCTTTATAATCACTCATTTAAAAATCCCGGACTTTTTTCAATCCCGGACACAGCCCCGGACGTCATTACTAATCCAGGACTGTCCGGGCCAATCCCGGACGACTGGTAACCCTAATTATATGTCATAACCAAGTTTTTATTTACTATGCTATATTCTACACTGCTGGCTACCCAAAATGCTACACCAAGAAGGACACGAGATAGCAAAGCCAGATTTACTGGACACATAACAGATACAAAGATGAAACGGTTAAGCTTACAGGCCTGTGCGACTTGCGGAACACACAGACATGAATAGTTTGTGTGGACCCCATGGCTGGCAATAACGGCCACTACACACCGCGGCATCAAACGAAAGAGGCTTTGGGGGTGGGCTTGGGGTATGTCGGTCAAAAAAAAAAAAAAAATTGTTGAACGATGCGGGCGCGCATTGTCCTGTTGAAACGTGGCCGCTGGCAGGTCCTGAAGGTAAGGGAGGACTACAGGCTCCAAAACCTCGGAGATGTAGCGGTGGCTGTTGAGTGTACCGGTGATGCGTACCAGAGGGGTGCAAGTGTCATATCCAATTGCTCCCTAAACCGTAACCCCAGGCGACGGACCGGTATGGCGATGCATAATGCAGGCGTCATACAGTCTCTCGCCGCGGTGCCGCCACACTTGGATCCGACCATCGTGGTTTTGCAGGCAGAAGCGGGATTCGTCGGAGAAGACAATGTCGTGCCATTCCGTAGTCCAGGTGCGGCGTTCAACGGCCCACTGCCGCTGTACTCGCCGGTGGTGTAATGTCAATGGTAATCGGAGCAATGGGCGCCGTGCGACAAGTCCCCGCTCCTGCAGACGACGTCGAACGGTACGTGCTGACACAGGTTGTTGCGCAACACACTTTAATTCGTGCACTAACGTTCGTGATGTGGCGGTGCGATCCATCAATGCCCCCGCACAACATGCCGGTCCTCTCGCTCGGCGGTGTGCTGCGGCAATCGCTCACGTCTGTCCGCCCGTCTCTCCTGCACCCACCGAATCCATACTCGCCTCACTGTGGCTGGATGCCGTCACACACGGGCGGCGATGTCTCGGTACGATAAACCGCTGTCACGATAAGCCACTATTCGCCCTCTGTCGAACTCCGAAACGTGCTGGAATGATTGCCGTATTCTGTGGCGAGGCATCAGGAAGCTTTCCATGCACAGGTCCGGCAGCACAACACACTTCCACTGCTTACACCCCGCCTTGTGCACCCTTCTATATAGTGCTTCTCGGTGGCGTGCCGGGCGCACATGATTTGCACATGCCCTGCAATGTCAATCGTTTGCATGGCCTCTCGCGGGCGACGCTTGCTGCGAATTTCAGGCCAATCGGATACTTCCTTCTTGGTGTTGCATTTTGGGTGGGCAGCAGTGTATATGCTACATTGTACAGTCTAGTGCAGTTCATTTTATATCATATGCTACATTGTATAGTCTAGTGCATATGGGATATACAATATTTTGTAGTAATATAACATCTTTAACTTTGAGTGTGTATTGAATCTCGCAAAATTCGGGTCGTAAAAGTAGTGAAGTAGTGACTACATTTTCAAAGTAGTTTGTAGTCACTACTTTGTTAAAAATGTAGTTGTAGTTAACTGCATTTATCATAAAGTAGTTGTAGTTGTAGTTCGCTACAAATAAAAAGTAATTTTTCCAACCACTGACTTTGATATACAAAAATGCTCATAAATCAGTAACACTTAGTCATAGAGAGATCATCTAGGGTCCATTTTAAAGCTCTTTTAAAGGGCTTTAATTTGATATACAGCACATCGTATTGGAGGGAAAATAACGCTTTTATTTTTGAGAAACCTGATAAAAATGCATTTTTAATTGGGGGGGGGGGGAGATATATGTTCAACTGAGATAATTCATGAGTTTATCAGCAAAATTTCAGAATGGGATGCAAATGGGATAATATTTTTTTTTTTTTGAGATAAGCATTACATTATAATCTAGTGATACACATCAAAAATTAAATGCTCAACCATTTGATTTCTGCACAGGATTGTAACTACATAACATTGGTTTTAAATGTATTTTTTAGTGATATCTCTTGTGCTTACTGGTGGAAATAAAATTACAGAATTTAATATTAAATCTTACAAATTCCAACTCAAACTAATGAAAATGACAGAAATTGTTACCTTTGTAATCTTTTAACCCAATTGTCACTTGCCAAACTCAATAACTAATTCTGAAGTGTACAAATTTTTTTGAGCATAAAAAGAACATGTTTTTAAACACTTTTTTACTTTTTGGCACTTTTTAAAAAAAAAACAGCTGAGGAAAACAGGTAAAAATATTTTCAGAGAACAATCAATAAATCTCAGCAGAAACTGCATTCTCATATCTAAATTCAACAAGATGTTCTGGACATATTTTGACTGAAAACAAGAAATCAGTATCCAGTAATTGCTGAGATCATCCTTGATGCATTATTCGATACTGAAACAAAATAAAAAAAGTGGGAGGGAAGAAACCTGAGTGTTTGACTTATATAACAATCATAGTACATGGCTGAAATCACTTTATCCATCTGAAAACCCATTTACTTATACGCACAACAAAAATTAAACTGTAATACTTCTCTTTTTTTTAAAGTTAAATGACTAAAAAACGCTTAAGAGTTAGCAAAGCTACTTACCGGAAACTTGATGTGATCACTAAGATCGCCACGGAATTTTGGAAGAGCACGATATACTTTTGTAGTTTCTGAAATTCATAGAAAAAAAAAATATTAATAACAACACATAAAGGTATCTTTGAAGTGAATATCTTAAAAAAGAAATTTAATTTTCCTATTATTCATTCGAACTATATGGATGCCTGAGTAACCCAACGAAATAATAATCATTTATCCAAGTACTGAAATCCTGAGCAGCTGTTATTAACAGCATGTGATGGGCTGATGCAATGAAATGTCATTGTTTTACTGATATCCATGAAGGTCCTATTCCAAAGTACATGTGTTCATATATTTCCCTGCATTCATGAGCTACCTTTTGCTTTACATAGAAAGTGTCCATATTGAAGACTTGCCTTGTAGCTTGTATTGTATTTTCTAAGAATAATGGTCAAGTATGGCCACACAGTTCCATTTCCATTTATCTCCTTGGTTTGATTTTGGAAATAATGCCATAGCCAGTTTAAAACTGTTGGTAAACTTACCATAAAGGTTTTTTTTTAATGACAATTCTAATTTTCCACCTCTCCCACCTCAATATGGTAGAAGAGTGCACTTCATTACTATTTTATTTTTTTTTTTAAATTGGAGGTTTAACAACCATCGTGAGCAACTCAATAGGTTATAAGCAGTTGCCCACCCCAAATTTAGATCCACTGGTTCCAGAAAAGGAAGAGACCCAGTGCTGTAAGACAAACACAACACCCATACCTCACCGGGATTTGAACCCAGACCTCCCATTACAGAAAGATCCTGGTGAGTCTGCGACAGGTAACATGGTACCACAGAATATTCTGCAGGTGGTAAGTAGGCAAATTAACTACTCAGTGCTAAAAACAACAAAAATTTGCACAGATAAAAATTTAAAAGAAGAGAGAAAAGAATTGACCATCTTATATTTCTTCTCCCTAAAAGAAATGTATAACCTAGGTACAACAGCAATTGCAATGCTAACTAAGATCAAGAACATTCTGGCCATCTGTACCTAAAATTTTGCCACAATTTTCAAGCTGAAACATGAAGATTTATAGAATAAAATTATATATATATATTTAATTGAAGGTTTAACAGCCACTGTGAGTAATTCGATGACCTATAAGCTGTTGCACGTCCCTAATTCATGGCCACTGGTTCCAGGGAAGAGAGAGAGCCAGTAATGTAAGACAAACACAACATCCATGCCTCACTGGGATTCGAACTCGGACTTATCTCGAACAAATGGTCATAAGCCATCACTTAGACCATTGCACCACCAGATAGCATAAAATTACCTTTAACCAGAATAATGTACCGAAGCATTGGAGGGGGGGGATTACAGGAGAAATCTTTATTCCATCCTGCTTCCACTTTTGGAAAATATTTCTCCATTTTCAATCTGAAATAGAAACACTTATGTAATTAAATGAGGATTAAACAATAATACCGTTAAGGGAAAACCAGCCGGGGGGGGCGGGAGGAGGAGAGGTTGAAGATTACGGGAGAAATCTTAGTTGCCTTTAGCTTCCATTTGCTTGCCTCCATTTTATGATTATGGAAGAAATTTTCGCTCCATCCAACTTACGTTTTTGGAAAATTTACCTCCATTTCCAATCTTAAATACAAACATTTATAAATGATGGTTAACAACCATACAGGACAGAGGGAACATCACGAGAAAAAGAAATTAAGATTGCCTGGCTCCGTCTAACTTTGATTTTCAGAAATTGTTACTTCCATTTTCAAACTGAAACACAAACATTTCTGCAAGAAGAGAAAAAAATGTTTGACATCAATACTGTACAATCTTCTCTCAGAATATCATGAGAAAGAAAAGGAAATTACCATTAAGTGAGAAATCTTCACTCCGTCTAACTTCCATTTTCAGAAATTTTGAAAGACGGAACTTGCATCCATGATCGGGAGTCTGCAAGAGTTTCAATAGGATTCTGGGGATATCGTTTTTGTCTGCAGAATTAGAATAAATCTGCGATGTATGTCACCAGTCGCCGCAATTCTGCTACGGGTCTCGCACCCATTTTTGATGAATGGTCACAAGCCAGCACTCAGGCCACTGTGCTACCAGGGCGGCAGAGTACCCATTATGACTTAAGATAAATGACGCAATGAAGGGAAGTGTTGGGATAACTGCATACTTATTTTCAATACACTTCGAATCGCCTTTGAAACTCACATCTGAAAACATCGGAAGTGGAAGTACTGTTGATGCGCAGAAAGTTATGCCTTAAATGGCAATCATTACCACTGCTTCATTGCTGTGCTTGTGTAACTCTTCCTATAACAGGTAAAAGACCTTCACATCTCATCTACAGAGAGGAAAGGGGTAAGAAAAACCATAAGTGTTTTAAAGCAGTGCATTTTTTAACAATCCCTAGTAGTTGTGGTGGGGTGAATGTCGTTTAGCCTGTGAAGTTTATATTTACAGTGGTTTGTGTGTTTTGAAAAAGGAGTGACAGCACTCTAATTTCATCTGTGAGGAAGTATGTGATAGTGGAAGCATGTACAATTTTGTGATTTTCCAAGTTGTGGGCTCACCAACTGTACCACACAAAAGAGGCTGAAAAGAAATCCACGTGTTACCCATTACCCTCCCTAGCGGAAGATTAAGAGAAGAAAAACTGACTAAAAGAAAAAGAAAAAAGATTCTTAAGAATAATTTATTATTCCTAAATAAAGGTTTTTAAACAGTAAACTATAAACTACTTGTGCATAAAACGGAAGGCCATAAGAATCCTTACTATTCTCCAAATTACCTATTCACATATAATTACGCATGTTTCAAGACTTCATTTGTGCAATTGCTAAGCTTCGACACTAAAAATCTAAGTCATAACTCCAAATTCTTTACTGGACTATGAACCTCAGAAAAACAAGAGACTAATTAAAGAAAGTTTTTATATTTAGAAAAACAGTTCCACTAATGAACCTTCAAAACTTATAAATAGCATTTTCAACAACTTAATTCAAAAATAGTAGTAGACTTACAAAATACATAAGGAAAAGATTTCAATTTAATAAATGGCAACTGCAAGAGGAACCTGGAAATAAAATTTAAATTCTTTGTGTAAACAAAACTTTTGATACAGTTCCTATATATATCGAAAACAGGCCTTGATAAAATCTAGAAGCTATAAACGTCTGTAAAAACAAAAGAACTCAGCAAATGTGAAAAATAATTGAAAGTTCACGTTATAACTGAAATAAGTATATAAATCTGAGGAAAGCCCAGAGTAAGTGTTATAATTGCTGTAAATAACATTTTCACTCAATCTACAAGAAAAAATTATCTGAAAAATCTGCTAATAGAAACTATCCATGTACAGTGTATGCACGTATGTTTACATTCTGCTAATCTAGCCATTGGAAGATAAGGTTCCTGCATATTTCAGTTTTCAAACAGCACAGAGAATTTTACTTTGGCAAGGGATCTTCTCATGATGTAGATTGTTCTAGACATTTCTTCACATCCATCTCTGAGGAAGATGAAATACAAACAATTGACTGTTCAACATATGGCTGAGTCCATAAGTAATATAACCAGCAGTGTCAATTCAATCCTGACAAATTCTTTGAAGATGAAAAGGGTCAGTGCAAGATGGATCCCACGTATGTTGACAAAAGAGAAAAAATGATACAAACGAATGTGGCTCCTCAACTTCGCATGGTAGATCCAATAAATTTCAGGCCTGAGATGTTTTCAATTCCACAGATGAAACACAAGTTCATCACTTGAGATTATAAAACAAGTCAAATGTGGAAGCACATACCTTCTCTACCTTCCAACAAGCTCCATGTTGCTCTATGATGACATGAAGATGTACCAAAAAGTATTGAAAAAAACACTGAAGAAATGTCACTTTATTAAAATCATTCAACCCTAAAGATGTTTAATAAAAATTAGAAATTCGACCCCCCCCCCCCAACCTACAGATGTTTAATAACATTCTTTGACTGAGATTTTCAAATTCCGTAGTATAATCGGTTCAGTGTACTCTGTAGCTGACCAACAATTTCTGTAGTGACTACGGAGAATCCATAGCACTTGGAGTGTCCGATTCTTCTTCAAAGCAATGTCGAGGCATACGATGAGGTTTATCCAATCAAGCCTGTTCTCACTCCATCAGGAGAAGGCCAAGTGCATGTCAATTTGGAAAGGTGAACTCAAAATAACTTCCAGCAGACAAAAAGACATTGTGCATTTCAAAAAATTCTGAAGTACAACGATTTCCAGGAGTTAAAATTAAATTTAAGGGCTTCTGAGGAGAAATAAGGCAGCAAAGGCCCATTTACAGATTTTAAATTCTAGGAAGTGTATGAACTCTGCTGTTTATTGTTGCTCAGGAAGAAGTGAAACATCCATACGAAAACAATATGCCTTGATGCTGAGGTGGTTGCAGCAGAGGGTACATGGTTGGAAGACCAAGACTTTTCCCTTACCAGGATCAAGGAACTAGAGCTTTAGAGTGAGTAGGTTGCAGTGGCTGATTAATGTCAAAAAAAAAAAAAAAAAAAAACGGAAGAATCAATAGCATGGATTTCCTGTATGTATTAGAATACAATTTTTTGGGGGGAGAATCCTCATAATATACATGTGTGTGAAAATGCTGCTATGAATCATTTATTGAAAGTCCTTCTAGTACTGTCACCACATAATTTTTGTTTGAATTCAGTAATTGAATTACAGACCCCCACCCCCATTTTTTGGGAACGAAAAATTCCCCGAAGATGAGTAAGATGTTACAAAACCAGTACCTCAATTTTGAGCAAAATTTCAACAAAAAAAACATGTTTTTGAGATAGCCAACTTGTCAACACCACTTTGTTCACAGAGTCTGCATGTTCTGATACTTCTGTGATAATGAATAAGGATTTTGTATTCATATTCACTTCTGCTGCCAACTTTTGAACTGAAAGATATTTCTCAGCCTCTAAAAAAGTCTTCCACTGTTGAACTGGTTCATATGATGCCAAAGAAATGGACTGTCCTTCACTCACTTTCTTGTAATCTTCAATCCGCACAGATGTCTGTACTTTAAGCATAATTCCATTTTAAAAAACTTGCAGTAGTATTTGTTGAGTGCCTACAAGTTCTCTATAAATTTAAGGATTTTCTTTTAAGAATTTAGCAGCCCTATAGCCCTTTTTTTGCTGCCACAAAAAAGGTGGGTTCACAAGATTCTACTGAAAATTGTAGCTTACACACATTTACACCAAAATGTGTTTTCTCTCATCAGCGTCACTAAGTCATAAAAATTTGTAATGCTACTTCATTACCAGACATCCTTTTTTTATGTTACCTTTTTTGGCAGTTTTGGTCCCCAGTAGTCACATGAATTTGTCACTCAAACAAGTCTCCGCAAATATTGGATTACTACAGGCCATGAATGTCCTCCAATACTATTGTCCGTCATCTTTTCCTTAGTCTTCCTATTTTCTCCATTTCCAATGATTTTTTAAATGAATTTTCTTTCTCTCTTCCCCAGGCATGTCCAGTCCATCTTAGAAAAGTCTCACACTGTGCCTTTGATGCATTGATGTTTGAGAACGAAGTCGCAACTTCGTCTTCCTTGCTTTACTGTCATTTTGTTCGTCTGTAGATGACTCGTGATGTCAACATCGGTCAATTCATAGGAGGTAAGTAAACAATCATCTACCGACAAAAAAGCTTTGAGTTTTGCATCATGAGAATGGAAGTTGACTCTGCAACCAAGTTCCACAAGGTTTCAAGTTCGATAGATGTTTCCATGTCCAAATCTTTTTCTGCTGAATTATTTTAATCAGAATTAATGAATGCAGCATATTTCTAACAGTTGACTATAGTTTCTTGGCTAATTTCACTCCATGTTCTTGCAATTATATCCATAGCCTGTTTTAATGTTTGTTTGTCTTTGGCCACTTCTTTCAATCCCATGAAGAATTTACTTCATACACAGACTTTGATAGCAAGTTTTCACAGTTCTTATGATTCCTTGACCTAAAGGCTGTAAAACGACAGTGCAGTTTGACAGAAAATATTCAACATGGATGCAGTCTAAATTTGGGGGATCATTATGGGGTGACTAATTATGGATGATAATATATATATTTTTTTCATTTCTGCATTAAATTTCACAAGCCAATCATTAAAAATATCTGTCATCATCCAGGCTTTTTTGCTTGATGTGTACTCACATGGCAGTGAGTGAACAATTTTTAAGCAGCAAGCTTAGCAAGATTTGCCAACAATTAAGACTCCTTTTTCAGTTCCAGACTGATTGCAGCAGAAAAGTGCAGTAAGATGTTGCTTTGATCTTTTCCCCCAACAAATTTGTCTCCTTTTAGAGCCAAAGTTTTATCTGCATAGGTGTTTGCAAGGCAAGGCACGAAACCCTGAAATCATCGTAGTCTCCCAACGGCGTAAATGCATAAACTCGAGACACATAAATAAACATGTGTGGGTACCCTCCCCCCTAGCACGACAAAATTATTTCTGTTACTGTTAGTACCTCTAATTCTTATATTTATGAGCAATACTGTTACCGAATGGTTTCAACTTTGGGAAGTATTTACTACTTACCTATACCTTTTGCTCACAGCAGTAAATTATTTTTGGGTTGAGCTTGCAGTATTAATTTGTTGCTAAAAATTAATTCCTTCAGCGAAATTTAAATAACTTTGATTTCAAAAACTACATGATATTGTCTTTAACATATACCACACAAAGAATGTTAATAAAAATTTTGCATTTGTATAAAACAAACCAATTACACACAACATACCTTTTAAAGAAGTTTTGCCTTTCTTTCCAATTGTAAAATTATCCATTTGACAAATAAATAAGAGAAGAAAATCTGCAGTCAAGTTTTTATGTTACTAGAAGGGCAACCACTCTTTTTCATTGGATATTGATCTTTTTTTAACAGAAACTTTAGTCCTTCAATTTCAGTCAGGTGGTATTGATCTAAAGTTCTATTTACTAATAAAATAACAGTATATTTAGCAAATTGGATGTTGATCTAAAGTTCTATTTATTAATAAAAAAACATATCAGTCTGATGTGGTGTTAATCTAAAGTTATATTTACTAATAAAATAACACTATTTCTTAAAAAATTGTGCAATCTTCATTTGTTTTTTAGCAGAGACGTTATCAGGCTGACGCTTACGTTTACAACATCCTTCATTTGCAGTGTCTTGTTTGTGTGCCAAAGAGGAAGAAGAACTTTTACTATTACAAGTAGCCGTTATAATTGCTTCAACGGGTTTTGGAGGCAGAACTGTAGCACATACTCCATTTAAACCACTGGTAAAAGGCTCATCTTTGTTTTCTGTTTCATTCAGTGACTGTTGGTATGCAGCCCAGCTATTCATAAGGTCCACAGTGAAATCCTTGCTTAATGGATCTTTATGTGGATTTTTAGAACCAAAAACTTGACAACTGGATGAATTTAATGACAGTAAATAGTATTTGACAGTTTGCATTGAATCCAAAGCTTCAATACTAACAGATGTTCTCTTTGAGGTAACAATATCCCCCATGAAGTTGAAAACACCTTCAACTAATGGCACATGAAAACAAGATAATACAGCTTTAACCATCTTTGATAAAATCGGATACTTAATATTACCTGCTGCATGCAAATTAAACACTGTCGTCCAGTAAATACCAGTATCTTGACAATTGGCTCCAATTTCATCTAAGCAACTATCAATCTGATAACTACGAAGCTCTAAATCCAGGCAGCATTTCTCTTCTTGCGATACAACATTTGGCAAGTCATCTGCCAACCTCATTAGTGAGGCAAATGTTGTAGTTTCACCTCGTAATGATGGGTTCAGTCCAGTGAAGTTCACAAATAAGGAGTTTTTCAGTGGCAATTTGGCTACCATGTATTGAGCACATAATATATATGCCTCCCTCAAAACATCTTTGAAATTTTTCAGTGTGGTCTCCTTTTGAGGATTTATTTATGATTTTGGATGCTTCTCCCATAAAAAGGAATTTGTCAGACAATTGCAAATTTTTGTCTTGCACATCAAGTTTCAGTATATCCTTATATGTTTTGCAACTTGAAATTACCTCATGTCTCATAAAAAAGACTAGAAATTCTTTTGTGAGGTTAAAGAGTTGTACATGCAACTCATGAAGATGTACATCTTTACTTTGAAATTGCTTTATATATTTGTTAAAATGAGGCAGTACTGATCTGTATGCTTCAATATAAAGCATGGTCTTTCTTTGTTCCAAAAAGCTTCTGAATAATATTCTGCTTTCTAGCTTTTTCATCAGATGTTAAGGATTTATTTTTTAAAGTAGATTGAATCTTTTTAACTGTGGAAACTTCTGTGTCTGACAGTGATTTCTTCTGGAAAATGACTTCAATGTCTTGTGTGTACAAGTGTGAATCAGATGGTGCTATCCAAGAAAAATAAAATAAAAGAAGGGCATCCCATAAATACACAATGCGATCCAACACTACGAGGACATAAATCCATCGATGCTCAGGTCTAGAAAGGGGCTTCAAATTTTTCAAATTTATCAGGGTACACAGTTCAAAAAATGCTTCTCTCTTATCAGCAGTTTTAAGATCAAAATAAATTCTATCACAAAGTTCTTCAACATGCTTAAGGAAAGGATAGAAAAACCTTTTTGCACAGTTGTTTGCTGTGTGGCAGGCGTCCCCATCTATATTTAAAAGATGAGAAGCTTTTTGACTTTTGATCTTCACTTCCACTCCATTTTTCTTCCAGCATAGTGTTACAAGAGTCCATCATTATACTTAGTAAATGCTGCCATGGAATGCCATTTTCTTCTATCAAGGAAACCACTGCCAAATAGATTGTTTCTGAATTGCATGCAGGGAGCTTTACCGAGGCCAAATGTCTCAAAACAACTTTATTCTGCTCTTGGCAGTAATACTGTACTAATACTGCTAACACAGATTCTGAGACTTTATTAGTACTCTCATCAATATTCAGAAAAAAATATTCACGTCTTAACAGGGAAAACTGTTGATCTTTAATGGTTTTTGCAACTCCATACTTCAGCTTGTATGATGCAGTAGTGCGACTCACTTGCAACATATTTAATGAAGTCACATCCTGTGCTAAGGTTTTAGCAAGCTCAACAATTTCAGGTGCAATAGCAAATGGCAGGGAATGTTCTGCAATGAAAGAGCACACTAGAGCCTCTGACCTCGCTTTTCTTGTGGCAAGGTCAATAGTTCAACTGCCATCACACACACCTTCTTTCAAAGTGGCATATGCAGAATTCAAAACTTGGGTTCCTTTCACTGACGAACGGGCTTGGCGATGGGACGCAGAAGCAGAGTGGTTTATCAGTGATTTAACACCTTCACTATTATAGCGAATGGAGATGTTGCAAGATATGCAGAAACATGACCCAGCTGTATCAATTTTCCGACACCATATCCCAGCTTTCTTCTTCTGGGCGTCTTCTTTTTCTAGCCAATCCCACCGGAATTTATTTTTGACTGAGGCCTCTAATGTCTTAAGATAGTCAGTTTTGGTTAAAAATTTCATCGTTGATGACGAACTTAAACTGAAATCGTGTAATCTTTCAAATCCCTAAAAACATTAATACATCATACACACACACACAAGAAAAAAATAATCACTTTTGCCTAAACAAAAAAACCACAAACGTTTCAGCAGGGAAACAAAGACACCTTCTCCGTCACTGACTAACTAATACAATGAGGCAGACGCAGGCTGCTCCCGCGCGTGCGCGGAGCCATCGGCGACGTCGGTACAGACGCGCAAGGCTAACTTGATAGATGCGTGAGTGACGTACTTTATTTGCTTTAACTCGCTCTCCCGGCCAACTCCAAGTTCCAATCCCACATCACTCATCAGAGCGAAAAAACGTTTTTTTTTTTTTTTTTTTTTTTTTGTTTTTTGCATCGAGGAGCAGAAGCGCTGACGAAATGACTGAGAGTTTACGTGCATGCCCTTCCCGCAGAAGAACGGACAACCACAGCACGAATTGCCGGCTTCATGTCGAGACTTCAGGATCTCGAGTTGGCTGCATCAGCGAGGAAGACATTATTATTGTCACATTAATTCATTGGTGAAAACCAATTTTTTTAACAAATACTTTTGCCATGGATCGTTTTAAATGATTTTTTTGTTTGCTTTGGCGCTTATTAGAACTCAAAATTTAAGAGTCTTAAAAATGTCGTCAAAGTTAAACATCCGGAATTCCGGGTATGAAAGATCGCCAAAACCCGGAACACAAACAGCTCTGTATCTGGCTCGAGTTGGAAAAATATTCCCACTTCATCTGCGTTAAACAAATCACCTGGGCTGTAAGAGCTTACAAGTTTTGCCACTTCTCCAGCTCTCCATTCCGACACTTTTAATGGGTTGGCTGGTTGGATGATTTTTCTGGCGCAAGGGCCATGTTTGGCCAAAGAGCGCCAACCACAAGACAATTAAACAAACACTATTAAAAACATAGTATAATGATTAAAATCTGGCTGATTCAGTAAAAGTGAAAAATGAGAATGATGGAAGGGGTAAAAACTAGATACGTTTATAAAAGTCACTCTCTTTTAAAAAAGAAAACACACTGAATGTACCGCAGTGGTCATTCTAGGAGCCGCTGCAGCGTAGCGGCGTCCCCGGTCAACAAATGGGAATGAAAGAAGTGAAAACGAACATCACGAAAATTAACACAGCTACACAGAAGATGAGTGACGGTGAGTCGACAATTACACGTCTCACACATCGGCGCAGTGTCGCCACACAGCAAAAAGCGGCGAGTGAAACGGCAATGCCCAATGCGGAGATACCCAAGCACCACTTCCTCCCTACGGTTCAGATGATATGAGGATTTCCAGATTCCAAGAATAGGTTTAAGACGATGCAGTTTATTTACCACCTGTTGGTCCCACAGACCCTGCCATGTTCGCTTGATATGATCCTGAACAGAAAAGCGGAAATCCCGGTTAACAGTGGCAAGGGTGTGACGACCAAAGATGAAGCAGATCTAGCAGTCGCATCAGCACACTCGTTACCCGAGATTCCAACATGCCCAGGAATCCAGCAAAACTGAACCTGAAAACCGGCCTCGAGCAAAAGACGAAGCAACCGTCTCACATCCAAGAGAAAAGGATGGTCACAGTAATCTGCAGATGACAAAGACTGCAAGACACTTAAGGAATCCGTATAGACCATAGCACGATGATGAGATCTCAACTGAGCATAGAGAAGGGAGAGATAGATAGCATGCATCTCAGCCGAAAACACAGTGGCCTCAGCTGGGATCCGCGCTACGGAGACGTCATCTACACAGACAGCCGCGGATCCAGCGACTCCATGCACCTTGGAGCCATCAGCGAAAATGGGAGTGTATTTTGACTTGAGGTAACGGTACTCAGCGAAGAGCTGCTGGTACACTGACGCAGGGGGTTGAGGATTTATCAAACGATGTAAAGGTGGTATCAACCATGACACCAACTGGGTGCCATGGAGGATCCCCAATGACCCTGGTCTCTCCAACAAATGATAAGTCGAGCTCTGCATCATGAGCCATGGTCGCCGTACGAAGATTGAAGGTTGGAATGCACGAGGGCCGGTTCTCAAATAAACGAGCATGCTGGGGAAGGATGAAACTGCATCGTACAAAGGATGGTCATGCTGGAAACTGCATCGTACAAAGGATGGTCTGGAAGAGATCAAAGTTTCCAGTAGAATTGAACAGACAGCTACAGACAGCGTAATTCAAGCGATGGTTCGTTCGCGTCAGCGTAAAGACTGGGAATCGAAGATGTTCGAATTGCTCCCGTACAAAGATGTAGCGCTTGACGGTGAACAGTATCCAAAGGCTGGAGAACAGAAGGATGCGCAGAGTCAAACGCGATACAACCATAATCCAGTTTTGACCGTATTAAAGAATGGTAAATGTGAAACAAAGAGATCCTGTCTGCACTCCACGAGACTCTCGAAAAGATCTTTAAAATAGACAGAGCACGCAGACAGGAAATCTTGAGCTGCCGAACGTGCGCACGGTCGACAGTTAGTCCAAGGAACTTGGTCTCTGGAAAAACTGGTATGGCTGCACGGTCTAAATAGAGCTCTGGGTCAGGATGGAGGCCACGCCTCCGGCAGAAATGGACACACGCTGTCTTGTTGGGAGACAGAACGAAGCCATTGCTTTTTGCCACTTTAAAGATCTGATTAATCGCACGCTGCGACTGCCTTTCAATAAAATTCATGCTTGATGACAAGCAGAAGATCTGCAAGTCATCGACATAAACAGTAGCCGAAACTGCAAGAGGAAGATTTGTGAGAAGGCAATTAATGCGGAGGATGAACAATTTGACAGAAAAAATGCAACCGTGAGGAACACCTTGTTCTTGATGGAACGATGCCGAGAGCATCGTACCTAGGCGTACCTGGAACACCCGATTGCAAAGAAAATTAACGATGAATGTCGGAAGATTTCCTAGCAATCTGAATGCGTGGAGGTCAGGGATAATACTGTGCTACCATGCTCGATCATAGGCTTTTTCAATATCAAAGAAAACTGAAACCAGGTGCTGCCTACACACAAACGCCTCGCGCACAGATGTCTCATGGTGCAGGAGATTATCGTGAGGTGAATGATGACGGCGAAAGCCGCTTTGTGATGGTGAAAGTACGTGATTTTCTTCTAAAAAATGAATTGACCGGGAATTAACCATGCGCTCGAGAACTTTACACAGACAGCTAGTGAGAGCAATTGGACGATAACTAGAGGGAGACTTAGGATCCTTGCCAGGTTTGGGAAAAGGCAGAACAAAAGCTTTTCGCTAAGATTTCGGGAAATTATGCTCCAACCAAATGCGATTGTACAGGATTAAAAAGTTCTGGAGAGACGACTGCGAGATGACAGAGCATGTCACAGTCGATGCCATCAGGACCAACAGATCTAGCACCGGACCGATGCAGAGCCACCCTTAGTTCCACCATGCTGAAGGGGTAGTTATAGTCGGTGTTACGAAAAGGCGCAAAGGAGACTCTCTGGCATTCTGCAGTGGATTTTAATCTTCTGAAAGGAGGAAGGATACGCCAGGTCACTTGACACGGAGGCAAACGCCTCCTTCAAACAATCAGCAATCTCCCTGACTTCAGCATATGTGCAGCAGTTACTCTCAAGAATGGAGATCTGGTGAGAGCTGTAGTTACCCCGGATCTCAAGAATCTTGTCCCATACACTTTTCGAACTGGCACGTGAAGTGAGAGATGAAACATACTAGATCCAAGACTCCCTCTTGCTACGTCGACACACCAACCGAGCATAGGATTTGGTTCGTTTAAATGTAATGAGATTGGCATCGGTTGGATAATGCCGAAATGTAGACCAGGCCTTAAGTTGAGCTCTCTTAGCCGCTGCACATTCAGGGGTCCACCAAGGCTTTGGACTTCTGGGAAGCTTTGTAGATGTTTTTGGTACAGAAAGATCAGCTGCCTGAAAAATGCAAGTTGTGACATCGAGAACAGCTGCATCGATTGACTCTTGGGTCACCATGGTAGAAGATATCACTGCGGATGATGTGAAGACCTCCCATCTGGCACGATTCATCCTCCATGGAGGTGGGCGGGAGGCAGAAGATGAAATATTCACAGTTTGTGAAAGCACAACTGGGAAATGGTCGCTCCCGTGGAAGTCATTACACACCGTCCACGACCAATCGGCGATAATTGATGGTTATCCCAAGGTCAAATCGATCACACTGAAGGATCTTGTCACCTCATGGAAGTACACGTGAGCATCGGTGTTAAAAAGGCACACAGAGGCCGAGGACAGCAGAGATTCTATGCGACGACCTCTCGCGCTAATGCTGACACTACCCCATAAAGGATGATGGGCATTGAAGTCACCCAGTAGAAGAAAGGGTGAAGGCAGCTGATCAACCAAGCTCTCATCCTCATCCGGCAGCAGATAGACACTCCAGACAGTAAGAGGCACAGGCACAGAAATACGAACCACCGTGGCCTGTACAGTTGTGGATACCGCAACAGAAGAGACCGGAACCCTGTGAGGGACAAGAATAGCGACTTCCCCCACAGGCTATATCTTCTGATACATTATCTGTCCAAAATGCACTGTAGCCTCAAACTGAAAGCAGGTCTGATGGTTTAAGTTTTGTCTCCTGCAGACAAAGGCACACCAGAGAGTGCAACGAAAGCAGATGTCTCACGTCATCAAAACTCGTCCGAAAACCTCGACAGTTCCACTGAATGATTGAAGCCATGGTTAAAAGTGAGATGAAAAAGGAAATGCTCAAACGAGGTCAGCCTCCATCTCCTCTGACGAGTGTTCCCCCAAATTTGGAGGCGTGTGACCAGGAGCCAAGATGGGAGCATGCTTTGTCCCAAGTGTCTTAACGGGATGCACTCGCCGTTGAATAGTTTGCTGAGATTTTTGTGGAGAAGAAGCGCTCTTCTGGTCCTTGACTTTGGTGTTCTTGCCAGAAGAAGTGGCCTGAGTTTCCTTGCTGGTGGTGGGGCGAATATGCTTCAGCAATGTGGTGGGTGCCGCTTTCAGACCCCTAGCGCGATACTGGACTGCTTCCAGCCAAGCTGCAATGATATCGTCGAGCTTGCAAAGACATTTAGGGGGATCTGAATGTTGGTTTGAATGCCAACCGTAGATTTCACAACCACCACTTATGCATATGATTGCTGGTCAGATGAAATAGGAACTACTCTCCTTCTGGCCTCAGGATAGGAAATATTCTCCACCGTTTTCAGCCTTTGGATTTCTTTCTCCTCCTTCCACTTGGGACAATCTTTGGCTGATGCTGAGTGTGAACCTTTACATTCACACAGAACTCGGCCTCGGCCACACATTCTGGCAAATGATGGTCTGTGGCACCACAGCGTCCACACCTAGGAGTGCTTCTGCACGACTGCTGAGAATGGCTAAACGACTGACACCCAAAACATCTCAACGGGTTAGGGATGTACGGACGTACCTCAAGGTGAAGACACCCTGCCTTGATGGACGTAGGCAGGGAAGGAGCTGTCAAATGTTAAAATGATGTCGCGGGATGGGATGGACTGCCCATTCCGCCCGAAAAGAATACGCCGCACACCCGTAACGTGTTGACTCCTCAGTTCTTCAAGAAGTTCATCATCGGTACACTCAATGAGGTCCCGAGAGGAGATAACACCTCGAGATGTATTTAGGTATCCATGTGGTGTTATTTTGACCGGTGTCTCAAGCAGCATGGTGGTGTTAAGAAGTGTGGAACTGTAGGCCACAGTGGACATCTCTACAAGAAGATGTCCAGATTGGAGTTTCTTTACGTTCTTAGGAGAGCTTGCAATGGATTGAAGTGCTTTATTTATCCAAAATGGACTTTTTGCACTCAAAGGCTTTGAAGGGTCCAATGAGTGCACAAAGAAGAAACCAGCATTCGCCGAATCAGAGACATGCTTTTTGGCGGAAGGACCTGAGTCTTCCTCTATAGGTCGTTTAACTTTTAGATCTTGGGAAACATTATTTAGAGCAAGGAAGAAAAATAAAGAATTCGTCCACCGACTTCCCCACCCACAATCGAGCCCAACGATAGAGAGCCGGAGGTCCGCAAGCCTAAGTGGACGCAGGACACAGCTCTAGGGATAGCAAGCGGATATAGCAAGTTGATAGGACAGACATGCGCTAGGCGCGCACCCGGACTTTCCCATGCCTGGGGAACATTCCTTTGGCATACCCACTCTATCCTCGGACTCACCCTGTCGTACGAAACGACAAGCCGTTAGAGGTCTGGACTCCACTTGGCCACAGACCTCATTGACTAGGAGTGGGTTAGTTCCTAGCCGCCCATTTAGGGTGAAGCAGGGGGCAAAGAGGAGTGTTGGTAACTGGCGACAACACCCCGACCTCCAGCATTCCCTTTTCCACCTTACGGGTCACCGCACACGGCAAACGTGCAGGTAGGTCTAGCTAACCAGCTCGGAAAAACAAAGAAGGGAACATAAAATGGAGAAGACAGGAAAGAAAAAGAGAAACTAAAATCCAGAGCCGGCACATAATCACAACCTCAGCAACCTACAAGTGAGGCGGGTGCGTGTCAAAAAACAACGAAAAACATAAAAGTGGGAAATCATCATATAGTACATGTCGGCTCGGGTCGTGGGGAGCGCCACTCCCCAAATAACTGGAAATCCAGTTATCCCTGTGCGAGGACTTTTAATGGGTACATCATCTGCTTCACCATAAATCGCTTTTGATACAACACCATATCTTTCTCTAAACCAGTTCAGTCATCCAACACTGGCCTGAAAATTATAATGTCCAAGAGTTTTGGCAAGTGCAGCTGAACTTTAATTCTTGTGCGATCATTTAGAAATATTGAAAGAGTTGCTGGACTGATGCCATATTTTTTGCAACATCTTTTTTACTTCCAGAATCTACTTCAGCTATGATATTTTCCTTTTCTGCCAAAGAGAACTGTTTTCACTTCAACGAGCTCATTTTACGTACGAGAAGTTAAAAACCCTGAGGGAAAGAGCAACAATGCATGAGAATGCTCACTCCACTTCTCTTCCCAAATTGGTTCAGTAGCATTCCTTTTGCCTAAAAATCATAAAGTGAGGGTGAGAGGACAGTTTCTAATCTAAGACGATACTCTGATGTCATGAAAATCGACTACAGTGCATCATCAGCCAGAAACAGAAGTACCTGTTGATCAACAGCCAGTGAGCATGCCATGGTCATGTCAGCCATTCAACAGATGCGGGCGATCAAGGACGGAATGTATGTATAAGGGAAAAGGAAGGGGAGCAGAAAAGCTGGTCGTCCAATCCACAGCTCCACGTGCTGAGTTCCCTTGGTAACTTTTGTCTAGGTGACAGGCTACATCATATTCAGCTTACGTGTCTCTAAACAGCTGTTGACCTAACAGAAAACTAGAAATGACTCACACATGCTTCAAAAAGGAAACTGGGATGCCTAAATCAAAGCTGAAAATTCTTGCACGGTTGCTACCTTCCTTCTGTAATGGGAAAAACGTGTTCAGTGTAACGAACAATTGTAAAAATAAATTTCATTATAATGAAATCAAAGATGCATTACTATTACTTCAAGAAAATGTTTGCAGGGGATTCGCAATAATTTCATTACATCGGACTTTGTTCTAACGGGACCCACCTGTACTTGTAAAATAGTGCATATAATTCTAGAAACACGAGTCTTCATGCAGAATTGGCTTTACTTGTATTCTGTAAAGAATATTATCACTCTTCTGAAAACTTAAGCAGGGGTGTCTGCGGTATTAAAGAAGAAGAAAAAGAAGATAAGATAATAAAGCAATCAGATTGAAAGGTTTTACTGTCGATAACATTCTTCACAATTTGCAAAAAAAAAAAGAAGTTTTGGGGATGGATAAAAAGCTTGGGTGAGAATAGTGGCGATTACCTTTTTTAATAATATTTTTGCTGCTAATTATTGTAAAGAATATATAACCAATTGTTTTCATACCATCATAACACTTTATGTTTTTATGTTTCCAACAGACAGTGAAAAGAAAATTGGCCGACTTCAGATTACATTTGGCGAAAAAAAATTAAATTTAGCAAAAACTTTCCAGAGCAACTGCTGAGACTGATATATTGTGCCTATCTGGTGACAATAATGAGGTGGATCATGTTGAGGCAATGGCTGCATCTGTCACCCCTGTTTTCTGATATGGTTGTTTGGAATCTTGTCTCCTTCATATCAGAAGTATTTTACTGAAGCAGTGTCTTGAGGCTTATAAAAAAAAACAAGGGGGAATACAGCAGAACACAAAAACACAAAATTTGTGGTAAAACTGGGAATAGAAAAGCTACAAACATTTACATAATATATATATCGTTAAGCTGTTCTCTGATATTCAGAGGTTAGCTCCTTAAAAGCAAGTCCATCTGGCAGATTAACGTTAAAACTCATGGAAATAGATTTTCCATACTGCTGACGCATCAAACATCTCTGTTTACAGTGATCCTGGCAAACAACTTGAGCTTCACTGACATCCATCACATGTCTCACACAAGACCTTTTGTACTTCATACTCACTATCTTTCTACACTGCTGGACAATTGCAAAGGACGGATCATAAACGGCTATATAGCGCATAAAAAAGTAAGTGTGGTTGGATGCCAAGTGAAATAAAATAATGTCAGAATGCCAGAACATTACAAGAAAGACAATTTATTGTGCTCTGAAATCCAGAAGGCTTTGGCACGTGTTGAAGGGACAAACAGGCCATTTTGTGCAGAATACGTAAACGTGAAAAAAATGCAATTACCGTCCGCAGGCGTTCCGGCGTAAGATGTCAATACGGGATATGGCCACCATGGAGGGCGATGCAAGATTCCACACGTCGTGTCATGCTTTGCACATCATTATCAAGCAGCTGTTGGGGTAATTTATCCCATTACTCTGTCAGTACACGGATGAGGGTGTCCTTTTTTATTGGAGGGCATTGGCGACCAGCAAGACTCCTCCCCAAAGCATCCCACACATTTTCAATGGGATTCAGATCTGGAGAACGTGCTGGCCATACGAGGCGTTGAATATCCTCGCTCTCAAGACACTCCTGGACAGCGACTGTTCAATGACATGTTGCGTTGTCATCCATGAAAATGAATCTATCACCGACAGCACCACAGAACATGCGAACATGAGGTAGCAGAACATCATTAATGTATCGTTGGCCAGTCATAGTCCCAGTTGGAAGCACATAGAGGGACGTACGGCCATTGATCATGATGCCAGCCCATACCATGACACTACATGTCGGATATTTGTCCCTTTCCTGTATGTTTGCTGGACAATATGCAGTACCACTATCACACCAAATCAGTTGTCAACAGTCAGACGATAGACTGTATCTACTCTCATCTGAGAAGAGGACAGCAGACCAGTCGTTATCAGTCCAATTGCGATGTTGATGGCACCATTGCAAACGGGCGGTAAGGTGACGTCTGGACAATGGGATGCACACAACATGACAGCGGGCGTATAGTCCTCCTTCATGCAAACGTCTGGAGACAGTTTTTCGGAAGATCTGCTTGCCAGTAGCAGCCATAAACTGATTTGCTACCTCACTAGCTGTGCTGCGCCGGTGTCTTTTTGTTGATAGCACTATGTACCGATCTTCTGCAGGTGTCGTACTGCGAACACGACCTCCCCCGTGACGTTTGCTACACTCTCCATTTGTTTGAAATGATTTCCAAAGCCTTGAAACAACACCGTGGCTGACGTCGAACTCCCTGGCAACATCTGTTATTTTTCGCCCTTCTTCAATCTTGCCAATAATACGGCCAAGCGTAAAATCATCTAGGTGATGTCGGGAAGACATACTGAAACTTGCAAGTTCGTCAATTGATTCTTTCCCTTTCAACTTTGAGTTTGAACAACAACGGTCAATACGCGTCAAATCCTTTATATCTCTTATCAGTGCTATGACGTCACGAACAAGTTCGGCAATCCAAAATTTGCATACGCACAACACGTCTTACTGTATCCCGCACTTATGCTAATTTCCACATTTTCCTGCCTTCCATTTTATGGTTGCTATCATTGCTATTGTCATCCGTCCTTAGCAATTGTCCGGCAGTGTATTATGCAGATATTCTTGAATTTGGTCCTCTCATGATTTCCATGGTCTTTCTCTACTTTTCTTTCCTTCCCCTTGGGCTGAATAAATTCTCTTAGTAAGCATCTCATCACTCTTCCTTCAACATGGTCAAACCACTTAAAAATATCTGCCTCCATCTTATCGACAACATGTTGCCTCACATTTCACATCTGCAACACATCCTCGTGCTGTAACTATTTACAAAACATTACAGTGAAAAAAAAATTTCCAGTTAACTTTACAGTATGCAACAACTTCATGGTAATGAGTCACACCATACAACATAGGTTTCTGTTTACAGTTCTGACACTTAAAGAAATCTTCATTCTGTCCAACTGCCATTTTTTGCAAAATTTTCCTCCATTTTAAAGATAAAATATAACTATTTACAGAATAAAATTGTATTTAACAAAAATACTGGGCTGAAGGAACATTGCAAGAAATAGAATTTAAGGTTACTGAGAAATTTTCACTCTGTTTTTGGAAATTGTTGCTTACGGTTTTCAGTTGAGATACAAAGATTTTTGCAATAAAATGTTATTTAACAAATTGGACAAAGGGAATGCTACAAGAGGGGGAAAAAATTGCTATCACAGTAGAAATTTTTACTACTGTAAATCTTACATTAACTTCTGTTTTCAAAAGTGTTGAAATATGGAATTCCATCTCCAAAAGAAAAATGATTTTCCCCCCACCAATCCCTCCAATTTTTTCAGTTTTATATCAAACTCCAGAATGGCTAAAATGATGACAAAAAAGTGGAACTTTGCAAATCTGTGGAAGAATCTTCTGCCTGTATACAGTGATACGGAAAGGGGATATTAAGTTACCACATTATTATTTTAAGAGACAATTTTTTAGGTGATTGAAAATAAAAAAAAATTATCTTACTTTCAGCAGAGATTGTACAAAGAGGAACTGTTTTTGACATCATGTCAAAGAATGTTTTCAGCGACTTGCAGCCAAATTCATCCAGATTAAACACTTTTCCAAAGTTAAGCTTGAGAAACAGAGAAAAAATATAAAAATTATGATGAAGCAAGCACTCATTTAAAATGAAAATAATTTTGTTAGTTTACTCATGGTATCACACAAAATAATGCATGTCACTACAAATGCTGATGACTAAAAATGGCTTTTGCTAACACAAGTGGCTGAATCTTGTACTAGGAAAGAGCATATTAATTTTAAGGGGAAAGAAACTTCAGCTACAGTTTGTTATACAATTTGTTCCACTTGGTACTCATGTTCCGTACCTCAAATAGTTTCAGAACCATCTCCAAAACTGGCTGTCACAGACAATGAAGGAGTTTAAGAAAATATTCCTAATACAACATTAGAAACTAAACTCTTATGCTTGTAAGTTATGTATAACAAAAGTATTGGATGATTTTTTTTTTACATTAGAAGTATTTATTGCAATATCAATTGACGTACAGCAACACATAATTTTGATGTAAAGAAAAATATTCCATCAACTTCATTACTGTTATTAACTACCAGAGACACTTGTGCTGGCCCTGATTGAAAAAAACATGAAGCACTTATCTGTTTCATTAATAGGAAATCTCTTAGCTATTATGAAAGCACCAAAATTTACCTTGCCCATGAAACTTGTAATACATCCTTACCCTGCCATATTCCTATCATTTAGAAAAGAAATCCAATCTCAAATCTGGAAACATTTAAATCAACAAGTTAGTACGGAAATTTCGTGAAACCAGCACAGTGTGCAACAGGAAAAGAAACAAACCCAAGACAATTCGTACTGAAGACAATATCAAGGATGTGTGCACAATGATGTTACAAAACCCTCAGAAGTCGATTCGCCGAATATCGTCTGCAACAGGAATATCTGTCACATCATGCTGACGCATACTTGAGGTGGATTTGTATTTTCAGCCATACAAAGTTATGGCATTCCAAGAACTTAAAACTCCTGATTATGCAAAATGGATGCAATATCATAAGTGGTTTCAGGAGACCATTGTCAGCGGTGAAATGGACCCAACACTTTATTACATGACAGATGAAGCATGGTTTCATCTGTCCGGGTATGTCAACGCGCAAAACAGCAGGATTTGGAGCGACACGAATCCGAGGCAGACAATGGAGGCTCCTCTGTATGACCAAAAGATAGGCGTTTGGTGTGCTGTGTCTGCGAAAGAGGATAGTAGGCCCATTTCTTTTCACTGACACCATCGACTCGGAGTGCTATGTTCAGCAACTGTTCAACCTATTTGTTGCCGCACTTACAGAAGAAGAGCGAACATATGCTTTCTTTCAGCAGGATGATGCAATGGTGCATACTGCGCGGAACAGATTACGTGCTGTGCACGAAGTGTCTGGGGAGGACAGAACTGTATCGAAGGGACTAAGGCCACCCAGATAACCCAATCTCTCCACCTGTGACTTTTATCTGTGGGGAGCATTGAAAGAGAAAGTGTATGCAACTAATCCGCACATTCTTGATGAATTAAAAGTGAACATTATGGATGCCATAGCCCAGATTACTGCCGATGAGTTCTGGCGTGTTACGAACAACATGTTCTGTCGTGTGCAGCTGTGTCTTGATGTCAGAGGACAGCACTTTCAGCAACTGTTGTAAATGCAGGTAAATTACTCCTGTTTTCTGTCATTTCAACTATTCTTTACGATGTACAGGGATGCCAACCTCTTACAGCATTCATGTGTAGTCCAAGCCATAAAAATGTGTAGTTTTGAGCTTTCATGTGTAGACACAAGAAATAGTACGAAAAAGTATTTTAAGATGTTGTAAATTTACTACAGACTAGACAGTTATAAAAATAACCAGAAAAAAAAATCAATATTGAGAACTGTATGTGCGGATTTGAAATTTTGATTTAAACAATTAGCGACTTACGAAACATAGACAATGGAGAAAATTAAAAAGGGTGTTTTACTTATCCCTATTCCTGCTAGAATAAATGACAGGATCCACACAAATAAGAAATCACAGGTTAGGCATGAACACATGATTTAATATAATATCTCCCGGTTGTACACAAATTATTTATAATAGCAAACTAAATGATTCACCATGCTCGTTTCACAACTTCTAATTGACTGACCCTCCCTTTACTAGAGAGGGAAAAAAAAAGTCAAAAGTAGAAGTCTGCCATCTATCAATCAGCATGGTCTGAATCAACAAGAATAATATATGAACATGTTTATTCTGCCTGTTTCAGTTGCTGAACAGTTGCATGCTTTGCATTTTGAATTTCTTCTTTTAAAAATTTCCTACCATAACATGGCTCACTGTTATTCAGCATATTGATTTTTTCGACCAATAGTGCATTTAATGTTTCTATGCTTAAACGTGGTCGAAACTCAGTCATATTGTTTTTACAATGCTGAAAACTCTTTCAGCCCCAGCATTACTGTGCGGCACAACTAAAATCGCTAGCATTATTTTTGGAAGAAAAAAGTACTTCGCTGCCCCATTTCCATCTTTCAATTGTGAAATTTTTGCCCAAGCTATATCCACATTTGAAGATAGAAAATCACTGTCAAATTGATCTGCTTGATACCTGGAAAATTCCATTTCCAGACTGTCCAAATCATCATTAGCTACAATTCCAGTGAAAGTATCTACAAAATACTTGACTGAAGAGAAAGAGACTTGTTTCCATAAATTTGGATCAGCTACTTCAGCATGTTTCAAAAATTCACCACACAAGGGGAACTCTTTCATAGTATATGTACATGCAGCTTCATAAAACTTTCTTACACAACAATAAAAGTTCTTTGCTTCTGTTTCACTAATTTTATTTTCAATTAGATATGCTCTGATTTTAGCACCAATAACTAAATCTTCGTTTGCTTTTTGATAGCCCAGTTTCAGAAATTTTAGTTTACTTAAGTCACTCGAAAAGTCTGGTATGGCAGAAGGTTTGATAAATCTTACCAATAAATCAGTAAGGAAAGAATAAAGGTTTCTTCTAACAAGATGGATCGTTGGTGCTTCACTTTGTAATTTAACATTTAATGATGTAAATACAGGTAATGTTGCTTGCAGAAATAACAGATACAACTTTGTATCTGGGGACAGAAGCATCTTTTTCACATTTCTGACTCGGTCTTTGTTTTTCAAATCGTCCGACTTTGAGCAAAAAAACTCTATTATAGCATCCTATTGAGATAACATTCTATTTACAGCATCTAACAATGACAGCCACCTTGTTGAGACATATTTTAAGAATTTATACGATTTAAGCCCACACATTTCTTGACAGTCCAACAGCCTTTTCTTTCTCTTTGAACTTTTGTCAATATAAAAATAAATGTCCAACAGCAGTGATTCAACTTCACAAGTAAGCTCTTTTGCTGATTTTTTAGCACATATGTGAAGCAAATGGCAGATGCAACTTTGGACATAAATGTTAGAGTTTACTTTTTTATGTGCGGCTACACCATTCAAATGCCCTAACATGGTGCTTGCATTGTCACAACCAAAAGAAATACAATTTTTCTATGGAATTTTTTTCTTCTCCATTTCTTTATCCAGAATACAAAAAATACCATAACCAGTATTATCACTGCATTCCAAGAGAGACAATATTGCAGAAACTATTTTTTGCTTATTTACATCAAAATATCTTACTACAACAGGATATAATTTAGTAGAATTCTGATCACTGCTGCCATCAGTTGCCATTGAAAATGGTGAACTCCTTAATGATAACATAATATCTGAAACAGTTTTTTCAGCCATACATTTTAACACAGCTGTAGTTTTTGTACGAGCACATGAATAAGCTTTTGCGATTTCAGAGTCTGTAAACATATTTTTGAATAACGGCCCAGCATGATCTGCTGCACTCAGTGGCAAATTGTGTTCAACCAGAAATGCAGTAAAAAGCATTTCTGCATTCATTGTCCTTAGTTCCAAGTCAGTTTTCACCAAGAAAGTAGACAAAGGTTTTGTCTGAGTTATAATTTTACTCATCAATTGATGCTTCTTTGATGCAATATGATGGGTACAATCATAGAAACCACCATGATTAACAGAAAAATTGCTGTTACACACAGTGCAAAATGCATCATTCGATGACACATCTGATGCACGCAAGCATGGCCATTTTTTTTAATACGATGACTTAAATTTCTGATCTGCAATCTTTACCTTTTTTCTTGCTTGTTCAGCCATATTAAAACGTGTAATCGCTAAATGTGTTCACAAGTCGCGAAAGCACATGGAAAGCAAGCAGACGCACTTGGTCATAAAGAAAGAAAAGCACTATAAAATCCAATCCGAAGCTGTATTATTATGCGAACGACACGGCGGCGCTCCCACGTTGTCCGATTAGAAGATCGTGAAACGTGTGTGCGCACGCATGTAAGATCAACTGATATGCTAAAATAAACCACGTGCTTACTTCAGTGAAAACGCTTTGAATAATACTCCTTAAAACAGAGCGTGCGCACTCGCATTCCTACGTGACGCTGCTACCCATCACAGGAGGGTGAAACCAGTTCCAGTCGGTTATTGTGTGTGTGTGTGTCTGTGAAGTAGCAAAGAGAAACGGAGACAGGCGATTGAGTGGGACTGTGACGTAGCCGAGGATCAGCGCGTAACCTCCAGTCTTTAATGCGTAGTTACCAGCCTCGGCGGCGAAGCACCACCGATCGGCAGTTGCTTCGTTGTAGCAGACGACGCAGGCCAGATACCGAAGTATAGCTGGTAAAACATTGAATAATGAAGATCCTGCATTGTGCTTTTTGACTATTCTTATATGCAACCTGTTATTGAGTTGTCTGAATATGCTAAAGCACTTGGGGCCATGATAAACGCTAAGGGGGTCAGCAAATAACACAAAAATTATGCTAAATAAAGTTAGCGGGGAAAAAATGCGGCATCATAGCAACAAAAGCGTAGTATTTGGCATATGATGCGTAGTGCGTAGTAAAGCTAAAGAAATGCGTAGTTTCTACGCCAAATGCGTAGAAGTTGGCATCCCTGCATGTATAATAACATTGCATGACTGTTGTCATTCATTATACTCGGGCCTCTTTTATATGGCACGCCTTGTAGTAGTTCATTCTTTCAGAAGGATAATGCGCCATGCCACACTGCCCAGACTATTCAAGAATAGTTTGCAAAACAGGCAAAATAGGAAGACTTCCAGGTATTGCTCTGGCCTCCGAATTCCCAGGACATCAATCAAATCGAGCATTTGTGGTTTGTGTTGGAACAGCAAATCCAACCTGTGGCAACTCAACTACATAACTTTAGTGTTCTCCCTAGAGCCTTTTTACTTACTGGGTGGCCCAACCAGCAAATTTTCTCTGCCGCCCAGCTAAATTTCCTTTAATGAACGTTCGCACAACACACATAATTGTAAGAGTGGGAAACTTATTTTCACATACACCATAAATATTGAGGAAAACCAGCTGAAATGTATCGAATATGATTAGTAAGTACTCATTTTTTAGCATGTCTTTTGTAAAAAAAGATCGTGCTTATGTTATCAGTTTGTCTGTCCGTCTGTAGAGTCCAAATCTCTGCAACTAATTGTTCGATTCGAAAAATTCTTTTTGCGTTAGGAAGCTTGAAATGTGCAAATGATGACCCTTCATTTCATTTTTTTCCCACGATGCACAATTTTGTCGCTAGAAGGCGTAAATGCAGATGATATCAAATTCAAAATACATTTTATTCCATATATTTGCTTCTAAACATCCAATTCAAAAAATTATTTCACCTTTCGATTCCACTTATGTCAAAGATTATTTTAGGTATAGTCACTTCTTCAAGTTAGGCATAGATTCTCCGCTAGGGGCGTAAAAGTAAATTGTGTTTCCTCCGGTATCTCTTGTTTCTAAAACACCGATTTGAAAAATTCTTTCTGCAGCGGATACAGCTTCTGATGGGAAATATTTTGCACATAATTTCTAATTTTTGGTGTGAAATGGTTTGGCCACCAGGGGGTGTAAGTGTTAATTTCTACTTCTGATGTATTTGCAGCAAAATCTGAGCTTCTAAAATCTCAACTGAAAAAATTCTTTCGTGGATTGAATACTACTCACGTCGGTAAACATTTTTGGAATATTTTCTTAAAATATTGCATGGTTTCTCCGCCAGAAGGTGAAGATATATATCGTATTTTTGTCAATATATCTGCTTCTAATGGTCCGATTTGAAAAATTTCATCTTTGTTGGACAGAATTTTTGGTGTGACATGTTTTTCACATAATTTCAAATATATCAAGTAATTCATTGACTTTCTGCTAGGGGGAATATAGGTAAATTGGGCTTTCTTTGATATCTCCAATTCTAAAACACCGATTTGAAAAATTCTTCCTGCACCGGATACAGCTCCTGGTGGGAAATGTTTTGATTGCAATTTCTAATATTTTTTTTTATAAAATATGGTTTGGCCAGCAGTCGGCGTAAGGGTCAATTTCTGCTTTGTATGTATTGGGTATATACGTCAGTTTTGAGGGATTTTCGTTCGGTGTTGTACTTATTACTGCTTGCATGTATTTTAAGGTAGCAACACTGCGATATCGCAGTACGAGACACCAGCTGTCAGAGTCAGTATACGACGTTCGATTGAGGTGTAAAGACGTATTTGTTTTACTCGATGAAAAATGGCAACTTTCATCCCGACAAAACAGCATTTGCTGGAAGTGTTAGTGCATTACTTTATTGTCAAGAAAAGTGCTGCAGACAGCTATTATCGCTTAATGTCAGAAATCTATGGTGAACATTCCCCACCCATAAAAACATGTTAGTATTGGTTTAGGCGATTCAAAGGGAACGGTTTCGATGTCAGTGATAAAGAACGTTCTGGACCACCAAAAAAAATTTCTGATGCCGAATTGGAAGCTTTACTCGACGAGGATCCGTGCCAGACCCAAAAAGAACTAGCAGCAGCATTAAATGTTAGTCAACCATGCATTTCACAACATTTAGCTGCCATTGGAATGGTGCAAAAAGAAGGGAACTGGGTTTCACATGCTTTGCGGGAAAGAGACCTTGAACGTCGAAAAACCATTTGCGAATTGCTGCTTCAAAGGCAAAAAAGAAAGGGTTTTGCATCGTATTATTACTGCCGACGAGAAACGGATATGATACAATACACTTAAATGGCAGAAAGCATGGGTGAAGCCAGGTGAGCCAGGGTCCTTCAACACAAAAACACAATATCCATGGTTCAAAGGTAATGAATGCTGTGTATCTGGTGGGACCAAAAGGGTGTGATCTACTATGAACTGCTGAAAACGTCAGAAACTATTACTGGTGATCGGTATCGAACCCCAATTAATGCGTTTAAAACGAGCTCTCATGCAAAAACGGCCGGAGTGGGAGAATAGACACAACAGAGTCATCTTACAGCATAACAACGCAAGACCACATGTTTCTCGAACTGTGAAAAAGTACTTAGAAGGATCTGACTAGAAAGTTCTACCCCACCTGCCATATTTGCCAGATATTGTGCCATCGGATTACCATTTGTTTTGGTCGATGCAGTCAGCACTTTCTGGAGAACGGTTTAATTCTTATGAAGACATAAAAAAATTGGCTGGACAATTGGATCTCTTCCAAGTAAACCGAAATTCTTCCTTCGAGGCATACGTTCACTGCCCGAAAGATGGAGTAAAGTTGTAGCTTCAGAGGGAGCATACTTCGGTTAATATTAAAATATTGTTTCTGTTCTCCAACAATATGTTTTGTTCACCTCAAATCCCTCAAAACTTATTTATATACCCAATACTTGCAGCAAAATCTGAGCTTTTATAAGCTCCACTGAAAAAATTCTTTCGTGGAATGATACTGCTCATATCGATAATCTTTTGAGAATATTTTCTTCCTAAAGTAATGCACGGTTTATACGCCAGGGGGCGTAGATATGTATCTTATTTTCTGTCAATACCTCTGCTTCTAAGAGTTGGATTTGAAAAACTCCTTTGTTAGATAGTGCTTCTGGTGTAAAATGTTTCTCATATAATTTCAAAATTTTCAAGTAATGCATCGACTTTCTGCTAGGGGGCGTAAAGGTAAATTGCGTTTTCCCTGATATCTCTGCGTCTAAAACTCCTATTTGAAAAAAAATTCTGCACCGGATACAGCTCCTGTTGGGAAATGCTTTGCATACATTTTCTAATATTTGATAAAGAATGGTTTGGCCACCAGGGGACTTAAGCATTAATTGCTGCGTTCGATATATTTGCAGCAAAATCTGAGCTACTGAAAACTCGATTAAAAAAATTCTTTTGTGGACCGATAGCGCTCGCATTGGAAAACCTTTTGGAAATACTTTCTTCTTAAAATAATGGTTGGTTTTCCTGCCAGGGAGCATAAATGCATACTTATTTTTGTTGATATCTCTGCTTCTAAGAGTCCAATTTTAAAAATTATTTTTTGTTGGAGAGCTTTTCCACTGCAAAATGTTTCTCATATAATTTCAAATTTTTCTTAGCACACAAGTCTGCCACCAGAGGGTGTAAGTTCACATTTCCATTTACAGCAATATCTGCGGGACAAAAGCCCAACTGAAAAACTTCTTTCTTCGGTCAGATACTACTAACTATGCAAACTCTGTGCGTGTATTTTCTTTCCCCTCAAAATCACTGCTTTTACGTGTGTGATTCAAAAAATTATTTCAACATCGGATGCTATTTACCTTGTTGAACACTTTAGGCTAGTATATGAGGAAATAGAGATGTAAGGTCAGGTGATGCGTAACATCACAGCCTCTCCTTGACAAATGTCAACCCCGCCTTCTCGTGGTGCATCCTGTTCCCACTAAAGGGGCTCTGACGACCGTCAATAGCGGTATAACTATACCATCGGGATTAGAGGAAATTCTATCCCACACTCACCAACCCGCTTGGCCAGCGTGGTGAGTTATGGCCAAACCCCTCCAAAATGATTCCACAACTTAAATCTTGGCCCTCAGTCTCCGGCAGCTGGAATGTACCTGGCCAAGGCAGCGGCCAGTGCGACATGAAGGCAGAGGGTGCTAAGAATCCCCGGAGGACCGGACTAGGCTGCCATCTGATGCTGACCTTGGCTACGTATAATGGACGCTCACTATCTTCTGATTCAAGGCTTCTTGAATTGGAAGAGGAACTACAAAGAATCAAGTGGGACATCGTGGGGCTAAGTGAGGTAAGGAGAAAAGGAGAAGATCTCATCGAACTGAAAAGTGGACATCTCTTCTACTATCGTGGGACAGATACTGGCAGAACTAGTGGTGTTGGATTTATAATAAACAAGAAACTGAAGGATAAAGTTGTAGAAGTTGAAAGTTCCTCTGACAGAGCTGCACGACTTGTTATCCAACTCTCGAAAAGATACCAGGCTCAGATTATTCAAACTTATGCACCCACCACAAGTCATCCTGAAGAAGAAATTGAAGAATTTTATGAGGAAATTTGTCATCTAAATAATAAAGGTAAGCAGCACTTGAAAATAATTATGGGAGATTTCAATGCAAAAATAGGGCAACGGCAACAGAATGAAACTTCAGTAGGTAAATTCGGTCACGGCAACAGAAACCAGCGTGGAAATACTCTCGTTGAGTTTGCAGAGGCAGAAGGGTTTTTCATCTTGAACTCCTTCTTCAAGAAAAAGCCACACAGGAAATGGACATGGAGACATCCAAATGGGACGACAAGTGAAATTGATTTTATTATGTGTAACAAAAAATTCGTCATAGAAGACTGCAGTGTGCTAAACAAGTTCAACACAGGTAGTGACCATAGATTGGTGAGATGTAAGATGCACCTCAACACTAAACTTGAACGTGGCAAGCTCATAAGACAAACAAAATCTATTGACATAACCAACCTTAAAAAACACCATAATACATTCAAGTTGGAACTGAAGAACAGGTTCTCTGCTTTAGAAGGCCTAACCTCGGAAGAAGTGGACATCTCTGAAGTTAACAGAAAAGTAACCAAAGCTCTTATGGAAACAGCAACAAAATTAGATGGGTCTAAGAACAAGTTGCATGTAAACAAATTATCAGGAAAAACCTCAATGTTGATGCAAAAAAGAAGAGAGATGAGGACAACTAAAGAAGATGTGACTTCCAAAGTGGAATATATAGAGCTATGCAAGACAGTAAGAAAAAGTATCACTGAAGACGTAAGAAAACTCAACTGTGAACTAGTGAGGAAAGCAATTGAAAACAACCAAAGCCTAAAGATAGCAAAGGGACATCTCAGTAAGGGAAGAAAACAGATTATGGCACTGAGAAAAGAAGATGGTTCTGTAACAAGAAATAGAGGCGAAATTTTGACAAGAGTGAAAGATTTCTACTCCAAATTATATGAAAGGGATGATACATGCACTCCAGACATCATGAAAGATACCAGTACCAGAGTTCCTCCAGTCCTTCCAGCAGAAATTGCACATGCAATCAAGAACATGAAGCGGGGAAAAGCTCCAGGAGAAGATGGAATTACTGTAGACATCATACAAGAAGCAAGTGGAGAAATCGAAACAGTACTCGCCCAAATTTTCACTCGATGCCTTAATGAAGGAAAGATTCCTGAGGATTGGAACACCGCTACAATGATCCTGCTACATAAGAAAGGTGACATTGAGGATCTCGGAAACTACAGACCTATCAGCCTCCTATCAGTAGTTTATAAAATCTTCACTAAAGTTCTTTCACACCGCTTGAAGGTAACACTGGACATGGCTCAACCGAGAGAACAAGCTGGATTCAGGAGTGGCTACAGCACAATAGATCATATCCACGTACTGAGAGAACTAATTGAAAGAGCGAGGGAATATGAACTTCCATTGTGCATGGCTTTTATCGATTATGAAAAAGCCTTTGATTCGGTGAAACCATCAGCCGTTGCAATGGCTCTGAAATCCTGCGGTATTGAAGATGCATACATTAATATTATTAATAACATCTATGAAAATGCAAGTGCAAAGATTCGGCTGTTTGAAAATACAACACACGTAAAAATTGGAAAGGGAGTGAGACAAGGTGACACCATATCTCCGAAGCTCTTTAATGCCACATTGGAGGGTGTTTTTCAGTCGCTGAGCTGGGAAAACAAGGGGATAAAAATTAATGCAGATTATCTAACCCACCTTCGTTTTGCTGATGACGTAGTCATTTTTGCAACTACCCCATCAGAGCTGCAGAGTATGATCCAGGAACTTGCTGACAAGAGTGAAGAAGTGGGATTAAAAATGAACTTTCAGAAGACAAAAGTGATGTTCAATGCTTTTACAAGAAATGAAGATTTATCGATTGATGGAGAAAAGCTGGAGATAACAGACACGTACGTTTATCTTGGACAGCAGATATCAAGTGAGGGTCACATTGATGAAGAAATTAATCGGCGTACAAAACTTGCCTGGAGAGCTTTTGGAAGAAACAGCATAATTTTCAAGAGCAATATGCCATTATGTCTTAAAAGAAAAGTGTTTGATCAATGCATCCTTCCAGTGCTTACGTATGGTGCAGAGACGTGGACCTTAACTAAAAGAGACATACAAAGGCTGCAGACAACTCAAAGCAGCATGGAGAGGTGCATACTTGGTGTAACCAGGAGAGATAAGAAGAGGAACTCATGGATCCGAAAAATGACAAGAGTGGAAGACATCATGATCAGAGTTAAATCCCTGAAATGGCAATGGGCTGGACATACTGCCAGAAGGACAGATCATCGATGGACAGCCGAAATTTTAGATTGGATTCCAAGGGACAGGAAAAGACCCAGAAGAAGACCACATGGGAGATGGGTGGATGAAATTCGAAAGTATGCAGGGGTGACATGGAGGAGACTGGCACAAGACAGACCGTTGTGGAGGAAACTTGGGGAGACCTTCGTCCAGCAGTGGATTGATAATGGTTGACAATGATGATGATGATGAGGAGGAGGAAATACACTACAACAGATATGTGGAGCATTTTCCTCTTTGAATAACGCAAAGATTTCCCGCTAGCTGTGTAAAGGTAAAAACCTTTTTTTTTTTTTGTTTTGTTCGCTATATCTGCTTCCGGAAGACGTATTTTAAAGTTATTTTTCCCTTAGCATAGCGTTTTTCATTAAGAATAATTTTCACCTATTTTGAACTTTTCCATTATGCAAAATTTTCCTGCTAGCAGACGTAGACTGATATCATGTTTCCTTCTACATTTCTCCTTTTAACTGTTTGATTTGAAAATCTCTTTGTCTCTGGTACTTTCCTTGTAGTATGAGAAAACTTTTTTGTTCGCCATTTGTTAGTTTTCATAACATGCTTTTTAGCCGCTGGTGGACTAAGTATATGTTTCTATTTCTGGATGCTTTGTCCATTGTTGGAACCAGTTGATTAATTATCCAAACCGGTTCCACTGACTTTGAATAGCTTTGCTAAATTTAATTCATGCCAGAACAGATTCGAAAGGCGTGCTTATTACGTCCAAAAATTTGGTGTCATCTTTTTTGTTATTATTTATGTGCAATTTTCTAATGTTTATTATGTCATATTACATTAATGCCTACCACTCCGCTGAAGATGTTTAATATTAATAAGTATAATAATGTTAAGCAAAACAACACCCTTTTTTTTTCTCGATTGAGGAAGGGGTTTATTAAAAGTACCATCCAGCTAAAATTTCTTGCCACCCAGCTATAGAAAAAAATCGAGGGAGAATACTAAACTTACAAGAGTTAAAGGATCTGCTGGAAATGTGGTGGTACCATATACCACAAAACACCTCTAAAACTCTTACAGCATCAATGCCTAAGAGCTATTTAGGTGGCATGTGGAGGACCATCACATTAGGCACGTGGTCATAATATTATGGCTCTTTGATGTAAATGCCATATGTTCTGAAACAAAAACTTGGCAGTAAACCTGTCAAATATATCATCTCAATATCTTATTAGGCTCAATTAATTCACACAATGGAGTAAATGGCCAAGAAGTGTAACTTGGAGATTTCTATAAAAAGTAACTAACCTTGGCATTCGTATAAAGACTGAGACAAAATTGAAAACCAGGAATTTTTTCTGGCAAAGGATATTTTAGTTAGACCAGATGTAATGGGACAGGACACCCCTTAGTTGCAAATGGTTATTCTCCAGTACATACAAAATCTCACGAGGGGGACTTGTAAAAAATTTTCTCTAAGATAAAAAGTTAAATAATATCCACATAATTGGTGAGACACTTACCTTATAGAGATGAAAGAATTCATGTAGATATATACCATCTTCATTAAAGGATAACAGATGATTAACATTAGAAGTCACAACTTTCAGTTTTTCTGTGTAACTCAATTTATCATATGGATCACCTGTAAGAAATAAATATTACTTAGGAAAGTCGAGCATGAAATATTTCCAATTATAATCACCACTGTGCTTGAAATTCTCAACGTCTTCAAAAACATGAATTGTTGAATGTTAAAACTGCGCAAATTTATTAAAAATTATTTGGGAAATTTTAGAATAATACCTATTTTTTCATCTTTTACACACTATTTGAAAGCAAACTACTATTTATATCATTTCACACTAAAATCTGTGCCACTGTTATGGCAACTCAGGAAAAAAAGGGGAGGAGGTAATCCCTGTTCTGGGGAAACAGGAACCGGAAAACGCTCATTTCTTAAATGTAAGTGAATTAACAAGTTCAAAAACACCCCTTACCCTCTATGCAGTCATCACTTTTGATGTTTTAGTCATTTTTACTGCAGAGTGAACAGGTACAGCAGACCATCGATTAACAAAAGATTCAATCAACAAGTTACTTCCAGAAAAGACAGAGGTTTTTTGGATCACAAGTTTTGGATCATCGAAAGTTTTGCAATATTTGGATCACTTTATGTCTTCACTAGGGACCCAGCCCGGCTTCGCACAGTAGCAATTTAGAATTTACGGCGAATCTAAAGAGAGATGATTATTATGTTTAACAGGCGACTGTCTTTCTCTTTGTAAAGCCATTCTTTGTCATTTGCCAATCAAGATTCTGTTTCTTGAAAAGTTTCATTGTGACGGGATAAACAAATTCTTTTAGCGTCCAATGTACTACAACATATATTCGGATTTTCGTCTCGGTATAATGTTAATACAATATTTAAATTTTAATTAAAGAACTACTCAAAGAGGTACATACGTATGGATGAAAGCAACTGCGCATTTAGTCTGTGCGAGCGCCGATAAACCAATTCTCTTTCAGCGTCTGACGTAACTACGCATTTAGTCTGTGCGAGCGCTGATAAACCAATCCTTTCGGCGTCCGATGCAACTATGCATTTAGCCTGTGGACTTGCATGCTGTCAGACCGGTCGCGGCGCATGCACCTCGCGTCTTTTTCCTGATGAGCAAAAAAGTTTTGTAAACCGGTCGCCACGCATCGAAGGCATTTTTAGGTTACTTGCGCATGACGTAGCTGTGGAGGCAGATCACTCGCTTCGATGGTTTGTATATACGCAGTTACTATTAGTGGTGTTTGATCAGTCTTTACGATCAAGAGTCATATTTTTATTGGGATAGTATACAGATAACTATTGTGGTAACAAAAGCTAAGTGTTATAAGGTAATCATTTTGAAAACAAAATAAAATCATTCTATTGCTGTGTGTTTGTTAGTTAGAAAACTTCACAACCCCACCATTCTGTGCTATTATTTCGAAAGAACGATGCCTACCATTTATTGTGCTGTTGCCATGTTCCCATCGCAAATTAAGAAAACCAAAGGAACTGGGATTATTAATTACGCATTCCCAAAAGATCAGATGTTGCAAAAAACGTGGCTGGCTACTCAAATGTTAATGAAAAGATGTGAATTTGAAACATGCCAGAATTTGCTCTAAACACATTACTGAAGATGATTATGAACGTGTTTTGGAAAAACGTTCATTCACTGCAGTAAAAGTCAAAACATACAGGTTGCATCACCGAAATTTAGCGACTTTCTAAGTAAATTTCAAGCATAATCTGTATCCAAATTTTTCGAAATCTTCGCCATTTCAAAGTCAGAAATGTAAAAATGGAGATTAAAAAAGTAACAATGCCATGTGTAAAAGAAAGTCAACCACATTTTTTTACCTATGGGAATAGTTATGACGCTAGTTATTAAAACTGGGTAAATTAGAAAGATCGCGAAATTTTCTTCTTGTCGATATAAATTCTTTATTTGTTTCGGTAAAAATCTCAGGTCTCCACCGTGTTGTTTCGCAAACGCATATGACAAACGATGAACGTAACTCTATTATATTAGCTAAAAATTCATTGCGAAATGGACATTTTCCCCCCCCCCTTTAGTAATTGCGTGATGAAGTGAAAAATTTTAAGTGGAGAAACATTTTAAGTTTTGCTCATATAAACTTTAAGCTTTCCTCATTGGCTTGAGTTGCGTATGAATGTGTGTGAATTGCTTTCACTCCGTGCCTCTATAGTGACGTCAAATGAAAGAGCCAATGAGAGCGTAGATCGCTAATGGACCAAACCTAATGAGGATGTAGCACGAGATGTCATCGAGAAGTTTAAGTGAAGTGGCAACAGTTCCTGCAAGTTCCTGAAGGACAAACATAGCTGGCTGCCCTGCAGTTAGTGTGTAAAGTGTGATTATCAGTGGTCGGTGTTTATAAAAATTTGAAGCCAAAATGCCCAGATTTTGTGGCTTTATTAATTGCTGCAGTAGAGGAAATCGAGACCGGAAGTCCTTTTTTAGGCTGCCAGCTGCTGTCTCTAAAGGCAGTACCGAAAAGATTTGCTAATCTGCCAAGCAAAGGGAGATCAATTCCAAGAGCTTAGAAAACACTATTGAAGAGTTAGACTCTTCAAAGACAGAGAACCTTTTAAAGGTTAGTTTCATCCAGAAATCAGTGATTTTTGGTAAATCAGAAAACATCTTTTACTTGTTCAAATGCTGTTGGCATGCGGTGCTTGCACTTATTGGGCCAGGCATTTCACTCGTTGATTTCAAGTTTTCAATTTTAATTTAAAAAGTGTTGGCTATTTTTTTTGCATAGGTTTTATTGCTACTGATTATTTTCATGTAGAACACCTTTCAGAGTTTGTCTCTTAGTCAAAAATTTTCTTAAATCAATGCTTCAGTACCCAATCGGCACTTCTATACACATGGGTTTTTCACCATCAGGGACTTTTATTCAGAAAGTTCCTGATTGATCTAGGGGCTGTTGTAACTTTTTATAGAGCTAAAAGTTCATTTGTTAGCCATCCTGACTTTCAGTTAGAATCAAATCTCTTTGGCTGTTCTGGATTTTTTAGGAGAGCTTGACCCACTTTTTGCGAATGTTCGGCTTTTCACTTAGTATTTTCACTTTTAAGATTATTTAGCTCTCAGTGTTGGGGTTTTTAACTTTACTATTTTGTTCTATGTGTCATTTCCTCCCCAAACCACCATTGATTTTATTTTTAGTACACCTGGATTTTTAACTGGAGCTGAAGCACACTTTTGCGGAAAAATGCAGATAATGGATAAAATTATTTCCAAATAAAATTCTTTTTGGTGTCTAGGTCTGTTTACATACCGAGATCACACTGCTAAATTTATTTACGGATAAATAAATTAGGGCGCAAATCCAAGAAAAATTAACTGTGTTACAAATTTTGAAGATGACAATCCGATTTTTGGCGTAAATCTGACAAGGATGGTAAGTCAGATAATATCCGAAAACTTGAAAATTTTCATCGTCCTGGAGCGGGACTCGAACCTGCGTCTCCCAGAAAACGCCCGGGTATGCTAACCACTACACCACCCAGAACGACCAAGTTTCAAGTTTCCGATCAATTTGAACATAACCAAAACAGAATTCGCTAGTCGAAGCAACCGGCATTCATGTTTAGCGAATCTGGAGGTTAAGAATCTTATCCCGTGTTTGCCCGGAGAAGCAGATAAATCATGAAAGAAATACGGGATTACGCCATATAATACAAATTTTGAAGATGACAATCCGATTTTTGGCGTAAATGTGACAAGGATGGTAAGTCAGATAATATCCGAAAACTTGAAAATTTTCATCTTCCTGGAGCGGGACTCGAACCCGCGTCTCCCAGAAAACGCCCGGGTATGCTAACCACTACACCACCCAGAATGACCAAGTTTCAAGTTTCCGATCAATTGACCAAGTTTCAAGTTTCCAATCAATGTTCAAATTGATCGGAAACCATCCTTGTCACATTTACGCCAAAAATCGGATTGTCATCTTCAAAATTTGTATTATATGGCGTAATCCCGTATTTCTTTCATGATTAACTGTGTTTTTTCACCACAATTTTGCATGAAAAACCAGATTTTTCTCTCAATTTTTCTAAGTCTTGAAAATCGCTTCCCAGAGCATAGAAAACCCCTTTTTGTTGAAGAGTTACTAATTGCTCACTAATTAGTGATCTCACTAAATTACCATGTAAAAGAATATCCCGATGAGAAATTGTTACATGCTTCGAGAATTTTATACGATTCTAATGCCCCTAACTGTTGTATGGTAATGGCGCTTCGACCAAAGATGAAGTAATAGAAAATATTTACTATTTGCACTTCTGGAAAACTTTTCGCGTCATCTTCGAAGATACTTACATTCAGCACATAGGGACCTTTCCTTTCAATCTCATTATTTTTTTCCAAATACCGCATTTTGTACTCGAAAGTTAAACTTTCAAAGTAAGACACCATCGTTTCAACGGGGACTGGTTGTCCTTCACTTACGTTACTAAGGCTCGTTGCCATGATGAAAGTCACGTGTCTGCTACTTCCTCATAGGCAGTGGAAGCCATGAAAGAATGCAAACGGCGGTTTTTTCTTTGACTTGTCACTAAAACCATTACTGCTCGGCTCCCTTTTTTCATAGATTAACGTTTCATACACCTAAACCTTCATCAACAAATGCTCTATGGAATGGTGAACAACTGCATCAAAATCCGTCCAGCAATTCTCGAGATTAGCCCTGACAAACAGACAGCTACGGGGGACTTTATTTTAAACTATGTATAGATATGTATTTTTATGATGAAAGCTGACTAGCATTCGAAATATAGGCCATCATGTTGCACCATCTTTAGCCATCTGTCTGCCAGTTCTTCGATTCCGTGGTGGTACCAGTTCTCGTCCTTCGAAGCGAAGAACTCCTTCACCTCAGCTGCCACCTCCTTCTGGTTGTAGAAGCGCCACCCGCGAAGGAAGTGGGACATGGACCGTAACAGGTAATCATCCAATGGGGCAAGGCCTGGACTATATGCTAGGTGTGGCATCAGTTTGATGCCCTCAAGTTCCTGGAGTTTTGCCAGTGTTGTTTGCATGGTACTGTATGAGGCCAAGCATTTTCCTGCTGTAGGAGAGCACACTCTCTGTTCACCAGTGACGGGTACTTCTCTAAAATGGCATACATCTACTCCAGCTGTTCAGAGTAGAGGTTGGCATTGATGGTTCAACATTCTGGAACAAATTCGTAATGGATTATCTCCTCGAAATTCTACCAGATGCAGAGCCTCACCTTGTGCTCAAAGCACCCATGTTTGGCAACAGGTTCTAGAAGCTGACCCGGGTTCAACCACTGCCGTTGTGTGTTAGGATTACAGAAATAGACCCACTTTTCATCGCATGTAACAATTCTTTTTATGAAACATACATCGCACAGGTTTTCTGGAAGTTTTGTGCACACTTCCACTTTTTTTTTTTTTTTTTTTGTTGAAGGTTTTACAACCACTGTGAGCAACTCAATGGGATATAAGCAGTCGTTCGTCCCTAATATAGGACCACTGGTTCTAGGGAAGGGAGAGAGCCAGGGCTGTAAGACAAACACCACATCCATGCCTCACCAGGATTCAAACTCAGACCCATCACGGACAAATGGTCACAAGCCAGCGCTTAGCCCACTGTGCCACCGGGGCAGCACTCAGCAATTTGCTTCAGCTGGCATCAGTTCGTGAAGGACAAACGGCAGATCCTGTAGACCTTGTTGAGGTCCTGAAGGTGGTGAACCATGGTGGTCTGTGATATGCCCAGCTCGCCTGATAATCTCTGAGTGTTGGTTGTTGGATTTGCATCTATGGCCTGGCGCATGGCCTCCGAAACCATGATCTACCTGACCTTTGCTGATCGTCTCGTCGAGGTTTCTGTCACCTGAGTGAATTTTTTTTAACCATCTGGTTGTGCTGCTGTGGTCCAAGGAATTTTCCCCTTTTGCACGATAAATGTTTCGTGTTGCTTGAGCAGCATTATGGCCAAGTTCAAACTCATAAAGCAAAAGTTCCCTAACTTGCCGGCCGTGGCTGTTCATCTTTTAGGCGTCCCAACCACAGACAGACATGCAATGCTGTTCACAGCAACGACTACCACTTTATATCCCTTTCGACTGACTGCAGTGCGTGACTTGAACAAGTTTAAGCATGCGACATACCTGTCACAGCACACACATTTATGCAAATATTGCAAAACTTTAGACTCTCCCTCTGTATAAACAGGCACAAATTCTATTAAATACAGCCTTATAAGTGCTTGGTGATGTTCACATATCAGGTGATTGACTTGCTCGCCACATGTGCACCAGGTGATTGCCTTGCCTGCAAACACATAACCTGTTCTCAGTTTAGCTTTGTTCCTGGTGCAGCAAACATTGAGAAAGTTGTGCTCTTCAAGAGTATTTTTTCTATATTCTGATAAAGAAAAAAAAAAGCTGGACTTTTTACCCAGTAAAAAATCAAAATGTGTGGTGAAAAGTGTGAATATAATGCAGCGGGAGCAAGACAGATTTGTTCATTGTAATTTATTTATGTAAATATTAAACTGGAGCTTACCACTGTATTCACAATATACACTGAGTGAGCTTTAAATTAGGAACACCTACCTAATAACGTGTTGGTCCATCTTTCTATGCAACCCTAGCTCACAGGTGCGACAGATTCCACAAGATGTCCAACATCCTCCAAGAGTAACTTAATCCATGTCTGCTGCAGCAGCTGTGCCACTATGTTGTCCTGTTGAAAAATGGCACCATGGTCCAGATAAACCTCCTGCATATATGGATGGAGTTCGTTGGTTAACAGGCTCCTGTAGCATTCACCATTCAGTGCTTGCGGGATGACAACTAACAGACCTTGAAGTTGCCAGGAAAAAGCTACCCAGAACAAAACACTAATTCCATCAAAGTGTTGATCCCCCAACTGTAAAATCAGGGGATAGGGTTCATGCTGTTTACACCAAATGTGAACCCAGCACATCAGCATGGTGCTGCAAGAAATTGGAATCATCTCTCCAGATGACCTCCTTCCAGCTGTCAAAGCATCACTGACATTCCTTGGCACACGCGAGATGCTGTTTGCAATGACTGGATGCAATCGTGTGTACCCTTGTTGGTCTCAGACTGTGGAACACCAGGTGAAGCATGGTATGGTGCATGGTGCACATGGAAATAGGTTGAACTGCACCACTGTTGTATTGGTATCAGGTTTGACATCCAATGCTCACCTCTAGGATCAACCGCAAGTGACTGACCAATGCAAGTCCTTCTGCTGGATGTCTGTGCATGGTTAATTCAATCTTGGTATACCCTTCATACAGTAGTACAGGAGCTACCAACAAGAGCAGCTGTTTCCGAAATACCGGCACCCGTGCTCCAGGCTATAACTAGATGGTCACGGTCAAATTGGCTTATGTGGCCATATTTCTGCATTACTGGCAAACGCTTACTTCTACATACAGAGGATATGTGTGCACAATTTATAATAGCTGCATGTCACGTTGTGTTGATATCATGTGGTACTTCATTATTGCTCTGGATACGTAAAACGGGGGGGGGGGGGGGTATTCCTAATGCAAAGCTAACTCAGGGTAAAATTATGAAATTCAAAGCAAAATAAATTGTTTTAAAAGACACTGCTACAAACACATTACTTTCTCTTGTTTTGTTGTTTTACTTTCTAGAACATCATCTCAAGTTTTCTCTTGTAAGCAAGCATGAATTTCATGCTCGCTTTCATGAAATGCATTGAATTTCATTAGGAAAAACATGAATTTCATTAGAAAAAAATACTAAATGGTCTTTTTCATTAAAAACTGGTAAAAAAATAATCAGCCATTAAAAACACTAGAAACATGATCAGAAAAATATAAAAGAATAAGAGTATAACACAAAAAAAAAAAAAAAAAAAAAAAAGGCCCAGCTCGGACATAAAAATTAAATTCAAAATCTGAAAAATCACTGAATATTCTTATCCCTGCGAGTCTTCCACAGCTCCAAACATTTTGGCCATCGGGCAGCATAAAGACCTCCAAAAATTATTGAAGAAATGACACGACTTCACAAACATCCAATAAACAATCCCAAAAATGTTTAAGAAATGTCAAAAACTTGAAATTTTTTTTACACAGATGTTAAATAGCACTACCTCACTAAAATTTTCAATTTTCATAGCACGTTCGGCTTCCTGTACTCCATAGCAAATCAATGATTTCTGCAGGGATTATGGTGAATCAGTAGCACTTGAAATCTAAGTCTTTCAGAAGCAATGCCGATTGTATCATGCCTGTTGCTCATCCCATCAAAAGAAGACCGAGTACATGCCAGCTGTAAAAGGCAAGCTCAAACAAATCAGCTTCCAGCAGATGAACAGAAGTTGTGAATTTAAAAAAAAAACCAGTTGGGGGGTACCTCTTGCTTGCTAAATATGAGCAACAGAAGACATTGAACAAGTACAATAATTTCAAGGAGTCAAAACTAAGTTTAAGGGCTAAGCCAGGTAAGTCAAATTACCAAGAGGCAAAGGCCTTTAGATCTATTAGTCTAACATCTTTCTTTCTCAAGGCTCTTGAGAGGATGGTGGATACACATATTAGAGAGGTGGTTTTATTCCCTAAACCCCTCTCAAAATTTCAGTTTGCCTATCAACAAGGCAAATCAACAGAAGCAGCTCTCCACGTCATTGTTTGTTGCCTGGAGAAGGAACTATAATTTAAGGAGGTGGCATTAGCCACTCTCCTTGATATTGAAAGTGCCTTTGACAGGGTCTCTACGGAGACCATTGTGGGAGCTGTGGAAAGACATGGTGTTGACAGAACCTGTTGTCAATGGATTAAGGCCATGCTCACAAGCAGAACGGTCAAGGCCTTGCTACTCGGGGACACTCTGTCAGTCTCCACCTGCCGAGGCTGCCCTCAGGGAGGAGTTTGCTCTCCCCTGTTGTGGTGCCTGGTGGTGGCTGAACTGCTAGGGATCCTGAAGGGGTCTGGTTGCGACTGTTTTGGCTATGCAAATGACGTGGCCATAATTGTCAAGGGAAAATTCCCTAAAACAGTCTCGAGCATAATGCAAAGAACACTGAGACTTGTTGAGGATTGGTGCAGGAAGGTTGGTCTATCAGTAAACCCTGACAAAACTACCCTTGTGCCTTTCACTAGAAAGAGGAATCTTGGAGACCTTGGAGATACTGCTCTCTTTGGGAAAACAGTTCCTCTCAATACACAGGTTAAGTACCTGGGAGTCATTTTGGACGCAGGCTTAACCTGGAAACAGTACCTAGATTACTGTATTGCCAGAGCCAAGAAAGTGTTCTGGTCATGTAGAGATGCTATTGGCAAATCCTGGGGTCTTAACCCAAGGATCTTGCACTGGATATATACTATGGTCACTTATGGCTCAACGGCGTGGTATCGCAGAGTTAACCTCTGCACGGTGCAGGCTGAACTTAACAAGTTACAAAGGCTGGCCTGCATAGGTATATCAGGAGCAATGAGAACTACTCCAACAGCTGCTTCTTGATATTCTGCCACTTCACCTTCATATTGAGGGTGAGGCCATTATGAGGGCATATAGATTATGCTGTAATGGCATGTGGAGACCCTCGTTGTGGGTTGGCAGCCATACCAAGCCTATTCAGGAGTATTTTTGTAAGGAGCCCATCTTTCGAATGGGAACCGAGAACATGCTAGTAAAATATCATTTTGATAAAGCATTCAGTGTGAACTTTCCCAGTCGCAGTGAATGGGAAATGTCCTTTGTCCCTGGGTGCAGCGGTGAAACTGTTTGGTTTACTGACGACTCCAGGACAAACGTAGGAGTTGAAGCAGGGAAATATTGCCTATCCAGAGGTTATGGTTCATGCCAAAGCCTTGGAAGGCATGCTACCGTGTTCCAAGCTGAGGTGTATGCTATTCTAGCATGTGCCTCAGAATGTCTGATCAGAGCGTATCACAATGTGCGTATCGAGATTTGTTCAGACAGCCAGGCGGCTTTACTGGCACTTTGTCAGTGCCGCATTTCATCCAAATTTGTTTGGAATTGCCTCCAGACCCTAACTGAACTGGCAAACCGTAACAAAGTGCAACTGTTCTGGGAGCCAGGACATAGGAGTTTTGTAGGTAATGAGAAAGCTGACGTTCTTGCTAAAGAGGGGGCAGAGCAGGGTTTTATGGTCCAGAGCCTGCATTAGGGTTCGCCTCTGGTGTGGCCAGAGGACTAACTAAAAGGCTGCTGAGGACTAAGCAGCTTGACCTCTGGCATGCTACCAGGGGTCAAAGGCAGGCAAAGGAACTTAATCAAGGACCCTTGCCTCATAAGGCTAAGGAACTCCTTAAACTGCCAAAAAAGGATATTTTACTGATTGTTGGTCTACTTACAGGACACTGTCGTCTTAACAGGCACCTTAATTTGATTGGGGTGAAAGAGGATTCACTTTGTAGAGGATGCCATTTGGAAGAGAAGACTTCCTTGCATTTTCTTTGTGATTGTGACTTTTTTGCAGCACTCAGGCCTGAACACTTTGGTACTCACAACTTGAGACCAAGTGATCTCTCTTTAGTACCAGTCAAGAGCATTCTTGCTTTTGCTTGTGCATCTGGTCTCTTTCGAGATTAGGGCTGGGGATGCACAATAGACCCCTTAGGTTGCGGTGCTGGGTTAAGTACCCCCCCCCATTGGTACAAGTAACAAGTTTAAGGGCTTTTCACTTTTCCAGGAATTTGAGCAGAGATAAGGAGATACATATTTTAAAAAATCAATTATTTAAAACATTTTACATACCCTGCTTCCTAACTTTTACAGATTCTACAAAGACTTCAGCATCAAACAACAGAAAGTCACCATCACAGTATGTGCTTTTCTTCACGTAAAAAATCCTGGGAAAATCTTCTACGAAAGTAATAAAATTGTAATAACCAAAACTCTGCATTTCAAAATCATATCCAGTTTGTTCCTGAAAAAAATAATAATAAAATAAATCTAGACAACACAGTTACATGAACAAGCATTCAATAGTTAAACAGCATGTTCACATCACACTAAGCTATAGATCAGGGTTATAAATTAAGCAAATGATAACACAGGAGTAAAACAGTTTTATTACTTGAAAATTGTTGCCTGTTTCTTAATAAATTCAATAAAGCTGATTAAATTTGTCTATCACAGGGGTGATTGTGAGTTGAAACAAAAACCCTGAACCCCGACCTCAGCGCTACTTATATAAATAATGACTATTATTTGCATATATACTATATTGCAAAATATATATATTATGTAATGTACAATACAAGTACACATTTGTATATTACACATACTGTACATTACATTAACTAGCTACACAACAATTAACCACTAGTGCCCGTGAAATTTAATTTTGCACCTTGTTTTGTACCAATTTTTTTTCCATTGCTTTGAAAATCTTTCGAAATTGCATTTTTTTTTATTTTATATGTGATGTTAGAGATCCCTGAAAAATTGTGAAATTCAACTTCAAAAATTGCATCTTTGAAGTCAAATGTGCTTTAGAACATTTAGGCAAACTATGGAGATCATCAGTTCAGCTCTGGATGCTTTAAATCTTGCTATAATAACATTCTACAGCAATTTTTGTCAATTGCGCAATTAGCTCATTTGATTTATTGAATCTTATGTAATGAAACTATCTGATATAGATACAGCAGCCAAAATGATAAAAGTAGCCTTCTTTCAGCATGCATGGCAGTTTTGAATCTGGAAATGCATTTTAATTAACAACCATTTCATAGCATTTTTAGAAAGAATCCAGATTTTGGAGTTTCCTTGAAAATGGCAAAAATGACAAAACCCGGAATTCCGGGCTACACCCAGACAATAAACAGGCCTGCTAGCATGTACAGTTTTTCCACAAAATGAAAATCATTGGGTTAAGCAAAAATGTAAGTTTTCTATTTGTTTTGTTTTTTTCTTTTTGTTTATTTCTTTTATAAGGTACTGATTCTGTCCAACTGCCTACAAATTAATGTTGCCACTCAACTTGTGTAACAGGCATGAACATGAATCTGATAGCACTTTCAGAGGGGGATGAAGAAACATGGAGTATCCAGTATTACCAGGATTTTTTTTTTTTTTTTTTTTTGAGAGGAGCCATTAGGAAAATATGCAGGATACAATAAAATGTTCATTTGAAAGGAACATGACTAGAATCTAGTATTTGAGCTAGAATTTTACAGCTTAATTTTTCAAAATTCAATTGGATATTTGGTGTCAATGATTTGAGGATTTCATGTTCGTGCGAGCAACAAAAGGGTTCCTCCTTGGGTAAGAGTAGTATTCTCCCTTAAAAAATACTTTAGCTTGGAAGTGAGAAATGTCAGCTGGGGTGGCACTTCTGCTTATCCCCCCATCCAAATTTAGAGATGGGCCAGGGAGTAGAACAGCTTACTTTATTTCTAAAACAACGTTCGGAGTTTTAGAAATAAAGTAAGCTGTTCTACTCCCTGGCCCTCCTGTAAACAGAGAGACCAAGTGAGAAGTCTGAGTTGATGTTGATGTTAACATCCAGAAAACTAATATTGTTGTCGACCTGTTCTTGAGACGAGAATATTATATGAGGGAATTTGGTGGTTTATAAAAGACATAAGTTCAAACAGAATATGTTTCTGGTGTGGCCAAATTATGAAGATGTCATCAACGTACTGTAACCAAATGAAGGGTTTTATTAAGAGGTATGGAGCAACAATTATGTATACAAAACAGGAATACTTATCCAATGAATCAAAACAGTCATAAAGATCTTTGATGAGTTCCCCAGAAAAATCCCCATTAGTTTTTTTATCATGAGCAAGTAGGCATCAAAGAAAGGAACAGAAGGAAATAATGAATCCACATCAAACGTGTACAAGAAATCTTGAGGACTGATGGATGAAGGGAGTTTCTGGATAAAGTCCTTGGTCGACACAACAGAATAAGGACGATTTTTTTCATCAGAACATTACAACATTTGACCAATTGCCTTTTAAGATTGAATGCTGGAGAAAAGGTATTTCCAATTAAGGGCCTAATATGATGTCCAACTTTATGTAGCTTGATCTGTAAAAACAACCTGGGAGTATGATAGTAAGCTTGAGGGGGGGGGGATCTCCTAAGAAAGATTTCAGAGAAGATTTTGTAGAAAGCTTGGTAACAGCTTTACTTTCAGATGTTACCTGTGAGGGGAAACAGGAGTTAATTCCTGGACTTGTGTTCACTGTTCATCCTGCAAGTAAGCTTTGAATTAGGAGAATCAGTACTGCTTTTGCTTACTGTGTGTAGTTAAACAGTGGTCAGTCTTATGTAACTTTTAACTACGAAATCCTAAACTTTTATAAATGGCAAAATGCCTTAAGAGAAAAGTGTTACCTGTAAACAAAAAAAGTAGTAATCTTTTGAGAGCTACAAAATGGTGAAAAAATGTTGCAATATGCAAAAACTATGCATATCCTTATATGGTGGGGTTTTTCACAGGAAAACGAATTTTGCAAGGATTTCCATTGGTCCCAAGCTCTTTGTTATAAGCAGGTTCTACCACATTTTTCTTTAATATTTTAACTTAGTGTTATTTTGGTAATGCTGCAAAACTTCAGACAAACAGTTTTCAGGTTTCATCATGTGTTTTCAACAACAATTAGCACCCATACGCAGGAAAATAGAAAGCAATAAGAAGACTGTTAAAACTTGGTATAATTAATCAACCAGTTTTTCAATTCAGTTTCACACAAGGCCATCAAAACATTCAGATCTATACACCCATCAAGGAATTTTTGAACTTCTAAGAAATGAAACAGCTCGTTTGAAAAATTATGGGCTAAAAGACAAACATTTTCAACACAAACACATTAATTTTTATACCTTATACTTTTGACTGAACTGCGAAGCCCAAACACCTTCAGGATGCTTCTTAAGAATCTGAAAGAGAATAAAATGAAAAACCAAAACCTTCATTAACATCCCTTATATTTAGTTGAGATTTTTCTTATTAAACAATGTGGCACAAAAAGTATAAATCTGATATTTTAATTTACACGATTTTCCTAAAAAGAAAAAACAAATGATGAAAAACAAAATATTTTTCTTTGAATGATTCCACCATATGAAAAGCATGTATCATTACTACTTTATCACCTTTTTTTTTTCTTAATTTTTTCTTTAATGTAAGGTTTAACAATTACTGGGAGCAACTCAAAAAGCTATAAGACCTGCCCCTAATTTAGGGCTACTGGTTCCAGGAAAGGGAGAGACACGGTGCAATAAGACAAACACATCACCTACACTTCATCCCAAATCCAATGTTTACACGCCACTGCAATGCTAGTAAAGCACTGCTTTTTTTCTTCTTCCCCCCCCCTTTTTTCTTCAACTATTCCCTTTTGCAGCATGATTTAGTCTCATATCTAGATGAGGCCATTATTGAGGATCCCCTTCTTGAATAGTTTCTACTTTGTGTAAACTCGTTCTTCAATTTCTTAGCCTTACTGATGCAGTGTAGTCTTTCCACATAATGCTCAGTCTTTCCCTAGTTCACGTTTCAAGATGTGCCATGTTCTTAATTGTTGACCTTATCCTCTCATTTTAGATTTTGTCCTTTCTGGTGATACCACACATCTGTCTCAACATCTTCATTTCAGTAATATTTAATCCATACTTCACATACCACATCACTGGCCAAGTCTCAGCACTGAATAAGCATTACTGGTTTTACTACAGCCTTGAAAAACCTGACATTTTAGCCTCATTAACATCCTTCTACCACACTGTGAACTTAATATTCTCCCTTGTTCCATTCACTTATCCCTTTAGATCTCCATTTTGTTTTTGTTCATTGCTTTGATTGCTCCTGCCAAGATATTAACACAATTTGATTTTTCTCTTTTAGTGCATCATATGTACTCTGTCTTGGATCTACTTATCTCCAACTGCCATCTTCTAAAGCTCTTCTCTAGTTTTCTAGGTTTTCTTCCACTTCTTTTTTACTGTTGGCACGTAACTCCACATCATTTGCAAACAACCTGGTCCATGATGCTACTTCCCTCACTTCGGTGTGTGTTAAATCTTCAATCAAGCGGCTAAATTTCCCCATATAAAAACTGCTTTATATAAAACTTATGTGAAGCAATCTGGGATTAGCACAATGATAAAACCCAAAACGATTTTGCCACGGCACTGAAAAGACTCGTGTATTCCATAATCATCTATTCCCATGCACATTGGCAGCAGAGAGGCCAGATATCAATCTCCTTCAGTGAGGAAAATGAGTACTGGAAGGAACGTCTGTATTAGGCTCGCTGGAAAGTTTCCACACCCCGTTGTGACTCCAACTGCCTACAACTGCTGTGCCACAAATCAAGGTTGTTGGAAACACACACTCAAACATCTTGCACTGCAGTCTTACATGAGACGAAAGAGATTACTTTACGTCTCAACACTCCATGGTAGGAAGTGATATCATCATGAGCAGATGCTGCGGGCAGCTATTAGGGGTATGCAAAAGTTTCTGCCACCCCCGCTAGCAGGCGTTGTAGGGGTCTAACTGGCAGACGACCCATGCTGTCAGTTTGTACATGAAGCCAAGCATGGCGGTTGATGAAGTTCAACTGTGGCGCTGTTTGTTATTCATGTTTAATTCAGGGAAAAGTCCGAGTGAACTTACGGTTCAATATGTCAGGCATACGGCGAAATGGTTATGGGCGAGTGGACGTGTCGAGAATGGTTTGCCAGGTTTAAGAAAGGTGATCTAAGCTTGGAAGACAAGCAACGTGCAGATAGACATCAGGAACTCGTAGACGAGGAGCTGTAATCGCTGTTGCAAGAGGATGTCATACAATCGACCACTTAACTGGCGAAACGTTTGAAAGTGGCTCAATCGAAGGTGGTACAGAGTCTACAGGCCTTGCGGAAGATCCAGAAGATTGGTAAGTGGGTTCTGCATACTTTAATGGAGCGTAATATTGATCAACGATTGGGCATCTGCACGTCATTGCTGAAGAGGTTTCAAGGGAAGAATTTCTTGTGGAAGGTTGTCACAGGGGTTGAAAAATGTGTCTATTGCGACAACCCCATAAAGCAAGCGATCTTGGGTCGACCTAGGCCAGCCATCAACATCCACTGCAAAACAGGATATCCACGGGGAAAAGGTGCTGTTGTGTGTGTGGTGGGATATGCATGGAGCACTGTACTTCGAACAGTTGAAACCGGGCGAAACAATAACTGCACAACGATATAGCGATCAGATGATAAAACTGAACACCGCAATCGAGCAAAAACTCCCATGGGCAGGTAAAGGACATTTCCCAGTCAACCTGTTACACAATAATACGAGACCACATGTCGGTGACACCACGAAATCAACCCTTGAACAGTTACACTGGGAGGTTTTACCGCACCTGGCTTACTCCCCAGACACTGCATTCTTGGACTTTCATCTGTTCCGCTCTATGCAACATGCCCTAGCCCAACAGCGGTTCACCACAGTTCCAGAGGTGGAAAATTTCATCAGTGTTTTTCAGCTCAAAAGCCAAGTCCTTCTATCACAGGGGCATTCATTTGTTGCCTGAAAAATACAAAAGGTCATTGATGCTAATGGCCTATATTTCGTTGAATTAATGTGTACTGGTTTCCTGATTGTTCCTGTCTCCTTAAAACGGCGGAAACTTTTGCATACCCCTAATAGAATGAAATGATGCAATCAATCCAAACATTTCAACCAGTTTTTTTTATTTATTTTTTATTTTAGTTTTTTCTTTTTTTATTGCAAAAAAAAAAAAATTCTGGTACTGTGCAAGTATCTTTCACAAGAATATGAGAAACTAATAACTTTCCGTGCGTGGGTTTAAAAAGGGAAAATCAAATTCCAGGACTTTTCCAGGAGTGGTATGAACTCTGTAAAAAAGGGAAGAACCACAATATAATAGTACTTAAATTGGATTACTGGTACATGCTTATTTCATAGCAGTTCAGATGAATGCAAGTTCTAAACTACTAATTTTTCTCTAAATTATGAGATGGGTTAAAAAAGTAAAGGGACTAAATCTGAAGTGATTGTGTGATGCTTGAGTTCCATTTATAGATGGGATGGGGGTGGAAGAATTTTGTTCAAGTCATGCACCATTTCCAGTCTGCACCTGCTTCCATTCTTGTCTATTACTCTGTCAGGAGTTGTGCTTTAATGGTTTGGCAGATTTCATAATGGTCAATGTATATCACTGGCGAGTATGCATCAGATATAGTCTAGAGCTTCAGATTTATCAGGAACATTTGAACAATTTAATATGTTTAAATAACGTTAAACATTGGTTAAAGATAACCTGCATTCTGAAAGCCCATCACCTGTGGGAATAAAGCACCCTGAACTAACTGTTAAGGAGATGTCTAGAAAAACTAGCATATAAATTGGGTGATGTCCAGTGATTTTGATATTCTTAAGGAATGAGATGAGTGACATTAAAGTTGGTGCCTAGCAACGCCAGAAATTTTTCAAAATTGTAATCTAATGTGCCCAGCTGGGCATGTTGTCCACAAAAATATGTCTGAACGAGAGTTTAAGCTGGCTCCAAAAAATGCTGTAGTAAAAATGCTAAAATGGGGGAAAAGTTGTAGCAAACTGCTAAAGATAGTTAGCCAATTTTGTCTCTCGGAAAATCGTAACCTCAACTGAATCGTTCACATCAACAATGCTTTGGGCATCAGTGGAAAACTAATGCCTTATTGGCTTTGGGGGAATGCCATAGACGTCACAAATGACTCTGGTTTAAACTTGAACTTTGAATGGGGGAAGGGGCCTAATACCTGTAGCTTCTGTAATCTTACCCCGCCTCATCGTTTATGGAGTGCTCTAGAGTGCATGGAGGGATAGAGAATAATTGAACCAACAGGTACTGCAGGAACTTGCCTTAACGAAAGTGATGAAGCTGAAAAAAATTTCAAAAATTGATACATAGTGTTCAAAAGTATTTATATTACACAGTTACACTATTCATCTTTTATCTAAAATAGTGAAAACTATCATGCATTATTCATGATGGATAAAATTGTCATCCAAGGGCATTAAAAATACAAAACAATAAAGAAATGGGAAGAGAAACAAAGATATAGGCAAAATGAAAATTTAAGCACTGGATGCTATGCAGCTGCTGAAAAACAAATGTGGCTGTGGAACTTGCTGAGAAGTTCATTAGATATTTTTGGATGCCTATAAGAACCTCAAAAGTGCAATGTTTTCACTTCTTGAACACATTGCTGTTCCATGCGGTCATTACAAAACATGATAAATTTAATGTTATTGTTTTAAAATAGGAATATTATATTTATTTCTAAAACAAGAAACAAAATGGATCCAAATTCTAAATACATTGAGCAGTAGTGAAATACTTTTTTGAGCAGTAGTGAAATACTTTTTATATGAAAAAATCTGGATTGATCTTCCATAATTGCCTAGCATTTTCGTAAGTATTTTATTTCATCTGTTAATTTTTCTAAAATACTCCCGACTTTTGAAAATTAATCCCTAAATTTTTTCAAAGGAGTAAAAATATTCCTTTAAAAAAAAATTTCTACAAACTCTGACTCTCAGAAGCGTAGACTCCACCAGATGCCAGAGGGTTTCTGGAGGTAATGCCAACCATGTCTGTTGCAGCATTGTCCACAACTCCAAGACTGATGTCTTGGAGTTGTGGATCTGATGTTCCACTCCACGACATCCCAGAGAGATCCACAACTCTAAGACTGATGTCTGGGAGTTGTGGAGGAACTGATGCTCCACTCCACGACATCCCAGAGAGATCCACAACTCCAAGACTGATGATGTCTTGGAGTTGTGGATCTGATGTTCCACTCCACGACATCCCAGAGAAATCCACAACTCCAAGACTGATGTCTTGGAGTTGTGGATCTGATGTTCCACTCCACGACATCCTAGAGAGATCCACAACTCTAAGACTGATGTCTGGGAGTTGTGGAGGAACTGATGTTCCACTCCACGACATCCCAGAGAGATCCACAACTCCAAGACTGATGTCTTGGAGTTGTGGATCTGATGTTCCACTCCACGACATCCCAGAGAGATCCACAACTCTAAGACTGATGTCTGGGAGTTCTGGAGGAACTGATGTTCTACTCCACGACATCCCAGAGAGATCCACAACTCCAAGACTGATGATGTCTTGGAGTTGTGGATCTGATGTTCCACTCCACGACATCCTAGAGAGATCCACAACTCTAAGACTGATGTCTGGGAGTTGTGGAGGAACTGATGTTCCACTCCACGACATCCCAGAGAGATAAACAACTCCAAGACTGATGTCTGGGAGTTGTGGAGGAACTGATGTTCCACTCCACGACATCCCAGAGAGATCCACAACTCTAAGACTGATGTCTGGGAGTTCTGGAGGAACTGATGTTCTACTCCACGACATCCCAGAGAGATCCACAACTCCAAGACTGATGATGTCTTGGAGTTGTGGATCTGATGTTCCACTCCACGACATCCCAGAAAGGTCCACAACTCCAAGACTGATGTCTGGGAGTTGTGGAGGATCTGATGTTCCACTACACGACATCCCAGAGAGATCCACAACTCTAAGACTGATGTCTGGGAGTTGTGGAGGATCTGATGTTCCACTACACGACATCCCAGAGAGATCCACAACTCCAAGACTGATGATGTCTTGGAGTTGTGGATCTGATGTTCCACTCCACGACATCCCAGAGAGATCCACAACTCCAAGACTGATGTCTGGGAGTTGTGGAGGATCTGATGTTCCACTACACGACATCCCAGAGAGATCCACAACTCCAAGACTGATGATGTCTTGGAGTTGTGGATCTGATGTTCTACTGCACGACATCCCAGAGAGATCCACAACTCCAAGACTGATGATGTCTTGGAGTTGTGGATCTGATGTTCCACTCCACGACATCCCAGAGAGATCCACAACTCCAAGACTGATGTCTGGGAGTTGTGGAGGATCTGATGTTCCACTACACGACATCCCAGAGAGATCCACAACTCCAAGACTGATGATGTCTTGGAGTTGTGGATCTGATGTTCTACTGCACGACATCCCAGAGAGATCCACAACTCCAAGACTGATGATGTCTTGGAGTTGTGGATCTGATGTTCCACTCCACGACATCCCAGAGAGCTTCCGCAGAGTTTAAATCCAATAACCTTGGGGGCTACTGAATGGTTCCAAATTCAGAAGTGTTATTAGAGCCATGCCTGTGTGGCTGCCACCCGGAAGGGTGACACATTGTCCTGCTGGAACAGACCATCTGTGCAGGGTGCTCGAAGGCCATGAAAGCATGTAGGGCAGCATGCACTGATTAAAGACCTTTCCAGACACACTAAGGGACCTAATGGGTCCCACGAGAAAGCTGCCCAAATCATCACAGAGCCACCACTGCCTTGAACAGAGCTGACCTAATGTGACAGGCTATCACCACCAGAGCTGAGACGGGCTGAGACCGAGCCCGAAGAAGAGCCCGATCCCCGAATTGGACTCTAGCTGTAGAATATTTACTGCAGTTCAGGCTGAAGCTCTTAGAGAGAGAGAATTTATTTTTATATATATACATGTGATTTTACATGATTTAGCAAATGAGACACTATAGTTGGTAAAGGGAATTCTTCAGCAATTGGTTATGGTTGGGGAGCGAGCATTCGTGTTGGCTACTTATTCTGGGCTTGGGTAGAAAATGCCATAGACTTTGTTTCTGCAGAGAAAAAAAGCTTTTTTGAAAATTATAGATATTGGATAGTTGATAGCTGGCCGACGATAATTTACACCCTATCTCCACTCAGCTCGCTGCTACTAATTCTGTTTATCAATGTACATATTGCAGTGCACTATGGCACGATAATACTAGCATTATTTGAGCAACATACAATTGTAGCAATGCTCGATCACTTTGGATGCCCGGCCGCCTGAAGAACTTCAGGTGGAAACGAACGGTCAAAGAAAACTGTACAGTTACACTATAAAAATAGATAGAGGTTCCTTCCCCACTCCCCATTTGAGAAATATACTATCTACCAACAAGTAATTGGACACCTGTGATAGCAAAGGAAAACAAAGTTTATTCACCTTCAATAGTTGGAGCCTCCACGAGCGGCGATTACAGATGCGACCCTTCATGGCATACTCTCAACAAGGTGTTGTACGACGGCTAGCGGTATTTTCTTCCACTCGACTTGGAGAAGACAGGTCAGTTCCTTCACCGATTTCAGACGGTGGGGGCACCCCTTAAGTCGGCGCTCCAACTCGTCCCACAGGTGCTCAATAGGGTTAAGGTCCGGGCTCTGCACAGGCCAGTCCATTTGATTAACCCCATTATCACCATACCAAGCCATGGTGGACTTCGCAACATGACAGGTGGCATTGTCATCCTGAAAGTAACATGGGTCCACCCCATAAAACTGCCACAACGTAGGAAGCGCATGGTCATCCAAAATGGTGCAGTAGGTCTCGGCGTTGAGTCTACCAGGAATTGCGACCAAGGGTCCCGTGTCATACCAGGATAAACACCCCCATAGCACCATTCCACCGCCGCCAAACTTCCCAGTTGGCACAATACATTCCGGCAGGAGGCGTTCTCCAGGCAGACGCCAAACCCAGACCCTGTCATCCGAACGGTAGAGGGTGAACCTTGATTCGTCGCTCCAGAGAACCTGTTTCCACTGTTCAACGGCCCACTGTCGATGTTCTTTGCACCCCGTTAGCCGAGCAGCGCTATTGGACTTGGTGATCAAAAACTTGTGGGCAGTAGCACGTCCATGATAACCAAGCAGGTGGGCTTCCTTACGGATGGTATTCGTCGAAAGAACACTCCCGGATGCCTTTTGAAACTCCTCGCGGATGTGGCCCATCAATTTGGTGCGGTTCTTCCGAATTTCTCTGGCTCCCAGTTTTGTGGGTCTGCCGGGTCGGGGCACATTCCGGCAGTCACCTCTCATCTTCCATTTGCCAATCACGTAGGCCACTGTCGATTTTGTGTACTTCAATTCGCTGGATATGTCACGTATGGATCGGCCATTTCTGTGATACCCGACGATTACACCTTTCTCGAAATCAGAGAGCTCCGAACTGCATGGCGTCTTGCATGCGACTGGTTGCGTTGTTGTTTCTCACACGATTTTTAAAGGCGGCGGCCGTGACGTCTATCAGGACCGCAGATATCGTCGATTGCAGGGGTGTCCAACTACTTGTTGGTAGATAGTGTACATTGGTTAATTGCAGGAGGAGGTGGTGAGAGAGGAAGCGTGGAAAAGCAGATGTTTTTTGTTAATGGTTGAACAGCTTAGCTAGTTCTTGGGCACGTTCGGGCCCGGGCTATATCTTGCAACATAAAATTCGGGCTCGGATGGGCTCGGGCTCCGAAAATTGAGCCCGAGCTCAGCTCTGATCGCCACACGCTGTTGATGCTTCACCTTTCCATCAGCTTGGTACAGCTGAAAACGAGATTCATCTGACCATGTGACATGGGGCCACTTTGCAGAGGTCCAGATGTTCCCGGAAGCTGGCTAGGCATAACGTCCAATGACAAGCAGTCAATCGAGGCACACAAGTAGAGTGTTGGCTCTCGTAACCCAGGGTATGCAGCATGCGCCGTACCGCTTACCCACTGATGCTGCTTGGGCCTCCAACATTTAACCTGAATGTGATTTGTGCTTCCGTTGCCGAACGGTCGGTCTGTACGAGCCTGGATAGTCTATGTCGACTCCAGTGGTGTGTGCTCAGTCACTGTTCACTCTCTGGCCGCTGGTATTTCCATTGATAGTATACCCACAGCACACCCTTGATACAATTGCCCTCGGGAACCCTAGGGTTCTTACCTCTTAGGTGATAGAATGACCCAACTATCTTGCACCGACAATGCGTCCATGATCAAAGTTCTTCAGATCACCACGTTTAACCACGTTCATTGATTGTGATACACTTTTGGGAAGGTTTGCTGTCCGCCTGTGTATCGTCTGCATTTAGTCTGGGTCTGTCCCACACTGCGTGAAGGATGCCCATTTCAATTGCCCATCACCCCTATCTCTAATGTTTTATCTACTGAGTGTATATTCTCCTTCTAAACTAATGAAATATTTCTGTTGCATCATGCAGTCTACACTTTCAAACATTCTTCCCTTGAAAGATTTGAATTGGTCAGAAACTTGCAGATCGATGCTCTTGTAATGCAAATCATGTGTATTGAATTCTCCAAAAGCTTCTTCTGCTAGGCTTTTGAAGAATTCGGTCTTGCTGTCTTTCCAAAAAAGCTTCTTGTAATTTTTGATCCAAGTCCCGATTTCATTAATGGGTGTAATTTATGAAGTAACGTGATATACTGGTAAGTTCACACATTACTTCATAAATTGCACCTGCACTTGCTGAGAAGTTCATTAGATATCCCAAAATATGTAATGAATTTCTCAGCAAGTTCCACAGCCACATTTGTTTTTCAGCAGCTGCATAGCATCCAGTGCTTAAATTTTCCTTTTGCCGATATCTTTGCCTCCCTTCCCATTTCTTTATTGTTTTGTTTTTTTAATGCCCTTGGATGACAATTTTATCCATCATGAATAATGCATGACAGCTTTCACTATTTTATGTAAAAGATGAATAGTGTAACTCTGTAAATATAAATACTTTTGAACACTATGCATCAATTTTTCAGGGTTCGTACTCTTTTTGGGGGAAAAAATTCAAGGACTTTCCAGGCCTTTTCCAGGCCATATACAAAAAATTCCAGGATGATTACTACGCTTTACAGTATCATGCTCAAATTAGTTTTTAAAAGCAATTTCAGTTTTAAGTAATAAAAATGATGAAAGATGCAAATGGATTAGGGATGATAGGGGGAAGGGAATAGAACTGTCCATAATTAGCATGTTCTCGTTGCGCTAGGCGCTTAAGCACTGCTGAATTCCGTCAGACCCCCCAATGGTCAAATGATTGAAATGTGCTGATGTTCATGGAATGAAATGGTTGATCAGCTATGATAACCGCATAAAAGTTCGAAGGGGGGCGATTTCTTTTTTACGTTATGCAACATTCTACATTACTCCAGTATTTATCTTGTCATCATCAACAATAAGCAATGTAACACTACCACTTACGATCGCGGATATCGGCCAACTGAAAATCTGCCATACAACTAAGGGATACAACACACAGGTATCATGTTACAGTGTATTGTAATTGAAAAAAAAAAAAAAAAAAAAGATTTCAGAAATTAAAATCGAAAAAAAAAAAAAACTTTCAGAAATTAATATCATCAAGTCATGGTGTTTCAAAAAATCCGCTTTCCTTTATAATGTTTAAAAACATGTAATGTTTTTTCTTTTTTACCTGTCGTGTATAATAAAATGGGTTGATTTTTTTATGGAATCAGACGTCCATATGTCCGATTGTCTTCGTCTGAGTTCACACGTTAGCTACTGTGTACAAGTAGACATATTTTTTCAGCTCAAAAATATGTAGTTTTGTATGTATTCACAGTATAACTCATTCCGTATTCCCACAGAACAAAATTCAGCAGATACAAATGAAGAACATCAAGACCCACCCAACACCATGTTTCCGATTGTCTGCTGTTTATATTCAAGAAATGCGAATATGGATCAATGGTGAATGCAGCAACTATGGTTTTTATTTATTACCAAGAAAAAAAAGGAGCCTGAAAGCTGTAAAGCTGAAACGGATATTTCTCCCCCTCCCGAAAACATTCCGATTAAGTTCAAACAGCAGGAGCACGCGTCCACGCACACTCAACCTCTGGAATGTCCTGATGGAACGGCTTCTTTTCATTTGGCACATCGCCATAAATCACCACCTGCAGCTCACTGAAGTGTCTTCCTCCTTCACCCTAACTATAGAAGAAAACGTAAAAAAAAAATGCTGCCCAATTTTCGACAAAATGACCAAATTTACGTCGTAACGTTGCAATTTACTAAAATACGTTTATCTGCTGAATTTCGCCTAAATCCATTGAAAACTTTTTAATTATAGATTTTTTTATTAAAACAGTAACTCAGACATCTGAATAAAAATGTATGTTTGTAATTAAAATAGAGTCCATATCATCACAGAAACAAAATTTAAGGATCACTCTGTTTAAATAAACCATGGCATCTAAAAAAAAATAATTTGCTTGCTTTTCCCGTAATTTATAATTGCCGTTTCTTTTTTTTGAATCCGATTTTGCAACGGATTTTTTTTTTTGCATCTGCTAAAGTTTCAAACGGAATTCGGCGAAATTTGCACTAGAACTTTATTGTGATGTATTTTAACCACTGTAAAAATTTTACTGTGTTATTTTCAAAATTCCGGAAAATGGATTTCTGAAAATATCTCCTTAGTCCTTTTGAGCCGTGGAAGTGATAAACAGGTGTTTGCTTTCTTCCCAACCAAGGGCTTCGTATCAGCGCTCCCAGCTGTCAATCAACCGTTGCTATGGTAACACCCTTTCTGCTCAAGGCTCACTGTCTAAAGAGGCACACATAATAAAAATTTCCAATGCTAACTTTTTAAGTTTTAAACCGATTCAAATGGAATTTTGGGAGTGAGCTTCTGTAATCCAATTATAGTAAATGTAAAAATTTCAGCCACTTTTGTGAAAAATTCGCAAAGATAGTTTTCTTATTTTTTATCATAAGTAGCCGAAGTCTCTTGAGGGGTGGGCCGGAAGCAAGCGTCTTAATGCAATAAACAAGGAGCAGAAGAATGTGTTGTTCAGGCATACTCTTCACTGGTGGATGCCAGCTGACTTGGTAAACACGAGACCCCTTGCAAATGCTAAATGTCTCTTCTTTCCCCTTCTGTTGTTCTCAGTAGTTGTCGGACGGACATCAAGCTCAGGGCTAGAGAATGCATCAAGCTCCCCTTCCGTAACAGACTTGCTAGTAATCATCCAATTTTATTGCACTGGAAGTAGTGTTTCCCCCCCCCCCAGCCAAATTAGGATTTGGGCACATCCGAAACACCACTGTAGCCGGCGGTTTCTTTGAGAACAGAGGAGAGGAACTTAAAAAAAATTAAGGGGTAACAGTCAGTAACACGATTTCCTAAAAGGGCATTTTTTAAGCACTAATTTCAAATTTCAAGGCTTTTCAAGACAGCATTAAAAAAATACCGTTTTTCCAGGATATTCCAGGCCTTGAAAACGTAATCATGATTTTCCAGGACTTTCCAGGTTTTCAAGCACGCGTGCGCACCCTGATTTTTACAATTTTTTCCAGCTTCATCACTTTCGTTTATTATGGAATAAAATGATACATAACATCCATACTGGACAGAGGCAACATCACAGGAAAAAGAAATAACGATTACAGAAAAAATCTTTATTTCGTTTACTTCCATTTCTGAAAAATGAAATACCGTCCTGATGCGTATTTTTACGATTTGGTAAAATTCTTCAATGTGTAGTTTTACGCGGCGAGAAAAATTCCCGATGCGTATTTTTTACGTGCCGAGAAAAATTCCTGATGTGTACTTTTACGCGTCGAGAAAAATTCCCAATGCATATATTTACGCGTTGGAAAAATTTCGATGCGTAAACACACTCTTCGATGCTTACTAGATGCATAACTACGCATTTTGGCGAATTCTGCTGAGAGTGCAAGTTATTATTTGTGCTGGATGAGGACCAGCATGCTATTAGTTAGGTATATCTAATGGTTTGTTCATTGAGTGTATACTGAAGGAGATACATTTGATTAACTTGTGTGTTCTATTTTTAATTAAAAATACAGCTCCAGAAGCTTTTCTAACATATCTCATAGAAGAAAATTCCCCTCTTTACTGAATGCATTTAAGATGCCTTCAGCACCTGAAATTACACTGCTTAAAAATTTCAAGAACTTCAAAACCTCCCTAGCTTTATTTGCTGGCAATGAATGCATTTTTTAAACAAACACGCACTAGGAGAAACTTCTAGGCAAACTTACTGTTCTGAAATGGTCTTTAACAACAGCACTGAGGCGACTTTCTGTATTAGACAATTTTTTGCTCCTGCACGAAATGCTTGAGGGTTCACCACTAAAACAGCTACCTGAGTATGGGACATCATTTTCCAAATTCTGTTCACGAATATCAAGGACTTTATTGTTTTTACCTAAAAACATTAAAAAATATACATATTGGTATGGAAGTATAAGAAAAAAACTTTTGAGAAACTTGATATAACATTTGTAAATCAAACTCATCTTTGTTTTGTGGCTGCCTAGATTATTATATTCAAACTAGTTAACTTTTTTATGGGATTTATCTAGGTAAATTCTTATAATTTCTGCAAATTTTCGGAGAGAAATTCTCTCCTTCGATGCTGTAACCATCAATGACGGTTAACATCGATGGTTACAGCGATCCTGCAAAATAGCTTGCCAGATGTTAATCAGTGAAAATCCCTTACAGTCATTAATGATGAAGTTTTGGTATTTTTCAATTTCAAGACCCTCTTTCAATTTTCGCTCCACGAAGTTGGATTGATGCCCAATGACTGTCAAAGAGTCCCAGTCCATGCATGAGGTGTCCTGTTTCTCTAACGTGTCTGTCTAATCCTGTCTTGTTCGAACAATTTTTTATTGCTGCCTTGTGCTCCATGATGTGAGTTTTCAGCCTACGACCTGTTTCTTCTATGAAGTATTTTCCACAGCTGCAGGTTACTTTATAAATTACTCCTTGCATTTTTTACAAGTTTACTTCTTTTTGAATCAAGCAAGGGCAAAATTTTTTAAGTTTGTTTTCTAAACTGGGAGCTAATCTAATATCATATTTACTGCTTATTCTCTTTAAAGATTCAAACAAACCTTTTTGATACGTAATTTTTCTTGTGAACCTAAAACCCTGCATGCTTGTATTTTTTTGTTTATCTTGTTTGAGTAATTTATCTATTTCCTTTTTGGGGTAGTTATTTTCTGTTAGCATTACTTCCAGATCATCCATGTGGGCTTTTTTCATATCTTCTGAGGAAACCAAATTATTTATTTTTTCTAAAAATTGGTTTGCAACATTTTTCTTCATTGAATATGGATGAAAGAAGTTAAAATCCAGTCTTTTGTTTGTATCCAAAAATTTTTTGTACATTTTTGTGACAAACTTATCTTCCTGGACATAGATGATCAAATCCAAGAAGTTTAATTTTCCTTCAGTTTGAAATCCTTTCATCCATATTCAATGAAGAAAAATGTTGCAATTGCAAACCAAGGAGAGGAGTTCTCTCCAAAAATTTGCAGATATTTTAAAAATTTACCTAGATAAATCCCATAAAAAAGTTAACCAGTTTGAAATGACAGTTTAGAACAGCATTTTATCAGTTGCCTACACATTATACCAACACAGCCAATTTGATACATGTAACAAATGGGGAATCCCAGAATATGCAAATTAAGAAAACTGGTCCACAGAACCAGCTACAGAATAAATAACAAATGTACTGTTTCACAAAACTTCATCGTTTGGGCATTATTTTTTAAGCAAGAATTCAGTACATACACAAACAATATAATCACAGTGGTATTTGTCCAACATAGCTGCAAATCATTAGTCATAATATTTTTTCAATGTGGATTTCTTAGAAAATGATATGCATTTCAATATATTTTCACGCTTACATATATTAAAACATCATTTAAAAGTTGTCACATTTTACAAAATTTAGGGCTAATGTTAAAAGGAAATTTATTCAGCATTAAAATAGAAAGTTATTTGTGAACAAACAAATTCAAATTACTGTTTTTCACATTAAAAAAATCAAAAATTTTATTTAAAATTTACAGCCTATATATAGCCAAGAAGAAAGTATCTCCATATGGGACATTCCACGTCAGATCAATAAAAAAAAATAAGTTTTTGACCTCACCATTTCTGATTTTGATGAAATTTGGTATGAAGCACACATATGACAAGGTAAGTAATTCTGCCAATTTTCAGATTTTTATTTTGAAAATTGTCCAAGATACACACATAATAAAAATCGAAATTTTCGTAAAAAATGACAAACTCGCACAGTTATAAATGGCTGTAACTGTTTTCCTAATTGTAGTACAGTGACAATAGAAACACAGCTGCAAAGCTAAAGCATTGAGCTTTCTATAGATACCATACATGACCTTCTTACAACAGATTAAAGTTTCAAGGTCATCCACTGTGACCGTTGACCTTGAATATCTCAAAACATGCCATCTTAAAAAATTACGAAAATAATATATTTTATTGCTACAACATTGCAGAGACAGATCAGATATTAGGCTGGCACCGCTATGGCAAGGCAGTGTAGGATTAATAGGAGTGTCATGCTGCACCCTTCTGTATGTAAGGCACAGAGACATACCATGCAATAAATATTTCTTACGTTGAGGATTTGTGTTTATTATACATGAAATGTGTATATATTATAACAGATCAACAGATTTACCAGAAATATGCTATGTGACAGCAATTTTACTTGATAGACACAATTTTCAGCAGTAAATAATGTCAACAAATCTTTGAGATCAGAGATTGAAACTCCACCCATTTTAGCCAATGGCAGGACTTCTTCTTAGCCAATGACAAAGCTTCTTATTAGAGCCAATGACAGGGTTTCTTATTAAAGCCAATGGCAAGGCTTCTTATTACAGCCAATGAGAAATCTTACTGGTACACCATTTTACATTTGCTGTTATTTCAATTCTGAGCTTGTGAGTGTGTGGTTATCAATTTATCTGTAACATTGTTAACTGTTTAATTGTTATTTTATTTTATCTTTGTTATTTTTATTTAATCAATTTCTTTTTATCAAACTATATTTATTTATCATTTTTTTTTTTTGCAGGTGCAGTTTCATTAACCAAAATGGACTTTAAAAGTCAAATTTTTTGTTGCAATCCTCTGGGTAAAAGTGGACACACAAGGTTTAGAAAGAATCTGAGAAAAGTACAGCCTTGGATGGTTCAGAAATGTCCAAATATAACATTAGAACAGAAAATATGTAGTTCATGCAGAAAATCTATCTCTGAAATGCCAGGTCCTTCATGTATAATTGAAACAGATGCAGAAGCAGAACAACCTCGGTTAAGTGAAGATAATTCAGAAGGAGTGGTGAAGAGTGACATATGGACTGACAGAGACACAACTTTGGATAGTCTGAATGATACGTTACTTTCTCTAGGCGAATCTCCTGTGAAAAAAAAAAGATTAGGTGTTGGACAGTACAGTAAGAAGAAATATCAGAAAATTGGTGAAGTGATAAAAGACTACATAGGTGTTCCAGAATGTGATAATCCTGTGACAGTGTCTGATGAATCGGTCATGATTTCACAGTTGAAAGAAAAATTTCAAGAAACAGACTCTAGCAGTGTTAAAGTCCAAATACTAACAATATTACCTAGAACCTGGAGTATTCGTAAAATTCAGGAAGAATTTGGTGTAACATATTACATGGCACGAAAGTCTAAAAATCTTGTGGAAGAGCAGGGTATTTTAGCAACTCCAAATCCTAGGCTTGGGAAAACTCTGTGACAGCACAGTTGAATATGTTATTGCATACTATAATAGTGATGAAGTGAGCCGTTGTTTACCAGGAAAAAGATTTTGGCACATGGGTAGAAGAATGTTGTAGCAATAAAATATATTATTTTCGTAATTTTTTAAGATGGCATGTTTTGAGATATTCAAGGTCAAAGGTCACAGTGGATGACCTTGAAACTTTAATCTGTTGTAAGAAGGTCATGTATGGTATCTATAGAAAGCTCAATGCTTTAGCTTTGCAGCTGTGTTTCAATTTTCACTGTACTACAATTAGGAAAACAGTTACAGCCATTTATAAGTGTGCGAGTTTGTCGTTTTTTACGAAAATTTCGATTTTTATTATGTGTGTATCTTGGACAATTTTCAAAATAAAAATCTGAAAATTGGCAGAATTACTTACCTTGTCATATGTGTGCTTCATACCAAAATTTCATCAAAATCAGAAATGGTGAGGTCAAAAACTTATTTTTTTTTTATTGATCTGACCTGGAACGTCCCATGTGCCTTGCGATTCTCCCGCTGTCTGCCGTCTGTCTCTTCTCACCTGTACGACAATATACCGGTTGTCCGCCGCCGTGGTTGCTCGTGGACGACCACTGCTAAACTCTTGGACAGCTGTTCGTGTCGTTTGAAATGCTCTTCAAGCTCGTGAAACGATGCTGTGAGCGATCCCGAACTCCTCGGTCACACTAGTCACACTTCGACCTTCTTCCAACTTCCCAATGACGCGACCTCGGGTAAAGTCATCCAGATGTCGTCTACTGGATTGCCTGTTGGCCATATCACACGGTGCCAGCAACTCGACGTCTTTCAAACCGATGTACACAGTGCAATAGCTTTCACTGAATTGCTGAGCGTACACCACCTGTGTACTTTTTACCCTGCCGACATTCCCACCACCCCACGTTATGCTGCATATATGCGCATGCCCCGTTGTACCGGACCCTAGTCTATCTCCTGAGTGGTCTTTCAGTCCGTTCTGCCTGCTCGTTCCGCTGTTATGCTAATTTCTCCTCTTCGTCCTTAATTTTTGCACATCAGCGTACAACAGGGGAAAAACTAACACACACAGGAAAGTTGGAAAACCCTGTATGATGACATCTGAAAAAATGAAGTATTTCTACCCTAAAAAATGCATTTCATTGGTGCAGTTAGCTAAACTCCAGCTTTGCATCTAATGTGGTATGCGACTTTGAAGTTTTAACACCCACATGCCGCCTGCCACTTATCCAGGTCAGGGTTTTTAAAAGTTTTCCCTGATTGTTACATAAATTAATAAATAGGTTCCCTAAAATTGGCTCCCAATATATTTCCAGCAGTTACCCATCATGAAAATTCAGTCCTTGAACAGAGGAACAAGTCAGTTGCATTAGTTAAATGCCTTAAACTCCATATGGTCATGACACACACACACACACACACACACACACACAGAGAGAGAGAGAGAGAGAGAGAGAGAGAGTGTGTGTGTGTTACACTGAGAACAAATTTACCAGACAGTCCAATAATTCAATCCGTATTCAAACTAGTTATTTCAATCCCACAAAAAGATCACATTCAGGGATTATTTCAATCACACAAAAAGATCACATTCAGGGATCTTAAAATTTTAATGCAATTCCCTCTTGTTAAGTGTGTCTTGATATTTAGTCTTTTGAGAGTTCAACATCGCATACTTACCAAAAACAGAATTACGAGATTTTGCTTCAGGAGGCACATATGTCCAAAACACTCTGTCAATATCACTTTTTGTTACGATAATCAATTCATCCACAGTATCAATGAAATCATACAGTGTGTTATATCCAAGATCGAACAGATTCAATGTGCTCCCAGTATTTTGCTTATAAAATCTGGATAATTCTGGAATAGTTAGACCACTGTCACAATTCTTCAATAATTTGACAAGATCCATTTTTATGCTATTCAGTTCTTTATATTTTTGTGAAAAGCCCGAGTTTTCATTTCGTAAGGGGACAGTTCTTTTTTTCCCTCTATGACATGAAACTGTAACATAATTCCTCTGTTTGGGCTGGTAATTCATTGGTCTTTGTGGTTCATAAAAAACATAGAACTCTCTTGAAATTTCAGACATAACACAAGATATATCAGGAAGGCTGTTCAAATAGTCTTCCACTGAAAAAAATCCTAATTCCTTGTAAGGCAGCTGATGTCCATAAGTATCATTGTATCGTTTACAAAGAACTGGCACTGAAATGTTGGAATAAGAATTCTGAAGCAGGCACTTGAGCTTGTGTTCTGCATATTTATTCATAATGTCCCTTGACACAAAAAGCGATTCTGAAAAATGAAGAAAAAAATTAATCAGTAGTTTTAATTGTGAACAAAATTCAAATTAAAGCATATTTGCATGAAAAACAGAACCAAATCAAGAAAACCGCAGTTTCAAATATGACTAAGTGGCACTTTTTACGGCAAAGCAACCTCGTCAAGAAAGCTGTAAAACTGTGACAGTACATCATATATACTCCCCATATTTTCAGCAGAAATTTGTAATACCGTACTTTCTGATTATAACACTAGGCAGTAAACTTGATATTAAAAATGTGCAGCTCAGAAACACAGTGTGGCTCTTTTTTTTTTTTTTTTTTTTTTTTTTTTTTTTGATTGGAGGTTTAACGACCACCGTGAGCAACTCAATGGGCTATAAGCAGTCGCCCGTCCCTAATTTAGGGTCACTGGTTCCAGGGAAGGGAGAGAGCCAGTGCCGTAAGACAAACACAACATCCATGCCTGACCGGGATTCGAACCCGGACCCCTTACGGACGAATGATCAGAAGCCAACGCCTTAGACCACTGCGCCACCGGGGCGGCACAGTGTGGCTCTAACAACTGTTTTCAGAAACATAAATTTAAACTGTTGTTCATGATATTAAAACAAAGCAGTTGTAATATGTGGTGAATCACTTATTGCAGACACTGAGATACTGTATAAATAATTTGGAGTGCCAACTCTTCATTGATTGTTAGTATAATGAAGTCTCGAAACCTGTGTAATAATACACAAACTGGTCATTTAGAAAACAGCAAGGATTCAATCTGATTGTTAGTTTTGAGCACAAGCGGTTTATAATTCGGGCAGGGTAGGAGACTTAAGATTAATAAATTAGCCTTTAGTGCCTTTTTTCCCTTTCAGACAGTTTTTTCTTCTCATATCGCCTGCTATAGGGAGGGTAAAATGTGAATTACTTTTTGGCACTGAGCATAGTATGCACTTAGCGAGGCCTGCAACAGGGAAAAATTTTACATACTTCCACTTCTGTACACTTCTTTACACATGAAATTCAAGTAATGTCTCTGTCGTTCTAAACACTTAAACCACGGTAGGCGTTAACCACAGCCTAAGCGACATTCACCTTCTAATACCTGGGATGGATAAATGTCCAGCTGTAAAACACTTAGTTTTTTACACATCCCTACTTCTCCCATTAACAGGGTGTGAAGGTTTTTTACCCATTAGGAAGAAGAGTTGCACAAGTATAGCAATGAAACTTTAGTGACTACTGACTACTGCAATTTAGTGCAAAACTTTCTGCATGTCCGCAGCATTTCACCCCTGATTTCATTAAATATGTGAGTTGCATGGCTAACTTAAAGGGTGTTAAAAATAAATTAAATGGTTTTCCTAACACACCTCCTTTTACTGTGCAATTTTTCTTCAATGAAAATCATAAAATGTACTCTGCTGCCATGTCAACAGGGAGTGAGGTTGGAATGGTTGTCAAATAAAAATTATTTTGTGGCAAGTTTACTGCACCTTTAAACTGGATATGATGATATTCCTGATAACAAATCAACAAGATAAAAAAAAACTGAGGTAATATACTTGGTGGTGCATTATTTTTAGAAAATATGGTAAAATTCTCATCTTTTTCAAACATAATTCATTATCCTGATTTAAATGAGATATTTCTTTAACAATGACACATAGCAAGGTGTTAGTCCATAAAGTTTAAGTACAAGGGTTGTACCGAAAGTAATGCAAAAGTGGGCATGCCTTCTTTATTAACTGACAGAGGTTGTTCAAATTGCACATGTTGGTAGAGCAACTCTTCCTCTATAGTAACTCCTCTTCTTCACAGCAGGTAAATAATCAATTCCAAGCAGAAGCAACGTGCCGTCATTGAGTTCTTGACAAAGGAAGGCTGCAGGCTGTCTGACATAAACAGAAACAACAGAATGTTTACGAAGATGACACCACTGACAAGAGCAATTTGCACAGGTGGATGAAGAAGTTAAAAGAACGGGAAACCAGCATTGAAGACAAACCACGCAGTGGGAGACCATCAGATCTGTGACCACTGACACAAATCGTCAGCGAGTGGATGAACTGATTTGTGCGGAGACAAGAGTCACAATCCGCGAGATGAATCGATTTGCACGGAGACACGAGTCAAAACCAAGACTTGAATGCACAAAAGGTTCTGCCGACGTGGAACTGTTGAATCATATTGCAGATTGTGAGATACTAGGCCGCTGAACAACTTGCACGATGAGAAACACGTCGTATAACCCACAGATGAAGACTACGAAAATGACAGTCGAAACTCGTATGGGAATTTTAGTGCAGCGGGAAATGAAGTCTACGCTATTATCAAGACTGAATATTTTATCAGAGCGATTTTCCTTCGACTTGAAGGCTTGACCGTTTGCTATTTTATTATTTAGATTTCATTTTATATTGAAGTATTTTATTGATTAGAATCACGATTCACTAAGAAGAGTGGTTACCCACCTTTCTCAACTTACTAAGTGGAATATCTTCGCAAAGTGACAACTGGAAATGCTAACAGAAGACATCAAAGCAGATTTATGCTTCAGACAAGAAAAAGTGCAGTATCCCGAAGTATTCCAGGAAAATGAGTTACAGCTTTTATCTATATAATATTTTACCGTAATTTTTTAACCAAAATTTCTGCGACACTCATAACAGAATTCAGAAGTCACTAAAAAAGCTGACGTACGGCAGCCACAGTTTCATTTATGGCGACTTAAATGCTTTTTACCACTTCATGTCGAGTCAAAAAGCTGCACCGTGTACAAAGGGGAGTCCAACGCTAGTGAGTTTTTTACTATCATGATGCTAGCAGGTTCTCAGTAACCTGAGGGGAATAAAATAATGTAACAGATATATATCCTCAGATTTTTACAAATATTATTTCCTATGTACACGTACCAAATATTATACTTACCACTTAAAACCTACAAATAAGACCTAAGCTTATGTCCTTCGTAAGCTGCTAAGAATCAATATGTTGTGTCTAATTGTCTCATTTTATTTTTAATAGTTTCGTTTTATTTTTTATAGTCTCGTTTTATTTTTAAATTATATACATAATGTGTCTAACTTAAAATTTATAGCGTCTAGTTTGCAAAAGTGCTCTTTAGCCTAGATGCATTGCAAACATTAGGAAATAACGTGCTGCCTTTTATTTTCATCTGTGGTTTCAAAAATACACTCCCAGTGTTATGGCTGGGAAATGGTAGCTAAAGGAGAGTTCCTCCATATCCTACTTTCGTTTGTAACAATTCTGTTTTCTTATAAACGGATAGGGATCTTTCCAACATGGGGAATTTTTATGACCGGAAATTTCTGCTACTAGGATTTACACATGTGAACATTCAATAGCAATAAAAGCAGGCAATTTTTGGAAGTGGCTGATGTCCGGTGGGCTCATGTCCGGACCCCCTGGTCCTATGGGGTCATGTACTCTCTTCGTTTTTGGCCGAAATAAAAATCTGCATTTGATTACTGATGTACATCCTGTTAATTTTTTGAAGAAAATTTTGATACATTACAATATGTTCTTGTCTGTAATGTAAAAAGCTTATTGTTTACCGCTATAACAAATCTGTTTCTACGGGTTTGAAATTAAGCAAACAACAAGAATGAACACAAGGAATCCCATTAAAAAGATTATATATGTTAGTTAGCATTTGGGACATTAACACCCTCTAAATTTAAACTTTTCCAAACTTTCAAGTGCTTTGTTCATCGATTGGTAGCGTTATCTTGTGATTTAAGTTTAAGCTTTTTAGAACCCATGAAAAAGATTATATATGTTAAATTACATTTAGTGGGTTAACACCCCTTAAATTTAAACTTTTCCAAATTTTTAAGTGAGCTGCTCGTTTGTTGATAGCGTTGTCTTGTGATTTAAATTTGAGCTTTTTGAACCCATAACAAAGGTAATATATATAAGTTCAGGTTTGGGAGTAACCCCCTTAAATTTCAACATTTCTGAAACAAAGTGCAATTTTTATACGGTCCATAAATATTTATGTGATCAATTTTCCTAGACTAGACCAGAAACGTCCTCCGACGTTACATATGATCTACAAATCATTCATAGTGGACAAGTGTTCGGTACTCCTGCTGGCTTTTGTCCCGACCCCGCATGAATATCCCTCTATCTTTTACTCTTCTTTACCTTTCATTATCAAAGCTTTCTTGAATTCTGCCGTACACCCACATAACCCCTGCCCCACCCCTCACTACAGTTACTCACAATTTTGATTGGACGACACATTTAATACCTTAATCACACTGACGACTTCACCTTCTGTTTATTACTTTTTACTCAGCATTTGATTCTCCTACATTAACGTACGAAAGATTTAGTCTTTCGATAAAAAAAAAAATCACGGAAGATAATGATGTATCTTTTTTTTAAAATCACTTCTTCAAAGCTTAAGCGAAATAATGTAATAACATTTTTTCGCCCCATTAACTTTCGATGCAGCGGGAATAGGCGAAACAAGAATAGGGGGAAAAGGAAGTTTGCTCCAGGTGAATCTCTATCCTCTATTAGGTGAAAGTTTTAGGAGACAGGAATAGGCGAATCAAGAATTCTTTCCTCAACTAAAATGGTGGAACCCATTAACTTTCGACGTAGCAGGAATAGGCGAATGCGGAAGACACGGTAGAAACTTCGACGTAGCAGGAATGGCATGTATGACAGTCGTATAAATCCGCACCTTTCATGTTAATCGTGAATCGTTATTTCCGACAGATAACGGCGATTCACAGGACCGACTCAGAAATCCAAAGATGTAAGAAAGAAATGATCGTCTTATTGAAAAAGTAACTGTCATTTTGAGGTACTTTTGTGTTACATTTTAGTAAATAAAGAACTAAAATCGCTAGCTGTTGCAGCATTACTGTAGTTCATTAGTTACACTAAAAAATCCATTGAAATTGCAGACAGTCCATAGCATTGTCTTATTTCTGAATATGTTTCAACTGAATACCGAAAGAAAAAAACATCCTTAACTAATACAATCAGTGCACCAAAGCTAGGTAATGAGATTCGCATTTCACCGATTTAATGAAGGAAATTAAGTGAACAGTATTGGCTAATGCGATTGCAGAATGGTTACATGCTGCGGAATAATAGCTTTACAGGATTTCCGAGAGTCACGGATTCTCACAACACGTAAGCTTCCGTACGCGCAAATAGTAACTAACACCTCCGTTGCGCCATATTTTCTGTCAAAATGCTTTAAAGTAAAAAAATATATGTATATATTATATTCTTACAATCTCTTTGCGGTCTTCTATCTCGCTGTTACGCTACAGTTTTTCTGTTACCGTATTTTTGGTATTTTCCCAGTAACGCCAACTCTCCTGACAATTACCTCGCGGACTTTCTAAAACGCTGCACCTCTTTTTCTTTTTTTTTTCTTTCTTTCCTTACTGGTGCCTGCAGTACCTAAATTTATAACTTTTTAATAGATAATAATCTATGGATTATACAACAGAAATTACAGTATTTACGGCAAATTATGAAATTTCAGGTAAGAAAAGGATTAGGTGCCACAACCCGAATTTTAAGCACCTGGGCGCCCGGGATTTGTCGAGCCCTGCCCATGTGGCCTTGCACTTTTCCTCAGTAGCGCAGAGAGAGGTCGATTGGTTGGTTGGTTGGTTGGTTAATCGAGTTTAATGGCGCAAGGGCCATGGTTGGCCAAAGAGCGCCAAACAAAAGACATCAAAAACAAAACTAAAGCAATAAAAACGTACACAAGGTTAAAAACAGGCTGATGTAGTAAAAATGAAATATGATAGTGAACAAGTTAAAAAGCTAGATAAGTTTAAAAAAGTCAATGTCTTGTAAAAACGAAAACACTGCTTGCATGTCGCAGGCTTCGCCAATAATAGTTTGCAGCGTAGCTGCTCCTTCGTCCAACAGATGAGAGTGAAAATGACGAAAACGATGATCACAAAACCGAACACAAGTACACAAAACATGAAGGACAGTGAGACGACAGTTGCACGTCTCACACACCGGGACACTCTCGCCACACAGCAAAAAGCGGTGAGTAAAACGACAGTGCCCAATGCGGAGACGTGAAAGAACAACTTCCTCACGACGGTTCTTCCGCAAACTAGACATCCAAAGTCCGATCTGTGGTTTGATGGCATAGAGTTTATTGCTGCCCTGCTGAGACCACAGGGACTGCCACTCATCCATAACAAATTTCCGGATCAACGGCCGATAATCTCGGAAAGACAGTGGCAGCCGAGCTGGCGACATGGAGGAAACAGACCTGGAAGAGAAATCTGCCAGCTCGTTACCCCGGATCCCAACAGAATCGGACCAGGAATCCAGCACCTTCCAAAGTTCCAAGAAGACGACGGACATCACGGGTGACCGGTGAGTCCGTGTCCTCAGGAGAAGATAGGACTTGGATGACGGACTGGGAATCGGAGCAAATCATAGCGCGACGATGAGATCTAGACTGCACGTGACACAAAGCGAGGTGTACCGCACGCATCTCTGCCGAAAAGACAGTGGATTCCGGCAGAAGCCTCTCAGCATGGGAGGCATCGCCACACACGAAAGCGGATCCAACAACCTCACCGGATTTCGACCCGTCAGTAAATACAGGCACGAAATCCGGGAAGAGAGACCGTTTCTCGGCAAAGAGCTGCTGGTACACCAGAGCAGGAGTGGAAGACTTTGGCCACACACAAAGGGAAAGGTCAGCCGTAGCTTGAACCGGCTGCCAAGGCGGTTCATTGTAGAACCGGGTCAAACCAATCCTTCACAGGTCGAGACCAGCATCGCGCACCAAGTTCGACAACCGAATCCCAAACGTCGGAACACAGGAAGGCCGGTGTGAGAATAGGCGGACACATTGCGGTTGGAAAATAGAACCATGCAGTGGATGATCAGGAAGAGACTTCAATTTGGTGAAGAATTGAAGAGACAGCTGCTTACGTCGGATGCACAACAGCGGTTCATGGGCCTCGACATACAGGCTATGCACGGGAGAGGTACGGAAAGCACCAGTGCATAGCCGCAGAGCCTGGTGATGGACAGGATCCAGAGGCCGCAACACGGAAGGACGTGCCGAACCGTACGTTACGCAACCGAAGTCCAACTTTGACCGAATCAGAGAATGGTAAATGCGAAGCATTGAGCACCTGTCAGCCCCCCAAGATGTTCGAGAGAGGACCTTGAGGATACTCAATGACTTCGTGCACCTCACCTTTAAAGACTGGATATGAGGTCGGAAGGTGAGTGCTCGGTCAAATGTTAGCCCAAGGAACTTGACTTCTGACACTACAGGGATGGTAGAACACCCCAGACGGAGGCTGGGGTCTGGGTGAAGGCCCCGTTTGCGGCAAAAATGCACGCAAACGGTCTTCTGGGTCGAGAAGCCAAATCCATTGTGGGAGGCCCAGGTAGAGATCTTATTAATGGCCGTCTGCAGCTGCCGCTCAATAGTGCGCATGTTGACAGATGCGCAAGAGATCTGCAGATCATCCACGTACATGGTGCCACGGACCGTCGGAGGAAGGAGGGTGAAAAGATGATTAACACGAAGGATGAACAATGTCACAGAAAGAATGGAGCCTTGAGGGACACCCTGCTCTTGTGGGTATAACGCAGAGGGGGTCGACCCGACGCGCACACGGAAACTCCGGTCCTGGAGAAATCCGGCGATGAAAGATGGTAGGTTTCCCCGCAATCCGCACTCGTGCAGATCACGGAGAATGCCGTATCTCCAGGTGCGGTCGTAAGCTTTCTCCATATCGAAGAACACGGAGACCATGTGCTGACGCCGGACAAACGCCTCTCTGACAGACGTCTCAAGGCGTAGATGATGATCTGAGGTGGATCGGAATTTCCGAAATCCACTCTGATGAGGTGAAAGAATGTGACGTGATTCCAAATAAAAACGAAACGAAAATTGATGATGCGCTCTAGAACTTTGCAGAGGCAGCTCGTCATAGCAATTGGTCGGTAGTTCAACGGGTTAGCGGGATCTTTACCAGGTTTGAGAACAGGAACGACAATGGCAGTGCGCCAAGATTCGGGAAAGTCACGCTCGTGCCAGATCCTGGTAAACAGGACCAGCAGACATTCAAGAGAGGACGGAGAAAGGTGCTTCAGCATGTCATAATGGATGTTGTCCGGTCCGACAGATGTTCGGCCGGACCGATGCAGGGCAATCTTCAGTTCGACGGCAGTCGGCGGGCTGTTATAATCGGTAGCGGAAAATGGTCCAAAGGAAACCTTGGACCGTTCAAGCCGCGGCTGTACCTGCCGGAACGAAGCAGCGTAATTGCGGCTGCTGGACACCGAAGAAAATGCGGCGCCCAGACAGTCAGCAATACCCTGAGCGTCAGCAACCGTTCCTCCACCACTCTCAAGAATGGAGATTTCCCCAGAATGGAGATTTCCCCAGAATCTTGCGGATCCTGTCCCAAACGATCTTAGAGCTGGTAGTGGTGGTAATCCCGGATACGTATCGTATCCAAGATTCCCGTTGGCTACGACGACGTACCAAACGTGCGTAAGATTTGACTCTCTTGAAAGCAAGTAGGTTCGCGTCGGCGGGATACCGACGAAACCTACCCCAAGCCCGATGTTGGGCCTGACGAGCTGCCTTGCAAGTGGAATTCCACCAAGGTCGCGGACAACGTGGAAGTTTAGTCGAAGACTTAGGGATGGTAAAGTCTGCCGCTTGCACAATACAATCCGTAACCGCCGCAACAGCTTCATCGATCGTACCCGAGGTCACCATGTCTGGAGTAATGGTCGCTGAAGCCGTGAATGAGTCCCACTTGGCGCGATCGATAGCCCATCTAGCAGGGCGAGTAGGATGACGGTACCCGTCTCCTGCTAGACGGAGAAAGATGGGAAAGTGATCACTGCCAAGGGGATCATCAGACACGCTCCAGGACCAGTCAGGATAGAAAGATGGCGAACTCAAGGACAGATCAATGGCTGAGTACGAGCGGGTGGGTTCATGAAAGTAAGTGACTGCCCCGGTGTTGTGGAGACAGAGGGACGTGTTGGAGAGAAGGGACTCAACAACACGGCCCCGATAGTCACGAGTGGCAGAACCCCACAACGGACTGTGTGCATTGAAATCTCCTAAGATGAAGAAAGGAGGCGGTAGCTGGTCAACTAAATCTTCCAGATCCGAAAGGCTTACAGCTTCAGTTGGTGGTATGTAGATGGAACACACCGTGAGCAGAGTGTTCACAGATAGTCGCACTGCCACCGCCTGCAAAGTCGTCTGAAGGGCAACCGCAGTGACAGGGACACCATGAGGAACAACGACGGCCACTCCTCCGCAGGCGATAACGCCGTCCTGGTGATCTTTACGAAAAATAGAGTATCGGCGCAGCGAAAGAGTGTCCGCCGTGCGAATCTTCGTCTCCTGGAGACACACGCACACAGGTGTATGCGAAGACAGTAAGCCTTTCAGATCATCAAGGTGGCGTCACAGACCTCGGCAATTCCACTGAATGATGGAAGCCATAATGCGAAAAAAAAAAATGGAAAGAAAATGCAGAGACGACTAAGACGCCTCATAATACGTCTCAGAATCCATGAGCTCCAGGCCGTCTGCAGGGTCAGGGGGTAAGATAGGGTTGTGCTTACTCCCCGTGTGTTTTTTTGGCTTTGCCCGACTCTGAGTGTTAGAGCTGTGTTTCGGTGAGGATGCGCCAGGTTTCACCGGATCGGGTTTCAGCTTCGATTTGCCCTGAACCTGGGTCCCAGTGCTGGCAGAGGAGCATTTCGGCAACGGGGTGGATGTCGCCTTGGAGTCAAGACGGCGAGACTGAAGTGTCTCCAATCCAGCAGCAACGATGTCCTCGAAATCGAAGGGACACCGCGCTGGGATGTGAGCCTCAGTCTGGACAGCAACAGTAGCCTTCTGGACCACCACTGAGGCATACGAACGTCGACCTGGTGGCCCAGGGGCGATCCGCCGTCTGGCCTCTGGATAGGAGAGATGCTCAATAGTCTTTAGACGTTGAATTGCCTGCTCCTCTACCCACTTGGGGCATTGCTTAGAAGCTGCAGAGTGCGCACCATCACAGTTAGTGCAGTGTTCAGAAGCTGCCGAACATTCCAGCAAAAGATGATCCGCAGAACCACAGCGACCACACTTAGCCACATTACGACACGACTGCTGGGAGTGTCCGTAACGCTGGCACTTGAAGCACCTGAGGGGATTGGGTATATAGGGTCGAACGTCAAGATGTAAGTACCCTGCCTTGATGGAAGTCGGCAGTGTTGGGGAGTCAAAGGTTAAGATGAAATTGCGAGATGGAACAAGTTTTCCATCTCGCCGAAACAGAATCCTGCGAACCCCAGTGACATGTTGTTCCCCTAGTTCGGCAAGTAGCTCCTCATCGCTGCAGTCAATTAAGTCGCTGGAGGTGACCACGCCGCGAGAGGAATTCAAGTAGCCGTGCGGGGTCACTTGCACCGGAATACCCAACAGTGCGGTCGTGGTGAGCAGAGTGGCGCTATGTCTGGAATGAGAGGTTTCGACAAGAAGATCCCCTGAAGGAAGCTTCTTGACATTGCGCGGAGAGCCAGCAATGGCCTGAAGAGCCTTATTGATCCAGAAAGGGCTCTTTGCACTCAAAGGTTGTAAAGGATCGATAGAATGAATTAAGAGAAACAGAGCATGGCAAGTGTCAGAGACAAGTTTCTTTGTGGAAGGGATGGTCCCATCCTCCATTGGACGCTTTGGTGTCGCACCATGGGAAGTGTCTTTGGAACCCATAAAGAAGAGAGAAGATTCCTCCGCCGACCTCCCCACCCACTACCGAGCCCAACGAGGGAGAGCCGGAGGTCCACAAGCCCAAGAGGACGCAGGACACGGCTCTAGGGATAGTCAGCGGATATAGCAAGTTGGTAGGGCAGACACACGCTCAGCGTGCACCCAGACTTTCCCGTGCCCAGAGAACACCCCTTTGGCATGCCCACCCTACCCCCAGACTCACCCAGCCGAACAGAACGACAAGCCGCTAGAAGTCAGGACGCAACTCGGCCACAGACTTCCTGACCAGGAGTGGGTTAGCTCCCAGCCTCCCGTTTAGGGTGAAGCAGAGGGCAAAGAGGAGTGTTGGCATCTGGAGACACTACAACCCGGCCCCCAAATACCTCAGCCTCCAGCATCCTCATTTCCACCTGTACGGGTCACCGCACACGGCAAACATGCAGGTAGGTCTAAGCTAACCAGCTCCGGAAAAACAGAAAATGTAACATAAAAGAGAAAAGACAGGGAAAAGAACGAGGAACAAAACCCGGAGCTGGCGCCTCATCACAACCTCAGCAGCCTACAACTGAGGCGGGTACATGTCAAAATAGGAACATAAGACGAAAAAAGCAAAACAATAAGAGAAAATCGGCTGGGGCCGTGGGGACGCCATCCCCCATCAGCTGGATGAACAGCTGTCCCTTCGGTGATGTAATCGTCAAAGCCGCAGAGGCAATAGAAACCGTCACAAGGTTAGCTCGGGCCGTGGGGGCGCTCGCTCCCCAAATAACTGGAAAACCAGTTATCCCCGTGCGGGGAAGAGGGCGATTGGAGAGCAATTGTATTACAACTCGAAGCCAAAGTGCCGAATAGCTTTAATCTGTAGAACATTCAGGGCTTTAAAAGTGAAACTTGACATTTATCTAGGCAAAGCTAAATGTACCTTAAAAGAAAAATAGGAACCTTTGGATTAATTATTTGCTTGTTTGTCTTTGTGCGTGTTCAAAATTTTTCAAACAACTATAACTGGAAGCTGAGATACGGCCCTTTGGTTACCTGCTCCACCCCCACCCCCCAGCTGTGGGGGTGGTAGTTATGTCACTGCCAAGCCAATCACCCTGGATTCTCTTCATGAAACTGAACCCAACCTCACATGCAGAAGTAGATAAAAGAAATATACTGGATATTTCTACTAGTGCCAAAATGTTTTTATAATGTTTGTACTTTTCAAGAAACATTTGTTTCCAGAAAGCAGTTGTTCCTTTTTGCATGTGTCTAAAATATTCCACATGCGCAATGCAGGGGTGCTTTACTGTTCACACTAAAACATTCAAAAATTTTCCACTAGCAACTTTTGCTAGAACCACTTTTTATCACTAGCATAATGCATTTGCTTGCTAGCAATTTGCTACTAACTACCAGTCGAAATCGAGCCCTGTTGGCAATCTTTTGGAGGAAAGCATTTCAGTCTCTCATGTTGATAATGCAATTCCTTTCAAACCCATTGATGTGACTGTATGACTGTTTTACATGACAAGGCATCTTTACCCACTGCTGACCGAGCCATGTGGCGCTTATAACAGAAAAACAGCAGGTTTCAGGTCTGTGATGTTGTGTGACTGTGATCTGATTTGCCTAAGGCGGTATGAAGGTGCCTATGATGCCAAAATGCTAATCATTTTTGCAAAATTACTCGATTAGTGTATCCTGTAAAAAAATCGAAGTCATAGCACGACATCTTTCAGGTGTTCTGCTTTTTATGAAAATGAGTGAATATCAGTTAAATTTATTAATCCTGATGGCCCTTCAAATAGTTTTAAATGATCTTTGCATGATGACACACACTATATTGACAAAAGTCACCAGACACCTAGAAGAGAAACGTAACATAGCATTTATTGACATACATTAGTATGGTGTCGATCCACCTTTGGCCTTAATGCATGAACTGACCCTACGAGACATGCTTTCGACAAGGTTTTGGAACACAGCGATAGGTATGCGCTTCTATTCAGTACATAATGCTGCTGCTAACTGTTGCTTAGCAGTAGGCCTTGGTTCCAAACTTCATATGCACCGCTCTAATTCATCCCATGGGTGCTCTATGGGATTAATATCAGGGCTTCGTGCTAGCCAGCAGGCCTCACGAATGTTGGTCGCCAGTCGCCAAATGGCATCCAGATATTTCGTAGTGGCTAGTAAATTTTTTAGTATAGTAGCCAATGATGGCGAGTAGATTTTTTACCCCCAAGTGAGCAACTATTTTGTCCAACTTTTCTCCCCACTAGCACTCGGCAATGTATCGATACATCGCGAAAAACCATTGTGAATTTAACTTCAATGTTACGATGTTTCGATTGACGAAACCACGATTCATCACCACCATGACCCATGATGTAAATGCTCGCAATGTAACCCTTATCGCGCGCCACCAAGCAGTTGTTCAAACCGGTTTTCGCAGTCCAAGGAAGGTGAATAACAGCTGATCCTCAAGCATGCGCACGTCTCCGATGTAGTTTCTCGAGGTATCTCGTTCCAGACGCTACATCGGGGGATTGCTCATCGGAAATTCGCCAGCCAGGCGAGTAATCGTGGACATCGTAGGGGCACCATCACTATGTTTAAACAGGTTTCTTATTGGGCCCCTGTGCGTCAACCATGCTATCAAGAGGTTGCGTGTTCCACACGTTGGATCTCGGAAATTCCCCACAGCTTAGGAACAAAGCAGAATTTTTTTGACTTGAATACGTCTTTAAAATCGGGCCAGTACGGAAAGTTCAGTGTTACGAAAGAATGGGCATCGAGTTCGGTCTAATAAATTTTATATTATAAATGCAAACCAAACTAACCTAGTGTCATTTGATAGCTAAGGGAACAAAGACTTGTTAGTGACCTTGAGTTACTGTGCAGTAATGAGCCGGGGGGGGGGGCTACGACGTCGAGATTGGTCTCACACGAAAGCTAACGTCGAGATCTGTCAATTTAAAACATTAGAAGTGAAATCAAATACAGTGTTGGTTGTAAAAATTTAGATCGCAATCTAAAAATTTTTTTAACTTCACAATGTCGGCATATACCGTCGAAAAGCCAAGCAGAAATACGTCAAACGTAGTCTACGCAGAAGAGCAACTCGTCGGCTTTGGATAAACACTGCAATGTCTGCAGCAGAAAGCATGAGAAAGTATCAGGAGCGAAAGAAAATTTCTGTGACGCAGCACGCAAGCACTTCGCCGGCAGAGACGCGCGAGCCCATTGACGTCGAGCATCAGTAATGAACCTCATAAAAACCAGTAATTGGGCATGTCTGAATAGTGACACTTCAAACGACTTAATGATGATTAGATGCAATGGCACTTCCATTGAAGATTTTGATCGTCAAAATGCTCTTCAATTGTGGTGGGAAGATACCTTTGATGGGAAGATCAGACACAGTGCATATCAGTGGTAAACTGTATGAACATTATTAGTGCCACTTTATGTATATATATCCTAGCTTTTGTCCCTTTGTTTTAAATATTATTAAAATAAATCAGACATCTAAATTCAATGGCCTCTCAAAAATGAATTGTGTGAGAGTAATGATAGTACAGCACTTAAAATAAATTATCAAAAAATCAATGATTTTGGAACAAAAGCATATGCAATATTTGCAGTCAATTTAATGACCCTGTGCAGTAATTGCTCTGCAACTGTTTTTATGAAGTTAATGGGGGAGGTGTCTCTCTCATTAGAAAGCAATAAAAAAACATGCACCCATTTAATTTCATAGAAACATAGAAGTTACTGAATTATTATTATTTTTTTAATTTCGTATGGCCAGTAGAATTTTTATTCCACTAGCCACATTGGCTAAATTTTACCAGTTTCGCAAGGGCTGTTGGCCAGTCCACACACGATATGGAATTATCAACAAACCATATTGTAACAGTTCTTGCTTTATGGCTCGGTGCATTATCCTGAGGTAGACGTGCTGGTTAACAGGTTTGTCCATGATAACTAATGGGCCGGGGCCATACCACGAAAAACACCCCCACGGGATTACACTGCCAGCTCCAAACTTTACCGTACGAACAGTACACTGTGGTAAACAGCATTCTCTGGCTGCCGCCATACCCATACACGGGCCATGGCCATCAGACTGATGGATCGTATATCTGGATTCATCAGTCCATAGGACCTGTTTCCATTGATCTACGGTCTACGATAATTAAACTTTACATCATGCTAAACGACGATTAGCATTCCAAGTGAAGATGAAAGGCTTATGAGCAGCCGGACGACCACGGTAACCCACGGAATGAAGTTCTCTGCAAATGGCACGTGTGCATACTGAGGTTGCAGCATTTTTACTCTCCTGTACACTGAGGTCTTGTGCAGTAGTCCGTCAATTAGCTGTAACAACTCTCCTGAGGCTTCGACATTCTCTATCACTGGTTTTCTTTGGTCTGACGGTACGTTTTGCTACTTCAAGCATACCATGTATCTTCTACTTATTCAGTACATACAAAACAGTTTTTTTATTTTTCTGTAACATAGGGTACATTTAAACTCCTCTCGGTTTCTCTTATCGACAACCCACTAATATAAGACCCAACAATCTTTCCTTTCTCAAAGTCAGTTCTCTCCTGCAGCGACATTTTCACTCAACCTCACAGTGCGGTATGATCGTGGTCAGCTGCAGGCTTGTTTTTATATTGTCTGCAGCTGTACCACGCATCTTCAGCACAGCGGATTCGTTCGTTTACTTTTGAAGGGGTGTCCGGTGACTTTTGTCAATATAGTGTATTTGTGACATACCAAACGGCATTTTGTCAATACCTTCACCTTCTCCAGTGGTTAGCTCTAGAAGAAGATTATATGCCACTGGCCTGATGCTTCAGAATGGTCTTATATATACTCCTTTTCTGGGAATCATGGAAATATTGTCACACAAACACAACATAGGTGTCTTCTGTTCCCACTTCCAATCACATCATGAGAAGACAATTTCTTTATGAACGGATTCCGGTGTTTTTTTCTGCGAATCTTCAATTCTACTCTCATTAATTGTTGATTCTATTTTTTTCTGGGGATCTTGAAATCTATTCCATATAAATTAATTGTAATATAGTGCAAGAACTAGATATCACCAGTTGTTTCTTCCATTTTTTTTTTAAATATACATGAAAGAACTGATGTAATTTATAAAAAATATAACAGACTGTGGCTGTATAAAAAGATCTTCAGGAAAATGAAATATAAAAGGAAATTTAAAATGTAATAGAACTAAAGTACTTTTTACATTATTAATACGTTAAAGAACATTAGTTATTTACATCCAGGGCTCGACAAATACGTTCTAGATCTAGGAGCAAGCTCCAAAATTTAGGCACCAGGTGAAACGAAGTCAATAACGCATGAACAAAAACATGTTTGGTTATGACGCTGGAGCGAAAAGTGCTAAACCATATTTGTTGTCAATTATTTTTTTCTTTTTACCCAAACCACTTATTGCGAAATAAAGTTTCAATTTGCTTCATAATTTTCTTTTTCCATCCTTTCATACCATTTTTTTTTTTTTTTTTTTTTTGCTGCCCCAGTGGCCTAAGCGATTGCTTCTGATCATTCGTCCAAAAGGGATCCGTGTTCAAATCCCAGTGAGGCATGGATTTTGTGTTTGTCTTACGGTTATGGCACTGGCTCTCTCCCTTCCTTGGAACCAGTGACCCTAAATTAAGGACGTGCGACTGCTTACAGCCCATTCAATTGCTCCAGGTGATCATTAAACCTCCAATAAAAAATAAAAATAAAAAATAACCATTTTATCTGTCACATTGTTCATCCTGCGCATTGTCTACCCAAAACTCTTCCTCCTGCGGTTTTGGCTACTACATATGTCAATGACTTGCACATCTTCTGTTCATCCTCAAGTATGCATTTTACTGAAAGGCAGTTGCAATCTGCGATTAACCAGATCGTTAAAGCGGCGAACAGCAAGGGTTTCGTTCTTCCTCCAGACAAGACAGCGTGTGTCCATTTCTGCCGGAGGCGTGGTCTCCATCCTGAACCAGAGTTCTGTTTAGACCATGCAGCCTACCAGTTTTGCCACAGACCAAGTTCCTTGGACTGACCTTTGATCGTGTGCACATCCAGCAGCCTCTCCAACAAGCGACTTCCTTGTCTGCGGGCTAGGTCAATTATTAAGATTCTTTTTTTCAGTCTCATGAAGTGCAGACAGGATGTCTTTTTTCGGATCTACCATTCTCTTATCTAGTCGAAGCTGGATTATGGTTGTATTGTGTATGGCTCTGCACGTTGTTCCGTTCTCCGGCCTTTCGATACTATTCACCACCAAGCGCTGCATCTTTGTACAGGAGCATTTCGAACATCACCGATTCCCAGCCTTTATGCAGACGCGAACGAACCATTGCTTGAATTATGCCGTCTGCTGCTGCTGTCTCTTCAATTTTACTTGAACCTTCGACCTCTTCCGAACCATCCTTTGTACGATGCAGTTTTTCATCACCAGAATGCTCGTTTATTTGAGAACCGGCCCTCGTGCATTCCAACCTTCTGTCTTCATATGGCGACCATAGCTGGTGATGCAGGGCGCGACTTGTCACTTGTTGGAGAGGCCAGGGTAGTTAGGGATCCACCGTGGCGGCCTTTTGAGGTCGTCACTGATCTCAGCTTTACTTCTCTTGATAAGTCCTCAACCTCCACTTTCGTGTATCTCTTCGCTGAGCACTGTTCCCTCAATTCTTATTATGTTCCAGTTTTTACCGACAGATCTAAGATGGGTGATGTCGGGTCCGCTGCCGTCTGCATAGATGAGGTTTCTGTTGTGCGGATCCCAGCTGAGGCCATGGTGTTTTCGGCGGAGATGCATGCTGTGTTTCTTGCCCTTCTCCATGTTCAGTCGAGTTCTCATCATCGTACGATGGTCTATGTGGATTCCGTAAGTGTCTTGCAGTCTTTGTGATCTGCAAATTGCAGTGACCATCCTTTTCTCTAGGACGTGAGACGGTTGTTTCGTTGTTTGTTTGAGGCCGGTTTTCAGGTTCAGTTTTGCTGGATTCCTGCGCATGTTGGAATCTCGGGTAACAAGACTGCTGATGCAGCTGCTAGATCTGCTTCCTCTTTGGTCGTCACACTCTTGCCACTGTTTCACCGAGATTTCTAATTTCCTGTTCAGGATCATATCAAGCAAACATTGCAGGGTCTGTGGGAACAACAGGTGGAAAATAAACTGCATCGCATTAAACCTATTCTTGGAATCTGGAAGTCCTCATATCATCGTTATTGTAGGGAGAAAGTTGTGCTTGCGCGTCTCCGCATGGGCATTGTCGTTTCACTCACCGCTTTTTGCTGTGTGGCAACGCTGCACCGATGTGCGAGACATGCAATTGCCGACTAACTGTAACTCATCTTCTGTGTAGTTGTGTTCATCTTCGTGACGTGCGTTTTCACTTCCTTCATTCTCATTTGTTGAACGAGGACACCGCTACGCTGCGGCGGCTCCTAGATGACCACTACGATACTGTCGCTGTCTTTTCATTTTTAAAACAAAGACTTTTTTAAATGTACCTAGTTTTTACCCCATCCATTATTCTCATTTTTCACTTTTACTGAATCAGCCTGATTTTAAGCATTATACCACGTTTTAATTCTGTTTGTGCGATTGTCTTGGGTTTGGTGCTCTTTGGCCACACATGGCCCTTGCAGCGAGGGTTATGTGGATCTATTTTTCTGTAGCATAGCACTACAAAATCTATCGCTCTCCTGGCAACATCGTAAGCAGTGGCGTATCTTGGGTCTGAGACCTGGGCTATCTCACCCCCAACCAGGGCGCGATTTCACCGATTGGCAACTAGCAAATAGCTAGTGAAAAATCAAATTTGCTAGTGAAAAAAATTGCAGTAGCAAATATTGCTAGTAAGGTAATTTCTTTATTTAAAGTAACCAAAAATCATTATTAATCCACGAAGTTTACATAACAGTTTCTATTATCACTTGTTAAAACAGCGACGATCAGCGATTCTCTTTCGACACTTAATGCCCATCCTCCCCATATCTTTCATCCCTTCCAGTGGAAACTGTCGTAGAAGCGCATTGAAACTCCTCTCCATCGTGCCCTCATTGGTCTATTACAGAAACTGAGCGTGACGTCGGCAATGGTTGCTGCGGCAACCTAGAGCTCTGGGATGGATCGGTTGTTTGACCACCTGCTCTGCCACCCTCCTTTCTTTAGCCCCACGAACTTTGTCCTCAACTACTGTCGTACCCTAAGCCAAGCGATCGCCTACTTCCACAAGTCTTGATAGTCCTGCATACATCAAGTACTGCGCTCTAATGATCAGTGATGAATAAGCAAGAATAATTCCACTTATTCGGATGGTAGACCAAACCGAAAGAAGCAAACCAAAATTTTACTGGAAAATAGCCTGCCAACACTGGCAAAAGTCTTATCCATAGTAACTAGCCTTATTGCGTGGCATAGATAGACGCTTTTTTACGAAACGTGTTCGTGGAGAGGGTAAACGATTACGGAAGAAACTTTTGCTTCGTCTGACTTCTGGTTTTGGAAATTTTCCTTGTATTTTCAAGCTGAAATACAAATATTTATCTGGTTTGGAAATTTTACTTCCACAAGTCTTGATAGTCATGCATACATCAAATACTGCGCTCTAATGATCAGTGATGAATAAGCAAGAATAATTCCACTTATTCGGATGGTAGACAAAACCGAAAGAAGCAAACCAAAATTTTACTGGAAAATAGCCTGCCAACACTGACAAAAGTCTTATCCATAGTAACTAGCCTTATTGCGTGGCATAGATAGACGCTTTTTTACGAAACGTGTTCGTGGAGGGGGTAAACGATTACGGAAGAAACTTTTGCATCGTCTGACTTCTGGTTTTGGAAATTTTCCTTGTATTTTCAAGCTGAAATGCAAATATTTATCCAGTAAAATGTTAATGAGCAATAATACTTGACAGAGGGAACATCGTGAGAAAAAAAAATTATGATTGCGGAAAAAATCCGAATTCCGTCGACCTTTTGTTTTCTAGTTTGGTAAAGACAGAATTCCAATAATAACGAAAAAAGCCAGAATTCCTTGAATTCGCGGAAGAATCGCATGCCTGAAGATTACAGAAAATTTTTTCAGCAGCCAACTTCCGTTTTTGCAAATTGTTCTCCACAGTTTCAAGCTAAAATGCAAACATTTAAGCAATAAAATTATATTTAACAAGAAAAGCGGACACAAAGACAACATTGGGAGAAAAATTTGTGATTGCGGCAAAAATTTTCTTACTCCATTTCATTACTGTGTTCGAAAGTTTTGAAGCACGAAATTTCGTCTCCAGACGGAAAACGACCCCCCCCTCTCCCAAATATCGATCTTCAGAATGATCTAACTGATGACAAAAACAAAAAAAAGCGGGATTCCGCGAATCCGTGTAAGAATCTCGTGTATATCATAACAATAATAGCAAAAGAAAAATTTGAAACAAAATGAAAATTTGTAGAATCCGTAGTTTTGATAGTGAGTTTCGTAGTCAGACAACTAATTCCGTAGAAACTACGGCATTGTGTGGTAGTTGGCAGATATGAAGTGTGTAGAAGTTTAGCAGAAATTTGTGCGATACTTCCACTTAGTACTGCATGTTGTGAGGTGGGATTCAGTTTTTTAAAAAGAATACAAGGGGATTGGAGGAACAATTTGTCTGTTGAAACTTTAAATGCTCTGATGACAATTAAAATAGAAGGGCCACAAGAAGATATTTTTAATCCACGGTCAGCAGTTATAAAGTGGTATGATGACAAAGTCAGACACCCTGAGCGTAAACCATATGGGAAGAAATCTGAATTAGAATGTCAGTGAAATATATTTATGTGGTATGAGAATTTGTTAGAAATTAATAATAAAGATAGTCACTAAACTTATCTAAGATTCTATTCATTATTCTAAAAGGTAAGTCAAAATATTTATATACATATTTAAATTTCTGTGTAACTTTATTAGAAAATAAGTTACGATGTGATTTAGTTTTACTTGCTAGTCATGCAAATGTTTTGCTAGCAAACTATTTGGTCACTAGCAAAATTTGCTAGTGAGCAAAAATGATGAAATCTTGCCCTGTCCCCAACCCCTTGTACTGTTTTTTTTTTTTTTTAATTGTGAAGTGTAATTTTTAATTGTTAGGTAATAGAAGTAACTTTTTTTAGAAATTTTAGGTATGCCAACATGATACCAAATAATTATAAGGATTAGGATTTGAACACTTATTTGTACATGAACTCCATTCTTCCTGTGAATACTTTATTTGTATATGAACTCCATTTTTCTTTCCTTTTGTGTAAACTTGCGCATTACGTTTTCATACAAAGTTTCTTCCGAGTAATTTTTCATATTTAAAAAGAATATTTTTCTCTATTGACAAAACAGCAAAGTTGCTCAAAAGTACATGTCCTTGTGTGGCTCTAAGTTTCTTGATTCTTTTAAATGCAGAAAAACTTCTTTCGGCAGTTGTTGATGGAAACTTTAATATTAGGTCTCCTAATTTGTATGTCTCACTAAACAATACGTCCAATTTATTCCACTTTATGTAACAAGTAATGTTTCTTATCGATTTGTTTCTGTATTACCTTGATGAATACAAAAACAAATCAGTAAGAGACATCACAGTTCATTTTTCAGTAGAGCTGTATCAAAATTTGAAGTATAAAGTTCTTTAAGTTCTGACAGTAGATGTTCAGGGAAGCTTTCACAAAATTTATCAAAACAGTTTGAATCCAACAAAGCCACGAATTTAGAATATAATATCACTGATTTTAATTCATTGACACTTCACACAAAATGAAACAACTCTTGTGAAACATGTGATGTCACGGAACAGACAGGAGCATGCGAGTGACTGAGGTAGTCTATGTCTTTTCTTTTCTGAGCGAACTGTTACCCAAAGCAATGGCCCATTTCCCTCTACCTGCTCATTCATATTGTCATGGAAATGCTAGCAGGGGATCATATAGAAGGCCTTTGAATCAGAACAGCGAAGACTCTGGAAGAGCTGTTTGCGTTACGCCGCTGGTCTTCGCTCGCCAGACTGAGTCAAAGAAGCGAATCCGCACGTTTCTTTCACAGCGAAAGCATAGACATATCTTAATAACATTAATGTCATAATTGACTTTTATTTGTGCATTCTCTGGGCTTCGCAGCTAGCCTCAAATATACGTCACTGTCTGTAAGAGGTTCCTGTTGTACTCTTCTGCCTGTGAATTAGCCGCCACAATGAACCTTGGTTTCAAAGCTTAACGTCACTGCAGCTCCTGTTCACAGTGTCATACCTGCAGCTAAACATTATGGCAAAAGTCTTGAAAATGCACTATAAAGATGAATTTTTTTTACCATTTGCCATGAAATTGCATACTTTAATATCTGTATGTTTCACTTTTTCGACTTCAATATTTGCCACAAAATAATTAAGGACGTTAAACTACACATTTATTTAAGTTTGTAGACATTTGGCATGAATTAGATATTCGCATTATACACTTGTGAAAATGTTGCATCACTCATGAGTGAGCGTGCACCTTTTTCCTATATTGGAGATTGCGGGAGTAAATCAGAGTGAAAAAATTAGGTTTCAGAATAATCGAGCTGATGAAAGAGATTTTGCTAACCAGTGTAGGAAATATTAACTTTAGGAATTTATACAATTCGCACTCCTAAAATACTACATATTTTACATTTTATAATTTTTTTTTTAGATTTTTACTTGGAAAGAACATTGTAAAAGCGCAGAGCCAGGGTTCGCGATTATTGCATGAGGGAAAGAACATTGTAAAAAGCGCAGAGCCAGGGTTTGCGATTATTGCCCTTCTTTCCTCCGAGTCAGGGGAACTTCCAGCCAGCCTGCTGTGCCGTAACGTTATACCGAGGGGTAGCTTTTTCCTTCCCCAGATTGCAGCAACTAGTTGAATAAGGTAGTGTTGTAATTGCCCAACGGGGAAGAATGGCGGACAGATGTTTTATTGGCGTTTGGACACTGTTCATCTTGGGGATCGCTACTCCTGGTCTGGCAAGAATAGCGTGGCGCCAGACTTGGCAGAAGTCCATTTTTATGATAGAGGATATATGATCTGGAGAGGATCTCACAGGCAAAATTTCCTAGAACTCAGAGGTGGACACAATTTTGGACGGGGCGAAGAATTAGCAAATAAGAGGACTTTTCGAGGAGCCAGAGCAAACCAGATCAGGTAATGTTAATTTCTTGGCCAATCTTTAATTTGGGGGAGTATCTGAGGTAGGAAAATTTGCATAGCCTGCGTGGATTGGAAGAGAAAGAAAGATGAGGGAAAGAACATTGTAAAAAGTTGAGATGGGAGCTGAGAGAGAGAGATCAGAAGGCATTAACGAAAACAAACTTAACGAGGTCCTATTTTCATCCTCGCTTTTAAAAGGAGATTTTTTTTTTGTTGATGGAAAAAGTAAGGAAGGCATGAAAAGATAGCGTATCATTGCGATGAAAAGCTGCCCCTGATGACCGGGTAGATGCTATCAAGAAGGTTGGTTACTGCTAGCACATGAACTATCAGATGTTTGCCAGTGCACATATACCATGCCAACTGATGTGCCCATGAGGACAAAGTGTGAACTCCAACAATGGACTTTGTACATGTCGGAAGAAATGAGTGGAATGGAGTCATAGAGGATTGCTTATCGTTCAGCCCTTGACAGAGATTAGGAGGTAGGACAATTCTGACCATAACGGTTTTCCTCTTATTTATTTGTTTTGCGTGTTGAATCGAATGCAGTTCTAAATATAGAGCACAGTAGAATATAAAAGCAGAGCAGGGAAATTAAGCCAGTCCTTAATTAATTGTGCAGAAGTGCGGAAATAGCAATAATTAATGAGAGGGATAAAGGAAAATTATTTGAGCAGAGCAGGCAATTGTGTGGGCTAATGAATAATTTGAAATAATTTATGTTACAAAATTTTCAGCACAATATTAAACAAAAATAAGTGATTAAAGTTAAACTCAAGGAAGAATTTTACTTCAAAAGGATCTTTAAGCATATATGAGCAGGGCTCGAATAATGCGGTTGCCTGGTCGCCCAAAAAAATTGTCTGGGCCACCACGAAAAACATCACTGAAAAACTCATACTGTAATTTTGGTCGTATAATCCGCGGATTAGCTGGTACAAAGGTTTAAAATTTTGGATCTGTGGATTGTACGCAGATGAAAAAAAAAAAAAACATTTTTGCGGTCGTTTGATTTTAAAAAAATCCGCAGGGAAATCGTGCAGGAGAAGGGGTATAATTGGAAAGGCAAATCCCTCGGAAAACTTTTTCTCAGTTCAGGAGTTTGTACGGAGCGGAGAGGAGGGAGAAAGGGTGTCCCTGGCCTCAATGAATGATCGGGGAAGTTGTAGGATGGGATGGTGAGTCATTTTGTCTTTGTATTATTAAACAAGACAAAACGCTGACTGCTTGTACCCTCTCTTTGTCAACCAACCAATGAAAATGTACACACAGCATTTGATGCATGAACGTACATATTATGCATGCCTCCTTTCAAAGTTCCTTGTTCTGGATCTCGTGTGCTCTGTGCCTTGCGTTTAGTTCACCGTTTTGACCAGTGTCTTTGCTGCTGATATTTTCCTTCATTGATATTTACGATGTCTTCAAAAAGGAAGCGTTTCAGTTACTCTGCCTAATTTAAACATAAGGGGGGAAAGGGGGCACAGCTGAGAATATGAGCGTGTTACTACGCGATAGTTTTCAAAAGGTCAGAAAACTAGCGCGCAGTGGAACGCGGAAAGCCGCTGTCTGGAACATAAACAAGCCCATCAGTAAACTCCGTGGGAGAATTCACGGAAGTTCAGCCCTCTTTTTTATTGACCTGTGTGTAAGCTGATTCCTCAACTTTGTAAACACGATTACTTTCAAAAACTTTTTACTGACACACGAGTACATACTGCATTTCTATGTCTTGTCCTCTATCAGCGTTTCGTCATTGGCAAGGTGCAATGCAATACTCTGGAGCTGGATCGGCGTGATTAAATTTTGTGCGGTATGGATGCCACGCCACTAAGCTTTGTTTGTGTCCATAGATAAAAATGTAAACAAAAGCAACCTTTAAAATTAAATTTCATTTCATATCATTTTTTTTTCTTTCTTCTTTGGACTCCTGGGTCATTATGTGACTTGTGGTGCGTGGGTTATATTGAATTTTTTTTTTTTTTCCTGGATGTCACGGTCTGTGGATTACATGCCGGTGCGGATTTTACGAAGGTGAAAAAACAAAAACAAAAAAAAAACGTGCAAATTCCAGAATCTGCAGATAATAGGATGAAAATTACTGTAATACAAGAATTTGCGAGCCCCCCCCTTTCCTAGGAAGAGACAAGCCAATGGCTGAGGGTAAAAGCATCTTTTTTTGGACAGAAGTCATACATGAGATTCATCCACAGATTCGCGGAATTCCTTTTTTTTTTTTTTTCGTCATCATTTAAGTCATTCTCGAGATCGACGCTAAACCGAAGAGAAATTTGGGGGTATTAGTTCGGGGAGGGATTCTTTCCCATCAGGAAGCGATATTTCATCTTTTAAAACTTTCGGAAACGGAAGTTAAACGAAAAAAGGATTTTCCCTGTCATCGTAATGGGCTTTTCTCATAACGTTTCTTCTGCCCAGTATTGTTGTTAAGATGGGCTTTTCTCGTGATGTTTCTTCCGCCCAGCACTGTTGTTATTTTATTCCACAAATGTTTGTATTTCAGCTTGGAAATGGAGGAAAATTTTCCGGAAACGGAAGTTAAGACTTCCGCAGAAATTTCCACTAATCTTCAGGCAGGAGATTTTTTGGCAGATTCAAGGTATTTTGACGTTTTCATCATGATTTGTGTGGTTCTCAAGATCAATACGTAACTGAACAGAATTTGGGGGAAGTACGTTTTCCGCCGGTGGACAGAAGCGCGACTTTCGAAATCGGAAGTTAGAATGGAGTGAAGGTTTCTCCCGTAATTGTAAATTTTTTTCTTTTCTTTGCAATATACTTTTTCTTACTATTGTTGTTAAATATCATTTTATTGAATAGATGTGCATTTCAGCTTGAAAATGTATGAAAAATTTCTGAAAACGGAAGTCAGACGGTGCAAAGATTTGGCCCGTAATCGTTACCCACACCCCTTCATACCATGTTTCCTCTATCTTGTGTTGCTAAATGTTAATTTTATATTTCGAATAGAGTAATGTGGTCCAGTTCAATATTTACATAAATAAATTAACATGAACAATTTTGTCTTGCTCATGCTGTGTTTTATTCACACTGTTTAGTTGCACATTCAGGTTTTTTACCCAGTTATAGTTCAGCTTTTTTTCTTTGTCAGTCTCATGTATAAGAAGAGTACATGACTTTGATATTATATATACACTGAAGAGCAATTAAATTACAGACAGCTGGCGTTATGCAAATGTGGTGCTGTGGGCGGCCCTGTAAACGGAAACAACATGACGTATGCAGCGATCCGACAATATAAGGAGTGATGCGACGGGAATCAGTAAGAGTCGGACGCAGTATGGGTAAGACGAAGGATCTAAGCGCATTTGATCGTGGGCAAATTGTTGGGGCCCGACGAATGGGTCACTCTAACTCGGAAGTCGTGCAGGCACTGGGATTTTCACGAGCCACTGTGTCACAGGTACACCATGAGTACATCGATTCCGGTAAAACCATCCCTGCAAGGGCCAACTGCCGTGGACAACAGCGTGTGGATGAGCGGGGTCATTGTCGGCCAGCTCGCATTGTAACCGCGGATAGACGTGCAAGAAATCACTCGGCAATTTAACGCTGGTGCACAAAAACGTGTAAGCAGCCATACCATCCGGAACCATCTCCTCGCTATGGGGTACAGAAGCCATCGTCCCACGAGGGTACCGCTGCTGACAACACATCACAGGGTGGAAAGATTAGCAGCGGCGCGGGAGCATCGCCCTGGACCCTAGACATGTGGAAAAATGTTGCCTGGACTGATGAGTCGAGATTCACGTTGGTACATGCGGATGGCAGGATACGAGCACGGCGCAAACCACATGAAGCGATGGATCCTTCTCGCTAGCAGGGTACTCTTCAAGCTGGTGGGGGTGGCATTCTCGTCTGGAGACTGTTTACGTGGACTGAAATGGGAACCCTGGTGCGTGTAACATCGTTCCTCACAGGTCGTCACTGGGATATCCTGGACGAATATTTGCTCCCGTTTGTGCGTCTTCAACATCCCACTGGGGACCTCATTCTGCAACAAGACGCGCTGTGCCATTGCTCCCGAATTGTATCCGAATGGTTGGATGAACACTCCACCGACGTGACCTCGCTTCCTTGGCCAGCTAGGTCACCTGACCTCAATCCCATCAGGGATGCTATCGAGAGAGATGTTCAAGACACTGACACCCCTCCATCTAATCTTTGTGAACTGTGGGAGCTTGTTCAGGGGTCATGGGTCCGTATGGCTTCCCAACGCTTCTGGTGTCTTGTCAAGTCCATGCCGATTGCTTAATTTCTTATCATTTGAATAAAAATATTTTACCGATTGTTTGTTCATAAAGTTACAAAACTAAAGAAAACTACTGTAATTTAGACTGCATACGTAAGGTCTCAAAATTTAACTCAATGAACTCTCAAGACAGAATGCGATGGCCTCCGTGTTGTATCCACACATGGTTCATAGTTTTACTTTCTAATGGGGCTTCAACGTCCACTGTCAGCAACTCAATGGGCTGTAAGCAGTTGCCTGTTGTTAATTTTACGTCGCTGGTTCCAGAGAAGGGAGAGAGACAGCCGGTGCCATAACACAACATCCATGCCTCACCGGGATTTGAACCTGGACCTATCCTGGATGAATGGTCAGAAGCCAGCACTTAGACCACTGTGCCACAGGGGCCTCTCACATATTTTGCAGAGTGTATGTGTGTGATACAGCCAGTGGGGTAGCTAGACAATTTCTTAATGGGGGGTCCAAGGGTTTGGTTCATTGGGGAAAGCTTCTTACACACATATATATCACTTTACATTCGTGCTGTCTCCCGTCAAGGGGGGTCAAACCCCAAACCTCCCCTCTGGGTACGCCACTGGACACAGCACAGAAATTCCATACACAGCTCACGGGATTCCCGTAACCCAAGATATCACAAAACGTTCTTCAAAGAATAAAAATACACCAAATTTACTTCTTTGCAAAGATGATTTAAAACATAAGCACAAACACTAGGTAAATATGAACGACAAACGCGAAATGACACTGTACATAGATTTAACAGTCTAATACACATGTGCAACTGAAGTAATACTAAAACTATGTAACTTACAAAATTCTAGTTATAACTACAAATGGTGAACCGCAGTTACCTTCTCAGCGTGTTCGTATGAAGTCAGCTACATCACTGAACAACAGAATTCAAAAATAGTTCGCGGAATATATCACACTCTCAATTCAAAACAATGCACTAGTCAAACACGTCTAAACAGTATAAAGATCACAACTTTCAAACTACACATGCCGCGCAACAGATTACGATTCTGATTTCGATAAATGTTTCTCTTTGTGGAGCACTGTTGCCAGATAGTTCAATTCAATAAGAAAGTAGCAGACTTAAAATGGATAAATGTAGTGAAAATTACCTAAAATTTAGTTTGCGGTCCCCAAAAACGTCATATACCTTTGGGGACGCAAATTGTCCCCAAATTTTGATGTTTGTCGTCAAGTGTCCTCGAATTTACCCTTCCTCATTAGCTCTTTCGATTTATGATGAAACCTATTTTTAAAAATAGTTTTCGTTGTACTAATTTCCCAACATGCTTAATAGTTGTTGTACTAATTCCCAACATGCTTATTAGTTGCTGCACTAATTTCCCAACAAACTACTAAAAACGAAGTAAGCAAACCTTTTGCACGAATCGCATGCAGTTCATTACAACTTTCAAACAAATTTTAACTATTTTTGTTTTCTTTTTTCTGAGGTTAACGACCACCGTGGGCAATTCTAAAGACTATAAGAAGTCACCTGTCCCTAATTTGGGGACATTCGTTCTAGGGAAGATAGAGAACAAGTATTGTAAGACAAACACACGACACATGCCTCATTCGGAACTCGAACCCGTACCAATTTGTACGAATGGTCAGTGACAAGTACTAAGCTCACTGCATCACTGGGACGGCCAAACTTGGGAAAATGAAAAATTTGCCATGCAGTTATTTCGTCATTAGTATGCAGGTTGATTTTAATTCAGCATAGATACAAAAGTAAGGTGACCAGACGTCCATATTTTCTGAGGACAGTCCTCAGTTTTAATGCTTTCAAGGATTCGTTCTCAGTTTTGTAAAAATTGAATGAAGACGACAGATGTCTTCGATTTTGTTTTTTTTTTTTTTTTTTTTGTCCTCAGACCTCAATTGCCCAAAATTTTGAAATTGATTCCATTTTTTAACTAAAATTTGGATTTCTATGGGTATTTACCCAAGGTCTTTGATTTACTCAGAGAAGTCACATGATATCAGCAGCGGCAGCACCATGACCTTCAGTTGACGGTTTACCGTAACCGTGTGTGACTCTCATGTTTGGATTTGCTCAATCTCGTTTTTGAAGAGATTGTACCTTCGATTTTGAACTTTGCATTTTCCTGTTCTAAGTTGTTATGTTTTTTGTCAAGATATAAAAACGTACTTGCTTACTACGAAGCTGCCAAAGTTTTTGTTGGTCAACAAAAAAGTCTAGCTGAGTGTAAGTTGCAATTTTCATCAGTTAATAATGTCGAGCAAACGGAAATGTAAATTTAATGATGCTTTGTCCAGGAATTTTCTCTTCATTAAAAAACAAAGAATGATAGTGGTAGTGATGTGTTTTGTACTATGTGCTATGTTACATTTTTCATAGCAACTGGTGAAAAATTGCACATATTTGCGCTACCAATTATAAAATGTTTTCGTGTTTTTTCTGGCAAAAGTAAAAAGGAAGTTGGATAAGCAGCTGTTGAAGTGCATTTGCGTTTCACACTGTAAAGCATAGTTTTAGTTTGCGATCAATGGACTGAATATCAAAAGTCATGAAAAGCATTAATTATCCCCAGTTTGCCACCCCGGTGGCGCAGTGGTTTAAGCGATGGTCTCTGATCATTCGTCCAAAAGTGGTCCGGGATCGAATCCCAGTGAGGCATGGATGTTGTATTTGACTTACGGAACTGCCTCTCTCCCTTCCCTGGAACCAGTGACCCTAAATTAGGGACGGGCGACTGCTTATAGCCCATTGAGTTGCTTACGGTGCTCCTTAAACCTCCAATCAAAAAAAAAATCACCAGTTTTCCTGTGATCGAACTAAAACGCAAGCAATAATTGAAAGTGTTCTCGCTCACTTTGCAGAAAATTAACTTTGTCAGAAATTTGATCAGGCAAGCTATATTTCGTTCTATACGGATGCATCAAATCAAAAAAATGTCAAGTTAATTCAAATGCAAGTGCAATTCTTCAATCCTGAAGCAGCCACTTTTGTCCTCAGTTTCGTTCTAAAAATGTGGTCACCTTATACATAAGGTAAAGCAGTTCATTTTCGCTAACATATTCTCGCCATCATAGCTCTCCTTTGTCAGTACAAATTATCACCATTTTACAAGAAATATTTGCTGTCCCGGTGGTGCAGTGGCCTAAGCAATGGCCTGTGATCATTCGTCCAAAAGGAATCCGGATTCGAATCGTGGTGAGGCACAGATTTTTTGTTTGACTTACGGCACTGGCACTCTCCCATCCCTAGGGCGACTGCTAATAGCCAATTGATTTGCTCACGTGCTCGTTAAACCTCCAATAATAATAATAAAAAAAAAGATATATCCTTTTAAGACATAAATTTTCGTATGTTATATCACATCTATAGAAACATACAGTTTTATGACAACATGATTTCCATATTTATTTGGACTCTGTATGTGTCCCCAAATGATCTGCTTATTTCGGGACACTTTTTTTTTCTTTTTTTTTTTGATTGGAGGTTTAACGACCACCGTGAGCAACTCAATGGGCTATAAGCAATCGCCCGTCCCTAATTTAGGATCACTGGTTCCAGGGAAGGGAGAGAGCCAGTGCCGTAAGACAAACACAACATCCATGCCTGACCGGGATTCGAACCCGGACCCCTTACGGACGAATGATCAGAGGCCAACGCCTTAGACCACTGCGCCACCGGGGCGGCATTTTTCGGGACACTACGCCATTTTGTCTTCAAATCAGTGTTCGAATATCTGGTCACCTTAGTCTATAGTCATCATCGCCATCATTGTCAACCATTATCAATCCACGGCTGGACGAAGGTCTCTCGAAGTTTCCTCCACAATGGCCTGTCTTGTGCCAGTCTCCACCATGTCACTCCCTCATACTTTTGAATTTCATCCACCCATCTCTCATGCGGTCTTCTTCTGGGTCTTTTCCTGTCATTTAGAATCCAATCTAAAATTTCGAATGTCCATCGATGGTCTGTCCTTCTGGCAGTAGGTCCAGCCCATTGCCATTTCAGGGCTTTAACTCTGATCATGATGTCTTAAACTCTTGTCATTTTTTGGATCCACAAGTTCCTCTTCTTATCTCTCCTGGTTACACCAAGCATGCACCTCTCCATGCTTCTTTGAGTAGTTTGCAGCCTTTGTATGTCTCTTTTAGCTAAGGTCCACGTCTCTGCCCATACGTAAGCACTGGAAGGATGCATTGATCAAACACTTTTCTTTTAAGACATAATGGCATATTGCTCTTGAAAATTATGCTGTTTTTTCCAAAAGCTCTCCAGGCAAGTTTTGTACGCCGATTAATTTCTCCACCAATGTGACCCTCACTTGATATCTGCTGTCCAAGATAAACGTACGTGTCTGTTATCTCCAGCTTTTCTCCATCAATCGATAAATCTTCATTTCTTGTAAAAGCATTGTACATCACTTTTGTCTTCTGAAAGTTCATTTTTAATCCCACTTCTTTACTCTTGTCAGCAAGTTCCTGGATCATACTCTGTAGCTCTGATGGGGTAGTTGCAAAAATGACTATGTCATCAGCAAAACGAAGGTGGGTTAGATAATCTCCATTAATCTTTATCCCTTTGTTTTCCCAGTTCAGTGGTTGAAAGACATTTTCCAATGTTGCAATAAAGAGCTTCGGAGATATGGTGTCACCTTGTCTGACTCCTTTTGTAATTTTTATGTGTGTTGTATTTTCAAACAGCCGAATCTTTGCACTTGCATTTTCATAGATGTTATTAATAATATTAATGTATGCATCTTCAATACCGCAGGATTTCAGAACCATTGTAACTGCTGATGGTTTCACCGAATCAAAGGCTTTTTAATAATCGATAAAAGTTATGCACAATGGAAGTTCATATTCCCTCAATCTTTCAATTAGTTCTCTCAGTACGTGGATATGATCTATTGTGCTGTAGCCACTCCTGAATCCAGCTTGTTCTCTCGGTTGAGCCATGTCCAGTGTCACCTTTAAGCGGCGTGAAAGAACTTTAGTGAAGATTTTATAAACCACTGATAGGAGGCTGATAGGTCTGTAGTTCCTGAGATCTTCAATGTCACCTTTTTTATGTAGCACGATCATTGTAGCGTTGTTCCAATCCTCAGGAATCTTCCCTTCATTAAGGCATCGAGTGAAAATTTGGGCGAGTACTGTTTCGATTTCTACACTTGCTCCTTGTATGATGTCTACAGTAATTCCATCTTCTCCTGGAGCTTTCCCCCGCTTCATGTTCTTGATTGCATGTGCAACTTCTGCTGGGAGGACTGGAAGAACTCGGGTACTGGTACCTTTCATGATGTCTGGAGTGCATGTATCATCCCTTTCATATAATTTGGAGTAGAAATCGTTCACTCTTGTCAAAATTTCGCCTCTATTTCTTGTTACAGAACCATCTTCTTTTCTCAGTGCCATAATCTGTTTTCTTTCCTTACTGAGATGTCCCTTTGCTATCTTTAGGCTTTGGTTGTTTTCAATTGCTTTCCTTACTAGTTCACAGTTAAATTTCTTTACGTCTTCAGTGATACTTTTTCGTACTGTCTTGCATAGCTCTATATATTCCACTTTGGAAGTCACATCTTCTTTAGTTGTCCTCATCTCTTTTCTTTTTTGCATCAGCCTTTTGTTTTTTTCTGATAATTGGTTTACGTGTAACTTGTTCTTAGACCCAGCTAATTTTGTTGCTGTTTCCATATGAGCTTTGGTTACTTTTCTGTTAACTTCAGAAATATTAACTTCTTCCGATATTAGGCTTTCTAAAGCAGAGAATCTGTTCTTCAGTTCCAACTTGAAGGTATTATGGTGTTTTTTAAGGTTGGTTATGTCCATACATATTGTTTGTCTTATGTGCTTGCTACGTTCTAGTTTAATGTTGAGGTGCATCTTACATCTCACCAATCTATGGTCACTACCTTTGTTGAACTTGTTTAGCACACTGCAGTCTTCTATGACGAATTTTTTGATACACATAATAAAATCAATTTCACTTGTCGTCCATTTGGATGTCTCCATGTCCATTTCCTGTGTGGCTTTTTCTTGAAAAAGGAGTTCAAGATGAAAAACCCTTCTGCCTCTGCAAACTCTACGAGAGTATTTCCACGCTGGTTTCTGTTGCCGTGACTGAATTTACCTACTGAAGTTTCATTCTGTTGCCGTTGCCCTATTTTTGCATTGAAATCTCCCATAATTATTTTCAAGTGCTGCTTACCTTTATTATTTAGATGACGAATTTCCTCATAAAATTCTTCAATTTCTTCTTCAGCATGACTTGTGGTGGGTGCATGAGTTTGAATAATCTGAGCCTTGTATCTTCTCGAGAATTGGATAACGAGTCGTGCAGCTCTGTCAGAGGAACTTTCGACTTCTACAGCTTTATCCTTCAGTTTCTTGTTTATTATAAATCCAACACCACTAGTTTTGCCAGTATCTGTCCCACGATAGTAGAAGAGATGTCCACTTTTCAGTTCAATGAGATCTTCTCCTTTTCTCCTTACCTCACTCAGCCCGACGATGTCCCACTTGATCCTTTGTCGTTCCTCTTCCAATTCAAGAAGCCTTGAATCAGAAGATAGGGAGCGTCCATTATACGTAGCCAAGGTCAGCATCTGATGGCAGCTTAGTCCGGTTCTCCGGGGTTTCTTAGCACCCTCTGCCTTCATGTTGTACTGGCCGCTGCTTTGGCCAGGTACATTCCAGCTGCCGGAGACTGAGGGCCAAGATTTAAGTTGTGGTGTCATTTTGGAAGGTTTGGCCATAACTCCCCACGCTGGCCAAGCGGGTTGGTGAGTCTGGGATAGCATTTCCTCTAATCCGGATGGTATAGTTATACCGCTATTGGCGGTCTGCAGAACCCCTTTAGTGGGAACAGGATGTACCACGAGAAGGCGGGGTTCACATTTGTCAAAAAGAGGCTGTGATGTTACGCATCACCTGATCTTACATCCCAGTCTATAGTAAGTATATATAAATATTTACCAAGAAGTTGGGACACAACTAAAATGTGTGCCAAATTGAAAAAAATATATAAAAAAATCTGTGTCAAATGTGTGTAAAAACCTGTGTCAAATTGAAAAAAATATATATATACAAATAAGGTAAAAGTGCCACCCCGGTGGCGTATTTCACAAGTGAATGTAGGAAATTGCGATTAGGGCCATTTGCGCTACGCGATTGGTTCAGAGCAACTTTGGAGATTGTGAGTGGGCGGGGCCTATGAGGATAGTCATGTGACAGGAACACTGTCTTTTTATCTGGGGAAGTTCTGCTTGCTAAGAAATTCATTGTGAGGTTACTTAACATACGTGACAAATAATTCATACTGAATTATATCGTGGGAAGTTCTGCATCCTAAGAAGTTCATTGTGAGGTTACTTAACATATGTGAGAAATTATCATATTGAATTATATCGTGAAAAGTTTTATCGTGAGAAGTTTTGCTTCCTAAGAAATTCAGTGAGGTTACTTAACAAATGTGACAAATGATCATATTGAATAATACGATAGGGAATATCTGCAGTTTCTCAGATGAATACAAGCCGAAATCTATATTAATATTGAAATTGAGGACGACTTTAATAACTAACTACTTGAATACCATACTCCGTATTGGCCAGTAGATAGCAGCACGTCAACTACCCACCACGATTCGTGCTGTTGTAATACTAAAAAGTATCCTTTTAAAGGTCCTTTCTATTACCCTTAAAAGGACCTTTAACAATGAAAAGTATGTCTCCACAACGAAATATTCTGACGATCAAGTTTTTTTCCTCATGAATGTGAGGAGGTCTAGCTAGAAAATAATAAAATAGAGTGATTTTATATTAGCAAAGAACTACCTAATGGCACGAAGTACGACCAGTAGTGTATTCAGGTATCTTTTCGGGGGTTTTAGCCCCCAGGAAAATCCATGCCCCACCCTCCATAGGTTTTTGAGTGATCACCCTTTATATTTAGTCAAAATTTTTGTTTATAAATGAAAATTTGGAGAAATTAATTTTTAAAATTTAAGAAAACGGGGGAAAATATTATAATAAAAAAACTCATTCACATGGATTTCATATCTCAGTAGCATTAAGATTATTTTAAGTATTAAATTCATTGCTTTGTTTTATACACTAAAACTAAAATTAATTGCCATCGGCATGTATATTTACGTTTTCTAAATCCGACGAGTCAATGCAGCCAATAATGTATACAATACCTCGAGAAAAAAAAACGGAATTTCCGTTGTTAATTAGAGCCATAAATGACTTCACACAAAGTGTTAACACTTTAAATAACTTTTTTTTAAATGCAGCTCTGAAATCAAAGTAGTTATGAAAATATATATACTCTATAGAAAAAGTTGTTGCTCTAGATGAGAATGCTTGTTATAAATTTGTTTATAAATGGAACAATTGTCCATGTTAAAAATTAATTATGAAGTCCTACCAAAATTACTCAATACTTTCTCCGGATAAAAATCAGGAGGGTAGAAGAAGACCAGTTCATTTTGATCACATATGCAAGAGGGGCAAAAAAGAAAACCAAGCATTGTTTCACAATTCGTTAAATTTTTCAGAGCCTTTGTATTTGATAGTTAAGTTTACTGTGGATTTGTAATCACCAACGGCATGCTGCTTGCACTGCAATACATCATCATATTTTGGAAGCTGGCATTCAGCTTTATTTCAGTCTTCTGGATACCGATTTCCCATGTATATGGTTAAGTAAGCCTCAATGCAGCTAACGTGACGTTAGGGCTTCCAATAGAAAAAAATATTTGCGCTACCTAATTTTTAACGATAGCAAATTATTAAAAATGATTCTCATATTTTTTTTTTCCTGGTGGTATGTGGTTTACGCTCTGTGACAAAAAGAAAATCCAGGAATTTGAAACGATTAATTAGTTGTTGTTTTTTTACTACTATGTGCTAACCTAAATAATCTAAAGGGGCTGAAACCAAGTGGCAGGGGAATGGTTTGCACCATACGTTTTCAGGTTACACTGTAATGATTCCTTAATAATCAGAAAAGCGCTTGTTGTAAGACTTAAATATTTTTGCCACTCCTAATGTTTAGGAAGCGGAGCGGGAAGAATTTTCTCCAGCACAGCACCGTTATCTTACTAGTATCCTTAATATTTTACACCACCGCAGCATGGTGAAATCCGTGGTGCATTACTGAATTAAAATAAAGGTATAACTTTTTTACATTTTTAATCACTTGCATGTGTAGATTTCAGAAAATTTGTTATATGTATTAATGTATATATAAATAATATATTATGTATTAATGTATGAATAAATAACTAATAATAACAAGTTTGAGCCCCTCAAAATTTGCGATTGATCCCCCGGAAAAAACTCTCTGAATGTAACGCTGAGTACGACCTCAAGGCAGTGTTCTTTTGAAATTTTTTTTTTTTTGATTGGAGGTTTAACGACCACCGTGAGCAACTCAATGGGATATAAGCAGTCGCCCGTCCCTAATTTAGGGTCACTGGTTCCAGGGAAGGGAGAGAGCCAGTGCCGTAAGACAAACACAACATCCATGCCTCACCGGGATTCGAACCCGGACCCCTTTCGGACGAATGATCAGTGGCCATCGCTAAGACCACTGCGCCACCGGGGCGGCATTCTGTTGAAATAAGACACTTTCGTCGGAATAAATACTCCAGAATGTTGTTTGCCATAATTGTGTCTGATAAAATAGTAAGTGATCTGTAATATATATATATTTCTAATTTTACAAAATTCCTCATATTTTGTCCCCCAAACTTAATCAAAAATACCTTCAATTCCACATTTCAAGCAGCCTCCCCAGAAAAAAAAAAAAAAAAAAAAAAACGTTAAACATCGCTAATGGTTCTCCATACAAAACACATCAGTACTAATTCTGTTCTACAGCAGTTCGCGCTGACGTGCTGACATCTATCGGCTCTGTAACAACTATATAGATTGAAGCATGGCTTTCTGCGATTAATCAAAGATAAGTCACAAGTCCATGAAGTCATGTTGATATAAAAACTCAGAAGTTCCCCTACCAATAAAGTACACTCTCTATTTACCTCCTGTCGCATTCCGAATGTACGGGTAAAACAACTGGGGTTAACCATTGTCTCAATGAAAACACCCGAACATTAAAATGGCATATGTCGTGTGCAGCAAAGCTTAAATGTCTCACTCACATGACTGTCCTCGTATGCTCCGCCTACTCGAAATCTCCAAAGTGGCTCTGAACCAATCGCGTGGCGGAAATGGCCTTAATCGCGATTCCGTACATTCACTTGTGAAATACGCGCCCCGGTGGCGCAGTGGTCTAAGCGCTGGCTTATGACCGTTCTTTCGAAACGGATTTGGGTTCGAATCTAAGTGAGGTATGGGTGTTTTTTTGTCTTACGGGACTGGTTCTCTCCCTTCCCTGGAACCAGTGGCCATAAATTAGGTACGGGTGACTGCTTTTCATGGTGGTCGTTAAACCTCGAACCATGGCCCAACAGACTACCCAAGCAGTCGCAAAGGCAATTGCTTTTCAGTTTTTTACAATTGATATTAGGTTTAGAGTTTTGAAAACACAACACAGCAAAATCTAAAACAAAAGACTTCTGTTTTCCGAATAGACAGAAGTCACGTAACATACCTTTCTATTTAAAAATAAACTCCATTCTTCGATCACTTGCAGCAAAATGTTCTATTACAGAATCGAAAAAAGTATTTCTTTCTTCAGAGTATTTAACATATCACTTTCAATTGATATCAGTACAAGATGTGAGAGTCGTTTCAGTCCTGTTCTGTTTCGTGCGTATGTCTTAATTCGCTTTAATCCAGAAACGATCTTTCAACTGTTGAAGTGGACACAGGTGTCACACTTATAAGTGAAGCCAATAGGTAAAGTTGTGGCATGGATTTTCCAAGTGCTGAAGTCGCTAACATCTTCATTAGCTGTATAGGTTACTTGTCAAAAAATTCGTGTGAACTGAATGCTACGATTAATTTGCTTTTCAAACGTACAAGTAGAGACCATAATTTTCAAGTAAGCTTTTCAAACCATCAGTTGGAAAAGTTTGAACATAAGAGCTGTACTTCGAAGAATCCATAGCACAAAAATGAAAGCTTTTCATAATCTTCAAATCTTGTGTTAATGTATTGTTCGACATTATCGAAAATTTTAAAATATAATCTATTGTATTTAATGGTAATCGTAATGTCTTCAGTAAGGTTTCGTTTCCGTTTTCTTGGGAGTCCAACATAAGTAATGATTCCTTCGTACACTTCCTGAAAACGACTTCTCTGAGATTACATGGCATTTTGTGTTTCCGTTATCTTACTTCTGCAGTAAACAATGTCTAATGAAGCATTCTGAAGCACGCTGAACAAAACATCAGTAAGAGAAGAAATACTGGGAAAAGTCGCAAGAAGAAAGCAAAATTCAAAGTTTTGTAAATTGGACAAATGTCCCTGAAAACCCGCAAAAAATATTCCTTTCTACTTGTGATTGATGTTCCAACATGGCAGCAGAAGTCTGGTAAAGGTCTTCTTTTTTTTTTCGTGGACAGTATTGACGATTCGTGATGAGTAATTCCATCTTGTTGGGCAAACACTGAGTAGTCGGCGTACCGCAAAGGCATCAAGAAATTTTGAGCGCTTTGGTGATCTTAAGAAAAACGCTGCAAGCCCACTAAGAGTAAAAAAATGATACGACATTCAGGAATACTTGAAGCGCTTTGGGAAAGTACTAAATTCAAACAGTGCGCATAGCAGTGAACAAAGAGGGCTTGCGGAAATGATGCCTTAATATTCGACTGTGCGCCATGCAAGGAAGAGGCCATTACGGCAGTTCCGTCGTAGCTCTGAGCGATGAGTTTTCCACCACAGTCTGAAAAATCCTTAATATGGGACAAAAGACCAGAAAGTGCTGCCACTCTTTTGTCCTCACTAACTTCTTGGAAGTACACAAATCTTTCTACCACCTTCCTTCATTTGCATACCGATAAACAAGAGAAAATTGTGACCTATGAGGTTGTAGCAGACACGTGACTTTAGCATGGCAACGAGCCTACGTAAGTGAAAGACAACCAGTCCCTGTTGAAATGATGGCGTCCTACTTTGAAAGTTTAACTTCGAGTACAAAATGCGGTATTTGGAAAAAAATTAAGAGATTGAAGGAAAATATCTGTATGTGCTGAATGCAAGTATCTTCGAAGGTGACGAGAAAAGTTTTCCGAAAGTACAAATAGTAAATATTTTCTATTACTTTGTTTTGGTCGAGCCGCCTTTACCATACAACAGCTCGGGCATATAAAAGTCTTGAAGCAAATAACATTTTACTATCATGGATATTCTTTTACACGGTAATTTAGTGTGATCACTAATTAGTGAGTAATTAGGAACTCTTCAATAAAAAGTGTTTCTCTTAGTTCTGGGTAACGTTTTCCAAGACTTAGAAAAATTTAGAGCAAAATTTGTTTTTCCACACAAAATTGTGGTGAAAAAAAAACAATTTTGATTTGCGCCCTACGTTATTTATCCGTAAATAAATTTAGCGGCATAATCCCAGTCTGTAAACAGACCTAGACACCAAAAAAATTTTTCTTGGAAATAATTTTATCCATTATTTGCATTTTCCCACAAAAGTGTACTTCAGCTTCAGTTAAAAATCCAGGTTACTAAAAAAAAATCAACGGTGGTTTGGGGGGGGGGGGTATATAGAACGAAATATTAAAGTAAAAAACAAAAATCTCCCAATAACTGAGGGCCAAATAATCTTAAAAGTGAAAAGCCGAAAATTCGCAAAAAAGTGGGTCAAGCTCTCCTAAAAATTCCAGAACAGCCGAAGAGATTTGATTGTGACTAACAGTCAGATTGGCTAACAAATTAACTTTCAGCTCTATAAAAAGTTTCAACACCTCCTTGATCAGCCAGGAACTTTCTGAATAGAAATCCCTGAAGGTGAAAAACCCAAGCACACAGAAGTGCAGATTGGATACCGAAGCGTTGATTAAGGATTGTTTTTTACTAAGAGACGAACTCTGAAGGGTGTTCTATCAGAAAATAGTCAGTAGCAATAAAACCTACGCAAAACAAAAGCCAACACCTTTTAAATTCAACTTGAAAACTTTGAATCAACAAGTGAAACGACTGGCCCAATAAGTACAACCACTACACGCCAACAGCATTTGAACAAGTAAAGGATAGGTTCCCAGCCTTACCCGAAATCCCTGACTTATAGATAAAACTAACCTTTAAAAGATTTTTTATCTTTGAAGAGTCTAACAACTCTTCAATATTTTTGTTAACATTGATCGCTAATGATCGCATTTTACACAATAACTGCAGGACAGCCAGCTGTGTTTCTCCTTCAGGAACTTGCAAGGACTGTTGCCACTTAACTGAAACTTCTCGATGACGTCACGTGCTACATCCTTATTCGAGACGTCGGCAGTTTCATCTGCTAATATGGCTAAGCTGACCAGACGTCCCCAATTCTTGATGAAAGTCCTCGAATTTAGTTTACTGTCCCCAAAAACGTCTGAAGCCTTTGGGGATGCAAATTGTCCTCAAATTTTAATGTTTATCCCCAAATGTCCTAAAATTTACACTTCCTCATTAACCCTTTGGATTTCCAATGAAAACTGTTCTTAAAAGTAGTTTCCGTTGTACTAATTTTCCAACATGCTTCTTGTGAAAACAAATTTCGACTTTTTTTTTCTGGGTTTAACGACCATTACGAGCAACTCTAAGGACTATAAGCAGTCACCTGTCTCTAATTTGGAGACATTCGTTCTAGGGAAGAGAGAGAGCAAGTGCTGTTAGACAAACCCACCCCCCATGCCTCATTTAGGAGTCGAACCCGTGCCAACTTGTACGAATAATCGTAAGTGCCCAGCACTAAGACACTGCACGATCAAATTTCGACTGTACTTGTTCTGAGTTTCTCCAAAAACTTTGGCAAAATGAAAAATTCGCCATGCAATTACTATGGTGTGTAGCCGAATTTTAATTCAGCGCATGTACGTAAGGTAAAGCATTTAACTTTTGCTAATATGTTATCGCCATCATAATTCTACTTTGTCAATGCAAATTATTAACATTCTACAACATATATCCTTTTAAGACATAGATTTTAATGTGGAATACTGTATCACACTTATTGAAGCAATGCAGTTTTCTGACAAAAAGATTTGCATATTTATTTTGAGTACGTATGTGTCCCCAAATTAACTACCGATTTGGGGACGCCACACCCTTTTGTCCTCAAATCGGTGTCCCGATATCTGGTCACCTTAAATATGGCAACAAAATCGGACTGCTTTAACTGGCGTTTAATTTCATTACACAGTGCATTGACGACAGAGACAATTAAATCACTTTGAATACGATTTGATACTCCTTTGAATACTGTCGAAGACTTCAAATGGTTTTTTAGTACAGGATCATACTGAGCAGTGTAGTCCTAAAGTTCCAAATAATTTCCGCGGTTGTTGGAAGTTTTTGACTCGAAATGATATTTCTAGCTTTGCAAGGAAGTAAACGGCATTTATAAGCCGTTTCAAAATATCTTTATTACGTTTTACCTTTCATTGTGTTGACTTAGGTTTTGTCGTTTCTGGTCATTGACCTCACTTTCAATACGAACAGTTCCAAAAGTTGCGAGTGCAACGGACGCACGAATATGCTAAACAGCAACATCGTGATCCCGTATTGCTTTAGTTAAATTCCTTAGCTTGCTGTATCCTGTTGTCCAAGTGGAGCATCTGTCACAGCTAAACAGCAAACAGTTCCAACAAAACAGTTTGTTGGTCTTAACACTTCCGGCAAGCCATTCGCATATTTCATAATTGGCGTTTTGAAAATGTTGAGTAATATTCTGTTGTTGCTGCGTTAAACTTGGCAATGCAGGCATCGGTCTTCCTTTCGAAATCACAGTTTTCTTTTCTTCAAAAGTTCGGCTATAATGTCTTCGTTTATGGAATCAGACATGGCTGTTTAGAATCTTTTCTAATACACATGAATGATATATTCAGTAATTCAATGTAAAAAGAACTTCGAACAACGCATCCACAGTTCAGCTCCCATAACCCAAGCAGTCCACTGACTGCTTGGTTGGCCCAAGCTTAGCAACACCCCTTTAGCGGCGGTGACGCTTGGGTGACGGAAGCAGGTGTTGCATGCGCTCGGCTGCTGCGACCAATCGGAGTGCAGCATCATTTGTTTCTCCTGACTTGTCGTTGTTATTGTCGGTGTGCGTGGATTATGCACTTATGAAATTTTCAGAGGTATAAGAACGGATTTATAACTTTGTGGTGATTATTATCTGTGTCGAAAACAGAAATTTAAAGAATTAGAGATTTTTTATTTATTCATCATTTCCTTTGCCCAAGCACTGCTTGGGTAATGGGCGTCTTTATTCATCATTTCCTTTGCCCATTGCCCAAGCACTTTTATTCATCATTTCCTTCGCCCATTGTTTTTTTTTGATTGGAGGTTTAACGACCACCGTGAGAAACTCAATGGGCTATAAGCAGTCGCCCGTCCCTAATTTAGGGTCACTGGTTCCAGGGAAGGGAGAGAGCCAGTGCCGTAAGACAAATACAACATCCATGCCTCACCGGGATTCGAACTCGGACCCCGTTCGGACGAATGATCAGAGGCCATCGCTTAGACCACTGCGCCACCGGGGCGGCAACCGTCGCCCATTGCCCAAGCACTTTTATTTATCATTTCCTTTGCCCATTGCCCAAGCACTGCTTGGGTAACTATTACGCCTTTTCATGATCGATCTATCAAATAAATTACTTTTTTATTCGCTATCCACCAAACGCGCCATAGAAATCACCAAACACGCCATTGGTAATCTCAGCGGTTCGCTCTCCCTCTAGCGGCGAAAGGAAAAATACTAGAGTACGGATAACATTCTTAGCTGTTGTTAAGATCGTAGCCTAGGTTCGGTTGGCTTGTTTAGGGAAATTTTTACATTCATTCTGGAATTAGAGAATAGTATAATCGAGAATTCCGTGAAAAAGAAGAATTCATATTGTTGCGTCCCGCAGTGTCGTTCTCAAGGTTCCAGCTATGTTTTTCAAAAGTTAGTATAAACGCTTGTGCCTTGTACTTGAAATCCTTTCAGTGAAATACTACTAACCTAGTAACGTGTTCGAATGAATAATAAACAAGACATGATTTTATTGCATAGTAATAATTTAAAATTCCGTTTTTCTACTTGCTCTTGAAAACAAGTAATTGCTGTTATCGATATAAATTTAAACTCCATTAAGGAACAAGATTTGCAATGTTCTGTCAACAGTCACCAGTTACATTGAGAACAGAGTGATGATCAACAATTACCAATTCAAAAACACTGTTTAAAGTACAGAATCTTCAAAAATTACAAATTTGTTATTGTTGACAGAGTATTGAAAACGGGTCCTGGAAATCGTCAAGTGAAACGAAATGCCGATAAATGTGTAGATTAGAGCTCTAAATTATTTCGTCGATAAAATTTTAGTACCTGGAAAAAGTGCGACGTACAGATTTTAGAGTAAGGAAAATAATGGCAAATGGTGAAGAAATTTTATATTTTAAATGTGTTTTAAAGAATTTTTTTCGTAATATTTTCCTGTAAGTGCGATAGTGTTAAGAAACGCCGCGGTAGGCCTAACGTATCGCTACTTCACGAAGTCATGCGTTGCTCCGTAAAAAGGAAAGTTCGATGTTGTACCGAAATGACTGGCGGAAGAGTACAAGAGAAAGCGGTTACGTTGTCGGTAGGAGATAAATGTTGCAGAGATACGCTACAGAAAATAGGTCCAGACAATCCACCCTTTATTTTGTTGTATCCTGTACTTTGTTGGCAGGAAACACCGGAAAAATAACCTCTTTGATTTGCAAAGGATACATATCAATGAGATTGAAACTGACCTGCGAAGAAAGTATTGACAGGAGCACCAAAAGTACAGTGGCACAGCAAACGCTTGACATTGTCGTGGTAGCGATGCGTTAGGCCACCGCAGAGTCTCTTAACAGCATCGTACTTACAGGTAAATATTACGATAAAAATCTTTAAAAGTCATTTAAAACATAAAATTTCTGCACCATTTGCCATTAATTTCCATAATCTCAAATCTGTACGTCGCACTTTTACAAGGTTTTAACATTTTTCCGACGAAATAATTTATGACGCTAACCCAGCAACAACACAAGTGCTGGGAAACTGCTGGCCACCAGCTGGCAGTGATGGGTCACTGCTGGCTGAAATCTGCCGCTCACGGCCCGGTAGTGGTCCGTTGGTGGCAGCGCTATCAGTTGGCGAGCCATGGATGGCCCTGCAGCATTGCCGTGAATTGTGGGACTCCAAGCAAGTGCCACTAGTGACCCGTTGCTGGCAACCAATGCAACCCACAACAGCAGGTGGAAGCATCGGGACTGCGCATGCGCAGAAGCAACACTTGCTGTGTCTCTCATGGTACCAGTTAGTTGAAGACGACGCTATCGCCATCGTGTTATTTTAGTGGATGTTAAGAAAAAATCCATATGTGGAAAGGCGAATTAATTTCCTAATGAAATTTTACGTCGACGAAGATATCAGATTAAGCCGTGAAATACTAGATTACAGCCATGAAATACACCCACTCCATTCCCATGAATAACAAAATTCATGGAATGGAGTGGATGAATAACAAGAAAAAATTTGAAACCGCTTGAAACACATATCCTGGAAAACCATTAAAATAGCGTTTGTTGGGAAAAAAAAAGAATTATACGCGTACAAAATTTATTATTTGAAAGAAAGAAAAAAGCAACGCTATGTGGTGTACTCCTCCATGGGTTGAATACACAAGACTGGAAGGAATTCGCTTCTAAAAATAACGAGAAGTAAAATAAAATATCTTTTACTCTTTAAAACAAATGTAGCTTCGGACAACGGAAAGGAAAGACACAACGTTAAAAATGTAACAGAATGTGACATGAACCCGGGTAAATATATATTTATTCAACAATCTCTTTTCAAGACGGCAAGGACAGTACAAAACTTTGGAAAGCGATTCTAAGTATGTACACACCTTGAAAATGAGTAAAGTTCCCTTAAGGTAAAAAAAACTATCGTTACGTTGAAAAAATTAATTTATTAATTGTATGAAACTGACTTTTATGAAAAATACCTCGCAATATTATAAAATGAAAGAGGGAAGCATTCGATTACAAATTGCATACCAAACAGATAGCTTCCAGCACGTAGAGGAGCGTTGTGAATTAGTCCGGTGGGTAGCGAGCGCGGCTTCCATGCAAACGGCTCAGGATCGAATCTAGTCAGATGCAAACGGCTTTTTTCTGGTCTGTCGAGAAAATTTCCCCAGTGCAGTGCGTTAATTCACAAGCTTCGTAAGGGTAGAAAAAAATTGTAGATTTAGGAAACTGCGGTTATCCTTGCTTTTTTTAATTATTATTATGGCTACTACTGGGAAATTGGCGGACAAGATTCGGCAAGCCACCAGTTACGTCACCTGGTTGCTGGCTGCCACTAACGGCCCACTAGTGGACCACATTAGGCTAGCCATCATTTCTGGCACGTGCTTGCAGGGCCACTGAAGGGCCACTTGTGGCAGCTACTGCCTGTGATGGACCACTGATGACCTTGTTGTGGCATATGACAACTGATGGGGTGCCAACTGTTGGCCAGCTGTTGGCCTGAACTATAGCGTCTAGAAGGGAAAGTGTGCCGAGCGCCTAGCGTACGTAATGATTGGCGTGGATACCGAAATTTGTCCCCTTCGTAGATGGCGCTTCGATCGCCTTCCTTCCCTCTTTCTTACTGTGATGGGAGCGGGAAACTAAATTCGTGTTGCTTACTGTGAAAAGAACGGTAATTTAGACGAAAACGTGTTATGTTTTAGGTTTTAGAAGGAATGTGGATTACCTAAATATTGTATATAAGTTATACTTAGCTCATTATGCGGAAGAGAAATAACCATAGTTTTGTGCCAGGTTGCAATACTCAGTACAAAAACAGTAAGCCGTCACTCTTTGGAATACCCAAAAATGATAAACTTTTACAGCAGTGGCAAAGATTGATTCCCGGTGCAGATGTGCAGATAAAAACTTACGACAAATTTAGTGCTGTATGTGAACTGCACTTTGAGAGATTTGTGGTTCGAAATTTTGTGCATAAAATAAATGAGGAGACTGTGTTAATACCCAGAGATCGGCCCATCTTGACACCAGATGCAATTCCAACAATATTTCCAAACCTTCCCCATTATTTGTCAAAAACTCTGGCAAAATACAGGAAAGTTAGGGAAACCGATGATAAGCCTGATGGTAATTTAAATAGCTTGGAATTCACTTCCCAAAGAGTTACACGGAACTGCCTTCTGAATATCACAGCCTTCAGTATTTTGGGGTAAGCAAATTCCTGCAAATAATTCAAAGTGCATAATTTTCCATGTTCATTCATTCAAATGTGAATTGTCAAATTCATTGACAACAGAAAAACTGGTTGTTGTTACCAAAAGTTAACCAGAGGTTACCTGTAAAGTGTATTTACGTGGAATAAAAAATTAACTCAGTTTCTAATATTACTTCTAAAGATGAATCAAAATCCATTATTCGAGACACTGATAGGCTAACAGTATGTCATGGCACAGGCTCCATTTCAGAATTTGAAAATAACATGAAGTACCTTGAAAGTGGAGTTATTTTTTAGAATAATTTGTACAGCAAAAATTGTGTAACGAAAGGAACAACAAAGACTTGCCTCAGATGTAAGTATCTGCAGGGCTTACTTTTGCACAAAATAGCTTATCATAGAAGAAAGGCTACATTTAAAAATAAGTATCAAAATACAGTTCGGAAAATCAACAGGCTGAAGAAACTAGTTATTTCTGCTCTCTAATTAAACTTAAATAAAAAAAAAAGGAATTTTACAGAACTTTCCATTAATGAAAAAATAGCAGAATTACGCATTAAGCAGCAGCAAATGGTTATTCATTGTTATAAGGCAGCAAAAAAGAAATCTGCAAGAGGTATGTCATATACCAAAGAATGGTTACTTGAATGCTTACTAATGCACATAAAAAGTCCAAAATTGTACGAGCACATACGGAAACACAAAATCATGATCCTACCTAATAGAACAACTATTAGAAAGTATATTTCAAATTACAACAGCAGTTTTGGATTCAATGCACTGACGTTTGAAACTATTTCAAAGAAAACAAGTGAAATGGAGCCTTTTGCAAGACATGGTGGTATATTAATAGATGAAGTGAAGCTTACAGAAAAACTGCATGCAAAATCATCTGGTGAAATATTAGGGTTTGTTCATATTGGGCCATACACTTCAAAAACTGTTAAGTATACCCCATGTAATCACGGACTGGTAATGGTGTTTCAGCCATTAAATGGAGATTGGACCCAAATAATTGGTGTTTTTGCCACAAGTAACAATATAAGTGGAACTTTGCTAGCAAAATTAATTATTAAAGCTGTTATTCTCACTGAAAATGCAGGTCTGTTTGTTAATTTCATTACGTGTGATGGGGCTTCTTGGACCAGGAATATGTGGAAGACATTTGGTATATCAGCAGACTGTTCTGGAACTAAATACAGCATTATGCATCCTACAGATTGTTCTAGTTTACATTTCATATCAGATTTTCGCCAGTCAAAGCGAGCCTTGCTTCATCGTAGCTCAGCTATTTAGAGTCAGGTCGATGCTTAGCAAATTCCCAGTTATACAGGTAAACACTGGGGAAGAAATATTTCTTCTTATTATACGTGGGAAATATATCTCTATAAGCAATCTGAAATCACATATTTACTGTTACGTAACTGAAATCAAACGATCGTCCATGGAATGGAAACATGTCACCTCCCCAACAAGGAAGACGTGAAAAGTCCAACTGTCTCTGTCTGCGGGAGTGGTCATGATGACTGTGAATCTGTTGTTTACACAGAATTTCTGTCAAAAGAGACAACCATCAAGTGACTCATATTGCCAAACACCATTAAATTTGCGAAATTCAATTAAGGACAGATGCCGGGGTAAGTTGAGCGAAGGTGTCACACTGATGTCCAAGAACATTACACAGCACGGAAAACTAAGGGAATTGCTGCATTAATTCAAGTCGGAATTGTGGCAGCATCCACCTTACAGCCCCAACTTATCCCCATGCGGCTACCATTTGTTCGGTAAAATGAAACAGGAGCTTAGTGGACAATGATTCCCAACGGATGAGGCTGTGAAAAGTGCGGGTCCTTAACTAGTTGCACCAAACTGGACTTTTCTTGTACAGGTATGGGAAAGTTAATCGCACGTTCCGATAAATGTTTACAGTCCTTAGGCGACTATGTCGAAAAATGAATTAATGTTGTAAACCAACATACATCCCCTGAGTATATCCTTGATTTTTTTATTCAACAGTGTAACTAACTTTTTGATCCACCCTCATATTATTAAAGCACTTTGCTACAATTCAGAAATTAATTTTTTAGTTTGTTTTAAAAATTAGCATAAATACTACATTTGGATAAAGTATCAACTTACCTATTGACTATGAATTTGTCTTGTATCTTCAAGCGGAACAAAGTAAAAAATACTATTAAAAATAAACAAATGGGTCCATTCTTTTACATAAATGTACCTCAAATGTCTGTTTCAAATAGTTTGAAAGAAGGAAGTCATCACAAGCTAAACAGTATTCAGCTTCAGATTGTTACCCAAACTTCCTTTATGTGATAGCATCTGCAACAAAGTTATAGATACACACAACAAAATAAAAAAAGAATTCTTGCTAACCAATGGCAGAAATTAAGACATCTGTTTCAAATAGTTTGAATCATCACAAGTTACATCAAAATTATCTCAGCTTTAGATCCTCCAGTGTGTGTTACCATCTGAATATTTTATGTATGAGTTATGTCAATTATTTTCTTTACCTAAAATCTACTCTTGTAATGTTCATACCTGTGATCTACTTTTTATAAAACATATTTGATATCACTTTTTAGATTAGACAACATTTTAACAGTATAAATAAATATTTCCCACACATTTCTAAAGGAATTAAGCAGAATTGGTTAGTAGTTTTTCATAACACTAGGGAATTTATACATTTTACTAACATTCTTTACTAGAAGCCAAATTTGCTCATTATAGTAAAATTAAATTTTTACTTTCAATATACCTACTATAAATGTCAAGCTAAGCACTAGTACACACACACACCAGTGCTGAGACGGGCCGAGCCCGAACCGGGCGCTGGCTGTGTAATACTTACTGGAGTTCGGGCTTGGAGAGAGGGGAAGAATTTTCTTCCTTTTTCTTTTAATGTGATTTTATATAATTTAGCACACGAGACTTTTTTTACACTTTCTAGTTGTGAAAGAGAATTCTTCAGCAACTGGGTCAAATGGGGAGTAGGAATTCTGCAGGGCTATCCATTCCGGGCTTGGATAACAAAATACCATAGGCCATGAATTACAGGATTTCTGCCAAGGATAAGTTTTAAGAAGCATAGATAGTAGATAGCAAGCTGACGGAATTTTGCTCCCTACCTCAAAGGGGCAGCTCCCTGCTAATTCTATTGAGCAACATACGACATAGTTTGTTGTGCCTCCAGATGTCCCCCCCCCTCCCCCAAAAAACATTTCGGGAATAAATGAATGGTTAAAGGTAACTATAGAAATAGATAGACATCCCTTCTCCACTCCGCAGTTGAGAAAGACATCAGTTAATTGCATGGGTAGGAAAGAGTGGAAGTCTGGAAGACTTTTTTCAATGCTTAACAGGTTAATCATAGTTTTCGGGCCTCGTTCGAGCTGACATACTTCAGGCTCAGGATCTTGAAATTCAGCCCGAACTCAGCTCTGACACACACACACACAGTAACACTTCAGTTAATTTCTCACAGGTGTTTTTATCAAAAATTTTATGGCAATGAAGTCATAGTGGTAAGTATGAAAAATAAGAGAAATTTCCTGGAATTTTTTGGTACAGTATTGAAACATAAACAAAAATGCTACAATATTACTGCTAACATTTATTAATCTGAAAATAAGTGACATGGAACTCGTACGGGTATGGTGTCGTTGAGGGACTAGCCGGACCCCATGACGCGAAGGAGTACAGCATCATCTTCCACGGAAAGAAAATAGTCCATAGATTTTCAAATGAATTTTGACAGATGAAATCAAACCTTGCTAGTAAATGAGGACCTCTGGTCCATTTTGAAGACGGGCAACCACTGCACAAACAGTATTAGTTCCAATTTGAAAAAAAAAAAAGACACCACCAAATATTAAATACAAATCTTCAGTACAGAATGCCACCAACCACTCCGCATCACTGTGTGAATATGTGATGAAGCAGAAAAAAGATTGGAAATATGTTACGAGAAGCTAACTGAAGTACTGCTTCCTGGTATACAAGTTTCAAATAAAATTAAACCAAATATGACGGATCTTTACTTTCCAGTTTCAAAGATAACTTTTCAGAAATGTTATCTTCATTTATTACAGAAGAAAAATACATTTCAATACTTTAACCAACCTGGCTATACACTTTTGCATATAAAATATTTGATAAGTTTGAACTCTTTTTCCTATCTCAGGACTTACTCTGTGCACACTATGCACTAAGGAGAGGCACACAAAACTAAGCGTTCAGACTTTCAACTTCTTAATTTTCCTTTCACGTGATTTCAAATAATTTCAGTTGTCATGTTTGGCTTTCACTAAGTTGTTCAAGAGTATTTTCCAGCTGAGGAGAGTTATGTTTTCCTATTTAGTTTTCAAGCTACTCATACACAAACATTCCACGGAAAATGAACAAGGAAATCTAAAATCAGAACTTTGTCTGTTTAAATGTATGCAGCAGATTTTGTATAAGACAATTGGTATGGCAAAAGTTGTAAGTCTCCTTTGACTTCTATAATTTAACTAGCAGCCACTAACACTGCAACACTGTGGCATGGCAAATTTTGGCAATTCCTGTAAAAAGAATTACACCTTTTAATACAAGTGAAGAACTAGATATGAAATTTTTAATCGAAAGTAGTTCCCTATGTTTTGTACAGTTAGAATAAAGTTGATCATGCAAGTTTTTCAACATAATCTGTCCACACTGTTCAGACAGCTTTAGTAAATTCAATCAGACAAATGCTATATCACAGTTGCATTAAGTTACGAAATTAAAAAATGTACTCTTTAATTCAGAGACACATTACAATGCAACAACAGTTCAAGCATTAATTTCGTAAAGAAAGGGCTAACGATTGTTGGAGATGCAAATGTTATACAAATTACGAAGGCTAATTTCCTGAAAAGTTGCCCTGATTTCTGGTAATATTCAAGCTCTATGTGAATCGGCATTGGCAAAATATATTAATTATTCTATTTGAAATAAGAATTCAACACTACAGAATAACTCACTTCTTTATACTTCACTATTCACGAGACATGAACAGATTTCAACACGTGTGAAACTAAGATCTACTCATTAAACCTATAATTATTACTAAAACTAAATAAAACGTTTACTAAGAATTAACCTTACCTTAGAAATATAATAATACCTACCTTACAAAACTATACGTGTATCCAAATGGCAATAAACGGAACACTCACTCAATACAAACAAATGTGAACCAACAATGAAACGCAATGGCTGTTCAACCGATTGACTTGGCGACAGCACTAAGTTGTGCACGTGACTATTTCGCACCGTAGCCTGTCTTTTTCGTCAGATTCGACTCAGCTTACCACTAGCCGCTACTAAGTGACATACATTTAAATTTTCCAAACAGCACTTCTTTACTTGGCACATACAAGCCATTTGTTAGCCTTTTGGTAGGCATTCTTCGAGGAGGTAGCATATCAATTTAAATCACGCATAATTATACTTTCAATTACATTTGCCGACGCTGCACTCTGCGCCAGACGTAGACATTTCACTGAACCATAAAATGTGTTTCCATAATCACACACTTAAGAAAATCGTACATATCCTAATCCAACCCCTGTTGTTTGGTTCACATTGCACAACAGTACACACAATCTTTGACACAGACGCCGTCTGCAGTGCCGCGATGCGGCGTGGGACATATTTCGAACGCAGATTTTGAGTTCGCACGGCACACTTCCCCTTTTAGACGCTATACCTGAACTGCTGGCCCTTCTGTTGGCCGCCTGGACATTTTATTGACGGTTCGGCAGCGGCAACATAGTGCTGGGCCAGCAAGACTGTTTTTGCTGGGTAATCTACATATTTACCGAAATGTCACCCCTGTCGGTATTACCATATCACTTGTCTGAAAATGAAAATATCAAAATTACCTGTTACTGTAAAGCATTACTTCTACACAGTGCTTACGCGTTCCACTTCTGCCTGCTTTACAAGAGCACTAAAAAAACTGCAGAAATTTCACAATTATTTCTGTCTAAAACACCGTTGATCGAATGAGGCGACGACGTTATTGTGGTGGATTGAATGCCGTGCGAAACTATGTGGATTTCTTTCCTATCTTCCTTCTTAATTGCACATGGAATTATATGACCTGCATTAAGAATCTCTTCCTCTGCTTTGATGCATCGTGCATTTTTTGTAGCTTCCACAAATTTCATTATCTCAAGGATTGAGAGTGTTAAACCAGTCATTCCTACATACGACTTCAAGGAACACTTGCGACGTTATCCGTACTATAGCGTCTAGAAGGGAAAGTGTGCCGAGCGCCTAGCGTACGTAATGATTGGCGTGGATACCGAAATTTGTCCCCTTCGTAGATGGCGCTTCGATCGCCTTCCTTCCCTCTTTCTTACTGTGATGGGAGCGGGAAACTAAATTCGTGTTGCTTACTGTGAAAAGAACGGTAATTTAGACGAAAACGTGTTATGTTTTAGGTTTTAGAAGGAATGTGGATTACCTAAATATTGTATATAAGTTATACTTAGCTCATTATGCGGAAGAGAAATAACCATAGTTTTGTGCCAGGTTGCAATACTCAGTACAAAAACAGTAAGCCGTCACTCTTTGGAATACCCAAAAATGATAAACTTTTACAGCAGTGGCAAAGATTGATTCCCGGTGCAGATGTGCAGATAAAAACTTACGACAAATTTAGTGCTGTATGTGAACTGCACTTTGAGAGATTTGTGGTTCGAAATTTTGTGCATAAAATAAATGAGGAGACTGTGTTAATACCCAGAGATCGGCCCATCTTGACACCAGATGCAATTCCAACAATATTTCCAAACCTTCCCCATTATTTGTCAAAAACTCTGGCAAAATACAGGAAAGTTAGGGAAACCGATGATAAGCCTGATGGTAATTTAAATAGCTTGGAATTCACTTCCCAAAGAGTTACACGGAACTGCCTTCTGAATATCACAGCCTTCAGTATTTGGGGTAAGCAAATTCCTGCAAATAATTCAAAGTGCATAATTTTCCATGTTCATTCATTCAAATGTGAATTGTCAAATTCATTGACAACAGAAAAACTGGTTGTTGTTACCAAAAGTTAACCAGAGGTTACCTGTAAAGTGTATTTACGTGGAATAAAAATTAACTCAGTTTCTAATATTACTTCTAAAGATGAATCAAAATCCATTATTCGAGACACTGATAGGCTAACAGTATGTCATGGCACAGGCTCCATTTCAGAATTTGAAAATAACATGAAGTACCTTGAAAGTGGAGTTATTTTTTAGAATAATTTGTACAGCAAAAATTGTGTAACGAAAGGAACAACAAAGACTTGCCTCAGATGTAAGTATCTGCAGGGCTTACTTTTGCACAAAATAGCTTATCATAGAAGAAAGGCTACATTTAAAAATAAGTATCAAAATACAGTTCGGAAAATCAACAGGCTGAAGAAACTAGTTATTTCGCTCTCTAATTAAACTTAAAAAAAAAAAAAATAAAAAAAAAAAAGGAATTTTACAGAACTTTCCATTAATGAAAAAATAGCAGAATTACGCATTAAGCAGCAGCAAATGGTTATTCATTGTTATAAGGCAGCAAAAAAGAAATCTGCAAGAGGTATGTCATATACCAAAGAATGGTTACTTGAATGCTTACTAATGCACATAAAAAGTCCAAAATTGTACGAGCACATACGGAAACACAAAATCATGATCCTACCTAATAGAACAACTATTAGAAAGTATATTTCAAATTACAACAGCAGTTTTGGATTCAATGCACTGACGTTTGAAACTATTTCAAAGAAAACAAGTGAAATGGAGCTCTTTGCAAGACATGGTGGTATATTAATAGATGAAGTGAAGCTTACAGAAAAACTGCATGCAAAATCATCTGGTGAAATATTAGGGTTTGTTCATATTGGGCCATACACTTCAAAAACTGTTAAGTATACCCCATGTAATCACGGACTGGTAATGGTGTTTCAGCCATTAAATGGAGATTGGACCCAAATAATTGGTGTTTTTGCCACAAGTAACAATATAAGTGGAACTTTGCTAGCAAAATTAATTATTAAAGCTGTTATTCTCACTGAAAATGCAGGTCTGTTTGTTAATTTCATTACGTGTGATGGGGCTTCTTGGACCAGGAATATGTGGAAGACATTTGGTATATCAGCAGACTGTTCTGGAACTAAATACAGCATTATGCATCCTACAGATTGTTCTAGTTTACATTTCATATCAGATTTTCGCCAGTCAAAGCGAGCCTTGCTTCATCGTAGCTCAGCTATTTAGAGTCAGGTCGATGCTTAGCAAATTCCCAGTTATACAGGTAAACACTGGGGAAGAAATATTTCTTCTTATTATACGTGGGAAATATATCTCTATAAGCAATCTGAAATCGCATATTTACTGTTACGTAACTGAAATCAAACGATCGTCCATGGAATGGAAACATGTCACCTCCCCAACAAGGAAGACGTGAAAAGTCCAACTGTCTCTGTCTGCGGGAGTGGTCATGATGACTGTGAATCTGTTGTTTACACAGAATTTCTGTCAAAAGAGACAACCATCAAGTGACTCATATTGCCAAACACCATTAAATTTGCGAAATTCAATTAAGGACAGATGCCGGGGTAAGTTGAGCGAAGGTGTCACACTGATGTCCAAGAACATTACACAGCACGGAAAACTAAGGGAATTGCTGCATTAATTCAAGTCGGAATTGTGGCAGCATCCACCTTATAGCCCCAACTTATCCCCATGCGGCTACCATTTGTTCGGTAAAATGAAACAGGAGCTTAGTGGACAATGATTCCCAACGGATGAGGCTGTGAAAAGTGCGGTCCTTAACTAGTTGCACCAAACTGGACTTTTCTTGTACAGGTATGGGAAAGTTAATCGCACGTTCCGATAAATGTTTACAGTCCTTAGGCGACTATGTCGAAAAATGAATTAATGTTGTAAACCAACATACATCCCCTGAGTATATCCTTGATTTTTTTATTCAACAGTGTAACTAACTTTTTGATCCACCTCATATTATTAAAGCACTTTGCTACAATTCAGAAATTAATTTTTTAGTTTGTTTTAAAAATTAGCATAAATACTACATTTGGATAAAGTATCAACTTACCTATTGACTATGAATTTGTCTTGTATCTTCAAGCGGAACAAAGTAAAAAATACTATTAAAAATAAACAAATGGGTCCATTCTTTTACATAAATGTACCTCAAATGTCTGTTTCAAATAGTTTGAAAGAAGGAAGTCATCACAAGCTAAACAGTATTCAGCTTCAGATTGTTACCCAAACTTCCTTTATGTGATAGCATCTGCAACAAAGTTATAGATACACACAACAAAATAAAAAAAAGAATTCTTGCTAACCAATGGCAGAAATTAAGACATCTGTTTCAAATAGTTTGAATCATCACAAGTTACATCAAAATTATCTCAGCTTTAGATCCTCCAGTGTGTGTTACCATCTGAATATTTTATGTATGAGTTATGTCAATTATTTTCTTTACCTAAAATCTACTCTTGTAATGTTCATACCTGTGATCTACTTTTTTATAAAACATATTTGATATCACTTTTTAGATTAGACAACATTTTAACAGTATAAATAAATATTTCCCACACATTTCTAAAGGAATTAAGCAGAATTGGTTAGTAGTTTTTCATAACACTAGGGAATTTATACATTTTACTAACATTCTTTACTAGAAGCCAAATTTGCTCATTATAGTAAAATTAAATTTTTACTTTCAATATACCTACTATAAATGTCAAGCTAAGCACTAGTACACACACACACCAGTGCTGAGACAGGGCCGAGCCCGAACTGGGCGCTGGCTGTGTAATACTTACTGGAGTTCGGGCTTGGAGAGAGGGGAAGAATTTTCTTCCTTTTTCTTTTAATGTGATTTTATATAATTTAGCACACGAGACTTTTTTTTACACTTTCTAGTTGTGAAAGAGAATTCTTCAGCAACTGGGTCAAATGGGGAGTAGGAATTCTGCAGGGCTATCCATTCCGGGCTTGGATAACAAAATACCATAGGCCATGAATTACAGGATTTCTGCCAAGGATAAGTTTTAAGAAGCATAGATAGTAGATAGCAAGCTGACGGAATTTTGCTCCCTACCTCAAAGGGGCAGCTCCCTGCTAATTCTATTGAGCAACATACGACATAGTTTGTTGTGCCTCCAGATGTCCCCCCTCCCCCAAAAAAACATTTCGGGAATAAATGAATGGTTAAAGGTAACTATAGAAATAGATAGACATCCCTTCTCCACTCCGCAGTTGAGAAAGACATCAGTTAATTGCATGGGTAGGAAAGAGTGGAAGTCTGGAAGACTTTTTTCAATGCTTAACAGGTTAATCATAGTTTTCGGGCTCGTTCGAGCTGACATACTTCAGGCTCAGGATCTTGAAATTCAGCCCGAACTCAGCTCTGACACACACACACACAGTAACACTTCAGTTAATTTCTCACAGGTGTTTTTATCAAAAATTTTATGGCAATGAAGTCATAGTGGTAAGTATGAAAAATAAGAGAAATTTCCTGGAATTTTTTTGGTACAGTATTGAAACATAAACAAAAATGCTACAATATTACTGCTAACATTTATTAATCTGAAAATAAGTGACATGGAACTCGTACGGGTATGGTGTCGTTGAGGGACTAGCCGGACCCCATGACGCGAAGGAGTACAGCATCATCTTCCACGGAAAGAAAATAGTCCATAGATTTTCAAATGAATTTTGACAGATGAAATCAAACCTGCTAGTAAATGAGGACCTCTGGTCCATTTTGAAGACGGGCAACCACTGCACAAACAGTATTAGTTCCAATTTGAAAAAAAAAAAAGACACCACCAAATATTAAATACAAATCTTCAGTACAGAATGCCACCAACCACTCCGCATCACTGTGTGAATATGTGATGAAGCAGAAAAAAGATTGGAAATATGTTACGAGAAGCTAACTGAAGTACTGCTTCCTGGTATACAAGTTTCAAATAAAATTAAACCAAATATGACGGATCTTTACTTTCAGTTTCAAAGATAACTTTTCAGAAATGTTATCTTCATTTATTACAGAAGAAAAATACATTTCAATACTTTAACCAACCTGGCTATACACTTTTGCATATAAAATATTTGATAAGTTTGAACTCTTTTTCCTATCTCAGGACTTACTCTGTGCACACTATGCACTAAGGAGAGGCACACAAAACTAAGCGTTCAGACTTTCAACTTCTTAATTTTCCTTTCACGTGATTTCAAATAATTTCAGTTGTCATGTTTGGCTTTCACTAAGTTGTTCAAGAGTATTTTCCAGCTGAGGAGAGTTATGTTTTCCTATTTAGTTTTCAAGCTACTCATACACAAACATTCCACGGAAAATGAACAAGGAAATCTAAAATCAGAACTTTGTCTGTTTAAATGTATGCAGCAGATTTTGTATAAGACAATTGGTATGGCAAAAGTTGTAAGTCTCCTTTTGACTTCTATAATTTAACTAGCAGCCACTAACACTGCAACACTGTGGCATGGCAAATTTTGGCAATTCCTGTAAAAAGAATTACACCTTTTAATACAAGTGAAGAACTAGATATGAAATTTTTAATCGAAAGTAGTTCCCTATGTTTTGTACAGTTAGAATAAAGTTGACCATGCAAGTTTTTCAACATAATCTGTCCACACTGTTCAGACAGCTTTAGTAAATTCAATCAGACAAATGCTATATCACAGTTGCATTAAGTTACGAAATTAAAAAATGTACTCTTTAATTCAGAGACACATTACAATGCAACAACAGTTCAAGCATTAATTTCGTAAAGAAAGGGCTAACGATTGTTGGAGATGCAAATGTTATACAAATTACGAAGGCTAATTTCCTGAAAAGTTGCCCTGATTTCTGGTAATATTCAAGCTCTATGTGAATCGGCATTGGCAAAATATATTAATTATTCTATTTGAAATAAGAATTCAACACTACAGAATAACTCACTTCTTTATACTTCACTATTCACGAGACATGAACAGATTTCAACACGTGTGAAACTAAGATCTACTCATTAAACCTATAATTATTACTAAAACTAAATAAAACGTTTACTAAGAATTAACCTTACCTTAGAAATATAATAATACCTACCTTACAAAACTATACGTGTATCCAAATGGCAATAAACGGAACACTCACTCAATACAAACAAATGTGAACCAACAATGAAACGCAATGGCTGTTCAACCGATTGACTTGGCGACAGCACTAAGTTGTGCACGTGACTATTTCGCACCGTAGCCTGTCTTTTTCGTCAGATTCGACTCAGCTTACCACTAGCCGCTACTAAGTGACATACATTTAAATTTTCCAAACAGCACTTCTTTACTTGGCACATACAAGCCATTTGTTAGCCTTTTGGTAGGCATTCTTCGAGGAGGTAGCATATCAATTTAAATCACGCATAATTATACTTTCAATTACATTTGCCGACGCTGCACTCTGCGCCAGACGTAGACATTTCACTGAACCATAAAATGTGTTTCCATAATCACACACTTAAGAAAATCGTACATATCCTAATCCAACCCCTGTTGTTTGGTTCACATTGCACAACTGTACACACAATCTTTGACACAGACGCCGTCTGCAGCGCCGCGATGCGGCGTGGGACATATTTCGAACGCAGATTTTGAGTTCGCACGGCACACTTCCCCTTTTAGACGCTATATCCGTACTAAAAGAAGTTTGTTTACATTTGCGCAACGCCTCCTATAGTTAATTGAGGTTGCCAATAGAAAACACCAAACACGCCATAGAAAAAGCATGCTAAAAATACGCCTTAGTTTTCTCATGGGTGGTTATTTTTGCATTCCGTTCTTATTTTTTTATTCATCATGATGACTAACGTTGGTTTCATAAAAAAAAAAAAATATTTCGTGTACTAAATGAAAACTATAACTGAGATACAAATTTTGAAGATGACAATCCGATTTCAAAATTTGTATTATGTGGCGTAATCCCGTATTTCTTTTATGATATAACTGAGATGTTGAAAAAGAACTAAAAAAAATGAACGATCTTACCGCTATATACGTTGGGAGACTGATAAAAATTATACTTTCGTATTTACAGTAAGTATTTTAATTCGTACTGAGAAATATATAGCAAAACATAATTAAAGAAGAAAAGCAGCTATATTTATTGCCATTCGTGATTCCTTATTATTTCAAGGGTGGGTAGCGAACAATATCTTTCACACCATGATATGCATGTTTTTCTATCTCGTACGACATCGTTAACGAGACTATACAAATTACATTGAGGCATTATAAAATACAACAGACCAATTCAACGACAACATGGAATTTTAATACTATCGAAGGGTAATATGGACGGACAACTTAATATTTACTGAGCGTTGCCAGATCAAAAACAGTAGATTGTTCGCGGAGCTGTTCTAGTGTTCCGCTGTAAACAACAAGTGCCATTTCAGTGCCGGTCGCCAATTGGTGGGTGCCGGTTTTATTGCTGCCAATGAGAAAACTCGATACATGTGGATATCGCTGTCGCGAGACGCTAGTCCTTTACCAATATGCGGTCAAGGAAGTTAGACTAATATTTCTTGTGAAGAAAGAAATAAGGGATTACGCCATATAATACAAATTTTGAAGATCACAATCCGATTTTTGGCGTAAATCTAACGGTTGTAACGTATTGGTTTCAAATGGATTATATTCAAATTGATCGGAAACTTGAAACTTGGTCGTTCTGGGTGGTGTAGTGGTTAGCATACCCGGGAGTTTTTCTAGGAGACGCGGATTCGAGTCCCGCTCCAGGACGATGAAAATTTTCAAGTTTTCGAATATTATCTGACTTACCATCCTTGTCACATTTACGCCAAAAATCGGATTGTCATCTTCAAAATTTGTATTTCTTGTGACGTTACATTTTTTAATTGGAGGTCTGACGACCACCGTGAACATCTCAATGGCCTAGCAGCAGTCCCCATCCTTAATTTAGGGTAACTGGCAGCAGGGAAAGAAGAGAACCACTGCCGTAAAACAAACACAACGGCAATGCCTCAACTGGATTCAAACTCGGACGAATTGTCATAAACATCGCTTAGACCACTGCGCCAGCAGAGAGTTCTGTCCTGGGTTTCTTAGCTGTGAAGCCGCAAAATATGGGAATTTGACGTTGTTTACACGATACCCTTGTAGTTTCAACTGAGTGTGTTTTGGTTTCAAAATGGATTTATTAAGGTAGTTCCACTTAAAATCTCTGCTTTATGTTTCCCATGGTAAAACTTCTTTACATATTTTCTTCTCAATTAATGTATTCGCAAGGATGAAAATTGCACATCGATAAAACTAACTTTAAGTTACAGCATGGGATACTTAATACTTGCTAAAACATAAGCATAATTGTATTAAAAATCAATCGTTTTTCTTTGAGCAATGTTCAGACCTGTTAATAGATGGCGTGACATGTACATTGATGACGTCAGTAAACAAGCAAATGTTGGATTGCTTAATTATGGTCATGTTTTAGAAAGTATTCAGTATCCCATGCTATAACTAAAAGTTAGTTTTATCAATGTGCAAAAATTTCATCCTTGGGAATACATTAATTGCAAAGAAAATATGTAAAGGAGTTTTACCATTGGAAACCTAAGGCCGGGATTTTGGGTGGAACCACTTTAATGAGGTGAAATAAAACCACGACAATATGTACAAATTAAGATCAACAATGCACTATGTGCAAACGAAAATTAGTGTGACGGAATTCCTCTTTCATTTTTAGAATTGCGTGGTTTTTCGTAGCAGAAATTGTGTTAATATCAAACTTGAATGAATTATACTTCATGTACGAATGAAGCTTTCATTTTTAACATTATGTTTTGTTTCAAATTCGCACGAGTGTGAGAAATGCAGCATTTATGAGAAATTCCTGCATTTTCTTACACATTGGCAAGCAAGTCATGATGCAAAATTAGGAACATTTGCGACGTAAGAATGTAATTCGGCCAACTCAAAATACATTGCAATAGCCTTGGAAGCTACCACCTTCCTCACACTTTAATGGCCGTCGCTTGCGGTTACTGGCTTCACGCAAAATGATACTGAGGAGAGCCGAGAGCATCTTCACATATCTTGTTTTTACCTTCTTGTGCACAGTGTACAACTATATCTGGTCAAAGACCCATCTCGGACGAATGAGAAGCCAGCATATAAACTACTGTGCCTCCGAGGCGGCGATGCAATAGACTGAAACCCCCTGTAAATATATTAAAAATGTAGAGCAACCGACGAAAATGGGCTCAGTGTCAAGGGAGAATACCTGTATGCTATGTTTTCCAAAGTTATGTTAATGTCGCTAACACAAGTTTGTGATTTTTGTGCCATTTATTTGGAGAACGGGTGAGAGAAGGTAAGGGCTTAGGGACTTCAAAGAGGCTTAAATAGAGGGATTAACTCTGTTATTGGTTTGCAGGAGATATATTCACAAACATTTAGGAATATTATCAGCATGGGCATCTACATTATATGTAAATACGTCGTCGAAGTCGTGACGTCACGGAATGGCGAGTGAGCATAAACACACGTTCTTTACATGTTAACTAACGTCAGTTTTATCGTTGGTGACTGTCGATGGTTCTGTAAAATTGATTTTAAAAGGTAAAACTGAATATATTAGATATGATTTTATGTTTTGCAGCATACTTTTATCACCTGACTGCTAAAAATCAGTGTTCTTTTTATAGATATCCGAGAAACAAATATACACATGCCCTATGGACTAAAATGTCGGCAAATGTGTGGTAAAACATGCCCTATGGACTAAAATGCCGGCATATGTGTAGTTTAGCGTCCTAAACTATTTGGCTACGTATTTGAAAAAAAAAATGAGATACACATATGTTAAAGTATGTAATTTGATGGCAAATAGTGAAAAAATTTCACCTTTAAAAATCATTTTAATGATTTTTAGCGTAAAACTTACTCTAAGATCAGATCAGATCAGATCATATGTAGAAGATTTTAGGAAGGGAGTGTCTGACCCCAGGTCTTGAACAACATTTAGAAATAGGAAGCTAGGAGATTTGGGCTAGAGTGCCCGATAGGAAAGTGACACGGAAGCGAGGTAAAAAGGGGGAGGGAGACGCCGTTATTTATTACCGGGGGGCCAGTACGCGGGGTCCGACGGCTTAACGTGCCCATCCGACGCACGGCGGGTATTTAGTGGTTCGAACTTGCCCAGGATCGAACCTGAGGTCATCCCTATGGCAGTCACGAACACTGACCGCTAGGTCAGCCGCGGCCCAACTTATTTTTTTTTGATTGGAGGTTTCTTTTTTTTTTTTTTTTCGATTGGAGGTTTAACGACCACCATGAGCAACTCAATGGGCTATAAGCAGTCGCCCGTCCCTAAATTAGGGTCACTGGTTCCAGGGAAGGGAGAGAGCCAGTGCCGTAAGACAAACACAACATCCATGCCTCACCGGGATTCGAACCCGGACCCCTTTCGGGCGAATGATCAGAGGCCAACGCCTTAGACCACTGCGCCACCGGGGCGGCTGATTGGAGGTTTAACGACCACCGTGAGCAACTCAATGGGCTATAAGCAGTCGCCCGTCCCTAATTTAGGGTCACTGGTTCCAGGGAAGGGAGAGAGCCAGTGCCGTAAGACAAACACAACATCCATGCCTCACCGGGATTCGAACCCGGACCCCGTTCGGACGAATGATCAGAAGCCATCGCTTAGACCACTGCGCCACCGGGGCGGCGCAATTGAATTAGAGATACCTGTCTAGTAACGTGTAGCACCACCTTTCGCCCTGATGACGGCGACGATTCGTCTCGGCATGGACTCGACAAGACATCGGAAGCGTTGGGAAGCCATACGGACCCACGACCCCTGAACAAGCTCCCACAGTTCACGAAGATTAAATGGAGGAGGTCAGTGCCTCGACCATCTCTCTCTCGATGGCATCCCAGATGTGATCGATGGGATTGAGGTCAGGTGACCTAGCTGGTCAAGGAAGCGAGGTCACGTCTGTGGAATGTTCATCCAACCATTCGGGAGCGATGGCACGGTGCATTGCCTTGTTGCAGGATGAGGTCCCCAGTGGGATGTTGAAGACGCACAAACGGGAGCAAATGTTCGTCCATGATATCCAGTGACGACCTGTGAGGGACGATGTTACACGCACCAGGGTTCCCACGTAAACAGTCCCCAGACGAGAATGCCACCCCCACCAGCTTGAAGAGTACCCTGCTAGCGAGAAGGATCCATCGCTTCATGTGGTTTGCGCCGTGCTCGTATCCTGCCATCCGCATGTACCAACGTGAATCTCGACTCATCGGTCCAGGCAACATTTTTTCACATGTCTAGGGTCCAGTGGCGATGTTCCCATGCCCATGCTAATCTTTGCACCCTGTGATGTGCTGGAAGCAGCGGTACCCTCGCGGGACGATGGCTTCTGTACCCCTTAGCGAGGAGATGGTTCCGGATGGTATGGCTGCTTACACGTTTTTGTGCACCAGCGTTAAATTGCCGAGTGATTTCTTGCACTGTGGCCCGTCTATCCGCGGTTACAATGCGAGCTAGCCGACGATGACCCAGCTCATCCACACGCTGTCGTCCACGGCAGTTGGTCTTTGCAGGGATGGTTTTACCGGATTCAATGTACTCACCGTGCACCCGTGACACAGTGGTTCGTGAAAATCCCAGTGCCTTTTTTTTTTTGATTGGAGGTTTAACGAGCACCGTGAGCAACTCAATGGGCTATAAGCAGTCGCCAGTCCCTAATTTAGGGTCACTGGCTCCAGGGAAGGGAGAGAGCCAGTGCCGTAAGGACAAACACAACATCCATGCCTGACCGGGATTCGAACCCGGACCCATTACGGACGAATGATCAGAGGCCAACGCCTTAGACCACTGCGCCACCGGGGCGGCATCCCAGTGCCTGCACGACTTCCGAGATAGAGTGACCCATTCATCGGGCCCTGACAATTTGCCCACGATCAAATGCGCTTAGATCCTTCGTCTTATCTATACTGCGTCAGACTCTTACTGATTCCCGTCGCATTACTCCTCATATTGCCGGATCACTGCATACCTCATGCCGTTTCCGTTTACAGCGCCGCCCACAGCGCCACATTTGCATAACGACGGTTGTCTGTAATTAAATTGCTTTTCAGTGTATGCTTTTTCATACTAAATAAATAGGAACACTGATGTGCGCTTAAAGATATTTTGCAAACTGGCAATTTTGTGTGGTATAGGTGTACTAATAAATTTCTGGAACACTGAAAAATCATGGGTTATCAGTTCAAATATGACACGTCTAAAACTGAAAGAAGTAAGATAAAATAATTTATGAAACCTTAAGCACAAACAGCAGACAGTACTTCGATGCTATATACATGTATCTCATCTATCCTAGAAGCATGAATTTGACCACGTATTTCCTCGTTGTGCGGTCATAATAAAATGACTGGATGTGAGATAATTTGAAGTTAATTCACCGCATTGAATTAACTTCAAATTATCAGAAAAAAAATGAAGAAATTGCAAATTATGAGCACATTTCACCAATCACATTGAAACGTTATGGGAATCATGGAGGAAGACATTTGCTTATGCCCAGCGCCATCTCGTGACATCACTCTTCGACGACTTATTGGACATGCATTCTGTTTTCTCAATGACAATGTAACCAGTCCCTGGAGCATGCTTAAAGAGCTGGAAAATCATGAGACTGAATCATTACAAACGGGAAATTTGTAATGATTCAGTCTCAGGTTTCCTGAGAATCCTATCACGGCCATTTGGGACGGTGCACAGCAATGCCTGGATCAGGCCCTGATTACCGACTAAGCCAGCAAAGGCACGGGCCTAGGGCTCCCAAAATCCCAGTATTTTCTTCCGAACTTTTTTTTGTTGTTGTTTGGTTATATTTTTTACTTTTTAGGTTTTTCGAGAATGTATATCACAAACCTAGAATAAATCCGTACTGAGTAATGTAAGTTACCGTAAACACCCGCAAACGCAAAAATCAGCATGTGCCATGAAACAAAAATGGCCGCCATTGGAGTTACGAAAAAAATTACAAATGTTCTTTTTGAACTCTACATTCATATAGGTAACCACAAACAAAACAAAATTATTTTTTTCTAAAATGGTCAAGCAACCTCTGTTGGATCACTTGACATGGAATTACCCCATTACCATATGATTTCGAACTAACATTTTTTTTTTTTTTTTTTGATTGGAGGTTTAACGACCACCGTGAGCAACTCAATGGGCTATAAGCATTCGCCCGTCCCTAATTTAGGGTCACTGGTTCCAGGGAAGGGAGAGAACCAGTGCCGTAAGACAAACACAACATCCATGCCTCACCGGGATTCAAACCCGGACCCCAGACGGACGAATGATCAGAGGCCAGCGCCTTAGACCACTGCGCCACCGGGGCGGCACTAACATTCTCATCAGGTAGCCAATGTACCAACAAGTGGTTGCATCGACATACGTCGGTATGTTTATGAAAAGGGTTGGTGTAAAACCACACGCGGGATAGAAAAACTTCTCTGCTGGCATCCATAATCTTCGTTTGAAAACAAAATAGGAATAGCGGGGGGGGGGGTATTGCTCAATACAACGATAGTCCATGTGAAATCCGTATACGTAGGTTTAGCAGAGAGAGAAAACTGAAAAGAGTAAACAAAAAAGACATCGGAAAGTGCAGTACCAAGCCGCCATCCATTCGTAGAAGTAAGATCGGAAGAAGATGAAGTTCCACCTTCAAAAATTCTTTAAAAAAACAACCGAGAACCGGTCCAACATGAGACCAATAGATATATTCATGGATGAAGTAGATAGTAATTGTGGACAAAAAAAACCAAAAAACTCCAGGTAAGCGTGTGAAGTCGTCGCATAACGGATTCTCAGGCAAAAGTGTAGGGTAATTAAATTTTCAGTAAATAAGCCAGCAACATATTGAATATTACATAATAAAATTGTAGGCAGAAAACTGTCCTGAAAAATATAGAGAAGTACTATTGAGAATGGGATTATCACTTTACTGTAGTGGCCCCGCAATGCTTACTGTGCCTAGGGCCCCATAAATCCTTTACCGGGCCCTGGCCTGGATAACCACGTTCCATACCCCGGTACATTGACAGACTTCCATAATATGTTGCCTGCAATATGGGATGATCCGCCCCAGACACTTATCAATGATATCATTGCAAACATTCCGTGTAGATGCCAAGACGTTCTTCGACGCGGAGGTGGTGGTACATGGTACCAAAATCCAGAGGTATGGACATTCTCCGAACTTACCATCTTGTCTACATTGCAGTGCTACTTTGTTGTGTGCAGAAATTGCACAATAAATTGTTTTTTGTAAATGAACTCTTCATCATGTGCTATCTTGCGGTTTGCTTCATGTTAGGGGTTAAACGTCCCAGGTAAGTTGGGACGCTTGGCGTTGATCAGCAAAAAATAGCGGGCAGAGTTTTAGGCATTCAGCATCAGAATATGAGAGAACGATATTTGAGCCCTAAGGAATGGATGGAGGTCTGTTTTTTAAAGAGCTAATGAGACCTCAGAGAAAGAATCAATTTAAGTTTCCACATTTAGATGAACTGCATAGAAGCCGAAATTATTGAGTAATTATTTAAATTCCATCAGTAAGTTTAAAAGACACTCAAGAAATGCTTGTAGCGTAGTAAATACGTTTATTTTTTGTGGCGAAATACGCATAAAGATTTGACAAGCTTTCACTCTCCACTGGGAGGCTTTTTCAAGGCAATGGTAGACATAAATGTATTTTAACCAAGGAGGTTATATTACTGGAAACACCACTGGCTCTGCCGCCATAGGTCACAGCTAATCTGTGGTGTGACGTCACAAGCAGGCAAAAATGAACTAAATTATACCGTTGATGAAACAGTAAGCTTGTGTATCATTGATAAAGATTATTGAATTGCTCATTTTATTTGTTTATACGCTTAGAAGCTTTTGTTCCATTGGTTTCCAAGCAGCTTCTCTTCTGCGGCTGCGTCGTGCCTGCTCATGACGTCATTTGCAGCACAGACGGTGACTTGTGGCGGCCAATGCTGCGTGGATAGGAATGGTGTCTCCAGTAATATAACATCCTTGATTTTAACACGCTTAAGTCTACGTAAATGTATTTTATGTGGATTAAGCATGTTTCTTTTAGACATAAACATATTTTACTAAGCTTAAGGTGGTTCCACCTAAAATCTCTGCATTGTGTTTCCAATGGTGAAATTTTTTTACATATTTTCTTCGCAATTAATGTAATCCGAGGGATGAAAATTTGCACATTGATAAAATTAGCTTTAAATTATAGCATGGGATACTTAATACTTGCTAAAACATAACCATAATTATATTAAAAATCAATCGTTTATCTTTGAGTAATGTTCAGAGCTGTTAATAGATGGCGCGACCTGTGCATTGATGACGTCAGTAGACAAGCAAATGTTGGATTGCTTAATTATGGTTATGTTTTAGCAAGTATTAAGCATCCCATGCTTATACTTAAAGTTAGTTTTATCGATGTGCAAATTTTCATCCTTGGGAATACATTAATTACGAAGAAAATATGTAAAGAAGTTTTACCATTAGGAACATAAGGCAGAGATTGCCGCCCCGGTGGCGCAGTGGTCTAAGGCGTTGGCCTCTGGTCATTCGTCCGAAAGGGTCCGGGTTCGAATCCCGGTGAGGCATGGATGTTGTGTCTGTCTTACGGCACTGGCTCTCTCCCTTCCCTGGAACCAGTGACCCTAAATTAGGGACGGGCGAATGCTTATAGCCCATTGAGTTGCTCACGGTGGTCGTTAAACCTTCAATAAAAAAAAAAAAAAAAAAAAAAAAAAAGGCAGAGATTTTAGGTGGAACCTCCTTAACTCCATATAAATGTATTTTATGTACACCGCTGTCTTGAAAAAGTCTTCCAGTGGAAAGCGAAAGCGTGGAAAATCTTTTTGTGTATTACACCACAAAAATAAATGGATTTACTACGCTATAAAAGTTCTTTGAGTAAACATGGTTTGGTGTATTTAAAATAATGTTAAAAAAGACACTTGGTGTTTCATTACAAGATACACCGAAGAGACAAAACATTATGACTATCTGCCTAATATGATGCTGGTTCTCAACGTGTTGCCAAAACAGATCTCTAAGGTTCAGCCACCGCAGATTGGATTTGCTGCTCCGTCACAAACCACAAATGCTTGATGGGATTGATGTATGTGGATTTTGGAGGCCAGGAAAATGACTACATGTCTTCTCCACGTTCTGCAAACCATTCTTGAACAGTCTGGGAAGTGTAACAAGACGCGTTATCTTGTTGAAAGAAGGCAATCTGGGAAGTGCAACAAGACGCATTATCTTGTTGAAAGAAGGTAGTCTGGGAAGTGATTAATTTGTCAGTTCGTAAGGGCCAGGTTTGGCCAAAGAGCGCCAGAAACAGAACCATCAGAGTAAGAGTTTAAAAAAAGTGGTGTGATTGGTGTGATTGTTAAGAGAAGGTTGATTTGGTAAAAAAAAAAAAGGAAGAGAGAGAATGACGAAAAAGTGTAAAACCTATATAAGGTTAAATAGTCTTTGTTTTTAAAAACAAAAAAATTGTGAAAGTGACGAAGTGTTCACATAAGAGCTTCTGAAGCGTAGCTGCGCCGTCGTCCAGCAAATGCGAATGAAAATAGTGAAACCGATGATGACGAAAATTAAAACAACTGCATAAAACATGGGCGACAGTGAGAAGCAATCGCACGTCTCACACGTCGGGCAGTGTCGCCACAAAGCAAACAGTGATGAGTGAAACGACAATGCCTAATGCGAAGACGTGCAAGAACAACTTCGTCCCTACAGTTCCGGCGACACGATTTCCAGATTCCAAAGATAGGTTTAATACGGTGCAGTTTATTCCCCATCTGTTGGTCTCATAGACCCTGCCACGTTCGCCTGATATGATCACGAACAAGAAAACTTAAATCCCGGTGAAACAATGGCAAGGGTGTGACGACCAAAAGCGAATCTGGAGGCAGCATCAACAGACTCGTACCCTGGGATTCCAACATGCCCAAGATACCAGCTGCGAGCGAAGTAGTCTTCGTACGGTAAAAAGAAGTGGGTTGCCAATGAAATCCCAGGATTACATAAATTGCACAACACTGAACGAATCCGTGTACACAATAGCACGCTGATGAGAGCTCGACTGTACGTGAACAAGCGCAAGATACAAAGCATGCATCTCCGCCAAAAACACCGTGGCCTCGGAAGAAATTCGGGCAACAGAAACTTTATCAACTCAGACGGCGGCGGATCCCACAATACCAACAGTCTTACATCCATCGGTGAAAACAGGAATACAGCCTGCATTGACGCAACGGTGATCAGCGAAGAGCTGTTGGTACACTGACGCAGAGGTTGAGGTTTATCATAAGATGTAAAGCTGGGTGCCATGGACAATCCTCAAAGCCCTTGGTCTCTCCAACAAGTGACAAGTCGAGCCGTGAATCACGAGCTACGGCCGCCATACGAATACCGAAGGTTGGAATGCACGAGGGCCGGTTCTCAAATGAACGAGCATGCTGGGGATAAAAAACTGCATCGTACAAAGGATGGTCTGGGAGAGATAGGAGTTTCAAGTAAAATTGAAGAGACAGCTGCAGACGGTGTAAATGAAGCGATGGTTCATTCGAGCCGACATAAAGGCTAAGAATGGGTGGCGTACGAAATGCTCCCGTACAAATATGCAGCGCTGATAGTGGATGGTATCCAACGGCCGCAGAACGGAAGGACGTGTAGAGCCATACACTATACAGTCATAATCCAGTTTAGACCGAATAAGAAAATGGTAAATACGGAATAAAGAAATCCTGCCTGCACCTCAGGAGATTGGCAAAGCTCTCAGACAGCAGGTCTTTAGCCGTCGGACAGGTGAACGAAACGAGAGTGCATGGCTAACGGTCAAAACCGGTACGGCTGCACGGTCTAAATGGAGCTCTGGGTTAGAGTGGAGGCTACGCCTCCAGCAGAAATGGACACACGCTGTCTTGTGGGGAGAAAGAACGAAACCATTGCTGTTAGCCGCTTTAACAAACTGGCTAATCGCAAATTGCAGCTGCTCTTCAATGAAATGCATGCTTGATGATGAATAGAAGATGCGTAAGTCGTCAACATAAACGGTAGAAAGAAACCGCAGGAGGAAGATTTTTGAGAAGACAGTTAATGCGGAGGATGAACAATGTCACCGATAGAACGAAGCCTTGAGGAACACCTTCTTGATGGGGAAAAATCAGAGAACGTCGTACCCAGACGCACCTGGAACACACGGTTACCAAGAAAATTGGCAATGAATGTTAGGAGTTTTCCCCGCAACCCACTCTCGTGCAAGTCAGGGAGAAAACCGTGAAGCCACGCTCTAGCGTAAGCTTTCTCGATGTCAAAAAATACAGACACCAGGTGCAGCCTACGTACGAACTCCTCACGAACAGATGTCTCAAGTTGCGGAAGATGATCGGGAGCTGAACGATGACGGTGGAAGTCACTTTGTGATGGTGACAGAATTTGATGCTCTTCTAAAAATAAATTAACCGGGAATTATCCATCCGTTCAAGGACTTACAGACAGCTAGTGAGGGCAATTGGACGATAACTAGTTGGTTTTTGCCAAGATTGGGAAAAGGTAGAACAAATTTTTTCGCCAAGAGTCCAGGAAACTGTGCTCCAACCAAATGCGGTTGAAAAACACTAAAAGATTCTCGAGAGATGACGGATCATATCAAAGTGGATGCCGTCGGAACAGACAGATGTCGCGCCGGACCGACGCACAGCCACCCTTAGTTCAACCATGCTGAAGAGGGAGTTATTTTGCTGTTGTGAAATGGCGCAAACGAGATTCTCAGGCGTTCCGCAGCTGACTTAAGTCTCTAAATAAAGGAGGGGGAGATACGTCAAAGAACTGGAAACAGAGGCAAACGATTCACCCAAACAATTCACAATCTCCCCGACTTCAGCATATGTGCAGCCGTTACTCTCAAAAATTGAAATCTGGTGGGAACTATAGTTACCCCTGATCTTACGAATCTTTTCGCAAATAGTTTTGGAACTGGCAAGTGAATGAATAGATGAAACATACTTAATCCAAGACTCCCCCTGCCATCATTTTGCTCTTTTAAATGAAACAAGATTGACATAGGTTGCAGAGCGCCGAAACGTACACCAGGCCTTATGTTGAGCTCTCTAACTGCTGGGCATTCAGGGTTCGACCAAGGCTGTTTTTTTTAATGGAAGTTTTCTTTTTTTTTTTTTTGATTGGAGGTTTAACGACCACCGTGAGCAACTCAATGGGCTATAAGCAGTCGCCCGTCCCTAATTTAGGGTCACTGGTTCCAGGGAAGGGAGAGAGCCAGTGCCGTAAGACAAACACAACATCCATGTCTCACCGGGATTCGAACCCGGACCCCTTTCGGACGAATGATCAGAGGCCATCGCTTAGACCACTGCGCCAACGGGGCGGCTTAATGGAGGTTTAAGGACCACCGTGAGCAACTCAATGGGCTATAAAGCAGTGGCCCCTCCCTAATTTTTTTATTGGAGGTTTAACGACCACAGTGAGCAATTCAATGGGCTATAAGCAGTCGCCCGTCCCTAATTTAGGGTCGCTGGTTCCAGGGAAGGGAGAGAACCAGTGCCGTAAGACAAACACAACATCCATGCTTCACCGGGATTCGAACCGCGACAGTTCCACCGAGCCCATGGTTAGAACAGAGGTGAGAGAGAGAAAGAAACTAAAATAAATTAAACTAACCGATCAAGCAGCGTCAGTGTCCATCTGCTCCGATGATTGCTTCTCCAGATGTGGGGGTGTTTTACCTGGGGGCAATATGGGAGTATACTTTGTCCCATGGGTCTTTACGGGATTTTTTTGATAGGGCTATAAGCAGTTGCCCATTCCTAATTTAGGGCCACTGGTTCCAGGGAAGGGAGAGATACAGCGCCGTAAGACAAACAAAACATTCATGCATCAACGGGATTCGAACCCAGACCCTTCACGTACGAATGATCATAAGCCAGCGCTTAGATCACTACGCCACCGGGCGGCTTACGGGATTTGTCCGACCTTGAGTATTCTATGATTTTTGAAGAAGAAATGATCTGTCTTTTTGCTAGAAGCGGCCCAAGTTTTTTTTTATTGGAGGTTTAACCGACCACCGTGAGCAACTCAAATGGGCTATAAGCAGTCGCCCGTCCCTAATTTAGGGCCACTGTTTCCAGGGAAGGGAGAGAGCCAGTGCCGTAAGACAAACACAACATCCATGCCTCACGGGATTCGAACCCGGACCCCTTTCGGACGAATGATCAGAGGCCATTGCCTTAGACCACTGCGCCACCGGGGCGGCGCGGCCCAAGTTCCGGTGCTGGTAGGGGTGTGGGGTGCTTTCGAACCCCTAGCACGAGACTGGAGGGCTTCCAGCCCAGCAGCTATGATCTCGTTCAACTGGTAGGGATATTTAGGAGAGGTGGATCTGACTTTCTGTTTGAACAGCTACAGTAGAATTTGCAACCACCACTGAGGCATATGAGGGCCGATTCAACCGTGATGGAACGACCCACCTTCTGGCTTCGGCATAGGAAATGCACTAAATTGTCTTCAAACGTGGAATTTCTTTCTCTTGTGACTACTGCGGACAGTCCTTGGCAGATGCTGCATGTGCTCCTTTGCAATTGACACAGTACTCGGCAGCGGCATTACAAGCTTGCGAAGTATGGTCTGGTGCCCCATAGCGCCCGCACCGAGCAGCGCTCCTATAGGACTGATGAGAGTGGCCATAGCTCTGGCACTTAAAACATTTCAGAGGGTTAGAGATGTACGGACGTACATCAAGGCGAAGATGCCCTGGACGTAAGTAGACGGGGTGTCAAAGGTCAAAATGATATTGCGAGATGGGACTGATTGCCCATTCCCGCCTGAAGAGATTACGCCGTGCACCCGTAACGTGTTGGCTCTTTAGTTCTTCAAGCAGTTTGTTCTCGCTACACTTTATGAGGTCACAAGATTAGACACCTAGAGATGTTGTTGTTGATTGGAGGTTTAACGACCACCGTGAGCAACTCAATGGGCTATAAGCAGTCACCCGTCCCTAATTTAGGGTCACTGGTTCCAGGGAAGGGAGAGAGCCAGTGCCGTAAGACAAACACAACATCCATGCCTGACCGGGATTCGAACCCGGACCCCTTTCGGACGAATGATCAGAGGCCATCGCTTAGACCACTGCGCCACCGGGGCGGCGACACCTAGAGATGAGTTAAAGTAGCCATGGTGTGTGATTTTTAGGAGTCTCAAGCAGTGATGAAGTGTTGAGAAGTGTGGTGCTCTACTGTAAGCTGTAGTTGACATCTCAATAAGGTCTCCAGATTTGAGTTTCCTGACGCTCTTAGGAGAGCTGGCAATGGATTATATGGCTTTGTTAATCCAAAATGGACTTTTGGCACTCAAAGACTTTAAAGGGTCCAGCGAGTGCACAAAGAAAAACCGAGCATTAGGAAAGACAGGTACTTGTTTCTTTGAGGAAGGGGCTGAACTTTCTTTCATAAGTACACTGGTGTGCACAAATTAACGACGAAGAGGAGAAATGAGCATAACGAGCAGGCAGAATGGACCGAAAGACCACTCAGGAGGTAGACTAGGGTCCGGTACAGTAGCGCATGCACATATATGCAGCATGATATGGGGGGGTCGGAAGGTTATAAAGCACACGGGAGGTGTACGCTCAGCAATTCGGAGAAAGATATTGCACGGTGTACATCGGTTTGAACGACGTCGAGTTGCTGCCACCGTGTGATATCCAGTAGACGACATCTGGATGACTTTACCCGAGGTCGCGTCTTTGGGAAGTTGGAAGGTCGAAGTGTGACTAGTAAGGCCGAGTTCAGGATCGCTCACAGCATCGTTTCACGAGCTTGGAGAGCATTTCAAACGACAGGAACAGCTGTCCAAGAGTTTAGCAGGGGTCGTCCACAAACAACCACGGCGGCGGACGACCGGTATATTGTCCTACATGCGAGGACAGACAGACGGCAGACAGCGGGAAAAATCGCAAGGCACATGCAACAGACAACTGGACGTCCGTTATCGCGTTTTACCGTGGCCAGGAGGCTGCACAAAGGTGGTCTATTTGCACGACGACCAGTACGGTGTGTGCCATTAACGCCTGCTCATCGGAGATGCCAGTTTCTGTGGTGTCAGGAACAAAAGAACTGGAAACATCAGCAATGGGGTCGAGTTCTCTTTACGGATGAGAGCCGATTTAGTATGAGGGGCGATTCTGGAAGTATACACATCTGTAGAGAGTAGGGAATACGCAATCACACCTTCAACATTCTCGAAAGGGACCGGTTTGGAGTTTTTTTTTTTATTGGAGGTTTAACGACCACCGTGAGCAACTCAATGGGCTATAAGCAGTCGCCCGTCCCTAATTTAGGGTCACTGGTTCCAGGGAAGGGAGAGAGCCAGTGCCGTAAGACAAACACAACATCCATGCCTCGCCTGGATTCGAACCCGGACCCCTTACGGACGAATGATCAGAGGCCAACGCCTTAGACCACTGCGCCACCGGGGCGGCTTGGAGTTCTCGTTTGGGGCGGTATCATGCTTGGTAGCCGTACTGACCTCCACATCTTCCAAGGAGGTTCAGTCACTGGTGTCCGCTATTGTACAGAGGTTCTCCTGCCTCACGTGCGTCTGTTTAGAGGTGCTGTGGGTCCCGAGTTCCTCTTTATGGACGACAACGCTACACCTCATCGTACAGTGTCTGTCGCAGAGCTGTTGGAGAGTGAAGATATTCAACGCATGGATTGGCCCGCAAGGTCTCCGGACCTAAATCCAATCGAACACGTGTGGGACCTTCTCGGGCGACGCTTGGCAGTACGTCACCAGCCGCCAGCAACGATTGGCGCTACAAGAGGAATGGGCCGCGATGCCTCAACAGCTCCTTGACAACCTCGTCCTCAGCATGGACAGACATTATAAATCCTGCAACGCAGTCAGGGGTGATCATATCCTTTACTAAAGACTGGATTTTTCTTGGCAGCCGCCTGTCACATGGACGTTTCTGTCCAGTTGTGCTCGTAGCTACCTTTTCAATAAAGTGCCTTTGTTTCCTTTGGGTTCCTTGTTTGGACGGTTTTGCTCACCTGTCCCATATTATTACATCTTGAGGATCTTATGGTATGATTTGAGTTGATGTGGAGCACTTCTGCACGACGTTACATTTGAAAAACTGTCTCGTCCTTAATTTTTGCACGCCAGTGTAGTTTACTACACTCACGGGAAATGAAATTTGCGCACCTAAGAGAAAACATGCTTCAATCGCGAAACTTGGCAAATAGCTGGTCGTCCGAACGGGGTCCGGGTTCGAATCCCGGTCAGGCATGGATGTTGTGTTTGTCTCACGGCACTGGCTCTCTCCCTTTCCTGGAACCAGTGACCCTAAATTAGGGACGGGCGACTGCTCACGGTCGTCGTTAAACCTCCAACCAACCAACCAGCAATTAGCTGGTGCGTGCTGGTATGCAAATGATCCACGTTTGGTGCGATTGTGCATCACCACACACCCTGTGTTGGCGCTGCAAGCACGAACCGGCAACCTTATAAACCCGGCGTGTAGTCGATGCCCCATGAAAGCGTAAAGCACAGGCCGACGCAAGCAAGAGTAGAGTGACAAAGAATGCCGGGTAGACGCCAGAGACGTTGATTTACGCAACTTACGGATTTTGCGAGAGGCCTGATCATCGGGCTGAAAACCGCAGGGAGGTTGGTGCGTCGTACAGCCTGCCACGTGGATCGTTCTGACCATACCGTCCGATTACTTTGGGAGCAGTGGTCACGCGATGGTACTGCCACACGGCGGAGAGGCTCCGGACCACTATACAAGCAGGCGTAGTGACTCATGTGTGCCCACGAACCATTTTTTTGACGCCTTGCGGAAGCGAATCTGCGATCCCAGCACCCCCCATACATCTGCTGACCTTAACACCGGAACATCGCCGGCTCCGTTTGCAGTAGTGCCAGGGCAGTGTGACGTGGAACGCCAAACTGGCGACATGTGGTATTTAGCGATGAGTGCCGCTTCATTTTGGGGACAGGTGATCGTGTCCGGGTGTGGAAGTCCCCGGTTCAACGGCACAATCCCAACCTCTTTATCGAGCGCCACATCTCCCCCACTGCAGGCGGTCTGGGGAGACATAGCCTATGATAGCCGATCAGCTAGTAGTGGTGCGTGGATCATTAAAGGACCAGCGGTATGTGGATGAGATCCTATGGCCCCATGTGCGCTATACCAGCAGGATAATGCACACCCGCTCACCGAGCTGTGCCTACATCATGCCTAGACACTTCCATGGTCTGCCCGATCCCCGGATGTATTCCCTATCGAGCATGTGTGGGACAAGTTGAAACGCCAGCTGCCGAAATGGCGCACTATCCTGGATTTGGAGCTCAAAGTCCAACACGTGTGGGCCAGTCTGCCGCAGGACATCAGGTGTCTGTTGACCTCCATGCCGACCGTATTGCCGCACGAGGCGGTGTGACGCGCTGTTCAAGATGACTGGACTGCGTGCCACAGATCGCTCTGTAATTGTCTTGCAGCTGTGTTTTTGACATGACGTGTATCATTGATCTGTATCATTACGTCCATAAAATTTCAGGTTCAATCCGATTCTTCCTTCTTGGTACACGAATTTCATTGTTCGGGAGGGTATATATTGTGAGTATTATCTGCATATAGTGGCGGAAAGTGAAAAAAGAACACCAAGAAGGAATTGGCGGACGATCATGAAATTTACATATGTTAATGGGGTCGAGTTTATGTATGTGTGATGTTAATTTCGGGACCAACCGGTGAGCGCTTACGCCACAGCACGGCATAATATGCAAATTATCGTCGGTGGTATTTAAGGAGTACGGCAAAGTGAACGTAATCAGTCGTCGGCGTACGGACACGTGCGAAGACCCTGCAGAAGCTGCAATGCCTGGACATGGAAGACGTGTACGATTTCAGTAGTTATCGGACTTTGAGCGAGGTCGTCTAGTCCGACTCCGCGAGGCCGGGTGGTCGTATTGCTGAGCGAATTGGACGGGAAGTATCGGTGGTGGTACGATGGTGGCGTTGATTGTCCGAGGAACATTCCCACACGAGAAGACGTGGAACCGGGAATCACAGACAGACTGATGAGCGGACCGATCGGCGCATAAGAAGAGCGGCGTTGTCAAGCAGAACATCCACTGCGACGCAAATCCGAGCTGCAGTTGCACCTGAGGTGACTGGGCGAACAATCCGCAACAGTCTACTGGATGCAGGACTACGTGCACGTGTGCCTCTGACTCCAGCCCACCGTCAGGAACGGCTACAGTGGTGACGCCAACGTCTGCACTGGAGAACGCAATGGTGATCTGTCGTGTTCAGCGATGAAAGCAGATTCTGCTTGGGAGCCTCCGATGGCCGTATGCGTGTTCGCAGATGCACAGGGGAGTGTCTCCACCCTTCTTGCATCCGCCAGCGACACACAGGGCCTACACCTGGTCTCCTGGTGTGGGGAGCGATCAGCTATCACTCCCGTACACAACTAGTGTTTGTACCGGGTATGTTAAACAGCAATTCCTACATCAACATCATTCAGCCCGTTGTTTTGCCATTTGTAAGGTCGGTCCATCGTGGTGTTTTCCAGCAAGATAACACACGCCCACACACGGCAAGTAACATGCACTTCAGGGTGTGAGACAACTTCCATGGCCTGCACATTCACCCGATTTGTCCCTCATTGAGCACGTGTGGGATTTTATGGGACAACTTATCCGGTCTCCACGGCCAGCCACGACCATCCTCGATTTACGTGTCCAGGTTGAGGATGCTTTGAACTAAATACCCCAAACTTACATCCAACATCTGTACGACAGACTCCATGCCAGAATTGCACAGTGTGACACAGTTCATGGCGGTTCAACCTCGTACTAACCATGTTACATGGAAATGTTATTTTTCAGTTTATCAGCAAATACAGCTGTATTTTGCCATAATGTTTTGATCACGTTATCCTGTGTATTCCGTTATTATGCTGTATAAATTTCTGTTGGTATCGGACTTCTTCTTGGTGTTCTTTTTTCACTTTTTGCCAGTGTATTTACTTTTGTAGGAACACTGAAAACATAAAAATATCAGACATTTCCAGAGTTGCTATTAATTTTTCCGTAACTGTATATAAATGTGCTTAAAGCTTGATTTCTCCTAGACCCAGTTCTCACCGGTCAGGGCCTTAAATGTGATCTACACAAAGGGTGTACCTTTGCAAACAGACACGTTGCTTTTATTCTGGACTCAAACATTTTTTGAGAAAAGCAGTTCTATTACAAGTACAATTATTTCCTTTGAATTTTTTGAAGAGTGAACGTTCAGTTGGTGCTGTGCATGATGCAATAACCACTCATTAACTATCGCTAGATAAAGAAATTACACGCAAAATGTGCGTTTCTGCTCAGGATGGATGATATAAAGTAAAATGAAACATTTATGGGCAACTTACCATTTCATGGTCTCGCTCCCAATTCGACATTTCGAGCACGTGAGTTGTGATTAAAATGTCACTTCTTTCTAGAAGTAGCATGGGGGCTTTTCATTTTTGTTGGCTGAAGTCATTCACTTTATTCTATTCCATTCTTGGTTGTATACTTTTTTTTTAATTATAACTTTTTTCCTCCCTCCAAAGGCATGCAGTAATCTTCAAGTACTTCATTTTTTTACCAAAACATAGTCACGTCAACTATGCTCATTGGACACATTCGTGGTCTTATTTACATATCAACACTTACAAAAACCTTCTATTTTTTTCGTCATACATACATACCACACATTCATACATTTCATTATACACTATATACAACCAAACAAATGCTCTATACACTCACTATATCATCATCATCATTGTCAACCATTATCAATACACTGCTGGACGAAGGTCTCCCCAAGTTTCCTCCACAACGGTCTGTCTTGTGCCAGTCTCCTCCATGTCACCCCTGCATACTTTCGAATTTCATCCACCCATCTCCCATGTGGTCTTCTTCTGGGTCTTTTCCTGTCCCTTGGAATCCAATCTAAAATTTCGGCTGTTCATCGATGGTCTGTCCTTCTGGCAGTATGTCCAGCCCATTGCCATTTCAGGGATTTAACTCTGATCATGATGTCTTCCACTCCTGTCATTTTTCGGATCCACGAGTTCCTCTTCTTATCTCTCCTGGTTACACAAAGCATGCACCTCTCCATGCTGCTTTGAGTTGTCTGCAGCCTTTGTATGTCTCTTTTAGTTAAGGTCCACGTCTCTGCACCATACGTAAGCACTGGAAGGATGCATTGATCAAACACTTTTCTTTTAAGACATAATGGCATATTGCTCTTGAAAATCATGCTGTTTCTTCCAAAAGCTCTCCAGGCAAGTTTTATACGCCGATTAATTTCTTCATCAATGTGACCCTCACTTAATATCTGCTGTCGAAGATAAACGTACGTGTCTGTTATCTCCAGCTTTTCTCCATCAATCGATAAATCTTCATTTCTTGAAAAAGCATTGAACATCACTTTTGTCTTCTGAAAGTTCATTTATAATCCCACTTCTTTACTCTTGTCAGCAAGTTCCTGGATCATACTCTGCAGCTCTGATGGGGTAGTTGCAAAAATGACTGTCATCAGCAAAACGAAGGTGGGTTAGATAATCTCCATTAATCTTTATCCCTTTGTTTTCCCAGTTCAGTGATTGAAAGACATTTTCTAATGTGGCATTAAAAAGCTTCGGAGATAGTGTCACCTTGTCTCACTCCCTTTCCAATTTTTATGTCTGTTGTATTTTCAAACAGCCGAATCTTTGCACTTGCATTTTCATAGGTGTTATTAATAATATTAATGTATGCATCTTCAATACCGCAGAATTTCAGAGCCATTGTAACTGCTGATGGTTTCACCGAATCAAAGGCCTTTTCATAATCGACAAAAGCCATGCACAATGGAAGTTCATATTCCCTCGCTCTCTCAATCAGTTCTCTTAGTACGTGGATATGATCTATTGTGCTGTAGCCACTCCTGAATCCAGCTTGTTCTCTCGGTTGAGCCATGTCCAGTGTTACCTTCAAGCGGTGTGAAAGAACTTTATAAACCACTGATAGGAGGCTGATAGGTCTGTAGTTCCCGAGATCCTCAATGTCACCTTTTTTATGTAGCAGGATCATTGTAGCGTTGTTCCAATCCTCAGGAATCTTCCCTTCATTAAGGCATAGAGTGAAAATTTGGGCGAGTACTGTTTTGATTTCTCCACTTGCTTCTTGTATGATGTCTACAGTAATTCCATCTTCTCCTGGAGCTTTTCCCCGCTTCATGTTCTTGATTGCATGTGCAACTTCTGATGGGAGGACTGGAATAACTCTGCTACTGGTACCTTTCATGATGTCTGGAGTACATGTATCATCCCTTTCATATAATTTGGAGTAGAAATCTTTCACTCTTGTCAAAATTTCGCCTCTATTTCTTGTTACAGAACCATCTTTTCTCAGTGCCATAATCTGTTTTTTTCCTTACTGAGATGTCCCATCTTTAGGCTTTGGTTGTTTTCAATTGCTTTCCTTACTAGTTCACAGTTGAATTTCCTTATGTCTTCAGCGATACTTTTTCGTACTGTCTTGCATAGCTCTATATATTCCACTTTGGAAGTCACATCTTCTTTAGTTGTCCTCATCTCACTTCTTTTTTGCATCAACATTTTGGTTTTTCCTGATAATTTGTTCCCATGCAACTTGTTCTTAGACCCAGCTAATTATGTTGCTTTTTCCATAAGAGCTTTGGTTACTTTTCTGTTAACTTCAGAAATATCCACTTCTTCCGATGTTAGGCCTTCTAAAGCAGAGAACCTGTTCTTCAGTACCAACTTGAAGGTATTATGGTGTTTTTTAAGGTTGGTTATGTCAATAGATTTTGTTTGTCTTATGAGCTTGCCACGTTCAAGTTTAGTGTTGAGGTGCATCTTACATCTCACCAATCTATGGTCACTACCTGTGTTGAACTTGTTTAGCACACTGCAGTCTTCTATGACGAATTTTTTGTTACACATAATAAAATCAATTTCACTTGTCATCCCATTTGGATGTCTCCATGTCCATTTCCTGTGTGGCTTTTTCTTGAAAAAGGAGTTCAAGATGAAAAACCCTTCTGCCTCTGCAAACTCAACAAGAGTATTTCCACGCTGGTTTCTGTTGCCGTGACCGAATTTACCTACTGAAGTTTCATTCTGTTGCCGTTGCCCTATTTTTGCATTGAAATCTCCCATAATTATCTTTAAGTGCTGCTTACCTTTATTATTTAGATGACGAATTTCCTCATAAAATTCTTCAATTTCTTCTTCAGGATGACTTGTGGTGGGTGCATAAGTTTGAATAATCTGAGCCTGGTATCTTCTCGAGAGTTGGATAACGAGTCGTGCAGCGCTGTCAGAGGAACTTTCAACTTCTACAACTTTATCCTTCAGTTTCTTGTTTATTATAAATCCAACACCACTGGTTCTGCCAGTATCAGTCCCACAATAGTAGAAGAGATGTCCACTTTTCAGTTTAACGAGATCTTCTCCTTTTCTCCTTACCTCACTTAGCCCGACGATGTCCCACTTGATCCTTTGTAGTTCCTCTTCCAATTCAAGAAGCCTTGAATCAGAAGATAGGGAGCGTCCGTTATATGTAGCCAAGGTCAGCATCAGATGGCAGCCTAGGCCAGGTACATTCCAGCTGCCGGAGACTGAGGGCCAAGATTTAAGTTGTGGAGTTATTTTGGAGGGGTTTGGCCATAACTCACCACGCTGGCCAAGTGGGTTGGTGAGTGTGGGATAGCATTTCCTCTAATCCCGATGGTATAGTTATACCGCTATTGGCGGTCGTCAGAGCCCCTTTAGTGGGAACAGGATGCACCACGAGAAGGCGGGGTTGGCATTTGTCAAGGAGAGGCTGTGATGTTACGCATTACCTGACCTTACATCCCACTCACTATATACATGTATACGAAAGAAGTTTCCACCTCGGTTAACTACATCAATGTTTTATAACCCAGCCTTCAACTTGCATACAAGCTCATGACCTCTGTGAAATGGCTTCGCAAAAGGAGCTCGCCCATGCCGGACTCTACCCTCAGAAACATCCCAATCCTAGCACTTTCTGTACCAACTCGCTACCATCATCAGGCGGGACGGAAACTCTGACTTATACTCACGGTATGCTCAGAGCAAGTGAGTGACTCTCGCGGGGCAATAGCAACTCTCGAAGCTTCGTTCACCTGGCAGACCATGAAATGGTAAGTTGCCCAGAAATGTTTTATTACATTGTTGCACATCGATTTAAACCTCACAATATCGGACATGTGTCCAATATATGGGGTAATTATAAAGTAAAATGGGTTAACCATTCTTCCTATTTTTTTTTCATAAAATCTACATTTCCCCCTCCTTTGAAACTCTTTCCAATGTTTTAAGTCTACCTTTCTCCCTTCCGCGGTGCTTGATATCTTCCTATGATTTTGTTGAACTATTGTCGAATAATACAGTATATATATATAAAATATACACAAGTATATACACACATCAAATCCTTCTCTACAAAATTTGGTTTTAGTTATTTTTTATAACATGTATGTTATGGGCTGGGTCTTCGCCTCACCAACATTTTATTCTATGAGCCGCCACTGTTGCTTTCCCCTCCTCAGACAACTTTATGAAGATACAAACCATGGAAGACTGTGAGAACCCCAAGAGCCTTTCCATCTCAAAAGAAATGCTCTGACCCAGGCAACTGTGTTAAAGCAAACATGCTCAAGTCTGCTGCCTTATCTCATCTGAAGAACAAGAATAACAGTGATTAACAGGGCTCAGTATCAAGTGTTATCTACACAATTTCATGACCGTCACTTGCTTTGATTCGCACGAAGATGTACAGGTTTTGGCTCTTCAGTTTCTACTTTGAGAAAATATGTTAGTTTCTAAGATGCAATTAGAAAAACAAAAACTAAGTGTATCCTACCACAGAGGAAAGAAACCACTTCATGTGTGATGGCTATCATGGTTCTCAGTCTTAGACAAAGTGCTGAAAAGTTATGAGGGCCATTACAGGCAGTAAGAAAAAATGACATTAACTGCTACCATGGGATCCAATGATTTCTACATGATAAAATGTCATTTTTATCTTTTATTTAAAATTCTGTAATACCACTTGAACTCAAGTGGAGAATAATTTTTTACTGATTAACATAACTGTTTTATTTTCTCTTTAATAAGGACAGTAAATACAATAAATAAAAAAAGTAATATGTTTCTTAACAATGAAATATACACAAAATATACCACAGTCTCTTCCTCAAAACCGGATTCATTCATTACATTAAACATGAACCTCTTAATCATATCCCCAGAGACTTGAGGGTGAACCTACAGAAGAAAAAAATGCAACCACAATATTACATCTTCTTGCTAATGATTATACTGTGTATATTGAAATTTTGCAAGTCATTATCAACAACATATAACTGTATGTAAAAAATTGCAAAATGTTTTTTCTCAAGCACATTTAACAATCACAATAAAGACAATTTATCTGGTAGAAAATAATATCTGGAATGCAACAGAACTCTGTCATGCTATCATATAAAGTTTAAAAGGTTTAGCAATATTTTTCCAAAATATATTGGAAAAGTGCAACTTTGGAACTTCTGAAATTTTGATTTCTGTGCAGTTACATGCTAAATTAGCATGCACTAGTATCGGTGAAGGTTTATCGATGTGAGTGGTATCGGTAAGTGTATTTGTGAGTGGTCGAATTACTTCAATCGAGATTTTAGAAGCTCAGATTTTGCTGCAAATTCAACGGAAGTAGAAATGAACATTTCCGTCTTTATGGTGGACAAACTGTGTTTTATCAAACATTAGAAATTAAATGCAAAAGATTCCCCATTAGGAGCTGTATCCTCTGGAGAAATATTTTAAATCAGAGTTTTAGAAGTAGGGATATTGGGGAAAACACAGTTTACTTTTACGCCCCTAGCGGAAAATCTATGCGTAACTTGAAAAAAGTGACTATACCCGAGATTGTCTTTGATAAAAATGGAATCGAAAAGTAAAAGAATTTTTTTCATTTGGATGTTTAGAAGCAAATATATGGAATAAAATGTATTTTGAATTTGATATCGTCTATGTGTGAGTGGTATTGGTATCTGCATTTACGCCCAGTGAAAAAAAAGAGAAACAAAGGATCATCTCATTCGCACATTTCAAGCTTCCCAATGCGAAATGAATTTTTCAAATGGAACTATTAGTTGCAGAGATATGGCAGATGGTCAGATAATGTAAGCACAATCTTTTTTACCAAAAACATGCTTTAAACAAGTGTGGAAAAATTAATTTTCAGAATTTTTGCCACTGCATGCAATTGCAAATGTGATTAAAAAATTTAGTGGTTAATTTTCACAATTTTTATCCGATTCACACGAAATTTGGTGGGCTTGTTCCTTTTAGCAATTTATTAAACACATTAAATTTTCAGCCAGTTTTATCAAAATCCTGTGAATATAGAAAATCATGTTTTTTATCCCAGTATTGCACAGCAGATGCTTATCAGTCAACAGCCATGCCGGCCCCCGTGCACCCATTTAGGTAAGGAAGTTTCTGCAACCCCCTTCTCCCCACACTTTCACTCCAGTTAACAGCTGGAGAAGTACTAATGTTTCTGATGCAACACTGGCTACCAAATCTTTTAACAAACTAGTTCAGTATAAAAAGAAATTCAATAATTCCAGGAGTGATCAAAAATTTCATTTTTTCCAGGGCAATGGAAAATAAAAATTTGATTCCAGGAGGCGTATGAACCCTGTAACACTGAACAACAAAAACAAACTTTTTGTTTGTTACAAAGACTGCACATGCCAAATCATACAGTATTTGTCACACTGATCAAAAATCTGCTTGCTATATTGTGCTATCGGGCATAGTTCTTGAGCAACCTTGTTGTTTCAGTGTACAATAAGCCTTCATTTTGGCATGTATATTTCGCTACAAGCAATTAATTACACTTACCTTAAAAAGTAGTTATTTTAAATTTTCTTCTGTACTTTGGTTGTACTACATCCCTTTTTTAAAGTCCAACAGTAATCAGCAAGCACTTTAGGGCTCCATTTTCCTTTATGGCAGTTTTCTATGGTACATATGTCCTCAGTGGCATAGAATTTCTTAAGGAGGAGAGGGGATCTATGGGTTTAGTTCATTGGTGAAAGCCCCATATATACATATACATCGCTTTATATTCATACTAAATCTCCCCTCAAGGGGTGTGTGGTCTGGAGCCGAGGACCACCTCCTTGGCTACGCCTATGTATGCCCAGATCAAAATGTTCTTTGTGCTCATCGCTTATAGCTCCTAAAGTTCTATGGGAAAAAGTCCAGATGCGAGTGAAGGAAATGTATTTTAAGAGACATACTGCATCACAGTTTTCTAGAAGCTCAGTAACAAGTTCTTTATAATTTTCTGCCTTCCGGTTACCTAAAAAGTTCAGTACCACATCTTTAAAGGACCTCCATATTCAAAGTGCCTTTAAATGCAAGATCATGCATAAGTTCCCTTATTTGTGGACCAATAAAAATGCCTCCATTATAAAGAAGGGCAGCTTTTAAGCTTATTTTTCAGGAATCGATAAATAATAAGTCTATATCAATAGCATGTGTTTGATTGTTGTAGAAGTTCTGAGAAAAAAAGAAGAGGAAAGTGTGCTCATGCTGTGCACTACAGGGATTGACAGCAGAACAGGACTGAGTTAGCAGTTGTTGGGATTTGTGCAATCTGACTGGAAAGAGAGTAATCCAGACTTTTTTTTTTAACCCTTAAATGGCATCACGATGTCCCACGGACTGCATCAGTTATTAATGTATGTTTTATTCACATATGCAATAGACCTAATGACTTGTACCTCCTAGTACCTTCCAATACCTTATTAATTAACCAATCTGCAGGCATGTTTTGTTGGGATCATCATTGATAGTATATATTTTTTTATTGATGCAGTGGTCCCATGGACCACACGATGCAACTTACGTATAAAAAAATGTTTCATTCAAAGCGTACATGTCACTGCCATGTAGAAAGAATCTAAACTTTCTCAGAAGTTTTAGTGGTTGGGTTTGGGAAAAAATAGTCTGAAGTTTCAGATCACTGTTAGGTTACTCTGCAAATGTCTCTTACATTCCTAAAAACAAAACAAAGCTGTCATTCTTGTGTCTTCAATGTGTCACTCAGAAGAAATCACTGAAGAGACTGGGAAATTAATATAATTAGTTTTCATAACTGCACAAAAGAAGTGGATGTATTAGATGAAAAATGCAGTATTTATAGCTCTAGTCATCACACCATACATTGGCCAATGGCTGCAGTTTTTTGAATACTAGATACGAGTACAGTGAATGCATATATTCTGTATCAGTCTCATAGTAATCCAGATCCTCTATCATGGTTGAATTTTATGAAATCTCTAGTTAAGGGTCTAACAGATCCATATCTAAAAGAGATTGGATAACACGAGACTGTCAAGGGAATTGCATTTGTCCATGAAACACATTATTGGAATCAGGAAAAAGAGCAGCTTAGGAAGGGGAAAAAAAGAATGAAAAGTTAGCAAGAGAAAATAGAAAAACATGAGTTTTTTAGAGGCAAAGTAGCACAAAACTGCTAACAGTTTTTTTTAGAGGCAAAGAAGCACAACTGCCTATTGTGTTCCTGCAATAGACTAACATACTTTAAAGAAAAAGAAGAAGAAGAAAAAAAACAACAACCCTAAAGTGTGCATGTTATCAGTTGAATGCTTACAGTTTTCTAGAAATTCCTGCTGGAGGACCTAAAACTTAGTTTTTATGAAAAATATTTCATGAACAGCAGATAGGCAGTCTTAGATTAGAACTATATGTATTTTATTATTTAAAAGAATTTAGAGCATTACATATGATTCAGATTAAGTGTTGCAACAAAATTGTGTAATTCTCAGTAACAAAATATAAAAATATTTTTTTTTCACATATGGGTTCCAGTGTCATTAAAGTGCAAAACAGTAATTAATATTGTTCTTTCTCCAATAAGTCTTTGTCTAGAGTGCAGTACAGACCAGCAGTCCCATGGACTGATGACACTCTTTACGTACTAAATAAAATATGCACAATGCCACTTATGGGGTAATCTAATAATAACTGATGATGAATTCTGTTCCTTTGCGTGAGAATCCCCGAGACAAAAAAAAAAAAAAAAGACAATCAACTGCATGGGTTATTGAAAACTCCGTGAAGCTGCATAAAATGTTAGTTCTAAAAGGCTTGAACCACCATAATGACTATTTTTTACGCTTTCCAACCGTAGGTTGAAGAAGTGTATATGCTCCAGCTTTGTCCGTCCGTCTGTCGGCACAATAACTCGCGTAAAAATGGTTTGATTTCGATGAAATTTTAGTATGTGGTAGGGGACCACCTGGGGACGAACCCAACTGAAAATGGACCAAATGGGGTCAAAGGTCATGGCATAGGAGCGGGACCAATTCTATTGCCCTTACGAGTCATAACTTGCGTAAATATGGTTCGATGTCGATGAAATTTTAGTATTATGTAGGGACCACCTGATAATGAACCCTATTGAAAATAGGTGAAGTGGGGTCAAAGGTCAGGACATAGGAGCGGGATGCATTCCATTGCCCTTATGAGTCATAATGTGCATAAAAATGGTTCGATTTCGATGAAATTTTAGTATGTGGTAGGGGACGAACCCTATTTATTGAAAATGGACGAAATGGGGTCAAAGGGCAGGACATAGAATCGGGATCCATTCCATCACCTTTATCCCATACTATTAAAGGAGCAATTCTTGTATGTATGTAAATTTTATTTTGAAAATGGCTCTAAGGATTTTGATGAAAGTCGTTAACCTACCGTTTTCTGGTACTAGAAATCAATTTAGCTTGATCTCGACTTTTTGTTTAGTGCATTAAATAACCACCCCAAATTACCACGTTTTTAGTGTCATGGCGTCGTCCCATTGATGTTGCCCATGCTTAGAAATCTTATGACATCACAATCTCGCAATTGAGATGTTGGCGCGCAGTCACACCATCTGTTTCATTACGTCACGCGTTGTGTGTGGATCCTATTAAAGTTTTATGATGTCACACTTTTTCGAGCAGATGGTCCCGATTCCCATCTGCCTCATTATGCGTCACGCGTTGTGTACATATGTCCACCTGCACGATAACTCGCGTAAAAACCGTTCGATTTCGATGAACTTTTAGTATGTGGAAGGGGAACACCTGGGAAGGAACCCTATTGAAAGTGAACGAAATGGGGTCAAAGGTCATGACATAGGGAGTGGGATCCATTCCACTGCTCTTATGCAACATAACTAACATAAAAAAGGTTTGCTTTCGATTAAATTTTAGTATGTGGTAGGGGAGCACCTGGGGACAAACCCTATTGAAAATGGGTGAAATGGGGTCAAAGGTCAGGACATAGGAGCGGAATCACTTCCATCGCCATTATACGTCATAACTTACTTAAAAATTCTTAGATTTGGATGAAATGTTAGTATATTGTAGGGGCCTGCCTGGGGACGAATCCTATTGAAAATGGGCGAAATGGGTTCAAAGGTTAGGACACAGGAGCACAGACCTGCCAACTTTCAGAAACAGAAATCCGTAAAAAAATTTAATCGATGTATTCGATGAAAATTTTAATCGATATATTCGATTAAATTACTTGTCGCGCATATTGATTAAATGTACCGAACATATTGATTTAAAAAACGATGTTACCCAGATGAACCATCAACTTTTAATTGAAGTGTCTACAGATGTTTAAATTTATCGGCACATTTATATCGATTAAAAAATTCTATACATAATTTCTCATTACTATGTTATCATTATGATCTATAAAGTGATAAAAATTTACTTTTACAGAAGTTTGCATCTAAAGGGAAGGATGTTTTACCCTTTCAATGGGATCGTGTCCCACGCCGTCATGAAACATACTAAAATATTTTCAAAAACGAACCATTTTCATGTTAGGTTTTTATCTTATGGAGAAACGGACGATGAGAGAGTCAAATAAAAAATAAATAAATAAGTAAGAGTGACTGAGAGACACTAGCTGGTAAATTATGTTCAACTAAAATGAACAAACAATTTGTACGAATCGCATAGAGTTCATTATAACGTTTAACAAAGGAAGTTAATTTCGTTATTTTTTTTCCCACGCAGTTAACATTATATTTATGCCTGCCACTAGAAATATGATTTGTAATATCATTCCTTCCACCATGCGAAATGTTGAAATTGCATCGGCACATAGCGCGAAATGCATGTTTTCCTTTCTTGAAGATTTCGCAATACACAAGAATTCCGCAGAATACGAATCATGGAATATTTTATAGTACTTTTTTTCCCCTTTTATGTTGCTGCTCATAGCGAATCACTAATACTAAATTTATTACCCCTCGGGGAAAAAAAATGTAAGTAAAAACTGCTATAGTAGAGGAAAAAATACCGATTACGGAGTTATCCGATTTGAGCTGGTCAGCTAGGAAAGCAGAGAGCAACTGGAAGGTTCTTTCATCTAGAAACAAAGTTTTAGGTTTTAGTTACGAATGTCATCCCCTTGGGTTCGTCCCCTCCCTCCCCATCATTCCTCACAGGCGGATCGATGCCTTGTCTTTTACTAAATCAGATCCCTTTAGCGGCATCCGTTATACTTCCAAATGGCACTGATTTTATAGTTCTGTCTTCTCTTCCTGTCCTCCCCCTTCCCTTCATCTTACCGAATAGAGCTTCTCTAGTCATTCCTTTTTAAAACAATCTGAACCAACCCCTCTCCTGCAGTAAACTAATACAATGTGTTTTGCCGGAACAAAACCAACTGTCTTTTACATCAGGCGTCACAGGAATGATACAGCCACTTCGTCGGTGACATCCTCCCCATCTCGTCCCCTGCTCTCTTTGTGGCGTAGCCACGGCATAAAACGTTTGAACCGGGATTTTAACTCCGATCTTATGTCTCTGCAAAAAAAGAAAAAAAAATGGCCTAACATGACAAAATGTAGAATACACTTATTCTGTTTTAGAAAATGAAAATCTCTAAATATCACACAATTCAGTTTGATAGAAGTTACAAAGCGAATGGCACTTTTTTTTTCAAACAGATAAAAAAATTCCACTTCCTCCCTAGATTAAACTCATGCTGCCAAAATCCGGATATTTTAAAATTCAGAGTTGTTTACTAAAAGCCCAAAATTTCATACCTACAAAAAAGTGTGGGTTTGCAAAAGCAACAGTGTTCTCCCCGATACTTTACTGTTTTCTTTACGAATCACTTAGTATGAATTAATTGATATTTTGCATGTTTTTGCTTTATTAGAGAACATTTTTTGTGCCCGTTAATTTCTAAATTAAAAAGCTGCCACACACGCGTCGTTTTATAATAAAAATTTTTATGCAAATCGGTCAATTTCCACGGAAGATATTGTGCTAAAATTCTGAAACGCGAGCGAACAAATCTCGTGCATGTGCTACTACACTGTCCCTGTGAATGCTGATAGCAACCATTTTCAATAGGATAGGTCCACTATGGGTGCTGAACAGCATACCAGAACTTCATCACAATCATGCTTTGATTTTACGCAAGTCATCACGCAAAAGAGCGGAAGAATGAATCCCGCTCCTATGTCTTGACCTTACCTTTGACCATTTTCAATAAGGATTAGATGAATTAGTATGTACCCCAACATATTAATTTCATTGAATCAAGGCAAGACATTTTTATGAACGTTACCGAGCGATGAACAAAGCACGGTTGGAAAGCGAAAGCATAGAAAACTTACTGACTAACGGACCAGCAAAATAAATCATTGCTGGAGCAGCACTGGCTCAAATGAACATTGGACTCACTTTTTTTTCTTTTCTTTTTTTTTTTTTTTTTAACTTCCTCTTTTAATAGCATTCTTTCGTTAGGTCAAATTTATTGCCAGAGAAGAAGTTACGAAACCATGCATGCCCCCATGCATTTTAAATTTGACAAAACTGGCAGTTTTTGCTTAATTTCGTCATGTTGGGTATCGATCTGGGCTTAAAAATTCCGCAGATTTAAAATCCGTTTGAATTTTTTTCTACGATAACTACGTTCTGAGATAGCATTTCGAACTGGGAGGAATAAAGATAAAAGACACCTGCTCCAACGCAGACACACCCCACGCTGGTCTTCTGAGAAGTTGCGACTCGGGAGATGAACAATCTGAAAAGAAAGGGGGGGACAGCGTGCACAAGAGAGGAAGAGAACCAAATGGAAGGTTAAATAAGCCCAGCTGGTTGGTGTTCTAGTGTTTAAAAAAAGGCAAAACAATAACCTAAAACGTGGGAAAACTGCAGCAAAATGTTCCCAAATAAACACATGTAACTAAACACTTATTCGTAACTTACATCGGCACTTTACTTTAAATGGATTAAGTTTAAAAAAAAAAGTTTTAATAGTGGGTGCAAAATCATCAGAAAAAGAAAAAAAAATCTCAGAAGCGCCAAATCCGTAAAATTAACGTTTTGCCCGTAAACGAGTCACATTTCTGTAAATTTTATGGGTAAACCGTAAAACCTGGCAGGTCTGGGAGCGGGATCTATTCCATAGCCCTTATGCATCGTAACTTACGTAAAAATAATTCGATTGCAACAAAACTTTATCATGTTATTTCGGAGGTATACTGAATTAGTTCTGTTGAATATCATCGAAATGGGATCAAAGGTCAGGGCACAGGACCGAGATTTATTACACAGCCATTATCCTCATCACTTTTTTTTTTTTTTTAATTGGAGGTTTAACGACCACCGTGAGCAACTCAATGGGCTATAAGCAGTCGCCCGTCCCTAATTTAGGGTCACTGGTTCCAGGGAAGGGAGAGAGCCAGTGCCGTAAGACAAACACAACATCCATGCCTCACCGGGATTCGAACCCAGACCCCTTTTGGACGAATGATCACAGGCCATCGCCTTAGACCACTGCGCCACCGGGGCGGCCCTCATAACTTGAGTAATGATTTCTGGTATGTTGGAAAGCGTATTATAATCAATGCATTGCATGATTTTACAACTTGTTTTGTTTGGCAAGGAATTGTGCACAAAGAATTTCTAAATGAAAAACAGTCAGTTAACCCTGAATTATACAGGAGTGATGGACAGATGCTGAAAAGAATTTGCTATGTTAGGGTGATGTGGCAGTGTCAGGGGACTGGTTCTTGCTTCACAATAATGTACTAGCACACAACATGACCATCATCAAGCAGTTTCTCACATAGAAGGGTATTACAGGGCTTCACTGTTCCCTATATTCACCAGATTTGGCACCTGCTGATTAATTTCTGTAGCCCAAAAGTGAAATTCCACTAGAAGGGACACCATTTTGACTACATTCTGGAGATCCAAAAACACAACGAAGAAGGTAAACAGGGTTTCAACAAGTTCCATTCCACAGAACCATGTTAAACTCTGTACCACTAAATTGTCATAAAAAATTTCTGAAAATTTAGTGGTACAATTTTTGTTTCTTCAAATTTCATGAATCTAGTCCTTTAACCTTTTAGACACATCTTGTACACTTCCAGTTTCCCAGCAACAATTCCAAGTTTAGAACACATAACTAAAGCACACCCTGTGGTGTTGTCTAATCTTCAGGTGCAGTGTGATGGCGTGAATACAACAAAATGTTGAGACCACCTTTCACAGCAGTTTTACATACAAATCTCTCATTGTAAATTTCTACATTGCTACAATAAGTGCTGACAGTACAGAGTGGCATCCCTGTGAGCTGTTTTGTCATTAAAACTGCATTGCAATAATAGCATAGCCCACAAGGAGGCAGGCGATGTTTGGCCTAAAGTAGCCTAATAGGAATAAATGCTGACTTTCATGCATTATGAAAAAAGGATGCATACTGCAAACACGTGCATTCATATAGTCGTTTCACAAGGTACGTTGACAGGACATAATGCACAGGGTACCATGCCAGCAAGGCATGGTACCCTGTGGTGCACATATTAATCCCCTAGGAACTTGCAATTAGGAAAGTAAATGAATCTATATCACAATAATTGCTTTATTCTTACCATTTTGGCTATCATCTATATTATCATATATATCAGGATTCATCATCTGAAAGCTAATTTTCTCTATGATTTCGTTTGGGTTTGCAGCTAAAGCAAGAATGTAATTTATGGCACTAAAAAATAAATAAATATATATTAATATATATATATATACATAGATGGATTTTTTCATTTATTTAAAGTTAAAGCACACACAGAAAACAACAATTTTGTGGGAAAATACAAAGACTATTGAGGTTTTATATGTCTGCAAAATAATAAAAAGTTGGGAAAAGACCAAATGCATGTTTATTCTCATTAACATAGTTGTTCAGAAAGAAACCTTGTCCTTTTTCTTTTCTGTAAGATTTTGCAGATTCCAACTGTAACATCTAGCCAGTAAAGTAATGTTGACATTCCATTTTTTCCTGACAGTTTTCCATTCACTTGATATATCTTCACAGTTACATTGCTCCTCCCTAACACCTCCCCCCACCCAAAAAAAAAAAAAAAGAATACAAGAGAAACAGTCCAAATATAGGTCAAATAGGTTTTCAAGTTCAAGTTACAACCCAACTCTAAATTTTTTCCGCATGTCTTTGCGATATGCTTTTGAATTTGGGTCCTGGTAATTTCCAGCAATGATGTCAATAATACAATTGAAAGCAGTCTAGGCTACAATTACAAGTTACTGTATTTTCTAATGCATTCAGATGAAGTTAATTTTCTTATAGACAAAGGCAATACAGAAATCCTGTTTGGTTTCCAAAGAAAGGGAATTCAACAAGTAGATAATTCAAAAAGTCATCATCAAAATAAAACTTTTGTGCACTGCTTCAACTCCAGGTTGGTCTGAAATGCAGATAACAGGACCTTTTCCTTCCTTTGAAGGAAAATTAACCAGACTTCCTGTAATGTTTTTCAAACTAGACTGATTGCGTGGCTATTGCTTCATTATGAAAAGTTGACTTTATGTTGTGGTACAAACACTGGGAACTTCAAAACTTTCTTTTGGTCAGATGGCTCATCTAGTAAACTGAGACAGTTTTTGAGTCACCATAAATGAGCTATCCAAGTGCATTGTGACCTTATCCAACAGAAGTTCATGATTTTTACACTCAGTAGGAAAAACATTAGAGATAGGGATGATGGGCAGTTAACATGGGCAAACAGGGTGATGTGAGCAACTTTGATTCTGGATGCAGTGTCGGCACCAGATAGGTGGGTCATTTTATCGTCCAAGTGGTTAAAACCCCAGGGTTCTCGAGGGTAACCGTATCAAGGGAATATTGTGAGTATACCTTTTATGGATGTACCAGCGCCCAAAATGCGAGCCGTGGCCGTCCACACACCATTGACGACCGGGGTCCATGTAGACCAGGCACGGCAAACTAAAATCTGTCATGGGGGCCATTTTGGTGACACAGCAACAATAAGGGGCCGTACATATTTCAAATGTAAACGCCCAACACCAAATGCACATCAGTAATATGTTAAGAAGCTTTTTAAAAATATACCCGATTTAGGTTCTGCTCACTTTTCTTTCTATTTATATTAGGGATATGCAAAAGTTTCTGCCGCCCCCACTAGTGGGTGCTGTAGGGGTCTAACCAGCCGGTGACCCATGCTGTAAGTTCGTACATGAAGCCAAGCATGGCGGGCGATAAAGTTCATTTGCGGCACTGTTTGTTATTCATGTTTAATTTAGGGAAAAGTGCAAGTGAAGGATACAGTTCAATATGTCAGGAGTATGGCAAAATGGTTATGGGTGAGCAGATGTGTCGAGAATGGTTCGCCAGGCTTAAGAAAGTTGATCTAAGCTTGCAAGACAAACCACGTGCAAGTGGACTGCAGGAACTCGCAGACGAGGAGCTGGAATCGCTGTTGCAAGAGGATGCCACACAATCGACCATGCAACTGGTAAAACGCCTGAAAGTAGCTCAATCGATGGTGGTACAGCATCTACAGACCTTGGGTAAGATCCAGAAGATTGGCAAGTGGGTTTCACATACTTCATAATGGAGAGTAACGTTGGTCAACGATTGGGCATCCGCATGTCGTTCCTGAAAAGGTTTCAAGGGAAGAATTTCTTGTAGAACGTTGTCACCGGGGATGAAAAATGGGACTATTGTGACAACCCCATAAGCAAGTGATCCTGGGTAGACCCAGGCCAGCCATCAACATTCACTGCAAAACAGGTTATCCACAGGAAAAGGCGCTGTTGTGTGTGTGGTGGGTTATGCATGGAGTGCTGCACTTCAAAACTGTTGAAACCGGGTGAAACAATCACTGCACAACGATATAGCGATCAATCGATGAAACTGAATGCTGCAATCAAGCAAAAAACACCCACGGACAGGTAAAAGGCACTACTCAGTCATCCTGTTACACGATAATTCCAGACCACATGTCGGTGCCACTACAAAATCAACTCTTGAACAGTTACACTGGGGGATTTTACTGCACCCGGCTTACTCCCCGGACATTGCACCCCCAGACTTTCATCTGTTTCGCTCTATGCATCATGCCCCAGCCCAATAGCGGTTCACCACAGTTCCAGAGGTGGAAAATTTCGCCACTGCGTTCTTCAGCTCAAAATCCAAGTCCTATCACATGGACATTCATTTGTTGCCTGAAAAATGACATTAGGTCATTGATGCTAATGGCCAGTATTTCATTGCATAAATGTGTGCTAGTTTCCAGATTGTTCCAATCACCTTTCTCCTAAAAAAGGTGGAAACTTTTGCATACTCCTAATAGTAAACCAAAAAAAAAAAAAAAAAAAAAAATGTTTGACATAACAAGTCTTCAAATTAAAAAAGTTATAATAAAATATGGCTGAAAATTTAAATGCTTAAACTTACTGAAAATTATATGTAACTGGCCATATCCATCTCAGTAGATATTTAATATTTTCAACATTTCAAATCTACATGTTCATGTTGGGATATTTTTAAACAGTTTAATTTTTTATATAACTAACCAATACTATGAATAAGACAAGGAAATTCAGAAAAAATACTCATCTTATTCACAGTATTAAAATTTAAAAAATTGATCTTATTTTCTTGAAAGCATGAAAATGGCCACAGGGTCTCGAAAATAATAGTTGCATTCAAATAAACAATTAAAAGGAAATAAAACTGCCAATACACAAATAATAATTAGCAACCAAAACCACTCAAATGACTACTGTCTGTGCACAATTAAAATAAGGCTAAAAAACCTATAAAACTTTTAATGGCTATAGCTTACATAAGACCTTTCAGATCGTAAAATACGAACCATCATCAGATGTTGCAAGTGCTGGCAATACACACACACACACACACATATATATATATATATAGCCATTAAAGGTTTTATAGGATTTTTTTACCCTTATTTTAATTGTGCACAGACGGTAGTCATTTGAGTGGTTTTGATAATTAGCAACATTTCAGCAACCATACAATATATAAATTTCTAATATTGATTCTAAGGTAGGGAAGAAATATATATATATATAAAAATACCATCTGTTTAATTTAAATGTTCAGTACTTTTTCAAAGGAAGTATAAAATTGCATTCCACAAAATTGTACCTTGGGTAGATACTAATACAAACACAAATCAATTGAAAATGGAAAAGATTTAACGAGTCTTTTGTTAGTTTTAAATTTCTCCCCCAGATAAACAGCATTTTTTTTTTTTTGTGACATACAATATTTTGATGTCAGGATACTGATTTGGAGTAGATGGAATTTTCAATATGCATCACAAATTTTGGTCATTTATCTTGATCTTTGGGGTCTTGTTAAATTTCATAAGGGAAAACAACTGCTCGGACAAGTAGACGATACTACCAAACATTGCTAATATTCTTGCAACAAATTTGTGCAATTCCTTGTACTGACATGGTAAAACAGAAAATGATTAAGGAATGTCTACTTCATTGTACTTTTTGCCTAGGAACAGAATTACACTACATTTCAATCAATTCCACTTGAATGCCACACTTTGCCTTACCAACATCGTAAGAAAACAAGCAGTGAATAATGAAAAGCCTTCCTCTCACAGTTTTTGAAATTCCGAAACCAATTCTGAAAATCTGCGATACTTTGGAAGTGTAGCAAGAGAAATCAGAACATCCATGGTATTTCTGGTATTCTGTGCAAGTAATGAAATGACTTACATTGTCTGACACAGCTTGGTTTTGAAAACTTTAATAATCATATAAAAACGTTACAATTTGATCTCCTTTATACTGAAAATTACTCCAAGCAATGTTACACTGAATTATTAGTACACATTTAAAATTGAGTTCTCCGCACTCTGCAGTTGTACTGGTGAATACTTCTAGTAGAAAAATGCATTACTGGCAATGCCACTTATTTCAGTTTATTTAGTTTTGAAGTAGATTATCTGGTTCATTGTGTTTCTGGGGGAGGAGGGGGACATAAAAATGTAAGAGAAGGTGAAAATTTTAGAAACAATAGGGGGGAATACCCACAACTGTTCCTTACTCAGTACGGTAAATTAAATCACAGTTTTTTTTTTTTTTTTTATTGAAGGTTTAACGACCACCGTGAGCAACTCAATGGGCTATAAGCAGTCGCCTGTCCCTAATTTAGGGTCACTGGATCCAGGGAAGGGAGAGAGCCAGTGCCGTAAGACAAAACACAACATCCATGCCTGACCGGGATTCGAACCCAGACCCCTTACGGACGAATGATCAGAGGCCAGCGCCTTAGACCACTGCGCCACCGGGGCAGCAAAATCACAGTTCTAATGACAACAGTGCCCCATTATAAATTCAAATGGCAAAGATCTCTCATATGCAATGTAAAAGCATAAGCCTTGGCAAAGTAAAAGAAAAAAATCATATACTCCAACAATGGGTACCTCGGCAGAATAATGAAAGTGACAATGCTAACACATTATTTCATGGGTGGAAATCAGTTTTGCACCAAAAAAGTGCTCCAAAATAAAAAGGAGTGTTTGTAAGGGACACATCAAAAGTGCACTAATACAAGGTAATTCAAAATTATTCATCCAATTTCATTAGATCATAGCTCCATAAAAATCAAGGTAACACACTCATTGTCAAAAAAATAGTTGCACCCAGAAGGACGTATCGGATTGCAATGCTATTCGGGAGGAAGGTAAAGGTTACATAAATACAAACATATCACTAAGCTGTTCTCTGAGAGTCAGAGGTTAGCTCCACAAAGAAATACAAACTACCAGATAATTTTTCCTTACTGTTGCTGTATCAAACTTCTCCATTTACAGCGATCTTGACATACAACTCGGGCTTCACTGACATCCATTACACGCTGTATGCAACATCTCATCACTCATTATTCCAACATGGCTAAATCACAGAAGCAGATTAGTCCCCACCTTGCTAACAACATTTTGCTTCACATTACACAACTGCAACAAATCTTCATTTTTCACACAATCAGAACGTGTCTTGCCACAAACCCCCCATAAGTAACGCATTTCCCCAGCACACAAACGACTCCTATGTTTCTTCTGCAGTACTCAGGTTTCACTGCCATACATCAGAGTAGGAACAATTACACTCTCATACACAGCAATGTGGGACTCTCTTGAGAATCCATCATTCCTGTGAACACCTCCCAAAGCCGCTACACGACTTTCAATGAAGAATTCATTCACCTACTAATTTCACTATTCAATTTGTTCTCTTTGTCAAACATGCTTCCTAAATACACAAACTCACTCACTTGGTCAATCACAGTGCCATGTATACTTACATTACATTCAGTGCTACCAGTTCCTCTCTCAAACACCATAACTTTGGGTTTTCCCTTATTTATACTCAGTTTGAATTTCATGCAAACTTCGTACATCCGGGACAACATACTCTGCAACTCACTTTTGTTATCTGCCAGCAGGACAGTGTCATCAGCATACAGCAATCTGCACACATGGATATCACCAAGACATAAACCACTATTATCTGTTTTGGCATCACGCATGCATGCGTCCATAAATATATTAAACTGCCATGGTGACATTACACAACCTTATCTGACTACAGCACTAGCAGGAAACCATTTTGATAAAACACCATTCACTCATACACAAGCTCTACTGTCAGCATACATAGCTTTTACACTAAGTAGATTCCCAGTAACACCATATTCATTCAAAATCTTCCACAAAAGTGTCCTATTTACTTGGTCATAAGCTTTCTCTAAATCTATGAAGGCAGCAAAAACTTTCTTACCAACAGCCAAATATTTTTCAATCATCATGCTTAATGCAAAAATTTGGTAAGTGCAGCCTTTACCAGGCATAAAAACAGTCTGAACATACCATACTTTCTCTGAAGTAAAACCCTGTACTTTTTCAATAATGACCTCATCGAGCACTTTCCCTGGCACACTCAGTAGGCAAATACCATGATAGTTATTGCAGTCAGTCTAATCACCTTTTCCCTTGTACAAGGGGACGATAATAGCATCCTTCAAATTTCGAGGGACCATTCTTAACTCCCAGCACAACTGTCAAATTTCAGTTTACCAGCCAATTACAGAGTCACAACCATATTTCAACATCTCGGCAGTTATACCATCAACTCCTGGAGTCTTACCATTCTGGAGAGGTATTAGAGTTTTACACACCTCTTTCCTTGAGATCTCTCATGTACTTCCATCCTTCACAGTGCTATCATCTGCTTCTGCCTCGGAATCATCTTTGCTTTCCTGATCTAATAACTGACAGAAGTATTCACCCCATCTTTCACTTAACTCATTGGGTTCCCAAATCATTTTCCCGATCCTATTCTTCTAACTTACAACTTTGTTTCCCCTATTTTTCCCGAGTCTCATGTACTTCCAGAAAGTCCTATCTTTCCAAAACCCAATTCATGCCTTTCTTCCTTCTCCTTCCTATCTTTTGCTTTGCTCTGGCAAACCAGCTTAGCTGCTTCATGCTTCCTACAGCGATATTCATCCACAGAAACACTACCTTGCAACATCCCCAAATAAGCTTCCTTCTTCCTCTTTACTGCCTCTTCAATCTCACTATTCCACCAAGCATCATCTCTATTGTTACCCACTATTGTGGTGCCACAGATATCTTCAGCAGCAGTGACAACACAGTTCTTAAAACATGTGTCAACAACTAAGTGTTTCAGATGCTGATAGTAGACAACAAAATCTATCACACTCTTTTGACCAAGAGTACAATTTTCCCAAGTGTATGTGTGGATATACATGTGGTTGAAAATCATATTAGATGCACACAAACCATTCTCAATGCAGAGTTCAATTAATCTTTCACCATTATCATTCACACAAGGATCATTAAACTTACATATAACGTTATCAGAAATCGCATTCTGCACACCTACTCTACCATTGAAATACCCTGCTATTATAACTTTTTCTTTAGCACCAAACTAGCTCAAAACAGCTTTTAGCTCATTCCAGAAATCTTCCTTTTTATCAGAAGGTTCCGAGTCACAAGGAGCATACACTACAACAATTACAATTCTCTGAAGTTTCACTTTCAAACGAATCCAGAGAATTCTCTCACTTATGCAACTATAGTGAATCAAGTTGTTCTTCATCTTTTCACTTAAAATCACACCTACACCAGCCTGTCCTCTCATATTATCCAATACTCCAGAACATACACTCACCACCATTCCATTCACTTTTTCTATCCCAATTTCCTTCTTTTTGGTTTCACTTACACACAGCACATCCAATCTATACTTATTTACCTCTTCAATCACCTCATTCACCTTGCCATTTACAGCTGTAGTATTCCATACATCGATCTTAACTCAGCAGAGATCTCTTTCTGATTTTCCCTTTTCCAGTTCCAGGTTGATACCATGGTGGACCATCATTCTCAAGTGTGGTAGTCCACCATATCCCACACTAGAGTCCGGATATTGATTTCTTTTTGTCTTTTTAATCAGGTAAGTACATCAGTGTGGGGGATTAGCCTACAGCTTACACTTCCAGTTGGTCATTCAAACTAAGGATTCTGGAACAAAACCTGGTGAGTTGGGGTGCTTTTGCCAATGTCACACAGAACTAGCTGGCAGTTCTGTGTGACCTTGATTCACTGAGACCCTAGTTGCTGTTGTGTGTGCCATTGGTAAAGGTTACCAGGAACAATAAATGATTAAACATTGAGCATGATATGGGCAACATTTATTGAGCTACATGACCCAGAGATGCCAACCTGTTTCAGATATTTTGAGTAGTACTCGTACAAATTTTCAGTAGTTTTGGCCATTTTTTAGTAGTCATACCAAAAAGAATAATTTTAACCAAGGAACACAACTCATTTAATTTAACTTAATTAGCATTTTTTTTACTTACTTATTCATTTATATACATGAAAATCTGTATCAAAATATTCCAAATTTTTCACATGGAAAATAACATACACCATGACTGATACATTTTTTTTTACACAACAAAAAATTGATTAAACAGCTTTCTTTAGTGATTTCACTGTACAGTGTTTTACAGATTTGAGTTCCTCAGCAGAAAATCTTTTTTCATAACACACTTCCCCAGAGGAGAACATATTCATTTTTGCAATAAGAAGTGCTTCTACAGTTTCTAAACCTAAATTAGGTTGGAAACGGGCTTGATTTTTTTGCACTAAACTAAAATCTCTCTTACTCACAGCATTTCAGTGTGGAACTACAAGTATTGCAAACATTACTTTTGAGAAAATAGTATACTTAACCCACTCCATTACAGCCTTTTAATTTTGTGATTTCTGACCAAGTGACATCTATTCTATCTGTTACTGCTATGGTCTCTAATTTGTCAGCTTGATAACAAGGAATTCCGCTTCCAGTATATCAAGTTCATTTTTAGTTATTATAAATGGAAGGCGTTTGACTATGTGTAATACAGAAGTAAATGATGTTATGGCTCTAAGTGAAGGATCTACTACTTCTGCATGTTTTAAGAATTCATCATAGATCAGTATCTTTCCTTGAATATAAGAACATTCTTCAATGTGAAATTTTCCGACAGATGTATAGAACTTAGAAAGTTAATTTTCGTTTAAAATGATTTCGCTTTAATACATTCTTGTTTTTTACTCCAATTACCAGTTGTGTCCTTTCCGATGTTTCTTTTTTGAAAAACTGTTATTTGAAAAATTAAGCTCAGCATCACCATCAGCTACGACAGTAGCCTTCACAAAGCCCTTGGATGCCATCATGCTGAAAGAACTTTCAGTTTGAGGACCATGAATGCATGATAGCTTTCACTATTTTAGATAAAAGGTAGTGTAACTTGGAGAATATGAATGCTTTTGAATATCATGCATCGATTCTTACAAATTTTTCAGCTTCGTCACTTTCGTTTTCAGACTTTCCCCCTTTAACAAGCTGAAATGCAAACCTTTTTTGGGGGAATATGCAAGAACACAGGATACACGTTCGAAACATTGTTGGGAAAAAAAATTACAGTTACGGGAGAAACCTTTGCTACGTCTGATTTCTGTTTTTGGACATTTCCCTTCCATATTCAAGGTGAAATACAAATATTTACGAAATAAAATGAAATTTAACAACAATACTAGGCAGAGGAAACATCGCGTGAAAAAAAAAAAATTACGATTACGGGAGAAATCTTCACTGTTTCCGAAAGTTTTGAAAGATGAAATTTCCGTTTTCGAAAGTTTCAGACGGAAAAAGCATCCTTCACCACTACCAATTGCCCCAAAGTTTCTGTTCAGTTATGCACCGATCTTGAGGTTAACCCAAATTACGACGAAAAAGCAGAAATTCCTTGAAGCCGAAGATCACACAAGAATTTTTGCGCCGTCGAATTTCCGTTTTCGGAAATTTTCCCTCCATTTTCAAAGTGAAATACAAAGATTTATGGAATAAAATTTTGTATAACAACTTTACGCGTTTCTCGATGCGTATTTTACGGCACTTCACGACGTGTATTTCTACGCGTTGCGAAAAATGCCTGATGCACATTTTTACGCGTTGGTAAAATTTTGATGCGTACTAGAAGCGTAATTATGCATTTTGGCGAACTCTGCAACAAAATCCAAGCATACTTTTCTGCAACGCAAGAAAAAAACTTCAAAATATTAATTACTGACATGAATGGTCGGCGCACGATTTAAAAAAAAAACTGATGCCAGGCAATGACACTCACGTTCTGCACCAAACGATTTTCAACAGCTTGTCGCCGCACTGTGAAAGAGTTTCAGGTCTAACTCCGCCCACGTCCACCATAGCGAGCTACGCTCAACGTCCCCAGAATGTTTCATGCTGGGGAGGGAGGGTTTTCACTTAGAATGACTCAGCGCAAGGCCATACTCATCGAGTGCCGGCCGCTAGCGCTAAGATCCGAGCTGCTTTGAGAGGCAGAACTGGAGACAGCATCGCAAGCAAGACAAATGATGGATCGTCAAGTGGCTGCCGTTGCGTTGGAAAGGGGAACAAGCAAAATACAAATTAATAACTTCCGTTAATTTTCCGTATTCCGTAGTACAACAGCTTTTTCCGTACGAACTATGGAGATTCCGTAGTTGTTGGCATCTCTGCATGACAATAAGGAATGTCTCTCAGTATGGCTTTGGACCACCATGTTTTCTCACACAGCATGCCAGTCATCTCAGCATGGAGTTGTACAGGTTCCTAATGGCGTTCTGCGATAAGCCATCCCATTCAACTTGAATTTTCTCGCACAGTTCCTACAGATTGTGGGGTAGGGGTGGAGTGTGAATAGCACGTCCAATATCATCCCACACATTTTTAATTGGCGATAGGTCAGGCAATGCGGCTGGCTATGGCAGAGTGTCAGTGCTTTGAAAGCAAGCTCTTGAGACAGCAGAAGCATGCGGATGAGCATTGTCCTGTTGGAAAATTGCACTGGAATGAGCGTCCAGAAAAGGTAGGGCTGTCAAAGTGCCTGTAATGAAAACCAAAGGTGATTTGGCATGGTAGACAATTGCATCCCACACCATGCCTTTTGGACGTTTGATGCTCGACAACAAACCGTTCATCTTGGCGCTGACCACAGTGGCTCCACACACGGATTTGGTAGTCGTCTTCTCCAAGACAAGTGCGGGACTCGTCACTGAAGATCACCCACTGCCATTCTGAGTGGCTTCTAGACGATCTGGCACGACATCATTGCAGTCTTTATGCAATGGTGTTAAGGGCAGTCGTCGTAACGGTCTGCGTGCGTGTAGTGCCCCACTGCTCGCTGACTATCTGCAATTGCGCCCGTTGGGTAATTCCGCGCATGTCAGACAACGAGTTGGTCCTCTCTCTCCGCGGTTCGTTTAGGTCGCCTAGACCCTTTTTTGTTGCAGTTGCGTGCCTTGTTCTATCTACTGCCGCCAACAGCAAGCTATGAAGATACTTACACGGCCGGCATGGCATGAAATGCAGCGATAAGACCATCCCGTTTCCCGGAGCCCAACGATGGCGCACCTCTTAAACTCCTCCAACTGCTTGAATTGCTTCGGAACTTTTCTCTGAGGCATACTTCACTTGCAAAGGACGCCACCAACACAACAGCAGGAGTCAGAATGGCAAGCACTCGTAACAGGACGAACTTATACAGGCAGTCAGGCACAGCAGTATGACCCCTCTTTGCATGTTTTACATGCGCGGTCGAGCATGATGCTTGAATCATTTTGCACATCTCATGATGTCAAACCTACCCACCAAGTTTTTCTTGTCGATGAGTGTAATAGCATATCACACATTAAAATGAAGAGAAACGCACAAATTTAACTGCTAGAAGTTACTACACTACAAGCTCTGTCACACTTCATTTTTCAAAAAATGAAGTGTGACAGAGCTGGTGCAATGTAAGCGGCGTATCTGCACCTGGGTGAAAGGCTGTCACTGCACCAGGGTGAAACTGAGAATGACTCACCTAAACTCAACGTGTTCTGTGTTGTTTCTTGTGCAAAGGTTTACGGCCCTTTCTTTTCCTAGGAACAAACAGTAACAAGACACTCATCATATTTAGATATGGCTATTTCCACAATTAAATGAAGATTCACGCAACAACATCTTTCAGATCGATGGAGCGCTGCCACATTGCCATCTTGATGTTCGCCGTTATCTTAATGTTCAGCTTCCTAACCACTGGATTGGTTGCAGTGGACACAACGACAAGGAGCTCTACAGATCTTAGGACCTGAACCATTGCGACTTTTTCTTATGGGGGTATGTTAAAGATAATGTGTATCTGCAACCATTACCCACAACGCTAGATGAACTCGAAGTTCGCATTCATAGTGATCTGCAGTCGTTGACAACAGACATGTTTGATCACGTATGGCAGGAATTTGATTATCGCCTCGACACAGTATGCGTAACCAAGGGAAGTCGCATAGAACATTTATAAGGTATGAAAACAAAATTTGTACCATTTTTCCTTTATCCTATGTGCATTTAATCACTGCATATTTAGAAACACATAAAATAAAGTAATTCGAAATTGGATGAGTCATTTTGAATTACCTTGTAGTCTCCCAAACACACTCCCTTGCACACTCCCAAACAAAAAGAAACTAGTACATCTACTCAACACGAGTTTCCAGAGAGGTTAAGACATGAAAACAGCATAGTAAAAAGAAAGACAGTAAACTTTTAAAATTGCACGTACGTGCTCAAAAGTGGGGGCAGGGGAGGTGAAAAGGAAAATGTAGATGACAGTAATTCCATCCATCACACTGAAAAAACTTTCAAACTTGAGGACTACGAATGCATATCAAAGCTTTCATATTTTTAGATAAATGGTGTAACTTCAAGAACACGAATACTTTTCAACACCATGTATCAGTTCTCACAACAAATTTCCCATTTTATCACTTCCATTTTTGGGAAATTTTCCTTCCCTTACCAAGCTTAAATACAAGCATTTATAGGGGGAGATAACATTTAACAGCACATGAGAGCAGGGACATCGCATGTAAAAAAAAAAAAAAGTTACTACACTACAAGCTCTGTCACACTTCATTTTTCAAAAATTTCTTCTCCACATTTTCCAGCTGAAATACAAATATTTATACAATAAAATTATATCTAACAATACTGGGTAGAAACCCCATGATTATGGGAGAAATCTTCACTTTGTCTATCTTACATTTTTGAAAGATTGAATTTTTTCTGATGGAAAATGACCAGCTCCTACCACTGCCAATCACCAAAAAAATTCTGTTCAGTTGGACATCGATCTCTTGAACGAACCAATTAATAATAGAAAAGGTGGAATTCCTCCGTTTAACTTTTGTTTTTGGAAATTTTGAAAGGCAAAATAAGAATGAAAATGACCCTATTCCACATTAACTCCCACAATTTCTCTTTAGTTCTGCATCAAGATCAAGAATTACCTAAATAATTAAAAAAAAAAAAGTGAAATTCTGTGAATCTGTGGAAAAATCTCATGTGTGATAACAGGCATGTACAGAAATTATTAGAAAAAAAAATCCAGAATATTCATATGCCACAACTATAATAAAATTCAGGTTTTGTGACTTTGTTTCTTCAAAAAGGCAAATTTATTTATTGCAATTTTCATTTTTTTTAAAATTCCTTCATGTTCAATACTTAACACTGCTAGTGACTACACAGATTCACTCATCGCATTCCTTAAGCAGTTTTTTTTATTGTGAGTTTAACGACACTGTGACCAACTGGATGTGCTATAAGCAGTCGCCCATCCCTAATTTAGGGTCACTGGTTCTAGTAAGCATGAAAGTGATCATGGCTGAACTTTTCCCAAATAAGAATATGCAAAAATAATTAACTACCCTAAGCACAATATATGCATATATATAAAAAGCCACACAATTGTCTAACATTTCTTTAGAACCAAAAATGTGAATCCAATATTTATGCTGATCTATTTACACTTCAAATGGTAGAAATACCAGCAAACCCTTGATTTCCACAATATCTTAAATCTGCACATAAAGTGCACAAAACTTTTCCACTTACATCTACTTTCTTGATATTTTCCAACAGTTAAAACACACATGCGTTCATGACAAACTCTGAACTGCCAAGTAGACCACAAAATGATTACAATGATGATTAATAAACTCTTTGTACTGCATCTTGAAAAAGCAGTTACCCCATTCCCTATAGCCAAGTAGAAAACTGCGGTCAGCGCAAAGTGAGTGATGTCTTTGCACCTATGCTAGTGTCACGTCAATCAGCTGTAAGACAAGCCTTCAACAGAGAAGCCTCACCTACTGCCTTTGAAGTTGGCGTGCTGCAGCCAAACACAGTCAAGTTCTCAAGCCCAGATGTCTCTGGGCTGGATAACCTTTTCTTTTTTGATTGGAGTGAGACAAGGTGACCACTGTGAAGAACTCATTGAGCTATAAGAAATCGCAGGCCCCTAATTTAGGGCCACTGGTTCCAGGGAAGGGAGAGAGCCAGTGCCGTAAGACAAACACAACATCCACACCTCACCGGGATTCAAATCAGGACCCTTCACGGAAGAATGGTCAAAAGCCAGTGCTTTGACCACTGCGCCACCGGGGTGGCCTGGAGAACTTGATGCTGGCTTTGCTCAGGGTTGTAACTCATCCTCCTGATCTGCAATAGCTTTATCTGCCTCCAGCTTTGTGAGACAGTTTAAACGGAACCCCCTTTCCTTACCACCCCCCCCCACACACATTACTGCATTTCTGCAAATCTCAGAAACTCCCTACACCACTTGCAAAAAGATGGAACTCTTTCACCCCTGTTCTAGAGAAGAGAGAGAACCAGTGCTGTACGACAAACACAACATTCATGCCTCACCGAGATTCGAACCTGGACTCTTCACAGACAAGTGGTCATAAGCCAGTGCTTAGACCACTGCGCTAATGTGGCGACAAGCAGTTCTTAATTAGCCTCATAGCAGAATGATGGTGTGAGGGGCGATGTTCTTCGCAGATTTTATTCTTCTCCAGCAGATAACTCAAAATTAACTGAACCTTCCTTTCGGTCCTGTAATGAAACACCAATATCTGCTGAACTCTTTTCAGTCTTCCCTTGCATACTTCCACCGATCACGGGCATACACTTTCCGTCTTAGGGCACATTCTGTCCTTCAACGTTTCTGAACACTGCCATTTGATGAAGTGAAAATACCTTGACCATAGTTGTGGTCTTTCTTGGATAAGATGGAAGGAAGGAATGAAAGAAAAAAAAAGAAAAGATACTATTTGTGCTTCTGCGGATGAACTACCATAACATTTTAAACATTCGCACCTGTACAATTCTAGGTTTCCAAAAATGCTTTTACTATTTTAACACTTTTCTGCTATCCAGCAACAGCAAGAACAAGTGAACGTAGTTGCTTGCCATTTGCATGAATTCTTTTTTTTAACAGTGAATGAAACAATGCTTTTTAAAGGGTCACTATGCATTTTTTGAGGAGCTTTGAAGAACGTGAACCGTTGACAAGACTTGCTTTCTACGGAAAACAATGCTGAGAATATTGCAACTGGCTGCAGTTATTTGTTTTCTATATTTCATTAGATGTCTGTACAAACATCTGACGTGTGGTGAACGAACATTGGGAAAAATGCAAGAGCTTGACTGTTTTAATTGTTGAATCCCTGCCTCAACCAATATATATATTTTTTATTGTAATGTTCATGAAACATACTTCCACATTTGGACATGACAAGCAAAAAGAATACCTGGTTATAAAAAAACACCTCCCCCATCATTACTGATGAGCTTTCACCTAGTATATATATATAAATATATATATACTATCTACCAACAAGTAATTGGACACCCCTGCAATGGACGATATCTGCGGTCCTGATACATGTCACGGCCGCCACCGTTAGATATCGTGTGGGAAACAACAACGCAACCAGTCGCATGCAAGATGCCACGCAGTTCGTAGCTCTCTGATTTTGAGAAAGGTGTAATCGTTGGGTATCACAGAAATGGCCGATCCATACGTGACATATCCAGCGAGTTGAAGTACCCAAAATCGACAGTGGCCTACGTGATTGGCAAGTGGAATATGAGAGGTGACTGTCGGAATGTGCCCCAACCCGGCAGACCCACAAAACCGGGAGTTAGAGACCGACCGGTGCTGGCCAGAGAAATTCGGAAGAACCGCACCAAATTGATGGGCCATATCCGCGAGGAGTTTCAACAGGCATCCGGGAGTGTTTTTCGATGAATACCATCTGTAAGGAAGCCCATCTGCTCGGTTATCATGGATGTGCTGCCACCCACAAGCCTTTGATCACCAAGTCCAATAGCACTGCTCGGCTAATGTCATCGACAAAGAACGTCGACAGTGGACCTTTAAACAGTGGAAACAGGTTCTTTGGAGCGACGAATCAAGGTTCACCCTCTACTGTTCGGATGGCAGGGTCTGGGTTTGGCGTCTGCCTGGAGAACGCCTCCTGCCGGAATGTATTGTGCCAACTGTGAAGTTCGGCGGCGGTGGAATTATGCTATGGGGGTGTTTCTCCTGGTATGACACGGGGACCCTTGGTCGCGATTCCTGGTAGACTCAATGCCGAGACCTACTGCACCATTTTGGATGACCATGCGCTTCCTACGTTGTGACAGTTTTACGGGGCGAACCCATGTTACTTTCAGGATGACAATGCCACCTGTCATGTTGCGAGGTCCACCATGGCTTGGTATGGTGACAATGGGGTTATCGAATGGACTGGCCTGCGCAGAGCCTGGACCTTAACCCTATCGAGCACCTCTGGGACAAGTTGGAGTGTCGACTTAAGAGGTGCCCCACCGTCCGAAATCGGTGAAGGAACTGACCCGTCTTCTCCAAGCCGAGTGGAAGAAAATACTGCTAGCCGTCGACAACGCCTGGTTGAGAGTATGCCCCGGAGAGTCGCAGCTGTAATCGTCGCTCGTGGAGGCTCCACCAACTATTGAAGGTGAATAAACTTCGTTTCCCTTTGCTATCACAGGTGTCCAATTACTTGTTGGTAGATAGTGTATATATGATTCTGTGGGGCCACCAACAGTTGCAGTGGCTCTGAAATCCCACAGCGTTGAGGATGTATGTGTTGGTATTGTTGGCAACATCTATGGAAATGCAGGAGAAAAGATTTGGTTATTTGAGGATACAGCACCAATAAAAATTGGAATAAGAGTGAGACAAGGTGACACCATATCTCCCAAACTCTTTAATGCTACATTGCAAAATGTCTTTCAATCACTGAGGGAAGACGGAAGATAAAGATTGATGGAGATTGTTCAACTCACCTTCATTTTGCTGATGACATAGCAATTTTTGCAATTGCCCCTTTAGAGCTGCAGGGTGTGACCTGGAGGCTTGCTGACAGGAGTAAAGAGGTGGAATTAAGGATGAACTTTTGAAAGACAGGGCTGATATATGGTACTTTTACGGGAAAAGATTTATCGATGAGGAGAAGCTGGAGATAACAGATACCTACATTTACCTTGGACGGCAGATGTCAGGTGGGGATTACATTGATGAAGAAATTAATTGAAGTGTAAAACTTGGTTGCAGAGTTTTAGAGGGAAACAGCCTGGCTTTTAAGAGCAATATGACATTATGTCTCGGGGAAGGGGGAGTGTTTAATCAATGCATCCTTCCAGTGCTTATGTATAAAGCAGAGACATGGACCTTAACTAAAAAAGACATACAAAGTCTACAGACAATTGGGGGAGTCATGGAGAGATGTATGCTTGGTGTATCCAGAACAGATAAGAAGAGGAACTCAGGGATAAGGAAAATGACAAGAGTGGAAGACATGATCAGAATGAAATCCCTAAAGTAGCAATGGGCTGGACATGTTGCCAGAACAATGGACCACTGATGGACCAAAATTCTAGACTAGATTCCAGGGAAAGACCCAGAAGAAGACCACGTGGGAAATGGGTGGATGGCATGGTTCATACACTTTTTTTTTTTTTTTTATCAGAGAATTCCAGGACTTCTGGACTTTTTTCCAGGACATATGATCCAAACGCTTCTACTTAAAATATAGTAAAAAAACACCTTGGGTCTGTTAACCTGCAACCTACAGCAAACAACTCCCTACATGGTCGAGCAAACTTAATATAGAATGCTGAAAATGCTGTCTGCTGCAGTTAATAAGAAACTCAAAATCGCAGATAAATGCCGAAATACAAAAACTATCACTGAAAATGTAACCAGGTTTAATTTCTACAAAACTTTTATATATGTTATGCTATACTTATTTTGAGAAAAAATAATTTTTCTACTTCGACTGCAGTTCAATTATTGAAATTTTTTAATACGGTTTTTAGAAGAACACATACAGCAGCAAACGGAAGTACACAAACACCACCTAGCAGCAGAACTGTGAACTACAAACCTCCTCAAATACAAAACCTAAATTGTTCCATAAAGCAAATGGTACCTGGTTAAATAAATTTTTTTTTTCTAATCAGACATTTAGAAATACAGATATTGAGAAAAATAGATTAAATATTTGCACCTGTAGCGGCAAAACTGTGCATTATTTTGGGAAGAAAATACATACATTATACAAGGAGTTTTCATAGTCAAATAGTATCTGACTGATCCCCCCCTAATTGTCTTTTTAGCCCAGCAGATATCGCTGGAAAAGAAAATGTGAACTCACACCCTCTAGTGGTAGACTTGTGCGGCAAGAAAAATTTGAAATTGTATGAGAAACATTTCACTTCAGAAATGCTCTCAAACAAAGAAAGAATTCTTCAAATTGAACTCATAGAAACAGAGCTATTGACAAAAATAAGATATGCCTCTACACCCCCTGGTAGAAAAAGTATGCACTATTTTAAGCAGAAGGTATTCTCGAAAGGTTATACAAGGTGAGCCGAATTGGTTCAGAAAGGAATTTTTTCAGTCGAGTTTCCACAAGCTCAGATTTTGTTGCAAATACACCAGAAGCTGAAATAAACATTTATGCCCCCTGGTGGCCAAACCATTCTTTACCAAAAATGAAATATTATATGCAAAACGTCTCCCATCAAGAGCTGTATTGGAACCATGAAATTTTTTGAAATTGGACGTTTAGAAGCAGAGATATTAAGAAAATCACGATTTACCCTTACGCCCCCTAGTAGAAAATCTATGAACTACTTAAAAATGAGACTGTAACTAAAAGTCTTCGATATAAATGGCATCGAAAAGAATTTTTTTCAGTTGGACATTTAGAAGCAAATACACGAAATAAAATGCATTTTCAATTCGATAGGATCTACGTTAAAGCCCTCTAGCGGTGAAGCTGTGCATCAGAAGGAACCAGAAATAAAGGATCATTCTCACATATCACGCTCCTCAGTACAAAAAGAATTTTACAAATTGAACAAATAGTTGCAGAGATATGGTGTCCTTGGCTAGACAAAGTAATACAATATGCACGATCCTTTTTTTTTATATATAAAAGACGTGCTAATAACATGGCTTTAGTACTGCTAACACACAAGAAAACCAGCAGCTGGCCGCATTACGCAGGGGGTGTGGAGGGAGATTTCTCAGATACAAGTTATATCAGTAGAAAAATCCTCGACTATAAAACATTGCACAGAGACAAAAAGGAAGGAATGGATAAAATTCTAGGACATGTAACAGAATTTTAGGACATTTCCAGGACAACATGGAATTCCAGGATGTGTACGAACTATGGGATGGGATTCCAGAGCATGCAGGAGTGACATGGAGTAGACTGGTGCAAGACAGACCATTGTGGAAGAAACTTAGGGAGACCTTCATTCATCAGTGGATTGGTAATGATGGACAATGATATTATATATATATATAAATACACAAACACACACAGTTGAGTCACATTATTGTGACTATCTCCTACTTTAGATGTCAACAGCGCATAGCCAATGAATAAAGGCATGTGTCGTGAGCTGGCTTGGAGAGTATATAAGGTGTGCTGTAGGCGATCTGAAAACTTATCACTTGTTGCTGTCATGGATAAAAGAAGTGATTTATCAGATTTGCAAAAAAGGCATGATTATCGACTTTCGAGCCAATGGTGGCACTATTTTTGAAACAGTGCAGTTTGTAAACTGTCCGTGTGCTGCTGTGGTTAAAGAGTATCGTGACTGGAGAAATGGCACTTTTGCAAAGCGATGTGGAAATCACGAAGCACAATGTGCCATTGATGTGAGGGGTGAAGTCGGCTTTGAAGTTGCACGAGGGCCGATTGACATGCTATAGTGGAGCAACTCATTGGCCGAATGAACCAGGGGACTACCGGAAGTGCGTCTGAAACAACAGTTCAACGAACCCTGCTGCGTATGGGGATCTGATGCAGATGGATGGTCACCGCACCTATGCTAAAGAAGGTGCATTAGCAGAAAATCTGCATGGCAGTATCGGAATTGGACCTCTGTTGATTGACAAAGGATTGCCTTTTCTGATGAGTCACTTGTTTTGTGTCATCAAATGGATGGACATTGGTGTATAAGGCGAGAAACATCAGAGAACAAACACTCTTCAACCATTGCTGGCAGAACACAAGCTGGTGGGGGCAGAGTTATGGTCTGGTTGGAATGTTTTCGTGGTATTCTCCGAGCCCACTCATACCTGTGTAAGGCACTATGGACTGAATTCATTATGAATCCATCCTTACAGACCATGTACACCCATGCATATATTTGTATGCATAAATAGGTGGCATTGAATTAAAAAAAGACAATAAAGGAGGCAGTTATTAGCATAGTATCTAATTTGTAACAGCTAAGTGGGAGGGTATTGTGTATATGAATGAGATTCAGAGTTTAGCTCCAAAAAGTAATACAAACTACCAGATAATTTTTACTTGGGAGGTGTACAGTGAAAAAAATTTAAACATTGCTAAATGTTGCCTAGAAATCAGCTGATAATATATTTATATCAAAAGTTGTTTTGAAATCACGGCAATTGCTATAGTACCCAGTCTACACCCTTTTAGATTAAAAAAAAAAAAAGAAAAAAAAAAAGAAGAAGTAAGGTGGTGATTTTCTTTTTCTACCTGTGTATGTTTTTATTGTTTTTCACACCGAATTGTCTTGCCTAGTGGGATTATTTTGTGGCACCATGATATCCATCACAGACTGATCAGAAACTTTCTGCTATGGGGTTCACTAGTTTCAGGATTGAGACTGATCTCCCATTTGAAACTGTAATCAGAAAACAAGTAAGATATAATACAAATGATGTGCACAAATTGGGTAGACTGTTTGCAATACAGGAAATTCACCAATTAAAGATTTTGCTAATTCTTAACAGCAGTCGTTTTTCTTCATTTCAAGGCAAATGCTTTTTAAAAAAAATATGTGCTTTGCTTACAATCACTTTGTTTCTCTGAATATTTTCCAGTTTGTGTGTTCTCAGCAGGGGGACTTCAAGTAGCACTTGAATGCCTTTTGTGTACAGAAATAACAATCACAAAAAACGAGTGTTCTAAACCTTTCCTTTGTGAGCACCTAGAACCTAATGGCCTACGACCCATGCTACATGGGTCTTATTCACACTACTGCTCTAAAAGAATCCTACCTCCTAGTTAACTGACATAATAATTGTTGCATTTAGTACTGGAAATCAAAATGCATTATTTTTGTTGTTGTTGGCCCATTGTATGGTTACAACTTACAAGAATACAATAACTGCAAGGCAAACTCATAATTTATCATCTAACAAAAAAAAAAAAAAAAAAAGAATAGCAGGGTAACTTACACTCTTAATGGAAAAACTGGAAGTACTGATGTCAATTTACCCTTGACCCTTTTTCTATCAATTCCACATACAGAATACCTGAAGAAAAGAAAAACAAGAATGATGTAAACTAACCAAACTAAAAATAATGGAACAAATAATTACTAAATAAAAACAACTCTATTATGGGAATATTACTAGGAATTTTTTTTTATTTAAATTGCAAATTTTCGGAGAAAACTCTGCCTTCTTCAGGCTGTTTTTATGTTGTCACTCATTCCCGTCACTATCGCGGTTATGGTTAACCTTGAAGGTTAAAGAATGAAACAAATGTTTCCTACATAAGAGACGAGTCTCTACTGATACATGGAAATGAAACTTTATCTTAATTTCAAGCTCTTAACGGAAACAAATCCTTTACTGGCACCATCAGAGAAAATTTTAATTAAGGGGTGTGCAAGCATTTTCTAGACCAGTTATATTTAATGTTGAATCAACCATTTTCTAAAAACGTTTTGCTTCATTATTTTTGATTTTAGTAAAATTTGGCATGCCATAAGTATGCACCTTTTAGAGTTTAAATCCACTTACAGACCTCAGCGCAGACTTCATTGTAAAAAGTAGTGAGAAAAATGACTTTTTGGGAGAAAAAAGTGACCAATTTTTTTCAGTGGCTAAATAGTGACTGCTTAAATAATTATATTTATGTTGAATATATATGTATATATATTTTATCAGATTTTCAAAAAAGGCATGATTATCGACTTTCGAGCCAAATTATGGATGCGTAACATCACAGCCTCTCCTTGACAAATGTCAACCCCGCCTTCTTGTGGTGCATCCTGTTCCCACTAAACGGGCTCTGACGACCGCCAATAGCGGTAAAACTATTCCATCGGGATTTCAGGAAATGCTATCCCACACTCACCAACTGGCTTGGCCAGCGTGGAGAGTTATGGCCAAACCCCTCCAAAATGACTCCACAACTTAAATCTTGGCCCTCGGTCTCCAGCAGCTGGAATGTACCTGGCCAAGGCAGCGGCCGGTGCGACATGAAGGCAAAGGGTGCTAAGAATCCCCGGAGAACCGGACTAGGCTGCCATATGATGCTGACCTTGGCTACCTATAATGGACGCTCCCTATCTTCTGATTCAAGGCTTCTTGAATTGGAAGAGGAACTACAAAGGATCAAGTGGGACATCATCGGGCTAAGTGAGGTTAGGAGAAAAAGAGAAGATCTCATTGAACTGAAAAGTGGACATCTCTTCTACTGTCGTGGGACAGATACTGGCAGAACTAGTGGTGTTGGATTTATAATAAACAAGAAACTGAAGGATAAAGTTGTAGAAGTTGAAAGTTCATCTGACAGAGCTGCACGACTCGTTATCCAACTCTCGAGAAGATACCAGGCTCAGATTATTCAAACTTATACACCCACCACAAGTCATGCTGAAGAAGAAATTGAAGAATTTTATGAGGAAATTAGTCATCTAAATAATAAAGGTAAGCAGCACTTACAGATAATTATGAGAGATTTCAATGCAAAAATAGGACAACGGCAACAGAATGAAACTTCAGTAGGTAAATTCGGTCACTGCAACAGAAACCAGCGTGGAAATACTCTCGTAGAGTTGGCAGAGGCAGAAGGGTTTTTCATCTTGAACTCCTTTTTCAAGAAAAAGCCACACAGGAAATGGACATGGAGACATCCAAATGGGACGACAAGTGAAATTGATTTTATTATGTGTAACAAAAAATTCGTCATAGTAGACTGCAGTGTGCTAAACAAGTTCAACACAGGCAGTGACCATAGATTGGTGAGATGTAAGATGCACCTCAACACTAAACTCGAACGTAGCAAGCTCATAAGACAAACAAAATGTATTGACATAACCAACCTTAAAAAACACCATAATACCTTCAAGTTGGAACTGAAGAACAGATTCTCTGCTTTAGAAAGCCTAACATAGGAAGAAGTGGATATTTCTGAAGTTAACAGAAAAGTAACCAAAGCTCTTACGGAAACAGCAACAAAATTAGCTGGGTCTAAAAACAAGTTGCATGTGAACAAATTATCAGGAAAAACCAAAATGTTGATGCAAAAAAGAAGAGAGATGAGGACAACTAAAGAAGGTGTGACTTCCAAAGTGGAATATATAGAGCTATGCAAGACAGTACGAAAACGTATCACTGAAGACGTAAGGAAATTCAACTGTGAACTAGTGAGGAAAGCGATTGAAAACAACCAAAGCCTAAAGATAGCAAAGTGACATCTCAGTAAGGGAAAAAAACAGATTATGGCACTGAGAAAAGAAGATGGTTCTGTAACAAGAAACAGAGGCGAAATTTTGACAAGAGTGAAAGATTTCTACTCCAAATTATATGAAAGGGATGATACATGTACTCCAGACATCATGAAAGGTACCAGTACCAGAGTTCTTCCAGTCCTCCCAGCAGAAGTTGCACATGCAATCAAGAACATGAAATGGGGAAAAGCTCCAGGAGAAGATGGAATTACTGTAGACATCATACAAGAAGCAAGTGGAGAAATCGAAACAGTACTCGCCCAAATTTTCACTAGATGCCTTAATGAAGGGAAGATTCCTGAGGATTGGAACAATGCTACAATGATCTTGCTACATAAAAAAGGTGACAATGAGGATCTCGGGAACTATCAGTGGTTTATAAAATCTTCACTAAAGTTCTTTCACACCGCTTGAAGGTAACACTGGACATGGCTCAACCGAGAGAACACGCTGAATTCAGGAGTGGCTACAGCACAATAGATCATATCCACGTACTGAGAGAACTAATTGAAAGAGCGAGGGAATAGGAACTTCTATTGTGCATGGCTTTTATCGATTATCAAAAAGCCTTTGATTCGGTGAAACCCATCAGCAGTTACAATGGCTCTGAAATCCTGCGGTATTGAAGATGCATACATTAATATTATTAATAACATCTATGAAATTGCAAGTGCAAAGATACGGCTGTTTGAGAATACAGCATACACAAAATTTGGAAAGGGAGTGAGACAAGGTGACACCATATCTCCGAAGCTCTTTAATGCTACATTGGAGGGTGTCTTTCAGTCGCTGAACTGGGAAAACAAGGGGATAAAGATTAATGGAGATTATCTAACTCACCTTCGTTTTGCTGATGACGTAGTCATTTTTGCAACTACCCCATCAGAGCTGCAGAGTATGATCCAGGAACTTGCTGACAAGAGTAAAGAAGTGGGATTAAAAATGAACTTTCAGAAGACAAAAGTGATGTTCAATGCTTTTTCAAGAAATGAAGATTTATCGATTGATGGAGAAAAGCTGGAGATCACAGACACGTACATTTATCTTGGACAGCAGATATCGAGTGAGGGTCACATTGATGAAGAAATTAATCGGCGTACAAAACTTGCCTGGAGAGCTTTTGGAAGAAACAGCATAATTTTCAAGAGCAATATGCCATTATGTCTTAAAAGAAAAGTGTTTGATCAATGCATCCTTCCAGTGCTTACGTATGGTGCAGAACCTTAACTAAAAGAGACATACAAAGGCTGCAGACTACTCAAAGCAGCATGGAGAGGTGCATGCTTGGTGTAACCAGGAGAGATAAGAAGAGGAACACCTGGATCTGAAAAATGACAAGAGTGGAAGACATCATGATCAGAGTTAAATCCCTGAAATGGCAATGGGCTGGACATACTGCCAGAAGGACAGACCATCGATGGACAGCCAAAATTTTAGATTGGATTCCAAGGGACAGGAAAAGACCCAGAAGACCACATGGAGGAGATTGGCACAAGACAGACTGTTGTGGAGGAAACTTGGGGAGACCTTTGTCCAGCAGTGGATTGATAATGGTTGATGATGATATGTTGAATCAATATTTATATCATCATCATCAACTATTATCAATCCACTGCTGGATGAAGGTCTCTCCAAGCCTCTTCCACAACGGTCTGTCTTGTGTCAGTCTCCCCATGTTACTCCCACATACTTTCGAATTTCATCCACCCATCTCCCATGTGGTCTTCTTCTGGGTCTTTCCCTGTCCCTTGGAATCCAATCTAAAATTTCGGCTGTCCATCGATGGTCTGTCCTTCTGGCAGTATGTCCAGCCCATTGCCATTTCAGGAATTTAACTCTGATCATGATGTCTTCCACTCTTGTCATTTTTCGGATCCATGAGTTTCTCTTCTTATCTCTCCTGGTTACACCAAGCATGCACCTCTCCATGCTTCTTTGAGTTGTCTGCAGCCTTTGTATGTCTCTTTTAGTTAAGGTCCACGTCTCTGCACCATACGTAAGCACTGGAAGGATGCATTGATCAAACACTTTTCTTTTAAGACATAATGGCATATTGCTCTTGAAAATTATGCTGTTTCTTCCAAAAGCTCTCCAGGCAAGTTTTATAAGCCGATTAATTTCTTCATCAATGTGACCTTCACTTGATATCTGCTGTCCAAGATAAACGTACGTGTCTATTATCTCCAGCTTTTCTCCAATCGATAAATTTTCGTTTCTTGTAAAAGCATTGTACACCACTTTTGTCTTCTGAAAGTTCATTTTTAATCCCACTTCTTTACTCTTGTCAGCAAGTTCCTGGATCATACTCTGCAGCTCTGATGGGGTAGTTGCAAAAATGACTACGTCATCAGCAAAACAAAGGTGAGTTAGATAATCACCATTAATCATTATCCCTTTGTTTTCCCAGTTCAGTGCTTGAAAGACATTTTCCAATGTGGCATTAAAGAGCTTGGGAGAAATGGTGTTCCCTTGTCTCACTCCCTTTCCAATTTTCATGTGTGCTGTATTTTCAAACAACCAAATCTTTGCACTTGCATTTTCATAGATGTTATTAATATTAATGTATGCATCTTCAATACTGCAGGATTTCAAAGCCATTGTAACTGCTGATGGTTTCACTGAATCAAAGGCCTTTTCATAATCGATAAAAGCCGTGCACAATAGAAGTTCATATTCCCTCGCTCTTTCAATTAGTTCTCTTAGTACGTGGATATGATCTATAGTGCTGTAGCCACTGCTGAATCCAGCTTGTTCTATCGGTTGAGCCATGTCCAGTGTTACCTTCAAGCGGTGTGAAGGAACTTTAGTGTAGCAGGATCATTGTAGGTTTGTTCCAATCCTCAGGAATCTTCCCTTCATGAAGGCATCGAGTGAAAATTTGGGCGAGTACTGTTTCGATTTCTCCACTTGCTTCTTGTATGATGTCTACAGTAATTCCATCTTCTCCTGGAGCTTTTCCCAGTTTCATGTTCTGGATTGCATGTGCAACTTCTGCTGGGAGGACTGGAAGAACTCTGGTACCTTTCATGATGTCTGGAGTACATGTATCATCCCTTTCATATAATTTGGAGTAGAAATCTTTCACTCTTGTCAAAATTTCGCCTCTGTTTCTTGTTACAGAACCATCTTCTTTTCTCAGTGCCATAATCTGTTTTCTTCCCTTACTGAGATGTCCCTTTGCTATCTTTAGGCTTTGGTTGTTTTCAATCGCTTTCCTCACTAGTTCACAGTTGAATTTCCTTACGTCTTCAGTGATACGTTTTCGTACTGTCTTGCATAGCTCTATATATTCTTGTCATTTTTCGGATTGGAAGTCACACCTTCTTTAGTTGTCCTCATCTCTCTTCTTTTTTGCATCAACATTTTGGTTTTTCCTGATAATTTGTTCACATGCAACTTGTTTTTAGACCCAGCTAATTTTGTTGCTGTTTCCCTAAGAGCTTTGCTTACTTTTCTGTTAACTTCAGAAATATCCACTTTTTCCGATGTTAGGCCTTCTAAAGCCGAGAATGTGTTTTTCAGTTCCAACTTGAAGGTATTATGGTGTTTTTTAAGGTTGGTTATGTCAATACATTTTGTTTGTTTTATGAGCTTACCACGTTCGAGTTTATTGTTAAGGTGCATCTTACATCTCAACAATCTATGGTCACCTACCTGTGTTGAACTTGTTTAGCACACTGCAGTCTTCGATGACGAATTTTTTGTTATACATAATAAAAGCAATTTCACTTGTCGTCCCATTTAGATGACTCCATGTCCATTTCCAGTGTGGCTTTTTCTTGAAAAAGGTGTTCATGAAGAAAAACCCTTCTGCCTCTGCAAACTCTACGAGAGTATTTCCACGCTGGTTTCTGTTGTCGTGACTGAATTTACCTACTGAAGTTTCATTCTGTTGCTGTTGCCCTATTTTTGCATTGAAATCTCCCATAATTTTCTTCAAGTGCTGCTTGCTTTTATTATTTAGATGACGAATTTCCTCATAAAATGCTTCAATTTCTTCTTAAGGATGACTTGTGGTAAGTGCATAAGTTTGAATAATCTAAGCCTGGTATCTTCTCGAGAGTTGGATAACGAGTCGTGCAACTCTGTCAGAGAAACTTTCAACTTCTACAACTTTATCCTTCAGTTTCTTGTTTATTATAAATCCAACAGCACTAGTTCTGCCAGTATCTGCCCACGATAGTAGAAGAGATGTCAACTTTTCAGTTCAATGAGATCTTCTCCTTTTCTCCTTACCTCACTTAGCCCGGCGATATCCCACTTGATCCTTTGTAGTTCCTCTTCTAAGAATCACCGGAGGACCGGACTAGACTGCCATTTCATAGCTCAGGTCAGCATCAAATGGCAGTCTAGTCCAGTCCTCCGGTGATTCTTAGCACCCTCTGCCTTCATGTCACACTGGCTGCTGCCTTGGCCAGGTACATTCCAGCTGCCGGAGACTGAGGGCCAAGATTTAAGTTGTGGAGTCCTTTTGGAGGGTTTTGGCCATAACTCACCATGCTTGCCAAGTGGGTTGGTGAGTGTGGGATAGCATTTCTTCTAATTCTGATGGTATAGTCATACTGCTATTGGTGGTCGTCAGAGCTCCTTTAGTGGGAACAGGATGCACCACGAGAAGGCGGGGTTGACATTTGTCAAAGATAGGCTGTGATGTTGCGAGTCACCTGACCATATATATATGGATAGAACATATAATTTGCACTTTGAATGAATTTACTTTATATTTTGCGATAGAACATATATTAATCAATTTGATTATCTGTCGTAAAAAAACAATATTATATTGGATGGACAGGTGATTCCTTTTAATATTTTTTCACAATTTATCGGCATGACAGTGCTTTGTAAATGGTGGACTTTTTTGTTTTTGAAATGTTAGTGTAAATCCTCGGCCACAAACTTTTTGCAAAATTTCGGGACTTACCCCTCGAATTTTGCCCTTTTATCCCACAATAAAATTACTACCCCATTAATGGTTATGTACTTATGTCCAAATTTTATCATGTAGCCCAAATAGGTTTCAATGTTCATTGTTTCTGACTTTTAATATGTCAAGCTGAAATAACTTTTAACCCCACATAACCCAGAGACTCCAACCCTGACTAGAAATTTTCAGTAGTAAACACTAAGAAAATCCATAGTTTTTAGTGTTTGTCATTAGTATATACAATTACTATGTATATACTACTGACAGTTTATTTGTAACACACTCCGTAAGAAACAAACTGTCAGGGCTGCAAAAATGACAATGTAAATTCATCAAAAAGTGAAACTTTACTTAGCAACTTTCCATAAATTGAAAACATTTTGAGGGAAACACTAACTGACCCCAACATTCCTCCCCACCCCTTAATTTTCCTTAAAAATCAATATGTTTTAAAGGGAACCTTACAGTAAACAGAGTAAGAGCCCATACAGACTTGAAGTTGCTTATGGCTGTCTTCTAACCGCAGCACAACAAAAAGAAAGGGGGAGGGAAGGAACTTTATTGGTAAAAAATGGTAGCAAAGCACAAAAGTGACTTCATAATTTTTGAAAAATTTCTGAATGAACTGTACCTTTCTTATTCTTTACAGTACTTTCTATGTACATCAATTTAATGGAACAAGAATTTTTTGCTTTGAGGCAAAATTTAAACAGAAAACCATTATTTATCTGGTTCTTGCTATAAAAAACTGCACTATTTTCATGACCAGTACAGTTGTTTTTATGTCAAAGTCAGGATTGGCAGTATCACTTTTTAAACTTTAGATACACTGAAAATGCATGGTATTTCATTAATTTTTGCTATATCTAGAAACCAAAAGAGCATTTTCCTTTTTGTTTCAAAATCGGAACTTTAACTCTCAGTCGCTGATTTTCGTTCCCCATAAAGTCATTTTTTCTGCAGAATGAGCAAGTAGTAGCGTTTTTGAGCTTCAATTTTACTTCAAGCAAAATAAAAACTGCTTGCTCTGTTCTCTGATGTAGCAAAAAGTGACTAAAAAATGGGTGAAAGCACATATTTTAAGGGAAATTAAATGTGGAAAATCAGTATTGTGCTGTTCACCTTCTTGTGAAACAATTTCACGAGTCGCAGTAATACATCACATGTCTGATATATAAAAGCTCTTATATCAGACACATGATATAAAAGCTTTCACAATTTTAGATAAATGGTGTAACTCTGAGAGGATGAATGCATCTGAACACCATGACTCCATCCTTACAAAATTTTGAACTTCACTTCCACTTTAGAAAAAATTTTCCCTCCCTCAACAAGATGAAATACAAATGTTTATGGGGAAAAATAACATTTAAAAACAATGCAGGTCAATGAGAATATGCTGAAAAAAAATTATAATGAAAGGAGAAATCTTGTATCCAACTTCTGCTTTCAGAAATTTTTCATGCATTTTTAAGATGAAACAAATATTTATGGAATAAAAATGACACTTAACAACAATACAGGCATAAGAAATAACACAAGAAACAGAATGTAAGATTAAAGGGGAATTTTCGCTCCATCTAACTACTATTTTTGAAAATTCTTAACCACACTTTGAAGCAGAAATACAAGCATTTATTCAATAAAATAAGATTTAACAACAATACTGGATGGAGGGACTATCACAAGATAAAAGAAATTACAATTACGGGAGAAATCTTCTCTAACTTCTATTTTTGAAATTTTTTGAAAAAGAGCTCAAAGAAACCTTTGTTTTTATTCCAACCTTTGACTTACGCATTCTGACGTTACAGATACTAATTTTCATGATTCAACTGTCTATGTCACACTTGACTTACATTTTACACATTTCAGTAAAATATAACATGAGTGTCTGGCATAATAACACTGAAGTCATATGGTCCACTAGGCATTTTGAGCTCTCTCTCTCTCTCTCTCTCTCTGTGTGTGTGTGTGTGTGTGTGCGCGCGCGTGCGTGCGCGTGCACACATCAGTCAGTCATTATAAGTTTTACTTTTCAATAAAAAATACACATTTGAACTATGTGCAAACCTACCTTTCAATCTCCTCAAAAAATGCTTCATCATGCATTTTGTAGATTTTCACAGGATCCATATTGATACCTTTCCCCATCCCCTGCAAGAGAAAACAAACTTTTGGACAGGTTGACAAATAACAGTTAAAATTTTATTGCATTTATGAGTAAAAAACAGTAAATAGAATATTACAGTTCAAAATATGCAACAAAACATTATTAGAAGGAGTGCATTAGGAATAAGAAGTTTTCTCTGTTATTAGCTTTTTATGTTCACCAGTGTAAAAACATGCACCTGTGGATGCATGTGCAACAAGACTTAGATACTTTATAAGAACAAAGTATTCACCAAGAATAATATTGAATACCTAATGCATTTCATTTATAAAATCCCTGTAATCCAGCTTTTGCATTTCAAATTACCATATTATTCTTTCCGGCTTACCACATGTAATGTACTACAGAGGTGATGTACACGTCAAGACAGAAAGTAGCAGTGATAAGCACTTGTTGGTGTACCTTAATTGGGAAAGCATTTGGCTCCGGAGCAGAAGGATGTGGCTTCGAGTCTCATCACCGGCAAATCTGCGTTTTTACATTAGTGGCTGAACACAAAAATGGATCTACTGGCCCCCAGCTTCTTAAAAAAAAATGTGTTATATTTATTCTACACATAATCTGGAAGAATTCAACAGAGACACTTCATGCATGGTTTCCGATAGTCCCAAAAAACCTGCAATTTTATATCCCTGCTGTTCTCAGGTGTGCGCATGTGTGTATGTGTGGGAGAATGGCATACTACTGAGGTGGCATACATGCCAAGTAGCAATGGTAAGCACTTGTTGGTGTAATTTAATTGGGAGAGCATTTGGCTCCAGAGCAGGAGGTGGGTTCGGACCCTGTAACCGGCAATTTTGTGTTTTCAAACACATACAATTTATCAGCATGAATTGAAAATTGTGCAGCTAGTTTTAAAAAGAAAAAGCGTTGGCTTTTCATGCATGTTTTAGTGCTTGGCATGGAGCCAATCCTTTTATCTTCCCAATCAAACATACAATTTTAAGTTAAATACATTCAGAAACTGAGGTAGATGGGAGAGGCGACTCTAGTCAACTTTTAGTCACCATCAGAAAAGTAGGTAGGTGTTGGCTACGATAAATACATGTCTTTTGATTTTATCCCTTCTTCATTTCTGAGAGAAAAGATGGTTACATAGCTTCTCATCTGTTGGCCTTCCTGTATGTTGATAATGTCCAAAGTCTTTTGGTGTCTGTTTTATATGTTTATCAACAGGGTTGACTTGAAAAATTTCCATTGCAGAGTGCTTTAAAACATTTGCCACCAATATAATGTTTTTAACAAAAAATTTATATCATTAAAGAACGATTTTAAGCATTTAGCAGCAGAAATTGTACATAGACAACCTTGAAGATAAAATTATAGAAAAGATGCCAAAGACTTCGGACTTTATCAACACATAACACAGATGAGAAATTACCCCTGTATCTAACTTCAGTTTTCAAATGACTTTAATAGTTTTAAATTACTTTAACCATCAGCACTCTCTAAGGTCTGTATCACTACTGCTGTTCTACCACTTATATTAGAGTAATTTACTTTCTTAAAAACACATTTGACTGTATTAGATCGGGCCATCACAGAACTTGAAACTTCAAGTGCTCCTTTGGTAAATAATTCGAATAAATTTGAAGAGACGATTGAAATATAAGGAAAGATACCTGCAGCCACATTGGAGAAATTATGAAACAGAAGATGAATAGTGATGTAAAAAAAAATTCAGAACTAGAAACCATTACGACAATAAAAGACATTCTCCAGGGAACTTCAACTAGCAGTTGTGCTGTTTCAAAACATAAGGAATTCTCACTATCAGACATACTGGGATTTAAATTTTTGCCCATCATCTCATGTTGGCATTGAGAGGTCATTCAGTCAATTTAAAGGTATTTGAAGAGAAAACAGGAAGAGCTTTGTTTTTGACAACCTAAAATGCTATGTTGTTGCTAGTTGTAATAGAAGTTACATAGTTGAAAACACCCTGGTTTGGAGTAAAATATGTTTTTAATTTTTATGACTGTGTAAGTAAAGACTAATTTTGTAATTTTTATGACTGTATCAATGCATCTTGCATTCCTGCCAGTATTTACGTATGGAGCAGAGACATGGACCTTAACTAAAAAAGACATACAAAGACTGCAGACAACTCACAAAAGCATGGGGAGATGCATGCTTGGTGTAACCAGGAAAGATAAGAAGAGGAACTTGTGGATAAGGAAAATGACAGGAGTGGACGACGTCATGACCAGAGTGAAATCACTGAAATGGCAATGGGCTGGACATGTTGCTAGAAGAACGGACCACCGATGGACAACCGAAATTTTAGACTGGATTCTGAGGGGCAGGAAAAGACCCAGAAGAAGACCCTGCAGGAGATGAATGCATGAAATTCGAAAGTATGCTGGAGTGACGTGGAGGAGACAGGCTCAAGAAAGACAATTGTGGAAGAAACTTTGGGAGACCTTCATCTAGCAGTGAATCATTAATGGTGGTTGTTGATGATGATAAGTAAAGAAATTATAAAAAGTTATTAGAAATTGTATAAAATGTGATATGGTTTCCCACGTAGCTTTACACAATGGCACTTAATATCACCTTCATTGCAACATATTTTCTGTCAAAATACTTGTAGCCACCCCAGTTGCTCAGTGGTCTGAGCACTGGCTTATGATTACTAGTCCGAGAAGGGTCTGAGTTCGAATCCTGTTGAGGCATGGATGTTGTGTTTGTTTCTATTTTTTACAGCACTAGTTCTCTCCCTACCCTGGTACCAGTAGCTTTAAATTAAGGATGGGTGACTGCTTATAGCACATAGAGTTGCTCATGGTGGTTGTTAAACCTTCAATAAAAACAAAACAAAACAACAACAAAAAAATAAAAACTCTTAAGTAAAAAATACAACACATTTCAGTTTCTCTGTGGCTCTCTGCCTGTATTACACCCCTCCCCCCATTGTTAATACATTTTCAATACTTTTCCAATACCACCAGCTATCCTGACATAATGCTGTTTTTTTTTTAAATTCAAGCGCTGCATAATTTTCTTTTGTCAGCAGTGTATCATTCACAGAACCTAATCTTACACTTTTTCAACTGATAACCTACAGATTATGACAGAAATTACAGTATTTACTGCAAATTACAAAATTTAAAGTAAAAAACAAAACAAAACAAAAAATGGGCAATAGGGTCTAATTTCTAGTAACCAGGGAGACCTGGTGCGTGGTAATTTTCCAGCTCGCTCTTACCATGCATCCCCTAAGCTTCATGCAAACAAAGGTCCTTCACTTCCACTGAACTCCTACTACTATATAAAAATGGCAAGATCTAAATACTACATTGCATATCAGTTTAGCTCTCTGGTTAACCTCTTTGTACGCAAAAATGTTCACACATACCACCAAGTACAGACTTTCACTGCTTTGTTGATTCTGTTGTCAGTTCCCCTTTTAGCTTTCCAGTCTCTGCACTAATTAAACCCAAGCAGTGGCATAACTTCAGATTTTAGGCCTGGTGGTAGGTACTTAAACTGGAGCTCCCTACCTCTTAAAGGGCAGGAAGGATTCTTAGCAGTGAAGTCCTGTGGAATCACTTGCACTTAAAACGCTATGGAAAAAATTGCAGATGAAAAGGATTAAAAGTAAGATTTTCTATTTTAAATTAAATTATTATGGAGATGCCAAAGCTTCATTACCCTGCCACAGCTTATGAAAACACATGGAATTGCTAAAAATTGAATAAAAAAACAAAACAAAAAAACCCCCCTCAACAACAACTGATTGTTGATATATTTATATGGAACTGCAAACAAAACCCTCCAAATCAATTTTTTTTAAGCATAGAAAATCTAAATGCACAAACAGCACTAAAGAATTTTCAAGAAAAATAGCTAAATATTAAATTGCCAAAAATATTCTATCATACCAAAAATTGATAATTAACACAGCAATCAGACATTGCTGAATAGACTGTGATTACCTGTTACGCACGTAAAATCCACCACATCAGAAAACTTGAAAATTTCATTGCTGTGGAGTGGGGATGAAATTTTAGCAATGAAATTTTCAAGTTTTCTGATGCGATTGATTTTACGCGTGAAACAGTAATTACAGTCTATTCAGCGATGTCTGATTGCCGTGTTAATTATCATGCCGTATTTGCCACATACGAGAAGGATATTACTTCCACTCTGTATACCAAAAATTGCTCAGTTTTTTATGCCTGAATTCTTCTGTTTGTGTAAAATTTATTATTGTCAATATTTTCTCTTACAGCAACTTTTGGGATTGTGGAGTTATTTCTGGCAATTTTACATTTAGTTATAATATGATACTGTATAATTTAGGATGGTTCACAAAATAAATTTTTGAAAGTGCAAAATCCTACTCTTTCAAATTGTTCCATTTCCACTTGTAAGTATGTGTGCAAAGTTTTGCGTCGATTAATTAATATTTAGAGGTAAGCTCAAATAGCTTATTTTAAATAAATCTACCAAAAATGACTAAGATTTATCATAGGGTGTTTTTAATACCTATTGAGACATTGCTTACTCTGTCAATGTGACATGAACTCCTTAACATTGAAGTCTTTGCACGATTGGCTGTTATTAACCTATCACTGTAGTAACTGGCATTGATTGGATGAGCTTAGTCTCATGTGCCATTTTGCATTGAGCAACAGCACAGAGAGAGTGTTGTCTGTGCTCTCACTGCTCTACTACTCTCACTAATTCTCTCAGTTTTTGTGTGCTAGTGCTAATTTTGAGTTACATTTCTGTTATTAACAGCACCTTGCCAACAGTTTTATCTTCATAGTTAAGCTTTAAATAAATTAATTATTTGTGAAAAGAAGTCATTGTATTACAGTTTTCATAATACTTTCTTTCCAGGCATGCAATGGAAGCATCCGTGAGAGAAAGGCAAGGATTATATGTACTTGGTCAAGCAATGAAAGTGCTGTACAAAGTTACCTTCAAATGGAGAAGTCATGCATTGTTTCCTTTACCTCCATTAACATGAAAAAGTCTTTTAGTGATAGACAAAAAAAGGCAACTGTGAGATCATCTATTCATAGACAATGAAGGGAAATGAGACAGTATATTGCTGAAAAAAATTAAGCATGAATTTTGTCCAAGTGTCCTTTGGTTGTACACTGGAATAGTAAGCTAGTTTTTGACTTGTCGGGAAGGGAACTAACTAAACACTAAACCAATTTTAGCGTCAGGATTTGAAGTAAGCTGCTTGCAGTACCAAAGCTCACATCATGCTCTAGAGAAAACCTAGCCAATGATGTTCACAAGTGTCTTCAAATTGGAATATTGCAGATAATGTGATGGTGATGTCTTTTGACACAGTTGCTAGCAACACTGGCAATTCGTGCGGTGCTTGTATTCTTTTGTAGCAGACATTTGGTCATGATTTGCTCCATTTTGGCAAATATTTTGAAATAATCCTGGAGAAAGTTTTTACAGAAAGTCTGACATCAAAATCTTCAGGACAGAATATCTTCCTTTCCAAGCAATTCCAGGAGCTGTTCAAATCTCTTTAAGTTCAGGATAACCAAATACTGAATGCTGATGAGGAATTAGAAGTTGAAAATAGCTCGGTAGACACTATAATTCGTGCATAAATACTAGTATTAAAAGAAATCAGTCTTGTTGCATGATGATATTTATTCAGCTAAAAACGAAATCTATGTACAGTTTAAAAAATACATGAGCACTTTCGGTGTCACATTGACACCTTCATCAGATGTGATTTCACCATGTGGTTACATGCTGGTCTTAAGTACGTGGAGTAGATGCATCATGGGAAAGGTAATGTCAATGTCAGATGATATACCAGATAACAAGACAGTAAAAAAAAAAGAGCGTAATTAGCCAATGAAAATTACTTAACAGAAGCAATTGTTATTTTGCTGTCCTTCCCAACAAGATTGCTCCAGGGTTCAGGTAAAACACGAGGATAATAGTCATTACAGCAACGTGTATTATAAGCCGAAATATAGAGGCTTTCTGCAAATAACAAGGAATAAACAGAGTTAGGTGCGTTTATAATCTTAGTGTTGTCCCAGTCTGGGATGGAATTTCCAGCACTTACAGTTCTTGCAAAAGAGGTGCTTTGGTGATTCATTTTTAAATCATGTCCGTGTTCATTCAATCTCAAATCCAAATGTCTTTTGGTTGAACCCACATAATGATTATTTAGTTCACCAGAGATAGTGTCGAGCATAGGAATAACATACACACCTCATTTTTTCCCTTTGTTAATTCTGCCAATAGCTTCCTACAAGAAAGAGATAGATTTTTGTTTAAATTAACTCTGGAATGAGCATCCACCAGATGACTACAGAGAACTGCTAGAACTTTCGATTATATTTCAAGAAAAGGCTCTACCTCAAGAGGCGTACAAATTTTGCAGTTTTGCACTGTTCACAGAGCTCACTGGATGGTTTGTTTAGTTTACACATTCAATATTTTCATGTATCACATACACAGTTGAAAAAAGCTGAAGCTTAAGCTGTTTCATCCTGTCCGGCCTCATTATCTACATTCATGAGCCTGGTTTACAGCAGTAGATGTTATTACAGCTCTTCTGAATGATCTTTATCTAATAAATATAACAAATACGCTGATGGAAATGGATGACGGCGCTTCCAATGTGGCAAATAGGGGCATTATCAAATCATTTTTAGTATCTCAGTGAATAACTTGTTGGACTGGCTTTTATGATACATCTCTTCTAGCAGAGGAAATAATTAGGGTGACTAAAGCTCTCACAGGTGAAGAAGAGAAAGAAGATTGTCTGAAAAGGATTCAATTGGATTTAAATATTGTTGGCACTTCAAGAATACTAAAAGATTTTGTAACTTAAAAAACTAACAAGTTTTTCAGTATTCTTAACCTCTCTATGGCATTTCTAGACAAAGATCCCCAAAACTGGAGTGAAGACCCTGACTTTCTATATGGATTAAAGATTGTACAAGGACTCTGGTCAACAAATTACTTAGTTGAAAGAGGAGTGGCCCTGATACAGGAATTTAGTGCTGAAATAGCCGTAATGGAAGAGCAGAAGCACTTTGCATTACAAATTGTTGGAAATCATAGAAAATGCTTTCCAAATCCCAAAAAGGGAACTCTTACAAAAACCAGGTGATTAAATTGCATTATATGTGTCAGAGTTGACGTTTTTTCATTTTAACTATTTTCAACCAATGACACCATAAGCATTAGTGTTCCAAGTAAAAACAGTACAATCATGGTTTTTGTTGAGTTTGAAAAACATTGTCGCTCTTGAGCGACCTCTAAATATTAATGAATTTTACTCAGTTTTTTTCTGAACCAATGTTTTCATAAATGGAACAACTTGAGTGGGGAGGACCATGTAATTTATTAATTTTACTTCTCACCATTAGTCTGTGGACCATCAGTAAATATCCAGAGTAACAGCCATGTGCAGTGCAGACAGCAGCTAGATGGGCTGGGAATGACTCAAGGTGCTGGAAGGTGTTCACATGTATGTGGAGCCATGCTGACTGCAGTGCATCTGACAGTTGCTCGAGAGTGCATGGTGGAGGATCCATAGAGCGAACAACACAATTGAGGTGGTCTTACAGATGCTCAATTGGTTTTAAGTGTGGGGAATTAGGAGGCCAGGGAAGTACTGTGAAGTCTTCATCATGCTCTTCCAACCGCTCTTGGACATTTCTAGCTGTGCGACACATCACATTGTCATGCTGGAAGATCCCATCCGCCCCAGGGAAGACAAATAGGATGCATGGGTGTACATGGTCTGCAAGGATGGATTCATAACAAATTTGGTTCATAGTGCCTTCCACAGGTATGAGTGGACCAGAGAATACAACGAAAACATTCTCCAGACCATAACGTTCCTCCCACCAGTTTGTGTTCTTCCAGAAATGGTTGAAGACTGTTCTCCGATGTTTCTCCCCTTATACACCAACGTCCATCCGTTCAATGAAGCAGGAAACATGACTCATTGGAGAGGCAATTAAGATCTAGTTTGGCTAAGAGCCATTTATTTTGGCTTCCTACAAAAGTTATCTTCAAAAATTTTCCTATGTCCTACTCAACTAACTGCATCTGAAGTTATACTGCACCTAGACTATACTTTTTGGAATTAGAAAATATAATGCAAATAGTGCTTTAATAAATACAAAGGACACAGTACAAATGCTAAAAATTACCTTTTCATACAAAACATCAATATCCTCACTACCCAAAGTAATTTTAGCAACTTCTTTGCATGGTATATGAATTACGTTCCAAACTTTTATCATATGGATAGCAAGACCTCTTTTCAGGATTAACCTACAAGGCAGAAAATTATATAGCTTAAGAATCAGAACATTGTGCATCAAATTTAGAAGAACTTTTTGCCTTCAAATACTTCAATTAACATAAACAAGTAGATACAGGCAATCACAAATTATATTTTTACATACAATATTCCCATAACAAGAATTTTTATTTAAATGTTGAGAGCATGTAGATTCACTGAGAAAAGGTGAAGGAGAATGTAAGTCATACCTCAGGGAGAGGTATTAACATATTTATGAACATGTCACAATATTGTAAGATATTGCATTACAATGTCTTTGGTGCAAAATAATTTACAGGTCTGCATTTTATAACTGCTTCTTCCTGTGAAAATGAAAACAGTCCAAAAATGGCAACTGGTGTTCAGTTTAAATTAAACCACTTACTCAAGGCATTACTCAGGGAAAAGGAGATCAGATTGACTGCAAGAACTATCAAGGTATTAGCCTACCGAGTGTGTTAGGGAAAGTTTTTGATAAGGTCATTATTGAAAAAGTACGTGGTCTTACATCAGAGAAAGTAAGGGATGTTCAGAGTGATTTTATGCCTGGTAAAGGCTGCACTAACCACATTTTTGCGTTATGTATGATGATAAAAAAGCATCTGGCTGTTGGTAAGAAAGTTTTTGCTGCCTTCATAGATTTAGAGAAAGCTTACGACGGAGTACATAGGACACTTTTGTGGAACGTATTGAATAAATATGGTGTTACTGGAAATTTACTCAATAGTGCAAAAGCCATATATGCTGGCTCTAGAGCTTGTGTAAGAGTTAGTAGTGTTTAATCAAAATGGTTTTCTATTGGTAAATGTCACTATGGCTGTTTAATATATTTATGGATGCATGCACGTACAATGCCAAAATAGATACTGGTTTATGCTTTGGTGATATCTGTGTGTGCAGATTACTGTATACTGATGACACTGTCCTGTTGGCAGAGAGCAAAAGTGAGTTGCAGAGTATGTTGTCTTGGATGTATGAAGTCTGCATGAAATTCAAACTGAGTATAAATAAGGGAAAAACCAAAGTTATGGTTTTTGAGCAAGGAACTGGTAGTACTGAATGTAATATAAGTCTGAATGGCACAGTGATTGACCAGGTGAATGAATTTGTGTTTTAGGAAGCATGTTTGACAGACAGAACAAATTAAAATTGGATGGTGAAATTAGGTGAGGGAATTCTTCATTGAAAGTCATAGCGGCTTTGGGAGGTTTTCACAGGAATGATGGGTTCTCAAGAGAGAGTAATTGTCCGTACACTGATGTATGGCAATGAAACCACGGTACTACGGAAAAAACATAGGAGACGTTTGTGTGCTGGAAAAATGAGCTACTTACGAGGGGTTTGTGGCAAGACACTGTCATGTTCTGATTGTGTGAGGAATGAAGATGTGTTGCAGTTGTGTAATGTGAAGTAAAATGTTGTTAGCGAGGTAGAGAGTAATATTTTTAGGTGGTTTGGCAATGTTCAAAAGAATGAGTGATGAGATGCTTACTAAGAATTTTTTTTTTTTTTTTGTAAGCTCAAGTGGCAGGAAGGCTCAGATTCTGGAGTGTCTGCATGAGAAAAAGATTATGAAGTATAGAAGGTCTTGAGTACGTCAGTGAAGCCTGAGTTGTGTGTCAAGATCGATGTAAATGGAGAAGTTTGATTCGGCAATTGTAAGTAAATAATCAGTTAAAAATTTATCTGGTAGTTTGTATTTCTTTGTGGAGCTAACCTCTGAATCTCACAGAACAGCTTAGTGATATATATATATATATATGTATTATTCAGAATAATATACTTAAACCTATTTCAATTGTTCTGCACATCTTCTGAGTTCTTTTGTTTTCACAGACATTTCTGGATTCTGGATTTTTATCAAAGCCTGTTCTCAATATATTGACACTGTATCAAAACTTTTGTTTGCACAAGAATAATTTAAACACTGCTGCCAGATATTGAAAATTCTATTTAAATGTTTTGAAGGTCCATAGATAGAAGTTTCTTTGGGTTTTTTTTTTATGTAAAAACTTTAATCTCTTGTTTTTATGAGGTCCATAGTCTAATATTTTAATTTTTCACTATAAAGGTTCACATTTCATAACTGTATATACATTACATTACATATCATTAAGCTGTTCTCTCCGATATTCAGAAGTTAGCTCCTCAAAGAAAGACCATTGGAAAAATAAACATTTAACTGATAATACATATCCCTAAGGCGTTCTCTGAGATTAGCTTCACAAAGGAATACAAACCGCCAGATAAATTTTTAACTGATTATTTATTTATTGTTGCCATATCAAACTTCTTCATTTACAGCGATCTTGGCACACAAAGCGGGCTTCAGTGATATCCATCACACAACATATACAAGACCTTCTATACTTCATAATCCTAATCTTTTTCTTATGTAGACACTCTGAATCTGATCCTTCCATGACTTCCTTGCCTTTCTTTCCTGCTACTTGGGCTGAAAAATTCTCTTAGTAAGCATCTCGTCACTCATTCTTTCAATATGGCCAAACTACCTAAGAATATTAGTCTCCACCTTGATAACAACATTTTGCTTTACGTTACACAACTGCAACACATCTTCGTTAATCACATGATCAGAACGTGTGCCCCCCCCCCCACCGTAAGTAACGCACTTCTCCAGCACACAAATGACACTTATGTCACTTCTGTAGTACCCAGATAGTGAATTAACAAAGATCAAATTAGTGTATTGGCAAATCCCATAGTTATGGAAATGTAAACCTTTGTGGCAAAACATTAAAATATTGGACTATGAACCACATAAAAAAAGTTTTTACATTAAAAAAAAAAATGTTCCAGCAATGAACCTTCAAAACATTTAAATGGTATTTTCAACAACTTAATTCAAACATAATGAAAACTTTTTAATTCAATATCGGGCAACAGCAAGAGGAAATTGGCAACAATGTTTAAATTCTGCCTGCGTAGACAACTTTTGGTACAATGTCTATACATTGAGCATAGGCCTTGATAAAAACCTAGAGGCCAGAAACATCTGTAAAAACAACAGAAATAAAAAGATGTGAAGAATAATTGAAAGTTCTTCAAACAGAAATTGGATTAAGTATAATAAAAGAGAATGTTCACTCACTCTTACAAATCTCTCTTTCTCACTTGTTTTGTCCTCATTGTACATTATATGCAAAAGACTAATTCCTAAATGCTGCAACACAGAAAAGTAAAATATAATATGAAAATAAAATTTAAATGAAAATATATTTTAAATTACCTTTTCACATTCTTGTTGGATTTTAACATTATTTCTTTCCATTGGGTTTCTTCTGAATGTTCAACTGATGTACTATATAAATCCCTGGAAAAAAACCCAAAAAACTGTCAATTTTATCTCTGACATATCTCTAAAGCAAACTCATATATTGTAAAACTTAGTTTTAAAACCCAATTTCAGATTTCATTATTTATTACTTTTGGGTCATTCCACACCAAATCGTCAGATGTTATCCACCACACCATCTCTGATTTTTACTATTTTTTTCTCATGAATAGATCACCCCAATGTATGAAAACCCCGAAAGTTTCATTTTTTTTATTTCCCATAGATTAGAAGATATTAATTTTCGAATTCTGGTGCATGTGGGCCTTAATCGCGTAAAAACGCGAATATTTCCATTGTTTGGATATAAAAAAAAGTACCAAAATCACCACTCCTTCGTAATTTCCTCCAAGGAATCGATTGGTGCATTGCACGAATTTCTATCTTCTTTAGTTTTTGAGTTACGTGCAACAGGAGAGCCTTTTTTTCAAAACATAAAAAAAACAATGTAGTACAGCATTTAGAAGATTGCAATTATTTTTTGTTTTAAAAGAAAAGTTTAGTCTAACAAAAGAAGAAAAAAACAAAACCTTTAGGCTTTCGCGTGTGCGTTGAGAAAAGAATTTTTAAATATGCTGCATGGCTCGTATTTTGCCAATGTGAAACCAGACGTGAGGCAAATGGCGTTGGCAGCAGGAGTGGATGTTAGCCTTCGGACACCATTGCACGCGTTGGTCAAATTGCACGATAATTTGATGTGATGCTTGAAAAAGGAAGGAGAGTGAATTAATGTTATGTTTAAAGGCATTTCAAATAATATAACTGTAAAATATTACTAAAGGGCCATTTCATGCCAAATCGTCAGATTGCTATCCACCGCTTTCTTAGTCGTTCAACGACGAGGAAAACTAATATAAATCATTTTCTTCGTACAGCTTACCAATATGAGCTATACCGTGAAAAATGTTACAAACACAAATAACGCATATAAATTATACAACATACGTCGAAAATATATTGGTATTCTTAGCCATTCATTGACGAGAAGAATTAATATAAACTTTTTTCTTCCCGTATAGCTTAACGATATATAGTACTGACGCTTATAAATTATACAATTGACGTTGAATACAGTTTTTGGAAAATTATTGATTTCTACAGGTCATGAAATATCCGACAGAATTTTTAGACATGAAATAGTTCTATTTCAGGAATTAACAAATTGTCTAGTTGTCCACGTCTGCCGCAAGAGAAAATGATTAAGAAATGACAGCTTGAGAAATAAAGTAATCGGGGATATATATCTCAGTGCCTATTCTTACGAGGTAGAGGAGATATATACTACATTTTAGTTAACGTCAGATACTTGACAATCATAGATGAGGACGTTAGCAAGGCTCAGCATCGGGTTAGAAAAAATGTTATTGATTACTTTCTGGTAGATCTGGTATTTAAATGAACGAGTATATCTCGCAGTTGCCATCTTGCTTGTTTATTTATTTATTTATTTATTTATTTCAGTTGCTTATTTAAAGATTGCGCATCAGGTGGGAGCTCACCAAACTCTCAAAAGCTCATATGAAACAAAATGCACCACAGCACCCTAAAATAAGGAACACACAGTTTAACTGGTCGTGGTGTAGCCCAAAAAATAGGAAAATACAGTTTGACAGTTACACTGAATGAAAAATTTTAGGTCTCCTAATCACATCCTGGTGTCAGAATGGTAGCAATTGTATTTATTTCCGTTATTATTATTATTTTTTATTAATCATGCCAATAAATTTAGAAATAATGGGAAACATTAACAGACCTCGAACGTATGAGTACGTTTCCGTTAGTGCAATACCCAACGTACCGTAATTTTTATTGATTACCAAATTATGAAAAACAAGTACAGAACTCGTGTTACCATTTAGCGAAAATAATTTGCCCACTCTGTTTTATGAGCGTCTGTTTCTCTTTATCAGTAGCAACACAGTTATCGTCCTCATATTGACAAGTTACTTTAGCTGTCTCTTTAATTAAGAATTTTTTGGTTTGTTTGGTTTTTGTTTAACGCATTACGCGACAATCACAATGCACAAAGACGCTGAAAAAGTAAAAAAACTAGGCAGCAACTTTCAAATCGCAAGAGAATAAAAGAGATCTGAGAAAATACACTACGGAGCTTTTCCACTTGTGGTGCTCTTAGAAATTCATTCTCTGTTTGCCAGAAGTCGTAAATTAGGATCTGAGGAGTTCGAGGTCATCCTGTCTTTAAATGTGAGAGAGAGAGAGAGAGAGAGAGAGAGAGAGAGAGAGAGAGAGAGAGAGAGAGAGAGAGAGAGTGTGTGTGTGTGTTGGCCATAGCACGGATAAAAAGAGAATCATCTCTAAGAAAAATAAACAGTTCTACATCTGTGGCGAACAGAAACCGTTATACAATAATGGCAAATAAATAAATAAATTAACAAATGCAGGGCAGTGGCAACGCTAGGCGCTCAGAACTGGGTGGCCCATTAAGGAAGGGGGAGGGGGCTAAACGTGGTAGGAAAGGAGGCACACACTTTGAAATGTTTGGCAGAAATTTTGGCAAACAATTCCGTTCATGTGCATTTAACTTGGCGCTGGTAATGTTATCCCTAGTAAAAAAAAAAAAGTTTTCAAGTGAATACTGTACGAAGTATTTATTCAATGTATGTAGTATGGGAACCATGGATACAAATCTCTATGGCAAGTTACTATTTCTTCGCAATTTTAGCTTACTTAGGTCTTTTTTTCTCTCTCTTTCATAAGGCTATTTATTAAGTACAGTTTGTAACCTGACAAGAAATCTCTCTGATCGTTTTCAACTATAATTCCAAAGCGCGTGTTTCTGCTGCTCTCTTAGAAATTCATTCAGATGACCCCCCCCCAATTTCCCTCCCATAAATACAAAAACTAACTGCCATGTGGAATGCCATTTTATTTTTTTATTAAAGAGGCTACCAATTCACAAACTTCCAAAAGCCGAAAGTTTAGAACTTATTGGTTTACATCGGTGACATGTAAATTAAATTTTATCGCAGGTCGTGTTTAGTTTCCACGCTACAGAAAAAGTAACATATTACCTTCACAGAAAATAATCGGATATTTTGCGTGCACATATAAAATCTTCCCAACACTTTTTTGTCAACATCATTTTTCATCCTGAGGCAAATGGCAAGTTTATACTTTTTAAAATTTTTTATTAGAGGTTTAACGACCACCGTGATAAACTCAGTGGGCTATAACCAGTCGCCCGTCCCTAATTTGGTGCCACTGGTTCCAGGGAAGGGACAGAGCCAGCATCACAAGACAAACACAACATCAATACCTCACTGGGATTCGAATCCGGACTCATCTTGGACGAATGATTATATTCATAAGCCACCACTGCGCCACAAGCACAGCAAGTTTATGTGTATTTGACGACATCTTTACGAGGAGCAATAATTTCTTATAGGGAACTTTTTTGAATGTGGGGGAGTTTTTTTGAGGGGAACTTTCCATCCATCAATTGGATGGATGAAATTCGAAAGCATTCTGCAGTAAGATGGAAGAGACTGAAGAAACTTGGAAGAAACTTGGGGAAACATTCATCCAGCAGATAATTGTTATAATAACGCCAAATAAGGAGTTCCTAATTTAGGTTGAGAAACCCGAACTAACAGCGCTATGCGCCTTTTGGCAGGTCAAAGAGAATCTAAGAGAGTTAGGAGCAGATTGCCCTGATAGAATAGCATGAAAGAAAAGTATGGAAATATTGGAGAAGGAGTAGACGGTTACCCGTTAAGAAGTGAAGTTGTAAGCTGCCCTACATACTTACCTGTAACAAAAAGCCATTCCAAGCGATATTTCTCTCCACAGAAAAATGCCCGGTACACCTGTGCCACGGATGAGTACAGGGGGAAAAGAAGGAAAGGACACGGAAAAGGGGAACCTTTAAAAAAAAAAAAAAAAAAACCCATCACACACAGAATAAGTTTCCCAGAGGAAAAATCGACGTTCAACACCGGATAAAACAAAACTGGCCATTTGCTCAGTGTTTCTCTTGGGTCCTCTATTGCTTCGTTACTCGCCAGCCAATGAGAGAAAAGATTTTTCCCCCCATTGGTTTAAATTTTCTTTCTCAGGTTTACTTTTGTTGATTCTTGACTGACATGTCAGAGTAACCATAGCTATGGTGGTGCGAAAACAAGATTACACCGATCGAGGTTTAAGTTACTCATTTTGAGTAAACAACAGGAAAAAAAAAGCCACAATCAGGGTTTTTATTCCTTATTTAGGGAGCCGGCAGTATAAGGGCTAATCATTTTTTTCTTCGCTACTTGTCTGCTTGTTGCACAATAATGTGCACATTATTTTTTTCCGCTGTTGCACACTAATGTGCAACAGCGGAAAAAATTAAGTCCTGTTTTACTTATTTATTATTTATTTTTTTTGTCAGAACTAATGCGTAAGAAAAAAAAATTAATTTAAAAGACAAAACCAACAACACCTTGTTGGGCTGATAATGGCTGGTGAAGATATACACTGAAGAGCAATTGAATCAGAGTTAGTTAGTTAGTTGATTTTAATGGCGCAAGGGCCAGGTTTGGCCAAAGAGCGCCAGACACAGAACAATCAGTTTAAGATTTTTAAAAGCAGGGTGTGGTGATTAAGAGCAGACAGACTTGGTAAAAGTTAGAAAAGAGAATGAAAGGTGTGAAGACTAGTTAGTTAATTAGGTTTATATATATATATATATATTATTATTATATTTATTACTATTATAATAGTTTTTTTTAAAAATAAGTTTTAAAACGTCAATCTGTTTTAAAAAGGAAAAAACTAGAGACAGCTGGCATTATGCAAATGTGGCACTGTGAGCGGCCCTGTAAACGGAAACGACATGAAGAAGGCAGCGATCCGACAACATAAGGAGTGATGAGACAGGAATCAGTAAGAGTCAGACGCAGTATAGCTAAGACGAAGGATCTAAGCGCATTTGATCGTGGGCAAATTGTCGGGGCCCGACGAATGGGTCACTCCATCTCGGAAGTCGTGCAGGCACTGGGATTTTCACGACCCACTGTGTCACGGGTGCACCGTGAGTACACCGAATCCGGTAAAACCATCCCTGCAAGGGCCAACTGCCGTGGACAACAGCGTGTGGACGAGCGGGGTCATCGTCGGCTAGCTCGCATTGTAACAGCGGATAGACGGGCCACAGTGCAAGAAATCACTCTGAAATTTAACGCTGGTGCACAAAAATGTGTAAGCAGCCACACCATCCAGAACCATCTCCTCGCCATGGGGTACAGAAGCCATCGTCCCACGAGGGTACCGCTGCTGACCGAACATCACAGGGTGCAAAGATTAGCATGGGCACGGGAACATCGCCACTGGACCCTAGACGTGTGGAAAAATGTTGCCTGGACGGACGAGTCGAGATTCACGTTGGTACATGTGGAAGGCAGGATACGAGTACGGCGCAAACCACATGAAGCGATGGATCCTTCTTGCCAGCAGGGTACTCTTCAAGCTGGTGGAGGAGGCATTCTCGTCTGGGGACTGTTTACGTGGACTGAAATGGAACCCCTGGTACGTGTGACATCGTCCCTCACAGGTCAACGTTACGGGGATATCCTGGATGACCATTTGCTCCCGTTTGTGCATCTTTAACATCACACTGGGGACGTCATCCTGCAACAAGACAATGCACTGTTCCATCGCTCCCAAATTGTATCTGAATGGTTGGATGAATACTCTACCGACGTGACCTCGCTTCCTTGGCCAGCAAGGCCACCTGACCTCAATCCCATCGAGCACATCTGGGATGCCATCGAGAGAGATGTTCGAGGCTCTGACCCACCTCCATCAAATCTTCGTGAACTGTGGGAACTTGTTTAGGGGTCATGGATCCGTATGGCTTCCCAACGCTTCCGGTGTCTTGTCGAGTCCATGCTGAGGCGAATCGCCGCCATCATCATGGCGAAAGGTGGTGCTACACATCACTAGACAGGTATCTCTAATTCAATTGCTCTTCAGTGCATATAACATTGAACATGATGGGCATCTCTTTAACTATTCTAACCAAAAAACTATTTAATATGGTGGATTACATCAAAATTGTACCCCCAGTCCTCATTACCCTTATTTATTGCATTGATCCTATTTTCCTACCTTGTTTTAGAGCACTGTTTTAAAGTCAATGATGGAAGCTCTTTCTTTAAAATTTACCAATGGTAAGGTAATTCAGAAAAGTAAGCATATACGTATTTCTTGAACAATGCTGAATATGTTCACAATTTCTAGGGAATTTTTTCCATTGTTATTTACGACTAGATTTAAAGTATGAACCACTCAAAATACATAAAATGCATAAGGGTTTTAAGTTGCAAATTATGCTTTTTGTTTTTCCTATGTATTGGCCCCATTGTCTATGCATATCATGAATGCTGAAATCTTCAAGATTTAAAAAATTTAGAAAAAGAATTTTCAATCCTTTACCTGCTGTATCTGTTATTGAGCAAAACAATAAAAATTATTCTCTGATTTCAAAACATTTCCTGTTGAATTATTATATAACAATTATTTTTACTAAAAAAATAGACGTGCCACATAGCATTACCATTTCTCACAGTAAAACATTTTTTTTTTACTTCTCCCACGTAACTGATATTAATTTATCAACCGAAATGATTGTGGCGTCCTGCTGCCCCTGGAATCTGGAGCCTGGGTGCTTCGCACACGTTGAACCCCCACCTGGCATGTCCTGCTTAAAACGACCAATTGACATTGGTCATCATATAGTTCATGCATCGGCCACTGAGACTGCAGTGCTTTATGATACCTCTCTTACAGTTTATTGCTCTGTAGGAATTAATGTGAAACTGGCTATTATACGGGTAGACGAGAACCCGACTGCTTGTCGCCTGCCCTAGAGGCTAGAGGCGACAAGCAGATGACTTGAAAGTATCATTGTCCTGGCGTGTCTTCTGGTAGAGCCAGAACAACAGTGATTCTTCCTAAGACATTGGATGAGGGGGAGGAACAGGGAAGTGCTAACAACATCAAAGGATTGATCCCGGTGACCCCGGTTTACAATTTTGCAACCAAAAATAGCTTGTGGTGGTCGCTAAAGCACCCCAGTATCATTCCTTTTCTCTTTGTAGAAAGAGCACAGTTAAACTAAAAGAAAAACCTCAGCATTGTTAGATAAAATTAAAAGCTTGATATAAAGCCAACACACACTGACGGAAAAAAAAATCCCAACACCACGAAAAAATAGTTGTAGAGGAATGAAATGGCGGCAATACATTTGTATAGGTAACATATTTAATCGATTAAGGTTTCAAGATCACAGCTTAATGTAAATGCGAGAAAAGCCATTTTAAATGTGAAATGCTGGTACATTAATAACTGGTGTAACCGCCAGAATGTTGAATGCAAGCACGCAAACGTTCATGCATTGTGTTGTACAGGTGCTGGATGTCAGTTTGTGGGATGGAGTTCCATGCCTGTTGCACTTGGTCGGTCAATACAGGGGCGGTTAATGCTGGTTGAGGGTGACGCTGGAGTTGTCGTCCAATGATGTCCCATACGTGCTCGATTGGAGAAAAATCTGGTGATCTAGCAAGCCACGGCAACATGTCGACACTCTGTAGAGCATATTGGGTTACAACAGAGGTATGCGGGCGAGCGTTATCCTGTTGGAAAACACCCCTGGAATGCTGTTCACGAATGGCAGCACAACAGGTTGAATCACCAGACCGACGTACAACTGTGCCGTCAGGGTGCGTGGGATAACCACGAGAGTGCTCCTGCTGTCATAGGAAATTGCTCCCCAGACCATAACTCCAGGTGTAGGTCCAGTGTGTCTCGGCCGCAGACAGGTTGGTTGCAGGCGCTCACCTGGCCTCCTTCTAACCAACACACGGCCATCACTGGCACCCAGGCAGAACCGGCTTTCGTCAGAAAACACAACAGATCTCCACTCCGTCCTTCAATGAGCTCTAGCTTGACACCACTGACGTCACAAACGGCAGTGGTTTGGAGTAAGTAGAATGCACGCTACAGGGCGTCTGGCTCGGAGCTGTCCTTCAAGTAACCGATTTGTAACAGTTCGTTGTGTCACTGTGGTGGCAACTGCAGCTCAAATTGCTGCCGCAGACACAGTACGATGCGCCACGGCCATACGCCGTACACAGCGATCTTCCCTCTCAGTAGTGCCCCGTGGCCGGCCGGAACCCGGTCTTCTTGAGGCAGTACCTTCCCTTGACCACTGCTGCCAACAATCATGCACGGTGGCTACATTCCTGCCAAGTCGTTCTGCAATATTGGGGAAAGAAAATCTACCTTCTCGTAGCCCTATTACACGACCTCGTTCAAACTCCGTGAGCTGTCGATAATGTCTTCTTCGTCTTCTTAAAGGCATTCTTGACTAACATCAACACACTACGTCGAATCTCAACGATAACTAACGCTCACAAATGTTACAGCGCGTATTTACAGCAAACCTGCTTTGCATGTTCCAAGGGGCGCTACTAGCGCCACACATATGCGCCGAGCGCGAAATTTGCATAGACGTCATCTTACAGATGTTCTCTCACCGCCTACCAACTGTCGTTTATCTAACACAACCCCTTCTTGGTGTTGAGATTTTTTTTTCTGTCAGTGTATTTAAAAATTAAAAAAGCGTGCAGTTCTAGAGGAGACCGAGAGGGCCAAAATATACTTTTGCACCTCCGGTCTAATCACTGAAGGGGCAATCATCCCCATTGCCCCCGCATAGTCGGCACCTATGCATAGCAATAGCATTGATTTTGCACTGGGTGCTTTATAAGTGCATTTATTAATCAGTGGTCTTACTGAATGTCATACACAGAAAACAAAGCTTAACTTTCTGAAACGAAAACCTATTTTGAAATGCAACAATTAACATGTGTACATAATATGCTCCATAGCTCTAATTGGGAATATTACTCTGAATATGCTGGCTCCTGAAGAACAGGAATTACCACCTGAAAATTTTGTTATTTCATTTAGCCTCCTGTTCTTATGATAATATTGCATTAATGCTTCTTATTATCTTATTCTAGTTGTTTACAGGCAGTTTGAACCTTCTGTTTTAAATCTGCTGTTGATACTAGCAATGCAAGTTATGCTTTATTCATGTCTCATCATTTTAATTTCTTGCTACACTACTGGCAAGCAATGTGAAAGAACTATGCAGCTCTGCAGGTAAAGGCATGATGATTCTACTGCTATATGGCCATTTAGTCAAAATGGCTCTAACTAATATGCATACGGCATGTCAAACTTGTGTTTCAGCATAAAATAGGGCTTTTTGTGGCATCTGATGATACTACAGTGATACTTCTGTTTTGAAAATACCTTAGCACAAATAAGATTGCACTATGTGTGGTGATACTTAGATCATAAACAGGCATATCTTCACTTTTCAATTGGTTTTTGACTCTGAAACTTAGTGATCAGACATGTGTTGTACTTTATATTCACAAAAGACCTTTCTTACCTGCTGTAGTTCATTTAAAAGCAATTCCAGTAAACTGAATTGTGTCTCCAGTAAATAGTGATTAAGGTTGAAGATGTGCAAGGCATGTTGGCTGCTGAAAAGGGTAAGGGGGAAAAAATGACACACTTAGGAGAGACGACCACAAAGTATGGCAGAAGAGCAAAAATTCCACGCAAGCAACTAAAAAATCAGAATGGCTTCATATACACAGAGTGGCCAAATTATTATGACCACCTGACTATTTTTATCAAAGTAGCTATCCCGAAGATCCTGCTGACACACAATGGCTGAATCAGTATAAAAAGAACGCTGAAGGCATGCAGAGACTAATGAAGTGCACTGTGCAAAATATAATGGGCAAAAGATGAGATCTGACGGAACTTTGAACATGAAATGATTGTGGATGCTCAAAACATTGGTGTGAGCATTGGCAAAACGGTTGCACTTGTGAAATGTTTGAGAGCAGCAGTTCTTAAAGTGTACAGAGAGTGGATCACCTGTCAAAAAGCCAGGTCTGAGCACAAGGCAAGTGGTCAACAGCTATTGGATGCTCAAGCCGAGCGGAGAGAAGGCAGACTCGTTCAATCCAACAAATGGGCAATACTTTATCAGATTACAAATAATACGGCAACATTAAGTAAATAATCAGTTAAAAATTTATTTGGTAGTTTGTATTTCTTTGTGGAGCTAACCTCTGGATCTCAGAACAGCTTAGTGTAATGATGATGATTCAGGGACCTAATCCAATTGCCTGTCGATGTACAGTTCGCTGCACATTATATTGTATGGGGTGCAGAAGCAGATGGCCTGTCTGTAGGCCATTGGTATCTGCAGCAAACAAGAAAAAATGCTGCCTGTTCATTCAGGAAAACAAGAATTGGACAACAAAAAAATGGAAAAGGGTAATGTGGTCCGACAAATCGAATTTTCAACTACACCATGCAGATGATGGAAGGGTGGGGATATGAAGGCAGCAGCACAAAAGCTAGGACTTATATTGCATCATCACTAGTCTCCAAGGTGGCAGAGGCAATGTTATGGTCTGTGGCAGTGTTTGGGCCTTTTTATTCATGTGGAACAACATCTGACAACCCAAAAGGTATTTAAATATCATTGCTGACCAAGCCCACCCAGTTATGCTGATGGCATATCCCAGTGGAGACTGATGCTTCCAATAGGACAATGCTTCATGTTACAGTGCTCATATTGTATGTGAATGGTTTGCCACTGGTTTCTTGGAAGGGAGAGAACTAATGCTGTAAGACAAACACAACATCCACGCCTCATCAGGATTCAAACCTGGACCCTTCTTGGACAAATGGCCATAAGCCAGAGCTTAGACCACTGCAACAATACGGAAGCTCAAACAGCTGTTGCTCAAAATTTGGACTTTCAAAAATTGTATGCTTTTCATCTGAAGATGAAGAGCTATTCACAGGGATCATAGCATACTTCTGGAAAATTTTAGGTAGGAATTTTAGGAATTTTAGGAATTTTTAGAAAAATTTTAGGAAAATTTTAGGAGTGTATTTCAATAAAAACTAGATGTATATTTGTATACATCTAGTAAAACAACTTTGCATACATTGTAAAGAGTTTGCTTCACACCCTTCAACCATATACTGATAGACTGTGCATGACATCAAAATTTCTGGCTCCAACATAAAATCACATGACAACAGTCAAAAAGATGGGTTACACCTGCTGTGCTTATGGTTGCTCTGAGCGATATAGTAAAGAAAGTTCTATGATTTTTCATGGGTAAGAAACGAATTAAATACCTAAGTCAATAAAGTTCAATTACTTAACCAGAAACTTGCAGCTATTGATATAAAAATATAGTAACTTAAGAAAAAAAATGGAATGCATGTTCCAAATTCTTCGCAAATGTTCATCACATTATAAATCACAAAATGTAAACAACCCGATCATGCATGTATATAGCTCATAAGTAAACTTACCTGAAGAGTTTTCATTATATATGAGGCGCATTCACATAATACACCGAAAACACTGAAGTTCTGCAGCGTAAATTAGTAATCATAACAGCATTTTTACACAAAATTTGGAGTCTGATGATGACGTGCCCAATGTTTGAGCCATGGCGGCTTTGATGCAGCTATTGCCAATGTGCAGTCCATTAGTATATATGGTCGAAGTTAACACCCAAATTTTTTGCATAACGTCTAATGTCTAAAGTTTAAGTATGATTTACTTCTAATGTTCAGTTCTTATCTTTTCACGTGTTATTATCATATTCAAGTATATTTACCACATTCAAGTTTCACTTTGAACATTAATATGCTGTTGAACCAGAAGCAATTCACGATTTTCACAGTAAAGTTTTCAGGTTTCACATTAAATTATAATATCCTAAAAGGTAATTGAAAACCAAGAACTATGTACAATTGTTCACTGAATTACTTTTTTCATATTATTGTTTTAACCTTTTCCTGATTAGCCTATCTTTTTCTGCTTCTACCACAACTAATTTACTTTCAGTTTTCTTTATTTCAGCTGAACCTTGTATGATCAAGTTAGAGGCAACTGCTATTTCAACAGTATTTTGTTTTTCTACAGCTTTTCTCATTCTTTCTGTTCCCTCTTGAATTATTGCTAGGGAGGCTTCTTTATCGTTTTTAAGTCTATTTATTTCTGCATCATTTTCTTTTATTTTGTCATCAAACTCAGCTTTTCTTTTTTCTCTAGCTGCTTTTCCTTATTTTCCCTCTCTTTCTGCTTCCTTTCTTTTTCTTCTTCCTTCAGCTTATCAACATACTCTTTATAAAATTTATGTGAATCACAAACACTATTTAACAAATTTCTTGTTATGGGAACTTTACTTACACATCCATAGTGTTTAATGGCCCCTTTAACTATTCTTAATGATGTTATAGTTGAGTCTTTTAAGTTAGCCTTGTCCTTCCTTAACAGAGCAGTGTTAACCGAAAATCCCCTTTCTGCATCAGCATTACCATGAGGTAAAACTAAAATTGACTTTATGAGTTTAGCAAGATTTGAGTATTTTTCTTTTCCGCTAGAGTCTTTAATACTAAATATATTACGCCAGTAATGATCAATCCACACTGGAATATGCCCTTCCTCTGAAAATTTCACTAGTTCATCTAGAGTTGGCTTATTGCAATTTAAAAGTTGCCACTCTTCTCTTACTCTATCAATTTGTTCCTCAGAAAGATGCAAAACACTTGAAATTCTGGTTATTTCCGAAAGTCCTTCAGTGACTGAAAGTTGAGTTGACTCTTTCTTTGGTTCTTTTACCTTTAAAACTTCTATGTCTCTTAGCTTTTGATTGCAGAATGGCAAATTTGACTTTAAATATTTTGTGGTTGCAATTAGTGATGATCTTACATCTAAGAGAAATAATTTCTGCCTGGTCTCCTGAACATTCCTGAGGAGATTTTTTGTCTTCATACCAACTTCTAACTCCCCTAGTTTTTTCCATGAATTTTTGTTTTCAAAATTTCATTCTTTAGGTCTTCTCCAAATTTCCCTGCTATAACATCATCTTGGATAAACTGAGCCATAACATTCCTCATTAAAGTATTTAAATCAGAATATAACTGGTGTATTTTTGGTTCTTCACTCTGATAACATAATGAAAACTTTTCAAAATTTTGGTGTGAAAATGAAATTAATGCTAAATAGCAAGGAGTAAGCTCATTTTTCAGGAAACAGTGAATTCTTTTATACCTTGCCGAATTGCGCAGTTGTTTTTCAAATATTTTTTGAGATGGCAAGAAGTTTAAAAAATATTCTGTAATATTTAGCCATTGATCCAAGAGCCTCTGGGCTACAGAACCAACGGTTAACCATCTGTTGCTGACATGACGCAAAAGAAATTTGGCAGTGACCAATGTTATATCCTCGACAGATTTATAATCCTCTCGTCTTGCAGCACTACTCTTTAAAAAGTAATGCATATCAGTAGCAAATTCGTCAAAATCTATATTTAAGCTTGTCAAAAAATTTTTAAATGCATTACTAACAACATACAGGTTGCAAAAACCTAGTTCCAAAGATTTCTGGCCTGTTTCTTGTTTTACAACTTCATTGAATTTGCGTAAAAGCACTTATTTACATTTGGGCTGTCCATGGATACACAAATAATTCTGTTCAACGAAATATTGAAGGATGATAACACATCAAGAATTTCTTTTAGCAAAATATCTGCTGTTGCATGACCCAGAAAAACGCTTGTTAGGTATCGGCAAGAAACTGAATTTATTTCTAAAGACCAGTACCTGAGATACACATCCAACTGCCGTTTCACTTGTGTATTTGTAGTTTCATCAAATGCTATAGTAACCCTTCCTGGGCTACTAGATGCAATGTCTTTTTTCAAATCCTCTTCAAAATATTTTGACAATCTATGTGATATCACATAAGCAACTTTTTTTCTTTAAGTTGCATTTTGGCTGCAATAGCAGAATCAGGAAACATTTCTTTGAAAAGTTCAACTGTTTCAGTGCATGAAACAAAAGACATATTGTCCTTAGCAACTTTCATGGCCCATAGTGCTTCGGCTTTAGCCAACTGTAAATCATGACTCAGTACTTCACTAATATTTGTTTTGGGCTGAAGATCCCGTCCTCCAAAGGCTTTCAGGATGGACTTATTTTGAAATTTACTTTGAAATTTCTGCAAATGTTTTTTTCCTTTATGATGCGCTTTTACTTGTGAAAAGCCACTATTAGAAATGTTGAAAATTTCTGAACACAATATACACTTAGCAGAAAATATTGTTTCAGTTGCAGAACACCATTCTTTCAACTTCACTCCGTCCAATTCTTTGGCGAGCCACGCATCTTGAAATTTCGTTTTGGATTTAGGCATCTTAAACACTTGTATTACTAACCAGAAAATGAAAGGGAAGTACAAAAACACGTTCCAATATTGCAAAACCAGACAACTTCCCGAAATTTGGCTGCGAGGATGTCAGAAGATATGAAAAAAAAAAAAAAAAAAAGCAGGTCACCACTAGAGAACTGAACCTGCACACAGCACAGAGAACACCATAAAAGACGTAAAACCAGAAACTATCATACGCATCTCACGCAAGTTCAGTCAAAGCGAGTCGGAGCCGAGATATATTGCGCATCGAAGGTCGCTGTCGCCGACGCATGATCGAAGGTCAATGATCACGTTCTCTACTGCCTGCCAAGATAATACTCAGCTACCATCCCATCGTCATTACCGGAGGTTACGGAAGGAGACCACATGTTTCCTCTTTGCTTCCACCCACCTGCGGTTTACAATAACAAAACATCAGCAGAAAGAGGAGGTTCCACAAGGCATGTACAAAAATAAAGTACGATCTTCTGCGTGCCACGGAGTTCGTCTGCAAAGCGCAAACCAGGGGTGAAAATGACCCCTCCCCTTTTCCCTTAGATCTCTTGTTACTCTCGAAAACTGTTCGAAGGCAAAAAATGGAACGCCCGCCCCGAAGCAAGTGCATCTCGATGGCGTCATTTTTCCCTCCCTTCAGCAGCACAGCATATAGGCTGTGTTTCTACAATAACAGGTCTTTTTACCTTACCGTAATGGTAAATTTATTGGCGTTAATAACGGTTGTGTTTTTAATAAAAATTAGCTAACGAAAATTTTAGGATGAATAGCAAATTTTAGGTCTAATTTTAGGAATTTAAGGAGGGTCACAAAATATTAGGAATTTTAGGAATTTTAGGAGGAATGCGATCCCTGTATTCAGTGAATGACATAGAAATACACTGGCGGAAAGTGAAAAAAGAACACCAAGAAGGAGACGTCTGATACCAACGAAATTTATGCAGCATAATAACGGAATACAGAGGATAATGTGATCAAAACATTATGGCAAAATACAGCTGTATTTGCTGGTAAACTGAAAAATAACATTTCCATGTAACATGGTTAGTACGAGGTTGAACCACCATGAACTGCGCCACACGGTGCAATTCTGGCACGGAGTCTGTCGTACAGATGTTGGATGTAAGTTTGGGGTATTGAGTTCCAAGCATCCTCAACCTGGACGCGTAAATCAGGGATGGTCGTGGAGACCGGATAAGTCATTGTCCCATAAAATATCACACGTGCTCAATGGGGGACAAATCCGGTGAACGTGCAGGTCATGGAAGTTGTCTCACACCCTGAAGTGCATGTTGCGTCGCATGTGCCATGTGTGGGTGAGCGTTATTTTGCTGGAAAACACCACAATGGCACAACAACGGGCTGAATGATGTTGTTGATGTAGGAGGTGCTGTTTAACGTACCCGGTACAAACACTAGTTTGCACAGGAGCGATAGCTGATCGCTCCCCACACCAGGAGACCAAGTGTAGGCCCTGTGTGTTGCTGGCGGATGCAAGAAGGGTGGAGACACTCCCCTGTGCATCTGCGAACACGCATACGGCCATTGGAGGCTCCAAAACAGAATCTGCTTTCATCGCTGAACATGACAGATCGCCATTGCGTTCTCCAGTGCAGACGTTAGCAACACCACTGCAGCCGTTCCTGACGGTGGGCTGGAGTCAGAGGTACACATGCCAGAGGCACACGTGCACGTAGTCCTGCATCCAGTAGACGGTTGCAGATTGTTCGCACAGTCACCTCAGGTGCAAAGGCAGCTCGGATTTGCGTCGCAGTGGATATTCTGCTTGACAACGCCGCTCTTCTTCTGCGTCGATCGGCCAGCTCATCCGTCCGTCTGTGACTCCCGGTTCCACGTCTTCTCGTGTGGGAATGTTTCTCGGACCATCTACGCCACCATCGTACCACCACCGATACTTCCCGTCCAATTCGCTCCGCAATACGACGATACGATCACCCGGCCTTGCAGAATCCGACTAGATCACCTCGCTCAAAGTCCGATAACTGCTGAAATCGTACAAGTCTTTCATGTCCAGGCATTGCAGCTTCTTCAGGGTCTTCGCACGTGTCCCTACGCCGACGACTGATTACATTCACTTCGCCGTACTCCTTAAATACCACCGACGATAATTAGCATATTATGCCGTGCTATGGCGTAAGCGCTCACCGGTTGGTCCCGAAATTAACATCACACCTACGTAAAAACTCAACCTCATTAATATACGTAAATTTCATGATCGTCCGCCAATTCCTTCTTGGTGTTCTTTTTTCACTTTCTGCCAGTGTAAATACTGAGGCATAAAGATCTGAATCCCTGGGCAAGGAATAAGCTGATAATGGTGGTGAAATGTCCACAAGAACTGGATTTTTAAGATGAGACTCCCCTGAACAAGGTGGAGGAAGCAAGATGAAACGTGAATAAAAAAAAAAATGTGTAACAGAAGCAGCTGGTGATATAGGTTTAATAATATTAGTGTGGAGAAATTTTACATCACCCTGAGAAACAAATCATCCCAATAACATGAAAGGCTTGGTGCAGAAGATTTTGCAGTAAGTGAAGAAACCTTATTCTGAAGTGAAAAGTGACTGATTTCTCTTTCAACATCAGATGGCATATTTTCCTGTCCTCTACCTTGCCACATAAAGATGCTAACTGATGCTGAGCATTAAAACCCCTATTTTGACTTATGCTCCTTAACAATAAATGCGGGAGATCATTCTGAGATGCCCCTTGTGTATTTTGAACTAACACATTTGTGTTGAAATGTGGTAACAGATTTTGAAGAGCTGCCAGCAAGGTCCACTGACTTGAGGAATTTGCATTAAGATTTCTGTCTACATTGTTTTGCTTCAAGGAATTAATAAAATCCAATAAGCTATCATTTTTGTAAGATTTTTGTTCCGTTTTTAAGTATCTGAAGAATGGCAGATGCTAAGTAATTTTTCTGCTGGTTGCACACAACATACCCTTTGGCAGAAGGAATTGCTCTTGAGGGACATGATTTCTCATTCACTTCACAGCCTGTAGTGCCATCAACTAACACATGATCAAGGGAAATACTTGAGGCAGTTGCTGCTGAATCTGAAGTCTCAAGGACTTCTCTTGGCATTTCAACACCATTCTGGAAGGTAAAAAGAAATGAAAAAAAATATATATATTTAAATATGAAAAATGTTTGAATGCAGGGATTTTTTTAAGAACAAAATTACTGATAAGATCACATCACAAAATACAACCATACTACCAGAGTGCTTCAAAAGTTTGTCCCGTTTTTAGCAACACATAATGTGGAGATCCCATCACTGTATATAACACATGCCAGTGTCAACTGGGTATTGTGAATAAGTGCATTTGGCATGGAGACACAGTCTGTTATCAGGTGAGCAGAGAATGGAAGTTGATAATCATGATGTTTGAGTAGTTCTACGCCATTATCGAAAGCAAAAAAAAAAAAATAAATAAATAAAACGAGTTAAATGCGACATCAGCAGTGGGGAAACAGTGGACAACAGCACTGCAAGAAAAGGGTTTCAGCATTTCAATACTGCAGAAACCAGTCTTTAAGACTAGCTGAAGTCATGATGTCCAACAACCACCAACACTGACACCCTGGTTGAAGCTGTGACAGCAAACTTCAGTAGCAGTACAGGACAACTGCCAGCTGAGGCGGAGTCTTCCCAATCCACTATTGTTCCCCATCTACACCAGCTTGGTTTCCCCTCCATGCTCCATTGAATGGTCCCCTATGAACTGACACCACACCAGGAGGAACAGTATGTCCCTTTATGTCACAGATTGCTGTCAAATCCACAGGGCAATTGGTTTTGGCATCACATCATCACAGGTGATGAAAAGTGGATATTCCTATGTTATCCTACCACTGGGAGACAGTGCTGAGGTCACACCAGGAAACACACAGCCTGTGATGCAAAGAGGTTGCTTCAAGACAAAAGTCATGGTGCTATTCGGTGGAACTGTGAAGGTCCTGTACACTGGAAACTTGTGCCAGATGGTCAGGCAGTGGGTGGAAGCCTCTGTGACGAACAACTGCAGCAGGCTCACGATGCTCTATGCCAATGTCACCCAGCACTCATCAATAGGAAGGAGCATTGGTGAAAGTGGATTCTATCCCAAGACACTCCTCCAGAGTGGTCCCCCAAATACTACTGGAATTGGAAGGGGTTGAAATCCTATCCCATCTAGTCCGGACTTTGCCCTCCATCTGACTACCACCTGCTTCATATGCTGATTGCAATTTGCTTCAGTGGTAGATGTGGAATCTGGTACAACAGAGTTCCTGTCCTGGAAACCTGCTGAGTGGTATCTCTGTGGGATTAAAAATCTGGTGGAGAATTGGAAAAGGACTAAATAAAATAATGACCTGTACTTTGCAGAATAAGGTACATATTAATTGCACTTTCTCCTGCAAAGTACATCATCATTGCATCATAACTTTTAGCTGCAAATGGGATGAACCTATGAGTCACCCTGTTATTGATAATTTATTCCTTATTTTCAGTCTTAAATTGGAAGTAAAATAAAATGATCACACTTATCAAAACAAATCTCATAAGGGAAAATGAATGTAAATTCTTTTGAGAAATTACTAATCATCTGAATCAATTATTTTATTTTATTTTTGGAAGACAAACAAAATGTGTCAATGATTACATAATACATCCAACTTAAAGTGAAAGAATGCATATTCTACCCTTTGAAGAAAAATAACATTGGATTCTTTTTGTATAAAATACGGTCTTCTGTTCAAAGTAACAAGAATGGTACATTTTTATACCATTCCTTTGTGAATTCTGGTAGAAAGCTATCTGGGGAGGATAAAATCTACATTAAAACAAGCCAATGGAAAAGAAAAAATTATGCTGGTGCTCCTCTTTATTAGGTACCTTAAAAAGAAAAATAAGGAAGCGAAGTGAGAATTTTTGAGGACAAAAATAAAAATGGTGTAGTGATTATTCCATTAATTGAAGGAGCCAAAGGAGTTTTAAAAACTACAGGCCTGATTAATATTTTCTCTGTTTATACTCTTAACTAATTCGCTTTTCTGTTGCTTGCAAAAAATTCCAGACACTGCTCAAACAAAACAAGATCCATTTAACAGTAGCAACAACATTATGCAAGATATTCAGTACTAAAAGAGCTAATCAAAAGATTAATAAATACAGATTTCCATCTTGTACTACTTCTCATAGCTCATGGGCAAACATTGGCAGTTATTAAAACACAAGGTTCAAGATTCTCACGCTAACACGATTGAAAGCCAAACAGATGAACAGATGTTACAGGCAAATAGATGCCAAATTAATCATGCAAGTAAACATAACTCAGAATACTGGAAAATTACATTGTCCTGGAATGAGAATTGAACATGCATCTCCTGATTTATGTTCGAGTATGTTACAATTACACCATCAAGAACAAGGGACTTCCAAGCAATTGAGGATGTATTTTGGGACTTGAATGAAATGCCCCGCCATGCGCAAATTGAAGTATGTATGATCCTTCATCTTAGTGGCACGCGAGTAGAAAGTGAATCCCCTGAAGAAATAACTCTTCAGAAATCAACGATAGTCAAATAGATGTTACAGGCAGATGGATGTCAAATTAATCATGCAAGTAAACATGCAAGCAATTGCTGAGATGTTGAAATATGGTGGTGACTCTGTAATTCATTGGTTAACTGAAATTTGCCAGTTGTGCTGGGAGTTGGGAATGGTCCCTCAGGATTGGAAGGATGCTATTATTGTTCCCTTGTATAAGGAAAAAGGTGATCAGACTGAATGCAAGAACTATCGTGGTATTAGCCTGCTAAGCATGCCAGGGAAAGTGTTTGGTAAGGTTGTTATTGAAAAAGTACAGGGTCTTACATCAGAGAAAGTGTGGGATGTTCAGAGTGGTTTTATGCCTGATAAAGATTGCACTAACCAGATTTTTGCATTATGCACGATGATTGAAAAGTATCTCGCTGTTGGTAAGAAAGTTTTTGCTGCCTTCATAGATTTAGAGAAAGCTTACGACCAAGCAAATAGGACACTTTTGAGGAACATATTGAATAAATATGGTGTTACTGGGAATTTACTTAATAGTGTAAAAGCCATATATGCTCGTAGTAGAGCTTGTGTATGAGTGAATGGTGTTTTATCAAAATGGTTTTCTATTGGTGCAGGAGTCAGACAATGTTGTGTAATGTCCCCATGGCTGTTTAATATATTTATGGATGCGTGCATGCAGATTGCAGTATGCTGATGACACTGTCCTATTGGCAGAGAGCAAAAGTGATTTGTGGAGTATGTTGTCCTGGATATACGAAGTTTGCATGGAATTCAAACTCAGTATAAATAAGGGAAAAACCAGAGTTATGGCCTTTGAGAGAGGAACTGGTAGCACTGAATGTAATGTAAGTATAAATGGCACTGTGATTGACCAGGTGAGTGAGCTTGTGTATTTAGGAAGCATGTTTGACAGAGAAAACAAATTGGATGGTCAAATTAGTAGGCGAGTGAATTCTTCATTGAAAGTCATAGCTGCTCTGGGAGGTTTTCACAGGAATGATGGGTTCTCTAGAGAGTCCCGCATGGCTGTGTATGAAAGTGTAATTGTTCCTACTCTGATGTATAGTAGTGAAACTTGGGTACTACAGAAGAAACATAAAAGTTGTTTGTGTGCTGGAGAAATGCGTTACTTACGGGGGGGGGGGGGGGTTTGTGGCAAGACACGGTCTGATTGTGTGAGTAATGAAGATGTGTTGCAGTTATGTGATGTGAAGCAAAATGTTGTGAGCAAGGTGGAGACCAATATGCTTCGGTGGTTTGGCCATGTTGAAAGAATGAGTGATGAGATGCTTACTAAGAAAATATTTTTAGCCCAAGAGGCATGAAGGAAAGGTAGAGGAAGGCCAAAAAAGACATGGGTGGATCAGATTCAGGAGTGTCTGCATGATAAAAAGATTATGAGTATGAAGTATAAAAGATCTTGTGTACGGCGTGTAATGGATTTCAGTGAAGCCCGAGTTGTATGTCAAGATCGCTGTAAATGGAGAAGTTTGATACAATAAAAGTAAGTAAAAATATCTGGTAGTTTGTGTTTCTTTTTGGAGCTAACCTCTGAATCTCAGAGAACAGCTTAGTGATATGTATGTATGTATGTATGTCTGTCTGTCTGTTTGTCTTCGCGGTCGTTTATCTCCCTGCTTGTTACATTTTTGTGTTAGCGTATTTTCTGTACTTTTCCAATGATACCACCTCTCAATTACAATTACCTTGCGGATTTTTTGAAACGCCGCACCAACTTTTTTTTTCTTTACCGATATCCGCAGCACCTAAATTTTTAACAGGTAATCTACGGATCATACAACAGAAATTACAATATTTATTGCAAATTACGAAACCTGAAGTGAAAGGAAAAATTGGGCACGAAGGCCCGATTTCTTGGCGCCAGGGCAACCTGGCACCTGGAATTTGTAGAGCCCTGCTGACAACCTATGTCTGCTCCTTTAAAAAAAGAATGCCACAAGGCGAAGTTATTAATTGCAGACACTGTGTTAGACAACAGCAGACTGTTGCAATATAGCAATGAACAAAGATCTATATTATGTAAAGCAGGTGTATATCAGATACCAATTATTAATATAAATGAGGATCCGAATAATAAAACAGTTTACATCGGAAGCACAAAAATAAGTATTGATGTCAGATTGTGTGAGCATTTAAACTTGATTAAGGGAGAGATTCAAATATCTCTAATACAATACGGTCATAATAACGAGGCCACACCCGACTGGGAGAATATTGGTTCGATTACTTTTCATACCACACATAAAAAGATCCTGACAGCTGATGCTGTTATGATTGAGAAAACCAAAATGTACAATTGCAATTTGAATGTACCAGTCACACTATCACCAACATGGTTCAACATGATTAAAAAAATATATATATATATATATATGGATATGACGAACAAGAAGATTAAATAGACAACAGAATAGAAGATTGAGAAACAATATGACACTAGATGGCGCCAACGACAATTGACGTAATTGGCATGACTATGGTGAGAATGATAGAGGTGGCAGCAGTGTTAACTGTGACATATGACATACCCTTGAGAATGGCCATGAATAACGTGTGCTGAAATGCATCGGGACTTCGATGTTTGGATTCCTCAGTGTTTTTGGGCATTTGACTTTAGTGTATTTTTTCTTTCTTTTTAAAGTTGGGGAAACCCTTTTTGCTATTGAACTCTTTACCACATCTTGTGTAAGCTGATAGTATCACTTACATATAATCTTGGTTTGGAATGTGCTAGCAACTTGTGGTGAGACCTGGATTAACGCTAGTCACCAAGATGCCATTATGAGCAGTGTTAGACAGACGGATTTCATTCTCTTGGATTGTTTTTTTTTTATGTCGCTATCAGAAGGTAGGATTTTCACTTTTAGTTATTATGGGTTTTTAGCTATCATGAATATTTTAGTAACGTTATCAGTTGTGATTCATGACAAAGTATCCATACCCCTTTTGACCACGACTGCCTGAATGATACTTCAGGTTAATGAACTCTCATAATTACTCTTGTTGTTCCTGATGAATGTGCATCTGTTGAATGTTAATATTGATATTTTGTCAAATTGGACTAGCCATAAAGTAACTTCTGCTGACCAACGAAAGGTAACTTCCTATTCAGCCCTCATTTTTTTCAAGGGTTACTTATGTTTGGTACTCGTTTTATTGTTTGCATTACTAACTATGTTTGACACCCGATGAATAATTATATTGCTGTGAGGTCCGGACATCATGATTTTCAACAGCCTCGTCAAAAAAACGTGAAGAACAGAAGAATAACGAGATATAATGATGATTTGTTGTCGTAGTTCCCTGTTCACCCTGTTTAAACTCTTACAAATGTTGAAATTTGCAGTAATAATCTTTTCAGTAACTGCTCACAAATAATCAAGAAAGATCCAAAAGTAAGGTTCTGTTGAATAACAGGGTACTTACTAAACATTTACAGACGGAAAAGTTCCAGGATCTTTCACGAAAATATGAAAAATTAAAGACTTTCCAAGCCTGGATGACAGAGAAATAAAATTCCAAAACTATTTCAGGACTCGAGGGTCCATGCAAACCCTGCTTTTACTATGTCAAATTGTAAGAGCGAAGACCTTTATTTGACATATCCTATATATTTTAAAGATGGGCAGAAAATATAAAAAAAATAACAACAAACAAACAAACCACAACAGATTGTATATGTGTATGTGCATTGATTACCACTTATAAAAATATTAGTTTTTAACAGAGAAAACATTTAATTATATTGCTATGCATCTCATTACCAACTTGCACATTCTTTTCCCCTGTACAGCATTTCTGAAAGTTCCTTCAGCCTTTCTTTTCATCATTTGCACATTTCATTAGAGGAAAGTTAAAGAAAAAATTATGGGCAATGCAGGCTAGCTAATCTAATCTCATTCCTGAATGATTTTACAGCATATTATTTTAAATAATTTTAAAGAGATTACTGAGGCATGCCAAGCAAAACTAGCAAATCCATTGAGATGAAGTAAAATTTGTTTGTTATTTCTTTCTGAGTGTTAATTACTCTGTTATGCAATGACTGATTCCCCACATTAAAAAAAATGAATTACAGTTTAAAATCAGTTAAGACTAAAACAATACAAAGGAACCCACCAAAAGAACACAGTACCTCTTACAGTAAAATGAACTCTAATGGAAGTGAAACAAAATTATGAAGTTCAACAAAGCAAGAATTCAGATAAACATTTAAAATGCAACATAAATTCTGTTCCCCACGTAACTATAAAAATGTGTTAAATAACAGAAGCTTCTTAAAGAAATTTTATTGTATAAATAATTACTATGTAGTAAAAACGGGGAAGTACTAGCAACACTTTACCTGATGAGCCAGGTCAGACCAGTGTGGGTTGACAACAATGCCACCATCTTCTATAGCATGATTACAAAACCTGGCAAGTCTATTTTTCACCAAAAGTTCATTTACTGTGCATGATTCTGTATTACTCCACAGATAAATATACAAAATTTCTTTTGCCTGCAATGGAAGATGGAAAGAAATACATATCCATGAGATAACAAATAAATAAGAGGGGAAATACTTTTAAACAATATGCAAATAGTAGGTGGAAAGTAACATACATTTTAGACAAGACACATCAAGAACATTTTTGAAAAACAAAACAAAAAGTTTATTTCCACACATTCTTTCAGACACTGAGCAAGATCATGCGTGTTTCAGTATACTTTTTTTGATATTCCTGAACTATTAGTGGGAATATACACTGCAGTAGCAAATTATTAGAAACACTAACCTGTTAACATGCAAGGCCACTATTGGACTTCAAGACAGCCTTTATTCAATGTAGCATGGATTCAATAAGGTGCTGACGTTGTTCTACAGGTATGCTCAGCAAAGTGGATATGATCCCATCAATTGCTGAATTTTCACCGGAGGAGAATCTCTCTTACAAATGGCTCTCTCAATCTCATCCCACAGGTGTTCAACTGGGCTAAGATCTGAATCCACACATTCACAATACCATCATGCTGAGTGAATCAAATTACATGTTATATATATCTTATTCAATAGCAATCCAGTTTACCACTTTATCTTCTGTTCAACACGTTTACTATACTATCAGATTCAAAGGTGAGCACTTCATAATAAAAGAACATTTAAAATGTAAAATGCCCTCATTGGGTCTATTTTAACATAACATCTTAAAAGAAACTTATGGTTACGTACCTGCCAACATTGGCAAGCACTTTGTCAGTAGTAACTAGTATTATCGCACGGTATACATACACGCAGGAGAGTGGAATTATCGTGGGAGGGAGGGCGGCGATTACAAGAGAAATCTTTGTTTGCTCCATCCCACTTGCGGTTTTGGAATATACCCCTACTTTCAAGCTAAAATACTAATACTTATGCAGTAAAATGTTATTTCATAATAATATTAGACAGAGGTAACATCCCGAGAAAAAAGAAATTACAATTATGGAAGGAATCTGAATACCGTTGACTTTACGTTTTCGTAAAGATGGAATTCAGTCCTCCAACTCCGCCCCCAATTTCTGTTCACTTGGGCACCGATTCTGTGAATGACCAAAATAATAATGAAAAAGGCAGAATTCCTTGAATTTGTGGAAGAATAGACTGATTCTAGGACAAAGGAAGCTCCCCACGGACGAATGCGGGTGTGGTTGATTCCTGATCAATCATGACATCAGTCGCAGCCACTTTTCCCCCCACATGATCTTTTGATATTTCTGACCATCTTTTGTCCACCATTTTTCTTTGTGTTCAACCATTTTGTGTGCCATCTGGTCTTACTGAACATCTTTTGTTCGCCATTTTATTTCCACCATGTGGTTTTACCGACCATCTTTTGTCTGCCATTTTTCTTTTTTTGTGTTCAACCATGACATTTTGTGTGCCACGTGTTTTGGGGTGAGTCACCATTTATGTCGGGTGACATCACTGTGCTAGCAGGCAACACCATGACGTCAGTCAACGCCATTTTCTCCTCCACGGAGTTGGTGCTAAGCTTTTCTTGTGAACAAACAGAAGGAATTAAGAATGGTGTAGGAGGGTCGTACGTTTCAAGTGTATGCTGACAATGGCAGAATCTCAAGAACATTGCTGCAACAATACCAGCAACAAAAACAAAAGAGGGCGTGGCAGCAACATTAAGTACAGCATAATACTTTGTGAACCTTGAGAGGATGCACTTCAGGAAATTATGAATAAATGTAAATGGATGTTTTTAGAATGTAAGTAGTTAATTTAGTACTCATTTAACCAGAGTGATAAATTTTAGCTGACAATGATGGACTGTGTGTGGAGTTGTGGCAACTTTATGAAGGGCTCGTGACTGCAAAGTCGCATGGCGGATATGCAAAATAATTTTACACAGAACCTTTTAATTTCAATTTTTTAAAGTGGTCAGGTAAAAAGGACAGAATAATTAGGCCATGACTGAAATTATACGAAAATACACCAGAACAGGAAGGTCCCAACGAAGTTGTCAAACATCGAACCCATGCATTTCTATATCTAGTTAATGCAATACAATAGACATAAACATAGCAACTGAAAGAAAATTTGCATTTAAAATCAAGGAATAACAGGAGGCCTAAAATAACAAGAAGTGGATATAAAGAACAGATGAATTGTGAAACTGGCTATAACTGTAAGCACTCACATAATAATTGGTAGAATTATGCATAACCATAAATTTCTTTTAAGATGTTATGTTAAAATAAAAGACCCAATGAGGGCATTTTACATTTTAGACGTTATTTTATTACGACATGCTCACCTTTGAATCTGATAGCATAGTAAATGTGTTGAACAGAAGATAAAGTAGTAAACCAGTTTGCTATAGAATAAGATAAGTTAAGATCCGGCGAGTGTGGGACCATTTCAGCACTTTGAAGTTACTGGCATACTGCTGGAACCACCGTGACAATCTGAGCTTTGTAGTTAGGCACATTATTCTGCTGAAAGTAGTCTTCTACACCAGAAACAATCATGAACATGTACAGCAGTGCCAGGTCTGCAATGATGTTAAGATATCTCATGGTGTCCAAATGCTGTTTCAGAGGTACTAAGGAACACCCACCATGAAAACATCCCCAGACCATTACATTGCCTTCGCCAGCTTGTACAGTCAACACTAGGCAACTTGGATTCACTGATTTGTGCTGTCGTCTCTATATTCGGACTCATTGATCAGCGTGCATTAACTGAAAATGTTTCATCAGAGCAGGTGACCTTTTTCTAGTCCTCAAGGGACCACTTTTGGGGCATCTGTGCCCACTGCAGACGAATCTGTCAGTTTTCAGCTTAGCAACCACAGTGAGCAACTCAATGGGTTATAAGTAGCAGTCTGTCCCTAACTTAAGGCCATTGGTTCCAGGGAAGGCAGAAAGCCAGCGCCGTAACTAACACAACACCCAGGCTTCACTGGGATTTGAACTTGGACTCATCTTGGAGAAACGGTCACAAGACAGCACTTAGACCACTGAGTCACCTAGGCGGCCACAAACTGCTGCCAAAAAATGTCAGCAAATGCAAAATTTTGATTTTTATCAGTTTCAAATTACAGATCAGTTGCATTTTGTGTGTGAGGTATGTATTCCTGAAAACACCTTAAGTGATCCAGCACTAATTTACTCATAGAAATGAATGTAATGTAGGGAGGATCCATTCTTGGAGAACACAAATTTACAATAGTGGAACATTATTGCAATTAAGCATACTAAGAAACACTAATAAAACACAATAATGATAATAATAAAAATAAATAATACAATTAAAAGTGACTCATTAGATTTATGGTACAGTAGATTACCTTGTAACTGCAATCTTTAAGCTTTCTACATTTCCTTCCCCTTAAAATAAAATGTTTGAAATTAATTTTCAATGACAGAGGAGGTTGTTTTCTGGGAAGGAAGAGAGAAAAGAAATTAGAGTGCTCTGTTATTTTCCCACTTATTGTCAAAGACTGGTCTTACTTCATTGGAAGTGCTTTGTAGAAGAAACATTTTCTACAGTAATATTGTCTACTTTTTTTTTCTTTGAGAATTTTTTTAATATACAGAAAATCATCTAATCATATAACATGCCATAATAGAGAAATGCAATCCAGGCTTGTTTGAATCATTTTTTTCAAAAATGTCAATAGTTATGAAATTCTCAAAATATTTTAATATTTTTTATTTTCTTGGGTGCATGTAATTAAGTAAAATTTTAATGTCTTCTTCACAAAATTCATCAAAACATACTTTAGGCTCCCCATAAGCATTTGCTATATTGTCATCAATGTAAAAGCTCCTGAAGTATGGGTAGAATAGGACAAACTTTCTTAAATACTACATTCATATGCTATCTAGACCTGGTGGAATACAGTGGCGGCTCGTGGTAGGAAAAATAGGTGAAGAGCTACAAGAGCAATATAAAAAGATATCTACTGTCTTCAATGAAAATCAGTTAATGAGAACTTACCCATTTTTTTATATATTAGATCAATTCTTCTTCCCTTTAAAGCTGGAAATTTGTAGATTATGTCGTCAGAAAATGGCTGTTTCTTCGTGACATCAACAAAATGTCTTTGTGAATAGAAATATTTGCCAAAGAAGCAAGTTTATCTGGAGAAATAGTGTTTCTTGAGTAAGTTTGTATTCTTTTAAGGCAAGAAAAACTACTTTCCACTGAAACACTTGCAGATGCAATTGTTAAAATCAGGGAAACCAATTTATAAGCTTCTGTAAAAATGCCTTTATCTCCATGAAGCACTCGAAGAAGTTCATGAGTCGATATATTCCTTAATTTTTTATCAACATATACAAGACTCAGTTCATCTTTAAGGCGCTGGTATTTAGTAAAAATTTTTCCGTATAAATGTTGTAGATTTTCAAACGCGTGAGAGGGAAAGCATGAATTAAATTGGTCGAATTTGGTTGCGTCAGCAAGCCAGGCAAATTGAAGTTTTTCACAGTTTTGGAATCTTATATCTATTTCCATAAAAATGTGGTACAAAATTTCAAAATACAATTGTCTATAATTTTGAAAAATTGTTTCTGGTGCAAGAGAAACATATTCCCGTTTAGATCTGCTTATTTCTGTGATTTTGTTAGCTTTTCCAGTGTTCCAAATACCTCGTCGTTCCTCTTATGGCTCAAAATTTCATAAGTTGTTTTTAATTTGAATAACACAGTAGTTTATGTCTAGTGATTTTTTTCTGCAAAATTTTGAATAATAGATCGGTGAAGTCAAATATTTCATTAAATACTATTCCCAAAAATGTAAATTCAAAAGTATTCATATCATTTAAAAACCCTTGGGCAAGTTGAATTGATTTTTTTCTGATTGGTCATTATTTGTGAGAAATTCGAATACTTCCTTCAATTTATCCCAATCTTCAACTATTACACATACTAACTTCGAAGTGGAGGACCATCGAGTTTCTGTTATGGTTGGCATGCATCTTGCGGCGGTTGATGTGAGTGTATTGTTTTTTCACCACTCAGTGAAGCGATCGCTTCGCTGAGTGAAAAAACAAAGGAATTACACTGAGGCTTGCAAAAAATATTCGACACTTAGAAATTTTAGAAAAACTCTGCTGTAATACAAGGTTCAAATGATGTACTAAGCAATAACAAAAACAGCTTGAGAAGCTTTATGCTTCATTTTTTTTTCTGGAGCCCAGTCAAGTGTCCAGACATTACGTTTGCCCCATCGTAACATTGTCCTATTGACTTGTGTTGATAATCAAACTGTTTCAAAACTTTGTCTAGCATTTTGTATAAAGCTTCTGACGTTCTATCTTCACTCACACCATGGAAACCCAAAAATCGCTCAACCAATACACCTTCCGAATCAACAGATCTTATTATTAAAGAGCACTCGGAAGTCTGGTTATGTCTTCCCATATACCTCAATATAAAAGCATTGAACTTCATTTATTTCATTTTTGACGTGATCGTTTATATATTCAGAAATACATTCAATTAATTCGTTTTCAATAGTTTTTGAGTCACCTGTGAAGACATTTTTTATTGTTTCGTATTGATTTAGAATTTTTAAAGGAGTTATTGATATCAACAGTGAAAGCAATTCCTTGAATTTCTACGATTTATCGAGTCAATGCCTTCGTCATGGTCACGGAATGCTAGTTCTTGTTTAATCAAATACAGTACTGCGTCAATCATTGACTGCAGGAAATGTCTATTTAAATGAACGCTTTTGCTGAAATGCATTTTCAAAAGCATAGCATTCTACTTCAGGGCATCGGCAATGGTATTCTGATTCTTTTCAAAATTATTTAGCATTAATTCGCATTTCAGGTGTTTGCTAGAATCACCACGTTTGTGAAGTGACAGTTTTATATTTAAGAAATTTGAAAATTGTCTTTATTCCGAGCGGAATTTTATTACTAAAAAATAAGCAGGGCCAACAAAATAATTTTTGTAACACAGAAGGGCTACAAAGCCATTTATATTCAGCAAACCAACAATTTTTAAAATTAATATTGTAAGATTTGCAGCTCTTCTTGATTTCTTTCTTGGCGACAATTGTCAGTGAATCCGTCGGTCGTCCTTGAAGTAAAATGTCTCTTTTATTTTCATCTTTCCACCGATTGAACGGAGTTTGCAATAAATTACAGACATCATTCACAGGATACATACTGAAAACTAAAACTATCACTATCAGTTAAACTGTACACGAAACTAAAGTAACTAATGAAGTTTTTAACAAACAATCACAAAACACACACAAAAAAACAACAACAAATCTCTTTCAGAAAGTATGTACCGAAACACCGCAAAGAAAGAGCCCTAGTGGATTGCCAAGGGTTCCCATTCCACTGCGATCTCTTCGGAAGGTCACGACTTCAGGTGCAGAGGCTTGGCGTCTCAAGCTAAAACACTTCACTTGCCCAGCAGATAGGGTAGGGTGACATCACAGTTACCATGGCAACTCGGACGAAAACTGCAGACTTCCAAGCATTATCATTTCAGCTCTTCACTTGAACTGTTTTGCGTATAAGGACTTTTGTATTGGACGCGCATTGTGAATTGATATCTAATCAAAATTTTGGGTATTTTAGCACGCAATAAAGGCAAAAGAAGAATAAAACCTTATTTCAAATAAAATAGGTGAAGAGGCACTTCACCTACCTTCACCTGAAAAGCCGCCACTGGTGGAATATGAACTTTTTATGTTATTGGGATCTTTGATGTTTAATGCTTTACAAAACTGATTCATTGTGCTGGTGTGCTTTGGAGCTTAAAAATTTCAAGGTCCAAATCACAGCTGGTCCTGAGATAAAAAAAAATGCATATATAGTAGGCATATGGATGGCCTTTTGTTTAAAACAGATAGCTGAGAAATTTTGTTTCTAGAAAAGATACTCTACTCTTTCATTGAATTACATGATTCTCTCAAGTTCACATTAGAACTTCAAAAAGAAAGAAAAATTAACTTCTTAGATATTAGTCTATTACGAAGGTGGAAAATTTCCTATAAAATTGTATAAAAACACCTTCAAATACAAATAAATTATTAGATTTCAATTCCTATCATCCATATTGTTAAGAAAATGTGGCTAGACAGTTTTTAGAAAAAAAAAAACAAATAAAATAGTATCCACAGCAGAAAAGGGAAAAACCCACAAAGAACTTAAAAAGACATTCTAACAGAAGATAATTATCTTAAAAATGAAATAGAAAAATTTCTAAATAATTCAGTTAAGAAGAACACTTAACAGGAACAAATAAAATTCCCTAGAAAAACACTTATCACAAAGGTTTATTCGAATCATTAAAGAGAATTAGCAAGAAGTAAAATATGGAGCAGGATCCAAAAGTTTCTGGAGTGTGCTTATACGGCAAAGTACACGCATTGAATACCCATGGTGATTATTGGATTATGTAACATTATTCCCCTCACAGGGAAATTGGTTTTGTCTATCTGCATCATGTGCTTGCTGCGGTACATCCATATATTGTGAGTAACTTATGCAGTGTTCGGCGACTTATGAAGAATTGTGTTTTTAACAGCGTGTTAAAGTTAAGTTTTGCATTTGTTTCAGCAAAAGTACAACAGAAACTTATGAGATGTTGAAGAAAGTTTATGTTGAAAACATGGTGTCACAGGCACAAAAATTCAATTGCCACCGATGCTTCAGAGAAAGCAGACAGGAGATCGAAGATTATGAATGAAGGGGGCAGCCAGCGATAGCTTGCATGGGTGAAAACATTTCGAAAGTTGCGGCCATCATACATGCCAACAGACCAAATAGCTGAGGCTGCTGGGATATCAGAGACTACGTGTCATGGATACTGACAGATGATATGAAGATGTACCGAGTGTGTCAACACATTGTCCCACGCATGTTAAATGAACTCTACAGCCACTGGCAGAAGTGTGCTGTTTCAAGAGGGTCTTATTTTGAAGGAGGATGTGCTTAACTTTGTAACAGGGTTCATACTTAGGCTGACCATACGTACCGTTTTGAATGAGACAGTACTGTTTTTTTCATATTTCCCAGCTGTCCCGTCATTTTAATAAAAATATCAATTTTGTCCCGCTTTTAATAAAACCTATAAATATACTTGTATATTGGTCAAGCAATTTTTTTCTGAAATGAGCAAAAAATGCCGACTTTCAGGACTTTTGTAATATTGTAGAGCTTATTCTTTGTCTTTCAGGAAGTACAGCACCTGTTGAGAGAATATTTTCTGTTATGAACAGTATGTTGTCAAAAAAGAAATGTAGGTTCTAGGTTAAGTGTTGAGACAATGAGAGCTATGCTAGTTGTAAAACAAAATTGTGTCATGGAGTGTGAGAAGTTTTATGATAACGTGTTTAAAGATTTTTAATCCAGCAGATATTACTGGAAATGTGAACTTACAGCACCTCGTGGCAGACTTGTGCATTAAGAAAAAATTGAAATTATATGGGAAACATTGTTCAGCTGAAATGTCCTCCAACAAAGAAAGAATTTTTCAAATCGGGCTCTTACAAGCAGAGATGTTGACAAAAAAATAAGCTAAATATCTATGCCCCCGGTGGAAAAACTATGCATTATCTTAAGAAGAAAGTATTCACAAAAGGTTTAAATCGTCAGATGCTCACATTTGCTACATAAATACATCAGAAGATCAGATTTAGATGCAAATACACTGAAGAGCAATTGAATTAGAGATACCTGTCTAGTAACGTGTAGCACCACCTTTCACCCTGATGACGGCGGTGATTCGTCTCGGCATGGACTCAACAAGAACAGGAAGTGTTGGGAAGCCATACGGATCCATGACCCCTGAACAAGCTCCCACAATTCACGAAGATTTGATAGGGGGGGTTCAGAGCCTCAAACATCTCTCTCGATGGCATCCCAGATGTGCTCGATGGGATTGAGGTCAGGTGACCTAGCTGGCCAAGGAAGCGAGGTCACGTCGGTGGAGTGTTCATCCAACCATTCGGATTCGGATACAATTCTGGAGCAATGGCACGGTGCATTGTCTTGTTGCAGGATGAGGTCCCCAGTGGGAAGTTGAAGACGCACAAACGGGAGCAAATGGTCGTCCAGGATATCCCGGTAACATTGACCTGTGAGGGATGTCACATGTACCAGGGGTCCCATTTCAGTCCACGTAAACTGTACCCAGATGAGAAGGCCACCCCCATCCGGCTTGAAAAGTACCCTGCTGGCAAGAAGGATCCATCGCTTCATTGTGGTTTGCACCGCACTCATATCCTGCTGTCCGCATGTACCAACGTGAATCTTGACTCGTCAGTCCAGGCAACATTTCCCCACATGACTAGGGTCCAGTGGCGATGTTCCCACGCTAATCTTTGCACCCTGTGATGTGCGGTCAGCAGCGGTACTCTCATGGGACGATGGATTCTGTACCCCATAGTGAGGAGATGGTTCTGGATGGTGTGGCTGCATACACGTTTTTGTGCACCAGTGTTAAATTGCCGAGTGATTTCTTGCACTGTGGCCCGTCTATCCGCTGTTACAATGTGAGCAAGCCGACGATGACCCCGCTCACCCACACGCTGTTGTACACGACAGTTGGCCCTTGCAGGGATGGTGTTACCGGATTCGATGTAGTCACGGTGCGCCCATGAAAATCCCAGTGCCTGCACGACTTCCGAGATGGAGTGACCCATTCATCGGGCCCTGACAATTTGCCCACGATCAAATGCGCTTAGATACTTCGTCTTACCCATACTGCGGCAGACTCTTACTGATTCCCATCGCATTACTCATATTGTCGGATCGCGGCATATATCATGTTGTTTCTGTTTACAGGGCCACGCACAGTGCCACATTTGCATAACGCCAGCTGTCTCTAATTCAATTGCTCTTCAGTGCACATCAGAAGCAGAAAATAAACACTTACACCCCTGGTGGCCAAACCATTCTTTACCAAAAATTAGAAATTATATACAAAACATTTCATACCAGGAGCTGTATCCGACACAGGAAGAATTTTTCAAATTGGTGTTTTAGAAGCTGAGATATCAGGGAAAATGCAATTTACCTTTAAGACCTCCAGGCTTTAAGTCTATGAATTAATTGAAAATTTTGAAATTATATGAGAAACATTTCATACCAGAAAAACACTATCCAACAAAGATGGAATTTTTTTAAATCCGACTCATTAATTTATACTTACCATTATAAGATATTCATTGATTTAGATAGAATTTTTAAAATTATGCATTATTTTAAGAAGAAAATATTCCAAAAAGGTTTATTGACATGAGAGGTATTGGTCTATGAAAAAATGTTTTCAGTCGAGCTTTCAGAAGCTCAGATTTTGCTGCAAATACATCACTGGCAGAAATTAACACCTATACCCCCTGGTGGCCAAATCTTTGTGTTCCAAAAATTAGAAATATATGTAAAACATTCCCCATCAGGAGCTGTATCCAATGCAGAAAGGATTTTTCAATCTCAGAGGAAACGCAATTTACTTTTAAGGCCCTAGCATAACTTGAAAAAGTGACTATACCTAAAATATAAATGGAATCGAAAGGTAAAATAATTTTTTTCAATCGTATAATTAGAAGCAAATATATGGTATAAAATATATTTTTGAATTCAGTATCATCTGCATTTACGCCCTCTAGCGGCGAAATTGTGCATCATAAGAAAAACTGGAATGCAAGGTTCACCATTCGCACATTTCAGGCATCCTAAGGCAAAAATAATTTTTCAAATCAGACTAATAGTTATTGAAGGCTGTCTTAGTGAGAGATGGGTTTGCCTCCTCGGGGTGCTCCGTGGTAACAATGGCACACACAACAGCAACTAGGGCCTCTGTGAATCTTGGAGAGGTGCCAGCTAGTTCTGTGCGACATTGGCAAAAAGACCCCAACTCACTGGGTTTTGTTCCAGAATCCTTATAGGTTGAATGACCAACTGGAACCATCAGATGTGGGCTAATCGCCCCACACTGATGTACCTACCTGATTAAAAAGACACAAAGACGGAATAAATGAAAGGAATCTAGTGTGGGATATGACCTGCAACACTCGAGAAGGACAGTCCACCACGGAATAGACTTGGAATTTCTAAAAGGTGCATGAGAAAGAGATCATGGCTAAGTCAGTGTAAGATTGGTGCATGGAATACTAGAGGTACAAACAGCAAGATGAATGAGGTCATTGAAGAAATGAAATAGATTGGATGTGCTGTTTGCACGTGAAACCAAAAAGGAAATTGGGATAGAAGAAGTGAATGGCACGGTGAATGCGTGGTCTGGAGTATTGGATAATGTGAGGGGACAGGCTGGTGTAGGTGTGATTTTAAGTGAAAAGGTGAAGAACAACTTGATGCACTATAGCCGTATAAGTGAGAGAATTCTTTAGATTCATTTGAAAGTGAAACTTCATAGAGTACAAAAAGGGGATGGAATGTAAAAAAAAATCACCAGAAACGCTGCACCTCCATATACGCCACACCTTTGCAGTAAGGTGGGGTAATACTACGGTGGAATCTTGAAAACATTACGTACATAAAAATATAGTACCTGATCTTTTAAATAAAAAATAAAAATATCAATTAAATATAAGATACAATCTTAAGGATAACACTTACCCTACTACCCATTTTATAAAAATTTACTCGAAGAATTCATAAAGCGTTTAAAACCAATTATAAAACATCTATACCTCAAGAATTTAAAAAATACACACACAGCATTCTGAAAATACACTGGCGTAAAGTGAAAAAAGAACACCAAGAAGTAACTGGCGGACGATCATGAAATTTACATATGTTAATGGGCTCGAGTTTACGTAGGTGAGATGTTAATTTTGGAACTAACCGGTGAGCGCTTACGCCACAGCACGGCATAATATGCAAATTATCGTCGGTGGTATTTAAGGAGTACGGCGAAGTGAATGTAATCAGTCATCGGCGTACGGACACGTGCAAAGACCCTGAAGAAGCTGCAATGCCTGGACATGGAAGACGTGTACGATTTCAGCAGTTATCGGACTTTGAGCGAGGTCGTCTAGTCGGACTCCGCGAGGCCGTGTGGTCGTATCGTTGTATTGCGGAGCGGATTGGACGGGAAGTATCAGTGGTGGTACGATGGTGGCGTAGATGGTCCGAGGAAGATTCCCACACGAGAAGACGTGGTATCGGGAGTCACAGACGGATTGATGAGCCGACTGATAGATGCATAAGAAAAGCGGCGTTGTCAAGCAGAACATCCACTGCGACGGAAATCTGAGCTGCCGTTGCACCTGAGGTGACTGAGCGAACAATCTGCAACAGTCTACTGGATGCAGGACTACATGCAAGTGTGCCTCTGACTCCAGTCAACCGTCAGGAACGGCTGCAGTGGCGTCGCCAACGTCTGCACTGGAGAACGCAATGGCGATTCTGCTTGGGAGCCTCCGATGGCCGTATGCGTGTTCGCAGACGCACAGGGGAGAGTCTCCACCCTTCTTGCATCCTCCAGTGACACACAGGGCCTACACCTGGTCTCCTGGTGCAGGGAGCGATCAGCTATCACTCCTGTACACAACTAGTGCTTGTACTGGGTATGTTAAACAGCACCACCTACATCAACAACATCATTCAGCCCATTGTTGTGCCATTTGTAAGGTCGGTCCATCGTGGTGTTTTCCAGCAAGATAACGCACGCCCACACACGGCACGTGCAACGCAACATGCACTTCAGGGTGTGAGACAACTTCCATGACCTGCACGTTCACCGGATTTGTCCCCCATTGAGCATGTGTGGGATTTTATGGAACAACTACTTATCCGGTCTCCACGGCCAGCCACGACCATCCCTCATTTACGCGTGCAGGTTGAGGATGCTTGGAACTCAATACCCCAAACTTACATCCAACATCTGTACGACAGACTCCATGCCAGAATTGCACAGTGTGACGCAGTTCATGGCGGTTCAACATCGTACTAACCATGTTACATGGAAATGTTATTTTTCAGTTTACCAGCAAATACAGCTGTATTTTGCCATAATGTTTTGATCACGTTAACCTCTGTATTCCGTTATTATGCTGTATAAATTTCGTTGGTATCAGACGTCTCCTTCTTGGTGTTCTTTTTTCACTTTCCGCCAGTGTATGTCTCCCAGAAGCAGAGATAGCAAGAAAAACGTTTTGACCTTTACAACACCTAGGGGAAAAGTACACATCATTTGAAGAGGATCTTCTTATTCTAGCAAAAATCTTATTCGTTCTCTATCTTTATTAAAGCAAATGGCATGCACTAAAAAAAGAAATTTCTCAATAGAGTTTTTAGAGGCAGAGATAGGCCGCAAATGGAAGTACATAAACACCACCTAGTGACAGAATTGTGAACCACAAACCTCCTCAAATACAAACCTAAAGTGTTCCATAAGGTAAATGGTATCTGTTGTTAAAAGAATGTTTTAAATTGGACATTTAGAAGTACAAATATTGAGAAAATAGATTAAATATTTTGCCCCTAGCGGTGAAATTGTGCATTACTTGTGGAAGAAAATACACGCAAGGGGTTTCCATAGTTAGTAGTATCTGGTCGAAAGAATATATTTTTTAATCGGGTTATTAGTCCCGCAGATATTGCTGTAAACAGAAACATGAATTTACGCCCTCTAGGGACGCACTTGTGTTAAGAAATATTTGAAATTATATGACAAACATTTCGCACCGAAAATGTTCAACAAATAAAGAATTTTCCAAATCGGATGGACAAAAATAAGATATACGTGAACGCCCCTGGTAGGAAAATTATGAAATTTTTAGGCAGGAGGTATTTTCAAAAAGTTTTTGGAGGTGAGAGGTATCGGTCCACAGAGAAATTTTTTCAATCAAGTTTCAAGCTCAGATTGTATAGCAAATACATCAGAAGCAAAAATAAACACTTACAACCCCTGGCCGCCAAACCATTCTTTACCAAAAAATGAGAAATTATATGCAAAACATATCCCCTCAAGAGCTGTATTCAACACAGGAAGAATTTTCCAAATTGGACTTTTAGAAGCGAAGGTATTGGGAAAATCGCGATTTACTGTTGCGTCCCATAGCGGAAAATTTATGCGTTATTTGAAAAAGGGACTGTAACTAAAATAGTCCAATATAAATGTCATCGAAAGGAAAAATAACTTTTTTAATTGGATATTTAGAAGCAAATTTATGAAATAAAATGCATTTTAAATATGATACAATCTTCATTTGCGCCCTCTAGCGGCGAAGTTGTGCATTGGAAAAAAAATGGAACAAATAGATCATCATTCTCACATTTTAAGCTTCCGAATACAAAAAGAATTTTACAAATCAAACTAATAATTGCGGAGATATGGTCTTCCCGGTCGGACACACACAGAGATAACATAAGCACGATGCCAAAAACACAGCTTCAGTCTTCCTAACAGACAAGAAAACCAACAGCCCCCCCCCACATTTTGCAGGATATGGGGAGGGAAATTTTGTCAGACATAAGTTATGTCAGAAGAACAATCCTCAACTACAAAACATCGCACAGTGACAATAAGGCTGGAATGGATAAAATTTCAGGACATGTAACAGAATTTTAGGACATTTCCAGGATTTCCTGGACGTGTACGAACCATGTATAAGTCTAAATGGCACAGTGACTGACCAGGTGAATGAGTTTGTGTATTTAGGAAGCATGTTTGACAGAGAGAACAAATTGGATGGCAAAATTAGTAGGCGAGTGAATTCTTCATTGAAAGTCATAGCTGCTCTGGGAGGTTTTCACAGGAATGATGGGTATGAAAGTGTAATTGTTCTTACTCTGATGTATGGCAGTGAAACCTGGGTACTACAGAAGAAACATAGGAGTCATTTGTATGCTGGAGAAATGCGTTACTTACGGGAGGTGGGGGGGAAGACACGCTCTGATCATTGAGTAATGAAGATGTGTTACAGTTGTGTAATGTGAAGCAAAATGTTGTTAGCAAGGTGGAGACTAATATGATTCGGTAGTTTGGGCATGTTGAAAGAGTGAGCGATGAGATGCTTACTAAGATTTTTTTTTAGCCCAGGTGGCAGGAAGGAAAGGCAAAAAAGGCTAAGGAAATCATAGGAGGATCAGATTCAAGAGTGTCTGCATGAGAAAAAGATCACGAGTATGAAGTATAGAAGATCTCGTGTGCATCGTGTGATGGATGTCAGTTAAGCCCAATTTGTATATCAAGATATCAAGATCGCTGTAAATGGAGAAGTTTGATACGGCAACAGTTAGTAAATAATCAGTTAAAAATTATCTGGTAGTTTGTTCTTTCTTTGTGGAGTTAACCTCTGAATCCCAGAGAACAGCTTAGTGATATGTATGTAAGTATGTACCAATAGTTACAGAGATATGGTGTTCACAGATGGACAGGCCGACAAACCGGTAACATGAGCACTACCTTTTTTCACAAAAGACGTGCTAAAAACTAACAGTAGTTATGGTAATCTGTAACTAATAAAAGAGCCGATGATCAAATGAAACAAAGACCAGTCATCACCGGGGCCTCCACAAAAAACGATGACATCACCACAGAAGTGCGTTTTTATGTTGTAGTTATAACACCCCAGATAATGGAAAATTTTTCCATCATCCCACACTGTGCAACTCTGCGATGCGACACGACACAACACATGCATGAGAAACAATGAAGCACTGCATTTATAAGTTGGAGGACGTTTATTTGGTCATGAAAATCACGAATCACACGTTCTGAGATCTTAAGTAAAATTAAGGACATTTTGAGGACTTGGTGAAATATTTAGTACTTTTAAGGGCCCTTAAAAAAATCAAAAAATATTTAGCAGTTTTAAGCACTTTTTTAAACTTGTGCAAAACCTGTGTAACCCTGTCTACGGACTAATGGACCCATCCAGTTACTTTCGGAACAAGTTTAGAGAACAAAGTTAAAATTGTTTCCCAAAGATATTTCAAAGAGAGGAAGATATTTTAAAAATGCAAGAAATAATCTAGAAGTAAAATGTTGTTGACTATGTTGTTGTTGTTTTTACATAGGAGAGGCAAGAAAGATGAAACCGAATTTTTGGGTGTAATAAGCATGTCTTTTGAATCCATTCTGACGCAAATTAAATTTATCAAAGCTATTCAAAGTCAATGGAACCGGCATGGAAAACAATGTTATCTGACGGAAGAAAGAAGTTTTTCAATCGGGGGTTTAATCCCTCAGATATTGCTGTAAATGGAATCGTGAGCTTACGCCCTCTGGTTGCAGACTTGTGCGTTAAGAAAAACATGAATTTATGAGAAACATTTCGCACCGGAAACGTTCTCCAACACAGAAATAATTTTTCAAATCGGACTCTTAGAAACAGAGATATTGACAAAAATAAGATGCGACTTTACTTCTCCTGGTTGGAAAACCATGCATTATTTTAGGAAGAAAGTATTCTCAAAAGGTTTTCCCATAAGAGCGGTATCGGACCAAAAAAACAACATTTAGTCGAGTTTTCAGGAGCCCAGATTTTGCTACAAATACATCAGAAGCAGAAATTAACACTTATGCTCCCTGATGGCCAAAACATTATTTACCAAACATTAGAAATTATGTGAAAAATATTTTCCATCAGGTCTTGTATGCGATACAGGAAGAATTTTTCTAATCGGAGTTCTAGAAGCAGAAATAACGCAGAAAACACACTTTACCTTTGTGCCCCCTAGCGGAAAGTCTATGATTTACTTGAAAATTTTGAATTTATAGGAAAAACATTTCGCATCGGAAACACTATCCAACAAAGAGGGAATTTTTCAAATCGGACTCCTAGAAGTAGAGAAAGTGACAAAAATAAGATATACATCTACGCCCAATGGCATAGAAACCATGCATTATTTCAAGAAGAAAATGTTTCTAAACGGTTTGTCGACATGAGTACTATCGGTCTACAAACAACGTTTTTTTCAATCGAGAATTTAGAAGCTCATATTTTGCTGCAAATACATCAGAACCGGAAATTAAGATTTACGCCCCCTGGTGGCCAAACCATTTTTTTCACAAAAATTAGAAATTATGTGTAAACGATTTCCCATCAGGAGCTGTATCCGGTGCAGAAAGAATTTTTCAAATCGGAGATTTAGAAGCAGAGATATAAAGGGGAAAGCAATTTCCCTTTACGCCCCCTAGCAAAAAGTCTATGAAATACTTGAAAATTTTGAAATTATATGAAAAACATGTCACACTGGACACACTATCCAACAAAGAAGGAATTTTTCAAATCGGACTCCTAGAAGTAGAGATATTGACAAAAATAAGATATACATCTACGCCCCCTTGGCGAAGAAACCATGCATTATTTTAAGAAGAAAATGTTTCTAAAAGTATTGGCGACATGAGCAGTATCGGTCCACAAATGACGTATTTTTCAATTGAGAATATTTAGAAGCTCATATTTGCTGCAAATACATCAGAAGCGGAAATCAAGATCTATGCCACCTGGTGGCCAAACCATTTTTTTACAAAAATTAGAAATTATGTGCAAATGATTTCCCATCAGGGGCTGTATCTGGTGCAGAAAGAATTTTTCAAATCGGAGATTTAGAAGCAGATATAGGGAAACACAATTTACCTCTGCGCCTCCTAGCAGAAAGTCTATGAATTACTTTAAAATTTTTAAATTATATGAAAAACATGTCACATTGAAAACACTATCCTACAAAGAAGGAATTTTTCAAATCGGACTCTTAAAAGTAGAGATATTGACGAAAATAAGATATACATCTACTCCCCCTGGCGGAGAAACTGCAGAATATTTTAAGAAGAAAATATTCCGAAAAGGTTTATCGATGCGAGTGGCATCAGTCCACGAAAGAATTTTTTCAATCGATACTTTAGAAGCTCAGATTTTATGGCAAATACGTCACAGCAAAAATTAACACTTACGTTCCCTGGTGGCCAAAGTTTCTTTACCAAAAATTTTAAATTATATGCAAAAGATTTTCTATCAGGAGGTGTATCCGCTGAAGAAAATTTTTTCAAAACGGAGTTTTAAAAGAAGAGTTATATGGAAAAATGTAATTTACTTTTACGCTCCCTAGCGGAAAATCTATGCATAATTTAAAAAAGTAACTATATCTAAAATACTCTTCCACATGAATTTTTTCAATCGGATGATTAGAAGCAAATATGTGGAATAAAACGTATTTTTGAATTCGACATCTGCACTTACGCCCTCTAGTGGCGAAATTGTACATCGTAAAAAAAATGAAATGAAGGATCATCATTCGCATATTTTAAACTTCCGAATGCAAGAAGAATGTTTCAAATCGGACTAATAGTTGCACAGATATCGTGGGTATGGACGGACGGACAAACCGGTAACATAAGCACAATCTTTTTTTACAAAAGACCTAGTCACAACATGGACTGGGATTTCCTTAAAATCATCAGCTCTCTACGCAATTTTCTAAAAAGAAAATTAAAAGAAAGACTAGAAAACGACAAGAATCAAAATTTCATCATCAGCGACTGCAGAGGTTTGTCCCTGTCCAACTTCTGGCAAGATACTTTGAAAAACAACTGTAACTGTAAAGGTTAACCATACCATGATAGTAACAGTGAGAAAAAGTTCTGAAAATTTAAAAATTCCTAGAAAAGAAAATGTTTAGAAGTTTTTCTTTGAAATTTTAAATTAAAAAAAATTCATAAAAAAAAACATTTTAGAAGTTTAGTTTAGTACTTGTATTTAAAATAAAAATGGTTTTAAAAGATATTGCTTTGAAAGCCTTTTCTTTTGTTGTACTTGCAGAACATCAGCTCAAATTTCACCTAGTGAGCAAGCTTTTGTTCTGCACATGTTCCATAACCATATTTATCTTTAATTGATTCTGGAGTTGCACAGCATCTATTGCTTAACTTTTTTTTTCTGGTGTTATCTTTTCCTTCCCATTTCTTCACTGTTGCTTTTTTTCACTTTCTTTATGCCTTCAGATAACAATTTCATTCATCATGCTGAAATAACTTTCAACCCGAGCACCATGAACACTTGATATCAAAGCTTTCACTATTTTAGATAAATGCAGAGCAGCCAACTTCTCAAAATCAAAAACCGCGACATCAGCGCATGTGTATTTACAATTTATAAATAATAAAATTATATATTTTACTATAAAAAAACAAAACAGTTTTAATACAGTTTTACATTGATCTCGAGAATTACCAAAATGATGCCAGAAAAAGCGTAATGTGAAAAATTGATAGTGTGTTGCTCACCCTGCAGTGAAATGTTTTTACGGGCATGGAAACGACGCGGATTCCACCATGGACAGATTAAATACCGATCCAGAAATTTATTTCTTTTAATAAAAGGGAAAGGGGTGAAAATGATTGCTTTCTCCTTTTCACTATTTCCGAAGATATTAAAAACGAGAAACATGATATCTCTCTCTCTCAACCACACCCACAACAAGAGAGCGAGAGAGAGAACATAAAAAAATAAAAATATAATCAGGCAGGTAAAAAAGAAGACAAGTCGGAAAAATTTAATATGCAGAAACAGAAAATGTGACATTCTTATTGCAGCTATAACAATCATTTTCGGTGTGATTATGTACATTTGTGATATTCACCGCATTTTTCCGGTTTTTTCACTGAGATTTTCGATTTTCACAGCATTCCGCAGTGGACTGACGATTTCCATAGTAACTACGTAAAATCCGCAGTACTTGGAGTTTCCCAATCTTTCTTCCCACCACATGGTCTTACTCAGCATCAAACGGAACGGTGCACACAGAGAATTTACTGCACCAAAGTCCCGATGATGATGACGGGGCAAGGCGGTTCTGGTGCAAAATGGCACGAAATCTGCTTTTTCGTAGCAAGATGGCACGAAATCTGCCTTTTCGTAGCAAGATGGCAGGAGTTTTTTGTTTTGATGCACATTGGCATAGAATTCTCACCCCAGCATGAGGTACTGCACAAACATCATGGATATGACATCATAAACCAGTACTTCAACTTTTTAAGTCACTGTCTTGCTACCATTGCGGGGCCCATGAGTTCGGAGCTTGAAGTGCCGTGGATTAACGAAAAAACATTTGTCTCCATTTGTTACAGACTCCCACAGCCAGCGTCAAAGCTGGAGAAAAATCATCACTGATATCATTGAGGAAAGATAAAATACTCCTGCATAAAAAAAAAATTACGAAACTGAATTTTTTGTAGAAAAAACGGATTTCCGGAAAATATTTTCGAAATCAGATGGAATCCGGGTAAACCGAGACACTTGACAGCTCTGTAAATGACATAACTTTGAGCCCATGCATCGATTCTTTAAAATTTTTCAACTGGGTCACTTTTGTTTTTGAAAATTTCCTCCTCCCTTATCAAGTTTAAATGCAAACATTTATGGAAGGAAATATCATTTGACAACACAGAAGCATGGATTACAATTACAGCAGAAATCTTCTCCCTCTGTCTACAGACTTCAACTTTCAGACCCCAAGGTTTCAAGCTGAAATACAAATATTTATGGAGTAAAATATTTAACAATAATACTGGGAAGATGAAATTACAAGAAAAAAGATTATGGTTATAAGAAAAATCTTCCCTCTGTCTACCACCTTCCATTTTCAAAAGTTTCGAAAGATGGAATTCCCTCCACAGACAGAAAATGACCCCCCCCCACACACGCACACACTGCAGGGCTTGAAAAATATCTGAAAAGTTACATGCTAGATGCCCAGAAAAATTTATATTTTAAGATAACAAAACAGAAGCCTCATTTTTTAAAGTTAAAACTTATGATAAACATTTTATACATCTTTTTTGTATTGCCATTTTAGTGTCTGTATTCAAAATGCATAAAACCATACATCTCAAGCTTTAAAAGTCAATAATGCTGTAGATGTTATTTGAGAAATTTAGTGATGCCATGCTCAAGAATTTTTAATATATATCCTGTGTTCCGCAGAAAAATTAAATAATCATAGTTAAGTATACAGTAATTTTTAACAACAATTTTGAATATAAAAATTATTTACCTTTTTCTCTTGGGCAAACAGGAGGGTTTTTGCACCATAAAATATCCCAAGAATTGCTATTTAGAAACAAATGATGAAAAGTTCATGTGGTAATTTCATAATGAAGTACACTAAATTTAATCTGCTTAAATGTAAATTCTGACATCATAGAGGTAAAGTTTAGTTTCTATTTTGCCAAAGATGTAGATTCCAATTTCAATTAAGAAATTACGTCACTCTGCAATGTGGAAGACGAATTTGTAACTACTGCTGACACATTGGGAATTTCACGTAATTGCTTACTATGAGATATATTCTCATTGCTGGATTTTTTTCCAAATAAATAAATAAATAAAAAATCAGATATGAATCCATTACTAAATACAACTTATATCCTCAGCTAACACAAACTACCATTCTCTCAGATAAACCAAGTATCGGCGTCGGTAATGTTCTCTCCTCTCCCGGCTAAGTGGAATGCATTGCGCAGGCTCATCTTATATGAAACTTTACTTAGCCTTAGTTTCAGTGGTACTGCTATCAGTTCATGGGTGGTAGCTTCCACTCTCCCCTCCCTCCCCACAAAGTGTGTTTTTCTTTTGCCCATCCATCAGCGCCCTCCTGTTTTATTACAGTTTACGCACTTTGTCACTAAACACCAGAGGCTTGTTTTATCCAAGGCATGTATCCAGTCATTAACCGTCAACATCGGAGCTATTTTTCTGGCCTTGGCACTCACAATGTAACAATAATACAACTTCTAGTGATAATACAACTTCACATAATACAACTTTTAATATTCAATAATAGAACTTTTTTCTTAGAGTAGAAAATTCTCCATTCCAAACATTTTTCTCTATAAATAGTTGCCCAGTTGGGCAACTAGACTTCATTTTTACCTGCGCAGGCCAGTAATTTACAGGGTCGAGGTATCTTGGGCATGATGTTTTTCGAGCCCTACACCACCACCACCAATGCCCCAAAATTTATGTTAAATTGTGTGATCTCCAGAATGACTGAAATGATAACAGAAAGAGCAGAATTCCTCAAATCCACTGAAAAACCTCGTGCCATTACAGGAAAATTTTAATGCTGTCTAATTTTCATTCTTGGAAATTGTTGCCTACAGCTTCAAGCTAAAATATAGACATTTATGGAAAAAAAAAAAAAACCCACTGTAGAAAAAATAAATAATTACAATTACAGGAAAAATGTTCACTCTGTTTAACTTCCATTTTTGAAAGTTTTGAAAGATGAGATACCGTCCCCAGATGGAACAACCTCCCTACCCCACACACCACTAATCCTTGGAAAATTTTAAAGTTTGATGGGGGGGAAAGGTGGAATTCTGCAAATCCATGTAAGAATCTCATGTACCCTCTTTGGGGGCAATGAAATTTTTGCAAGGCAGTCCAGTAACCAAAGTAATATAGTTCTGTAGATTTTATGGAAAACTGAAAAATGGCCAACAACACTGTCACTCTGAAATGAAATGATTTCTAAAGCTGGAAATAAAAGATGTTTACAGAAAAGCTTCACACAAACACACAATTTCAAGTCAATTTTGTGCTTCCCTAGATATGAACTGTTATTTAAGCAAAATCACATTGATTGTCATCCAATAAAAAGCTTACCAGATTATATCCAAATATAGATGTTTTCACTCGCTGATCAATAGTCTCCTCTATCAAAAAATCACTAGCAAGTTTGGCGTCAAATATCCATTTATTCTATTCAGATGAGAGAGAGAGAGACTTTTAAAATAAAAATACAGATTCTAATAATCTCAAGAAAAATTATTATATTCCTAAAACAAATGACAAAAATATTAAACAATACAATGTACTATATTTAAAAACAAACTGTTTCTTTAAGTTCCTCAAAATAACTGTTACTGTTTAATGACACTGATTACACAGTTTGTAATTTTCTAGCTAATAATTATCTACTTGTATTTTCTGCCAAATATACAGATATATGCATATCTCACTAAGCTGTTTTCCTTCTCTAAGAGAGTGCTAGATTTAATGTACAATTGACGGAGATAATTATAAATAGAGATTTCGTTTTAATAAAGCTCATGTTGAAAATTGGCTTCCTAGTTTAATTCATTTACTAATCAAAACTTTTATTATGAGAATTTTTACTAGGAAAATTTTTTATTTTATTCCAAATTTTCAGAGAAAACTCTTCTTCAGTTGTCACTTTTTCCTGTCACTATCGTGGTTACGGTTTATTTTTCACCAAATCCTACCAGATGTTAGACAGGGATAATCCTCTGTAGTCATTGATGATGGAATTCTGATTATTCTCAATTTCGATTCCTTCTTATAGCTTTTGTTTTTGAAAATTGCTTTGAAACTGATGACTTTAAGGGAATTTTAGCCCATGTTGTGACCAGTTTCTTTAACATGCCTATCTAAACCTGTCTTGTTCGAACAATTTCTTTTTTATAGCAGCTTTATGCTCTGCTATACGAGTTTCTAGTTTGTGTCCTGTTTCACCTATGTAAGACAGTACACAACTACATTTTACTTCATGGACAACTCCTTGCATTTTTAAAGTATCTTCTTCTCTGTGAACTATTTTAGGGAATTTTTTTTTAACTTTGTTCTCTAAACTTGGAGCTAGCCTTATATTATACTTCTTACTAATTCTCTTTAAAGACTCAAATACACCATTGTGATAAGTAATTTTTCCAGTGAATTTTACTTGTTGCGGGTTCTACTTACCAGTAAAATTTAGAAGCTTCTCAATTTCTCCTTTAGGTAATTATTGGGTTGGTGTGAATGAAATGTCCGTCGTGAACGAGCAGATACAGGCCCCCACCACAGCGGAATGGAACCACCCACAGGTGTTGCGGGTATTACGTCACAGAGTTACTATAAATAGCTAGGACGTGTGGTAAGAACAAGGTTCAGGCATGGTTTGTTTGGACGTAACGTGGCTTGCAAAGGAAATGTGCAGATGCCAGATTTGAGAGCCATCTTCCTGTATGAATTTAGACTGGGCCATTCTGCAGGAATTACCACTCAAAACGTTAACGAAGTGTTTGGGGAGAATACAGCCAACTAACGAATCATTCAGCAATGGTTTGTGAAATTTCGAAGCGGAGATACGGAACTGCAAAATGAAGCACGTGGTCAATGACCTGTTGCTGTTTCTGACGATGTTCTGTTACACGAGGTTGAAACGGACCCCCGAAAAACGTGTCATGAGATAGCAACAGAGGTAAGTTGTTTGGCATCTGGCTGAGCTGAGTAAAGTAAAAGATGGACATGTGGCTGCTGCACGAGTTGACAGCTGCCAACAAGACTAGGCGTTTGGAAGTCTGCACGTCACTGCTTGCCAGGAATAAACAGGAACCTCTACTTGACCGAATGGTCACCTGCAATGAGAAGTGGGTCCTTTATGATGATCGGAAATGATCTGCAAAATGGTTAAGCAAGGCACAGCCTGCTGGATGGCATCCTAAGCCACCCCCCTACACACCAAGAAGATGATGATCCTTGTCTGGTGGTCCACAGCTGGGATAATTCATCGGAGTTTCTAGGCAAGAGGCCAAACCATCACTGCAGAACGTTATTGTGCTGAATTACACCAGATGCACCGGAAATTGCTGCGGAAACAACCGGCTTTGGTCAATAGACATGATGTTCTTCTGCTCCAGGAAAACGCCCGCCCTCATGTCACACAACAAACGATGCTGACACTAAGTGCCTTGGGCTATAAAGCACTACCTCATCCTGACTATTCCCCAGACATGTCTCCAACAGACAATCATCTGTTATGTTGCCTGGATAACTTGCTTTCAGGGAAACAGTTCACGACAGACAACGAGGTTCACAGTGCAGTTGATGACTTCTTTGGGTCCCAGCCACAACACTTTTTTTGTTCTGGGATCATGGCCTTGCTGGATAGGTGGCAACTATGTGTCAATACTGAGGGTGACTATTTTGCCTAGGAAAGTTATCCTACTTTTCTGTTCTCGCTGTCCGTGTGTGCTGGTAGGAAAGTTATCCTACTTTTCTGTTCTCGCTGTCCGTGTGTGCTGGTTTTCTTTGCTGGACATTTCATTCGCACTAACTCAATATTTTCTGCAAGGATGAATAAGCTCTTCTTTATGGGATTTTTCTTATCTGCTGTAGATACTATTTTGTTATTTTTTTCTAAAACCTTACTTGCCACATTCTTCTTAATAGAAACTGGATGATAGGAATTGAAATCCAATAGTTTATTAGTATTCATTGTTTTTTTATACTAATTAGTGAGGAATTTTCCATCTTCATAATAGATAGTAATATCATCATTATCATTGTCAACCATTATCAATCCACTGCTGGACGAAGGTCTCCCCAAGCCTCTTCCACAACGGTCTGTCTTGTGCCAGTCTCTTCCATGTTACTCCCACATACTTTCGAATTTCATCCACCCATCACCCATGTGGTCTTCTTCTGGGTCTTTTCCTGTCCCTTGGAATCCAACCTAAAATTTCGACTGTCTATCGATGGTCTGTTCTTCTGGAAGTGTGTCCAGCCCATTGCCATTTCAAGGATTTTACTCTGATCACGATGTCTTCCACTCGTCATTTTTCTGATCCACGAGTTCCTCTTCTTATCTCTCCTGGTTACACCAAGCATGCACCTCTCCATGCTGCTTTGAGTTGTCTGCAGTCTTTGTATGTCTCTTTTAGTTAAGGTCCACGTCTCTGCACCATACGTAAGCACTGGAAGGATGCATTGATCAAACACTTTTCTTTTAAGACATAATGGCATATTGCTCTTGAAAATTATGCTGTTTCTTCCAAAAGCTCTCCAGGCAAGTTTTGTACGACGATTAATTTCTTCATCAATGTGACCCTCACTTGATATCTGCTGTCCAAGTTAAACATACGTGTCTGTTATCTCCAGCTTCAGCTTTTCTCCATCAATCGATAAATCTTCATTTCTTGAAAAAGCATTGAACATCACTTTTGTCTTCTGAAAGTTCATTTTTAATCCCACTTCTTTACTCTTGTCAGCAAGTTCCTGGATCATACTCTGCAGCTCTGATGGGGTAGTTGCAAAAATGACTACGTGATCAGCAAAACGAAGGTGGCTTAGATAATCTCCATTAATCTTTATTTTCCCAGTTCAGTAATTGAAAGACATTTTCCAATGTTGCATTAAAGAGCTTCGGAGATATGGTGTCACCTTGTCTCACTCCCTTTCCAATTTTTATGTGTGTTGTACTTGCAAACAGCCAAATCTTTGCACTTGCATTTTCATAGATGTTATTAATAATATTAATGTATGCATCTTCAATACCGCAGGATTTCAAAGCCTTTGTAATGGCTGATGGTTTCACAGAATCAAAGGCCTTTTCATAATCGATAAAAGCAATGCACAACGGAAGTTCATATTCGCTCGCTCTTTCAATTAGTTCTCTCAGTACGTGGATATGATCTACAGTGCTGTAGCCACTCCTGAATCCAGCTTGTTCTCTTGGTTGAGCCATGACCAATGTCACCTTCGAGCAGTGTGAAAGGACTTTAGTGAAGATTTTATAAACCACTGATAGGAGGCCGATAGGTCTGTAGTTCCTGAGATCCTCAATGTTACCTTTTTTATGTAGCAGGATCATTGTAGCGTTGTTCCAATCCTCAGGAATCTTCCCTTCATTAAGGCATCGAGTGAAAACTTGGGTAAGTACTGTCTCAATTTCTCCACTTGCTTCTTGTATGATGTCTACAGTAATTCCATCTTCTCCTGGAGCTTTTCCCAGCTTCATGTTCTTGATTGCATGCGCAACTTCTGCTGGGAGGACTGGAAGAACTTTGGTACCTCTCATGATGTCTGGAGTACATGTATAATCCCTTTCATATAATTTGGAGTAGAAATCTTTCACTCTTGTCCAAATTTTGCCTCTATTTCTTGTTACAGAACCATCATCTTTTCTCAGTGCCATAATCTGTTTTCTTCCCTTACTGAGATGTCCCTTTACTATCTTTAGACTTTGGTTGATTTCAATTGCTTTCCTCACTAGTTCACAGTTGAATTTCCTTATGTCTTCAGTGATATTTTTTGGGACTATCTTGCATAGCTCTATATATTCCACTTTGGAAGACACATCTTCTTTAGTTGTCCTCTCTTCTTTTTGCATCAACATTTTGGTTTTTCCTGATAATTTGTTCACATGCAACTTAAAAATTATCTAAATACGTGGCATCAGTTGAATAAATAAATCCATTGCTCTTTCCACGTTAAGCAACCGAAAAATTGTTATTCGGCCGCCGTCGGGGAGTCGAACCCCGAATCTCACGATATCTAGCTGAGCGCGATAGCCTTACACCACAGCGGCCAACAATTTACGACGCTATGTGTGTTTTTCTTATTCAGTCAGTATCTGGCATCATAAATCTATAAGATGGGCTCAACTACTGAGACGTCTCTATCCCAGCTTTAATAAATTTTAATAGTTTTACACATTTTACAAGTGCAACAAATATTTTACCTCAGGTACAAGGTTTTGTGCGAAAAGCATTTCTGGGTGAAATTAAAACACAATTTTGACTTGCGTATCAGCAACCCTGTGATGGAAATTGCAATCAATGAAACAATTTCTGAACTGATACTGTGCTGCCATGCAATGACTTATGTCACTACAATCCTAATAACCTACATGAAGTAAATTAATGATTTATTCTTACTTTCAATGTTATTTTTTTCTTTATGCTTTCTTAGGATTTAAACTACATACATACATCAAAATAATTCAACATGCAGATATCACAATAGAACCTATTTACATGGTAGAATATATTAATCTATACTACTTATTATATAACTGTTTCACACATTATTATAATAACAATGTGGTCACAAGAAAGGGCGATTAGGCTAAAATATTGTTAAAATGTCGCTAATTTTTTTAACTATAAACTGAGTGGTTGCGTATTGAAAGTTGCTAATAATCTATTTTATAATTCTGTACCACAAATAATATGAAAATGCCAAATATTTATCAATTTTAATATCAGGTAATAGCAAATTGAAGTCATGTTTGTTATAACATTTTTTTCTATAGAGTATATATACAAATACAAGGTCTATTTTGCAATTAGCCTAAACAATGAAGAGATTTGAAAAAAGAAATTAACCTATAGTCTCTGTGTAAAATTAGCTTACCATAATCAACTTCAAGTTGTCCTCAGTGGAGATCAGGTGTTATTAATGAGCAGTTCAGTAAAGTAGCTTGACATAAGATATAAATATTGTATTGGCTGACTTCTATTTAACTGGAGCTTCAGGCTGTAGTTGTCAAGAGAAAAGAACACGTCTAACACCTGGATCCAATTTAATAATTTTTTGTACATAATTCATTAACCAGCTGTTTCAAACATTCAGCACACATGTTCTTTTTCATTTTAACTATTTGCTACACATTTAATTTTTCACATATATCACTCGAAATTGAAATTTATTTAGTCATACTTTCAAAAACCTCACTTCAAGAACTTTTAAGACAAACACTTTTCCAAACTAAGTGAAGACAATTTCATTTCTTCCTTGCTCAGAGTATAAACTCTCCCAGTTGCAGTAACAGGCTCTACTTTTTTCAAAAGGGTCTCACCTGGCACATTCAATATATCACTCGGTTGTGGATTAAAAAAAAAAAAAAAAAAAAAAAAAAAAAAAGAACTGGTCCCTTAGAATGTAGGTAGCTTACTTTATACTAACTTGTAACATTATGTTCACTAAAGTAAGAAGCTGATTTTCAGAAATTGGACAAAAAGAATGAAGTTTTTGAGTGCCCTCGATCGCTTTAGATTCATAAAGCTGTGGCAACAGTGTTCTTTCAACTTCTTCATACTCATCAACTGTGCAGTAGTCAAAGTCTATGCCTGGAATGTTGTGAATAGCAAAATCGTACAATTGTTTTGGAGTCAAAATTTGATCTTCATATGGCTTTTGTAAACTTGCTTTAGCAGCAAGTCTTTTAACAGTACTGCTAAGTCCATCACATGCACTCTTGCCATGTGAAGTAGCGAAAAACTGCCACTCTGCCTTAATTTCAAAATCTGTTTTGTGGAGACATAAATTGTGGAAGTTTTTCCTATTCCTATATTGTGATGAGCTGCCATCAGAAAAGTATATAATTTTCTCAAGGTTGAAACATAAAGTTTGTTTTAGGATTGAAGTAAATTTTCTTTGGAAAACATAAAAGGCAACTGTATTATGCTTCAAACAGTCTGAGATGAAAACATATTGAAGATCCTAGTTGTAAATGAATTTATGGCACCTCTATTCATATTGTACTATGGAATTAACTTTTTTACGGGTCTTACAGAGGTTATTATTCAAAAAACTTGGTGGTCAAATTTTTGAACTAAAGCCTAGTTCGTCATCAGGACTATGTCACTGGAGTAGTTGCTGCCACTCAGTTGAAAGAGTCCAACCGCAATTATCGTTAAACTGTGGTACTTCTTCTACAGGGATCGAAATAGCAAGAAGAAGAAGTACCACAATTAACAATAACTGCGGTTGGACTCTTTCAACTGAGTGGCAGCAACTACTCCAGTGACATAGTCCTGATGACGAACTAGGCTTTAGTTCGAAAATTTGACCACCAACTTTTTTGAATAATAACCTCTATAAGACCCATAAAAAAGTTAATTCCACAGTACAATAGAAGATGTTTGATTTTTCCCTTCCACTTATAATATACAATAAAAGGGGGCAGTGTGACTTAGTTACTGGTACAGTGATATTCTGTTGTATTATGAGGCATGATTTAAGTAATCATTTCTTTATTCCTGAAATAGATGTTAAAATATAAATAATATTATACATTTATATATATGGTATTTATATACCATAATAATTTTTTTGTACAACCTATATTACTTTATTATTAAAATTTATAAATATCAGGCATTTTTTATATTATTTGTACTACAAAAATTATAAAATAGATTATTAGCAATTTTCAAACCTCAACCACTCAGTTTATAGTTGCAGTATTAACATGGAAGTCAACAAATTTAGCAAATTTCACATACATTATAGTACAAAAAAAGTAATTTTCATAGGAACCCATTTGGCATCCATTATGAAATTTGGCACACAAATAGTCAATGTCTTTGAAACATACATTTGTTTCAAAAAAATTAAAAGGGGTGTTTTTGAGATTTTTAAAAATTACAAAATTCAAATATCATGGTCATGTTGCACATCAAATGAAATTTCATTAAAAACAGACGTGAATGACACCGATTTGAGCTCTCTAGGTCAAATAGTTTTTGATCTACAGCTTTTTAAAGATTTCAAAATGTTGTCAAATTTGTGCAATTTTTGCTTTTTTTAAAGTCAATAGCTCAAAAACTAAGAGCCCAAAAAATATTAAATTTCAGTTTTTGTCAACTTTACTGGTACTAACACTGTACCAAAAATGATCAATTTCTGAGATGTCATGGTTCAGACCATTGGTTGATTTGACACGGAATGACCCGTTTCCGAAAGTTTTGAAACACGAAATACCATCCCGAGACGGACCCCCCACTACATTATTTTCAGTTTTGTATCGATCTTGAGATTGATCTAAATGACGGCAAAAAATCAGAATTTCATGTATATCATAAAATAACAGCAAAATGAAAAAAAAAAAAAGAAAATTAAAAGTGAAAATTCGTAGAACCTATAGTTTTAACAGTGAGTTCCATAGTCAGACATCTAAATCCATAGAAACTACGGACATTCCGTAGTAGTTGGCAGGTATGTCATAATGAACCTCCATCTCCCAGTTATAAGGACAAGCCTACACCCATGATGCGGTACAATCACTGTCACAGGGATCATAGCATACTTTTGGAAAATTTTAGGTAGGAATTTTAGGACTTTTTAGAAAAATTTTAGGAGTGTATTTCAATAAAAACTAGATGTATATTTGTATACATCTAGTAAAACAACTTTGTATACATTGTAAAGAGTTTGCTTCACACCCTTCAACCATATATACTGATAGACTGCGCATGACATCAAAATTTCTGGCTCCAACATAAAATCACATGACATCAGTCAAAAAGATGGGTTATACCTGCTGTGCTTATGGTTGCTCTGAGCGATATAGTAAAGAAAGTTCTATGATTTTTCATGGGTAAGAAACGAATTAAATACCTAAGTCAATAAAGTTCAATTACTTAACCAGAAACTTGCAGCTATTGATATAAAAATATAGTAACTTAAGAAAAAAAAATGGAATGCATGTTCCAAATTCTTCGCAAATGTTCATCACATTATTAATCACAAAATGTAAACAACCCGATCATGCATGTATATAGCTCATAAGTAAACTTACCTGAAGAGTTTTCATTATATATGAGGCGCATTCACATAATACACCGAAAACACTGAAGTTCTGCAGCGTAAATTAGTAATCATAACAGCATTTTTACACGAAATTTGGAGTCCGATGATGACGTGCCCAATGTTTGAGCCATGGCGGATTTGATGCAGCTATTGCCAATGCGCAGTCCATTAGTATATATGGTCAAAGTTCACACCCAAATTTTTTGCATAACGTCTAATGTCTAAAGTTTAAGTATGATTTACTTCTAATGTTCAGTTCTTATCTTTTCACGTGTTATTATCATATTCAAGTATATTTACCACATTCAAGTTTCACTTTGAACATTAATATGCTGTTGAACCAGAAGCAATTCACGATTTTCACAGTAAAGTTTTCAGGTTTCACATTAAATTATAATATCCTAAAAAGGTAATTGAAAACCAAGAACTATGTACAATTGTTCACTGAATTACTTTTTTCATATTATTGTTTTAACCTTTTCCTGATAAGCCTATCTTTTTCTGCTTCCACCACAACTAATTTACTTTCAGTTTTCTTTATTTCAGCCGAACCTTGTATGATCAAGTTAGAGGCAACTGCTATTTCAACAGTAATTTGTTTTTCTACAGCTTTTCTCATTCTTTCTGTTCCCTCTTGAATTACTGCTAGGGAGGCTTCTTTATAATAGAATAATAGCTATATACTATATTCACTACTGTTTCACACGTTATATACGTTCTGTGCGTTGTGTGCACATTTGCAGCAAAATCACCCTGGCATTTATATATCATATGAATAGGAATAATATTATAAGTTTTAATTATTATATTATCAAGGACTCACCTTGTATCGGCATTCCAGCTTAGTAAGCTTCCTTTTGTATCTTGAAAAATATGTTTATCTAGCGTGTCATTAGCCACGTAGAATCATCGTATTAAAAATAGGCCTAATTGAAATTTGCGACCAGGGTTTAAATTCAAATAAAACACGACTATGGATATCATACAAAGAGAGTGTGAAAGAATTATATACAATGTAATTAAGAAACATGTGTGTCTAGCGTGTCATTAGCCACGTAGAATCACCTTATTGCCAATAGGCCCAATTGAAATTTGCGACCTGGGTTTAAATTCAAATAAAACTCGACTATGGATATCATACAAAGAGAGTGTGAAAGAATTATATGCAATGTAATTAAAAAACCTATACCATCAACAGGTATTGTCAATCTTTAAAAGAATGAATGGATAAAATCAATGACATTATAAACAGACCTCAAATAAAATTTTCGTCCATTATTGAACTATGCCAGACAATCTCTGTAACACGCACACAACTCCACGTAAACCACCGGACATGTTTCGGCACGACTGACTTTCGGCCATTATCAACGGTATGCATCCTGGATCAATGTTCAAAGTTGTTATATATCTAGGTCACCTCGGCATCACCTCCGCAGGATTACATCTAAGAGAAATAATTTCTGCCTGGTCTCCTGAACATTCCTGAGGAGATTTTTTGTCTTCATACCAACTTCTAACTCCCCTAGTTTTTTCCATGAATTTTTGTTTTCAAAATCTACATTCTTTAGGTCTTCTCCAAATTTCCCTGCAATAACATCATCGTGGATAAACTGAGCCATAACATTCCTCATTAAAGTATTTAAATCAGAATATAACTGGTGTATTTTTGGTTCTTCACTCTGATAACATAATGAAAACTTTTCAAAATTTTGGGGTGAAAATGAAATTAATGCTAAATAGCAAGGAGTTAGCTCATTTTTCAGGAAACAGTGAATTCTTTTATACCTTGCCGAATTGCGCAGTTGTTTTTCAAATATTTTTTGAGATGGCAAGAAGTTTAAAAAATATTCTGTAATATTTAGCCATTGATCCAAGAGCCTCTGGGCTACAGAACCAACGGTTAACCATCTGTTGCTGACATGACGCAAAAGAAATTTGGCTGTGACCAATGTTATATCCTCGACAGATTTATAATCCTTTCGTCTTGCAGCACTACTTTTTAAAAAGTAATGCATATCAGTAGCATATTCGTCAAAATCTATATTTAAGCTTGTCAAAAAAATTTTAAATGCATTACTAACAACATGCAGGTTGCAAAAACCTAGTTCCTAAGATTTCTGGCCTGTTTCTTGTTTTACAACTTCATTGAATTTGCGTAAAAAGCACTTATTTACATTTGGGCTGTCCATGGATACACAAATAATTCTGTTCAACGAAATATTGAAGGATGATAACACATCAAGAATTTCTTTTAGCAAAATATCTGCAGTTGCATGACCCAGAAAAACACTTGTTAGGTATCGGCAAGAAACTGAATTTATTTCTGAAGACCAGTACCTGAGATACACATCCAACTGCCGTTTCACTTGTGTATTTGTAGTTTCATCAAATGCTATAGTAACCTTTCCTGGGCTACTAGATGCAATGCCTTTTTTCAAATCCTCTTCAAAATATTTTGACAATCCATGTGATATCACATAAGCAACTTTTTTCCTTTAAGTTGCATTTTGGCTGCAATAGCAGAATCAGGAAACATTTCTTTGAAAAGTTCAACTGTTTCAGTGCATTGTTTTATGCAGAGACATATTGTCCTTAGCAACTTTCATGGCCCATAATGCTTCGGCTTTAGCCAACTGTAAATCATGACTCAGTACTTCACTAATATTTGTTTTGGGCTGAAGATCCCGTCCTCCAAAGGCTTTCACAGGATGGACTTATTTTGAAATTTACTTTGAAATTTCTGCAAATGTTTTTTTCCTTTATGATGCGTTTTTACTTGTGAAAAGCCACTATTAGAAATATTGAAAATTTCTGAACACAATATACACTTAGCAGAAAATATTGTTTCAGTTGCAGAACACCATTCTTTCAACTTCACTCCGTCCAATTCTTTGGCGAGCCACGCATCTTGAAATTTCGTTTTGGATTTAGGCATCTTAAACACTTGTATTACTAACCAGAAAATGAAAGGGAAGTACAAAAACACGTTCCAATACTGCAAAACCAGACAACTTCCCGAAGTTTGGCTGCGAGGATGTCAGAAGATAGAAAAAAAAAAAAAAAAGCAGGTCACCACTAGAGAACTGAACCTGCACACAGCACAGAGAACACCATAAAAGACGCAAAACCAGAAACTATCATACACATCTCACGCAAGTTCAGTCAAAGCGAGTCGGAGTCGAGATATATTGCACATCGAAGGCCGCTCTCGCCGACGCACGATCGAAGGTCAATGATCACGTGCTCTACTGCCTGCCACGATAACACTTAGCTACCATCCCATCGTCATTACCGGAGGTTACGGAAGGAGGCCACATGTTTCCTCTTTGCTTCCACCCACCTGCAGTTTACAATAACAAAACATCAGCAGAAAGAGAAGGTTTCACAAGGCATGTACAAAAATAAAGTACGATCTTCTGCGTGCCACGGAGTTCGTCTGCAAAGCGCAAACCAGGGGTGAAAATGACCCCTCCGCTTTTCCCTTAGATCTCTTGTTACTCTCGAAAACTGTCCGAAGGCACAAAAGTGGAGCGTCCGCCCCGAAGCAAGTGCATCTCGATGGCGTCATTTTCCCTCCCTTCAGCAGCACAGCATATAGGCTGTGTTTATACAATAACAGGTCTTTTTACCTTACCGTAATGGTAAATTTATTGGCGTTAATAACGGTTGTATTTTTAATAAATAAGCTTACGAAAATTTTAGGAAGAATTGCAAATTTTAGGCATAATTTTAGGAATTTAAGGAGGGTCACAAAATATTAGGAATTTTAGGAGGAATGCGATCCCTGCTGTCACAGAAGGGGGGGGGATTTAGTCTAGGTTATCAACCTTGTTATACAGTGACAATTTCTAAAAATTCCTTTTCTAATTAATTAGCAAAACAGTTGTTCAAAATAACAATAAAGCACAAAACAGTTTTCCTTCTGCATGTTATAATTGCACAACAAAAATACCTGCAAATGAAAAGATAAGAAATTGAAAAATTCATTTAACTTACATCAATACGGGGTTTAACATTTGCCATCTGAGCTTTTACTGCTTGAGCAGGAAAATTGCTGAACTTCTCTCTGTTAAATTATTAAACATATTAAAACCAAATATAACAAAAATATTCTTTTCATAACAAATGTGTCACACAAAATCTTACACGTTGATCTAAATTGCAGAAATAATTATACAGTGTTTCCTTAAAGATACGAATTTATAACAGACAGGGTTTGACACACATAGGACATTAATAAGAGACATAAAACACAGATACAATCAACAAAATTTTTAACTATGCATGAATTGAGACTATACACACGAAAACATGGGGAGGGGTTGGAAGGTGAACAATTTCTGTAACACAAATAATAAAACATAAGGAATACAAGACTTCTGAGTGTTTCGGGGCCCATGCTTTGGGAACAAAAAATGCAGATATACAGGTAATTCAAAATGATTTATCTGATTTCAAATTAACGTATTTTATGTGTTTGGAATCATAGTGATTAAATGCACATAGGATAAAGAAAAAAACTATCCAAATTTTGTTTTCATACTATAAATGTTCTATGCGGGCGATCTTAGCGAGAGATGGGTTTGCCTTTTTGGGGGCGCTCCGTGGGCAACAATGGCACACAGAACAGCAACTAGGGCCTCTGTGAATCAAGGAGAGATGCCAGCTAGTTCAGTGTGATATTGGCAGAAAGACCCTAACTCACTGGGTTTTGTTCCAGAATCCTTAGGTTGAATGGCCAATTAGAACTGTCAGATGTGGGCTAATCCCCCACACTGGTGTACTTACCTGATTAAAAAGACACAAAGAAATATAGCAATTGACTCAAGTGTGTAAAATGGTGGACCTACCACACTTCAGAAGGATGGTACACCATGGAATCAACCTGGAACTGGAAAAAGATGAATCAGAAAGAGATCTCGGCTGGGTGAGTGTAAGATTGGTGTATGGAATACTAGAGGTATAAATGGCAGGTTGAACGAGGTGATTGAAGAGATGAATGGGTATAGATTGGATGTGCTTATTGTTAGTGAAACCAAAAAGAAGGAAATTGGGATAAAAAGTTAATGGAATGGTGAGTTTGTGGTCTGGAGTATTGGATAATGTGAAAGGACAAGGCTGGCGTAGGTGTGATTTTAAGTGAAATATGAAGAACAACTTGATTCACTATAGCTGCATAAGTGAGATAATTTTTGGATTTGTTTGAAAGTGAAACTTCAGAGAATAGTTATTGTTGTAGTGCATGCAGGGCTGCCACAACCAGGAAGTCAAGAAAGTAGTTGTTTCAATTGCATAAATTTTCAAAAATAGTTGCACAGAAGAGCGATTTTAGTTGCCTTTTTAGTTGCATCCGATTAAAAAACTGAACATCACATCAATAACAGCACATTATGTATATTACAATAAGGCCACACAATATAAACAAAAAATTTAGATCAATATAATTGATATACATAACATGTCGTATGACATAGATACACACCAATACATAATATAATTGTAATCTCAGCTACAAAACCTTCTCTCATTAGTTTTTCATCATGGGAAGGTATGAAAACTAAGAAGCAATCCTCAACAGCTTTCCAATGTTCTAACACTCTTTCAGATGAATGTGCCACAATCAACCACCTATATGAAATGTGTTTCAAGAAACGATGTTGTGGAATATTTTTTTATTTGACTCTTTTCATAGTCTTTCCACCATGATGGATATGCCTTGAAGAATTTGTATAACATTTGAATGAGCTCACAAGCTGCATCACAATATTCCTCAAGTTCCTTCGGTAAGCATTATGAATGACATGTATATTATAGGTGCCAATATATATTAATCCATAGCCCCTTTCTTCAATAAGTTGTGCATTGATTTTGTTCCACACTTTTTTTTATTAATATTGGGACCATCTGAACCTAACATGAGTAATTTGCCTTTAGGCAAACTTGCTCTGTTTAAAACTCTTTCTATCTGTAATACAATATCATCAGCAGTAGTAGCATGGCCAAGAAAAACAGCCTGCAAATGTTGACTTACTATTTCTTTCTCTGCTTCTGACCGATATCTTAGTTGAAACTGGAGCTCTTTCTTGTCTGCATTGTTTGTTGTTTCATCAAAAAGCAAAGAATAATAATATTTTCTAGCTTCAGTGAGACTGGTTTCTAAAATAAGGCCCTAATGCCTCCGTTATCAAACAAGACAGTTTTGTTCTTCCTAACTGGAATTTCTCAGCAATAGAATTTGGAAACATAGCAGGAAATACATGTTTTAGATCATCATTTATGTTTGCTGCCATATTATATTGAACAGATTTCAAAGCCCATATAATTTGGGCCTTACAGCATCATTGCTGCTAAATAATTGCATCTGCAAGGCACCTGATGATGTTGAAGCTTTTGGAATTTCTGAGAAACACCTGTAGAAGATGCACCTGAAATTTCTTTCAGTTGCAACTGTTTAGAAGGCAATTTAACCCAGCATCTTCCTTATGCTTGCTTGTAGAAACATGCTGTGTTACACCTAAGAATCCCTTTTAGGCACAATAAATTGTTTTTTGAAAGATTGAGCATTTAACATTTTTTTTCATCAATTGTTTTGCACCACGATGAAATTTCACATCCTAAACTATATCTTCTTAAACCAATCTATGAAGACTCTATATGACTTCGCCATTTTTAAAACTCACCTAAGAAAAAAATTGTATAAAAAAATATACATAGACAGAAATAAATATATTTTAGAATACTAAAGACAAAATTAATAGAAATCCTCTTATAAAATTTGTGCACCATTTCTTTCAAATTACACTGCATCAGTGTAACCCTCCCCCACCCCAGCTTTAAAGATAGATCTGAAATAATAAATGTAAAACAAATAGAATCAACTTGCCCTCATGTTCTGGGATGGCAGGAGAGACTGAAAGCCTCACTCTCCACCCCAACACACACCTCTCAATTTGAGGTTAATATAGCACCACCTTTCGCCCTGATGACGGCAGCGATTCGTCTCTGCATGGACTCGACAAGACACCGGAAGCGTTGGGAAGCCACACGGATCCACAACCCCTGAATAAGCTCTCACAGTTCACCAAGATTTGATGGAGAGGGGTCAGAGCCTCGAACATCTCTCTCCATGGCATCCCAGATGTTCTCAATGGGATTGAGATCAGGTGACCTAGCTGACCAAAGAAGCGAGGTCACGTCGGTGGAGTGCTCATCCAACCATTCGGATACAATTCGGGAGCGATGGCATGGTGCATTGTCTTGTTGCAGGATGGGGTCCCCAGTGGGATGTTGAAGACACACAAATGAGAGCAAATGGTCGTCCAGGATATCCCGGTAACTTTGACTTGTGAGGGATGATGTCACACGTACCAGGGGTCCCATTTCAGTCCACGTAAACATGTCCCAGATGAGAATTCCACCCCCACCATCTTGAAGAGTACCCTGCTGGCAAGAAGGATCCATCGCTTCATGTGGTTTGCGCCGTACTCGTATCCTGCCATCACATGTACCAACATAAATCTCGACTCATCAGTCCAGGCAACATTTTCCCACATGTCTAAGGTCCAGTGGCGATGTTCCCGCGCCCATGCTAATCTTTGCACCCTGTGATGTGCGGTCAGCAGCGGTACCCCCGTGGGACGATGGCTTCTGTACCCCATAGCGAGGAGATGGTTCTGGATGATGTGGCTGCTTACATGTATTGCCAAGTGATTTCTTGCACTCTGGCCCGTCTATTCGCAGTTACAATGCGAGCTAGCCAACGATGACCCCGCTCATCCACATGCTGTTGTCCACGGCAGTTGGCCCTTACAGGGATGGTTTTACCAGATTTAATGTACTCATGGCGCACCTGTGACACAGTGGGTCATGAAAATCCCAGTGCCTGCACAACTTCCGAGATGGAGTGACCCATTTGTCGGGCCCCGACAATTTGCTCATGATCAAATGCGCTTAGATCCTTCGTCTTACTCATACTGCGTCTGACTCTTACTGATTCCTGTCGCATCACTCCTTATACTGTCGGATCGCTGCATATGTTATGTTGTTTCTGTTTACAGGGCTGCCCACAGCGCCACATTTGCATAACGCCAGCTGTCACTTATTCAATTGCTCTTCAGTGTATTAACAGGGGTATTTGTCTTGTGAGACCTGATAAAGTTCCCTGAAAATCTCTAGGGCTTAGCAACATCTAATGATGCACAACCACAAACATTAAAAATCTAGTTGGTAATTGTTTACTATCGGCACTTCTCGCCTAGCTCGATGAAAGCATCCCATTTGATACCGGATATCTCGAGCCAGCTAATTTGTGCCCTCTGTGAATTACTTAACCAAAGCATTCAGCCACAAAGCGGCGGCTATCAGACCAGCAACAGCAAGAAACTGGTGTCCATCTACTGTATGTAAAAAGAACTCAAAATATCTGTTTCCTACATTATGTAAACATTGCGCAAAAACGGAATTTCAAAAATTCTTAAAAAAAAACCTACTACGCATTTCCGCAAAGTATAACTGCCAGCTTCATGTTCCGGACATTGTTCAGCATCGTTTTAGGTAATTTTCATCAAGAATAGCGATAAGTACCTAAACTGCAGTTTTACAAAAAAAAAAAAAAAAAAAAAAAAAAATTCTTAGAACATTGCTTTAGTCATTTTTCATCTTAAACAAATATTTTAATATGGAAAAATATTCTTTTTGCAGGAACAATAAATTTAGGACAATGATTGGACACGTGTTTCCGAAATAGTTTGCAATTATTTTATTTATATTTTCGAAATCAAAAGCGCCAAAATTCCCAAACAGCTCGGCCACGGACAAATTTCCTAAATCCTTTGCTTAATTTTCGCACATTAATAAATAACTCTTTATTAAGTTGCATAAATTTTTGCAACTGAATGAATAACTATTTAGAAAATAATTTCACAAAAAGGATTGAAAAATATTCAAGAATTTTAAAAACGCGGAAGAACCATGAAGTTTAACTGTGACCGAGATGATTCTTCTCATTCGGAAGAATCATCTCAGTCACAGTTAAACTTCATGTAATCGGAATTTCTGGAAAAATAATAAAGTGCATTTCACCGATTCGCCCTGATGTAAAAATAATTGCCTCATAGAATAAAATAGTTGTCTCAATCACAAAAATAGTTGCTTTTTCGCCCTTTTCCAACAAATCTAGTTGCGATAGTTGCATCAGCTCAAAAAAAGGTTGCAAATAGTTTAGTTGCATTTCAGTTGCATTTGGCAGCCCTGTGCATGCTCCTTGTGACCCAGAACCTTCTGATAGGAAGGAAGATACCTGAAATGAGCTAAAAGCTGTTTTGAACCAGTTTGGTGTTAAAGAGAAACTCAAAACACATACGTAGAAACATATATTAAGTTAAATGCTGTCTTTGTATGTTAAATTAAACCGATATGTTCCAATTGCAGAATTAAAATATGAGATTTATTTACAATAAAAACACAATGATTAAAAACTACTTGCAAGATCTTTCAGGACCAACTATAGTCCCATCATCAGGAAAACTGTCACAGAGAAACAGTGGGGTTGGTATTAAATACAGAGACATCCCATGATACATTAGGTTCCATGTTACCATAACTTGGTAATCGGTAAGAAGAAAAAGAGAATAGCTAATCATGTTGCTTGTTCATCATAGGTCATGTCATTTTATTCCTAGAAAGAGTTTCAGTGACAAACTTTTTCTACAAATGATGACATGGACTATGATGAACGAAATTGCATCATTACCATGACCTGTACAGTGTACATTGTTGTCACAGCAAAGCTAGGTATGACATTATCACCTTTTTAAAACTTCAATTTTGCTGAATGAATGGGTTTTCCATCACTTCTTGCTATATCGAGAAACAAAACAAGCGTTTTCCCTTTTGTTTAAAAAGGAATTCAAATTTGAAGTCGGAGCTTCAATTCTCTGTCGCCGTCTTTTGTTCCCTGTAATGCCATTTACTCTACACAATATGCATGTAGTAGCATTTTTGAACTTTAATTTAGTTTTGAACAAAACAATAAAATGCTTTCTCAGTCTATGATGTAGTAAGCATACATGAGACCGATGAAGAAAAAATAAAAAGAATGACATTTTTAAACGGGTTGAGAAACAGAATATGCAGCAAAACAGTGTGAATATAAGGCAGCATGAGCAAGACAGAATTATCCGCTGAAATTTATTTGTGAAAATATTAAACTGGAGCACATCACTGCATCCAGAGTATTAAATTAGTGACATTTAACTACAACACAGGACAGAGGGGGTCACGTGAGGGGGGGGGTATTACCATTATCTGTGAAATCTTCACTCCATCCGACTTCCGTTTTCGGACATTTTCCCTCTGTTTTGAAGCTAAAATACAAATATTTATGGATTAAAATGACATTTAACTAAAATACTGGACAGAAGAAGCATCGCGAGAAAAAGAAATTTCGTTTATGGGGAAATTCTTCACTCCTTCTAACTTCCGTTTTCGGAAGTTTTGAAAGATGAAATACTGTCCCCAGATGGAAAAGCCCCCCACCCCCAGATTCTTTTCAATTTTGCATCGATCTCTAGAATCATCTAAATGATGACAGAAAAAGAGGAATTCTGCGAATCCACGAAAGAATCTCATGTATGAGTAAGAAGTGACTAAGAAATGAAAAAAAAACATGAATTTAATGGAAAATTAAAGTGAAAAATTGATACTGCATTGTTCACTCTGCCACGAAACAATTTTACTTGGCACAGAGACAGAGCGAATTCCACCCTGGACAGATTAACCGTTCTAGAAATTTGATTTAGTTTAATAAATGGAAAAGAGTAAACACGATTTCTCTCTACTGATTAGTTTTGAAGAAGCATGTATTAGAAAGAGGGTAACATGAATTTCATTAGAAAAAATTCTTATAAAATACAAAGTCACTCCTTTTCACTATTACTGAAGATTTTAAAAACGAGGAACATGATCAGAAAACACAAAAATAAAAATACAATCAGGCGCAGAAATTAAAAAAGGAAAAAAGAGAATGAAACTTGGTTGGAAAAATTTAACGTGGAAACTGAAAACGATGTGACATACTCAATGGCCAAGAAACATTCCCAAAATGTTTAACAAGTGTTAGTATCTCAAAAACCCAAGGAAAAAAAAAATTCACACAGATGTTTAATAACGTTAATTTCACTGAGTTTTTCAATTTCCATAGCATACTCGATGTTTTCCGTGGCCTGTAGCGGGCAGACTATTTCCATAGTGTACTCTATGTTTTCTGTTGTCCATAGCGGAACGACGATTTCCATTGTAAAAACCCATAGTACTTGGAGTCGCTGAATCTTTTCTACCTATTGCATGGTCTTACTCAGCGTCAAGCAGCACAGTGGGTACGGAGAATTTCGTCAAAGTCCCGACAATGAGGATGGGGCACAGCAGTTCTGGAGCACACATTGGTGCAAAATCTGCCTTTTGTAGCAAGATGGCACAAGGTTTTTGTTTTGGCGCAGAATTCCCATCCCTGCTGGAGAGTAAAAAGTAAAACATCTTGTAAACAGGAAAAGTAAAAACTTGACGCTTTAAAGGTACAATATCTCTAGAGGTAGACTATGAATTCAATAAAAAGGCACGGATGACTTCTGAGAAGTGGTTATCAAAGTGGGATAACCGATTAATAAACCAACGTCGCAACATTGTGTTGCTTATAGACAACTGCCCTGCACATCCACAAGATAAGATTGTGCTTCCAAATGCAAATTAAGAACACAAAAATAATTTTTCTTCTTGCCAATACAACTGCAAAACTACAGCCATTAGAAGGTTTAATAAGAAATCTTAAAATGCATTATCAAAGAAGGATCCTGCAAAAAGTTTTTCTAGCCATAGAGAGAAGCTAATGTACAGATAATCTTTTAAATTTGAGAATCACCATATCGGAGAAGAGAAAGCTTGGGAATGTGATGTGACTGCAATCCACTGTGTACAGCTGCTTTCTGAAAACCGGATACAAAACTGAAGCTCCAGAAATTGAATCTGAATAAAACCAATAAGACCCTGGCAGTATTGGGAAAATGGTAGGCAGAGCTCTGATTTCCTCAACATTGTGATAGCTGAATATCCTACAGAGAATGACATCTAGGAACGTGTTATAAAATATACTGTAGAAGCTACAGTGAGTGATGAAAATGATGAAGAGGCTTATCCAAAAACCTTCATATGAAAAAATGCTAAAAGCATTCGATATAATTTGATGAGGATTACAATTAACAAAGTGTTCCAGATGAAATGTTCCAATGTTTACAAAAAATGGGAAACTTTTTATGAACAAAACACTTTTTACATGAAATCTGTACACAGCAGAATTACAAAATTTTTTAGTTTAAAATCTTATAATTATGTAGTGTTGCACAAAATTGCAGGGACATAGGTACTTCATACAACCTTATGAATGGGTGATTTCACAGATCCTGATCCCAAGAATCGTGGAAAAATAAAAGTTTTCTTCCAAATTTAATCACCTGACTGCTCTCCGTGTCAGAACACTCAGTCTAGCTTTGTACAGATGCCAAGTGCTCTCACTTCATCTCATCACAATGCATAATTGTAATTTGTTTTTCTGGGATTTTCTCTCTGTCCAAGTATTGTAGCTAAATGCTAAATAACTTTTTTTTTTTTTTTTGCATGAATGTTTGCATTTTAGCTTAGAAATGAAGGCAAAAATTTGACTATGGAAGCTAAAGGAAACAGATTCATTTCTCAGTGATCATAATTTTTTTTTCACAGTATTTGCTCAGTTCTATATTGTTGATAAATAACATTTAGTTATATAAATGCTTGTATTTAAGATTCAAAAGTTTTTTTTTATAAACGGAAGTGGACGGAGCAAAGAGCAAATATTTATCATATTTTTTGTTTTTCATTCTTGCGATAATGCCTATGACCAGTATCGTTGTTAAACATTTTATTCCATAAATCTTTCTTTCAGCTTTAAAATAGGGGTAAGAATTTCCAACAGCAGAGGCCGAACGGAAATTCTTGGACTCCCAGACTCTTTCTCTCTCTCTTTCTTTTACTTCTACCTATGCAAATTTTTGCTTTTCACACCTAGTTGTGTTACTGAGTGACTGCCCCCCCCCCCAAATTATTTTGTGGCACTACCACCATGTCCACTGCAGCCCGATCAGGAACTTTCTGCATGGGGCTCTGCACTAAAAGGTCTTAGAACTCCAAATTTAATAAGAAAATCTCTCCAAGGCCGTTACAGAAGTGCAACAAAAACAGATGGTACATAATAAAAAAAAATAAAGCAATTGAGAACAAATAAATTCCGAAGAAAAGAAAGGATTATCTAAATAATGGAAGGAAACAAATGATGGCACTCAGAAAGGAAGATGGCAAATAGTTCTAGCTGCAATAACATTTTCTCTTTGCCCAACTAATTTATAACCACCCTGTAAATAAACTGATCTTACAGGTGTCATCTTATCTTTTTTACTTTAACTGTTTAAAGACTGCACAGCATATAGAAGCGCACGAAACCCTCAAGAGCTCATATGAAACACAATGCACCACAGTGAACTGCCTTCCTAAAATAAAACTGTTTCAGTGTTACACTTAAAATATTTGATGCCCTTAATCACATCCCGTTGTCAACACGGTAGTAATTAGATTTGTTTTGTTTATGTATTCATTAATTATGCTGGCAAATTTTAAAATAATGGGAAATATCAGAGCTAAGGCCTGTGAACGTGTTTTTGTTAATGTAGTATGCAATATGTCGCAATTATTTTCTACCAATAATATGTAAAAATAAGTATGGAATGCTACAATTTAGTGATCCTAATTTGTTCACTGTTTTATGAGTTTTTCTCTCCTTATTCATATAATTGCAGTTTTCATTCTGATATTGACACGCTACTTTAAGCTCTCTCTTAAACTAGAATTTCTTGTCTTTTTTTTTCAATTACGAATTATGGCATTTTTATTATCAGCATAAAGATGCTGAAAAACTAGGCAGCAACTTTCAAATCCCAAGAGAATTAAAAGAGGTAAGAAGAAAGTACACTGCAACATTTTCCACTTCCAGTGAGCTAAAGTTTCAGTTTGCCAAAGGTTGTAAATTAGGATCTGAGGGGTAGCTCAACACCTGAGGCCAAAGTCAATTGTCTAAGGGAAGTTATGGAAGGTTATAAATCAGACAGGCGTCACCAAATATATTCACTGTTGATACTGGGTTGCCCACCCCCAACTTGGATGACTAGCATTCATGATGGAGAAAATTCCTTATATTGTGGTCTCAGTTTGCCTCAGTTTGCCAAAGGTTGTAAATTAGGATTTGAGGGGTAGCTCAACACCTGAGGCCAAAGTCAATTGTCTAAGGGAAGTTATGGAAGGTTATAAATCAGACAGGAGTCACCAAATATATTCACTGTTGATACTGGGTTGCCCACCCCCACCCCCCAACTTGGATGACTAGCATTCATGATGGAGAAAATTCCTTATATTGTGGTCTATTTATTTGCTTTCTCTCACTTTAATGGATCATTGAGTATTCCGAATGAAAAAAAAAAACCCCAATAACATTAAAAGCAAATGTGTCAGAGATAAGAGTAACAGGGATGACAGAGTGATTTGTCTCTAGGAAAAATAAAAGGTTCTACATCTGTTGATAACAGAGAGCATAATGGAAAATAAATTAAATGCAAGGATAAATAAAGATAAAATAATGGAAACAACAGGTGGAGAAAACTAACAGCTAACGCGGAATACCATTTTGCCTGAGAGGCTACAATTCATATACTTCCGAAATGCTGGAAGTTTTAAAATTGATTGGGTACATTGGTGACACGAACATTAGTACTGAACTTTTCTTTCTTGTGGGTCAAAGCTAGTTTCCATGCCATGTCAAATTACTTGCACAAAAAAATAAATAAATAAATCAGGAGGGAATTTTGTGTGCGCATGTGCCCATAAAATTCTGCTAATATTTTTTGTCAACATTTTACATCCAGCGGCGAGTGGTAAGTTTATACTTAACAATATCTTTACGAAGGGCAATACATTTGTGTAATGTTGATGAGGCAAAGTGCGAAACAGGTCTGGATGGAGTCCACTCAGGTCATTTGCAGTAATTTCTAACAAATAACATCAGGCAAAAAAAAAAAGAGATAAAAGGGTTCAGTGCCGGCAGGGACAACCCTGAATCCAACATAGCACTCATGACTTCGATTATTATCAGTAGTAAGTAGGCAGCTCGCCCCCACTCTCCCTGCAAAATTATATGAGGGTAAAAGATGCGAAATGAATAATTTATGCAAATATTGTGACTACAGGTATTTGGGCTGGGAATTCGTTTTTTGACTGAGCAGAAATACATTTATTACAAAAAATTGTATTAATAATAATACAGGGCAGAGGAAACATTGCAAATAAAAAATATTAAGATTACAGGAGAAATATTTGCTTAGTGTCTAACTTAAATCCTCAGAAATTTTCGAAAGATAGTATTTTTCACCCATGCATTACGTACATACATAAAAAAAAAAAAAAAAAAAAAAAAAAAAATCTGGCTAAAAACTGCCAGCTACGTTTCGAAATTAGCCAAAGAAATTTCACCACATAATAGAAAAGCAAGAGGCTCGTAAATAGTCTGGAGGGAGGAAAGAATTACTTATCAGTGGTCTCCCACCTAAAGCTGAAGGGAGTTGGAAGTATATTCATATGTTATTTACTTTCCTAGTTTAAGGTCTCTTTCTCATAGCGAGATTATCATCATCATCAACATTAGTGTTCTTCCTCCAGATTATAAGTTCTCTTCCCTCAGATATAAGCCAGGATTTTTCTGTAGAATGAACCTCCACAACCCAATTGCCCCCAAAATTCTTTTTGGTTTTGGATCAATCTCTAGAGATGATCTAGATGTTGGTGCAAAATGTGGAAAAAACCTCGTGCACACTGTAAAACCTTTAGGTGTAAAATTTTGCGATGATAACTAAATTCCTTCTTGGGTTATTATACAGTAAATACAAAGTCTTATGCTTCTTGTGGTCTGATTTTGACCAAAATCTAATCATAGTGTTATGAGACATCAAAATATGAATACTACTCATGAACGAATAATACCTTTAAAAGACATGTCTGCGTGTCACGGTTGTTTCTTGTGCAAGAGCATGATGCCGTTCTTCTTGCGATACCATGTCTCCGCTCAGAGAGCTTGGCCAACCGTGCTTTTGCAGCAATGCACTGGCCACGAACCCTTTTGGGAAATATTACGAAAGACTGATGAATTTTGTAGTTCTTATTTTAAACAACAGAGACACTTGCATTTTTAGGCAAAACAAGTACTGCTATGCACCAAAATTAAAAAAAAATATCTTCTAGTATATCAGAAATAAAAAATTAAAACACTTTCAGGGTTTTTATATAAGTTGGGGGTGGCTACCCATAAAAAAATAATTGCAAGAATTGGAGATGTGTTGGTGGAAAATGAATTCAATATCTGATGATTTTGTGTGGAATAACCCAGCTTTTATTATGAAAATAATTTTGATTCCATAAAACCACCTGCAGTTATATTGCATCTGAAATGCTGCAGTATAAAATATATTATTAACAATATTTACAAAAATGCAAATGCTAAGGTTTAATCATTTGAAAAAAAAAACAGTATGTTTAAAAATTGGAAAGAGAGTGAGATAAGGTGACACCATATCCTTCAAGCTCTTCTCTAATATTTGCAGTGAGCAACTGAGCATCTTTAATATTTTGCATCTCTCATAAATTAACTGCATGACATTTCATTGCAGTTTTTTGACCTGTTTTATAGCACTGTGAATGGATTTTTCCCCCGTGAAAATCCTCCAAATAAAAGCGAAACATAAAAATAAATTGAATAAGCAAACACATTGCTCTTTCCATGTTTATCAACACATAGCAACCGAAAAATTGTTATCCGGTCACTGCTGGGAATCCGAACCCCAGATCTCTCATTATTTAGCTGAGCATGTTAGCCATACACTACGGTGGCCAATGGCGCTGTGTGTGTTTTTCTGTCAGCTTCTGACATCATAAATCTGTAAGAGGGTTCGAATCCCCAGTTGTGACTGGATAATTTTTCGGTTGCTGATTGTTGATAAAACGTGGAAAGGGAGATATCTTTGTTTATTCACTGACACCACGTATTTGGAGGATTTTCACTTTGGATCCCCCTTTGGATTTAACTGCTATAATTAATATATAGAAGGCGGCCATTAATGCCCACCAGATGGAGACGTCTCAGAAGCCGACAGAAAAACACACATAGCGCCATTGATTGTTGGCCACCATAGCGTAAGGCTAACACACTCTGCTACATATCAAGAGATCTGGGATTCGGATTGCCAGCAGTGACCGGATAAGAATTTTTCAGTTGCTGATTGTTGACAAAATGTGGAAAGAGCGACGTTTTTGTTTATTTGATTTTTCCCCCACTACGTTTCGCTTTTATTGATTATGAAAAGGATTTTAATCCCGTGAAACCATCAGCAGTTACAATCTCTCTGAAATCCTATGGTATTGAAGTTGTGTTAATATTATTAATGACATTATGAAAATGCAAGTGCAGGGGTTCAACTGTTTGAGGACACAACACCAATATATATATATATATATAAAAAAAACTGGGAAGGAAGTGAGACAAGGTAACACCACATCTTCCATGTCACCCTATAGAATGTTTTTCAATCACTGAACTGGAAAGACAAGGTGATAATGATTAAGAAGATTCTTTAACACACTTTCATTTTGCTGATGATACCATGCATTTTTCAAGTACCCCCTCGCAACTGCTGAGTATGATCTAGGAACTTGCTGATACGAGTAAAGAAGAGGGATTAGAAGAAAAACTTACAAAAAACAGAACTGACGTACAATGATTTTAGAACGAAAAATTTAAAGGTTGATGGAAAATTTAAAAGTGATTTACAGGTTGACACCTATATCTGTACCCTAGACAACAGATATCAAGCGAGGGCCATACAGAAGAACTTAACAGGAGAATAAAGCTTGGTTGGGGAGTGCATTTGAAAGAAACAAAACAATCTTTCAAGAGCAATTTACCAATATGTCTTAAAACAAAAGTGTTTAATCAATGCATATCTCCAGTTTTTACTTATGGATCACAGGCATTGCCTTTGCTAAAAATGAAATACACAGGCTGTGTACTACTCAAAAATGCATGCAGGATGCATGTTTGGTGTAACAAAGAAAAACAGGAAAAGGAACACATGGATCAGGAAAATGACAAGAGCACATGACATGATCAAAGTAAAGACCCTCAAGTGGCAATATATATAAAGCGTGGGCTGGACATAATGATAGAAGAATGGTCAAGACTGTCGTACAAGAGACCTTCATCCAGCAGCTGAGAATGGTTGGTGATGTGACGATAGCATTTTATCACATCTAACTTCAGTTAACTGATTTACAGATGTGGGTTTCCGCATTTGTGCTTACTGAACACTTAGAAGAAACACTTTACAGCATATAAACATTCTTAATTTATTTAACAGTGAATATTAAAATACCATCAAAACTACTCACTAAAATCACTTGTAGAAGATCTAATCCATGTATATAAGTGTGATTCTCACAAAAACTACTGATCATGAATGATAGATGTTTCTGTTAATCAGTCACTGTAAAGTGGCACCTTCATATGGTGTAAAGTGGCACCTTCATATAGTAAGTGTGAATACAACTTACTATCAATTTATTAACTATATGTCAACAAAATAGTTTCCATATCATCTACTGTTTTGCGCGTTACTAGAAATTCGAGCACGGGAAAAACGTCCATGTAATAAAAAAATTTTTATTTCAACTTGTCACTAATATTCCTTTTTTTCTTTTTGATGTTCCTTATAATAGTTTAAATTTTATTATGAAGATTACAAATTTATATGAAAAAATGTTTTTATATGTGCAGTCAAATGCATCATAAGTTGTCAAAGTCCTCCAATACGTAGAGACAATATAATATGTATTAAATGATTAATATTATTCCAGTTTTTTAACTCATGATTCACGAAATTAATACAATAGAAAAGAACTTTCGAACCTTTTGATTATGATGCGTTGAATCAGTAATAAGCCATCTTGTTATCGAAGAAGGCACGATTTTTCTTTCCTGTGGTATCAGCTTCCAAGTTGAACTTCGATCTTATAATTTCTTATTATAGATGATGGTTGCATGTTTCATTTTCCGTGGCTCGATATCCCAAACTAGTTTCAATTCCTTCTTTTTGGAATCATCTTCAGTGGGTATTATGATCTACTTCTCATACACGTTGTGTTTCGGCCACTTACATCGATTCTACTGGCAGCGGCGTCCGACTTTTCACGGCAGTTGTACTCTTGCGCATGCTATTTTTGGTATTAATGCACATTCTTAGTCGTGTTTTGATATAATTGGATGATATGAATTCAGATTCTAAATTAATTGGTGTTGCCATTCGTTTGTTGAAAATGATTAATAAGGTCTTTTATTATATTTTTTATCGTTAATTTCTTTTTCGATAAAATATTTCCAAGCATACGGTAGACTCATTGGATCATTATTATTACAATTTATTTCTTTAGTTTTTTCAATCAATACTGCTTCTGAGGTTAATATTTGATTTTTAGTTTTATGTGAGGTTATTAATTTTGCATCATACCAATCTGGATAAGCTTCATTTTCAATACAATGATTTATTAATGATGTTTTGCTTTCTTTTTTATTCCAGTTCGATATATGTTCTTTTAATCTGGTCTTAAATCTTCTTTTTGTACTTCCTATGTATACTTTATTTCTTTCATTTCTTTCTATTTCTGTATAATATTTTGTTGGTATAGAATATACTCCGGCTTTATCAAGCATTGATCTTCTTTCATTTCCAGTAGTTAATATAGTTTCGTTATCTATGACGGTTTCTGCTAATATAATTTTTTCTTTAATGCATTCCTTCTTTAGGATATCTGTTATTGGAGGAATGTAGGGAATTTTACCAGCAAATTTTATTTCATTTTTTTTGTTTATTTTTATTTTCCTTTAAAGATTTCTTTATATTTTCAAGTATATCATCTATGATCTTTTTCTTGTATCCAAATTTCATAGCAGTTCTTTTTATCCAGTTAATCTCAATCTTTTCTTTGTGTTTATTACAGGAATGGGTTAATGCTCTTCTTATGTAAAATTGAAGTGCTGCCCTTTTATATTTCCAAGGATGATTTGAATCAATCGGAATTATCGTTGAAGTATAAGTTGGTTTTCGATATACTTCGTATTCAATCATATTATTTCGCCTGAATAAAGAAATGTCTAAATAGTGTAGTTGTCTATTAACTTCTTTTTCCATAGTAACTTGTATTGTAGGATAAAAACTATTGTATTTGTTTACAAATGTTTCAAGTTCTTTTTCAGATTGCTTCCAGAAGATAAGAATATCGTCAACGTATCTTACGTATAGTATTAGTTGTTTTTGATTGAATGAATCCAAAAGTTTATTTTCTATGTCTTGTAATATTACTTCAGCAAGAAGTCCCGAAATTGGTGATCCCATTGGTGCACCTTGTTTTTGTCGGTATATTTTTTTATTATATGTGAAGTAGTTATTATCAGCTACTAGTTTCAATGCCTGGATAATACTAATTCTTTGTGCTTCAGGTATTTTTTCATCTTTTAACTTCTGATCTAACAATTGAATTGCTTCATAAACAGGTGTATTTGGATATAGGGAAACAATATTTAGACTGATCATCAGAAAATCGGTTGTTTTTAGTTCTTTAACTTTTTTAATCACTTCAATGGAGTTGTTAATTGTATAACAACTCCATTGAAGGTATAAATATGTTGAAAGTAATACTGTTTTAAATGTTTAAATAGTTCTTTTTCAAGGAGAATTGTTGGAGCCGTTGTTTTATTTACTATTGGTCTTAATGGTTCTTCTTTTTTATGCGTCTTGATTTTGCTGAATATGCTTGGAATAGACACTCCAACGGGCGGAATGGCTTTGTTTTTAATATTATCAGGTAAATGTCCATGGTTTTTTATATAAGCCATTTTTCTTAGAATTGTATCTGTTGGGTCAAGTGTAGTTTCTTCGATATCCAATTTTTCTATAGCTGTTTTCATTTTTATATCATAATCATCTTTGTCTAATATAATAATTTGTTTGGCTTTATCAGCGCTTATGCATTTAATTGCTGGGTTGTTAAAGAAATAAATTGTAATAATAATGATCCAATGAGTCTACCGTACGCTTGGAAATATTTTATTGAAAAAGAAATTAACGATAAAAAATATAATAAAAGACCTTATTAATTATTTTCAACAAACGAATGGCAACACCAATTAATTTAGAATCTGAATTCATATCATCCAATTATATCAAAACACGACTAAGAATGTGCATTAATACCAAAAATAGCATGCGCAAGAGTACAACTGCCGTGAAAAGTCGGACGCCGCTGCCAGTAGAATCGATGTAAGTGGCCGAAACACAACGTGTATGAGAAGTAGATCATAATACCCACTGAAGATGATTCCAAAAAGAAGGAATTGAAACTAGTTTGGGATATCGAGCCACGGAAAATGAAACATGCAACCATCATCTATAATAAGAAATTATAAGATCAAAGTTCAACTTGGAAGCTGATACCACAGGAAAGAAAAATCGTGCCTTCTTCGATAACAAGATGGCTTATTACTGATTCAACGCATCATAATCAAAAGGTTCGAAAGTTCTTTTCTATTGTATTAATTTCGTGAATCATGAGTTAAAAAACTGGAATAATATTAATCATTTAATACATATTATATTGTCTCTACGTATTGGAGGACTTTGACAACGTATGATGCATTTGAATGCACATATAAAAACATTTTTTCATATAAATTTGTAATCTTCATAATAAAATTCTGAACTATTATAAGGAACATCAAAAAGAAAAAAAGGAATATTAGTGACAAGTTGAAAAAAAAAAAAAAAAAAAAATGTTATATGGACGTTTTTCCCGTGCTCGAATTTCTAGTAACGTGCAAAACAGTAGATGATATGGAAACTATTTTGTTGACATATAGTTAATAATTTCTGAAACCACGTAATGTTTTCGACAAATGTTGAATTAATATAATTATCAATTTGCTATCCAGCTTTGAAATTATGCAATTTTTGAACAATTCTTTGGGAATGGTTTTAAATAATTAAATTTTTTTTGTATAGAACTATTTCAGATTCTTACAATTCAAATCTGCATAAAATGACCACTCTGCACAGCTATTATTGTGAGTAGTTTTGTTACATTAAGCATCACAAGGGTATTAATAAAACATCTGAACAGACCAAAACAAGCAAAATAAAAGCAACTTCTAACAGTTATGTAGAATTCATACTCACCTGAGATATCTCAAATCTTTATGGGCCACACTAGCAATAGTACCATAATCAACAAAGGATGCCTTATAAGGAAGAGGGAAAGACAGAAAAGAACAGAAAAAAAAATTAAATTAAAAGAAACCAAAACTTATGTGTAGCATATTACAACTAAACAAGGCAATGTGAAAATAAAAACAATAATAATAACGATAATATAACATTGAATATTATAATAATAATATTATTTTAGGCAAATCCATCAGCCCATGGTTTTCAAAAAAGAATGATACAAATTTGGAAGGGAAAGCATCCAGACAGTGGAATAACAGAACAAAGAATATTGAATCAAAGAAGGTTTATCATCAGGAACAAGATATTTACAGAACTGGAATTGCAAAAAATGGAGAAATTGGCAAAAGAAGAACCAACACAAAATAAGGACCACGTCGTGGAAAACTTTGTGCTAGTAAAGCCGAAAGATCAAGTAAAAGAAAATATTTTACCCAAAGAACAACCTGTGAAACAACATGACAACCATGAATTGACACAGCAGCAAAGCCTTCTGAAAGAGAAAACTTTAAACCATATCATACAAGGTGAGGAACGACACAGACTTCCAGCAATTCACTAAATACGAAGCAAACAAGTGAAAGACTTGTGGCCACACTTCTCGAACAATAACATTGAATTACGTCACGAGATCAGATGACCTCTCTCGTGAGCCACACTTCTCGGACAATAACAGTGAATGACGTCACGAGATCATGTGACCTCTCGTGAAGACGATAAGTAAACAAACCAGATCAGAGTGCTTTAGGTTTTCTATCGTGTAGGACATTCCGTATGTCGGCGGCATAAAATGTATATCCGACATTCATTCTAGTTAATTATCATTATGGAAGATCTTACTGTATATAATGTGTGTATAATAAAGCGTATTAGTTATATTTCATGGAAACAGTCCTGGAGAATTATAACCTTCATTGTCTACTATAATTCTCAAATCGTCTACTTGTAAGGCAAATATGCATCATAAATATCTTATTATATGCATCGATGATTAACAGCAAGAATACAAGTTAAGGGTTGGTTTAGCAGACTTTCATCCTGCCTTACAATCGCCCAAAGATTTGTTAAAAACTGCAAATGATGTCATGGACAAAATTCCAACCCATACTTTAATGGAAACAAACCAGCTCATGTACAGTACAGCTGCCATAGTAACCATGGAACTTAGTCACAAGATGCCAAAGAAGAAAATGTGTAGCCCTCCTAAGTGGAAAATTTGGTTATAAAATAAAATAAACTCTGTAGTGACATTAGTAACTTAAAATGCTTGAAAGATGGGAAGCTTAACAATAAAATATGGACTCTGCAAAAAATACGACCTGGAAAGAAAAAGAATTGTTGAAATTACGGAAGAATTGAAACAATGGGTAACAGCTACTGCAAAGAAAATTGAAAGATATGACGGATGCATAAAACAGTACAAAGAAAACGCGCAATTTCAGAATAATCAACAAGTATTTTATAAATCATTGAGACAAAAGGCAATCCAAATAAACATCAGCCCATGTAACGACGATGCCTTGAAATTTTGAAAAGAAATTTGGGAAAGCTCAGTTGAACATAATAGAAATGCCTTGTGGAGCAACAATGTTTGTAAGGATCTGAAAGGAATACACATGGATAATCTGATGATAACTGGTATGATTACAAAGCAAGTAAAAAACTTAAAAGCCTGGAGCGCACCTGGACCAGATGAATTGCACGGATTTTGGTTAAAGTATCTTACAAGTCTTCATCAATGCATAGCTATGCAATTCAACATAATTCTGCAGAATTCTACCACAGAAGATTGGATGACAACAAGTCGCACATTCCTTATAATGAAAGATCAAGAAAAAGGCAATGAACCTACTATCATCCAATTACATGCCACCCAACAACATTCAAACTTTTCACAAGAGTACTAGCAAGATCAATATATGACTACTCTTGGGAAACCAATTTGTACCCAATAGAACAAAAGGGGAACTTCAAAAGGTCAAGAGGCACAAAAGATCAGATGCTAATTGACAAAATGGTACTAAAAAACTCCAAAAGAAGAAAAAAGAATTTCAATATGGCATGGATAGATTATAAAAAAGCCTTTGACTCATTGCCACACAGCTGAATTAAAACTTGTTTGGAACTATTTGGAGTTAGCAAGAACATTTGCCGATTCCTCAAAGAAAATATAAAAAACTGGAAAACAATGTTACATGCATCTGGTGAAGAACTCGGAGAAGTTAATATCAAGAGAGGCATATTTCAAGGGGATTCTTTGTTGTCTTTGTTTAATATATCTTTAATTCCATTGTCAACTATTTTGAACAAAACAAAAATGGGCTACCATATTTCGGACCAACATGGAAAAATAAACCATCTGCTGTACATGGATGACCTTAAATTGTATGAAAAAAGTGCCGCCAAAATTGAAACATTGCTGCATACATTACAAATATTTAGTGATGATATACAAATGGAATTTGGACTGGGAAAATGTGCAGTACTACCCATGTGCCGGGGAAAACTCCAGAATATAGATGGAATAGAACTAGAAAATGGTAATATAATGAAATCATTGTTAGAAAATGAAAATTACAAATATCTTGGAATTCTTGAATCAGATAACATCTTGCATACAAAAGTCAAAGGTCTGACTCAGAGTAAGTACATCAAGACAGTACAAAAAATATTGAAATCAAAACTAAATGGTGGCAATACAATCAAAGCCATAAATACGTGGGCCATTCCAGTAATCAGATACTCTGCTGGTGAATTAGAAATACTGGATCAGAAAACTCGAAAGTTATTGAACATGCATCATGCATTCCATCCAAGAAGTGATGTTGGCAGATTATATTTACCTTGAAAAATTGGAGGCAGGGGACTACTACAAGTACAACAGGTAGTAGATGAAGATAAAAGAAGCCTGAATGATTACGCCAACGGAAGCAGAGAAAAGCTACTTCAGGCAGTGAATAACGAAAATATCTTAACAACAACAGAAAACGAGGCTGAATACAAGAGAAAGCAGTTTTAAAGCAGATTAGATGGCTGGAAGAACTAGCCACTGCATGGACAATTTCTAAAGAATATTGATGAAAAAAGTGACAACAACTTGACTTGGGCATGGCTGAAATCGGGTTACATCAAGAAAGAAACAGATCTGACTTTTTTTGCTGCACAAGAACAGGCATTGCAAACAAACTTTATGAAGGCTAAAATCCAGAAAGTCTGTGATAATCCAAAGTGTCGACTTTGTCAAGAAAAAGATGAAACTGAGTTTCATCTTATATGTGAATGTAGCAAAATTGAACAGACAGATTACAAAGCTAGACATGACAGGGTTGCAAAATTGATTCACTGGTCAGAAAGCAAAATGAGCACCAGCATAAAAAAACTCATGGGAACACCAGGCTGAGAAAGTCATACAAAATGATCAAGTCAAGATCTTGTGGGATTTCCAAATTCAAACCAATCGACACATAGAACATAATACACCAGACATAACAGTCATAGAAAATCAAAAAGTCTGTATAACAGATATAGCGATCCCTGGAGATCCCAGAGCCTATGAAAAAGAACTGGAAAAAATGACTAAATATAGATACCTGACCACAAAAATTACCCGATTATTGACTAAGATGAGACACACAACAGTAGTCCCCATTGTCATCGGGGCACCTGCAACAATATATATAAAAAAAAAATTATAAATCTTGAAAAATTACAGCTTTCTGATATACCCCCAACAGTGGCTTTCATGCTGAAGCATTGGATCAGAACACTTGTGGTGAGTTCGTCTGTCGTATTTTGATGTTCAATGTGCTCAGGACTGGGATTAAAAACCCAAAACTGTGTCTGTAAGTGGTTGGCACAAACAGAATTCTAAATAATAAATTTAACAGCAAACTTAATACCCTTTTTAGCAATTCATTTGACGTTTTGGGGTCATTGTCTCTGTCAACTATGGTGTACGTAAAAAAATTAGCTAGTTTTGTGATGAAATTGCAAAGGTATTTTTCTAATATCATCATCAACCATTATCAATCCACTGCTGGACGAAGGTCTCCCCAAGTTTCCTCCACAACGGTCTGTCTTGTGCCAGTCTTCTCCATGTCACACCTACATACTTTGGAATTTCATCCACCCATCTCCCATGTGGTCTTCTTCTAGGTCTTTTCCTGTCCCTTGGAATCCAATCTAAAATTTCGGCTGTCCATCGATGCTCTGTCCTTCTGGCAGTATGTCCAGCCCATTGCCATTTCAGGGATTTTACTCTGATCATGATGTCTTCCACTCTTATAATTTTTCTGATCCACGAGTTCCTCTTCTTATCTCTCCTGGTTACACCAAGCATGCACCTCTCCATGCTGCTTTGAGTTGGCTGCAGCCTTTGTATGTCTCTTTTAGTTAAGGTCCTCGTCTCTGCACCATACGTAAGCACTGGAAGGATGCATTGATCAAACACTTTTTTTAAGACATAATAATGGCATATTGCTCTTGAAAATTATGCCGTTTCTTCCAAAAGCTCGCCAGGCAAGTTTTGTACGCGGAGTAATTTCTTCATCAATGTGACCCTCACTTGATATCTGCTGTCCAAGATAAATGTACGTGTCTGTTATCTCTAGCTTTTCTCCATCAATCGATAAATCTTCATTTCTTGTAAAAGCATTGAACATCACTTTTGTCTTTTGAAAGTTCATTCTTAATCCCACTTCTTTACTCTTGTCAGCAAGTTCCTGGATCATACTCTGCAGCTCTGATGGGGTAGTTGCAAATATGACTACGTCATCAGCAAAACGAAGGTGGGTTAGATAATCTCCATTAAAATTTATCCCTTTGTTTTCCCAGTTCAGTGATTGAAAGACATTTTCCAATGTGGCATTACAGAGCTTCGGAGATATGGTGTCACCTTGTCTCACTCTCTTTCCAATTTTTATGTGTGTTGTATTTTCAAACAGCCGAATCTTTGCACTTGCATTTTCTTAGATGTTATTAATACTATTAATGTATGCATCTTCAATACCGCAGGATTTCAGAGCCATTGCAACTGCTGACGATTTCACTGAATCAAAGGCTTTTTCATAATCGATAAAAGCTATGCACAATGGAAGTTCATATTCCCTCGCTCTTTCAATTAGTTCTCTCAATACGTGGATATGATCTATTGTACTGTAGCCACTCCTGAATCCAGCTTGTTCTCTCGGTTGAGCCATGTCCAGTGTTACCTTCAAATGGTGTGAAAGAACTTTAGTGAAGATTTTATAAACCACTGATAGGAGGCTGATAGGTCTGTAGTTCCTAAGATCCTCAATGCCATCTTTTTTATGTAGCAGGATCATTGTAGCGTTGTTCCGATCCTCAGGAATCTTCCCTTCATTAAGGCATCGAGTGAAAATTTGGGCAAGTACTGTTTCAATTTCTCCACTTGCTTCTTGTATGATGTCTACAGTAATTCCATCTTCTCCTGGAGCTTTCCCCCACTTCATGTTCTTGATTGCAAGTGCAACTTCTGCTGGGAGGACTGGAAGAACTCTGGTACTATTACCTTTCATGATGTCTGGAGTACATGTATCATCCCTTTCATATAATTTGGAGTAGAAATCTTTCACTCGTGTCAAAATTTCGCATCTGTTTCTTGTCACAGAACCATCTTTCCCTTAGTGAGATGTCCCTTTGTTCTCTTTAGGCTTTGGTTGTTTTCAATTGCTTTCCTTACTAGTTCACAGTTGAATTTCCTTACGTCTCCAGTGATACTTTTTCATACTGTCTTGCATAGCACTATATATTCCACTTTGGAAGTCACATCTTTAGTAGTCCTCATCTCTCTTCTTTTTTGCATCAACATTTTGGCTTTTCCTGATAATTTGTTCACATGCAACTTGTTCTTAGACCCAGCTAATTTTGTTGCTGTTTCCATAAGAGCTTTGGTTACTTTTCTGTTAACTTCAGAACTATCTGCTTCTTCCGATGTTAGGCCTCCTACCACAGATAATCTGTTCTTCAGTTCCAACTTGAAGGTATTATGGTGTTTTTTAAGGTTGGTTATGTCAATACATTTTGTTTGTCTTATGAGCTTGCCACGTTTGAGTTTAGTGTTGAGGTGCATCTTACATCTCACCAATCTATGGTCAACTGTGTTGAACTTGTTTAACACACTGCAGTCTTCTATGACGAATTTTTTGTTACACATAATAAAATCAATTTCACTTGTCATCCCATTTGGATGTCTCCATGTCCATTTCCTGTGTGGCTTTTTCCTGAAAAAGGAGTTCAAGATGAAAAACCCTTTTGCCTCTGCAAACTCAACGAGAGTATTTCCATGCTGGTTTTTGTTGCTGTGACTGAATTTACCTACTGAAGTTTCATTCTGTTGCCATTGCACTATTTTTGCATTGAAATCTACCATAATTATCTTGAAGTACTGCTTACCTTTATTATTTAGATGACGAATTTCCTCATAAAATTCTTCAGGATGACTTGTGGTGGGTGCATAAGTTTGAATAATCTGAGCTTTGTATCTTCTCGAGATTTTCTAATATACACATGTGTGTGTACATATATATATATATATACACTGGGATGTAAGGTCAGGTGATGCGTAACATCACAGCCTCTCCTTGACAAATGTGAACCCCGCCTTCTCGTGGTGCATCCTGTTCCCACTAAAGGGGCTCTGACGACTGCCAATAGCGGTAAAACTATACCATCGGGCTTAGAGGAACTGCTATCACACACTCACAAACCCGTTTGGTCAGCGTGGTGAGTTATGGCCAAACCCCTCCAAAATGACTCCACAACTTAAATCTTGGCTCTCAGTCTCCGGCAGCTGGAATGTATCTGGCAAAGGCAGCGGCCAGTGCGACATGAAGGCAGAGGGTGCTAAGAATCCCCGGAGGACCAGACTAGGCTGCCATCTGATGCTGACCTTGGCTATGTATAATGGACGCTCCCTATCTTCTGATTCAAGGCTTCTTGAATTGGAAGAGGAACTACAAAGGATCAAGTGAGACATCGTCGGGCTAAGTGAGGTAAGGAGAAGATCTCATTGAACTGAAAAGTGGACATCTCTTCTACTATCGTGGGACAGATACTGGCAGAACTAGTGGTGTTGGATTTATAATAAACAAGAAACTGAAGGGTTAAGTTGTAGAAGTTGAAAGTTTCTCTGACAGAGCTGCACGACTCATTATCCAACTCTCGAGAAGATACAAGGCTCAGATTATTCAAACTTATGCACCCACCACAAGTCATCCTGAAGAAGAAATTGAAGAATTTTATGAGGAAATTTGTCATCTAAATAACAAAGGTAAGCAGCACTTGAAGATGATTATGGGATATTTCAATGCAAAAATAGGGCAACGGCAACAGAATGAAACTTCAGTAGGTAAATTCGGTCACGGCAACAGAAACCAGAGTGGAAATACTCTCTTTGAGTTTGCAGAGGCAGAAGGGTTTTTCATCTTGAACTCCTTTTTCAAGAAAAAGCCACACAGGAAATGGACATGGAGACATCCAAATGGGACAAGTGAAATTGATTTTATTATGTGTAACAAAAAATTCGTCATAGAAGACTGCAGTGTGCTAAACAAGTTCAACACAGGTAGTGGCCATAGATGGGTGAGATGTAAGATGCACCTCAACACTAAACTCGAATGTGGCAAGCTCATAAGACAAATAAAATGTATTGACATAACCAACCTCAAAAAACTCCATAAAACCTTCAAGTTGGAACTGAAGAACAGATTCTCTGCTTTAGAAGGCCTAAAATTGGAAGAAGTGGATATTTCTGAAGTTAACAGAAAAGTAACCAAAGCTCTTATAGAAACAGCAACAAAATTAGCTGGGTCTAAGAACAAGTTGCATGTGAACAAATTATCAGGAAAAACCAAAATGTTGTTGCAAAAAAAAAGAGAGATGAGGACAACTAAAGAAGATGTGACTTCCAAAGTGGAATATATAGAGCTATGCAAGACAGTATGAAAAAGTATCACTGAAGACGTAAGGAAATTCAACTGCGAACTAGTAAGGAAAGCAATTGAAAACAACTAAAGCCTAAAGATAGCAAAGGGACATCTCAGTAAGGGAAGAAAACAGATTATGGCACTGAGAAAAGAAGATGGTTCTGTAACAAGAAATAGAGGCGACATTTTGACAAGAGTGAAAGATTTCTACTCCAAATTATATGAAAGGGATGATACATGTACTCCAGACATCATGAAAGGTAATAGTACCAGAGTTCTTCCAGTCCTCCCAGTAGAAGTTGCACTTGCAATCAAGAACATGAAGCGGGGAAAAGCTCCAGGAGAAGATGGGATTACTGTAGACATCATACAAGAAGCAAGTGGAGAAATTGAAACAGTACTCGCCCAAATTTTCACTCGATGCCCTAACGAAGGGAAGATTCCCGAGGATTGGAACAACACTACAATGATCCTTCTACATAAAAAAGGTGACATTGAGGATATCAGGAACTACAGACCTATCAGCCTCCTATCAGTGGTTTATAAAATCTTCACTAAAGTTCTTTCACACCGCTTGAAGGTAACACTGGACATGACTTAACCGAGAGAACAAGCTGGATTCAGGAGTGGCTACAGCACAATAGATCATATCCACATACTGAGAGAACTAATTGAAAGAGGGAGGGAATATGAACTTCCATTGTGCATGGCTTTAGTCGATTATGAAAAAGCCTTTGATTCGGTGAAACCATCAGCAGTTACAATGGCTCTGAAATCCTGCGGTATTGAAGATGCATACATTAATATTATTAATAGTATCTATGAAAATGCAAGTGCAAAGATTCGGCTATTTGAAAATACAACACACATAAAAATTGGAAAGGGAGTGAGACAAGGTGACACCATATCTCCGAAGCTCTTTAATGCCACATTAGAAAATGTCTTTCAATCACTGAACTGGGAAAACAAAGGGATAAAGATGAATGCAGATTATCAAACCCACCTTCGTTTTGCTGATGACGTAGTCATTTTAGCAACTACCCCATCAGAGCTGCAGAGTATGATCCAGGAACTTGCTGACAAGAGTAAAGAAGTGGATTAAAAATGAACTTTCAGAAGACAAAAGTGATGTTCAATGCTTTTACAAGAAATGAAGATTTATCGATTGATGGAGAAAAACTGGAGATAACAGACACGTACATTTATCTTGGACAGCAGATATCAAGTGAGGGTCACATTGATGAAGAAATTAATCGGCGTACAAAACTTGCCTGGACAGCTATTGGAAGAAACAGCATAATTTTCAACAGCAATATTCCATTGTGTCTTAAAAGAAAAGTGTTTGATCAATGCATCTTTCCAGTGCTTACGTATGGTGCAGAGACATGGACCTTAACTAAAAGAGGCATACAAAGGCTGCGGTCAACTCAAAGCAGCATGGAGAGGTGCATGCTTGGTGTAACCAGGAGAGATAAGAAGAGGAACTCGTGGATCCGAAAAATGACAGGAGTGGAAGACATCATGATCAGAGTTAAATCCCTGAAATGGCAATGGGCTGGACATACTGCCAGAAGGACAGAGCATCGATGGACAGCCGAAATTTTAGATTGGATTCCAAGGGACAGGAAAAGACCCAGTAGAAGACCACATGGGAGATAGGTGGATGAAATTTGAAAGTAAGTGGGAGTGACATGGAGGAGACTGGCACAAGACAGACCGTTGTGGAGGAAACTTGGGAAGACCTTCGTCCAGCAGTGGATTGATAATGGTTGACAATGATGATGATGATGATATACACTATCTACCAACAAGTAATTGGACACCTGTGATAGCAAAGGAAAACAAAGTTTATTTACCTTCAATAGTTGGTGGAGCCTCCACGAGCGGCGATTACAGCTGCGACCCTCCGGGGCATACTCTCAACCAGGTGTTGTATGATGGCTAGCGGTATTTCCTTCCACTCTGCTTGGAGAAGACAGGTCAGTTCCTTCACTGATTTTGGACGGTGGGGGCATCCCTTAAGTCGACGCTCGAACTCATCTCAGAGGCGCTCGATAGGGTTAAGGTCCAGGCTCTGCACAGGCCAGTCCATTTGATTAACCCCATTGTCACCATACTAAGCCATGGTGGACCTCGCAACATGACAGGTGGAATTGTCATCCTGAAAGTAACATGGGTCCACCCCGTAAAACTGCCACAACGTAGGAAGCGCATGGTAATCCAAAATGGTGCAGAAGGTCTCGGCGTTGAGTCTACCACAAATCGCGACCAAGGGTTCCGTGCCATGCCAGGAGAAACACCCCCATAGCCTAATCCCACCGCCGCCGAACTTCACAGTTGGCACAATACATTCCGGCAGGAGGCGTTCTCCAGGCAGACGACAAACCCAGACCCTGCCATCCGAACGGTAGAGGGAGAACCTTGATTCGTCACTCCAGAGAACCTGTTTCCACTGTTCAACGGTTCACTGTCGGCGTTCTTTGTACCACGTTAGCCAAGCAGCGCTACTGGACTTGGTGATCACAGGCTTGTGGACGGCAGCATGTCCATGATAACCGAGCAAATGGGCTTCCTTAAGGACGGTATTCATCGAAAGAACACTCCCGGATGCCTGTTGAAACTCCTCGCGGATGTGGCCCATCGATTTGGTGCGGTTCCTCCGAATTTCTCTGGCCAGCACCCGTCGGTCTCTAACTCCAAGTTTTGTGGGTCTGCCTGGTCGGGGCACATTGCGACAGTCACCTCTCATTTTCTACTTGCCAATCACGTAGGCCAGTGTCGATTTTGGGTGCTTCAACTCGCTGGATATGTCACGTATGGATCGGCTATTTCTGTGATACCCGATGATTACACCTTTCTCAAAATCAGAGAGCTTTGAGCTGCGTGGCATCTTGCAAGTGACTGGCTGCGTTGTTGTTTCCCACACGATATTTAACGGCGGTGGCCGTGACGTGTATCAGGACCGCAGATATCGTCGTTTGCAGGGGTGTCCAATTACTTGTTGGTAGATAGTGTATATATATATATATATATATATATATATATATATATATATATATACCCACAGTCATGGTGTATGCAAAATTTTATTTTTGCTTTATATCTCCTGTTTTATGTTATACATTCCTGATATGCCTTTTTTTTTTGTAGTAATTTTTACAATACCAATATTGGTTAAAATTTTCAGAGAACAGTTAATCATTTTTTTTTTTTAAATTTCGGCTAAAACTTCGGCTAACACATTTCTTAGCATTAGCCTTGTGTAGAAGGCGTAACAATTTAATTCCTGGAATAGTCACTTAGTGTCGCCCGTGTGTGTGTGTGTGTGTGTGTGTGTGTGTGTGTGTGTGTGGACAGGTTTCAAGCAGTGCATGCATGAACTGCAGACCAGTAGAGCCATTCGTGAGTGAGCAGCTGCAAAAGCAATGCACGTCTGTGTGAGTTTTGAGGTACAAATGAGCAATACAAATTGAAAGCAGCACATTGACATCAAATTCTGAGTGTAAAACAGTAAATGTGCAAATGAAACATTACAGCTATTGAAAGTGGTATATGGTGAAGATGCTATGAAAAAGTCAAGAATGTTTTAGTGGAATAAGAGCAGAGAACGGCACCATAGCATATTACATGATAAGGTGAAGATGACAGCCTTTTAGCGGCTAAATTTTAGATAGCTAGGCTAAAATTAAAAAAATAAAAATTAAAAATTAAAAGCTATTATGTTTAGAGTCAAGAGTATGTTTAACAGTCCTAAATAATCCCTCTCACAAATTTTGGTCAGCAAACCAAGTAGTTTTCACCTGTGTGGTTTATAGGATGAGGGAGATCAGTGGCACTTTGTTACTGGCCTGCTTTACAAAATCATCAAAGGATCTGACAATTCACTCAAGGAGTGCTAAGAGCTTAATGCTTGATGTGCAGATTTGTTACATGTTCAACTTTGAGTTAGATTCTCTTTACAATTTAATTTAGAAGGTTAAGAGTGATATTTGAATTTTTCAACAATACACTGTTTTTGTTTAGTTACCTGTAAAAATTTTCTTTTTCTCACATTACAGCAACACAAAACAAACTAAAACAAAATAGTAATTCTCTCTTTAACATCTTTTCCTTTTTTTTTAACTGAACATTTTCTTTTCCCTTTCAAAACAACAAATACTTTTTACCTCCCCCCTATTTTTCTTTTCATGAAATTACAATATCTCATCATTTTTTTTAACCACATTAAATAGAAATGATTAGGTGGTCGCTGAAAGTTCGCCATTGATGACGTCCCCCCACCCTTTTCTTTTAAAGAATCTTTCCCAGTTGAACTTACATTTTCGAAGTTGGGCTGCACGGAAAAATTACAATTTTTAACGTTCTGAGGTTCGGTGGCACAAAAGCTGTCCGTCAATACAAATTTAGGTAAGTTTTTTTTTTTCTCTCTCTTGCTTTTTCTTTTACCCTTTAAGCAGATCATAAGAAAGGAATTGTGCCTTTTCATCAGATGAATGTGCAAACTTATCTGTCCATGCTTGTGTCACTCCGGAATTTCTCTGGCGTCCCAGCATAAGGAGGCTTGCCACAGCATGGTGAGTGGAAGATACCAGGCCCAGCTATATTTCTCTCTGAGAATGAAGGTTTCGAAGTTGCATCCACTGTTTTAGCAAAATAAAACAAAGTTAAAGGTCCTACAATGAAATCTCTTGCATTCGTCTTCCTAGACCTTCTTCGGCGGCACCTCCGATAGAGCCACGTGGCACAATGCAGTCCCCCCCGCTTTTCAGAGTCTCTGTTTGGACCCTCTCTTCTCAATTTTTACAGGTTCCTTCCTCCAAAAAAAAAAATCGATCCGAGCGCTGTAAAGAACAGCGAAAAGATCCTTTGTGCTTTACTCATCGCACATGTGCGGAAAAGCGCCAGCTCCCGATTGGCTCAGCGACCCAGGGAGGTGGAAAACTCGATTATGGAAGGAAAATCTCCACTCTGGACTGCTCCTGACTTTTGTCTTCCCAAAGACAGCCGAAATTCTGACTAAATCCCTGGCAGACCTCTGTGCAAACAAAAAAAACGTGCGCCTTCCCGATGTTTTTTTTTTTTTTTTTTTTTGATTGGAAGTTTAACGACTACAGTGAGCAGCTCAATGGGCTATAAGCAGTCGCCCATCCCTAATTTAGGGCCACTGGTTCCAGGGTAGGGACAGAGCCAGAACTGTAAGACAAACAACATCCATGCCGCACCGGGATTCGAACCAGGACCCTTCTCGAACGAATGGTCATAAGCCAGCACTTAGACCACTGTGCCACCGGGGCGACTTCTCGAATTTAAACAAGGATATAAAATGAACTTTCTGCATTGGAAAAAGTCCTCACAGACGCCCTTCTGAGAATTTATTGCTTTTAGAAAAGGGACACCAGAAACTGTGGCCATTTTTGTTCTTTCTGAACAAAGGCTCCTGGAGACCACCTTTACAAAAATTCATTAAACAAATTAACTTTAGCAAACATCATTACAATCAACTTCATAACACATAAAAATCGAATTCTTTCTAGCTACAGGTGCGACGATTGGAATTACAAAAAATGGCATAACACTTTGTTATTTTACCCTGATGCATTAAGCCACAATTTTATTTTTTACTAAATTGTTATTAGCATAAATTGAATTGAAAGGAAAAATAATTTTTTCCATCGGATTCAGATGTTTAGAAGCAAATAGGTGGAATAAAATGTATTTTGAATTTGATATCATCTGCATTTACGCCCCCTAGTGGTGAAATTGTACTTCTTAAAAAAAAAAAAAATGAAGGATCATCATTCGCATATTTCAAGCTTCCCAACGCAAAAAAAAATAAAAATAAATAAAAAATATTTCAAGTCAGACTAATAGTTGCAGAGACATGGTGTCCACAGACAGACAGACAGACCGATGACATAAGCACCATCTTTTTTCAACAAAAGACGTGCTAAAAAAAAAAAATCACGAAACTTATAATTTGAAGTTCCACCAACATTAAAATAATAATAATTTAAAAAGTCAAAACATTTTTTTCCAGGTCAGGTTTAAATTTAAGGAGCTTTCCAGGACCCTTACGAAAAAAAAAAAAAAGAAGTTCATTTAAAGAGTATATCCTTAAATTCCAGGAGCAGTACGAATCCTGCATTCTGTAAAGATTTTAGAGCTTTACACACATTTTCTCTTGAGATCCCTCCTGTGCTTCCATCTTTCACTGTGACATCATCTGCTTCTGCCACAGAATCACCTTTGCTTTGTTGATCAAATAACTAACAGAAGTATTCAACACATCTTTCACTTAACTCATTGTGCTCCCATATCATTTCCCAGATCCTATTCTTCACACAACTTACAACTGTTTCCTCTATTTTTCCTGAGTATCATGTACTTCCAGAAAGTCTTCCTATATTTCCAAAAAGCCAATTCATGCCTTTCCACCTTCTCCTTCCTATCTTTTGCCTTACTCTAGCGAACCAGCTTAGCAGCTTCACGCTTCTTAGAGCGATATTCATCCACAAACTCTACTTTGCAACACCCCCAAATAGGCTTCCTTCTTTCTCTTTACTGCCTCTTCAATCACACTATTCCACCAAGCATCACCTCTATTGTAACCCACGATTGCGGTGCCACAGACCTCTTCAGCAGCAGTGACAACACAGTTCTTAAAATTCCCACTTCTTTTCTACATCCCTCTCACCAGACTTCAGCTCCTTCAGTCGTTCTCTGAATAAGTCAGAATAATGCTGATGAACAAGATTTGGATTACATGTAAATAATTGAAAATTTCATGTTACACCACAATGTGATGCAGTGAACAGTGGCAGTACATCAAGGGTTGACTGTATTGGCACAACATTCTACAACTGTAAAGGCTGTTTTGGCCAAGAAGGAAAAAAAAATGTGGTGCATTGCTTTTTGGACTATTTTCATTTTTTCTTTTGTTGGGATGAACATGTTTTTTACTGCTTACTTTTATTATGTGTGCTTGAATCTTGGTTTTATTACAGACAAAAAATAGAACACCGCACCGGAGGCTTAAAGGCTTAAACCAAGCATGACAACAAAAAGAATAAAACGTGCAGTGAAATGTGAAAAAGGTAAGCAACCTGGTTATTATTATAATTGTATGCACGTAAATTTAAAAACAACTGTGGCTCCTGCTACAGATGTTTTAACGTGAATTCCAATTTCCTTTTTATTTTCATTCACACACAACACATCCAATTTATACTTATTCATTTCTTCAATCACCTCATTCAGTCAGACTAATAGTTTGAACAAATGTATTGTGGGTCTCGCGGGGGAGACTGGTTATATATTGCAGCACTTCCCTATGCTTTGTGGCACTGTTGGGTGGCCTGAGGACGGGTGCTATTGTAGCCCCGAAAGATCTTGCCATTTTTTAAATATTTTAAAATCATGTCTTTTATTGTAAATAAAGTTTTTTATTGTACAGTCAGAGATGTTGGTTTGATGATATCGTACGGAGACAGCACGCCTCTAAGTAATTATCACCTCATTCATCTTTCCATTTATACACTAATCTTACACTCACTCAGCCAAGATCTCCTTCTCATGCCCTGTTCACCATTTTCAAATTGTTTCCATAGAAGACCATCCTTCTCAAGTGCAGTAGGTCCATCACATCCCACACTAGTCCTTCAAAATTTTGCTTTGTCTTTTTAACTGGGAAACTACACCAGTGTGGGAGATTAGCCCACAGCTGACAGTTCCAGTTGGTCATTTGACCTAAGGATTCTGGAACAAAACCCAGTGGGTTGGGGTCTTTTTGCCCATGGCACACAGAACCACATTGTACTTCAACAATAATTATACTGAAGCTTAAATTTGTGTCAGATTCCAAGATTCATAGAAGCTCTTGTAGTTGTATGTGCCATTGTTGCCCAGGGGAGTGTCCTGTGGAGGCAGACCCATCTCTCAGTCAGATTGCCCATCTTCTAGCATTAGTTTTATATTATAAACACACTAACTTCTGCAAAAACATGCATGATCTTATAAGACTTTACAAACCTTATAAAAACTGTTTATAGCTCTAACTGTAGAGTTTGACTTGTGTTTAATATGGATTACAATCCTGAATGTGTTATGGTTAATGAAATTCATCAAATAGTTTCATGACATTCCCCTTCCCTTCTCCCTTGTAAAAAATAGAAATGGAACATCGGAGTCATCAAGGAATGATGTTTAAATGCCGGATCGAATGACAATCGGACTTTGGTTGGTTGAGTTTAATGGCGCAAGGGCCATGGTTGGCCAAAGAGCGCCAAACAAAGACATCAAAACGAAACAAAATTAATAAAAAACGTACACAAGGTTAAAAACAGGCTGATGCGGTAAAAATGAAATAGGAGTGAACAAGTTAAAATTTAGACGAGTTTAAAAAAGTCAATTTCCTGTAAAAATGAAAACACTGCTCTCGTGTCGCAGGCTTCACCGATAACAGTTTGCAGCGTAGCTGCTCTTTCGTCCAACAAATGGGAATGAAAATAACGAAAACGATTATCACAAAAACGAACACAAGTACACAAAACGTGAAGGACGGTGAGACGACATTGGCACGACTCACACATCGGGGCACTGTCGCCACACAACAAAAAGCGGTGAGTAAAACGAAAGTGCCCAATGCGGAGACGTGCAAGAACAACTTCCTCACGACGGTTCTTCCGCAAACTAGTCTTCCATAGTCCGATCTGTGGTTTGATGGCATAAAGTTTATTGCTGCCCTGCTGAGACCACAGGGACTGCCACTCATCCAAAACAAATTTCCGGATCAAAGGGCGAAAATTCCGGAAAGACAGTGGCAGCCGAGCTGGCGACATGGAGGAAACAGACCTGGCAGAGAGATCTGCCAGCTCGTTACTCCGGATCCCAACATGGCCAGGAACCCAACAGAAACGGACCAGGAAGCCATCCCCCTCCAAAGTTCCAAGAAGACGACGGACATCACGGATGACAGGCGAGTCCGTGTCCTTTGGAGAAGATAAAACTTGGATGACGGACTGGGAATCGGAGCAAATCAAAGCGCGACGATGAGATCTAGACTGTATGTGACACAAAGCGAGGTGTACCGCACGCATCTCTGCCGAAAAGACGGTGGATTCAGGCGGAAGCCTCTCAGCATGGGAGGCATCGCCACACACGAATGCGGATCCCACAACCTCACCTGATTTTGACCCGTCAGTAAATACAGGCACGAAATCCGGGAAGAGAGACTGTTTCTCGGCAAAGAGCCGCTGGTACACCAGAGCAGGAGTGGAAGACTTTGGGCACACACAGAGGGAAAGGTCAGCCGATGCCTGAACCGGCTGCCAAGGCGGTTCATTGTAGAACTGGGTCAAACCAATCCTTGACAAGTCTAGACCAGCAGCGCACACTAAGTTCGACAACCGAATCCCAAACGTCGGAATACAGGAAGGCCGGTGTAAAAATAGGCGGACACATTGCGGTTGGAAAATGGAACCATGCAGCGGATGATCAGGAAGAGATTTAAGTTTTGTATAAAACTGAAGAGACAGCTGCTTACGACGGATGCATAACGGCGGCTCATGAGCCTCCGCATACAGGCTATGTACGGGAGAGGTACGGAAAGCACCAGTACATAGCCGCAATGCCTGGTGATGGACGGGGTCCAAAGGCTTTAAAACCGATGGACGTGCTGAACCGTACGTAATGCATCCGAAGTCTAACTTCGACCGAATAAGAGAGTGGTAAATGCGAAGCATTGAGCACCTGTCAGCCCCCCCAAGATGTTAGAGAGAGGACCTTCAGGATACTCAATGACTTCGTGCACTTCACCTTCAAAGACTGAGTGTGAGGCCGGAAGGTGAGCGCCCGGTCAAAAGTTAGCGCAAGGAACTTGGCTTCTGACATCACGGGGATGGTAGAACACCCCAGACGGAGGCTGGGGTCTGGGTGAAGACCCCGTATGCGGCAAAAATGCACGCAAACGGTCTTCTGCGACGAGAAGCCAAATCCATTTTGGGAAGCCCAGTGAGAGATCTTGGTAATGGCAGACTGGAGCTGTCTCTCGATGGTGCGCATGTTAACGGAGGCGCAAGAGATCTGTAGATCATCCACGTACATGGTTCCACGAACCGTCGGAGGAAGCAGTTTGAATATGTGATTCACACGAAGGATGAACAGAGTGACCGATAAAATGGAGCCTTGAGGTACACCCTGTTCTTGCGGGTACACCGCAGAGAGGGTCGACCCGACGCGCACACGGAAACTCCGGTCCTGGAGAAATCCGGCGATGAAAGATGGTAAGTTTCCCCGCAATCCGCACTTGTGCAGATCATGGAGAATGCCGTACCTCCAGGTGCGGTCGTAAGCTTTCTCCATATCGAAGAACACGGAGACCATGTGCTGACGCCGGACAAACGCCTCCCTGACAGATGTCTCAAGGTGAAGATGATGATCGGTGGTGGATCAAGATTTGTGAAATCCACTCTGATGAGGTGAAAAAATGTGATGAAACTCCAAATAAAAAATGAGACGAAAATTAATGATACGCTTCAGTACTTTGCAAAGGCAGCTCGTCATAGCAATTGGCCGGTAGTTCAACGGGTTGGTGGGATCTTTACCAGGTTTGGGAACAGGAACAACAATGGCAGTGTGCCAAGATTTGGGAAAGGCACGCTCGTGCCAGATCCTGTTAAACAGGACCAGCAGACATTCAAGAGAGGACGGAGAAAGGTGCTTCAGCATCTCGTAATGGATGTTATCTGGTCCGACAGATGTCCGGCCGGATCTATTCAGAGCGGTCTTCAGCTTCACGGCAGTCAGCGGGCTGTTATAATCTGCGGAAGAAAACGGTCCAAAAGAAATCTTGGACCGTTCAAGCCGCGGCTGTAACTGCCGGAACGAAGCAGGGTAATTGCTGCTGCTGGACACCGAAGAAAAAGCGGCGCCCAGACAGTCAGCAATACCCTGAGCATCGGCAACCGTTCCTCCATCACTCAAAAATGGAGATTTCTCCAGATGGGTACTGTCCCCGAATCTTACGGATCCTGTCCCAAACGATCTTAGGGCTAGTATTGGTGTTAATCCCGGATACATATTGTATCCAGGACTCCCGTTGACTACGCCTACGAACCAATCGCGCGTAGGACTTGGCTTTCTTGAAAGCAAGTAGGTTCGCGTCGGTGGGGTACCGACGAAACCTACCCCAAGCCCGATGTTGGGCCCGACGAGCAGCCATGCAAGTGGAATTCCACCAAGGTGTCGGGCAATGTGGAAGTTTAGTCGACGTCCTGGGGATGGTAAGTTCTGCCGCTTGCACAATACAATCCGTTACCGCCGCAACAGCGTCATTGACCGTTCCTGAGGTCACCACAGCAGGAGTAATAAAGGCCGAAGCCGTGAATGTGTCCCACTTAGCACGATCAATATTCCATCTAACAGGGCGAGAAGGGTAACGGTACCCGCCACTCGCTAGACGGAGGAAGATGGGAAAGTGATCGCTGCCAAGGGGATCACCAGACACGTTCCAGGACCAGGCAGGATATAATGATGGTGAACTCAGAGACAAATCAATGGCTGAGTACGAGCGGGTGGGTTCATGAAAATAGGTATTAGCTCCCATGTTGTGGAGACAGAGGGACGTGTTGGAGAGAAGGGACTCAACAACACGGCACCTGGAGTCTCGAGAGGTAGAACCCCACAACGGATTGTGTGCGTTGAAATCCCCTAAGATGAAGAAAGGAGGCGGCAGTTGGTCGACCAAATCTTCCAGATCCGAAAGGCTCACAGCTTCATCTGGTGGTATGTAGACAGAACACACCGTGAACAGAGTGTTTACAGATAATCTCACTGCCACTGTCTGCAAAGTCGTCCGAAGGGCAACTGCAGTGACAGGAACACCATGAGGAACAACGACGGCCACTCCTCCGCAGCGAAGAAGTGTCCGTCGTGCGAAGCTTTGTCTCCTGGAGACAAACGCACACGGGTGTGTGCGAAGACAGTAAGCCTTTCAAATCATCAATGCATGATCGCAGACCTCGGCAATTCCACTGAATGAGCGTGGCCATAATGAAAAATGAAATGAAATGACAGAATGAAGACAGACGACTAGTAAGTCTCCATGTCGTCAGTCACCTCCAATCCATCAGCAGTGTCTGAAGGTAACACAGGGCTGTGTTTACCCCCTGTGTTGAGAGGTGGTTTTTGCTTGCTCTGTTTCGGGGAGGATGATCCTGGTTTCAACTTCTCCGGCTTCTTCTTTGCAGTGCCCTGGGTCCCTGGGCTGGCAGAAGATGTTTTTGGCATAGAGGAAGGTTTAGGCAATGATGTTGATGTCGCCTTGGATGCAATGCTGCGAGACTTCAGTGCCTCCAATCCAGCAGCAACGATGTCCTCAAAATCATAAGGACACCGCGCCGGGATGGTCACCTCAGTCTGGACCGCCACTGAAGCCGTCTGCACCACAACTGAAGCATAGGACCGCCGGCCTGGTTGTAAAGGAGCGATCCGCGGTCTAGCTTTGGGATACGAGAGATGCTCAGTTGTCTTCAGGCGTTGGATTGCCTGTTCCTCTATCCACTTTGGACACTGCTTAGAAGAAGCAGGATGAGACCCTTCACAGTTCACACAATGATCAGACTCTGCAGAGCATTCCGCCAAAGAGTGTTCCGTGGAACCACAGCGACCACACTTTGCAACATTACGGCAAGACTGCTGGGAGTGACAGTAATGCTAGCACCTGAAACATCGCAAGGGGTTCGGGAAGAACGGTCGAACATCAAGCCGTAAATAACCTGCCTTGATGGAAGTAGGCAGGTTTGGGGAGTCAAACGTTAGGATGATGTTACGGGAGGGAATAGATTTCCCATCCCGCCTAAAAAGAATCCGCCGAACCCCAATGACATGCTGTTCACCAAGTTCCTCCAGCAATTCCTCATCGCTGCATTCAAGCAGGTCGTGGGAGTTGACTACACCGCGAGAGGAATTGAGATAACCATGTGGAGAAACCTGAACAGGAACGCCAAGCAAAACGGTCGTTTCCAGCAAGGTGGCACTGTGACGTGGAGTAGAAGTTTCCACGAGAAGATCCCCGGAAGGAAGCTTTTTTACACTCTTTAGAGAGCCAGCAACAGCCTGCAGAGCCTTGTTAATCCAGAAAGAACTCTTGGTACTGAGTGACTGTGAAGAGTCCCCAGATTTAATCAAAAGAAACAGAGCATTGCAATTAGATGTGACAAGTTTCTTTGTGGAGGAAGGTGTACTTTCCTCCACAGGGCGCTTTAAATTGGTAGCATGGGAAACACTTGGGTTTTCCATGAAAGAGTGAAAATATTCGTCCGCCGACATCCCCACCCACTACCGAGCCCAACGAGGGAGAGCCGGAGGTCCGCAAGCCCAAGAGGACGCAGGACACGGCTCTAGGGATAGTCAGCGGATATAGCAAGTTGGTAGGGCACCCAGACTTTCCCGTGCCCGGAGAACACCCCTTTGGCATGCCCACCCTACCCCCAAACTCACCCAGCCGAACAGAACGACAAGCCGCTAGAAGTCTGGAAGCAACTCGGCCACAGACTTCCTGACCAGGAGTGGGTTAGCTCCCAGCCTCCTGTTTAGGGTGAAGCAGAAGGCAAAGAGGAGTGTTGGCATCTGGAGACACTATAACCCAGCCCCCAAATACCTCAGCCTTCAGCATCCTCATTTCCACCTGCACGGGTCACCGCACACGGCAAACATGCAGGTAGGTCTAAGCTAACCAGCTCCGGAAAAATAGAAAATGTAACATAAAAGAGAAAAGACAGGGAAGGGAACGAGGAACAAAACCCGGAGCTGGCGCCTCATCACAACCTCAGCAGCCTACAACTGAGGCGGGTACATGTCAATAAATGAACCAAAGACAAAAAAGCAAAATTATAAGAGAAAATCGGCTCAGGCCGTGGGGACGCCATCCCCCATCAGCTGGATGAACAGCTGTCCCTTCGGTGATGTTATCGTTCCAGAGTAAACGAAATGTATTCTGTCACAAGGTGAGCTCGGGCCGTGGGGGTGCCGCTCCCCAAATAACTGGAAAACCAGTTATCCCCGTGCGGGGACAATCGGACTTTATTAAAAATAAAAATAAAATGAATTATTATAGAAGAAACCAAATGTTTCGATATGAACGTTCAACGAAATACTTGATTGAACTGTGGATCAAATAGAAGTGAATGATAAATCAATGATTTCCGAACGTAGCTTGTCTAAATCAACAAAGGATACAGTTTACGCACCGGATCGGATAAATCAGGTAGTAGGGAAAGAAAAAAAAAAAAATTCTGAGAGCATAATCCAAGAGCACGAATAAAAATGACAGCCTAAAACATTATCATGAGTTGATTATTTAGATAATTGTACTATATTATTCTATTATAAAATAATTATATGAAAGCATCCAGTACCAAATAACATCATCACTTACAACGTGTATAACAGTAATGTTTGAACAATAACAATGTTCGAAAGATTATAGAAATGGAATTTAAAAAATTTACCTTGACTGATGTATGGGATACTTTTATTATTTTTATTCTGAACCATAGACCATCAGAATAACGGCCAACACATATAAGGTCCCTATGCATATGTGCTCGATGAATTTTATAGAAATCTCCATCTTCACTGTTGTAGAAATTCCTGTACAAGAAGAAACACCAAAACACTCTTAAGAATCATATGTAACAAAATACATAGCACTGTGTGACAAGATGTAAGAACTTTATATGCCATTGAATGGCAAATGAATAATAGCAATATGTTGATAGCCAATATCAGTTTGGAAGGATCATTTGAAAAAAATTATTCCCTCAGAGATGGCAGTTTTGAAAATCAATAAAATTTCAATTTCTTGACTGCTGTTATAATTTTGGTGGAATGTTGGTGGTAGATGCTCACAAAAATGCCTACAACTGTTCTCTGGAGATACTGTCATACTGTGGCCTTCATGACAATTTTTGCTGTTAAAAACAATTCATGAACAGTTATTAGTAGCAGATACACTTCGCAAAAAAATAAAATAAAAATAAAAATGAAGCACCCTGAGAAAGTCATTTGATCCTGATGAAATTCCGCATATAAATACTTGGGGCCAAATATGCAAATGATTAAAAAAGAATGATCAATGACTAAATAGTGGCCCACAACAGCACATGCATGGGAACCAACTACCAAGTAGGGTGGTTCCCATAAGATCCGCTTTCACAGTTGTCCCTGAGCTCGCATGCAGGGACAACTGTGAAAGCGGATTGCAGTTGACTAAACCACCACGGACTGTGCAGATGCTCGAAGCCGGATTCACGTACAAAATGAGTCGAAGAATGTGCTGAAGTCGCTGACACTTTGGTGCGGAAGCCAAAGAGAAAAATTTGACCAGCCATCAATTCCTCTCCACAAAGGAAGAATTGCCATGCAGAGCAAATAAGATGGGGTAAAATTAATCAGCGTCGAGGACACGAGGTAAGAAGTCCTCCATTTTTGTAAACGCGAAACGGACGTCAAAAGGAGCAGAGACACACACGTCACTCACAGACTGTTGAATGAATAATGCAAAAATGAATAGACAATGATAACCCAGGCTCGGTAATTGAGCTCCAATAGTACTTTAGATTATTAGTGAGGAATTTGACAAGTTTAAATATATGATGACCTACGTGCCATCTATTCTCATGAATAACTGTTTCCATACGACACAAAATGTTGAGTGTTGTGCAGCCAAGTGGCTGAGAAATAATTTTTATGCATTGTGTAGTGTTGTCAGTGTCTCTACAAACCATAGTTAGTACTGTGGACCTTAACTAAAAAATAACAAACTTCAAATGATATTCATAACTCTAGTGGCTTTAAAATTTTGCCATGGACTCTAAAAGTTAGCAGTTACATTCTGCAGTATGAATAGTGGCCCAAAGTGAAAATTTCAGGTTAATAAAATAAATACAGGCAAAGCTGCGTTTCAAAAACTTAAAATTTGTGTTTTGCAGTGAATCACATGTTTAAGGTTGGTAATTTTCATTTGCTATCACTAGTGCATATTAACCACCTCCCCTGACTGAAGGTGGATCTGAACTTGGGGTACAAATTAATGTGGCTTCAAAACTTGTCACACAACCACATGATTACGTTTGCCACAATTACTCACATAATTTTGTTTTTGCTCTTGTTATATGATATGTTGCATGAAGTTTATCTAGCTCTTAATTATACATATGTGAAATTTACAAAATTCATAATTTCATGTGAACATGATATCCACATGTATTTATTGTTCCACAAAACACATATATGCTTGTGATACAAAATTAGCACCTATAATTTCTTGTTTACACAGTGAATACATATACACTGATGAACCATTACAATGACAACCTACTTAATAAATATACATAACATCTAAGGTATTGTTTACTTGATATTGACAAAGTATTTTGCACGTTGTTGCTCCATGAGGCACGTGCTCACAGCCCAAGAAAGGTAAATTATGTTACAAGATTTTGGGTTAGTTAAAAAAAAATTTATAAATAAAAAAGTTACGTTATGTATTATCAGTTCAACATTCATTCATTCGCACAATCAAATGTTTTAAATTAATTAAAAGATTTACTATTAATTAAAAGATTGCATTAGAAAAAGTTATACTCATCGGGTCGGGAGACATCTCACAAGAGGCTCTTCATCACGTTACGGCGAGCACTTTTGGTACTCGCTGAGTACCGTCGTCAGGCCATCTACTACCTACACGAGGGTTTCCTCGCGCATGTGTAGCCGCAGGAGTTGCATGTCGGGGAAATGAAGGGGAAAGTTCGTGTTGGAAATGAAGGGGAAGTTCGTGTTGGAAATGAAGGGAAAGTTCTTTGTTTCCCGACATGCAATATTTATTGCATAAATATTTGTGTTTTGGTTTGAAAATGGAGGCAGCAATTTCCAAAAATGAAAGTTTGATGGAACCCAGTAATCTTTCATTCTTTTTTTTTTTTTTTTTTTTGTGATATTCCCTCAGCCCTATATGGTCATTAAATATCATTTTATTAGATAAATGTTTGTATTTAAGATTGAAAATGGAGGAAAATTTTCTTCAAACCAAAGTTGTGCGGAGCAAAAATTTCTCCCTATAACAACCCTCCACCTGCTGTGCTTCTGTATTATTGTTTAATCATCATCTAATTACATAAATGTTTGCAGTTGAGATGTGAAACAGAGAAAAATGTTCCGAAAACGGAAGTAGAACGGAGCGAAGATTTTTCCTCTTATGACAAATTTTCTTAGTGATGCCTGTGCACTTTATTGTTAAAAATAATTTTATTCCATAAATCTTTGTGTTTCAGCTTGAAAATATTGGCAAAATTTCAGATACAGAGGACCAGAATGTTCTTGATCCTATTTAACATTGTAATTGCTGTAGTACCTAGGTTAGGACTTTTTTTAAGGTAGAAAAATATGTCTGTGCAATTTTTATTGTTTTTTGCATTTAGTAATTACCTTGCACAGTGACCTGTCACAGATTATTTTGCGGCACAATGATATCTGTTGCAGACTGACCAGGAACTTTCTGCTATGGAGCAGTAAGTAAAAATTATCTGGTAGTTTGTATTTCTTTGTTGAGTTAACCTCTGAATCTCAGAGAACAGATTAGTGCAGTGATAGAAAGTTGCAAAATCATTTTTGGAGCAGCAAAACGTGTTTGTGGAGCAGGTGAAATACATTTTTGGAGCCGATAAAATACCCTTTTGGTGCAAGAAAACATTTTTTCAGAGTAGGTAAAATATTAGTAGATAGAACAAACTCTCAAGTAAAAATGTTTTGGAACTAGATGCACCCTACTCAAATTTAAAACGTCTTGCATTGAAATGCACACACACATATGCAAAGATTTTAGTTTTCAAATAGATCAAGAAACGTTTAATTTTTTGCTGCTTTTTTAAAATATTTAATTGCTCACTTCTATTTTTTTTTTTTTAAGAAGTTGTGCTGGCTTTTTTAAAGTTTTTGCCAACCCATTCGCCAAATGTAATCTGAAATCACCAATTTTTTTTTCACTCTTCATTGGAAATATAAAAACCATAAAGTGTTACAATAGTACAAAAACAATAAGTTATAGATTGTTTACAATTAAGCAGCAAAATATTATGTCATATATCCTGAATCCAAATACAAAGTAATATGGACACTTATTTCCAATTCTGAATTCATTGCTATTTCTAAACAAAGAATTGTTGACATAAGTTTCAAATTGATTGAAAAATTGGGTATTACATTTATTGGTTCTAAAAAGGCTTGGTTCTAAAAGGGCCTGTGCAAAAAAAAAAAAAAAAAAAAAAAAAAAAAAATACAGATGCTGAAATATTGCACTTTATTACTATAGAACTTTCATCTAATAAACTATTTTCATATAAGTTGTGAAATATTGGTTGATGGTTCACATCAAAACATAAAAAATCCACAAATATGATCGCATAAAAAGATTCTATATTAATTTTTAAAATATCATTGGCATTGTCAAAGCAAAATTTGGCATTGGCCTGTTTAGTACCAAGCCACAGAATTATTCAAAATACATAAGTCAAGCATAGACTAATCAAAATATTAAATTCTGTGGGGAAGTTCTGCCAGCTTTCTGTACACTTCCTCAAAATTGAATTCTTCAATTTTGGAACCATTAATGTTTATAGCCATTAAATATTCTAAATTTATCACTTTGAGTCTGCTCCTTAAGTGAGTCTTTATCAAGTTTTGGCATGAAACGCCCCTTTCACTTCACAGTCCACTGTTGATTGTGGCAGCGTGAGGAATATCTTCGCAAGACTAACTAAAATAGAATATAATCTCATCATTCTTTGGCACAAATCTAGTATTTTCTAAAACCGAAAAATCTTTGTTGCTGCTGCACAACACCTTTTCTAGAATTTGGACCTCAGTCATAAGCGTATGTTCTCCAAAAAAAAAAAAAAAAATAACAGTGTTTTTGAAGTGTTCACAAACAGTACGCACACACTTCTCTTTGTTTTGGAAAGAAAGGACCAATGGTATGCTGCGGGTCACTTCACAGCCTTCTTCTTCAAAACGTGCATGTAATTGTTCAACAAGCTTTTGCCCAAACAATGAAAATATACTCTCAGTTTTAATTTAAGATCTTCACTGTATTTAATTGTATGCCCATGGAATGATGCATTTCCTTCATCATCAACCACAATTTCTTCTTCCAGAAAGGTTTTCAGTTTAAACCTTGTTTTGATGCGGTGAATTCTGTGATAATATCTATAGTAGAAAACAGTAAATTTACAGTTGAAAAATCTATTTTTGAACTTTGAAAGCTTTTACATAAAATGGCTACATGGTTGATGACATAAAGAAACACATTTGTGCTGATACTTTTTAAAAAGCTGGCAGATTTTGCTGACTTGTCTTCCAGAAGAACACCAACTAATGCATCATAATTGCATAATATTACCTGCACAGCACCCTCAAATGATAACCATCGAGTGTGGAATATTTGTTTGAATCTGGTTGAACATTCTGCCTCTTTCAACAGTTTGTACTTTTTCCAACTTGGATATATTCTTCAGGGACAAATGAAAATAACTGAAAATACTATTCACAATCTCTTGGAATTTTATAAGGTAGGGGATGGAGTCAGCAGCAACAGATGTAGACAATGCTAGCATATGAGCAATACAATGGAAGCTCAGCAGATGAGGAACCAAAGTCTTAAGTCTTGTGGTAACACCCGATTTTCTACCAGTCATTGAGGCTGGCTGCACCATCAGTGGCAACTCCACATAAATATTCCAAAGGAAGATTTTTTTCTTTCAAACACTTCAGCAGTTCTTCTGTAGTGTGTTCTGCAGTAGTATTCTCTGACTGCCTTATAGATTGGAATTTCATCACTGGTTCAATGTCTTTCATGTAACAAATATGCACAATCATGTTCTGATGAACAGACGAATCAGTAGATTCATCTATCATTAAGCTGAACAATTTTGCTTCCAAAACTTTCCTTAGAATTTCTTCCATAATAATGCTAGAAATAGCCTTTTGAAAAATTGATAACACTTGAATGATGTGTATAACTTAGGTGCTTATCAATATTCAGGGATTTTAATTGTGTTGCACCTTGAATGATGCAAATATACATTTCGCAGTGCAGAAATTATCACTTCCAGGCTTTTTGAAAAGCTTTTCATAACAGCTTTTTTCATATTTTGCTTTTCCTTCAAAGCTTTTTCAGCAGCTCCATGGCTTGGTTGGTTGGTTAATAGATTTTAATGGCGCAAGGGCCATAGTTGGCCAAAGAGCGCCAAACAAAAGACATAAAAACAAAACATAATCAATAAAAAACGTACACAAGGTTAAAAACAGGAATGTGCATCACCGACACCAGTCGATTTCAGCTATCCTGCAACGTTATAAGAAGACTGGGGCTTTCGAGGAGAGTCCGCGATGTGGTAGGCCTTGTTCCACTACATTGCGTCAGGATAGATGCATCCTTCGTCGATCTCATGCTGATCCCACCTTGACTGCTGTGGACATCGCCACCTAATTCTGCGACAGTGACAACCTGAGCGTCAGCCAAATGACTATCTCCCATCGTCTCATTGCTGGTGGATTGAATGGAAGACACCCTGCCAAGAAACCACTCATCGGAGTCAAAAATCGACGAGCCAGTCGTGTTCGCACACCGTCATCGACACTGGAGTAAGGTGCTTTTCACCGACGAGAGCAAGTTCAATTTGTTCGGAAGTGATGGCATTCGATAGGTACAACGTCCGTGTGGCCAGAGATTCAACACCCAGCTCATTCAGCCAACTGTCAAGCACGGAGGAGGATCGCTCATGGTTTACGGCGCCTTCTCTTGCAGTGGAATGGGCCCCATCATCAAGATTGACGGAATAATGACAGGCCAGAGCTACACGAACATGCTTATCAACGATGTCTTCCCATGGGCAAACCAGAACATGCCACCTGGATGGATCATGCAGCAAGACAACGACCCAAACACCCCCCCCCCCCCCCCCAGAGTAGCGAAGGCCACCTTCCAGCAGCAACGTTTCACACTTCTAGACTGGCCAAGCCAATCTCCAGACCTCAACCCCATCGAGCACATGTGAGAGGAGCTGGAGAGACGATGTGCGAAGAAAACCTGTCGGAATAGGCCCCAGAAGTTCGACCAGCTGTCTGCAGAATGAGCGCGAATTCCGCAGGTCACCGTCGAGAAGCTAGTGGACTCGATTCCGGCCAGTTGTGCAGCTGTTATTAAGTCTCGTGGTTATCCCACTAAGTATTAGTTATTGTTTTGTCATTTTCTCGTACTTGTTTTCTGTTATCGTTGCATTCAATGAATGTGATACACACCTACTTTGTTGGTCAATTTGTATGATCTTTGCGATTAAGCTCGGTAACTGATCTGTGTTAAGGTTTCCGATCTATCTCCATATGGGTCATGTTTACAACTGGATAACACATATCATATCCCAAAATGACCCGATTTGGTCAAGCAGAAAAAAAATTATGGTCGAAAAAGTGTTTTGCCAAATACTTTTGTTCGCTACTGTATATATATATATATATTATTATTAAACGGACAGCATCAGCACAGGCTCAGTAACTTAGCTTTCGAAATGATATCTAAAAAATTTAGATGCAGCTCCCCCCCCCCCCCTCATCTCAGCTTACCATGAGCCGCCACTGTAGAGGCGTCATTCAGCGACTTCGTAATGTTGGGTGTCACCCGACAGTCAAGTGGAAAGGGTTCAAACGTTTGCACCAAAATTTTCACAAGCACAAAGCCACATGTAATAAGTTCGCAAAAGGCGCTGAACTGAGCTCCCTCTTGGCCTTTGCGCATGGCACTCTCAAATGGCTGTATGAGGAATCACGTGACAAAACTCCGCCTCCGTTGGCAGGGAAAGTCAGAATATCGAAGGCATATAAGGGACTATCTGTAAAGTGCGTTTTTTCGACGTAAAAAATAGAAAATTGTGAGCGGGGCAGGGATCTTATCTTGCGTGGGCTTTTCCGCAGTTTTTAGGTGACTTCCGTAAAACCGTAAGATGGAGTGAAAATCCGTACAAACTACGGAAAATTTATAAAAGTTGGCATCTCTGAATCTTTTAGAAACAGAACCATCGATCGTATCCTGCCACGGGAGAGCCATTTTCAGTCGTCCTCCGTAACAACGAAATAACTGAGCTGTCCCAAAGAGCAGGGAACGACATATAAACAATATCAATTGCACAATATTCCAAAAGACTACCAAACCATCTGTAAACAATCTTCATCAGGATTTCATAATGTGCAGCATCATTTCCCTTACATACCATGTGATTACAACAAAATTCCTCCTCCATAAGCTCCACCTACATCGAGAAACCTATTCGTCACTTATGCTGAAAACACAACGAATTAGAAGGTGGGTGAAAAAACATTCCGAAATGTTGGGATTGGCGGTACGTATTGATCAAGCGTCGTTATACATTTAACGAAATTGCGCATAAACCTTAAAAAGGCATCATTCGAGAGTCGCCATTGAAAACAGTATTTTTTGCCGAGAAAACATTATTTTCGCTCGGCAGTTTCTGCCGTTTCAGAGCAACTGGGCGCAAATATATATATATATATATATATATTTTGTAATCTGTAGCAGTTTGGCACAAACTTTCCATCACTGTTAGTGATATGTATGTATGTACAAATCAATGTAGTCTCCTCCTCAGCAAATACTCACACATTATTTTTTTTTTTAATTTACCTAAGAGATTTGTTTGAATAAACAGTGAACTAAAAAGAAATCAATACATTTTACAACATACCTACTAGGTATGCTTCCAACACATACAGTTAAAAACAGTGAATTTACTTTTAGAACAACAACATGAAACATGTGCATATGCTAGAATATACTTACTGTAAATTTTCCTGGAATGCCATCAAAATTCCTTCAACATCACCATCATCAAATTGAATGTAAAGGTCATCTGGGCTGTTTACATGTGAAGTATATACATAAGTGATGTATTTGAAACACACACCCGTAGGTACCCACTGTGGCTTAAATTTGGCATCTGTATCAACTATGTCTGAAGGTACCTGGTATGAATAAAGAAAACCTGGTCAATTTAAAATAAACTTTACAAAACTTCAGAAAATTCTGCAAAAACACTTTTTTTTTTTACATAATGTAGGTATACTTAGCAATAGTTTACACAAAATAAGACTCAAAATTATCAAATTGAAAATAAATGTGCTAGTCAGCTCAATAACCAAGTGAGATATAAGATTTTACCACACTTACTGTTATTATATCTTGTTGTATCTCTTAGTAAAGTAACATTTCATAAACATGTACTTGAAGAATGACAACCAACCAAGGAAGTAACATTAACATTTACATTGAACTACTAATCAAATATGATCCAAGTTAAAAAAAAAAAAATTAAATGCTTAAGTATTTCTATAATGCTTAAAAAGCTTTCTTCAAAACTTGTTGGCAAAATGCAAACATCAGGAACACACTTGTTCCCTTCTTGAATCTTCCTGCTAATTGAAATGAAATGATACTATGAAATGTTATTTTGCTATTGGATACGACAAGATACATGCATATCACTATGCTGTTCTCTGAGATTCAGAGGTTAGCTACAAAAAGAAATACAAACTACCAGATAATTTGTACTTACTGTTGCCGTATCAAACTTCTCCATTTACAGCGATCTTGACACACAACTTGGGCTTCACTCACATCCATCACACGCCGTACGTAAGACCTTTTATACTTCATACTCATAATCTTTTTCTTATGCAGACACCCCTGAATCTGATCCTTCCATAACTTCCTTGGCCTTCCTCTGCCTTTCCTTCCTGCCACTTGGCCTAAAAAGATTTTCTTAGTAAGCATCTTATCACTCATTCTTTCAACATGCCCAAACCACCGAAGCATATTAGTCTCCACCTTGCTAACATTTCAATGTAGTCTCCTCCTTAGCAAATACTCAGATATATATATTTTTAATTTACCTAAGAGATTTTTGTTTGAATCAACAGTGAACTAAAACAGAAATCAATACATTTTACAACATACCTTACACATACAGTAAATATAGTTAGGCCATAAATTTCACTTGGTTATTTAATACTAGTGTGATCAATAATTCATTTGAATAAAAAGGACTTAAAAATATCATGTCTAAAATGCATAGGGCATGTAAGTTATTGGCATGTGCCAGTTAAAAAAAAATCGTTCTGGGCAACTAGTTTAAGAAAAAATATTTGAAATGGAGAATTTACTATGATAGTAAAAAAGTGGATGATGTTTTAGGTTAATGACAGCAGTACTGCATCAGATATATCCTCTGATGTTTAATGACAATGGGTATTAATTTCAATGAAAAGGAAAGATACCCCAGCATCTTCCCTTTTTCATTGAGAAGATGCTGAGGTGGAATGGGGTTGGGTCAGGTAGAGTCAGGGATAGCAGCAGACATCTGATAAAGTTTAGGACAGCGTCCTACAAAAACATTGGACACAGATACGCAATCAATATAAAGGAGAAGTACAGCGATACTTTCTTTTAAACTCAATTATGTAATCACAAGGATTATAATTTTATCAAATATACACTACTGGCCACCCAAAATGCAACACTAAGAATGACACGAGATAGCAAAGCCAGATTTACTGGACACATAACAGATACAAAGATGAAACGATTGAGCTTACAGGCCTGTGCGACTTGCGGAACACGCAGACATCAATAGTTTGTGTGGCTTCCATGGCTGGCAATAATGGCCACTACACGCCGTAGCATCGAATGAAAGAGGCTTTGGATGTGGGCTTGGGGTATGTCGGTCCAGGCTGCTTCCACACGCTGCCACAGTTCATCAGGCGTAGCCGCGGGTGGTGTTTGCTGGGCCACTTGGTTGCCGATCAGCGACCAGACGTGTTCGATGGGCGACATATCGGGAGAACAGGTGGGCCATGGCAGCAGCGACACCTGGTGGGCCATGAAGAATTGTTGCACGATGTGTGTCACGTGTGGGAGCGCATTGTCCTGTTGAAACGTGGCCGCTGGCAGGTCCTGCAGGTAAAGGAGGACTACAGGCTCCAAAATGTCGGAGATGTAGCGATGGCTGCTGGGTGTACCGGTGATGCGTACCAGAGCGGTTCGGGTGTCATATCCAATTGCGCCCCAAACCATAACGCCAGGCGATGCATAATGCAGGCGTCATAGAGTCTCTCGCCGCGGATTATACCAAAAGTAATGCAAAAGTAGGCATAACTTTTTATTAACTGACAGAGGTAATTCAAATTGCTCATGTTGGTAGAGAAACTCTTCCTCTATAGTACCCCCCTCCCCTCTTCATTGCAAGTAAATAATGAATTTCAAGCAGAAGCAACGTGCAGTCATTAAGTTCTTGACGAAAGAAGGGTGCAGGCTGTCTGACATCCACAGAAAGCTACAGAATGTTTACGGAGATGACATCATTGACAAGAGCAATGTGCACAGATGGATAAAGAAGTTTAAAGAAGGGGAAACCAGCACTGAAGAGAAACCATGTAGCGGGAGACCATCATCTGTGACCACTGACACAAATCGTCAGCAGGTGGATGAATTGTTTCATGCGGAGAGACTAGTCACAATCTGTGAGCTTGACAACTGGACTGTGGTCGCAATTGCATACAGAAGATGATGGTAGACTTAAAGTATCTGAAAGTATGAGCAAAGTGGGTACCTCGGCAGTTGACACCCGATTTGAAGGAGAAAATGGTGCAAGTCACCCACCCTTTTCCCCTTCAAATCGGGTGTCAAGGGTGGAAGTCTGCTCTTATTTGCTGGAAGCGTTTGAAGCCACGTTTTTTTCTGATCTGGTGACAGTATAAAATGTGGGGGTATCTCTACGATCCGGAAATGAAGAAACAATCTATGGAATGGTGTCACACCTCTTCACCAAGGCCCAAGAAGTTCAAGAGCCAGCAATCAGCCCAGAAAGTCATGGTGACTGTTTTTTGGTATCACAGGGGTGTCATTTTCCTTGATTTTCAGGAATGTGGCAGTACTGTGACCAGAAAGTGGTATACTGAGACATTTGAGAAGCCATAAGGAGAAAGAGACCGAACAAGAATCTGAAAAGGATCCACATTCACCATGACAATGCGAGACCACACACATCTTTGTCAACAAATAAAGCGATCAGCAAATTAGGATGGTCGGTGGTACCCCATTCACCTTACAGCCCAGATCTGGCACAATCTGACTTTCACCTGTCCAGTCCTATGAAGGACAACTGGACTGTGGTTAAACAGCTGGACTGTGGTCACAATGTCACAAAGACGACAGTGGAAAACTTAGGGTAAATGAACAGCTGCCACAAATTATTGAAGACCACACACATCCTTGGCAATAAATCAGGCAATCAGCAAATTAGGCTAGTTGGTGGTCCCCCATCCACCATACAACCCAGATTTGGCACCCTCCATCTTCCACCTGTTCAATCCAATGAAGGACAATCTCCGGAGACAACAATTTGATGACACAGACAAGGTAAAAGAGGCTGTGAAGAAGTGGGTATAAGTCCACGCCGTAATTTTTTCAAAGAGGATTTGAGAGTTGGGTTCAATGATGGCACAAATGCATCACTTGTGATGGAGACTATGTTGAGTCAGGGCTGGACCTTCCCTTTAAAGTGTTCTCTGCACCACTGTTACCCAACGGGGGAGGTTCAGCAGTGTGAGCGACGTTACCAAGTTGGCAAACAAGAGCTTGGCTCTGAGCAGTGGAGAAAGACAGCTGCTTATGTTTTTTGAGTTGCTGCCTGCTAAATAACATTTACTTTTTCGGAAATGCGAAAAGATGTTTTCTTTTTCCTGAACAATAATATTTTTATATGGCTTGCTGTGCCATTGCTGCTTACAATAATAGGTATAGGAATAAAAAGGAAGGAAATGTAATGTTGCATTGTTTTCCTCACGATCCACAAGTATTTGGAGAATGAATAAATAGATCCAGAAGACAAGACAATATCTATGTAAAGAATGCCAGATTATGCAGTGAGCATCTTCAAAGCAATGATAATGAGGATGACATGAGTAATTGTTTACTTGGTCTGCCAAAAAGAAAGATACTGAAAGCATCTGTTGTGCTGAATATTAATTTGTCAACAATGAATTCGAAATAAATAAAACCAAGAGATGATTAAAACCTCGAATTCAAAAATATCCTTTATCAGCGGAGTAGATTCGATTCAGGGCGATCCTAATAGTAATTCCGCAAATTCAGAATGCTTGAAATCTTAAGAGATGAAGGAAAATCTTAAATGACTGCAGACAAAAATAACTGATCTTGAAAGTTCCCTAGAAGTTTAAAAAAGAATGAGAAACACAAGATTACTAAAATGTCTCTACAAATAAAAAAGATATACATTATACAGATCCTGGTTAAAACAAATTAGCCAACTCAAGAAGCAATTGAAAGACATTAACAGAAAAAATAGCAAGTTGGAAAGATCAGGTTAAGGTATCCAATGATATATTTATGGACGCCGAAGCAAGTGCCCTTACACAAAGGAAGCAGCGGATAAAACGAATACCTGAAGATGTATCAAAATTCATCATAATCGAAATTACATGACTTCTGGAGGGGAAAAATCGGCATCCCACACTTTGAAAAGACTAGACAAATCCCGTCGGAATCGACGGTTAGTTTTTTTTTTTTTTAAAGAATAAACTAATATGAAACAACAAATGTAAACTTTATTTGATTGACAAATTCATCCAACCACTTCAGTAAAGACAATAGTCCAGGTTCGTGATTTTTTTTTGACTTAAGGTTTAACGAATACTGTGAGCAACTCAATGGGCTATAAGCAGTCACCTGTAATATTTTCACTAACAATGATCAATGGAATGTTTATATACATCTTTACATAATGGGAAATATCTTACCTACGTGAATAAACTGGATCGAATGAATATTAAATTGTATATATACATCACACAGTCCAACGGCATAATGCAATCAGGTCTTCGAGAGTGTTCACTGTTCCGATGAGAAGAACTTTGATACCAATGCCTGCTAGAGTTGTTTTGCGCATACTCAGAAAAAAGACTTTGGACTATCTGAGTCCCTCCATGCTTCCGCCTTCAGGAGCGCATGAGTCAGCTGCAGGCGATCGAATGTCAACCGCACGCTTCTCCCATAAACTTTACATGGGAACTTTACCACCCCACAACGCCCGAACCGTTGCCACAATCTCATTTTTCTCTTCGACTGGCACATCTTCATGGTAAGACCTTTATTTTGATACCTCAATCATGATGATGATGAGCAAAACACATAACAATAATAACAAATAAAGCTAACTTGATAACGCTAGTTATGTTACAAGAAAAGAACTTTCACAAGAAAGTTCGTAAGTTGGGAGCTTTTGATCTTATCTTAGGTCTTCATCACGCCAATGGAGGACTAAGATTGTTGCCAGATTCTACATTTGAATTTTTTCTATTTTTGTTGCCAAAACTTAGAATTAATCTCCAGATCATCGGCATGTAGAGAGGAGAATCGGAATTGCAAGTCATTGGGTTGAAAATAATTTTCAGGCTTTCACGGTGTTGGGACTTCACCGACAGAGGGCGCACGCGAGAAAATTGTGGACATGTGAAGACGTGTGGGAACTCACGGCAAAGGCGGCAATGTGAAAACAAAACTGATGTTAAGGATTATGACGCGAAAGACAAACTACGAAATATTCAGTGTGTGTGAGTGTTTGTGTATTTACATCTAATTCATATAAAATGATCTGCAATAAATTAAATTCACCAAGTATACCTTGGATGTGCAAATCTCTTGGAATATGTTAATGTGCATCCTACTCTGCAAACAGAAGCAAAGAAGATATTCAATGCCAGAGCCCTAGCACGGACTCATGGAAGAGGTAAGAAGTTAAATATAAATACCTCTAATTACCGAAATTGAATTGAAACGCGAAAAGTAAGAACACACGGTAACAGAGGGCAAAACGATTGTCAAAAGAAGCAATTTGTTTTGCTTCGTTCCAGCGGAGAACTACAGATGTCTTCCATTGTCAAAATAGACAAGGCTGTATTAGGGTTGGCTTTCAAAACATCTTTTTCATGGTTAATGCTCCTGTATGTGCTTCCAATATATAAGTTATCACCTGTTGAAGAAGTGATAGGAATGCAGTAAACTCCTAGGAGTTCCAGATTTTCAACTTTCCCTAATTTTAGGGTCACTGGTTCCAGGGAAGGGAGAGAGCCAGTGCTGTAAGACAAACACAACATCCATGCCTGACCGGGATTCGAACCCGGACCCCTTACGGACGAATCATCAGAGGCCAGCACCTTAGACCACTGCGCCATCGGGGCGGCATTTTCAACTTTGTCCCTATTGCTTTGTAGAAGTTTCAAGATGTATGGGGGGGGATTTAATGGCAAGATGGTAACAAAAACTTCTAAAAAGAATCTGTAACTTATAAGCATAGGAAGGATGGTAAGGAACAGAACCAGAGAATTTCAGGTTTTTTTTCTTTTGAGAATGGAGGCATTCAATTTTCATATTTCTGTAAGAGGGAGTTGACTGTAAAGAGCAGGGAAACCATGAGAGAGGGCTATTGTAGAAATTTTGGAGAATTCTTTTTGAAGAGCAAGTTGGTTGTTGCAAATGATATGAGCCCTGTGGATGTAAGACTTCAATGCTACGAGCTTGTAGAGATGCAGAGAATGTGCGCGGCGCCCGTAGTTTTTCCGTAGTGAGGTCAAGTCAAGTCAAGTTCCCACATTAAAATTTGCAGGCATGACGATTTCCCAAAGTACACTGCTACATTTTTAGCAACATGTTAATCTGGATCGGGGACAATACTTGGATAAATTTTGAAACATACCTATGTCCCCTTAAAATGGGGGGGGGGGGGAAACTTGAGTAAATACACAAAAAATACATACCATTGCAACTCCAGCTATTAATAAATATGTTATGTCATAAGTGTGTGATGCCACACACTTATGGTTATTCCTCCTGTTTTTTAGAGTGAAAATGCTGATCGCAATAGTCTTTTCCGCCGTGTGAGATTGAAAAATCAACAGCACACGGGGAACAAAACCCATGGTTTTCGGATACCCGAGACGATTTTAGACATGGAAATTCTTGCGAATAACTCTCCATGAATTTTTGACAACTTTTTTGCTTTTTAGATCCAAGAATATTAGTAGAGGCAGGTGGCCATTTACCCAATATTGCAAGTAAATTTGTACACGACAAACACAATGGGAGCAAAGACCAACACCTAGAACAATTAACTTTGAAAGGTTTCATAGCGTTATTATGCGGATAAATAGAAAATTAGCTTAAATGCTTATATGAAAAAAAATAATCAAAAAGGTATTTTAAATTGCATAAATAAATCAATTCTGGAAAAAAAAAAGGATAAAATAAAAAGGCAATGCAAATAAAATAAATTACAATAAAAATCCATGCAACATTTCATTAACACAATAGAAGTTTTCTGCTAAGATGCGGGGAAGTAAAATGTCACAACTTAAAACGCAAATGAGTAACCGAAAAAAAAAAAAAAATTAAAACTGAAATTAAAAGATTCTCAACGAAGAATGATCAGGGGAAAACAATCTTTTAAAGAAGAAAGAAAGTTCTTGTGAATCTGACAAGATAAAACAAAACATCCCTTTGTTTAGCAGAACATTTTTACAAGAGAGAAAAAAAAAAAAAAGAACTGCGCTTTGCAAATCTGTCAAAGTAACAAACAATTAAGCTCTTTGCCCACAGACCAGCAGCGAGAGCGTGGGAAAGTAGGTCACAACTGGGTACACACCCAGCAGCTGCTACACGTTTTCTTTGGCTGGTTGCCAAAGACACGGGAAGAGATTTTTCTTGCTCTGGGCAATGCTGAAAAAAACAAAACAAAAAAAAAAACATTCAAGATTCTTTTGATCTGATGACTATTTTGCTCAGAGCAGGGTTTTTTTTCTTCTGATATCCTGCCTGGCCACACAGCAAGCATGTTTGGCCAGCCAAACAAACAAACATGCTTGCTGTGTGACGGCTTGCTTCGTGACCTTATCGCAAAAATCGCATTTGACTATGGCTGACTTTTTTTTTTAAATAATTAAAAAAAAAAAGTTTTCCGGAAATATCAGAGATTTTTGGGAAAATCCGTAGTTTTTCACACCTTCTCCGTAGGTCCGTAGTACGAACATGATATCCGTAGAAACTACGGAGGATCCGTAGTATTTGGCATCTCTGGAGATGCAGAGTGAAAGATTTGTAGGGAACGATGTTTAGTGGCCGCAGAAGGTTTATGATAGACGGAATGAGTGATGGAGAGATCAGAATTTCTGCAGATGGAGACATATAGGAAATCAATTTTATTGTTTACTTCCTTAGATTTAGTGAGATTAATGGAAGGAAATTTTTCCATAATGGAGTTGATCAGGGTCTGTAATTCAGACTCAGTATGTGGCCAGTTAATGAAAATGTAATCTACGTATCTTAACCACAGGGAAGGTTGAAAAGGGTGGTGAGGAATGATGGAAACTTCAACAGGTGATAACTTATGCATTGGAAGCACATACAGGAGCATCAACAACAGAATTTTAGAACATAAAAAAGATGTTTTGAAAGCCAACCCTAATACAGCCTTGTTTATTTTGACATTGGAAGACACATCTGCAGTTCCCCACTGGAACGAAGCAAAACAAATTGCTTCTTTATTCTCTGGGTGACTGAGGAGAGTTGTAGGACCTACAACTCTCTTCAGTCACCCAGAGAATATATTGCTAAGTATGATTGCGGACGAACACACCCACGTTAGAGCTCTTGGATGGAGAAGAATAAAGAAAGCTAGACAACAACAAATGATGGATGGAGAAGAATAAAGAAAGCTAGACAACAACAAATGAATGAAGTCTTAAGAGAATTCGAAGTGCCGCAATTAAATTTGGATGCTAATGAATATTATGAAATGATTGATTGGACTAAAACTCGTCTTACCGAACCACCCTTGACAAAACACATCTCAGGACGAAGATCTGGATCGACTAATCGCAACTTCTGTCGCAGTTGGCGAAGAAATAACCAGTTTCCTTGCCACACACAAGCTGTGGAACGTTGCATGAAACTGGTTACCGAAGCAGCTGCCTCAGTGTGTGGATTTGAAGCTAGAGATTTGTTCACAAGAGCAACAATTGCATCACAGCAATTAAGGATACATTTTTCGAGTAAAGCGGATTACCGAATGAGATATACTACGTAGAAATAAAATTTTGAGCTGGAGGGAGGGTGAGAGGAACTCTAAGTGTAGCGACCTCCTTGTGGTGAGTTCTGGGTTGTTTCCATAAGTGACATTGGAAGCAAGCGAAGAGCTACACGCTACACACTGCAAGGCAAACTGAGTGTACTACACATGCACACGCATGGTGCACTCAGAACAGTGCAATTTCCTACGGATTTTTCCGAAGCCCTACATGCCAGGATGCCTTTACCTAGGCCAGGCCTACGAGCCAAATGTGGGAAGAAAATGGTGAACTTTGCGTGCTGTACAGAGACATAGCATTTCAATCAACTTCAAAACTTCTTTTTCACTGTTATTGGGAACACTAAAGGACACTTTTCCGCGCTAGGGGTTACTCGATTACAATTACAAAAAAATTTCGATCCGTTTTTGCTTACGGCCCAATGCAGTTGGAAAAACACGAACCTAGTGTGCCGTGCGGAGACGTAAGATATTGGTCGATTTAAAAAAACAAAATCTTTTGTTATTCTTGTTGACCCAAATGGCAACTTTTCCACACTAGGCGATATGCAAATTAAAAAAAGTTTTTTTCGGCCCACCCTACTGACCAACCATTAAAAACATCATAATACCTTCAAATTGGAACTGAAGAACAGATTCTCTGCTCTAGAAGGTCTAACGTCGGAAGAAGTGGGCATCTCTGAAGTTAACAGAAAACTAACCAAGGCTCTTATGGAAAGAGCAACAAAAACAGCTGGTACTAAGAACAAGTTGCATATGAACAAATTATCAGAAAAAAAAATTCCGATGCAAAAAAGAAGAGAGATGAGGACAACTAAAGAAGATGTGACTTCCACAGTGGAATATATAAAGCTATGCAAGACAGCACAAAAAGTATCACTGAAGACGTAAGGAAATTCAACTGTGAACTAGTGAGGAAAGCAATTGAAAACAACCAAAACCTGAAGAGAGCAAAGGGACATCTAAGTAAGGGAAGAAAACAGATTATGGCTCTGAGAAAAAAAGATGGTTCTGTAACAAGAAATAGAGGCGATTTCTACTCAAAACTATATGAAAGGGAAGATATATGTACTTCAGACATTACAAAAGGTACCAGTACAAGAGTTCTTCCTGGCCTCCCAGCAGAAGTTGCACATGCAACCAAGAACATGAAACAGGGAAAAGCTCCAGGAGAAGATGGAATTACCATGGACATCATACAAGAAGCAAGTAGAGAAATTGAAACAGTACTTGCCCAAGTTTTCACTCGATGCCTCAATGAAGGGAATATTCCTGAGGATTGGAATTGGAACAATGCTACAATGATCCTGCTACATAAAAAAGTGCCATTGAGGATCTCTGTAACTACAGACCTATCAGCCTCCTATCAGTGGTTTATAAAATCTTCACTAAAGTTCTTTCACACCGCTTGAAGGTGACACTGGACATGGCTCAACCTAGAGAACAAGCTGGATTCAGGAGTGGCTACAGCACTATAGATCATATCCACATACTGAGAGAACTAATTGAAAAAGCGAGGGAATATGAACTTCCGTTATGCATGGCTTTTATCGATTATGAAAAGGCCTTTGATTTGGTGAAACCATCAGCAGTTACAGTGGCTTTGAAATCCTGCGGTATTGAAGATGCATACATTAATATTATTTATAACATCTATAAAAAGCAAATGCAAAGATTCGGCTATTTGATAATACAGCACACATAAAAATTGGAAAGGGAATGAGACAAGGTGACACGAAATCTCCCAAACTCTTTAATGCCACTTTGGAAAATGTCTTTCAATCACTGAAATGGGAAAACAAAGCAAGGGATAAAGATTAATGGAGATCATCTAACTCATCCTCATTTTGCTGATGACGTAGTCATTTTTGCAACTACCCCATCAGAGCTGCAGAGTATGATCCAGGAACTTGCTGACAAGAGAAGAGAAGTGGGATTAAAAATAAACTTTCAAAAGACAAAAGTGATGTTCAATGCTTTTGAAGAAATGACAATCCGATTTTTGGCGTAAATGTGACAAGGATGGTAAGTCAGATAATATTTGAAAACTTGAAAATTTTCATCGTCCTGGAGCGGGACTCGAACCCGCGTCTCCCAGAAAACGCCTAGGTATGCTAACCACTACACCACCCAGAACGACCAAGTTTCAAGTTTCCGATCAATTTGAATTTAACCATCACAGGATTCGCTAGTCGAAGCAACCGGCATTCATGTTTAGCGAATCTGGAGGTTAATAAATCCTATCCCGTGATTGCCCGGAGAAGCAGCATAAATCATGAAGAGAAATACGGGATTACGCCATATAATACAAATGTTTGATCAGATGACAATCGATTGCTTTGGTACTATGGTGCAGAGACGTGGACCTTAACTAAAAGAGACATACAAAGGCTGCAGACAACTCAAAGAATCATGGAGAGGTGCATGCTTGGTGCAACCAGGAGAGATAAGAAGAGGAACTTGTGGATCAGAAAAATGACAGGAGTGGAAGACATGATCAGAGTAAAATACCTGAAATGTCAATGAGCTGGACATATTACCAGAAGGACAGACCATCGATGGACAGCCGAAATTTTAAGACTGGATTCCAAGGGACAGGAAAAGACCCAGAAGAAGACCACATGGGAGATGGGTGGATGAAATTCTAAAGTGGAGTAACATGAAGGGGACTGGCACAAGACGGACTGTTGTGGAAGAAACTTGGGGGAGACCTTCGTCCAGCAGTGGATTGATAATGGTTGACAATGACGAACACTTAACAATACAAGGTAGTCAGAACATCGCGGAGAGAAAAAAAAATTGTGATGACAGGAGAAACCTTCGCTTCGCCCGTCTTCCGTTTTGGGAAACTCTTTCCACCTTTTTTAAGCTGAAATGTTAGTATTATGGAATAAATGGATATTTAAGAAAAACACGGGGGAAAAGGAACATCGCGAGAAAATATTACGATTATGGGAGAAACCTTCACTCTAACTATTTCTGCTCATTTTGTGCATCGATCACGAGAAAGCCCCAAATGATAACGGGTGGCATAATCCCGGGGCCCGGTGCAGTGCATTCTTTCCACTTAGCTTTCAAACAAGCAAAACAAATTCCTCCTCCTCCTCAGGAAACAAAAAAAAAAAAAGAAAAAAAAAGAACAAAGCTGCCTCATGAACTTTGTTCAGGGGCTTCGGGCCGACGTTATCCTGGCCTGGCGCCAGGCTTTCTTTCCGCTTAGTTTTCAAACAAGCAAAACACATTCCTCCTTCTCAGATAAAAAGAAACAAAGAGGTGTGCCACGAACTTGGTTCAGAGGCATCGGACCGACGCAATCCTGGGCCGACGTAATCCTAGGTCACGGCGAAAGAAGCACGCCTAGCGCCGTGCTTTCTTTCCACGTAGCTTTCAAAGAAGCAAAATAAATTCTTTCTCCTCGGAAAAAAGAAGAAAAGAAAAGAAACAAAGAGCTGCGTCACGAACTTTATTCAGAGCCTTCGGGCCGACGTAATCCCGGGCCATGGCAAAAGAAGCACGCCGGACCGACGTTATCCCGGGTCACGGCGAAAGAAGCACTCTGGGTCTACGTAATCTCGGCCCGGCGCAGTGCCGTTTTTTTTTTTTTTTTTTTTTTGTTCTCTTTCAAACAAGCAAAACAATTTTCTTCTTTTAAGAAAAAAAAAAAAAAAGAAACAAAGAGCTGTGTTACGAACTTTGTTGTTCAGAGGCTTATACATTGATTAATTACAAAACCAATAAAAATTTCTTAACAGCGAAAATCTGGATATCCGTAATTTTTAGTTAGTCTGGCATCTGCGCGTTCTCCGCAAGAAGTGGCTTCACGCAGCTTTGATTTTCGAACGATCTCACAAACACGGGTAGGCGTTTGCGTACATCGCAAATTACAAGAGTGAGCGCTCTTGGTGATGACGTCACAACGATAGAGAACTCTCTCTCTCTCTCTCTCTCTCTCTCTCATTCCATTTTTTTATTTGCACGACACTTGTGAATGCTAGATGATGAATCACTATACACAGTTTACCATTTATTTTTAAAATTTCAGGATTTAGAACAAAAATGAGGACATTTCAGGACAAAAAAATAAAAATCGGGAACTTCGGGAATTTCAGGACAACTCCGACCCCTGTGATTGTATTACACACCACCTTTCTTTACCATTTATTTATACCAGAAGAACCTCAAGACTTCAAAAGCAGCATAAATTGCTAAATTGATCTCAAAATTATGCAAACATTTTGTACATATATTTCTGTGCTACAGCATTTGCTTCAACAGTTTTCTCTGTAGGGGGCACAAAAGCCCTCTTTTTGACAAATAGTATGTTAGTTGGATACCACATTTGAGTTTTATGTTGTTGGAGCATGGAAAATTACTTAGATTTTGCAAGAAAATGAACAATTACTAAAAACACAAAAAATTCATGACCCCAAAGCAAAATTCTTGACTTTCTCATGACCCTTTTCTGAACTTGCAACTTTCATGACAAGTACACACCCTGTAAAAAAAGGGGGCAGGAGGAAAAACCTGAGGAGTTTGATTTTTATAACTATCACAGTGCATGGCTGATATTGCTTTTTCCATTTGAAAACCAGTTGACACAATAAAAATCACACAAACTGTAATACTATTTTTTTTCAGTTAAAATGCTCCACCACAAAACTAAAAAATGCTTAAACTAGTTAGTAATGCTACTTACTGGAAACTTGTTACAATCACCAGCATCACCGTAAAATTTTGAGCTAGCAGGATAAATCTTCGTAGATTCTGAAATTCATAGAAAATGTATTAATAACACAAAATCTTTCAAATGAGCCTATTTGAAGAAACTTAATTTTTCTATTAATCATTTCAACTTTATGGGTGTCTGAGTAACCCAATCAAATCATAATTATGTGAGTACTGAAATCTTGATCAAATATTAATAAGAGTATGTGACAAACTGATGCAACGAAATGTCACTGTTTTATTGATATACAGTAAAACCTCAAAAATCCGGCGCTTTTCGGATTTCATTTTCGTGAAAACATCCAATGTTTCACCAATAACCATGGAAATATCGCAGCGTGCCATCTCAACAACACATTGTGAGGTCACCCGATCTCAGCGTGCGGATTGCCGAAAGCCGCCTACGTGTAACATTGGGAGGTTTCTCAAATTCGTCATCTCATTGGGCCGCACTGTGACGTGACGTGGATCAATGAGGAGACGAATCGGCGTGTACGTTTGAAATGCGTGTTGAACGTGTAATGATGATCTGTGCTTGGTGGTGGCAGTATGTGGATTCGAACGTGTAATGATATCTTTATCGGCCTTCATGATGCATCGGGGTAATCGCCTTTGCAATGCATCGTAGTTTTGTCTGTTGAAAAACCGTAACACCGATGGAAATTTCACGGCAGGTTTTCGTGATACATCGATGCATCGCCCAGCCCTATCTGTTGCTCTGGATTTTTTTTTCAAGGTTTTGCCTGACCAAAACGATATTTCTCTTGCAAATTGCGAAGAATGCAAGTGGCAGCGTGACGCCTGTGTATTTATAAGGCGTAGAAGCGCAAATTTCCGTTAAAGTGATCTGTTACGCGTAAGTACGTGCTTTACATTACAGCTATTACATGGATAGCTACAGAAATCCAGAATTTTCATAAATCCGGCACTCGTCTGGTCCCCGTCGAGCCAGATTTTCGAGGTTTTACTGTACATGAAGACCCTATTCCAAAGTACAGGTGTTCATATACTTCTCTGAGTTCATAGTAAATGGTCCATATTGAAGATTTTCTGAGAATAACACCGCAACAAGTATGATGCAGCAGTTCCAGTTATCCTTCTTGGCTTATAATTGGAAATAATTTGGTACCCAGATTAAAACCACAGGTAAACTTACAATTCTGAAATTTTTATTTGATGATAATTCCGAACAACCTTCCCCCTCGATATGACAGAAAACACTTTATGGATTTCAATGAAGATAAATGATGCAATGAAGGGAAGTGTATGAAAACTGTTTACTTATTTTCAATGCACTTTGAATCGCCTACGCCACTCACATCTAATAACATTGCAAATCGCCTACACAACTCACATCTAATAACATTAGAAGTGCTGCAGATGCACAAAACATTTTGCCTTAAATGGCGATCATTTTCACTGGATCATTCTTGACTTGCGTAGCTCTTCCTCGTATTAAGTAAAAAACCCTCACACTCCATTTACAAGAGAGGAAATGGATGTGAAAACCCCATTAAATGTTTTTTTGTCAATCACAGATGGCAGGAGGTGAATTTCATTTAGCCTGTAGATGAAATCTGTAGAGGTCTATGTTTAAGAAAAAGAGAGACAACATTGTACTTTCGTGTGTCAGGAAGTGCGTGACCGTCAATGCACGTACAATTTCGTGGTTTTCCCTGTTGTGGGCTCACCTACTGTACCATGTGCTAGGCTGGAAAAAAATCCACATATTACCCCCCCCCCCCAGAAAACTACACTAAGATCCAATGCTAATATACAAAGTCTTAACAAATTGTTTAGAGCTCAGTGTTAGCCAGAAATGATTTGTTTTAATATTGCAAATTACTGTTAAAATGTATGTTACTAACAAAAATTATAAGCACCCTCATGGATATGCAGCGCCAAGGATGACCCGTTGAACTGGATAGTGATGTGCTGAGAGTTGCTGTTGAGGGAAATCCACAGGCAACAGTTAAAGAATTAGCCACAATCAACCTTCAACCCATTACACTGCTCACAGGCACCTGAAGGACCTTGGTTATGTGCCAAAACCGGGTACCCCATGAGCTCACTGCACAAAATCTTCAACAGTGTGTGGACATTTGCATTTCCTTGCTCTCCCGTGAAAGATGAAGCCATTTTTGCACAGAATAGTTATAGGAGATGAAAAACGAATTCTTTACAACAACATTAAGTGCAAACATTAGTGGCTTCCTAAAGGGAATGTGCCTGCAGTAGTAACTAAACAGGGATGTTTCCCACAAAAGGTTTTGTTGTCTGTTTAGTGGGATATGTAAGGCATAATAAATTTTGAGCTCCTGCCACTGAAGAAAACCATTACAGGGGAAGTCTGCCAGCAACTACAGCGTCTACGCAGTGCCTTGCAGGACGAACATCCAGCACTCCTTAATAGTAAAGGCTTGGTTATTCACCAAGACAACGCAAAAGCACACACGGCCAAAATGCCTAGTGCAAAGTTGCAGGTGCTCAGATCGGAAAAACTTACCCATCCAGCACATTTCCCTTGACATCCAATTACCATTTGTTTTGCAGCCTTCAACACTGTCTTGTTGGGGAAAAAATTCGAAATGTCGAGGAGGTGCACCAAACCCTGCCTGACTTTTTTGGATTGAAATCCATGGAATTCTACAAGTCTGGGATTCAAAAACTTGTTGAACGATGAGAGAAGGTTGTAAGTGCCGTAGGCACTTATTATAACAATTAAAAGATCTGTTCCAGGCATGTATGTTCGTTTTCTTCACACATGCAAAAAACGACATTACTTATGGGATGACATCAGTAAAACTTGAGAATAACATCGCCTTGGAGCAGGAATCAAGCTCGCACCTCTCAATTTCTGTTCGAGCACTCTATCTTTTACATCATCCAAGAAGATGAAGTCCCAAGCATCTGAGAGTTAAGAACCAGAATAGTTCCAGATTTTTGCCAGTCAAAGCAAATTCCCTTTCATCGTAATGTAGTTAAGTAAATCTCCAGTCACTCAGGTAATGAGTGTGGCAGAAACATTCTTCATATAATACGTGGAAATACATCTGAATTAATAACACAACAACCAGACATCTCTGAATTGCATGTATTTTACTAATATTATGTGAGAAACAGTAAAATACACAAGACTCAGATGTTTGACGGTACGAAACATTGTGATGATGAAGATCGTACATGATGCTCCTCCACATCCATCACATGCATAGCATTGTAATACAAGACAGACAACTGACTGACTGCAGTATGGCTGATTCTAAAGGTAATTCAATTGGCAAAGCCAATTCAATCTTGACAAATTCTTTGAAAATGAAAACACAGTTCATATGCATTTACAGAAAATAAATTTCAGGACTATTCCGGGAGTTAATCAAGAAATTCCAGGAGCTTAATTATTTGCTAGAATCACAGTGCTTCATTTTATATTTTGAAAATTGAGGTGAAATTTTATATGCATTTAGAATTCTTATCAAGTCTAATGGGTCTTGCTGTTACAGAGTGTTCTAGAGTGTGTTGCATCTAAACATAGAAACCGAGCGAAAACACAGTCACGTATGGTAAAAGGTTCGTTTAGCGATAGCTTTTGGTCATCCTATGATCTTGATCCCCTGCAATCGACACGAACCTTTTACCGTACATGACTCTGTGTTTTCGCTCGGTTTCTATGTTTATGTGTTATTGTCGCGTGAAGCCTGAGTTTTAAACTGCGTTGCATCTTCAATGAAGCAACAAAATTTCTCCATATAAAAATTGCTCAGGGCAAAACTTATACGAAGCACTCTGGAACCTAACACAATGATAATACTAAAAACAATTTCGCCATGACATTCAAGATTACCTGTTGTACAGTCATTTATTCCCACGCACACTACAGACAGGGAGTCCAGATAACAGTCACCTTCATCGAGGGAAGTGCATGCCAGAAAGAATGGCCATCTTGGACTCTCCGTAACGTTTCCACATGCTGTTATAACTCCAACTGCACACAACTGCTATGCTACAAACCAAAGTGGCTGGAAATATGGCACTAAAACATCTTGCACTCAGCGTCACATGAGATGAGAGAGATGGCATCATGTTTCCACATCCCACGGAAGGAAGTGTCATAGCGAGCAGATGCTACAGGCAGCTAGAACAAAGTGATTCAATCAATCCAAACATTTCATTTTAATAAAAAAACAATTACGAAACGTCCTAATTTTTTTTAATAAAAAAATAAATAAAAATAAAAAATAAATAAATTACAGGACGTTTCATAAAAATATGAAAAATCAAGGACTTTTCCATCCTGGAAAAACGAGAAATCAAATTCTAAGAAAAAAGTTGGTAATCATCGTGCTCTTTCTTTCTTTCTTTCTTTTTTTTTTTTTTTTTAACCACAGTTTGCAGCTGTTGAACTTCTTTAAATTCTTTGTTCTCCAAGTCTTCACAAGATCTCCTTTCTACAAACCTTTTTTCATCTTCTTTGTGGCATCTTCTAACAAAACATCTGCTGAGTCTCTAGTGGTTTCAAAGTTCTTCTTCTCTTTAAGTGCATATTCCAAGTGTTGAATTTCTTTCTTAGAACTTTCTTTTTTTTTTTTTGAGTCTTTGCTGTTCTTCTTTCTTTCGTTTTTCTTCTTCTACCTTCATACGCTCTTCTTTTTCTTTCTGATGCAGTTGTTCCTCCAGATATGCTTGTTAATGTTTATGAGCATTTTGCATCAACAATATAAGTTTCTTAGTAATGGGTACAAAGAAAGGGTAGTAATGGGTACAAGGGGACTTTTCGAGAAACTGAAAAGGATCGGAGCAAAATATAATATCAGGCTAGCTCCAGATCTTAATAACAAAGTAAAGAAATTCCTGCCAGCTTTAAAGCCGAAAGAATTGGACATCCAACTGTGGACTCAGCTATATAGGAGAAACAGGGAGGAGTATTAAGGTCCGAATGAAAGAACACCAAACAGCTATTAGGAACATTAGTAACAAAACAGGGCTAGACAGACACATACAAGCAAGTGGACACTCCATAAATTGGGACTCAGTAAAAATAATCGCCCACCAGTCAAACTTAGTAAAGAGGAAACTAGAAGAAGGGATCGAAATAGCAAGAAGAAGAAGTACCACAATTAACGATAATTGCGGTTGGACTCTTCCAACTGAGTGGCAGCAATTACTCCAGTGACGTAGTCCTGATGACGAACTAGGCTTTAGTTCAAAAATTTGACAGCCAACTTTCATGAATAATAACCTCTATAAGACCCGTAAAAAAGTTATTCCACAATACACTATGAATAGAGGTGTCATAAATTCATTTACAACTAGGATTAAAACCACATACGAGCTGGATATATGGCGAAACATCAGAAAGATCGAAAGGAGTAAGTGCAAAAGCAACAAATGTAAGTCACAATTGTATTTTCTTAAGAAATGTAAGAGAGCTAATTTTGTTCCACCTTCTTTGAGACTCACGAAAAACATCGCGGAGAATCTGTCAAGAAATTTTATTAAAAAAATAAAACTAAAAACGGTAAATGGCGCGATTCGTGTTAAATTCAAAACTATTGAGCAATGCGAACGAATAGAAGCTCATGTTTGGACCTCTTCATTAGGTGAAATTCCGGAAGCAGAAAAGAAAAATATTGATAACTGGTTAGCTAAAGCAGTGAGAGATAAAAACAAAAAGTTTAAAGAAAAATTGAAGATTAAAAAGAATAAGTGGTTGAATCCAAGCTTAATGTCTACAGCCCTGGCCCACATTTAATACCATCCCCCACTAACAAACATGTCATAGATCTGACGGAAGAAGGAGTAGATGGAAACCTGATTAATCTCCTCAATAAGGGATATAATTACAACCTTTCCTCCGCAGCACTTGATAAAAACGTATGCTGATTGATTTAGAAAGCATCTGTAGTAAGGTAGAAAGAGAAGATGAAAATACAGCAGCCACTTTAAGGAAAGAATTCTCAGACTGCGTCTCAAAATTTGCAAAAAAGCCAGTAAAAGTTGCTTACAATTTTAATAGAAATGCCATTACTGACCTTGAAAAATTCAAAGCCAATGATAAAGTTGTAGCACTGAAAGCAGATAAAAGCAAAGTTTTGGTATTGGTAGAAAAAGAGAAGTATTACAATAAAATGGAAGCTGAATTGAGAAAGCCTTATTATGAAGAACTCAATGGTAACACTATAGATCAAACTGTCAAAAATCTTAAGAAATTAATCAGCTCTTTAAAAAATAAAAAACAGCTAAATGAGCTATTCAAAAACTTCTCCAAAATCCAGTCAAGAGTTCCACAGATCTATGGTACAATTAAAGTTCACAAAGAAGGCCATCCAATAAGACCTATAATATACACTAGAAATTCGCCACTCTCCAACAATAATTATTATTTACTTGGTCACCTCAGAGATATTTTCCCTTCTCCTCCCTACCTACTAAAAAATTCCATGCAGCTTAAAGGAAAACTGGACAACTTGCCAGAATTAATTCATCCAGTAATGGCAAGCCTGGATATAGTATCTATGTATACCAACATTAACCTGAACCTCCTACTGGAATTCGTTGCAGATGACCTCGCGGAAAAAATAGTATTCCATAATCACAATAGAGAAATACTACTTGGCATATATGAACTGCTCCTATTTTCCTTCAAGAATAATTTCTTCCAGTTTGGAAAGAAATATTACAGGCAAACTTCAGGACTTGCAATGGGTTCTCCACTAGCACCTCTGCTAGCAAATTATTATATAAGTAAACTAGAGGCAAAAATCCTTATACAACCCTCCTTATTTGCTCTCTATGTAAGGTACATGGATGATGTCCTAATTATAGTAGATACTGTGGACCAATCTCTACCCTCTCAGATTCTGGCAGAATTTAACTTACTAGAGAATACCTTGCAGTACAGCATGGAACAGGAAAAAAGACCATATCATCAATTTCCTAGATTTAACCTTAACCTCAAGAGAGGGTAAAATATTCACTCAGCTTTTTAGAAAACCCACCAACACAGTGAAGATGTTAGACTTCTGCTCATTCCACCCTGATTATATTAAATTGAATTGAATACGGCAAGACAATTTTTGGAAAAAATTGAAATCCTGGTCTCTTCAGCTACTCAAAAAGATCTCCACAAAGAAGAATTAAAGGAAATATTGGCAGAAAACAATTACCCCTCCCCATATGCTAAGAAAATATTTAGACAAGTGCCAAAAAAGAAGCAAGAAAAAACCAACTTCAAATTCACCAGCAAAATTACGTACCACAAGGGACTTTGAGAAACTGAAAAGGATTGGAGCAAAATATAATATCAGGCTAGCTCCAGATCTTAATAACAAAATAAAGAAATTCCTGCCAGCTTTAAAGCAGAAAGAATTGGACATCCAATTGCAAGGAGTAATTTATTGCATCGACTGTAACTGTGGACTCAGCTACATAGGAGAAACAGGGAGGAGTATTAAGGTCCGAATGAAAGAACACCAATCAGCTATTAGGAACATTAGTAACAAAACAGGGCTAGACAGACATATACAAGCAAGTGGACACTCCATAAATTGGGACTCAGTAAAAATAATCGCCCACCAGTCAAACTTAGTAAAGAGGAAACTAGAAGAAGGGATCAAAATAGCAAGAAGAAGAAGTACCACAATTAACGATAATTGCGGTTGGACTCTTCCAACTGAGTGGCAGCAACTACTCCAGTGACGTAGTCCTGATGACAAACTAGGCTTTAGTTCGAAAATTTGACAGCCAACTTTCATGAATAATAACCTCTATAAGACCCGTAAAAAAGTTATTCCACAATACTTTTTGATTTCATTGGCATCTGATTTGTCATTTTTTGCCTGAAGACATTTCCACTCATCTAGGAGGCAATCTTCACGAATATCCAAAGGGAGTGCTTTGGCAACAGTCACAATCTCTGGACAGCTTCTGTCTGTGTTTCTTTCTGATTTGTGTAGACATCCAAGGGCTTTTTTAAGCTTTAATGAAGGTGTGGTGGCCTTTTTATAAGGTATGTACAACGAGCAATATAGTGTGATTGATTATTTTTCTGAAAAATCAGTTTACTTTTTGGTCAAGCAAAGAAACTTCTTCAGACATAGTAGTAGAAGACAGTTCTACCAAATTTATCTGATCAAATAAGTTCTTATTTACCCAGTCATATGAGTACAAATATTTTAAAGCAGATAAATGGTAAATGCAACTGGCTAGCTTCTGCACTACGGACAGAGGTTCTTTAAACAAAATATGAACCAGTGGATGGTCAACCTGAAAAGCTCTAGTGAATGTCTGAAAAATTTCAGTAAATGAAAGAGTAAAATGAAGCTCAGCCAACATCCCAGGTTTCTTTTAACAATGCAACAACAGTTTTAGAAGAGTTTCTCTGAAAACAGTCATTACTGTTTAAGAAGGTACAAATTAAAAAAAAAAATACTGTAAAACAGCAGGCCACTGCTCGATCAGTCTTTTGGCAGTATCAACAAAAGTTAGCCATCTAGAAGTAGTATGTTTAACGAATTTATGTGCAGGCAGTTTGAATTCATTCTGGGTAGCTTCAAAATCTTCCCATCTTGATGGCCAGTCACTAAAATAATAATTAATGCTTATCACCAAAGAGGAAGCATCTTCACCAAAATTTTCAAGAGCTTTGAGAAATGCATTGTGGACAATGTGGATTGGGCAGGTTCCAATGTCCACCAATCCTTTGGACCTTACTGTAAAGAGTTCTTTGTTGAACAGCCCATGCACATTTTTGTTAACGTTGGGACCATCCAAGCATATCATTAACAGGTTATTCAGTGGTAAATTAGCACGATCAATTGCTGAGAAAATTTCAGAGTAAAGTGCTTCTGCATCAGCTTTACCAAGAAAAACCATTTCTAAATGACATGAAACAACTTCTGTCCTGGCCTCTGACCAATAACGAACAGTGTCTGCAATTCCTTTTTGTTCTCAATATTAGTTGTTTCATCAAATGAAATAGTAAACACTGTCAAACCTAAATCTTCTAGCATTTGATTATGAAATTAAATGCCTAGTACACCATTTATAAGGTACTGCATCTTTTTTGGACTGAGAGAGATGTCCATTGGAATTACTCCTGGAAACATGGCATCCAAAACTTCCTTCCAGTCACCGGAAGAATTAGCTGAGAAACTGCTGCAAATGTGTTTGAGGGTAAAAATTATTTCAGCAGTGGTTGCTTTGCCTTTTGAACTCACTAGCCTTAACTGGGCATTTTGATTAGTACTGTTGGTAATGGAGCTACAAGATTGCTCTCCAACACTAAATGCTGCAGCTGACCTGCACAAAGTCATCTGTTTTGGATTCAAAACCTCCAACAAGATTTTCTTATGTTTGAAGCCACCAGCATGCTGTAATAATGAGTGAACACTCTTGTTCCAAATATCTATCACGGCAATACATAATTTACAAAAAGCCTCAGTCACTTTGTTTAACACACCACAATAAACGTTTGTGGCCATTACTGTCTTCTTGTTTCAACCAAAAGTCTTGAAACTTGCACTTGCCCATAAAGAAATAGATTTTTTCACTAAACTGTTTAATTAAAACGAACTATTAAAACACCAAAATACTGCATTAGTTCCTCTTGAATTTTTACACTATCAATACTAATACTATAATAATACCAATACTGTCATAGCTTGTGTAAAAATTCTTCACTCAAAGTGCCTGGAACAATAAAAATAGATTTCATTAGACGCATACAAAATTAGGACTTCACAGATTTCAAAAGTGCTCACCTCTGAAATTAAACAGAGAAGCACAAATGAAACCGAAAGACACTTCAGTTAACATTCATTGGGGTTACTATACAATATTACCTAAGGTTAAACAAATTTGAGAAAATAAGACAAAGAATTCAAGAAAAATCCCTTTTTTAAGGGATTTGTTCTTGATTCTTCGAGAACAAATTCATTAAAAAAGAGATTTTAGGAGACTTGAATACAAAAAAAGATACTTTAAGAGACAAGTTACAAAAAAAAGAGACTTTTAGCTAAAAAAGAGACTCACTCCTATCCCTGCTATTTCTGAGTTTGTGAAGAGGGCATATCTTGGTTATTTTGGTGTTCAGCTTGGAGACCAAAATAAGTCATGGGCTCCCCATATTTTATGCAAAACTTTCATAGAGCATTTATGGCAGTGGACAAATGGAAAAAGGAGCTCTCTGAAATTTGGAATATAAATGGTGTGGAGGGAACCTAAAAACCACCATGATGGCTGTTATATTTGTCTTGTCAACATCAAGAGCATCAATCCAAACAATCGAAGCAATTGGACATATCCTGAGCTCAATTTAGCAAGACGACTGCATCAACACTCAAATGAGGTACTCATTCCATCTTTCATCCACCTAACAGAGGATGAGGAATCAAGCATGACTGATCACATACAAGATAACAGCAGTGGAAAAAGTGACTGGTTTTGTAGGAACTTCATCAAGTGCTCAACCTTTTAACCAACATGAACTGAGTGACCTTATCAGGGATATGAACCTCTCAAAGGAGTCCTCAGAATTGCTAGCCTCCAGGTTGAATGAAAAGAATTTACTTCAATCTGGAGCCAACATTACATTTTACCGTAGCAGAGAAAAGGATTTGCTGCCCTTTTTCTCTAAGGGCAACAACCTAGTGTTCTGCAATGATGTCGGTGGTCTTCTCAGGAAAATGGGTCTATCATCATACATGCTAAATGAATGGCGCCTTTTCATTGATAGCTCCAAGCGGAGTTTAAAATATGTTCTTTTACACAACGGCAACAGATATGGCTCAATTCCAATTGGTTACTCAGCCAGTATGACAGAGATGTATGAGACAATCTCTCTAGTCTTGGAAAACCTGAAGTATCAAGAACATCAACGGATGATTTGTGTAGACCTAAAGATGGTGAACTTTCTCCTTGGTCAGCAAAATGGATAAACAAAATATCGGTGCTTTATATGTCTTTGGGAAAGCAGAGCCAAACACGCCCACTGTATAAGAAAAGTGTGGCCTCTCAGAAAGATATGGTAGTTGGAGAACAAAATGTCATTAAGGAACCTTTGGTAAGCAGACAAAATCATCCTGCCACCTTTACATATCAAGCCTAATGAAACAAATTGTGTTGTAAAGGCGCTGAACACAGAATGTTTGTGCTTTGGCTATTTATCATGTACATTCCCTGGACTGAGCATGGAAAAACTGAAAGCAGGGATTTTTGATGGTCCCCAGATAAGGCAGTTTATAAACGATCCATATTTCATACATTCAATGGACAACATTGAGTCTTGTGCCTTGACTTCGTTTGTTCTAGTTGTCAAAAACTTTCTTGGCAAACATAAGGCAGACAACTACTCTGAATTAGTTGAGGACATGCTCTCCAATTTTAATATAAGCTCGGATGCAATATGAGCATCAAGGACCATTACCTACACAGCCACAGTCTAGATTGCTTTCCAGAATACCTTGGAGATTTAAGCAAAGAACAAGGTGAAAGATTTCACCAGAACATAAAAACTATGGAAGACAGATACCAGGGTAGGTGGGATACCCGCATGATGGCAGATTACTGCTGGAATCTTCAGCGGGACTGTCCTCGTAGATCTCACTCTAGAAAGTCCTATAAAAGAAGTTTCTCATATGTTGAATGACTGATCAGTTCATATGCTCTTGTGTTGAAATAATACAGAGTAATATGTGCTTGTTTCAATAATATGTTATTTAATATCAATATTTGTCAAAATCATGTCAAAAATAGTCCTGTAAAACATGTTTCTCATAAATTGAACGACTAATTATTTTATATGCTCTTGTGTTGAAATATACAGATTTAGTAATATGTGCTTATTTCAATAGTATGTATATAGTACAGTGGCAGCAGAAATGCCCGGGCCCGGTCAATAATTTTAGCCAAGAAATTTTTTTGGCATATGTGCAACTTTTTGTTGTGATGTGCCTTAGAAAGTTCCTCTAGGTAAGTGGTCTGATGGTCCTAATTCCTAACAAAGCTCTTTAGGGCATTGTTTTTTTTTTTTTGTTTGTTAAGGCAAGTGGGAAGTGAGCGGTGCACCACGATTTTAAATTTCTGGCCCGGTCAACAAACTTCACTTTCCGCCGCCCCTGATATAGTATCAATATTTGTTAAGATCATGTCAAAAATAGTCCTATAAAAGAAGTTTCTCATAACGTTGAATGACTGATCATTTTATATGCTCTTGTGTTGAAATATACAGATTCAGTAATATGGGCTTGTTTCAATATTATGTATATAGTATCAATATTTGTCAAGATCATGTCAAAAATAGCGAATCATGCGATGTAGGATCCCGAATTTTGACAGATGACCGATGAAATCAGCATATAGGGTGGGTATCCACTATTTCCAAAACTAGAGCTGATAGAGCAAAACTGATGTCATTTTTGGAATCAGCATCCCAAATACATCCAAGAATAGGTTTAACTTTAAAGGCACCAAAATGTGTGTTGGGCAGTGAAACCAACTGAATATTCAAAGCAAATATTACATAGATGACCAGTAATTGGTACCAGCAAATTCTGTTTGCTTTGAATATTTTGTCAATTTTCCATGGTTTTCTTGGAGCATACTGTCCTTTACTGAATGAAAAGGACAGTAATGCTCTAAGAAAACCAGAACATACCATACCTCCAGGATAAATTATTGCTACCACTGAGGAGCTAACAACTATCTAACATACAGCCCTAGCTAGAGGTATCAAGTTTGCTCCACCAGCTAACCTTGGAAGAACGAGCAGTATATCCCACAAATGGAGCAAATAATATCCAAACTAGAAACGTTTCAACAAAATTGTATGCATTTTAAAATAATGCATACTATCAAAAGAATAAATAAAAAAAAAGTCATAACCTTTGAGAATAAAAAATATAAATATGAAAGAGATGAGCTAATTGCTTTAAAAAAATCCCAGGTTAAGTGTCATAGAAGCAGATAAAATCTAAGGAACTGCAGATAAATAATAGATCATACTGCATATCTAGAAAAAATGAGTGCTGCAATCCAACAGCAGCAGGTTGAAATTGTTAAAAAGGACTCCACAGATAGATTGCTCAGGAAATTGTCTCAACTTAAAAACCATAGCCAACTACCAAGAGTCCTAAATGCAGTTTCTCCACCTATTCAGTGGTTTACCTAAAATATTTGGAAAATTCAAAACCCATAAACCAGGAAAACCTTTAAGGATTATAGTTTCTAAAAGTAACTCACCATTAGTAAATCTTGAAACTATATAAATTGTTAACACCATTTTTCATGCAGAATAAGTATACAATAAGAAGCTCAATCAAGATATATGAAATAATGGAACTACTGAAATACATTTACAACAATAACTTTCTTCAGTACAATGACATGATCTACAGGGTGCACCAATGGGCTCACTGTTGTCTTCATTGCTTGCTGAAGTAATTTTACAACAACTAGAAGAAAATGTAATAGATAAATACAAAGATCATTTTTTATTTTATGGAAGATATATTGCTGATGCAATAATTTTGTGGAAGTCTAGTATACAGGAGCTAGAAAAATTAAGCAATACATATCCCACCATAAAGTTCACAATGGAATTGGAAAAAATCCAGGATGATGATTACGCTTTACAGTATCATGGTCAAATTATTTTTTTAATGTAATTTCAGTTTTACACTTAACAACAACACTTAACAAAAACACAGGATAATGAGAACATCGCAGGAAGAAAAAAAAAAAAATGCAATTTCGGGAAAAATCTTAGCTCTGACTGACTTCCGAAACTTCTTCCTCCATTTTTAGGTTGAAATGCAGTACTTGTGGAATAAAAGGATATTTAAGAACAATACTCGGCAGAAGGAACATCACGAGAAAAAAAAATAAAAAATTAGGGAAGAAATCTTTGCTGCATCTAACTTTTGTTTTCGAAAGATGGAATCCCGTCTTCAAACGAATCCCTCTCCACTCCCATCATAACCCCCCAAAATTTCTGTTCAGTTGTGCATTGATCTCGAGAACGTCCAAAATGATAACGGAAATTGTGGAATTTTTTTGAATCCATGGAAGAACCTCATGCCCGAAGACTACAGGGAAATCTTCGAGCCATCTTAACTTCTGTTTTTAGAAATCCTTGCCCACAGCTTCAATGCTGAAATACGAACATTTAAGCAATAAAATGATATTTAACAATACTGGACAAAGGCAACATCATGAGAAAAAAGAAATTACGATTACAGAAAAATAGTCACTCCGTTTAACTTCAGTTTTTAAAAGTTTTGAAAGACAAAATACCATCCCCAGACGGAAAACGACACCCCCCCATTTCTCTTCAGTTCTGCATCAATTGTGAAAATGATCCAGATGATGACGAAAAAGGTGGAATCCGCGGAAGAATCTCATGTATGTAAATAAAAAAAAATTCCAGTTTTTTTATTGGTATAAATTGGGAGATTCTGAAGTATTTTACATAAATGATGAGCATAAGGAATCTCTACTTCCAGTTTGCCAACTTCAATCATAATCACATCACCATGAATCACCACCTGCAGCTCGCTGAAGTGTCAAGTTGCGCCTTTCTTCCTTCACCCTAATTATAGGAGAAAATGAAAAAAAATAATACTCCCCAATTTTTGACGAAATGACCAGATTTACGTCATAATGTTGTAATTTACTAAAATATGTTCATCTGCCGAATTTTGCCTAAATACAATGAAAACTTTTTTAATCATAAATGTTTTTTTATTAAAACAGTTAACTCAGATGTCTGAATAAAAATGTATGTTTGTAATTCAAATAGTTTCCCTATTATCACAACAAAATTCTTAAGGGTCACTGTTTAAATAAACCACGGCATCTAAAAAAATCATCCACTTCCTTCTCCCGTAATTTATGATTGCCGTTTCTTCTTTTTTTAATCCGATTATGCAACTGAAGATTTTTTTTTTTTTTTTTTTTGCATCTGCTAAAGTTTCAAACAGAATTTGGCAAAATGTACGCTAGAACTGCATTGTGGTGTATCTTAATCATTGCAAAAATCTTAGTGTTATTTTCAAAATTCGGAAAAATGGATTTCTGCAATTTTTCACCTAGTCCAAAAGCAATGGATGGAATCAGTGACAGGTGGTTTGCTTTCTTCCTAAACAAAGTTCATTCATTGGCGCTATTGGCTGCCAATCAACTGTTGCTATGGCAACACCCCGCTGCACGCTCTGTTTGCTCAAAGCAGAAAGGCATACATGTCCGTAATAAAAAAAAATTCAATGCTAACTTTTTAAGCTTTTAATAGATTCACTTGAAGATTTGGGATTAAGTTTTTGTAATCCAATTATTGTAAATGTAAAAATTTCAGCTAGTTTTGTGAAGAATTCGCAAAGATAGTTTTCTTAATTTTTATCACAAGTAGCAGAAGTCTCTTGATACAAATAAAGCTTGGGAGGGGTGGAAGCAAGTTTCCCGCAAAAACATTTAAACAAGGACCAGATGACCAGCTCTCTGACCTTCGAGCTCCCCTTATAGTGCTTTTTTTTTTTTTTTTTTTAGCCAAATTAGAATTTGAGGCACGTCCGTCCGACACCGTGGCCGTGGTTTCTTTGAGAACAAAGGAGAGAAAATGAAGAAAAAAAAAAAAAGAAAAAAAAAAAGAAGAGGTAAAACTGATTTCCTAAAAGGACATTTTTTAAGCACTAATTTCAAATTTCAACGCTTTTCCAGACAGCTCTAAAAAAAACAGTTTTTCCAGGATATTCCAGGCCTTGAAAATGTAATCATGATTTTCAAGGACTTTCCAGGTTTTCAAGCACGCTTGCGCATCCTGGTCACTCTTGAAGCACGAGTGCCACAAGCTTGCTGCAACATTTCATTCATCTTCATTTCCGATTTGGCGAGTTTGATGCAGAATTTGACGTTCACTCGCTGCTCTAGTTTGCAGTCTGTACCGAAATCGCAGCTGTGTTCTGTACGTGGTCACCAAATATCGTGTAGCACAGCTTCCGATGTTCATAGAACGCCTCTCGGCACAATGACTATGAAGGTCACTGCCTGCTACTGCTGCTCACGCATTTTCGTACTGTCATCTGTTGGCACGCTACATGCCTAGTGTCGGAACTTTTTGATCGCACTACATATTAAGGAAATTATTATATCAGTATAAACATCCTATACAGATAAAAAGTATAAAGAAGAAATACTATGGGAAGTTACCATATATAAGACAAATTACAAAAGTAGTAAAAAAAGAATGTAATAAAAAAAACAAGGTATTAGAATAACAATAACTGATTACAAAAGCATGATAATAAAGAACCGAGATAAAACTAAACTATTGGATCAAGTTGGAGTATACAGTGTTCCTATAGACACCCCAGTAACAGATAAAAAATTAACTTACATAGGAAGTATAAAAAATAAATTGCAAAAACAACTCAATCAACACATCAGTGATTGGAACAAAAAATAAGAAAGGACAGCACTAACACAATATGCTTAAAAACTGCAGCTAAGCCATTATTTGATGAAATAAATTTAGTGTGTCAACAACCAACAGAAAATATGATCCGTTATGCAGAAGCAATAGTAATAGAAAAAAAAACCCAAAAGAACAACTGTAATATACATTCTGGTATCGACCTACCACTCCCCGGGAAAATATTGATAAAAGAGGAACAGGAGGGTGCGATAGAAAGAAGGAGAAGGTTGCTAACAGAGGTTACTGAGAGTGGAGAGTCAGCGGGAGCGATCGGTGCAGAGAACTTCGATTTTTCAAAACCGTGAAGTGGCAATAGCCCAAAATAATGTCGTAGATCTTGACTAAGATGAGACTGCGGTTTAGTCGTAAGTGGCAGAGCGAGTGTGATCACAAAGGACACAGCAGACATTGTTCCTGAAGATGGTAATGTACACATTACTGAAATGCAGAGGAAGACAGTATCGGAAGGACATCATTCCTTATGCTTTGGTCATCGTGTTTTGGCATTTCAAGAGGTTTTTATGTTATTCAGTATAATTTTCACTTGGTTTTAATGCAGTGTTGTAATGTTTCAGCTGTGTTTTCACGATGTATATGACATGGGTTTGACCATTTTCATACTGAAGATTTTTCGTGTTTTAAGTTGGTATTTTTGTGTTACTTCATATTCTTTTTCCCGATGTTTGGTAACATACTGAATTGAGAATGGAATTTCAGTGTGGTGTACACTTTGAAGGAATCCCGTCATATCGGAGACTTGGTTAGAACAACATACAAGTAACAATGTACTCGCTGAACGAATGACATCGGTGAAAGGTATGTTCTTCTAATTCATACCTGCCAACTAAATTTAATGAATATGCAGAAGATTGCTTTGAAAAATTCAGAAGATTTTTTTACGTCAATTTGTCACATGATAAAGTGATTTAGAACTCATACTACTTAAACAAAAAAGGAATACAGGACACCGAACTTTGTTTTGTGGGTTTTTATTGAAGGGAACTTTTATTTGTAGTAATTTAACAGTTAGCTAAACTTTTTACAGTGGCCTTTTTTGGCTTTAAGAATTCTTTGGAGTACTCTTTTTGAAAACAAAGCAAATTTTCTTTGCATTTAATTAACAGAAGACTCTCAAGCGATTCACCTACATTAAATTGTGCGATTTTTTAATCAAAGAAAAAATTCTTTCGCATTATTAATTAAATGGCAAATACACCCTATAATTATTATTTTACTTTGGTGTTCTTTCAAATGACGAGCAACACCCCTTTTTTCTCTTTATCATTACTGGAGCATTGTCTGCTCCAAAAGCAATGCAATTTTTGAAAGGTATCTTGTGCTTACTAAAGACATCAACTGTAGCTGAAAACCATGAATTCTGATATCAGAGCTTTCACTATTTTAGATAAATGGTTTCAAAGAATGAATACTTTTTTTTTTTAACACCATGCATCAATTCTTACATATTTCCAAACTTCGTCACTTCCGTTTTTGGAAATTTCCCCCACATTTTCATTGAAATACAAATATTTATGGAATAAAATGATATCTAATAATACTTTGTAGAGGAAACATCGTGAGAAAAAAAAATTTGACAATTACGAGAAAAATCTTACAATCTTACCTCCGTCTACTTCTTTCCGTTTTCGAAGGATGAAATTCCGTCCCCCGACACCCCCCCCAATTTTTTTTAGGTCAGTTGTGCCTCGATCCCGTGTATGGTCCAAATGATAAAAAAATTGAATTCCTCGAATCAGCGTAACAGTCTCGTGGCCGAAGATTACGAGGAAATTTTCGGGCGGCCTAACTTCCGTTTTCGGAAATCGATGCCTACAATTTCAAGCTGAAATTATATTTAACAACAATACTGTACAGAAGCAACATCGTGCGAGAAAAAAAAAACGATTACGGGGAAAATCTGCACTCTGTTTAGCTTCCGTTTCCGAATGTTTAAAAAGACAAAACAACGCCCCCATGCGGAATACGACCCCTGGCCCTAACGAATACCTCGAAAATTTCATTTTTGCATCAACCTCGAAAATGAGAAAAAAAAAAAAAAAAAAAATGGTGGGGGACTCTGCGAATCCACGGAAGAATCTCGCGTACGAATTAACCGCTGAATCGATTTTGAATGGCGTAAGATTACACTAAAATATTGATGGCCGGTAAATTTTAACTTTAGGCATAAAATTAGCACCGATTTCGTCAAAATCACAATTTTTTAGCAGAATGGTGCAAGAACAACGTTTTGGCACGGGCTGGCGCAATTGGCCCAGGTCTGGCAGCCCTGACTGATTAAGACTAGTACGTTATTGCTGCGCTTTTCAACTTTTTTTTTTTTTTTGACTTACAAAAAATTAATAAAACAGGTTACTTTATGCAAAAAACAGAAATTTTTCGAACAGCAGAAGAACGCCAGTTTGGTCGGAAAATCGGAAGAATGTATAAAAAATCGGAAGAGTTGGCAGGTATGCTAATAATCCATATTTGGTGTACTTTATTTTTGTAGGAACTACAGTATTTTTAAGAATTCTAGAGTAAAGTTTTTATCTATCGAGATTTTAAAGTTATCAACGAGTTTCCTCCTTATGCCATAGACCGGGGGACAATATGCAGACATTTTTATCACAAACAGAGAGAACTTTCGTATAAAGGATAATGTTTTTTTGTCAAAAATCTTCCATTTTGTTATCTAATTAGCAATAATTTGACATTTTGTTGAATAGCAGTACACAGATAATGTGAGTACCACTTGTGCCAGCAAAAGCACGGTTTTTTGGCATTCATTCACAAAACTTGGGAAATCCAATATTTCAGAGTGACATATTTTGCTTTGCAAAATAATATGTATGCTTCTTGAAAATTGAAGCAATGCAAAAAATGGAAATTTTCAAATTCCACCAGAACAAAATAAAAGTTAATGGAAAATAGAAGAAAAAATTGAAGCATTTTTTTCAATGTAAGTTGATGAATTTTTATTAAATCAAAACATTTTTTTCTAAGGTTTACATTGGAAAAAATGCAACTTACAAGTCCCATTAAAAAAAAAAACACTTTGGGGTTTGGGGATGCCCTCTAAATTATGCTCCTGAACAGCTCAAAGTTCCTGATTTTTAAATCTGAAGTGTAACATTACACTAAGGACAAATCTGATTGGCTTTTAGAGGGAAAGAACACTGTCACACTGGCTAAAGCAGTTTTTTATTTATTGTAAATAAAGCAATAATAAGGAATCTTATTTAACCATTAAAAAAATTAAGCATTAAAAAAGTATTTTATATTGGTAAACATTGACCCCCCCCCAAAAAAAAAATGTTACACAATAAACTTTAATTTTCTTTCTAACTCTAAAAGTTGTCAGATTGCCACTCCCAAAATTTTACATGTCAAGGATATCAAGAAGTTCAACATATAATTAAAAAAAACAAAAGAAAAAAAAACATTTTTAGAAAAATTTAAATGTTAAATTAAATTTTTGAAATTGAAAAGAAAATTTTATGACGAAATTTTTATTGTGCTAAATCTTGCTTAATAAGCTTTCTATTGACACCAGAATCAACTGGATAACATATTTTTATCTCAAGGTATTTAAAAGTTGAATGGTTATGATTTTTCAAAAATGCACATTCAAAATTTTGACCTTTTCCAAAACCATCCTAAGAAAAATTCCCCCAAAAATTATTTTTACTTGAATATGTAAGGACTACCTTCTCACCAATTTTCGTTAAAATCGGAGATGTCAAGGTTGAGTGCTGTGTTGATTTGACATGGCATATGAATGACCTTTTAGCCACAGCAGCATGTGAATAGTTCACAAACTGTGCTGTTTCAGAAATACTGCCACCCTTGGCCCGAAAGCAGATAATCATCCCTTTTTGCAAATCTGATAAATCGTTCCTTTTATCCATGACAGCAACGAGTGATATGTTTTCAGATTGCTTACAGCACACCTTATATACCTCCAAAGCCAGCTCACGACACGTTTGGCTATGCGCTGTTGACATCAAAAGCAGGAGGTGGTCACAATAATGTGACTCGATTGTGTATGTCGAAATTAGTAAGTGAGTGAACTCTTCATTGAAAGTCATAGCTGCCTTAAGAGGATTTCCCAGGAATGATGGGTTCTCAAGGATGTCTTGAGTAGCTGTGCATGAAAGTATAATTGTTCCTACTCTGGCATATAGCAGTGAAATCTGGGTACTGCAGAAAAGGTACCGGAGTCGTTTGTGTGCTGAGGAGATGCATTACTTACTGGAGGTTTGTGGTAAGACACGCTCTGATCATGTGAGTAATGAAGTGTTCAGATGTGTAATGTGATGCAAAATGTTAGTAAGGTGGAGATTAATATTCTTTGGTTTGGCTATGTTGAAAGAATGAGTGATGAAGTGCTGTCTAAGAGAATTTTTCAGCCAAAGTGGCAAGAAAGAAAGGTAGAGGAAGACAGAGGAAATCATGGGAGGACCAGATTCAGGAATGTTAGCTGGAGAAAAAAGATTATGAGTATGAAGTATAGAAAGTCTTGTGTATGTCGTGTGATGGATGTCAGTAAAGCTCGAGCTGTGCGAGCTTCATTGACATCCATCACACGACAAGGTCATTGTAAATGAAGACGCTTGATACACCAAGAGTAAGTAAAATATATGTAGTTCCATCAGTCAAACATTTACTTGGCAGATGGTATTTCTTTGAGGAGCTAACCTCTGAATCCTAGAGAACAGCTTACAGATATGATATACCTTTTTTTTTTCGTACAGCAAAGTAAATTTCCGCATTTAATGTGTACCAGAAGCTTCTAAGATTGAAATAGCAACTTTGAACTACAGTGTGTCATAGCTGCCTTGAACTACAGTTACTACGCTTGATACACCAAGAGTAAGTAAAATCTACGTAGTTCCATCAGTCAAATATTTACTTGGCAGATGATATTTCTTTGAGGAGCTAACCTCTGAATCCCAAAGAACAGCTTACAGATACGATATACCTTTTTTTTTTCATACAGCAAAGTAAATTTCCGCATTTAATGTGTACCAGAAGCTTCCAAGATTGAAATAGCAACTTTGAACTACAGTGTGTCATAGCTGCCTTGAACTACAGTTACTACGCTTGATACACCAAGAGTAAGTAAAATCTACGTAGTTCCATCAGTCAAACATTTACTTGGCAGATGATATTTCTTTGAGGAGCTAACCTCTGAATCCCAAAGAACAGCTTACAGATATGATATACCTTTTTTTTTTTCGTACAGCAAAGTAAATTTCCACATTTAATGTGTACCAGAAGCTTCCAAGATTGAAATAGCAACTTTGAACTACAGTGTGCAGCGCACACTAAGCTCACAACATATAACTGCACTTTTCTCTAATTAACATGTTTTTAATTCAATGATAATTATGATTTTCAATGAACCACAATTAATTAAATTTGGCTTACTTAAATAAAATTCGCAAATTTTACATAACACCACAATGTAATGTTATTAGCAGTGGGGGTGCATCAAGGGTTGATTTGTGGAATAAAATCATATTTAACAATACTGTGCAGAAATATTGCAATGAATAAAGATTACAGAGATTTTTTTGTTCTAACTTCTGTCTTTGGAAATTGTTACCCTCCGTTTCCAGCTCAGATACAAAGATTTACCTAATATAGAACAGAGGGGAGCATCACAAGAAAAAAAAAAAAAGAAAAGGAATGCTACAGGACAAATCTTTACACCATCCATCTCCTGTTTTCTAAAGTTCTAAAATGCAGAATTCCATCAGCAGAAGGAAAACCTCACACATACATACACCAATTCCCCCCCCTCCAATTTTCTTTAGTTTTGCATCGATCACAAGGGCAACCCAGACGATGATGAAGAAAGAGGAACTCTGCAAATATGCTGAAGAATCTTATGCTTGTATACACTGGATAAGAGACAAAGTTACCACATTATCAAAACAAGAGACAATTTTTCAGGTGATTGAAATAAAAAAGGGTCGTTACTTTCACCAGAGATTGTGCAAAGAGGAACTTTTCTGGCTATCTTGTCTAAGAATGCTTTCAGAAACTGGCAGCCAAACTCTCTCAGATTAAGTGACCTTCTGAAGTTGCACTTGAAAAACAGAGAGGGAAATTATAAAAATTATAATGAAATAAGCACTCATTTAAAAAGAAAAAAATATTTTTTTTTTTTACTCACACATGGTATACACAAAATAATGCATGTCACTACACATGTTTATGGTTAAAAGTGGATACTGCTGACACAGGTGCCTGAATCTTATACTTTGGAACTTGAATGTTAAGAAACAGCATATTAATTTCAAGGGGGAAAAACACCACCAGATAAAGTTTGATACACACAAGGTGCTCACATCTCCTACCTTAATTATTTAAACCAAATGCATATTTACAAAAAATACTGCACACCTAAAAAAACTGACTAAAAAACCCTTTTCCATTCAGATACTGCTAACTATGAAAAATATTTGTGCAGATTTCCTTTCCAAAATAATGCACAATTTCTTTGATGGGGAAACATATTTAATCGTTTATATATATATTCTATTAAGAAGAGACTGAAGCAAAACATTTTTTTGACTCATACCAAGTACAACATGGAAAAGGTTATGTATTGACCGGTGTGAGTAAAAAGAGAAAAATATAGAACAACTGAATGTAGAAAGTGTCGAGAATACTGAGCCTTGGCTTTATCAAGGACCAGCAAAAACTGCATTTTCTCACTTCCACAAAGACCTATTTGGAAATGGGTTTCTGCAAAGTCATAGATGCAAGTAATAAGCCCACCAAAAAAATTAAAAATATATATATATATATATCATGACCTCCGCAGAGTTGTATGACCAAGCTTTAGTTAACAATTAAGCTTGCATCCATAACTTTCCTGGCCTGACCCATGCTCTTCATCTGTTACTATTAAACAGAAAGAAGATGATTATAGAACACTCAAGCTGTAAGAGTGACATAATGAATCAGAAATAATGTTCAGCAATAACAAATTGCCAAGTTCGCCTGAGAGAGAATTTAAACCTGAATAGCAATACAAAAGTATTACAAATTCTCAAACATTGCAATAAAAAAGGAAATATTAATTTTTTTCTAAAGCACAGATTCTTGAAAGAAAACTGGATTATAAAAACCCCCTACTCCACAACTTCTGACAACACAAAAACGAGAATAAAATATAGACAATAATAAACTAAAGAAATGCTTTGTGAAGGTAATGTGACATAAACACTTAGTTGCAATATGTACAAAGTATTTCAGAAGTGCTTTAAGTGCATAATTAAGTAGTTATTAAGACCTTAACTACATTGAAAACACATCGCAGACTACAAGAACAATGTTACCAAGAAAAGAAAGAGTTAAAATCCGCAAAAAAGCTAGACTTGCTAGTGCCTAAATGCTTAAAGCAAAAAATAGAAAAAATGTTCAAGAAGTTCAAACATTGAACCTGGAAAACCTAAAACCCAAAGACAATGAAGAGAGCTTACCTCTTATGCAACTTAACTTCTTCCACTCTTGAGGAAACATGGCCGGCCTTTTAACCCAAACTTCCAAAAACCCCTGGCCCTCCCTAGTCGCTGGGGGGCAGTGTGGGTGGGGCTGAAGGCTTCCACACACTGAAAAAATCCTACTCGCGGAGATTTTAACTAGAGAAAAAAATATAATTAAGATTGTGGACCTGTTTGATCAGAAAGAGCAGAATTAACTCTCCAGAATACATGAGAAATATTATGAAATACACAAGTAGTGTATTTAATAATCTTTGCATGTATTTAATCACCTTAGTGAGCTTCTGTAGACTATTCAGAATCCTATTAATTTTAATGTTAGTTTTACTATTTTTAGTATAGCTATTCTAGTGAGTGAATAACTAGTTTTCTTACATAACCTTTTCCATGTTGTACTTGGTATAAGTCAAAAATTTTTTTTGCTTCAGTCTGTTCTTAATAGAATGTGAATTCTGAATTTTCATAACTGCTGCATTGCGCGTTTTGATCTTTAGGTTAATTTGCAACTTTCATTTTAAATTCTAAAGTTTTTCTTATGTTTTCGGCTTTGCTCTTTAGTATATATATATATATATATATATATATATAAAGAAGACCACATGGAAGATGGGTGGATGAAATTCGAAAGTATGCGGGAGTGACATGGAGGAGACTGGCAGAAGACAGACCGTTGTGGAGGAAACTTGGGGAGACCTTTGTCCAGCAGTGGATTGATAATGGTTGATGATGATGATGATGATATATATATATATATATATATATATATATATATATATATATATATATATATATATATATGCTTCTAAAAGTTTGATGTAAAACATTATTTTAATACCAGTTACCATGTGGACCCCTTTGACTGAACTCTTGGGGGTTTTGTAGTTCACAGCTCAACTGCTAGGTAGTGTTAGTACGTATTTCTGTTTGCAGTTGTGTATCTCTGCTTCTAAAAATTCTATGGAAAATTTCTTTTTTTACTGTATGCCATTATCAACACTACAGATGGAAAACATTATCCTCTTTAAATAATGTGCAGTTTTTCTGCTAGGGTTAAATGTGGAAACCTTTTTCTTGCAATCTCTGCTTTCAGGAGACTAAAAATTATTTTTTCTCAGTATAGCTTTTGCTATGAAGAATACTTTTGGCACTTTGCATTTGACTTACCTTTTCACTTGATCGGCGGTTTGTCAGACCGCCGATCATGTTTCCTCAAGAGTGGAAGACGCCGGTTGAGTGGGAACAGTGCTATTAATTGCAGATACTGGAGACTGTCAGCAGAGTGAGGGGAGTGGGCCACTCCCCTCAAATTTTTATTTCTTCGTTTTTAACGAAAAAAAAAAAGTGTTTCGATGCAGTCGCTGGGCTTAGAATAAAAATGCCCTTAAGAGGGCAAAGTCCAACGCAGTCACAGTACTGTGCACAATTCCGACAAACTAGCGGGCACCTCGTCGTCGTGCCCATCCCCCTATTCCAAATCCTGCAGTCAACCGGAGCCAGGTTTTGGTTACAGCGGAGAGCCCCGGGGTGCCGCTGGACACTTGGCTTCCTCGAACGACGTAAGTCTAACTGACCAGGGACACAGGTCCCGGGACTTGGAGACTCCGTAGGAGTTCGCAAGAGTAGTCAACTGCTTCTTTCAAGAGTTGGAGAGGATTCTTGAGAATCCAGCAAACAAGGTATTGGTGAATACCCGAACCAAGATTTTGAAGGTAGCGAACAAGCTACAGGACGCTTGCACTAAGCAAGTAATAGATATGAGTCATGCCCAAGGGACACTCCAGGAAAGAGGTGAGCGTGCAACCCAAGTCTTATGTCAAAGTGGCACTTCAGTCACAGATTGGCCCAACGGAACTCCAAATTGGAGTAAAGAGTGTAAGAAAGGTGAATGGGGGAGGAGTAATGGTGGAATGCTCCTCCGCTAAAGACGTGGAGAAATCGGATTCCGAGCTGAAAAGCAACGTAGTGACCAAGGACAACCTTCGGTCAAGATTGCCAGCAAGGAAGAACCCGAAGTTCACCGTATACGGTATCAACGAAAACCTGTCACGGGAACATGTCGAGAAATGTCTTGTGGAACAAAAACCCTGAGTTGAACGAGAGCAGACTCCAACTCAGGTTTTCATTGAAGGCCAAGGGTGGGTAACGCCACTGGGTCACGGAGGCGGACCCCACTCGCCTTCAAAAAGGTGAGGCAAGCTCGGTGTGGAATGGACCGTCCACTCTGTAAGGGAATACTTGAGGTAGGTCCGGTGCATCGGGTTCGGGCACTTTAAGTCAAGGTGTCCCGAAGAGCAGGATAGGTGTGACCGGTGCGGGGAAACCGGTCACAAGCGCCAGGAGTGCAGCAATAGCCCAGTCTGCACTAACTGCTTGGAAAACAATAGGAGATTTAGGAGTCAAGTGGATTTCCGCCACTCGAGCCTAGACAAGGAATACCCAAGCCTTGTCGGAGAACTCGCTCTACTTAAAGGACGCACTTACTATGGCTGAAAAACCAAAGAGAGGCGTTAAGGTGCTTCAAATCAACCTGCACCATGCACGGGCAGCTACGGCGCAGGCCCTGGTGACAGCCACAGAGCAAAATGCTCATCTCCTGCTTTTCAAGGAACCATTCATTCAGGCGGGAAGAGTGGTGGGCTTCCCTAACTCCTTCCGGATCTACCACCCTAGGGTGGAAAAACCCAGGTTAGCCACGGTCGTCAGAGGCCCGTTCCTAGCGATTCTCGAGATAAATTGCACCGAAAACGTGGTCACCCTGGGAGTGGAAAGTGGCGACAAGAGATTTTGAACGGTGAACGTATATAGATCTCCAGCGAGTGATCTGAGAGATACGCTGAATGAGCTAATTGCTCTGTTAGGGAAATTCTCGAGTCATGAGATAATCATAGCTAGTGACCTCAACGCGAAGAGTCCTCTCTGGGGCCAGCAAGACGAGAATGAACATGGCCAGCTACTAGTAGACTTTGCCAATGTGGCAAATATGAGATTCCTGAACGATCCAGAGAGCCCCCCCCCAACCTTTCAAGGGGGTCTTCCTGGATCGACGTGATCCTTGTCAGGGTCTCTCAGCGCAGCCTCGTCCAGAATTGGCAAGTGATGGACGATCAAATCTGCAGTGACCATTTAGCGTTGACGTTTGTTTTAGGCTCCTAAAGGCCCATCCGACCCAAGCGCAAAAGATTCTTCATGAAGAATCTCGACTGGTTGGCTTTTAAAGCCAAACTTACTAGCCTGTTGAGGGGTAGGAGGGCAGAAGAGATTGGAGAGGTGACAAACCTCAACTCCCTCTTTGAAGAACTGACCAGTCAAGTAACAGCACTATGCCAGAGTAGCAGGGGAAGGAAAAGGGAAGCCAAGGATCCCCACCCCTGGTGGTCTGAGAAACTAAAAGCTCTAAGGGCAAGAGCTAGGCGGAGTAGGAAAGCTCTGCAAAGAGTAAAAGCTACACCGCAAGATAGGGTGTGCACAGATGTGCATTAAAAAGCTCAATCAGCATACAGAAGAGAACTGAATCTCTTTAAAATCTCTTCTGGAGGAAACTGTGTGAGCTTCAGACTCCGGCGCACCCTTTCGGGATCCCCTATAAGATCGCGAGGAGATCCATCACAGAACCGCTGAAGCTGGCAGCGGTCGAAAGGGCAGAAGAAGCCTATCAACGACTCTTGATAGTACCATAGAGAGTCTCTTGGACTACCACTTCCAAGGAAATGAGCGAGAAGGGGACTCCCCATGGCAAAAGGAAATGAGGGATGAATGTCGGATCTTGCCGGGCACTGGTGAGGACCCCCCCCTCCCCTTTCACAAGAGAGGAAGTGGAGAACGCCCTCTCCAGTCTAAACACTGGCAAAGCATAGGCAAGCTTAGGTTGGACCTCAGCATAGTAAGAGAAATATACTATGCAAATCCCGAGTACTTCGTGGCACTCCTAAACGAATGCCTCGAAAGGGGCATCTTCCCAGACTTGTGGAAGACAGTGGTGCTAGTCCTTTTCAACAAGACCGGAAAGGACAAAACAATCCCGCAGCCTATAGGCCGATCTGTCTTCTCTCTGTGTGGAGCAAGGTGCTGGACAAGCTCATTACAAACAGAGCGCTTGGCTTTCTCATCATGGAGCAGGGAAAGCTAAACAGGAACCAATTTGGTTTCCTTCCTGGGCGTTGCGCAAAGCAGGCAATTCGCAGCCTCAGAGAGAGGGCAGAAAGTAACAAAGCGGAGGGTCTCCATACCTGTTTCATCTCACTAGACATGGGGGAGGGGGCTTTCAACAGTGTTTGGGGGCCATTGGACTTAACCAGACTTAAGGAACTTGGCTGTCCAAGGAACTTGTTCCAGCTAATCAGTAGCTACCTGTCTGATAGAAGGGTCGAGTTCGAAGGGGGGAATGGGCAATCCTAGCGTTCGTACCACAGAGAGTGTCAGCAAGGATCCAACTCCAGGCAGCTATGGTGGAACATCGTTTCAGATGCAGCCTTGAATCTAGACCTAGGGCCAGCAGTTGAAATACAAGCCTATGTGGACAATTTCGTCCTCGTGGTCTCCGCTTCAGGGAGACATGTGATCGAAAGGGAAGCACACAGTGCCCTAGCTGTCTGGACAACTAGAGCAGGGAAAGCAAACTCTGCTTTGTGCCTGAAAAGACCACTCTCTTAGCAATAGCAAAGAGTGGAGTAATGAAAACACCACCCAAGTGCAAATTCCTAGGGTGCACTATTAAGGCGGTGAGACAAATGAGATACTTAGGTGTGGTCCTTGATCAGAACTTATCAGGGTTGCCACACTTAAGACAACTTCACACAAGGTGCATGTTGATCCTCAATAGATTGAATGGCATGAGGTTGTCAGGCAAAACCAAGAAGGCCATCTATCAAAGAGGAATAGAAAGAATTCTGACGTACGCTTGTGGGGCATGGTGGATCCCCACCGTCAGAATGAAGAGGGGCATAAACCAAATCCAAAGGTTGGCCCTACTAGGGATCACAGGCTGCTTTCGTACAACCTCGACCCTAGCACTTCAAATGCTGGCGGTGTGTGAGCCGGCAGACCTAGTAGTGGAAAGGGAGGCAGCAATGCACTGCCAGGGTTCCCACTCAAAAGTAATGAAAAAATTCCCTGACTTTTCCAGGTTCTCCAGGTGGTTTTTAAAGTTTTCCAGAGTGACATGTTGCAAAGAATTGTTACATTTCATTCCATTCCATTAATTTTTCTCACCAAATCACACACTTGTAAATTCTTTAAGTAATTTATCTTTATAAAATTACCTGCTTTTCATTAATAACAACTCACTGTGCACATTATTTTCTGTACCAAAGTTCCGTGAACTTTTGTGAATACTACCCACACGGAACTTGTAAATACATTCCTATAGAAACAGGACATATGTAGGAAAAAATCCGTCAGTTGAATAGTTTCAGTTTTTCTATAACACAGTGCAGCTAAGCTTAATGATGGAATGGCTCTGTTCAAAGAAACATGTTTCAAGAGAAGAACCAACAGACAAAGGACTTTAACCCATCATTTGGTTGGTTCTCTTGTGAAGTGTTTGTTCCAGCAGGAGCCATTGTGCCTAATTGTTCCATGTTATAACTGCCTGCCTGCAGAAATTGAACAAAAGCTTAATAACTGGCAATTTTAAAAATTCAATTTTGCATCTTTTTTAGAGAATAAAAGAAATACTTAATATAACTGAAAGTAAGATCTACCAAATTCTAGGCAGGCAGTAATTGCAAGCCAAAGTTTGAAATCTTGAAAAATTAATTTTTTTTGCAAAATAAAGTATCCATTAATTTTTACAAAAAAAAAGGGTAATTTTCCCTGAGTTTTCCCTGATATTTACAAAAAAGGGTAATTTTCCCTGATTTTTGGAACCATTTTCAAATTACCTGAAAATTCCAGGTTTTCCCTGTTTTCTAGGTTGAGTGGGAACCACGACTGCCTAAGGTCAGGTGAGGACGCCTACCTTCTTGGTGTGCCACATCGATCTTCCTACATGGAGATGGAAAGAGTGGACTGGAATATCCACCCGCCAGAAAAAATGTTCCCACCGTGCGACAAGGCGAAGCCCACGGGAGTTGGGCATGAACTATTCACTGATGGCTCAAAGCTAAGGGGGCAAGTGGGTGCAGGCTTCTGCGCGTTCTTGGATGGGAACGAAGCGACAGCAGAACGCTTCTGTCTTCCAAGCAGAACTATGGCGATAGAAAAGGCACTCACCTGGGCTATCCCCAGGCGAAGCGACAAAACAATCAAACTCCACTCTGACAGTGAGGCAGCACTGCAGGCTCCGAGTAGATTCAGGGTGAGAAAACCCATCATCCACAGGATTAAAACCCTCCTGAGGGTGGAAGGAGATGGGGCAGTTAGTCTCCACTGGGTACGAAGCCATGTCGGGACCCAGGGAAACGAAAGGGCGAACCAGCTGGCGAAGGAAGCCACGCTGAAAGAGACGGTAGATGTGCAATGCAGAACTCCATGCAGGAGCAACAGCGCAGCATTGGCACGACGTCAGACCTTGGCCGAACGGCAGGTCAGATGGGACATGGGAGAGACAGGGCGGAAGACGCACAGAGTGTTTCCAAAGGTCTCGACCAAACGTGCACAGAAAAACAAGTTCCTGAATCAAGTACTCAGCGGCCATGGCATCTGCCCTGAATACTTAGTCAGATTTGCAATCAGGAACTGCACTTTTCCCTGTGGAAACTGGTCGGCAAGCATTGAACACTGCGTGCTTAAATGCAGTGGCTTCGCCGAATGGAGAAACACACTGATACCATGTGTGCAAAGAATGCGAAGATTGGATCTGCTCATTCAATCCTCCGTTAACAGGAGGGGGACAATAGCCCTAGTAGAGAGGCTAACCCTCCAGCAGCATACGATTTCCCCCAGTCAAACGGGAACCGAGTCGCAAGAGGTGAATGTGCACACCGAAAGCGACTCGGATTCGGAATGAGCGCAAAAGTCAAAGAGGGCAAGAGTGTTACCCATGTAAATATCTTGTAAATACACTTTGTTTCATTCTCTCAACATTGTAAGTCCTAAGCATGAGGACAGTGTATATATGCGTGTAAATACTTTGTTGTTAATAAAGAGAAATGATTCCCCCAAAATCAAAGCTGTTCGATGGGTAGACAATCTCCCAGTCAACCCTAAAATTAAACGGCCTATCCTGCCAGTCAGTGCGGGAACCCAGCCAAAGTGCGCTAGGTCATCTGCCAGCAGAACATTGCAGGCTGGTCTCTGGACCACAGGGGTAGCAGTGGCCCGAACCAGAATCTCAAGGCAGGAAAACTATCGCAACATTTCAAATAAATCCAAGGAGTTCCATTAGTCCCTGTGGAGCCAAGCACATTGGCGGAACGGGACAAAGAAATCAGTAAATATTACCTTTTCACTTAAAATACTTTTGCACTTTCTACTTTTCCATTAAAATACTTTTGCACTTTCTACTTTTCTATTATTCTGCTAGGTGGCATCAAGTTATATCATGTTTTCCTCTGTATCTCTTCTAACTGTTTGATTTGAAAATCACTTTGTCTCTGACATTTCCCTTCACCTATGAGAAACTTCTTGTGCACAATTTGTTAACTTTCATAACATACTTTTTACCTGCTAGTGGGAGAAAACAGCTATTCCTATTCCTAGATGTTTTATTGATTGTAAAAATCTGATTTTTTTCCCTCTTCGTAACAGGGCTACATTGATTTTGAATGGCTTTGAATTACTTCATTCATGCTTGAAAAAAGGATTCAAAAGATGTGCTCATTACAACTGAAAATTTGGTGTAATCTTTCTTGTTAATTAGTGGTAATAGTTTCACACAATCATGTGAAAACCTTCAGCTACTGTGGCTGAATGTTTGTTCAAGCTTGATTATGTCTTGTTTATTGGATGTTGAGCTACTGACAATCTTTATTTTTAGCCTAATTGTAGAGAGCATTAATCTTATCCGATATGGCTTTTAAATGGTTGGTTCCTGTTTAAGGAATTTTGCGATGAATTTTGAATAGTTTGTTGTTTTACGCAGTAGTATCATACAAAGTGTGTCTTCTTTACAGTTATTAATGCTTAAATTATGTGATTCCTTGTAGCTGATATAGAATTAAATATTTTCGGACGATAGAGATGGTAGCAACATCAACTTAGCTAGCAGTTAACATACATGGAACAGTACAGCACGAACTGCCCTTGAGAATGGCCATGAAAAATGTGAGCCGAAACGTGTCGGGAGTTCGGTGTCTGGATTCCTTGGTAATGTTGGGTGCTTTGAATATCGTTTTCACTTGAAGTTGAACAAACAGACTTTAATTTCATTTTATTATTTCATTGGATTAATTCTTCCTAATCTCTGTCGGAAGGCAGGTTTTTTCACTTTGAGTTTTATTGTGGATTTTAGCTATCATAAATATTTTAATCGTCAGTAGTTGTGTTTTCCTTGCAAAGTGTCTGCCACCCACAAACCCTTCTTTTGGCTACATATTGTTCAAATGAGACTTCGGTTTATGAAATTTCTTGACTACTCAAATTCTTCTTGAAGAACGTAGGTCACTCGAAGGTGAATAGTAATGATGAAATTCTACCAAAGGCAACTAGCCGGGAAGGAGCTACTAACCGATAAAAGGTAACAATGCTATTAGTTTATCCTCATTTTTAAGAATTAATTGTTTTTTTGGTTCGTCTTTTAATATTTATATCATTCACTCTCAGTATGATGCCCACTGGTTAAATATGGAGCTGTGGGGTCCGGACATCGGGATTTTTAACAAACTTTTTAAAAATTGTGAGGAACAGAAGAATGTCAGGATTATTGCGATATCTTGCCAAAATTCATTAACACTTACATCTTCTGGTCGCCAAACCATTCTTTACCAAAAATTGGAAATTATACGCAAAATATTTCCTACCAGGACCTGTATCTGGTTCAGAAAGAATTTCTCAAATCGGGGTTTTAGAAGCAGAGATATCGAGGGAAAACGCACTTTAATTTTATGCCCCCTAGCGGAAAATCTATGCGTAACTTGAAAAAGTGACTATGCCTAAAACAGCCTTCGACATAAATGGAATCGAAAGGTAAAAGAAAAGCAGCTATATGGAATGAAGTTTTTGAATTCTATATATTCTGCATTTATGCCTTCTAAAGGTGAAATTGCGCATCGTAATGTAAAAAAAAAAAAAAAAGAATGAAAGGATCATCATTTGCGCATTTTAAGCTTCCAATATAAAAAGATTTTTTCAAATTGGACTAATTGTTGTCCACAGATGGGCAGATGATTGAATGGATATGGTGCCCACAGACGGGCGGATGAATGGACGGACAAACCTGTAGTGTAGTAGTTAGTTGATTTTAATGGCACAAGGGCCAGGTTTGGCCAGAGTGCCAGACACAGAACCACCAGAGAAAGTTTTTTAAAAGTGGGGTGTGATGGTTAAGAGCAGGCTTATTTGGTAAAAATTAAAAAAAAGAATGATGAAAAAGTGTAAAAGCTAGTTAATTAGTTAGTAGATTTTAACTTTTTAAAGCTAGATAAGTTTAAAAAAGTCAATTTATTTCAAAAAAGAAAAAAACTGTGAAAGCGTCGAAGTGGTCACCTAACAGCTTCAGAAGCGCAGCAAATAAGAATGAAAATAGTGATAACGAAAACAACTGCATAAAACATGAGTGACAGTGAGAAGGCAATTGAACATCTCACATATCAAGGCAGTGTCACCACACAGCGAATAGCGACGAGTGAAATGCCAATGCCCAAATGCAGAGATGTGCTAGAACAACTTCCTCCCTACGGTTTCGGTGACATTATGATTTCCAGACCCCAAGGATAGGTTCAATATGGTGCAGTTTATTCTCCACCTGTTGGTCCCACAGACCCTGCCACGCTCACCTGATATGATCATGAATAAGAAAGCGTAAATCCCGGTGAAACAATGGTAAGTGTGTGACTGCTCAAGAGGAAGCAGATCTGGGAGCAACATCAGAAGACTCGTTCCTTGGGATTCCAACATGCCCAGGAATCCAGCAGAATCGGATCTGGACCCCAGCTGAGCAAAGAATGAAGAAGTCTTCGTATGGTAAAAAGAAGTGGGTGGCCGGTGAAATCCAATTATGACATAGATTGCACAACACTCAATGAATCCGTGTACACAATAGCACGCTGATAAGAGCTCGACTGTACGCGAACAAGTGCAAGATACACACCTTGCACCTCCGTCAAAAACACCGTGGCCTTGGTAGGAATACAGGCAACAGAAACTTCATCAATGCAGATGGCAGCAGATCCCACACCACCAGCAATCTTAGAATCCTTGGTGAAAACAGGAATAAAGTCTGCATTGATGTATCGGCGCTCAGCGAAGAGCACTGATGCAGGGGTTGAGAACTTATAGGATGTAAACCTGGTATCACCTGTGACACCAAGAGGGTGCCCATACGGGATCCTGAAAGCCCCTGGTTTCTCTAACAAGTGACAAGTTGAGCCCTACCATCAAGAGTTATGGCTGCTATATGAAGACTGAAGGTTGGAATGCACAAGGGCCGGTTCTCAAACAAACTAGCATGCTGGGGATGAAAAACTGCATCGTATAAAAGATGGTCTGGGAGAGATTGGAGTTTCAAGTAAAATTGAAGAGACAGCTGCTGACGGCGTAAATGTAGCGATGGTTCGTTCGTGTCGGCATAAAGGCTCGGAATGGGTGACGTGCGAAATACTCCCATACAAAGACATGCACTTGACAGTGCATACCTGCCAACCTCTCAGAACCAAATAAAGGTACCACTCAAATAGAAAAATTGTAACATATAATGCATATTGATAATTTTTGAAGCCTATTTCAGCTATATAAATTCTCGATGATGTAAGGTGTAAGGGGAGGGAGGTTGCTTTGAATAAACAGACACTCGTCCACATTCCAGTACTGACCAATCAGCAGCTGTAAGTATGATGAAAAGTAAACACGAATCAGTCTTTAACATTACACGAAACGAGTCCAGGATTCGTCCATTGGTTGCCAATTGCACTTGACTTAACTTTATTTCCGTTGGGAAACAAAAGGCAGGGGCATTTCTTAAGAGAAACTGGAAACATCTGGAAAAAAATCTTTCGAAGGGGAAAAAACAGACTACACAAGTTTTTCCCTACTTCTGTCTGAAAAGGGGGAAAATAAGGGAAAACATGACTTTTTTTTTTAAAAATCATATTTTTGGCAGCAAAATCATATCGTATTGCAGTCTGATTTATCGTACTAAATATGATGAAATTGTAACAGTTGGCAGGTCTAATACTGGATGGTATCCAACAGCCAGAGAGCAAAAGGAAGTGCAGAGCCATACACTATACAGCCATAATCCAGTTTAGACCAAATGAGAGAATGGTAAATATGGAATAAAGAAATTCTGTCTGCACACCAGCAGACTGAAGCAAGGATCTTAAGGATAAACAAAGCTCTCGGACAGGAAGTCCTTAGGCGTCAAACGTGCAAGCTAAAGGTGAGAGCACGGTTGACGGTCAGACCAAGGAACTTGGTTTACGGCAAAACTAGTATGGCTGCACGGTTCAAATAGAGCTTTGGATTGGGACGGAGGTCACGCCTCCGGCAGAAATGGACACACGCTGTCTTGTAGTGAGAAAGAACGAAACCATTGTTGTTAGCCGTTTTAACAATCTGGTTAATCGCAGACTGCAGCTGCCTTTCAATGAAATGCATGCCTGATGAAAAGCAGAAGATGTGTAAGTCGTCAACATAAATGGTAGCCGAAACAGCAAGAGGAAGATTTTTGAGTAGAGTTAATGCAGAGGATGAACAAAGTCACCAATAGGATGAAGTTTTGAGGAAACCTTATTCTTGATGGAAAAAAAGCAGAGAGCATCGAACCCAGGCGTACCTGGAACACACAGTCATGAAGAAAATTGGCAATGAAGGTTGGGATGTTGCCCTGCAACCCACTCTTGTGGAGGTCACAAAGGATACCGTAATGCCATGCTCTATTGTAAGCTTTCTTGATGTCAAAAAATACAGGCACCAGGCGCTGCCTACATACGAGCACCTTACGAACAGACGTCTCAAGGCGCAGGAGATGATCGGGAGCTGAACGATGATGGTGGAAGTCACTTTGTGATGGTGACAGAATTTGATGGTCGTCTAAAAAATAAATTAACTGGGAATTAACCATCCATTCAAGGACTTTACACAGACATCTAGTGAGGGCAATTGGATGATAAATAGAGGGAAACTTGGGGTCTTTGCCAGGCTTGGGAAAAAGTAGAACAAAAGCTTTTTGCAAGAGTCCAGGAAACTGTGTTCCAAACAAACGAGGTTGAAAAGCACTAAAAGATTCTTGAGGACGACTGCAAGAGATGACGGATTATGTCATAGTGGATGCCATCGGGACTAACAGATGTCGCGCTAGACCAATGCAGAGCAACCATGCTGAAAGGGGAGTTATAGTCGCTGTTGTGAAACATTGCAAACAAGATTCTCAGACGTTCCGCAGCTGACTTATGTCTTTGAAAGGAGGGGGGGGGGGGAATGCCTGAGAACTGGAAACAGAGGCAAACGCTTCACTCAAACAATTCACAATCTCCCAGACTTCAGCATTCAGCATATGTGCAGCCGTTACTCTCAAGAATTGAAATCTGGTGGGAACTATAGTTACCCCAGATCTTGTGAATCTTTCCCCAAATAGTTTTGGAACTGGCAAGTGAATTAATAGATGAAACATACTTAATCCAAAACTCCTTCTTGCTTCGTCGAAGCACCAACCGAGCGCAAGATTTTGCTCTTTTAAATGCAACAAGATTGACATCGGTTGGATAGCACCGAAATGTACACCAGACCTTATGCTGGGCTCTCCTAGACGCTGGGCATTCAGGGTTCCACCAACGTTTCGGACTTCTTCGGGAGCGTCGCTGATGCCTGTGGGATAGAGAGATTCACTGCCTGAATGATACACATTGTGACATCAGTAACAGCTGCGTCGATTGACCCCTGGGTCACCATGGCAGAAGATATCACTGTGGACGAAGCGAAGACCTCCCACCTGGCACGATCCATCCTCCATCGAGGAGCTGGGGAGGCAGAACATGGCATGCTCACATTATAAGTAAGTAGAATTGGGAAGTGTTTGCTCCCATGGAGATCGTTACACACCGTCCATGACTAGTCGGCAATAACCGATGGTGAACCCAAAGATAAATCTACCACACTGAAACTTTCTGTAGGCTCATGGAAGTAAGTGTCAGCACCCATGTTAAAAAGGCATAAAGAGGTCGAGGACAGAAGAGGTTCGATCCTACGGCCTCGTGTGTTGATACTGACACTACACCACAATGGATTATGAGCAAGTCACCCAGAAGAAGAGCAGGTGACAGCAGCTGATCAACTAAGCTCTCAAGAACAGAGATACTCACATTCTAATCTGGTGGCAGATAGACATGGCAAACACACAGAAGCACAGGCATGGAGATACACACCGCCATGGATTATAAAGTTGTTGAGACTGCAATGGGAGAAACCGGAAAACTGTGAGGGACAAGAATAGCGACTCCCTCACAGGCTATATCTCCTGATGCATTATCTTTCCGAAATGCACTGTAGCCTCGAACTGAAAGCAGGTCTGATGGTTTAAGTTTTGTCTCCTGTAGGCAAAGGCACACCAGAGAGTATGACGAAAGCAGATGTTTCATGTCGTCATGTCTTGTCCGAAAACCTCAACAGTTCCACTGAACAATTGAACCGATGGTTTGAAGTGTGGCAAGAGAGAAAGAAATGAAAATCAATTGAACTGACTGCTCAAGCGGCATCATCTTCGAACTGCTCTGATGATTGCTCCCTTAGATGTGGGGGTATTTTACCAGGGGCCAATATGGGAGTATGCTTTATCCCATGGGTCTTTATGGGATTTGTCCAACCTTGGGTATTCTTCCAAGATTTTGGAGAAGAAATGACTTCTCTTTGTCTTTCTTGCCAGAAGAAGTGTAAGTTTCAGTGCTGGTAGTGGTGCTAGCAGCCTTCGTCAAAGTGGTGGATGGCGCTTTCAAACCCCTAGCTCAAGACTGAAGGGCTTCCACAGCCCAGCAGCTATGATCTCATCCAGCTGGTAGGAACATTTAGGGGGGGGGAATCTGACTTTCCGTTTGAACAGCGACAGTAGATTTTGTGACCACCACTGCTGCATATGAGGACCGGTTTGACTGTAAAAGAACGACCCTTTTTCTGGCTTTGGCATAGGTGATGCACTAAATTGTCTTCAAACATTGTATTTCTTTCTCTTGTGCCCATTGCAGACAGTCCTTGGAAAATGCTGCATGTGCTCCTTCCCAATTGGCACAGCATTCGGTGGCGGCATTACAAGCTTGCAAAGTATGGCCTAGTGCCCCACAGCGCCCACACCGAGCAGCACTCCTACAGAACTGCTGAGAGTAGCCATAGCTTTGGCACTTAAAACATCTCAAGAGGGTTAGGGATGTATGGGCGTACCTCAAGGTGAAGATACCCTACCTTGATGGACGTAGGCAGGGGCAGGGTGTCAAATGTCAAAATAATGTTGCGAAATGGAACTGACTGCCCATTCCACCTGCGCCGTACACCTGTAATGTGTTGGCTCTTTAGTTCTTCAAGAAGTTCATTCTTGCTACACTCGATGAGGTCACAAGAGGAGACAACACCTCGAGATAAGTTAAGGTAGCCATGGGGTGTGACTTTAACAAGTCTCAAGCAGTGATGTAGTGTTGAGAAGCGTGGTACTGTAGGCTGTATTGTACATCTGAATAAGAAGGTCTCCAGATTTGAGTTTGTTGATGCTCTTAGGAGAGCTGGCAATGGTTTGTATGGATTTGCTTATCCAAAATGGACTTTTGGCACTTAATGGCTTTGAAGGTTCCAAAGAGTGCACAAAGAAAAACCGAGTATTAGAAGAGTCGGGTACTTGTTTCTTTGAGGAAGGAGTTGAACTTTCTTCCATACGTTATTTACAATTAGCATCCTGGAAAACATGAAGAGTATCCATAAGAAAAACAAAAACGAATTTGCCAGCCTCCCCACCCACAACCGAGCCCAATGGGGGAGAGCCGGAGGTCCGCAAGCCCAAATGGACGCAGGACACGGCTCTTGGGTTGTGAGGCGGATATAGCAAATTGATAAGGCAGATATACGCTCAGCGAGTACTGCGTCTTGGTATCACCCCATTGGCATGCCCACACTATCCGCAGACTCACCCTGTCGTAAGCAATGATAAGCTGTTAGAGGTCTGGACTCCACTAGACCACAGACTTCATTGACTAGGAGTGGGTTATTTACTAGCCGCCCGTTTAGGGTGAAGCAGGGGGACAAAGAGGAGTGTTGGTAGCTGGCAACAACTACAACCCGGCCCCCAGAAACTTCAGCCTCCAGCATCCCCTTTTCCACCTTACAAGTCAATGCACATGGCAAACGGACAGGTAGGACTAGCTAACCAGCCCAGAAAAACAAAAGGGAGACATAAAATGGAGAAAGAACAGGAAAGAGAACGAGAAACTATACTCTGACGCTTAGTCACAACCTCAGCAATATACAACAACTGAGGCAGGTGAGTAGCAAGGTAACAACAAAAAGCAAACATCGGAAAAAAACACAAACACTAGCGTTGGCTCAGGCTGTGGGGTCGCCACTCCCCATCAACCAGATGAACAGCTGTCCCTGCGGTGATGGAATCGTATGAAGACAAAAATACAAGATGGTCCATCACAAGGTCACCTCGGGCCATGGGGTCACTACTCCCCAAATAACTGGAAAACCAGTTGTCTCTGTGTGGGGAACCAGTACCATAAGCATGATCTTTTTTACAAAAGACATGGTAAAAAAGAAGTAACACTGATTTACTAAAATAAATTCAAATACATTTTTAAACATTAATTTCAAAATTCAAGGCTTTTCAAGGCAGCTTTAAAAAAACACCGTTTTTCCAGGATATTCCAGGCTTTGAAAATGTAATCACGATTTACAAGGACTTTCCAGGTTTTCAAGGACCTGTGCGCACCCCGGACAAAATAAAAAACAGACTTTTCTAACAACAAGGGATGTTTTAGTTTGCTCGTATGTAATGGGACATTACTTTAGTTGAAAACAGTGGTTCTTCAGCCCACACACACAATCTCAAGGAGAAATATATCTTTTGACTTGCACGCATTATTTCCAAGATAAAAAATTTACATAACATTCACATAATTGGTGAGGTACTTACTTTGTAGACTTGCAAGAATTCATGTAAATATATACCATCTTCTTCATTGAAGGACAAGAGAAGTTTAATATTCGAAATCACAACAACTTCTTTTTCTGCAGGACTCAGTTCATCATAAGACTTACCTGCACGAAATAAGAGGGAAGTCAAGAATGAAATATTAAATTTAGGGAAGTCAAGAGTGAAATAATTACTATTACAAAATGCCACTGTGCTAAATTATAAAAAAATCATTTGAGAAATTTTAAAATAATAGTTACATACACCAACGAGCCATTACATTACGACTCCCTCCAGCCTAAGGAAATGAATACACCTGAAGATCGAACAGTGGCGCAGGTTAAGTCCACAGAGCAGTATACGTACATATAACCTGAGGACCGGCTTTCAGTTACTAGAATGTTCGGAGTCGGAATGGGAAAAGCTGCTTATTTATTGGAGTTTGATAAAGGACAAATTGTGATGGTCCTTTATCAAACTCCAATAAATACAATCTGGGAAATGGCGCGACTTGTGGGTGCTGCTGTAGTGAGTACGTATAAAAAGTGGTGCACAGATTGCTGAACAACAAACCGCTGTCCAGCCGTATGTCGTCTGCAGCACACTGATGCCAGAGGGTAACGGAGACTGTCACACATTGTTCACAGTGCGATAAATCACCTGTAGCTATAACGGTAGTGATCAGGGCAATGTGTCACAACACACAGTTCATCGCAGCCTTCTGCACATGGGCCAGCGTAGCCGAAGACACAGCAGAGTCCCCGCGCTCACTGCACGCCATCAACGCATGAAATGGGCCCAAGATCATCGAGGTTGGAAGAAAGTGGCCTGGTCTGACAAATCAAGATTCCTGGTGCATCACGTAGACGGCCCAGTGCAGATACGGCGATTACCAATGGAGGCTATAGCACCTGGATGCACTGTCGTGCAGAAACGGGCCGGTGGCAGTATCCCGCTCTGGACTATGTTTCCTTGTGACACTTTAGACCCCATTATCTCAATAGCACAATTTCTGACAGCTGTCAATTATCTGAACATCATTGCGAACCAAGTTCACCCATTCATGGCAACTGTGTTCCCTGCTGGTGATGACTATTACTAACCGGATAATGCGCCATGCTACACTGCCAGAATTGTTAAGGAGTGGTTCAAGGAACATGCTGGTGACTTTCTGTTAATGCCCTGTCCTCCAAATTCACCTGACCGAACATTTGTGGTTCGACTTGGAAAAGCGGGTTCGCGCTAAATCACCACCACCCTGAAATTTACGGGAACTGGAGAATCTGCTGTTGACATTGTACTGGATACCCCAGGCTACCTATCGCCACCTCATCGAATCGATGCCTTACCGAATGGCTGCTATTTTGTGGGCTAAAGGGGCTTCTTCCCACAGCTAATTAGGTAGTTGGTCATAATGTAATGGCTCTTCGGTGTATTGTTCAACTTTACGAACTACTTAAAAGTAAACTATTTTTACATCATTTCACACTAAAATCTGTGTCACAGTTATGAAACACTAAAATATGCATTTTAAGTGAAATAAAAATTCAAAATTATTACTTATCCTAAATGCAACCATTTTTTGTAACCTTTAAAAAGTTGTTCTTACTGCACAGTGAACAGCTGTAAACTGGACCTTCGATTAACAAGCAGTTTATTTAATAAGTTAACTTCTGTAAGGCTTTTCAAGTTTTATTAATGAGAAAGAATTCTTTTAACAACCGCATTATGAATGCTTGATAAAGCTCCCACATTAGCTGACTGACTTGCCCACCCCATGTGTGTCATGTGACTGCCTCACTTGCCAATATGTAATTGGTTGGTTCTCCATTTTAGTTCTGTTCTCTGAGGAGAGAAAACATCAAGAAAGTTGTGCTCTACAACAGAATATAATTTTGCATCCGATTGGCGCTTCTGAAATTATCAAGCATGGATCAAAAGAAGACTCGGGAAGTTATTTTGATTTAAGTGAAGCAAGAAATTATTAACAACATATAAAGAAGGCATTAAAAGAGGCACACTCTGTGAAGAATATGGCAATGCCACCGTGAACTGCACCTGCAATTTTACACAGTGCAGGGATAGGAGAGAGTTTGGAAGCTAAAAATAGAGATTTCAGAGAAGATAACTACAAAAAAAAAAAAAATAAATAAATAAATAAAAGACACGATTACCATAGCTTTGAGACTTGAAAAAAAAAAAACATTTTTTTTTCAAGTCGAAGCTATGATAATCATGGCAAGTAAACTGCCAAAACTTTTTCAGTTATCAGCAAATTTTTCATTTCATTCTGAACATGGATGCGGTATGACCAATTTTCTTTATTTATCAGCATTACATGAGATTTATAGATAAAAATAGCACAAATAAACTTATCTTAAAAATCTATCTGCCTATTAATAAATCACAATAGCAAAAAGTCTTCATTTTAAAGTACTAAGATTATAATTAAATGTAGTCTAATTATTAAAATTACAAAACTGTATTACAAAAATTAAAATGCAACAACAACAAAAAAAAAAAAAACTACTATTTTTTAGGCTTTTTGTGAAAAAAGTTGGTAATCAATGTGCTTTTTCTTTTTTCAACCAGTTTGCAGCTGTTGAACTTCTTTATTCTCCAAGTCTTTCAAGTGACCGAAAACCCTAAAAATATACCTTGAGACACTTGAATAGCACAAGATCTCCTTTTCACCAAACCTTTTTTCAGCTTTTTTGTGGCATCTTTTAACAAAACATCTGCTGATTCTCTAGTGGTTTTAAGGTGGTTCTTCTTTTATCTGCTGATTCTCTAGTGGTTTTAAGGTTCTTCTTCTTTTAAGTGTACATTCAAAGTGTTGGATTTCTTTTTTAGAACTTTCTTCTTTTTTGAGTCTTTGTTTTCTTCTTCTACCTTTATAAGCATTCATTTTTATTTCTGATGTCGTTATTCATCCAGATATGCTTGGTAATGCTTATGAGCATTTTGTGCCCACGAAATAAGTTACTTAGTAATTGGTACAAAGGAAGGGTTATTTTTATATTGTCCCATTCCATCTTTTATAATAAGAACTGAATTTAAGTGTTCTCACAGACATCTGTGGACAATCATCAAGAATAAACTTGGTGGATGAAAATCTTCTCTCAATGTCAGCATTTCCATGCGAGAGGCTGCTGATTTCACTAGCTTGGTAACAAGAATGGGACACTTGGGTAATCCATCAGATGTTTTAGAGAAAAAAAAGTGATCCCAATATTTTTCGATTTCATTGGCATTAGATTAGTCACTTTCTACATGAAGACATTTCCACCCATCTGTGAGGCAATCTTCACAAATATCCAAAGGGAGTACTTTGGCAATAGTCAGAACTGTAGACAGCTTCTCTCTGTGCATCTTTTTGATTTGTGTAGACATCCAAGGACTTTTTTAAGCCTTAATGAAGGTGTGATGGCCTTTTTATAAGGTGTGTACAACCAACAATATAGTGCAATTGGACATTTTTCTGAGAAATCATTTTACTTTTTTGGTCAAACAAAGAAACTTTTTCAGACATAATAATAATAATAATAATAATAATGATAATAATAATAATAATAATAATAATAGAAGACAATTCTACCAAATTTTTCTGATCAAATAAGTTCTTATTTACCTTACCCATTCATATGAGTACAAAAATTTTAAAGCAGATGAACGGCAAATGTGACTAGGTAGCTTCTGCACTACTGACAGAGGTTCTTTAAACAAAATATGAACCAATGGACGGTCAACCTGAAAAGTTTTAATGAATGTCTCAAAAAGTTCAACAGATGAAAGAGTAAAATGAAGCTCAGCTAACATCCCAGGTTTCCAAAAAAAAAAAAAAAAAAAAAAAAAAGATACTTTAAGAGACACTTTGGAATGAAAGAGACTTTTGGCTAAAAAGGACACTCCTATCCCTGCAGAGTGACAAATTTAAGTCGGTGACAATGAGAAAAATCTACCAGTTTAATGGTTGATAGCTGATTGTATTTTGATTGCAGAAAAACAAATGAAAGGCGATACCATTTCTACTGAATTTATTTGTGTGAAAGAGCCAAGGAAATTTATAAACATTAGAAGACTTTAAAGCCAGAATGAACTGGGTCAATGAGCTAAAGAAAAGAGCTAGCACTCAGAAATGGTTTATTAAATTACTCTAAGGAGATTATCGATCATTTAAAACTTTTTGCGTGTTCTGATCTCCAGAATCAATATATTTCAGCCTAATTTGGGAACGTCTTTTAAAAGGAGGGTAATTGATTAAATGCGTTTTCTGAAGCCAAACAGAAGACAGAATTCAAGTCTTTTTTAATGAGTAGGGAGAAAAGGGATTTTGTTACTGGAATCCTTATTCGAGGACATGTTTATGAAAAAGTTATATCCATTACCCTCACGGACAATGAAAATTGCACACCTAGAAGAAAACATGCAACAATTGCGAAACTTTGCAAATAGCTAGAGTGCATGCTGGTATGCAAATGATCCACATTTGGTGCAATTGCGCACTACCGCACACCCTGTGGTGGCGCTGCAAGCATGAACCGGCAGCTTTATAAACCAGCATGTAGTTGATGCCCCATGAAAGCGAAAAGCACCGGCTAACACCAGAGACATTGATTTATGCAACTTACAGACCCTGAGAGAGGTCTGATCATCGAGCTGAAAACCACAGGGTAGTTGGCGCGATGTATAGCCCGCCGTGTGATGGCACTTTCACATGACAGAGGTGCATCAGACGGACCACCGGTACAGAGAATCGACGGATTATGCGCCAAGCACAAACGGATCCCACGGGGACCCGGTCCACTATACAGGTAGATGTAGCAGCTCCTGTGTGCCCATGGACCATTTCCTGACGCATTGCAGATACAAATCTGATCCCAGCGCCCCTTGCATGTGCTGACATTAACACCAGAACATCGCTGGCTCTGTTTGCAGTGTTGCTAGGCCAAACCGACATGGAACGCCACGGACTGGCGATGTATGGTGTTTAGCGATGAGTGCTGCTTCATTTTGGGGACATATGAACATTGTGTTCAGGTGTGGAGGCCCCTGAGTCAACAGCACAATCCCAACTTCGCTATCGAGCGCCCCATCTCCAGCACTGCAGGCGCTATGGTCTGGGGAGCCATAGCTTATGATAGCCGATCAGCTCTAGTAGTGATACGTGGATCATTGATGGGCCAGTGGTATGTGGATCAGATCCTATGGCCCCATGTGCTGCTATCCCTGGCCGGGATTTCAAGTGTGCTATACAAGCAGGAAAATGCTCGCCTGCACACGGCTCAGGTTGCCCAGGACTGCCTACATCATGTCCAGACACTTCCATGGCCTGCTCGCTCCCCGGACATGTCCCCTATTGAGCATGTGTGGGACCAGTTGAAAAGCTAGCTGCCGCCGTGCCGCACTATCCGGGACTTGGGGCACAACATCCAACGTGTGTGGGCCAGTCTGCTGCAAGACATCAGGCATCTGTTCGCCTCCAAGCCGGACCGTATGGTAGCATGTATCACTGCCCACGGCGGTGCTGTGTGCTATTGAAGATGACCAGACTGTGCCACAGATCCCTCTGTAATAGTCCTGCAGCTCTGTTTTTGCCATCATGTGTATCATTCATCTGTATTATTGCATCCATAAGATTTCAGTTCAATCTGATGCTTCCTTCTTGGTGCGCAAATTTCATTGTCCGTGAGTGTACTTTATTAATAATATCTCTTGTATTTGTCTTAAACTAGTCATTCAGGCATCATTTTAAAGAAAAGATTGCCATCTTTCTAAAACAGCAAGTAAGTTCGAATGTTTTCGTCAAATTTGAGTAGCTATTTTTTTTTTTTTCAATGTGCAAATGAAACCATTTATAAGCTTTGGTCAATTTGAAGTTCGTATTTCATATTCCAATGTTTACATGGCTTTTGGTTTCCCAAACTTCAAAAATTGAAAATTTCTTATCTTTAACCCTCAAAAACTTGATGTATGCAAGGTAATAAACATTTCGAAACTGCTTCAATAAAGGATCAATGTGTATAGATTCACACCTGAAAGTATCATTTTGCATCTCTGTTTCAAAAATAAATGTATGTGTGAAGGATATTTCTGCTGAATTTTTTGATTTAGTGAGTCCTGTCACCCTCACTCCCACACACACCTCTTCGCTGTTTTTTTAAGCTTATAATATTTATTCTGTTTGTACACTCAGTAGATAAAATATTGGAGATTGAGGTGATGGGCAGTTGACATTGGCATCTCCTGTACAAAGTGGAACAGACCCAAACCAAATGCAGACGATCAGTAGGCAGACAGCAGGACTTCCCAACAGTGTATTGCAATCGATGAACAAGAGTAAACATGGTGATCTGACTGATTTTTGATTGTGGATGCATTGTTTGGCAAGACAGTCAGGTAATTCTGTCTCTCAAGTGGTAAGAACACTAGGGTTCCTGAGGGCTACCATATCAAGGGTGTACCACGAGCATATCATCGGTGGACATACTAGCACCCAAGGTTATTAGATATCTCTTTAGGTTGAGCCACTTTGGATACGAGCTACCATTGGCTGGCGAAATGACGTCGCACTGGGAGCAAAGCAGCGAGAAGGGAGAGCCATCGCCGCTGGCTGCTACGGCTAACACGTTAGCAAGGAATGTAAATAAACGCAAAGGAAAATGTTTTCAAAAACTAGTAAATTCAAACTTCAAAGATTAACATATTTATCAGTGATCTGTTATTTCCTCTTTTCGTGAATTAATTAATTTTGAAAACAAAATAAATTAACAGCTTTTGTATAAAGAAATGTTAAGGCCGTGCTGTAAACAAACATATTGCTGAACTTCGTAGTTCACAGGAAGTTATATTTACAAAAAGTTATTGTCAGTGTGAAAATAAATTCTTAAAAATCCAAACTATTTAAAGTCTAGCCATTTGATTAGCTCCGCATCAAGTAGTTCCGTTAGCGGGCTAAACAAACAAGAAGTAAATGTTATTCGTCATTCAGCATTTCATTTTTGCAAAATAAATCTTATTGTTGTTTACAGAATTCCACTTAGTAGCCTTCAAATACAAACACAAATTTGCACAAAATGTTCACTTTTCAATTTATTTTTAACAGGTGGCACTAAAGCATAAAAAGCTATCAAAAATTATATAATGCTATTGCAATGGCAAGCAGAATTTAAATGAAAACAAAAATAAAGCTTATGATAGTGTGCCATGGTCCGTCCCTGCCTATACCTTCCTCCAAACCCAGGCTAGCTCAAATCCACAAAAAGGAACTGTTAAGTTTGCATGATATTAAGCTACTGACAGCACACAAATATATTAACATAATTTTTTGAACTCAATTGTTTAACTTACATTTAGTATCTCAAATTTAATACAAAGGAAAAAGTTGTAGGATTTAACAGATATGGCCCACAATGTAATTGGCTTTACATATGTCATCCTTTACCCCATGCACACTTTTTTTTTTTTTTTTTTTGCCATAAAGCAAACACTGAATCTGGTTTTCTGTAAATATTTTACGTAAGACTTTACTCACGTCAGCTGCCTCTTGTGAAGCTGAGTTATTCAGACATTCACGCAAATCCCTTCAAGTAGATGCAAGTTTGTTATTAAGGCACTTATTTTGCACTCTTAATTTCGTGCACTCAACACTTAATCTTTTATTTCTTATTTCCAGTGGCCTTATCTTCGTCTTCAGAAGTTGAACATCAGCTGAAGATGGTGACGTAATATCAGTTGACACAGATTTATCATTTTTTTTTTTTTTTGGAGACACATTGCGAAAGGTTTCCAATGCTCGTTTTCTTACTTCACGTCCATGTAATCTATCTGCTGCAGGACTAACATTCAGAACGCTAGGAACGGAGGATGACGATTCACGAGGATTAGCAGTTGTAATATGCTCATGGCCAATTTGACCTGGAAGATTGACTATAGGTACAGCATTTGCTATCAATTTCTTTCTGCCAGGTAATCCAAGTAATTCTAATTTTAAGTCACGAACATAACTGTCAAAAGTAAAATGTTTCGAGCAAATTCTTGCATTTTTAACTTTAAAATTATCCTTTCGTTTACATTTTAGTAACCAGAGTTTTTCCAAATCAGGTTTTGCAGGAAAAGAATTTAAATAATATCCAAACCTTGAGTCTTCCTACTGTAGGATAAACATCCTGCTATTGAATATCCAGGCATATTGTGCTACACTGATATAAGACAATAATACGCACAACTGATGTTGAAAAACAGCTAGTTATGAAGTATATTTACCAATTATGATGAAAAATAATGAATTGCGAAACATCAACAGGCCTATTCAACGAAGCGAAATGCTTTTCTAAGCATGTGAAGAACGAGTTTAAACCCACCAAGATTACTTAGTAATTATAAAGTATATTTACAAATTACGAAGACACAGTAATTGCAAAACATCCGCACAGGTCTATTTACCAAAGTGAAATGCTTTTTCATCTAATAACCTTGTTTTTTTCTAAGAACGCGAACGAGTTTGAGTTCCCAAGCCAAAGATTCTGTGTGGTATCCTTTGCTCTCAGTGTCACGTCATGCACAAATCCGAGACTGCAACTGCACATTGAAGTGGCGCACACACACACACACAGAGACAGAGACAGAGAGAGAGAGAGAGAGAGAGAGAGAGAGAGAGAGAGAGAGAGGTGGCCAACCACATGCCATTGATGTCCAGGGTCGGTGTAGATCACCCAGGCTTGTACAGAGCGACTGCTTGGCAAATCTCATCCAAGTTAAATGTCAAGGTCCAAGCACCATCAGCCAGCAAACAGTATGGCACATGCCGTATACCCTGGGCTATGCCAGACAATCCCCTACTTGTGTGCCACTGTTGCCTGCTTGTCATCAGAAATTATAACTCACCTGGTGTCAGAAACATCAAAACAAGACCACTGTAGAGGAATGCCATGTCATGTGGGTTAAATGAGTCCCATTCTCAGCTGACGGGAGCTTGCAGGTGTGGGTTCAACAGCATGAGGCCATGGCCTTGTGCCGGGTTAGCTCTGTGATGGTTTCGTGAGCCTTCTCGTGGAACACATTAGGTCCCTTAGTGGTTAAAGAGAGGCCCTTAACCACTGAGCTCTGCCAGCATATGCTGGGTGATCACCTACACCCTTTTGTGGCCTTTGTGCATCGTCTGTTTCAGCAGGACAATGCACTACCCTACCTGGCCGCAACCACCAACGCATGGCTCAAGGAACACTCGTGTGAGTTTGGAACCATCCAGTGGCCCCAAAGGTCCTTGCATTCATACCTTGCAGAAGCTCTCAGAGATGTTGAGGAGTGGAACATCAAAATTCATGGATCCTGGACAGATGTCTTGGGCAGAGATGTGGACAATGTTGCAACAGGCATGGCTGGCATTATTTCTGGCACCTAGCAAAATTAATTACTCACCATGTAAAAGGCTGTCACATAGTCCCCACTCTTTTGTTACCAAAAAAATCAAGGACTTTTCCAGGACTCGTAAAAATTTTCAAGACTATATTCATGCCCAATAAGAACTCTCATAAAACCCTAAAATAAGTTGTAACAAACAGTCAAAAAGTTCAATTAAAATTATAGTTATATCTAAACATAGGGACATACTGTATGTTTAGATATAACTACACTTTGGTGAGGTATTATTGTTCCACAATATAAAATCCCTGAAATGCCAAGAAGATGGACATATTGCCAGAAGGACAGACCATCGATGGACAACCAAAATTTTAAACCGCATTCCTGGGCTACAAGCATTCAGCAGATCACAAACCTGGTTTGAGATGCTATTACCTTACACCCCTTCACATTCGCTTATTGTAGTTCAGAAGAATTCCCCTCGCATTTGCTTATCGTAGTTCAGAATCACAACCGCGTGAAAACTGGAAATGTGACAACTACATGCTCCTGATTCTAGGAGAGCAATCTACAATGCAGCGCTGTCATCATCTGTGACATTTTGGCAATAGCTTCTCTTCAACGAACTGAGTCTATTCTGAAATTTGGTGAACAGGGAAAAAAATCAAGTACTTTTCAAGGACTCTTACAAATTAATACAGAAATTTAACGTGCACCAGATACATCAAACAAAGATATTCGCTCTTTCCACGTTTTTAAGAGAGTCACGGAAAAATTCTCATTGGCCGCCACGACTCCTGGTGGCGGCCAATGAGAATTTTTCCGTGACTCTCTTAAAAACGTGGAAAGAGCGAATATCTTTGTTTGATGTATCTGGTCCACGTTAAATTTCTGTATTAATTATTCATTCGCCTTCTAATTATTTCTTCAGTTGCTGCTTACCATCTTTGGTGAATCCCCAGCATTGTGCGGGGCTCCAGGAGGCAACCTGCCAACTTGGCTTGGCAGTTAGCATGTGCGAGTCTGCAGGAATTCGAGGCCGTTGTGGTGTAGCGGAAGCATATCCAGCGCGTAACTGGAAGGCCCTGGGTTCGACTCCCGGTGGCGGCCAATGAGAATTTTTCCGTGACTCTCTTATAAACGTGGAAAGAGCGAATATCTTTGTTTGATGTATCTGGTCCACGTTAAATTTCTGTATTAATTATTCATTCGCCTTCTAATTATTTCTTCAGTTGCTGCTTACCATCTTTGGTGAATCTCCAGCATTGTGCGGGGCTCCAAGAAGCAACCTGCCAACTTGGCTTGGCGGTTAGCATGTGTGAGTCTGGAGGAATTCGAGGCAGTTGTGGTGTAGCGGAAGCATATCCGCCACGTAACTGGAAGGCCCTGGGTTCGATTTCCGGTGGCGGCCAATGAGAATTTTTCCGTGACTCTCTTATAAACGTGGAAAGAGCGAATATCTTTGTTTGATGTATCTGGTCCACGTTAAATTTCTGCATTAATTATTCATTTGCCTTCCAATTATTTCTTCAGTTGCTGCTTACCATCTTTGGTGAATCTCCAGCATTGTGCGGGGCTCCAAGAAGCAACCTGCCAACTTGGCTTGGCAGTTAGCATGTGCGAGCCTGGAGGAATTCGAGGCTGCTGTGGTGTAGCGGAAGCATATCCGGCGCGTAACTGGAAGGCCCTGGGTTCGACTCCCGGTGGCGGCCAATGAGAATTTTTCCGTGACTCTGTTATAAACGTGGAAAGAGTGAATATCTTTGTTTGATGACTCTTACAAAATTCAAGGACTTTCAAGGGACTTTGAAAAGGAAAATTAAATTCAAGGAGTTTTCAAGGATTTTCAAGGACAATGGGGACCCTGTGTTATTTGTGCTAGAGTAGGACCAACACACTATTAGGCAGGTATCTCTGCTTTGTCGATTGAGTGTACATCTGGGAATGCTTTGCAATGAGTATTAACTTCATTGAGGTACTTTAGAGCATACATCGTGTTACTGGTGCCAAATTTTAAAAAATGCATTATTTCTAACTGCTGTGCAAGAGCAAACTCAGAAATTCCTTTGTGTACTACAAATGCTGAAAAAAATTATTCTAAAAAAAAAAAAAAAAAAGAAAAAAAAAGAAGAAAGCACCCTGTATTCTAGTCCTGCTGGGTGTAGCATATTACACCCTTGCAATGCCCATAAGCTCTACACAATAGAAACATTTTAACTCTTGACTTTGAAAATATATGCATGATCATTTTTCTAAAAATAATATACATAAGGTGTCACAAAGGGAAAAAAAATTAAGGTTAAATATAAAAATAAGGATTAAAAAGTAATCTAAAGTTGTAAACAAGCAGAGAAACAGTGTTTATGCAAGACAATTTTCTACAGAAAACACTTTGCAAATGCATTTGGAAAGTGCTTTCTGGTAAAAAAATCAATGTGTCATTGGTAAAAAATCAATGTGTACTTAGTGTTTTAACTCAAATTATTTAAAACATGCGAAGGATACGATCCACCCAAAAATGTACATACTTTTGCTAGATTTTTTAAGTCATTTTTTATTGTTCAAAATGCCATTCAAGGTATTGACTAGGAAAACACAAGCTACTTTGCACCGTTTGGTTGCCTATGTGCTATCTGAAATTCCAGTGAAGACAAGAGTCATAAACGTACATCCTAAATCACAAAAATTTATTTGAAATGTCCCACACATTTACTTTTAAAAAAGAGAAACAAACAGAAATGCAAAATGATACTTTTCAGGTGTGAATCTATGTACATTGTCCCTTTCTTGAAACAGTTTTCAAATTTTTATCACCTTGCCCACATCAAATTTTAGAGGGTTAAAAATAGGAAATTTTCAATGTTTTTGCAGTTTGGCAATCCCAAAAGAAAAAAAAATATCATTAGAATGTGATCTTCAAATTAATTGTGCAAACAAAATAGTTCTAACTTTTCAAATAGACTAAAACTTATGGCTGATTTAATTTGCACATCAGATATATAAATTTTTGAATTAAAAACTAAGTTACTCAAAGTGGTTCGCAATTTACTTTATGCTGTCTTAGAAACGTGGCAATCTTACGTTTAAAATGACACCTGAATGATTAGTTTAGGGCAAATACAATTTTATTACTAAAACATTGAACACCACTTTTCCCCAAAATATGCCCTTGAATGAAGATTTTTTAGGGGATAAAATCTTCCCTCTTTCCATATACTATCATAAAAAAAAAAAAAAGTTAAAATACTGCATTATCTGTCTTTTCTCTATATACTCATATGCTACCAGTGATTAAAGTTTTATCAAAATCGATGAAAATTAGATGATCAAAAAATAAAATTTTGCTGACTTGGCATTTGAATGGCCTGTAATAGATTAAGTTAAAAAGAGTGATTGAAAAAAAACAATAGAGCACCTTAAAGAGGGTCAACTGCACTGTTTTTGAACTATAAAATATCAACCCCCCTCAAAAATGGGGAAAGTGATTGCTCTGTGCCTTGGCTGAGCACAAAGTGATTAAATGTGAAAACATGCATTCTTATATTTTCCTTAACTAGATACTGTAGCTGAACTTTAAAAAGAAAATGTTTGCTCTGTGCCTTGATGAAGCATGAAGTGACTAAAGAAGACGAAGACATGCATTTTAAGTGACATTTTAAAGCTTAAAAATCATTCTGTCACAGAAATAGCACTAGCATTAACAAGTTCAGGGCCAGTACAAACCTTGAACTTCATTTTTGCTTTAAGAAAAAAAAACCAAAATTGCTTACAGTGTTGATTAATATAGCAAGAAGAGACTAAATAAGAATAAAGGTGTAAGCAGTTGCTCTTCTCCACAATTGTCAAATATCTATAAAGCACTGGTTGCACTACTTATGAGAAAATTTATCAAAGATGGAAATGCATCTCCAGGATGGAACTTCTGCACCTATTAAAATACACTGATTGACAATCAAAATGCCACACCATGACGGAATACAAAAAATGAGATGAAACACATATGTAAACAAGTAGGTGAAAAAGAAGTAACTTAACTTCAGAGAGATTAAATTACATGAAAGTAATGGGCAGGGAGACAGTTTAATGTGGCCCACGTTGGTAGGTCGTACAACTGACATGCTGGACTATACATTCGGCAATGCAGGGTGGCACAGAGTGGGAAAGTCCTTAGATGATGTGCTAAGGTATTGCTGATCGTGCGACATTAACCTGAGTTCACAATTCATCGGCATTGTGGAGGGACCATGCAGAGGCGTTAAGTCATCTGCCCATAATGTCTATCTGTTCTCTATTGAAGAGAAGTCTGTAAATAATGTTTGGCCAGTGCAGTAGGTGGACACCTTGTAGGTTTTGTCTGCTGATGTTAGCAGTGTGTGAATGGGCATTATCTTGTTGAAACTAACAAAGAAGTGGACATATGGTTGTCACCGCTTAAAAAACTAAAGTATGTTGTTTGGATAGAGGATCATAAAATATGTTTATATCCAAACTTTGAGCTGCTATGGACAACAGGGGGAGCCACTAGAGCTTTGTTCATGAGCATTATATTATGAAATGTATGTGTATTATGAATGTTATATTAGAACTTCTTACAATTATTTTCTATAAAAAGAAGTGTAAGAAGTCCCTATAAAATATGGTTAAATTCATAACAGAGTACAGTTTCTTCATCTGCAGTCTTTTGTTCACTATCAGTTTTGAGCGCCTTGATTTCAAAACCTAATTCATTTTGCATTTTATAAGTGTGGTTATGTCAATTCTAATCTTGGATACTTCCAAACATTTCTCCAGTATTGTTTTGAATTGGGCCTAATTGAGGAATGTGGTACAGAAGATTGCTAGGAAACAACATTCATGAAATGTGTTCACTGTGAGAACTACTTTTGTTTGGATCATTCCACAATTGAAGATCATATTCTTTTGTCGTACATGAAAGGTGAGTGCAATGTATATCCATTTATGAATACTTTGTAATGTATACCAATTGCTTAAAACAACAAATACTATTCCGATACGGGCCGCAAGAGTAATGGAGATTCCATGAATATTGTCTCTGCCAGTGTTCTTTGATGTCCTATAACTTCATCATTTCCATAGCACCTAAAAGTTTGTCATTGTCCATTACCATTGCAGTACTGCCGAATGATATAACAAGCACTATGCATCTAGGGACAACGGTCCGGACCATTCCTTTGTAAGCATCATGAATACCTTCATCTAACCGCAGCCACCATATTCACTCAATGGCTATTGCATCCAGATGCGGTTCCACTCTGATGCAATGAATGCATGGAGCAAACAGTCATATGGCAATAGGATTCACAATGTTGCTGAGGCATTCTCACTGATTACATGTGCTTTCATGATGGAGATCACTCCGATGCAGTGGTGCACGCAGCCAGGTGAAGACTATCAAACTTAGCTATGGTGAGTCATTTCGCCCTTTTATCTCCATCTATCAGGTGTTTGGTTTGCAACTGCAATCATTTACATATTACAACTGTCGACACATACCCACCACATTGCATAGCGCTTCGACAAATATTTCCTGATGCAGCATTTTCTACACTAAGCAGTGTAAATTGCTAGGCAGCGCAATTTCTTTACCCATAATTAGGTTCTACTACGCAGAAAGTTTTTTTAAAGCACTAGAAACTTAGTAAACACATCAAAATAAAAAAGTAACTAATTCAACCAACAAAATAAAAAAAGTAAGTTATGCAATAAGAAAACCATTCTCTTTAAAATACGCAGTTCACACACACAAGCAAGCAAGATTCTAGCTGCACACATATATTTTAACAAATCAACAATGTAAAACATTTTACATACCCTGCTTCCCAACTTCTTCTTTAGATTCTACAAAGGTTTCAGCATCAAACAACAAGTAGTCACCATCATAGGACAGCTGTTTGTCCCAGTAAAAAATACTGGGAAAATCATTTACGAGAGTATCAAAATTGTAATACCCAAAACTATGTAAATCAAAATCATATCCAGTCTGTTCCTAAAAGAAAAAAAAAAAAATCTGGATTACATAGGTACTTGAATGGCACTCATGGTACTGTATAGTTAAACAACATGCACATCACACTCTAAGCCACATGTTGTCAGCATTACAAAAACACAGTTGTACAATGCTTTTATTATTTGAGAAGTTTTGCCTGTTTTTTAATTTTAATGTTCTGATTGTAAAAACAGTGATATATATGAGAGAGAGAGAGAGAGAGAGAGAGAGAGAGAGAGAGAGAGAGAGAGAGAGAGAGAGAGAGAGAGAGAGAGAGAGAGAGAGAGAGAGACTGAGACTCTGTGTGTGTTATGCACAGTTTTCCTTCAATCTGAAATTTTAAAATCACTGGGTTAACTAAATAAATAAATAAATAAAAAAAATAACACACTGATTCTGTCCAATCGCCTACAAATATATGTTCCCACTGAAACTTATCATATATGTACCTGGTGAAGTCTGGAGAGGAAACAAAGAAGAACTGAGTATCCAGTACTTACAAGGGATTTTTTTTTTTTTGAGAGTAACCATAAAGAAAACATGCATGATACAAGAAAATGTTCATTTGAAAGGAACAAGACTGAAATTTAATACTTGAGCTCAAATTTTAGAGCCACTCACTGAAGTGGCATAGCACATTAAATTTCTTCCACATTAAATTTCTTCCACCCCCATGAGTTCAGAGATTAATTCCTTGTAAGAAAAGCAATGCCAAGAATTAATAGGTATTAACTGTTACGTGAGTGAGCAATGAACAGTCAGATGGGAAATATAGCAATATTTAAATGAGTGTGTGTGTGTGTGTGTGAGAGAGAGAGAGAGAGAGAGAGAGAGAGAGAGAGAGAGAGAGAGAGAGAGAGAGAGAGAGAGAGAGAGAGAGAGAGAGAGAGATATGAATGATATGAGTTTGATGAATGGTGGGAGTGAATTGTTTGCAATGCGAGGAGGTTCATTTGTGAACCAGTTTCCAACACTCTTGCTCTTTTGGGCATTTTGCTAAAAAGAGCTGGGTTCGGAAACAAGTTCCTAATAAGAAAAGTTAGTGTTCTCCAAAGGTTTTTTTGTTTTTTTTAATCGCCCGGTGGCAAGAAATTTTAGCTGGGTGGCACTGCTGATGACTATGAGTGATGCTCTCACACAGTTCAAAAATGAAAATCAGAACATTTTAATTAAAAAAACTTTTACGATCTTCATCCTGAATACGTGATGTTAATTTCCTAAACACCACGGAATTATGTGCTTGCAAATATAATTCCAATTTACATTTTTAATACAATGCTTGGTCAGCAAAATTCCAATTCCCCAGAGTTTCCTTCAAACGAAAAATAACTTTTGAATGTTTTGTGCTGCAGCATTCAAAATGGGACTTGCACGATTGGATTTTGCACAGACTGTAAAAGTGATGCTTGCATGTGTGTTGAAGAGATAGATATAGACACATTTGTAACATGGAAATATATAAATGGTTTCCAAAAAGTGGTTGAGATTGATGGTTCAGTTTGAAGAACTGTGCTTCATATTCAATTAAATTATTATAAAATTCATTCTTTTGTAAAAACAGTTCAGTCACCAAATGAAGGTTTGCTCCAAATTGATTTTGCTGAAAATTCCAGTACTATCTCCCAAGATAAAATCCAGAGGGGACACTGGAGGCACCAACAGATAACTACTGTATATTTACCAATTGCGCATGAAATATTAAGCAGACTGTAGCTGTGATAAGCGATGAGCTCAACCATGGCAAAAATGCTGTGTGTGCTTTCTTAATAATTGTTATAGCTACATTAAAGGCTGAATTTCCAGAAATAGAAAAGTTAACAATTTTTTCTGATGGAAGTGCAGCTCAATTTAAAAACCAATTCACTCTGTAAAATCTTTATTTGAAGCAGGACTTTGATGTCACTGGAGAGTGGAACACTGGTGGGACAGGGAAATTCTAAGGTGATGATTGTGAATTCTGCAGGATTTTTCTAATGTGTAAATAAACATGTTACAGGACTCGCAAGTCTGTTTATTTGTGCGGATGACATAAGTCAGTCAAAACCGTTATTCGCTAGCAGGTTGGAACGATTATTACCTGGTAATAATGTGATTGCAGAATAGGCAGATACTCATATTGATCACGAAGATGGTTCTTTTAAGCCTGAAGATCTTATTGTTGGGAACTTTGCATTTGTTTCATTCCTTGTAGTCTTCTAACAGTAAAAAACAGTTGAATAAGATGTACTATGAAACTATATTATCACTGGATCATCATAAGGATTACTTTGAAATACATGCAACCAAGTGGCACCTATTCTTGGCTGGAAGAAAATTGTTTTGCACGAGAGCTTTTCAGTGATTATGAGACAGTCATACCCCCATCACTGGCAAACAACAGGGGACAATTAAAATTTTAGGGAAGTAGAAAATTATTTTTAAATGAATATCCACACATTCTCATTCATTTTGGTATGTATATATATCTTTTATATATGCCATAAATATTACATGATTTCTATATTTTATTGGTCACTAATTTTACTCAAGTACATATTGTTGGCAATAGAACTATAGAAATGCATTTTTGCATCTCTTGCATATATATAATTATCACCTAAAAACAGGCCTCATGAATGTCGGTCACCAAACAGATATTTCGTAGTGGCTAGTAAATATTTTAGTATAGTAGCCAATGATGGTGAGTAGAATTTTCCCCCCAAGTGAGCAACTATTTTGTCCAACTTTTCCCCCCACTACAACTCGGCAATGTATCGATACATCGCAGAAAACCGGTGTGAATTTAACATCGATGTTACGGTGTTTTGACTGACGAAACTATGATTCATCACCACCGTGATGTAAATGCTCGCGATGTAATCGCCATTGCGCGCCACCAAGCCGTGACCAAGCACTGTTGTTCAAATCGGTTTTCCCAGTCTGAGAACGTGAATATTGGCTGATCCTCACGCGCATCTCCGATGTAGTTTCTCGCAGTGTCTCGTTCCAGACGTTACATCGGAGGATTGCTCATCGGAAATTCGTCTGCCAGGAGAGTAATCGTGGACATCGTAGCTTCGTGAGCGATCCCATCCGGGGTCCCATCACGATGCAGACATGATGTTTAAACAGGTTTCTTATTAGGCCTCCGTGCGTCGATGATGCTATCAAGAGGCTGCGTGTTCCAGGCGTTGGATCTCGGAAATTCACCACAGCTTAGGAACAATAGGAAGTATGTGGCAGGGTTTTTTTTTTTTTGACGTGAATACGTCTTTAAAATCAGGCCAGTACTAGGTGGTCTGATTTTAAAAGATGTATTCACGTCAAAAAAAAAAAAAAATTTTTTTTCCAATTGAATATTTAGAAGCAAATATGTGAAATAAAATGCATTTTTATTTCGACATGATCTCCATTTGCACCCTCTAGCAGCAAAGTTGTGAATCGAAAAAAAAAAAATATGGAACGAATGGATCATCATTCTCACAGTTTAAGCTTTCCAAGACGAAAGCTATTTTACAAATCGAACTAATAATTGCAGAGATAAGGTCTCCCAAGTCGGACAGACAAAGTGATAACATAAGCACGCCGTAAAAGATGCTAATAACGTAGCTTGAGTCCTAACAGACAAGAAAACCAACAGCAGCACCCCCCCCCGCATTTTTTAGTTGGTGGGGAGAGGAGAAATTTGTCAGATGTAAGTATGTCAGATAAATCCTCAACTACCAAATATCGAGCAGGGACAAAAAGGAGGAAATGGATAAAATTCCAGGACATGTAACAGAATTTTAGGACATTTTCAGGGCTTTTCCAGGACAAAATGGAATTCCAGGACGTGTATGAACCATGATTATCTGAAATTTGGAAATAATTCTAGATATTAGATGCTTGAGATGATGTCATCTCATGGGTTGACATTCGTTGCAGGTTATAGGAGGTACGATGGTTGTGTGACAGGCACAAGATAAATCGCTCCTAAGTATGCCTAGATGCTGTGGTTAGCGACAGAAACTAAGTAGGAATAAAAACAATAAAGCAAAAGAAACGCTGAGATTGAAAAAAAAAAAAAAAAAAATGCAGACCGGAGAACGCCAAGTGTATACTGATAGCATGTGCAAGTGATGCTGTAGAGAGTTGAGTAGAACTAGAAATGCTGAGCTGTAGACAGAGTAATTTGAGTCGTGTGAGACGCTGCTGAAAGCCGCACTCCCCCTTCGTTTTTGCGCTCATTACCATGGTAATGGCTGACGGGGAAAAAGCTAAAATATGGCTAAGTCCCTTTTCCCACTATACTTGAGGTATGGTTGCTAAGACACTGTCCTATGAGAGATGCCAGTCGCTTCAGCGGTTGCTCTCTGTGTTTGGCAGAACAATTCCTTCACTGTTGCATCCGGTTTGGAAGTAACAAGCTATTTCAGATAGCTGTGTACACACTGTAGACTATCTTTTCTTCAGTTGTTTTCTAATGTCAGAACTCATAATGCAGAAAAAACTCGAACAAATATCGCTCTAGAATAAGCACCAAACGCCAAGTTTTTTAGGTTAAGATTCGAATGATGAAAAAAGCACGAGGATTTGAGTTTTCGAATCTTGAATCTTTTCAAGATTTGAGGGATTCGAATGTCCCATCCCTACTAAAGATATTAAAAGAAGAGGAACATGATCAGAAAAATATAAAAATAAAATCAGGCGACAAAAAAAAAAAAAAAAAAACTTTGGAAAATTTAAAATACGGAAGCGGAAAACGACGCATTTCTCATGGCTGCTACAGCAGTCATTTCCTGAGTGATTACAAACATTTGTGAAATTTACTGTCCTTTCCTGGTTTTTCCAATCACTCGCCACCCCAGTTTTTTTTTTACCCTTTTCTTGAAAAATTTCACTGCAAGAAAGAAACCAGTACTACACCAAGATCTTTCACCAAAATGATGTGAATCAAGGACTTCCCAACATTTGGAAAAAAAGGGAAATAAAGTTTCAGGATTTTACGAGAGTCACATGGGTTGTGTAAACTTCGCCATGTGATCAGATACTTAAAAAACCAACCCAAAAAAACCTGAGGAAATGTCATGATATCGAAAACATTCGAGAAGCACTGTCTAATATGTTTAACAAATGCTACAATCTTGAAAACATGAAAATAAACTTTATACAAATGTTTAATAACATTATTTCACTGAGATTTTTGATTTACATAGCAACTGCATATAATCTGCACTACTAAGAGTGTGAATCTTTCTTTCCACTGCATGGTCTTGCCTAAAGTACCGACAGTGATGACACGCACAGATGGCGATTGTGGAGCCCAGTGGTGCCAAATTTGCCTTTTGTAGCAGGATGGTGCAAGATTCCCATTACTCTGTTACTTAAAATTATCAACACTACACACTTTAAAAACTTATACAGAAATAAAATTGTTCACAAATTAAAAATATAGAACATACAGGAAACTACATGTAATACAGGACAAAGGAAGTTTGGAGGAGAGGGCATTTTTTCAAAAAAAAAAAAATATATATATATAGGAAATATAGAATGCCTGTAACACCTGCAACATAAATACTATTAAAACTTGGCATCATCTACCAGTTTTTTTATTCAGTTTCATACAAGGTCAAGACCATACCACCCATCAATAAATTTTTGAAATTCTAAGAAATAAAACAACTCATTTAAAAAAAAAATATGGGTTAAAAGATAAGAACATTTTCAACATGTCAAATTTTTTACCTTATAGTTTTGACAGAACTTTGAAGCCCAAAGACCTTTAGGATGTTTTTTAAGAATCTGAAAGAGAAGAAAATGAAAAACTAAAATCTTTGTTAACATACTTTATGTTTAGTTGAGAATTTGCTTATTTAAACAATGTGGCACATAAAAATTACTGATTTGTTGTTTTAATTTACATGATTTTCTTTAAAAAAATCTTCAAATGATTATACCACATGAAGAGCACAGCAACATAATTACTGTACATTTTCTTGTCTGGGGGTTAAACTATTACAGAGAACAACTCAATGGGTTATAAAAAGTTGCCTGTCCCTAATTCACACACAGAGAAAGAGAGTGTGTGTGTGTGTAAGTGTGCTGTAATGCAAAACCCATGCGCCATGCCTCATCTTGAAGCCAATTCTTAGACCACTATGTTACTGCTTTTTCTCAGCAATCTTTCTGTTTTGCAGTATGATTTAGTCTCTCATTCAGGTGGAAACATTGTACTGAGGATCTCCTCCTTCAATGCTTTTGCTTCGTCTAAACCTGTTCTTCAATTTCTTATCCTTGCTGATACAGTCCTTCCATTTCACTGATAGATAGATAGATAGATAGATAGATAGATAGATAGATACATAGATAGATAGATACATAGATAGATAGATAGATAGATAGATACATAGATAGATAGATAGATAGATAGATACATAGATAGATAGATAGATAGATACATAGATAGATAGATAGATAGATAGATAGATAGATAGATAGATAGATAGATAGATAGATAGATACATAGATAGATAGATAGATAGATAGATACATAGATATATAGATAGATAGATAGATAGATACATAGATAGATAGATACATAGATAGATAGATAGATAGATAGATAGATAGATACATAGATAGATAGATACATAGATAGATAGATACATAGATAGATACATAGATAGATAGATAGATACATAGATAGATAGATAGATAGATACATAGATAGATAGATAGATAGATACATAGATAGATAGATACATAGATAGATAGATACATAGATAGATACATAGATACATAGATAGATAGATAGATAGATACATAGATAGATAGATACATAGATACATAGATACATAGATAGATAGATACATAGATAGATACATAGATAGATAGATACATAGATAGATACATAGATAGATAGATAGATAGATAGATAGATAGATACATAGATAGATAGATAGATAGATAGATAGATACATAGATAGATAGATAGATAGATAGATAGGTATGTATGTATGTACATTCCAGGATGCTCCTGTCCTTAATTGTTGACTTCATCCTTTCATTGCAGATTGTTCTTTCTGGTGATACCATACATCTTAACATCTTCATTTCAGTAATATTTAATTCATATTTCACACATGTCATTGGCCAATTCTCAGCATTGCAGATTTTACTATAGCCTTGAAAAACCTGAGTTTTTAGCCTCACTGGCATCCTTGTATCACGTGATGCACTTGAGATTCTGTATCTGTTCAATTCTGCTTGAACTCTGCTCTCCACTTACTTTTTATTTCACTCTTTTGATTAGTCTTGCCTAGATATTAAGACTATCTGAATTTTCTCTTTCAATGCATTATATTCAAGTTGTCTTGGTTCTACTTATATCCAAATGCCGATGTCTAAAAATCTTCTCTAGTTTTCTAGCTTTTCTTCCAATTCTCTTTTACTGTTGACACATAACTCTCTTCATCAACAGCAAACAACCTGGTCCATGGTGCTATTTCCCCTAACTCCTGCTGTTGCCACATCTTAACAAAATATTGAATACGACTGGGTTTAATACTCATCTTTGGTGCATTCTCAACTCTCACATTAAATTCATCTGCCTGTCCTATGCAACTGCTACGTGCGACACATGTGCAGGGACTTCTATAGATTCCTTTAATCAACTGCACCTATGAAGGCTGTACTGAAAGTAATGCAAAAGTGGGCATAACTTTTTTTATTAAAGACAGAGGTCGTACAAATTGCACATGTTGGCAGAGTAAGTCTTCCTCTATAGTAACCCTTCTTCATAGCAGGCAAATAATGAATTCCAAGTAGAAGCAACGTGCCGTCATTGAGTTCTTGACGAAGGAAGGGTGCAGGCTGTCCGACATCCACAGAAGGCTACAGAATGTTTATGGACATGACAACACTGACAAAAGCAACGTGCACACATGAATGAAGAAGTTTGTAAGAAAATAAATTGATTCACATGGAGAGACAAGTTACAATCCATGTGCTTGTTGAACAATTGGACTGTGGTCACAACGCCACACAGAAGATGGTGGAAGACTTAGGGCATCGGAAAGTGTGTGCAAAGTGGGTACCTCGGCAGTTGACCCCCGATTTGAAGGAGAGAAGGGTCTGCTCTGATCTGCTGGAAGCATTTGAAGCCAACGAAGACATGTTTTTTTCTGATCTGGTGACGGGATGAAACGTGGGCATATCTTTACGATCCAAAAATGAAGAATCAATCCATGAAATGGTGTCACACCTGTTCGCCAAGGCTTAAGAAGTTCAAGAGCCAGCCTTTAGTCTCCTATTGTGCACAGAAAGTCATGGCAACTGTTTTGGGGATGACAGGGGTATCATTCTCCTTGATTTTCTGGAACGTGGCCATACTGTGGCCATTGGCCAGCAGACGGTACACTGAAACACTCATAAAGCTTAGAGAAGGTCAAGCCACAAGGAGGAAGAGACTGAACAAAAATCTGAAAAAGATCCACATTCACCATGACAATGCGAGACTACACACATCCTTGGTGACAAATCAGGCGATCAGCAAATTAGGTTGGTCCGTGGTTGCCCATCCACCATACAGCCCTGATCTGCGCCCTCTGACTTCCACCTGTTTGGTCTAATGTCTCCACTCTAGGGACACCAATTTGATGACACAGATGAGATCAAAGTGGCTGTGAAGAAATGCGTACAACAGTTCACACCTGAAGTTTTTCAACGAGGATTCAAGAGTTGGGTTCAACAATGAACAATGGCGCAAATGCATTGCTTGTGATGGAGATTATGTTGAGTAGTACCTCTGCATAGAGAAAGAGTTACTCTACCAACATGCGAAATTCGAACCATTTCTGTCAGTTAATAAAAACGTGTCCACTTTTGCTTTACTTTCGGTACAACCCTCATATTTTTCTCTAGCACAGTTTCTCTCTTCGACAAAACCAATTTTCCTGCCTAGGCACTGTCATATGCCTTCTCCAGGTCTATAAATGTGCTGTCTAAAATAAACACGGGTCAGAAATTATATCCCGATTACTTAAAAATCACTGTCTTTCTTATTATGACTAGTGGCTAAAATTAACAGTTCCAAAATCACTGTTAAAGTGTCACAGTTACAAGTCATGTTATCAGGGAAATGCCTGCAGAAAAAACTTGTCCCAAATCATTGTCACCATGCTGGTTTTAGAAAGATGTATTACTACACGAAAAGCGAGATGGCAGATATGCATCTCATGTATGGTGCAGCGAACTGCAGTAGACCCGCTGCCAGGCAATTGTTGTAGCCTTGGTGATTTTAATTTTTCTAAGATAAATCTCCCCTCTGCAGGAGTTTTACCCTGAGGGCTGTTGACCATTGCAGATGACCTGAGCAAGATTGTTATCATCCTAATCAGGACAAGATTCCAACTTTTTTGCTCACTTAGCAAACTTTGCTAGTGATGAGATACTTTGCTAGCAAAACATTTACATGACTAGAACGTAAAACTAAATTGCACAGTAACCTATTTTCTAACAAGTTACACAGAAATTTTAATGTACAAATATTTTGACTATTATCTTTTTCAAAAATAAATAGAATCTTAGACAAGTTTAGTAACTGTTCTTAATATTAATTTCTCATACCATATGAATACATTTCACTGACATTCCAATTCAGATTTATATACCACTCTGGTCAGATCAAATCAGCTTCCTTTCCCCTTTTTGCAGGTGTGCAGTTTCTCTCTCCATCCTCCCTCACTCCATTTACCTGTAGCTGCAATTGTTTCAAGGGTAATGAAAACCTCCTACATTGCTTAGCGAATGCTTTATTTCATTTCCCCTTTCAGTTTCTAAAAATAGATCATTTAGAGGTGGGGGGATTCTCTGCAAGATATCTTATGACTGGAAGGAACGAAAGATAAGGAAACAAAATGTCAAAAGGAAATTTTGGTGATAGTGCATCACTGTTGCGATAATAGAAAATGCTGTGTAAACTTCGCATATTGCCAGATTTTTGGTTGGTTTAACTAAAAAAATATTATTTGGCTAAAAATTTCGTGAAAAAAAAATATTTTAAAGTATGCAATTTGACAAAATGGTGAACAAATTCTAGCTCTACAGCACATTTTAAAGATTCTTACCGTAAAATTTACCTTCACATCCTCTCTGCAGGGGGATGTGAAGGAATGCTGCAGCAAACCTGTCACCAGCACTGCCTCAAGCCCTCAACATTCTTTGAGGCTCCACTGAACTGAAGATCAGTCATATTTCTTTTTTGTTTGTCTTTTCCTTTTGCGATCCACTTGGCAGTTGAGTTTTACCACCCTTTCTATAGACAATAATGACAAATTTAGAATTCTTTTCTAGAGCAAAGATTGCGAGATGCAGTGGCAGCTATTTTATGGGCAGTAAACTACAAAACAGAGGAAACCTTTGCTGCTCATAACAATCTACTTTGCTCTGGAAAATAATTATAAATTTATCATTGTCTTTAGAAAGGGTATTAAAACTCAGTTTCTAAGTGGATTACAAAGCCAAAAGAAAAAACCATGACCGTGATCTTCATTTCAGCAGAGCCTCGGATGAATCAAGGGACTGCTGCGGGCAGGCTCACTGCAATATTTCTTCACATACCAGTGCGGGCAGGTAAATGTTATACTAAAAATATTTAAAGTGCATTGTAGAGCTGAATATTTTTTTATAATTTTCTTTCTAATTACATACTTTAAAATATGTATATAATTTTTCTTGCAATTTTTAACCAAATAATTTACAGGGGTCGATCCAGATTTTAAAATATGATACCCATTTTTGAGTTTAGAGCAATTTTAATCCTCTATAATTACTATTCTGACAGTGATTATTATTTTATTATGTTTTCAGTTATTTTTTACTTATTTTAATTTATTCTCATTCTATTGCTAATCATGGGTCATGCTTTTTCAGTTTGCAACAAGTTTTCTTTTGTGATGATTGTGTACACAGGCAGTTTTTTTTATACAACTCATAATTGTAAACATGTTTCCTGGAATTTGATTAGATTGAAAGTGCCTTGTATTTTGAATTTAAAATACAGTTCCAATACTTTTTGAACACACTTCATGGAAGAAACTATCTAGCTTTATTGAATGCACTTAAGATGCCTTCCACATCTGAAAGTATACTGCTTAAAATTTTCAAGAACTTCAAAGCCTTTGCAGCTTTATTTGCTGGCAATAAAATCATTTTCAAAACAAGCACACACTGGGAGAAAGCTCTAGGTAAACTTACCATTCTGAACGCATTTGTATCAGCATCACTAACAAGACTTTTTGCACCAGATGACTTTTTTCTCCTACACGAAAGGTTTGATGGTTCACCCATAATACAGCTACTTGATTCTGAGATATGATCAAGGACTTCACTGTTTTTACCTAAAAATTTTAAGGAGAAAAAAAAAAAGACAAAAGAAAAAGATATTGGTATAAAAGTATAAGAAAAAGAACTTTTGAGAAACTTTATACAACAGTTTAGGACAACATTTTATCAGTTACTTACATATTTGTAAAAACACAGAAAAGTTGATACATGCAACAAATGGGAAATCTCAGAATATGCAAATCAAGAAAACTGGTCCTGCAGTTTTTGGGTAGCACCCCTACCCTTCCTCAGGTAGTCCTGAGAAAGGGTAGGGGCGCTACCCGAAAATTTGACTGTAGGTAATTTCCTTTATTCCTATATAAAACCCATAATTTAGTGAAATTTATAGTGTATCAATTCTAGGAATAGCCATGATATCAATTATTACCTAAAATTTAGGTTTTGTCTTTATTCTCAATAAATCTTTTTGTGTTCTTAACTTTGTCCAAAATCACAGCAAAATTTCTTGCATATCTTTTTCATGGGATTGACAATTGTTTGGTTATATGGCAATAAACCACAATTTTTGTATCATCAATTCTTTTTCTTGGACTTTTAAGTTTATGTTTAATTTCATAAATGATCTTTGTAATTTTTTTTATCATATCTATGAACTTTAGCTGTGACCATTATCTATCTTATTTCTTGTTCTTTTATTTTTGACTTGAGTGTGTAAATGCCCTTTTTACAAACTAGAAGTCCATGAAGAAGAATTGTTGATAAAAACTATTGTGATTCATTACCATATAAACCAAACAATTGTCAAACCAATGAAAAAGATATGCAAAAAATTTGGCTATGATTTTGGACCAAGTGTAAGAACACAAAAAGATATTCTTATTAAGAATAAAGACAAAACCTCAATTCTTGATAAAGCATGTGTATATCAAATACCAACATTACATACAATCAATAAAACACAAGGGAAATCATACATAGGAAGTACTAAAAACAGAGAAATGAGTGTGTCTGGAGACCGAACGGTGGCGCAGGTGAAGTTCACAGAACAGTATATATACAACCCAAGGACTGGCTTTCGGTTAATACAGTGTTCAGGGTCAGAATGGGAAAAGCTGCCGATTTATCAGTTTGATAAAGTAAAAATTAGGATGGAATGGCGCTTTTTTTTTTTGTTTGGAGGTTTAACGACCACCGTGAGCAACTCAATGGGCTATAAGCAGTCGCCCGTCCCTAATTTAGGGTCACTGGTTCCAGGGAAGGGAGAGAGCCAGTGCCGTAAGACAAACACAACATCCATGCCTCACCGGGATTCGAACCCGGACCCCGTTCGGACGAATGATCAGAGGCCATCGCTTAGACCACTGCGCCACCGGGGCGGCGGAATGGCGCTTTAGAACTATAATCTTGGAAATGACATGGCTTGTGGGTTGTTCACATGCCACAGTAGTGAGTATGCATCAAAAGTGGCACACAGATGACCAAACAACGAAACATCATCCAGCTGTGTGTCATCTGTAGCTCATTGATGCCAGAGGGGAGCGGAGACTGTCGCGCATTGTTCACCACGACCACAAGGTGACAAATCTCCTGCAGTTACAACAGTGATGATCAGGGTAATGTGTCACAGCACAGTTCATCAAAGTCTTCTGCGCATCGGCCTGTGCAGCCGAAGACCCAGCCAGGTCCTCATGGTTACTGCACATCATCACCAACAATGCATGAAATGGGCCCAAGATAATAGAGATCGGACCATGGATGATTGTAAGAAAATGGCCTTGTTTGACGAATCAAGATTCCTGGTGCATCACGTAGACGGCTGAGCACGGATACTCCAATTACCAACAGAGGCTATGGCACCTGGATGCACTGTTGGGCGGAAACAGGCCAGCGGTATTATGCTGTGGGCAATGTTTTCTCGGGACACTTTAGGCCCCATTATCCCAATAGCATAATCCCTAACAGCTGTCAGGTATCTAAACATCATTGCGGATCAAATTCACCCATTCATGGCAACTGTATTTCCTGCTGGTGATGTCCATTACCAACAGGATAATGTGCCATGCCACACTGCCAGAATTGTCAAGGAGTGATTCAAGGAACATGCTGGCGACTTTCTGTTAATGCCCTGGCATTTGACTTGGAAAAGCGGGTTCACGCTAAATAACCATCACCCCAAAATGTACGGGAACTGGAAAACTCGCTGTTGACATTATGGTACCAAATACCCAGGATACCTATCACCACCTAACTGAATTGATGCCTTGCCAAGTGGCTGCTGTTTTGCAGGATACAGGGGGTACTACAGCTTATTAGGTAGGTGATCATAATGTAATGGCTCATTGGTGTACCCAGTCTTAGCATAAATATTGTTACCAACGTTCGACAGATGGCACGGAACTGGGGTGCAACGCCAACGACTAGCCAAGAGGCATGAAGCAGCTAGTGAATCATTGTGCGCTCAGCCACAGAGGAGATAACATGTTTTGTGAAGTACTTGCCATGAAGTGGAATGATGAGAATTGTGTTGCTGTAATAGCACTGCACAAAGTTGGAAAATCAGCTTCCGATATTTTCAACATGCTGAAAATCAGCCGAATTTTTGTCTACCAGACCATAAAAAAGTTTCTTGAGACTGGGACCATTGCTGACCACCCAACAAAAGGGTTGCCTGCATACCGTAAAGCCTACTTGCCTGGTTAAAGTGGCAGCCTGTATTCGATGAAATCCTGTCAGAAAACAATCAGTGATGGCTTGTGAGCTGAACATTTCAAGAATGTCGATGTCAGGCATGCTGTGGAGTGACCTAGGGGTGAGAACTTACCGGCGGCGTACAGGGCACTTCCTTACTCCAAAACTGAAGCCACAGAGGGTGCTAAAAGCAAAACATTTGCTGCAGCATCATGCAGACAATCGCCACTGATGGATCCTTTTCTCTGATGAAAAAATTTTCACTATTGAAGAGGCTTTCAACTGCTAAAATGGCAGGGTGTATGTGTTAACCTCCCCAAAAGCTTAAGCTCCAAGGATCATGAGGAACCATCATCCTGCTTCTGCAATGGTTTGGTGGGGAGACTCTTACGAGGGTACCATGGCCATGGATCTCCATTCATGTGAGAAAGGACTGAAAAAATCTGCCAAAGTCTACCAGGACAGGGTTTTGGAGCCAGTGGTCAAAAATGTGAGACACACCCTCTTCTAAAACAGACAGTGGAGTTTTTAGCTGGATTTCGCACCTGCCCACAAGACCAAGTCAATCCAGGAGTGGCTTCAGGCGAATTTGCCAGACTTCATTTCTCCAGCTAATTGGCCTTTAAGCAGCCCAGACCTCAACCCATTGGTCTACAAGTTGTGGGCCACACTGGAGGAAATGGACTGCAGAAGAGACACTCCAGTACTGACAGTCTCAAACGCTCTTTGGTGCAGGCAGTAGCAGCTTTCCCTGTGCAGACCGTACATAAAGCTATTGACCAGTAGCTAGAGACTGAAAGACTGTGTAAAGGCAAAAGGATACCATTTTGAGGATTTTTTTTTAATTGAAGGTTTAACGACCACTGTGAACAACTCAATGTGTTATAAGCAGTCACCTGTCCCTAATTTAGTGCCACTGACTCCAGGGAAGGGAGAGAGCCAGTGCCGTAAGACAAACACAACATCCAAGCCTCACCGGGATTCGAACCCGGGCCCATCTTGGACAAATGACCAGATGCCTTTTGAAAAGTGATTGGTGCCATATATTCACAAGTGTACTACTTACATTATATCACAAATATATTAAAATATCTTTCGTTATTTCATTGAATACTTTGTAACAGTATTTATTATTACTGCCCCCGTGCTGGTGGGCGAACCATCTGTTGCATCTTATTCGCTGCAGTGGGATGAATTCCTTATGGACGGTCTTTCCTATCTTGGTTATGTCGGGGTTAATGGGGTCGGTCCTTTCCGCTGAAGGTACGGACAAGGCCTGGGTTCGAATTTTCGACTGACGCTCTTTTTTTCCCTCTTTTATTCCTTCCTCTACTGTACTCTGCCCTAGCTAATTTTCTCTGCCTTCCTGTTTCAAGATTCCCCTTCCTGCGTCGAATATGTATCCATGCTCCTTTAATAGATCCCAGCCTAAGATTAAAGAATAATCTTGATGCAATTTCCGCTGAGTAACATGATAGGGATGTACGATGATTTCTCCTCCGATTTCTACTGGTATTTCATAGCACTGTGAGCTGGGTAGGGTGTTACCAGTGATTCCTTTCTCCAAGGCTGCCGATCCTAAGTCGCATATATGAATTCTTCCCTTCATCTCCTTTAACAGTGAAGCACAAAAAATTGAGATACAAGCTCCGCTGTCGATGAGTGCAAATGCGCGAGTATCTCCTATCCTAACTTTCACTAACGGAAGTGCTCCATCACCTCAGACGTAACAATTTGTTAATGTAACTCCATGGACCTTATTATGATTCCGGCCAAGGGTGGTCCCCTTGGCCCAAAATTAGTTTAAAGGATGTAAATTTTGCCTGGAATACCATTTTCACTCTCTTCTCAATGCATCCTCTTCGAAACGAATGCGGTTTTCTCTCCTGTCCTCTAAATCCCTTGGATTCTGTGAGATGTGAGCGTTCCTGTCGGTAAGCGGCGCTGGAGTTCCTGTAGGAGCAATACTGACTACCGCGGCTGTCGCCAGGGGAGAAGTTATTCTGCTGTCACAGGTACGAAGGGTTAGGCGCCCTGCCCCATGAATCTTTATGCGATGGCTACGTATAAACTGCTCCTTCCCGAATTTAGGGAGCAAAATTTCTTTAAATGGCCAAAATTACTGCACTTGTAGCAAATGACAGAAGTAATTCCTACGTCTGGTAAATTTCCCCTAGTTTGAGAATTAGCGCTCAGAGAACATCTCATGTGATTTACGTGCGTTTGGTGCGAATTCTCTGCTTGCTTCAGTCTTTCCCTCAAAAGACCTGCCTCACTTTTCAAAGCATTCACTTGTATTTCATGAGTTGTTAAGCTGCCTCGCTATCATTGAACACAAATCGGCTATCTGGTCAGTTGCATTGCTGTTGCCCTTGTGAAGTCCCTGGAATTGAACTCGACTCCCGCTGTGCATCGTAAGCGTTAACGTCCCGGTCTAATAAGAGATTGTGAGACTCTTTGGCCAGCGCTTTCTGAACCGCTGCCTGGAAATTTTCCGGGACGAAGGATAAAACCGTACGCCTCAATTTGGGGTTTAATCCATTCAAAAACTGCGACATTTTAGTACTGTCTACCAGTCCGCGTACTTGCTCATTTTCCTAATCCATCGTTTCCATGTATGAATAAGCTAACCTGTTAAGATGAGCTACATACTCAGCCACTCGTTCTCCTGGTTTTTGTCAGCAAGTGGTAAATTTTTGTGTTCTCACGATAACCGGTTGCAATGTGTTGAATCTTTGCACTTATTGCCTGTTTAAATCTTTCGTACTCGGTCTCCCTCCTAACACCTACGGCCTCCGAAAGAAAATTACTAATGGCTCCTTTGAATTTTGCCTTAGCTGCTAAGATTTTAATGGCGTCGTTCCATCCTGACAGTTCTGCCGTACTCTCCAATGTTTCGAAAAATTGATGCGTGATCAGATTTTCAACCGATCCACTAAATATGAGGCTACTACACTATTTTCTGAAATAGTCTCCATTTCTAGAGTGTCCTGAAAGTTGTTCTCCTGGTTCTGTTCACCAACTATACAATTTTCTGAAACAAAATTCTGTTCACCATTGCTCTGTTCTCCCTTCCCTTGATTAGCCATATATTTATCTTTAACCTTACAAAATTAAATTCCTGCGATTTCTAATATATGCTTCGTAATCCCGTAAAGTCATACAAATTGGAAAAATTCCTGTGAAGCTACCATGTTAAAAATTTTTTTTATCACTATACCGTAACTCGCTGCTTCATCTACTAGCCCTTGACTTATGATCAGAAAAACAATTGTCTACGAATAAAATTATTAATGTTCCTAGCTTACTCATTAAATTGAATTTGGAAACAAAATTCCCTCAAAATATGTACATATATAACCAACACTTCACACTATGATATGAAATAAATTTGAACGTCTTAAATACCTATTAAATACACTAGAAACACTCGAGATCAAAATATGAACTTGCAACAAAATTATATACGATAACCACTTTATCAAGAAATTGGAACCACTTCTCAAGTACTTCTGCTGACTTCCTAAATTCATTAAATTTTAATATACTAGCAATGAACTCTGTCTTTTTCTTTTGCTGGATGCATATAAATCACACATTTAAATTAAAGCACAATAAATCACACTTCAATAAACACTGTTTTGATTTCAAAATTTTCGTTCCAGTATTACCCAAATATTACTCCTACCAATTCTTCTTGCAGTAGCCTTTTTTATTACTTTTTCCCAAATATTACTCCACTTAACTTACTCTCTGTCTACACTACCAAGTACCTCTACACATTTAAATGCACAATATAACACACTTAATTAATACATTCCGTTTTAACCTTCCAAAAAAATCAAAGATTACTCCTTAACCTTCTATTAGCTTCGTAAAATAATTCCTCTTATCGCTGATTAACCTGCCTATTCCTTCCTGAATTATCAGTTTCTAATTAAAACATCAACACACATAATAAAATCACACTTCAATATTACTGCACTTTTGATTTAAAAAAATATATCACTTCAACTTCTTGTCACTACTCTTCTATCAGTGCCTCACCGTTAAATAATAATATAATTATCCCGAAATTATCAATGAAAAAATTATTCTCCTTAGTTACCGATTTTAATTCACAACATTCAAATGCTTAAATAAAACAACACATAAAAGAAAATTCACTTTGATTTGCAATGATAAATCAAAATTACTCATGAATTACACTTGTATAAATTTTTCTCTGTACCAATAATTTTCATGAATTTTCTGTAAAATTTTATCTATTCCTTTGCAAAATTAGCAGTATAACCCTTATTTGTTTGTCAACCTAGTTCCTTAGAAATTTAAATTTATTTCCGCATATTCTCATTTCCTGCAACTGATATTTACTTGCATTTCACTTCCGCTATTTTTAAACATGAAGTTAAATTTTGCTAAAATTTTCTCAATTTTTCTTTAAAACCTGTGTCTTCTCACTCAGAACTGAAGGAAAGATAATAGAAACACATCACATTTTTCTGTTAATTCTGTATACTGTATTAACTATCCTGACCATTTATTTATAAATTTTTCTTTTTCAAAGGATCAAAGAACATCCTGGTCCTAAGGCACCAGTTTTATATTATCGCCCCCGTGTTGGTGGGCAAACCATCTGCTGCGTCTTATTCGCTGCAGTGAAATGAATAATTGAAAAGGACCAGAAATTTTTGTTTACTCTTTATTCTCTATTATCTTCCGCAAATGGGTGTCTACCCTGAGGTTGGGTTTCTTAATTGAGGGTCTCCAAGCTCAGGGTTGACGGGTGCGTTGCATTGTGTTTCATATGGGAAACCCATATTCTACCATATGCCGCTTGTAATTTAAGAAACTCATGATGTTAGATTGGGACTTTTTATCCAAAGACTGGGTTTGCTAAAATGCGCAAAAAATTAACTTGCTAAAATCTGGGAGTTTTTATTCTATCGAGAACCTTGGAGATTATTTTAGTTTAGCATTTCTTGTTTAAACAACCAAAGGATTCACTCATTAGAAGTATAAAGCTATTGAGAAACTGGTAAATTTCAATACAAAATAAAGGATTTATTTTCGATAATGCTTTCTCAAAATAAGTACATTGATCGGTGGATATTTCTTTTAACTTAAACCAAGTCACATATTTAGCTACTTAAGCAGTTTCAATTTTGTACTCTTATTCTAAAGTTCACCTTTCACAAAATATAAAAAAACTTTTATAGATTTAGCCCTTGCAAGAGAAAATTAACTTTCCTACCAAGGATGTATGGGAGACAAGATCATGCATACTCATGCTAACAAGATATTGGAAATTGGGAAAATCTCACCAAATCTTTTTTAGACAGAATCCTTTCGTTGGTGTCCCATAATGCTTGTAGGAGTAAAGTCTATGGCTGGGACCTCATCCAGTCCTGTTAAAGTTCGCTAGCTCGTCAAACATCTCGTTTTTTCGGGTCTCCAAACTCAAGTCTTTGTGTCGTCACTGCGTGATGTGCATCAAAAGTACTCATGTTGTTTTAAACCATGTAAATAGATTTTAACTTGTGTGTGTGATTTTAGTTATTAAAGTTTGCATGGAACTAGAACCATTCGGCAAGTTTGTACATTATGCGTTAACAGCAAGTTTCTTACCCTGAGTAGTGATGTGCATCATTTCTTTTTTGAAAATCCTCCTTTATCTCCTGAAAACTTCCCTCGGTCTCATAATATCTCCGTAATGCTCGGAGTCTCCTCTGGGACCATTTCCCAATCTCAACTTCTCTTACTTGACTCCCAAGTATAGACTGCTGCTTGACTACCTCTAGTCTCCTCCTTGACTGCCCGTATGAACTCTGCATTTCATAATAATCTAAAACTTCTCTCCCGCGTCTGTCTATTTTCGAAGGGGTTGGGTTTCCTTCACCCTACCCAAAATGTCTCATCCCTCATTGGCTGGGGCCACTTCCTCTCGATTCGGCATCGGTTTACATCCCTAAATGGGATCAATGTGATTTGTCGGCAAAGGGCTAGAATTTGGAGTTTTCTGGAAGATGTATATTCCTTTCTCTTGTCAACTCTCTCGGCAGGATATCCGAGTTGCATGAGATCTTCCGCGTCCGCTTCCTGTGTGACCCTTTCTGTTGGTGTCGACCAGTTACGCCCACTATGAGAAATATGCTCTACTCATTCCTTGTTACCGTTGCTTAGAACGTGCTTCCCTCAAAAGAAGATAGGCAAGTTAGTGCTCCGCCCCCCTCCTGTAAGCCCGCGTACCATCTCAACTCGTGAAACGTTGTTATTTGTAACTTCCTTGTGAGTTTTCGCTTTACTAATGAAGGGGTGTGTTTCAAGCCTATCCTTACTTGAATTCCGGCGAGCATCGGGGAACAAAAAAAAAAAAAAAAAAAAAAAAAGCAGAAAATTAAAATAACGAGATAAATAAAAAAGGAATTTCCTCCTAAAGAAGGAAATCTGCCCAGCCAGGTCTTAGAATACCTTGCTGGCCACCCAAAATGCAACACCAAGAAAGAAGCATCCGATTGGCCGGAAACTCGCAGCATGCATCGCCCGCGAGAGGACATGCAAATGATTAGCATTGCAGAGCATATGCAAACTATGTACACCCGGCACGCCACCGAGAAGCACTATAAGAAAGGTGCACAGAAGGCGGGGTGTAAGTAGTGGAAGTGGGTTGTGCTGCCGGACCTGTGCGTGGGAAGCTTCCTGATGCCTCGTCGCAGAATACGACAGTCATTCCAGCACGTTTCTGAGTTGGACAGAGGACAAATAGTGGCTTATTGCGACAGCGGTTTATCGTACCAAGACATCAATGCCCGTGTGGGACGACATCCAGCCACAGTGAGGCGAGTATGGATTCGGTGGGTGCCAGAGGGATGGACGGACCGATTGCCACAGCCGTGGCACACCACCAAATGAGAGGACCTGCATGTTGTGCGGCAGGCATTGACGGCTCGCATTGCCACATCATGAACGTTAGCGCAGGAATTAGGGTGTGTTGCGCGACAACCTGTGTCAGCACGTACCGTTCGACGTCGTCTGCAGGAGCGGGGATTTGTCGCACGGCAGCCATTGCTCCGATTACCATTGACGTTACACCACCGGCGAGTGCGGCGGCAGTGGGCCATTGAACGCCGTATGTGGACTACGGAATGGCACGACATTGTCTTCTCCGACGAATCCCACTTCTGCCTGCAACACCACAATGGTCAGACCCGTGTGTGGCAGCACCGCGCCGAGACACTGCTTGACGTTTGCATTAGGCATCGCCATACCGGTCCGTCGCCTGACCTTATGGTTTGGGGCGCAATTGGATATGACACTCACACCCCCTCTGGTACGCATCGCCGGTACACTCAACAGCCACCGCTACATCTCCGACGTTTTGGAGTCTGTAGTACTTCCATACATAGATACGTTTAAAAATCCTGTAAGATGATGCTAAAAAATGCACTTCATTGGTGCAGTTTAGCTAAACGCCCACTTTATATCTATGTAATATGCAATTTTGTAGGTTTTAACACCTCGCCTCTGTGTTGCCAATTATCCAGGTCAGGGTTTTTCCTGACTGTAACATGAATGTGCAAATGGGTTCCCTAAGATCGAGTCTGGGTACCCAAGCCATTTCTAGCAGATGCCCACCATGAAACTTTAGCCCATGCAGCAGAGTTTTGAGCTAGCTGCATTAGATACAACTTAAATTTATATGGTCATGTTACACAGATCCATGTCCAAGGAGGATTCAACCCATCTGTTAACAGATGAGTGGAGAGAGAGAGAGAGAGAGATACTAATTACCATGTGCAGGGCTCAACAAAACCCGGGCGCCAGGTCACCTAAAAATTTCATGCTGGCGACAAGAATTTTTTGCGTTTAATTTATGTATTTAACAGATATGGTTTTCCTATTCTGAAGTGGGAAAATCTACTTTGTCAATGTTTTTACTGTAATTAAATTGATGAAAATAGCAAACAGCTTTTGCGTGAAGAGGGAAGTCCCGCAATTTACGAGTGACTAACTAGATCGGCGCGTTTGTATCTGTCGCATACAAAAGCTGCTCAGTAGTTAGGGCGCTAAAGCGTTCAAGGCACCAGATGTTATCAAGGTCTCCTCTGATCATGACCTTTGGTTGAGGTGATCTGCTAAAGTAGGAGGAGCTTGCTCCCCACAGAGTTAGTGGCGTCTGCCGCTGCAAGCACGCACAGAGCGTGTATTCCGGTATGATTGTGATCAAAATTATTAGAATGTCAGGAAGGTACTTTATGACAACTACACAGGGTCAGAATAAAAATAATTATCCTTTTCCTTTGTAGTATACTCCTATAACTCCAAATTATAATTTTTCTCTTTAAAAACACTTCAATCGGGACTCGCATCTCGCTTCTAATATATTTAATTCTTCAGACTTATACAACTGCATGTGAAATAATTTATATACCTACTGGATTATTTTATTTTAATCTTTTTAGCATGTATAAGGCGGTGTGAAAGAGAAATTAATTCACCAGTGGTAATAACTTTACTTTTCCCCAATTGCTCTGTAATGGTTTAGTGGAGAGGGACTGTGTTATTTCCTTCAATGCTATTTTCGATGCTGGCTCAATTATTATTAATTAATAGTCGTGAATCCCATATTCATAACAAGATTCTTCCACGTATTCGTGGAATTCCGCTTTTGCCATCATTTGGGTCATTTTCCAGACCGATGCAAAACTGAAGAGAATTTCTTGGGGGAGGGGGGTGTCTTTCTCACTTGGGGGCGGTATATTCGTGTTTCGAAAGCGTAAGTTAACGGAGTTAAAAAATTCCCCCTATAATCGTTGGGTTTTTTCTCGCGATGTTTCTTATACCCAGTATTGTTGTTAAATATCATTTCATTCCATAAATATTTGTTTCTCAGCTTGAAAATTTTGCCAAAAACGGAAGTCAGGCGGAGTTAAGTTATCTCCCGTAATCACGATTTCCCCCGCGATGTTTCCCCTCTCCTGAGTTGTTAAATGTTATTCCCCCTTGTGTTGTATTTAAGCTTCATAAGGGAGGGGGAATTTCCTAAAATAAAACTGAACGAGTTGGAAAATTTGTAAAAAATGATGCATGGTGTTCAAAAGCATTCATGTTCTCAAAGTTGCACCATTTACATGATGCATTTTTGTTAAGCTTTGATATCATGCAGGAAAGTTTTCAGCATGACAAATGAAATTGTCATCGGAGGAAAAAAGAAAGAAAAGCGACAATGAAGAAATCGGGAAAGAATGATAGCAGAAAAAAAATAAAAAATTACAGAATGAATGCTCTGCAGCTGCAGTCAACAAACGAAACGGAAAGTAGTTCGCATTCTTGCTGCAAATTTTGATTTTTCACCCTGTTAAAAAGTTCAGTGTTTTTTTGTTTATCTTCCGTCGGTCTCATATGCATATTATTTCCCAAATTTCACAGCACAAATACTTGCCTTTATACCATATTATTCCTCCATTTGCTCCTTATAAATTCATAACTCAGGTGGCTTTTATTCGTCTTCTATTATTTCCACATTTCCAAAAAACAGCTGTTTAAATGCACTTTTATATCTTGCTATGATTTTTATAATTGATTCTTCTGCTTTATTTATGAGTAATAGTTGTGATAATATTTTCAGTACTTCTGAAATTGCTTTGCATTAAAGCATGTAGAGTGTCTTATATTAGAAACTAGATGCCTTCAACGTAGCCTAGTGAAAGGTTGAAGTGGAGTACGTTCCTCATTATAAATGTAAAATAATAAACCACAGAAGTTATTACCATACTTCTGTGGTTTATTATTTTACATGAAACTGATTTCTTGTCAGATCGTACTTTGATGTATTCATTCTGCAGGCCTTTTCTTCGAAGTTAATATTTGAAAGTGCAACTGCAGATGGCTTTCCATTTTCTGATAGGAACTGCCTTTAATTTTTTCTGTTAAATGTTTTAAGGCCATCCCAAAATAAAGGAAAGCTGCTTCTCCCGCGCGGCTTGATCCTACAGGTGGGATGCACGCGTCAATAATAGCAAATGTGCGTGCTCAAAGCAATTCCTCCTTTAGTGAAGAAGCACACCCTGCGCTTGGAAGTGGGAACTCGTAACTTATCGGGAGCGAACGGGCTGATGGCTGAGGCTTCGGCAATTACGCTTGCCGACAACTACTGCCTTTGTTCAGCGGATTGAATTTTACATCAATTTTTTTCCTTCGGATTTTGTATGTTGCAACAGAACTTTTATGCTTCAAAGTTAGCTGAAATTCAGTTGTGCAGGAAGAGTTTTGACCAGGCCCGTACCCAGGCAGAGAAGTTGGGGGGGGGGGGGGGGGGCAGTAGGTCATTGAGGTCGGGCTGCTCGACTCTGGCTACGACCCTCGTTTTGACCTTTGTCTGTCCGGTTTCTTTTGCACCCTTCACTCTCCCGCGTGCCGCAAGTCGGCAAAACAAAGCATGCGACTGACCGACCTGGGGCGAGTTGCAGCGGAAAACATTCCATTTATTTCTCTGGCTCCACTTTCATTGTTCCCCTTCTACCTTACTCTCCCTGCAGGCAGATAGCGTCACGAAAGGTCGCGTACCTGCAAACTGGTTGTCATTAACAGAGAACCCTTCTGTGGTGATAGTTCAACTTTAGTCGCATGCTTACGCATTTTATTTTATTTTGGTTTCAAGATTCTGTTGTGTTTTTTAACTTCAGCTTAGCGTATTTTATTCATTTCAAAAAATGAAACAAGCAGAGATTTGGAAAATGGGAAGCAATCCCGTTTAACAAGTTTTTTTGTGATTCCACAAAAAAGGAAAGATCCCGAGCCTTCCATTTCATTAGAAGAAACTGAGGTGAAAGTTAGTACAGAAGATCTGAACCTCCATTCCCCATCACTGAGTCAGGCATACAGTGGAAAAAGGAGGAAATTTCAAACAGCATGGTTAAAGGATTTACTGTGGCTTACTTTTAATGAAAGAACAGGTATAGCACAATGTGAAGTATGGTTGGTTGGTTGTTTGATTTTTATGGCGCAAGGGCCATGGTTGGCCAAAGAGCGCCAGAAACAAGACAAACAAATAGTATTAAAAGTGTGGTAAAAAGCTTAAAATCTGACTGATCATGTAAAACTGAAAAATGAGAACGATGGAAGGGCTAAAAAAGATAATGGAACAAACAGTATTAAAAGCATGATACAATGATTAAAATCTAGCTGATTCAGTAAAACTGAGAAATGAGGATAAGGCTAATCTAGGTACGTTTAAAATAGTCAATTTCTTTAAAAAATGAAAACACGGCAACAGAGTCACAGTGGTCATTGAGGAGCAGCTGCAGTGTAGCGGCGTCCTCGGTCAACAAATGAGAATGAAAGAAATGAAAACGTACATCACGAAAACGAACACAGGTACACAGAAGATGAGTGACAGTGAGTCGGCAGTTGCACGCCTCACACATCGGCGCAGTGTCGCCACACAGCAAAAAGCGGTGAGTGAAACGACAATGCCCAATGCGGAGACGCGCAAGCACCACTTCCTCCCTACGGTTCCGACGATATGAGGATTTCCAGACTTCAAGATTAGGTTTAATACGATGCAGTTTATTTTCCACCTGTTGGTCCCACAGACCTTGCCACGTTCGCGTACCAGAAAGCGGAAATCCCGGTGAAACAGTGGCAAGGGTGTGACGACCAAAGAGGAAGCAGATCTAGCAGCCGCATCAGCACACTCGTTACCCGAGATTCCAACATGCCCGGGAATCCAACAAAATTGTATCTGGACACCGGCCTCCAGCAAAGAACAAAGAAGCCTTCGTACGGTAAGAAGAAAAGGGTGGTCACAGCAGTCCAACGATGACAGTGACTGTACAACACTCAAAGAATCAGTGTACACCGCAGCCCGTTGATGAGAGCCCGACTGAACATGAAGCAATGCAAGATACACAGCATGCATCTCCGCCGAAAACACCGTGGCCTCAGCTGGGATCCGCGCTACTGACACGTCATCTACACAGACAGCCGCGGATCCAACAATTCCATGCATCTTGGAGCCATCAGTGAAAATGGGAGTGTAGTCAGAATTGAGGTCACGGTGCTCAGCGAAGAGCTGCTGGTACAATGACGCAGGGGTTGAGGATTTATCGAAAGATGTAAAGGTGGTATCAACCATGACACCAAGGGGGTGCCATGGAGGATCCCCAAAGCCCCTGGTCTCTCCAACAAGTGACAGGTCGAGCCCTACATCACGGGCTACGGTCGCCATACGAAGACCGAAAGTTGAAATGCAGGAGGGCCGGTTCCCGAATAAACGAGCATGCTGAGGATGAAAAACTGCATCGTATAAAGGATGGTCTGGAAGAGATCTAAGTTTCAAGTAGAATTGAATAGACAGCTGCAGACGGCGTAATTCAAGCGATGGTTCGTTCGCGTCAGCGTAAAGGCTGGGAATTGGAGATGTCCGAAATGCTCCCGAACAAAGACGCAGTGCTTGATGGTGAATAGAGTCCAAAGGCCGGAGAACGGAACGACGAGCAGAGCCATACACGATACAACCATAATCCAGTTTTGACCGTATTAGAGAATGATAAATGCGAATCAACGACAGCCTGTCTGCGCCCCATGAGACTCTCGAAAGGATCTTAAGAATAGATAGAGCCCGCAGACAGGAAATCTTAAGCCGCCGAACGTGCGCACGGAATGTAAGCGCACGGTCGACGGTCAGTCCAAGGAACTTGGTCTCCGGCAAAACTGGTATGGCTGCACGGTCTAAAAACAGCTCTGGGTCAGGATGGATGCCGCGCCTCCGGCAGAAATGGACACACGCTGTCTTGTCGGGAGAAAGAACGAAACCATTGCTATTCGCCGCTTTAAAGATCTGGGTAATCGCAGACTGCAACTGCCTTTCAATAAAATTCATGCTGGATGACGAGCAGAAAATGTGTAAATCATCAACATAAACTGTAGCTGAAACCGCAGGAGGAAGATTTGTGAGGAGACAATTAATGCGAAGGATGAACAATGTGACAGATAAAATGCAACCTTGAGGAACACCTTGTTCTTGATGGAATGTTGCAGATAGCGTCGTACCCAGGTGCACCTGGAACACCCGATTGCGAAGAAAATTTAAAATAAATGTCGGGAGATTTCCTCGCAATCCGCATGCGTGGAGGTCACGGATAATACCGTGCCGCCACGCTCGATCATAAGCTTTTTCAATATCAAAAAATACAGAAACCAGGTGCTGCCTACGCACGAACGCCTCGCGCACAGATGTCTCAAGGTGCAGGAGATGATCGTGAGGTGAACGATGACGGTGAAAGCCGCTTTGTGATGGTGAAAGTACTTGATGATATTCTAAAAAATGAATTAACCGGGAATTAACCATGCGTTCAAGAACTTTACACAGACAGCTAGTGAGAGCAATTGGACGATAACTAGAGGGAGACTTGGGATCCTTGCCAGGTTTGGGAAAAGGCAGAACAAAAGCGTTTCGCCAAGATTCCGGGAAACTGTGCTCCGACCAAATACGATTATACAAGATTAAGAGATTCTCGAGAGACGACTGCGAGAGATGACGGAGCATGTCATAATGGATTCCATCGGGACCGACAGATGTAGCGCCGGACCGATGCAGAGCCACCCTGAGTTCAACCATGCTGAAGTGGGAGTTATATCCAGTGTCGAGAAAAGGCGCAAAGGAGATTCTCTGGCGTTCCGCAGTGGATTTAATCCTCAGAAAGGAGGAAGGATACGCCAGGTCACTCGACACGGAGGCAAACGCCTCCCCCAAACAATCAGCAATCTCCCCGACTCCAGCATATGTGCAGCCGTTACTCTCGAGAATGGAGATCTGGTGAGAGCTGTAGTTACCCCGGATCTTACGAATCTTGTCCCACACACTTTTCGAACTGGCACGTGAAGTGAGAGATGAAACATACTGGATCCAAGACTCCCTCTTGCTACGTCGACGCACCAACCGAGCATAGGATTTTGCTCGTTTGAATGTAACGAGATTAGCATCGGTTGGATAACGCCGAAACGTAGACCAGGCCTTATGTTGAGCTCTCCTAGCCGCTGCGCATTCAGGGGTCCACCAAGGCTTCGGACTTCTGGAGAGTGTCGTAGATGTTTTTGGTATAGAAAGATCAGCTGCCTGAAGAATACAATTTGTTACTTCAAGAACCGCTGCGTCGATTGACTCTTGGGTCACCATTGCAGAAAATATCAAAGCTGACGGTGTGAAGACCTCCCATCTCGCACGCTCCATCCTCCAACGAGGAGGGCGGGAGGCAGAAGATGGCATGTTCGCATGATGCGAGAGGACAATGGGAAAGTGGTCGCTCCCGTGGAGGTCATTACACACCGCCCACGACCAGTCAGCAATAATTGATGGTGATCCCAAGGTCAAATCGATCGCACTGAAGGATCGTGTCGGTTCATGGAAGTACGTGTCAGCACCTGTGTTAAAAAGGCACAAAGAGGCCGAGGACAGAAGAGACTATGCGACGACCTCTCGTGCTGATGCTGACACTACCCCACAAATGATGATGGGCACTGAAGTCACCCAGTAGAAGAAAGGGTGAAGGCAGCTGATCAACCAATCTCTCCAGTACAGAGACGCTCACGTTCTCGTCCGGCGGCAGATAGACACTGCAGACAGTAAGAGGTACAGGCATAGAAATACGAACCGCCACGGCCTGCACAGTTGTGAAAACCGCGACGGAAGATACCGGAACCCTGTGAGGGACGAGAATAGCGACTCCCCCACAGGCTATATTTCCAGACGAGTTATCTGTCCGAAATGCACTGTAGCCTCGAACTGAAAGCAGGTCTGATGGTTTAAGCTTCGTCTCCTGTAGACAAAGGCACACCGGAGAGTAAAATGAAAGCAGACGTTTCACTTCATCAAAGTTCGTCCGCAAACCTCGACAGTTCCACTGAATGATTGAAGCCATGGTTATAAGTGAAATGAAAATGATCAAACGAAGTCCGGCTCCATCGCCTCTGCAGGGGTTCCCCCAGATCTGGAGGCGTGTGACCAGGGGCTAAGATGGGAGCATGTTTTGTCCCAAGTGTCTTACCGGGAGGCGCACGACGTTGAGTCGTTTCCTGAGATTGTGGAGGAGAAGAAATGCTTTTCTTATCCTGGGCTTTGGTCTTTTTGTTAGAAGAAGTGGCCTGAGTTCCCTTGTTGGCGGGGGGATGAGTCTGCTTCGGCGAAGTGGTGGGTGGCGCTTTCCGACCCCTAGCTCGAGACTGGAGTGCCTCCAGTCCGGCTGCGATGATGTCGTTTACATTGTGTGGACATTTGAGGGGGATCAGAATGTCGGTCTGAATGGCCACCGTAGATTTGGCAACCACCACTGAAGCGTATGATCGCCGATCAGATGTAACAGGAACCACTTTTCTTCTGGCCTCAGGATAGGAAATATTTTCCACTGTTTTAATCCTTTGGATTTCCTTCTCCTCCTTCCACTTGGGACAATCTTTGGCTGATGCCGCGTGTGAACCCTTGCAGTTCACACAAAACTCGGCCTCGGCCACACATTCCTGCAAAAGATGTTCTGTGGCACCACAGCGTGCACACCTAGGATTGCTCCTGCACGACTGCTGAGAATGGCCATAAGACTGGCGCCTAAAACATCTCAAAGGGTTAGGGATGTACGGGCGTACCTCGAGGTGGAGATACCCTGCCTTGATGGATGTAGGCAGGGAAGGGCAGTTAAAAGTCAAGATAATATTCCAGGATGGGACAAACTGCCCATTCCTCCTGAAAGAAATGCGTCGCACACCCGTAACATGTTGGCTCCTTAGTTCTTCGAGAAGTTCATCCTCAGTGCAATCAATAAGATCCCGAGAGGAGACAACACCTCGAGATGAATTTAGGTACCCATGAGGTGTTATTTTTACAGGAGTCTCAAGCAGCGTGGTGGTGTTAATAAGTGTGGTACTGTAGGCCACAGTGGACATCTCTACAAGAAGATCTCCAGATTGGAGCTTCTTTATGCTCTTAGGAGAGCTTGCGATGGATTGAAGAGCTTTATTGATCCAAAATGGACTTTTGGCACTCAAAGGCTTTGAAGGGTCCAATGAGTGCACAAAAAAGAAACGAGCATTAGAAGAATCCGGAACATGTTTTTTGCGGAAGGGGATGAGCCTTCCTCCATACCTCTTTTGGTTGTTGGTTCGTGGGAAACAGAATTGAGAGCCATGAAAAAATTTATGAGTTCGTCCGCCGACTTCCCCACCCACAATCGAGCCCAACGAGGGAGAGCCGGAGGTCCGCAAGCCCAAGTGGACGCAGGACACGGCTCTAGGGATAGCAAGCGGATATAGCAAGTTGATAGGGCAGACAAACGCTCAGCGTGCACCCAGACTTTCCCATGCCTGGGGAACACCCCTTTGGCATGCCCACCCTATCCCCAGACTCACCCTGTCGTGCAAAATGACAAGCCGTTAGAGGTCTGGGCTCCACTCGGCCACAGACCTCATTGACTAGGAGTGGGTTAGTTCCCAGCCGCCCGTTTAGGGTGAAGCAGGGGGCAAAGAGGAGTGTTGGCAACTGGCGACAACAACACCCAGGCCTCCAGAAACCTCAGCCTCCAGCATCCCCTTTTCCACCTTACGGGTCACCACACACGGCAAACGTGCAGGTAGGTCTAGCTAACCAGCTCGGAAAAACAAAGAAAGAAACATGAAATGGAGAAGACAGGAAAGAAAACGAGAAACTAAAATCCTGAGCTGGCGCATAATCACAACCTCAGCAACCTACAACTGAGGCGGGTTCATGTAAAGTGAAAAAACATAAAAAATGTGAAAATCATCACATATAGTACATGTTGGCTCGGGCCGTGGGGACGCCATCCCCCATCAGCTGGATGAACAGCTGTCCCTTCGGTGATGTAATCGTTCAAGACGAAATGACAAAATGATCCGTCACAAGGTCAGCTCGGGCCGGGGGCGCCGCTCCCCAAATAACTGGAAAACCAGTTATCCCCGTGCGGGGCAATGTGAAGTATGTGCTGCATTTCCTGGGATAGCGGATGTCAGTTCTAAAGTGGCAAAGGGTTTTGTTGGACCTTTCAAACTGGAAACATTTAAAAAACATGAGAAGTCATATCAGCATCAGAAATGCATGGTAGCTCAAAATGCAGAATTACATCCAGAAACAAACTACCCCTATTGCAGTGTGTGTAAAAAAAAATGGATCAAAAGATGTTTGAGCACATGAAATCTGTTTTTAATATTGCCTATTTCATTGCTAAAAATAATAAACCTTTTAGCGACTTGGTAGGGCAATTGTTATTGGCAGAAAAATTAGGTATTGAAGTCAGAAAAGAGGCGGGTTCTTAAAGAATATAACAATGACAAAAGATGTAAAGAATTTGTGTCTTATATTGCAGCAGGGATAAGAAATGAGCTGATTTGTGAACTAAAAGATCAGAATTTTGTAAGATTATTGCTGGATGGATCAACAGACAAAGGAGGTGTAGAAGAACTTATATTATATGCAAGATATCTGAAAGACAAAGGAATAAAAGAAGTATTTTTATCCATCATTCCACTTGAAAGTGCAACTGCAGATGGGCACATGAAAGCAATTTATAGTGAACTTGAAAGACTAGAGCTGTCAGAATGGTTAAGTTCCAATCATCTGATTGGTATTGGGACTGATGGAGCAGCCAGTATGATTGCTGAGAATGGTGTAGTTCAGAAGATTCGTCAAATATTGAGCCATGTGGTAGGTGTTCACTGTATTGCACACAGATTAAACTTAATTGTGTTGAGTGCTGTAAAAAATGTAAAATTCATTGATGACATTGATACAGTTCTTAAGAAACTGTACAAATTTTATTGGTCATCACCAAAGAGAATGCATCAACTGAAGCAGGTTTCTGAAATTTTGCAGGGCCAACTTTTAAAATTTCAATTTCTCTACAAAGTAAGATGGGTTGCCAGTAAAGTTGGTGCACTTGCTGCTTAGGTAAAAGATTGCAAATGTGTAATGGTACATCTTCAAGATATTTCTAATGAGAAAGGTGATGCTTCTGCAGTTGCAAAGGGTCTGTTGAAGAAACTGAAGGATTTCAGGTTTGCCCATATGCTACACTTTCTGTTAGATTATCTTACTGTATTTAAGAACCTGCCTTTCATATTTCAAAGGCAAGAACTTTTCATGAGTGCTGTTGAACTGCACATAAAAAGTACTGTAACAACACTCACTGCATTGATCGATGTTCCTGGTCATTATGAAGACATGTTCATCAGTAGCACAACACTGAAAGGCATTTATCAAGGAGTGCAACTGCATGGACTGAATATGCCAGTTCAAGTACTTCCTTTGAAGTTGACAAAAAAAAAAAAAAAAAAAAACCTGGTGCAATGCGGAGCACAATATTTACAGGAAAGGTTTCTGAACAATCATAACATCATTCAACATTGCAGGGTTTTTGATACCTTCACGTGGCCAACAGGAAAGGATCTGGAGAAGTTTGGAGTTGATGAGATAAGAGCCCTAGCTCAACATTTCAAAAAACAACTATCATCTCCAGATATGAATAGCAAAACATGCATAAATTTTCTCCAGAACGAATGGTATGAGTTTAAGGTGCTTGGACAAGGGATGAAGCTCAGCGAATTGTTGAACAAAGTGATGTCTAACAGTGACAGATTTCCAGTTTTAGGGAAACTCTTATCAATAGTGTCAGTATTGCCTGTTTCCACTGTAAGTTGTGAAAGATGTTTCAGCTTGACGAATCTTATTAAAAACAAATTTCGATCATTAATGGAAGCGGAGAGCTTAAATGATTTAATGATGATCAACTTTAATGGCCCCTCCTTATCTGAATTTGACCCTTCAAAGGCTATTGACAGGTGGTATTTTGGTGCTAAAACCACAAGACATATTCATGGCCATAATAGGGCATCTGGGATTTAGTTTTCTTACAATGCTCTTATTTTTTTTTTTTTTGGCTTTTACTCAGTAATTTAATTCTATCTCATTTGTTTAATTATTATATTTGCACTTTTAAGGTATTAACCTCTTGCAAAGTGCGCATAGTTTACGTGCAATTCATAAATGAAAAAACCATGAGGAATAATCACTCACCATAAATATCATGGTAACCTCCAATGGACCAAACACTTCCAACACGTCAATTCACGTCAAGAGACACAACGATTCAGAGATAGCGACTGGGGCCCAGGCCTCGATGGCTCTGCTCACTTGAGCTGCGGTGGGCGGATGAGACACACCTGCCTCCTGAAGATGACAGGGATCTGTCGAAAGTACTAGAGGATTGGATGTGCGGGGCTGAATGGGTGTGACAATTGCAGTGGGAGTAGCAGAGGTTGTGAAACAGAAGGAGGAGTTCCATAATTAGAATTGACTAAGGTTTAATCACCTGTGAATGTAAGGTTTATGTACATAGTTTTTACTTGAATTGTATGAATGAGTTGTATGTATGATTTTTATCGAATTGACAAGCATTATAGTAACATACTATAAGGCAAAGGAAAAAAACGATGTTTCACACCCGAAAATAAGAAGCGTAAGCAAGAGGTCTGTAAACCTGTGGAAGCCCAGTTACATCACGATGAATTGACGTGTTGGAAGTGTTTGGTCCATTGGAGGTTACCATGATATTTATGGTGAGTGATTATTCCTCATGGTTTTTTCATTTGTTTAAAATAAGTTTCCACATTTCAATCCTTCAATTGCTGCACAAAATCAGCTAATATTAATATAATTTAATTGAAAGCAATATCATAAACAGTCCATATTATAGGAATTGTGAAAAATCACCTGCTTTATTGTCATAAGTAAATTGAAAGACAAATATAAATTCAAAGACATAATTCTAAAGAAATATGAGTCATGCAGCAAACTTACTGCATGTTGTGGTTCTGGAACTGAAATACCTTTGTGATTTCAACAAGCACCTAGACGTAAGGTATGTTTCTTTTCGATATGTTTCATGTTATTTGTCAATGGTATGTAAAATACATTCTACTCGATTATATATTTTCATCCTGCTCAGATTTCTTAAAATTGAGAGTAAATAAGAGGTTAAAACAATAAACCTTATGTCTTCCCCTTTCTGTTTATTGATATTTTATCAACTTTAAAGAAAACGAATACCCCCCCCCTGCTACACAAACCTGGCTCCTAAATCTGAATCATATTTGTCAAGGCCTGACCATGTGCCTAAATTTACCAGACACTGCAATCTCAGTGTTCACCCTGCTTGCATAAAAACACTCAACTAGTTATTGCAGTACCACAAAAAGATCCCATTGAGGGATCTTACAATTTTTAATCTATTTCTCCCTTGTTAAATGTGTCTTAATATTTAGTCTTGAAAGTACAACATCACATACTTACCAAAAACAGAATTATGAGATTTCATTTCAGGAGGAATGTGTGTCCATAAAACTCTGTCAATATCACTTTCTGTTATGATAATCAACTCATCCACACTATTAATGAAATCATACAGTGTGTTAAATCCAAGATGAGACAGATCCAATTTCTTCCCAGTTTTTTGCTTATATAACGTAAATATTTCAGGAATCATTAAACCGCTGTCACATTTTTTCAATAAATTGATGAGATCCTTTTTTATGCGCTTCAGTTCTTTACGTTTTTGCAAATGGACATTGTTTTCATCTTCCCTCTGTTCAGGCTGGCAATTCATCCGTCTTTGTGGTTTATAGGAAACATAGCACTTAGAACTTTCAGACATATTTCTGGAAGGCTGTTTAGTCTTCTCCTGGAAAAAAAAATCCTAGTTCCTTGCTCCTGTCCAAAAGTGTCAAGATATTATTTATAAAAACTTGACACAAATAAAGGAACCAGTTTTCTGAAGAAGGCACTTGTGCTTGTATTCTGCGTATTTATTACTTCATGTGACTTGAAACCACAGATTCTGAAAAATGAAGAATTTTTTTTTTGTAAATCAAATGATCAGTACTCTAATAGTTTCAATTGTGAACAAAATTCAAATTAAAGCATATTTGCATGAAAAATAGCACCAAATCAGAATGAGTTAAGTTTTAAATATGACTAAGTGACACTGCCTATGACAATGCAACCTGGTCAAGAAAGGTGTGAAATTAAGAACATATACAGGGGCTGGTCAAAGTTTTTATATATGACATCCATTTTATTGAATTTGCTTACTTTTGTGTTTGCCAAAAAATGATAAGAAAACCCTCAAAAGTGCAAGATTTAAAGTGGTGTGGATTCATACATAGGATCATCATTATTATTATATGAGGACTTGCAAAATGCCCTTGCCCAGATAGAGGAGTCGATCAAAATGAATGGTCTGGGGATGTCAATAAGAAATCTACTTGTCTGGTCAAGCACATAAAAAGAAAGAAAAAAAAAAAACTTTCTATGGCAACTGACCTGGTTTACTTTCATGGCAAAATAAACAGTCCAAATGCCCCTCTTTCCATGGTCCGTACCCTTCTTCAATAACAGAATTACAGAACATACGATCCAAATGTTCCTACTTAAAATATAGCGAACCCATAGATCTGTTCAACTTGTAACCTACAACAAACGATTCCTTACAGGCATGAGCAAACTTAATGCAGAATGCTGAAAATGATGTCTACAGCAGCTAATAAGAAACTTAGAATCATAGATAAATACTGTCACTGAAACTGATTTTGAGAAGAATTTATTTCTACTTTGGTTTTAGTTCAGTTATTAAAGCAAATTATAGAATTAAAACAAAACAAAAAACATAAAACTCAAAAACATATAGGTATAAAATCTATGGTTAGAACATAAATGTGTCATTATTCTCGAAATGCTTTCATATACCACACACAATCAATATATAAACTAAATACTATTTATATTTAATTATTTTGAAACAATGTTTTCATTCAAAATTTAATGCAAAGAAAGGTGAAATATTTGGACTCTTTCAAAGGAATGAAAGGACCATTCCAAGGTCGCTGTAAAGGGAGGTACGTTTGATATGGCAACACTAAGTAAATAATCAGTTAAACATTTATCTGGCAGATTGTCTTTCTTTGAGGAGCTAACCTCTGAATCTCAGAGAATAGCCTAGTGATACGCATGTATGTACAAAGGTACTATTACTTCTTAAACAGATACTCATGGGAGCAAGGATTTGTGTTACATTTTATTTTAGGAAGGAATTTTCAACATAATACATACTTGCCGACATTGGTGAGAACCTTGTCAGTAGTAACTAGTATTATTGAGCGGCGTACATACACTAATTTAGGTAATGATGCATCTCTTTGTGAAAAAGAAATACACACCACAAAACAAAACATTACAACAAAGAAGAACACTAATGAAACAAACTTAACATGTGTGAAACACAAAATTGATTCCTTTGGCCAGGGCACGATAGGTAACATTGCGAGATTTATGTTCGAAACTTCCACTAGTAAAAATCAGTCAGATGAGTTCAGAATTCCACAACACTTGCCAGAACGGAAATCCAAACAAATAAACGAGCAGTGATTAAACCTCCACTTAAGTACCATATGATTGCACTCGCTCTAAAGTTGCAGTTTATGGCAAGATGAAACCAAAAGGGGAAAGAATACTGAACATTTTAACTGGGTGAAAAATCAAAGCGCACAGTGAGAATGCGGATTACTACCAGTTTGTCTTTTGTTGACTCTGCAACTACACAGCATCCATTATTTAATTTTTCTTTCTGCTGACGTTTTTCTCTCCCTATTTTGCCATTGTTGCTTTTCATTCTTTTGTTTATGCCCTCTGAACTCTGATAACAATAGCTTCATCCATCAGGCTGAAAAACCTGTCAGCCTGAAGAGCACGAGTGCATGATATCAAGGCTTTAACTATTTTAGATAAATGGTGTAACTTTGAACATATTAATACTTTTGTACACCATGCATCAATTTCTACAAATTTTTCAACTTTGTCACTTCCGTATTTGGGAATTTCCTTCTCCTTATTGAGCTTAAATGCTAAAAACTTATGGGATGGAGGGTACCGATTACGGGGGAAATCTTTGCTCTGTCTAACTTCCGTTTTTGAACCCCCCCCTCTTATTTTCAAAGCTGGAATGCACATCTTTATGCAGTAAAATGATATTTAACAATAATACTGGACAGAGGCAACATTGCGAGAAAAAAAGAAATTACGATTACGAAAAAAATCTAACTGTCGACCTTCAGTTTTCAAAAGTTTTGTAAAGATGGAATGCTGTGCTCTGATGAACATTCCTTCCGTCACCCTCCCATATTTCTGTTCACTTGTGCACCCTTCTTGTGAATAACCAAAACAACGTAAAACGCAGAATTCCTCAAAGCCGCAGTAGAATCTCATTCCTGAAATTAATAGGGAAATTTTCATGGCATCTAGTCTAACTTCCGTTTCTGCAAATTGTTGCCTACAGTTTCAAGCTGAAATACAAACATTTATACAATTAAAATGATATTTAACAAAGATACTGGACACAAAGGCAACATTGGGAGAAAAAATTACAATTACGGCAAAATGTTTTAAAAAAGGTGGAATTCTGCCAATCCGCTTAAGAATCTTATGTATATCATAAATAAAATGACAAATACCCAGACTGGCGACCACTAAAATAAATTTACAGTAATTGCCAAAGTTCCCAGTTAATTGCCATCTGGCGAGTAAGCAAGTGCTAATCTGCACCTATACTTACTGTACTGCTTGCATCTTTCAGATGCGCTTATTTCACTCGCGCAGCTCATTCTCAAAATTCACAAACAATATCCAGAAACTCTATAAACAAAATACTCACACAAAACTTTTCCAAGCTAAGCATCTGCAAAACTGCATTTTCTCTGCATTTCTGTGAGCTGCTTTTTCATTTTCTGTGAGCTGCTTTTCTCAGCTAAAACTATTAATGCAACTGACAACATCTGGTTTATGGTTTACTAGTGCAGTAAGTCACCTAGGTCATTCAACAGCAGTGGGGAGTGGAAATCATGAAAGATCACATGTGCATTATTCAGCAGAGTGCACATGACCTGGAATTACCCATCAAGCACGTTCAGGGGTCAATCCAGGTTATAAAAGATCATACCCATTTTTGTGAAATTTACCCTATTTTTGTGTTTTAGAATGAATGATTTTAATCTTCTATAATTATTATTCTGACAGTATTTTTTATTTTTTCAGTGATAAATTGTTTTATTTTTCCAGTGATTTTTATTTTAATTTATTCTATTGCTTAATGGTGGTACACACTTTCTGACTTTGTAGCAAGTTTTTTTGTTTTTGATGATTGTGCATGTAAATAGCTTTTCTTTTAATACAATTTATGCTCCATCTGAGATCTCAAAAAATAATAACCTTCCAAGTTGTATTAAACCAGGAAATTCATCAAAGGTCAACATTTTTAAGTGCTGGAGGAAAAGAAATAACTAGAATAACATGAAAAAAAATGTCACTCATGTCACAACCCAATCCCCCATTATGCTCCTTTGCCTCATATGTAAATACGTTTCCCGGAATCCCAGCTGGTATAAGAAAGATTAATTGCAGTAGGGATGGGCAAAAAAATATCAGTGTTTTTGAGCATTGATGTTTTTGCAAGCGATATAATCAATGTTTGAACTGCAAAAGAATATTTTCTACGTGAAGTAAAGGAATTTCTTTTTGCTGCATTCTTTTAAAGAGGAAGGGAATATAATCTTATGTCATGAATTAGTGATTTTTTTCGCCGTTTTGTTTGTTTCCTTACCAAAAATTGAATTCTTTTCCTTGATGTTACAGGAACGGATAAAACCCCCTTTCTTCCTTTAAAAAAGATCAAAAATTTTTTCTGCAATAAGTAAATTAATTTATCTTTTTGTATTCTTATAAACAGAAAGGGAATATCACCTTTCTATTTCACGAATGAGCATTTTTTTCGACGCTTCATCACCGAAAATAGAGTTCTTGTCCTCGATGTTACAGGAGTCGATACATCGAGCACTTTAACAAATATTATGGTTACTCAACGTTGAATCAGTGAGCTATCATCAATATATTGAATGGCGATTTATTCATCGATGTGCCCATAACTGGTGCAGATGGGGAAAATGTGAATTCTTCAGCTCTTTAGCAAAACATGGAGGTTTGTTGAAGATACATCGGAAATTTCCACGCATACTACAGATGCGTGAATGTTTCAGAAATGAGTATCCATTGATGTGTCCATCCCCACTCTGAGTTAGACCTGGAAAATGCATGCGAGAGGAAAAAAGCTCCCATAATGCTTTGGAGTTCCTTTCAGTGAAGTTTTCCTCAGCTGCCACTAGTAATGATGCATACAGTGATTGATACCCATCCATCAAAGATCATTTTACTGTTCATAAGAATGAAAAAAAGAAAAGAAAAGAAAGGAAAAGAAAGCACAGTTATATACAACAATCAATACTCAAGACACCTCACACTAAGATATTTTTCTTAAAATAACATTTTACTGAAAGTGAAGACACCATTACAGTTCCAAATATTTTTGTGAACATACTGCTTAACAGAACTAAATGGTGCTTGGATTGACCCCTGTTGTTAAGGTTCTGGTTTGGACTAGAATTACTTTGCAGTATATTTTTCGTGTAGTCTTAATGAAGGCAATTTATTAAAATTATGAGATATGAAAAACAATCTAAAAATTATAACAGAAACTAGGCAAAAATAGGAAAAAAATCTGAAATTTGTGGATAATTAAAGATATTCACGAAATTACGGGAAAACCCCAAAATTCGTGAAAAAAATTAGAAATATGCGCAGCTAAACAATTACTATCCTAATCATAACCTACACCACTGTTAAAAAAGTGCCTGCTTACTAATCAGGTTGAGTTACATTTAGTTGAAGTATCGCTACTTTTTGATTTGTTAAATCTGATGAAAAGGTTTTAAGCAGCTCTGAGGAACTTAAACTTTTATGCACAGTTTCGGAAAAATTATCAGTGAAATAAAGCAAATTATTTTCATATGAAAGAAAGTTTACCGACCACATCAGTCAACTTATGAAAAACACAAATATTGGTTGTTGGTGACTCAGGTTTTGTTTACCCATTGATTTCCCTTTATTTTTCATATTGGTCTTTGTTATGCATAATGTACATTCTTCCATCCTTGTATTTTAGATGGCAACGATGCTGTATTTACATGTTTAAAACTTTTATACTAATTACAGACATGCCAACCTTCAAAATCTGAAAATCGGGAGATTTTTACAGCTCATAAAATCACATGAGCGCTATTTTTTATTGACATTTTACAGACGTAGGAACAATTCTCCAGATGTAGTAATATTGGTCCACTAAAAGTTTCGGAGAGAGAAAAAAAAAAAAAAAAAAAAAACAGGGCGAAAATCAACTACCCACCCCTATTGAAATTCGTTTTCAGGTACGTTGATTTCGCTAGATAATGAAAACTTAAAATAGGCCGCATGCTGTTGGTTTTTTTACGAATAAAATAGCAGCCAACTGTTTTTCATTTCTTCTTTAGGTTGTGCGCGAAGGCGATAAAAAACATCATACTAACATTGACCTTTTGTTATAAGATGAGGCCAACTGTAACTACTCCCTTTTGTCATTAAGTGAATTTGCCATTACTCAACTGTTTATCACCACTTAGAATGCATGTGGCTCTGTTGAGGCGAAAGGTTGAAAGACAATTGCAAGAAGGCAGAACAGCTCCCATCTATCAATTAATTACTGACCCTCACCGGCATTCTAGTGCCAGAGTGGGTGAGCTCTTTGCTGAAGGCTTCATATGACAATCGAACTGAGAGAAAGTTTTTTTAAAGCAAATTTTCTTTGACCCATTTCGAACAATTGATCCAAAGCCAGCACTTCGACCACTGCGCCACCGGTGTGGTTTTTTTTTTTTTTTGAAGATTGGAGAGGAAAAGCACAAAACTGATTACTGTAATGCAGCCTTGCATTAACGCAGAAAGAAAAAACAGACTTCACAGGCAGTTCAAAATCACGGTGGACGACGTAATTTTGACCATCCTAATAGGTAATTCTCAGTGAAAATCGGGAGAATTTGATATTCATCCAGAAAGCGGGAGGAAGGGCTGAAAATCAGGAATTTCCCACCTAAATCCGGAGAGTTGGCATGTCTGTAATTAATTTCGTAGAACCGAGAACATGGTGACAAGGCAACAGCTTTTATCATTCCAGAGTAGTTTAGTGCAGAGTGTTTAATGATGAAAATGTCTGCAGTGTGGACCTACTCATGTCTTTCTCGATAATACAAGAGATGAAACTAGTAAAATATTATACAGGGTTGCCAGATGATTGTATGACATCAAAAAGAGTATGCTTAAATGATCGAAGTGCATAATCAACATTTCAAAAATTACTTGGAAGAATATCATACTATATATATGATAACTATGCAACAATATACTGGAAACATTGCTTGTGCTTTTTTGATAAATTCCACCATGTTTTTTTTTTTTACTTATGAGCATTTTGAGGAAAAATATGAGACAATGAAGGAACAACTATTTGCTCTTGCAGAAGGCTATGTGCTATGGGAAGCTCACTGAGTTATTACACAGTACGTAATCATAGTTTAATCACTTTGCAAATCAGATTAATTAGTTCTGCTGTAGTTACTAATTCCATCAGTCACAATCTTTTTATTGTTCACTTTTCAGAAATGTCAAATATTACAGATTGGCAGCACTTTCTATGATTTTTAAGGGTAATAAATGAACAATGGCAATGCTGAAAAAAAAAAACCCTGCAGAGTTTTGTAATAATGTGGAAATATTTAAAAAATGAGTTACTCTTTTCTTTTTTTTTTTTTTTTTTAAAGATCATTTCTTTCTTGCTTCATTGGACTTCTGGGTCATTTTTAAAATAGACTTTTCTATTGCAGGGTGTCCACAGAATTATCAAACCTGATTTCCCTGACCAAATATATAAGAAATCCCTGACCTTACACAAATAGGTTTATTTGAGTTTTTCAATATATGTGCCATGATAATAAATAAAATTGAATTGGATAATTGAGAAACTTATATTATTTAAAAATGTTTCTGTTTGACGTATAAAGTTTCCCAAATAACTGACTCATTTAATTTTTTTTTTTTTTTAATATCGGCCTCCACCTTCCCCATAGCCGTCTAACTCACACCTTTTTAATTTTAAGTTTACTCCTTTTTTCATGGTTTTACATTTATTGAAGAAACACTCAAACAAACTCATACACAATATTCAGAACAGTTACTATAAAAATATTACAGTAGGAACACAGTCACTGTTTTTATATTACACACCACTTATTCTTCTTTTCCTAATCTGAAATCTTCGCCTGCAATGCTGCTTCTTCCAACTCTAGTTCCTTCCGTACTCTTTTTGTCTTTTTCCCTTCAATTCCTTTATTTCATGATCAATTTTTCCTTCAGTTTTCTTTCTTCTTCGTTTTGAAGAACACTTTTTTTCTCAAGATAATCCTGATATCTTCGTCTGGAGGCTCTTACAGAAAGATGAAGCCTTCTATTGATGGCAATGTGTTCTACTCCTCCCACATTTTTAATGGCATCAAAAACTGTTCTCTGACAAATCAGGGATTCTTCCAGGAGATTTTCCACAAGAAGAGACTTATTGACAGAAAATCCACATTCCACTGAAGCATTTCCATGAGACATAATGAGACATTTTTATTACATCCCAAAGTTCACCAAATTGTTTTTGGTTGTCAAGTAGAGCACTGTAAAATTTGTCTAATCCAATGGAATCAATCATGACTGTCTAAAAATTCATCAAACTGAGACTTTAAAGCAGATTGAGCTTCTACAACACAATGAAGCATACTGTTTATTAGCTTTTTCAGCACAGTCATCTGAAATCCTGTTTGCACTAAGTAAAACTTTGAGCACAATTTCCACTCTCTTCTTGCCTAGACTTGGCTGCTGCACTATAATATTTGGGTCCAAACAAGTTACCGAACGGACTAACTTAAATTTTAGTGGGCTTTTCTCACGAAGTTTTTCAATCATATTGGTCACAAGTTTCCTAAATTCAAGCTGAAACTCTAATTTCTCCCTTTCTGAGCACTTCACTTCTTTTAATAGCTTTTTAGCACTAAATCCAATATCAACTTTCTCAATTGAGAAAAGATTTTCACTTTTTGATACATCTAAAGTTCACAGTTTTGAGACACTATCAGCTTCACTTAATTTGTCAGGCTTCAAAGCTTCATGCCATCAAATTTTTCATCAGATCCAGAAAATCAGTGTGTAAGAAAGGAATGAAAGGCTTTGGGCTCTGGAACCTTCTCAAAAAAGATTCACACTCTGAAGCTATAGTCCCAAATGCAGCCAATTTGCATTTCAACAATGGACTTTCCAAGAATTCTGCAAGAAACATGTGCTGTTTGCTGGAAACCGATGATTCTTGAACATATTTCTTGATATGATCATAGACAAGCAATGCCCTAGTCAAACAATTAACTTTTCCAACCAACTTACAGTGCAAAATTTAAAAGGGAAATCTTTACATCCAGTAATCATAGTATAATTTGCACGGCGAGCAGGACTATCTTTTAAAAGGTAGTACAAGTTATGCAGAAAGTGATGTATATCCAATTTCACTGCTTCAAGTCCAGTTTTCATAACTCCATTGACCACGTGAAGACCACATACTCCAATATAGTTACATATTTTCTTCACAACTGATGTATTCCAAAGGATGAAAATTTGCACATCAATAAAGCTAACTTTAAGTTATAGCATGTGATTGATACGTAATACTTGCTAAAACATAACCATTATTATATTAAAAATCAAACATTTTTCTTTGAGTAATGTTCAGACCTGTTAATAGATGGTGCAACCTGTACAATGCTGACGTCAGTAGATAAACAAATTTTGTATTGCTTAATTATGGTAATGTTTTAGAAACTATTAAGTATCCCATGCTATAACTTAAAGTTTTATTGATGCACAAATTTTCATCCTTGTGAATACATTAATTGCGAAGAAAATATGTAAAGAAGTTTTACCATTGGAAACATAAGGCAGAGATTTTAGGTGGAACCACCTCAATGAACCTTAAAAAATTATGAATAGCATTTTCAACAACTGAATTCAAAAATAGAAGACTTACAAAATACACAAAGAAATTATTTTAATTGAATAACTGGCAACTGCAAGAAGAACCTGGCAATAAAATTTAAATTTTTTCTGTGTAAATGAAACTTTTAATACAGTTCCTATACATTGATAACAGGCCTTGATAAAATCTGGAGGCCAGGAAAGTCTGTAAAAGCAAAAGAACTCAGAAGATGCAAAAAATATGTGAAGTTCTTCAGATTAAAATAGAGTTAAATATATTAATCAGAGTGAATAAGTGGTTTAATTGCTGTAAATAGCCCTTTACTTTTTTTTTAATCTGCAAATTCTGCTAATAATTTGGAAACTATCCGCGTACGTCTACATTCTGCTACTCTGGCTACTCGATGTTGAATTAGGGAGCTATCACCGATATATTGAATGGCGATTTATTCGATGTGCCAAAACTACTGCAGATGGGAAAGATGCGAATTCTTTGGTTCTTTAGCAAAACATTGTGGTTTTCGCTGATACATCGAAAAATCCCACCCATATTACGGATGCATGAATGTTTCGGGAATGCATATCTACCATATGCCCAACCTACTCTAAGTTAAACGCACGCAGGGAAGAAACGCTTCCTCCCACAATGCTTTGGGGTTCCTTTCAGCAAGCTTCACATCAGCTGTTGCCAGGGGGTCCTGCTGGCTCTTCTAAAGTTTTTGCCAATTTATTCGCAGAGTTCATTTTTTTGTCGCCAAAAGTGTTATAACAGCACAAAAAGGTAATTGCCAAAGCTCTTTTTCCTTTGCCAAAACGATTTTATTTTTGCAAATTTCAAAGACTGCAATCAGCAGGGCAACCCCTGGCTGTCGCTATGCAGCCCACCGAAGAGGCTCTCGTTGGCTTGCTGGGCTGCTGGTGATGACGCAGTGATTGATACGCCTCCGCCAGAGACCGCTTTACTGAAAACATTTTATGACGACGAAAAAAAAAAAAAAAAAGCACAGTTAAATGCAATACTCAAGATGCCTCTCACACTGAAATATTTTTAAGATATGAAGGCACCATCACAGTTCAAATTATTTTTGTGAAGATACTGTTTTTGAGCTGAAAATATTTTTGTGAAGATACCGCCCAACAGCATCAAATCCCGAACAGGAAAACAATTTATTTTTACTGCTCGCCAACAATAAATTTCTGGTCACCATTGGCGACCGCAAATTTTGCACTATGCGCTAAGCCACTTTTTGTGGTTAGATGGCGAGAGAAGCTGGGCAAGGATTTTTTGTTGATCATGTATACAGAAATAGGTAAATCTGTGTTCTGTGTGCAAACATAATCCTATCTTAACCAAATGTTTATACAACAGAGATGCTCGCCCCGGTGGTAGAGTGGTTTGAGGCGCTGGCCTCTGACTATTGGTTCTACCTGAGCCTTGGCTCGCGTCCATGAAGAGGTATGGGTGGATGCACTTGGCCAAGGTGCTGGATCTGTCATTTATCCAAAACTAGGTGCACGAAATTATGGACTGGCAACTGCTTACTGCTCTTTTGGTGATTAACAAACAAACAAAACACAGTGTATGAATGAAACAATACACTCTGATCATGCAGTAGGGGTTTCACAGATCCTAAGGGTTCAAGAGTACAAAGTCATTGTGGACTCTTTTTTTTTTTTTTTGCCTTGATGACAGTTAAAAGAAAGTTACAGGTGGTGGATACTCCGCGGGGTTAAGTTGCTCTGCCCCGTGAAAAAATGTTAATGAAAATCATATTATTTGCATCTTCATTGGCAATAATCACCCCCAAAAAATGCACTATTTACGTGCAAGTCATTAATGACTTCATAATCAAAAAGGCCAAACTTACCTAAAGGTCTTGGCTTCATTTCTTTTATACACTTTGTGCACATTAACTCGTTAATGTGCACGAAGTGTATTAAAGGAATGAAGCCAAGACCTTTAGGTAAGTTTGGCCTTTCTGATTGTGAAGTCGTTAGTGAAAATCATTTCCATTAAAGTGCTCGATATCAACTCTAATGCAAGTTATCCACTGTTCATTAGTTAAACCTAAAAATCCATAGTATTTTGCATTTCTGAAAATATTTCTCAAAAAATTGAAGGACGAACAAAAGCCTAAAAACACTAATGCGATGAATGCAACAAATTAACGAATGCAATTCGGAAAGTGATTACGCTACTGCAACGGCAACAATTACATGGTCTGGAATAGCTCAGCGAGCTTTCCAGAGCACTTAGCCTGGCACACTAAGCAATTCATTCCCCACTACTAATTGAGCGCAAAACATTTTCTGTCCAAATACTCGTAAAAAATAAATAAATGAAAAAGCCATATTTCCACATCTTTGCGGCTCTTTAACTTCGTACTACGTTACTTTTTTTTTTTTTTGCTACTGTTAGCGCATTTTCTAACACGGCTAGCTAGCTGTCATGATGCCATGTGGAATTTTTAAAAATTAAAGTACCATAAAATCTTATTATCCGCAGAACCTAACATTTTAACTGATAATTTGTGGATTATACGACAAAAGTATGATATTTACTGCAAATTCTGCAACTTGAATCAAAAAACAAAATTGGAGCGACTGTGACAAATTTTTAGGCCCCCGGAATTTTTTTGGCCATGGTGTATGTAGATAAAGTTACTATTTCTTTCACAAGCTTATGTTTGAGCTGATCTGGGGAGGAGGGACAACAACAACGACAAAAAACAAAACAAAACGAAAAAACACTCTAGGTTGTATTAAAAAAGGAAAGTCATCAAAGGTCAAAAAATTTTAAATGCTGGTGGAAATGAAATAACTCATTACGCAAAATACACTGCCAGAAAGTGAAAAAAGAACACCAAGAAGGAATTGGCGGGCAATCATGAAATTTACATATGTTAATGGGCTCGAGTTTACGTAGGTGTGATGTTAATTTCGGGACCAACCGGTGAGCGCTTATGCCACAGCACGGCATAATATGCAAATTATCGTCGGTGGTATTTAAGGAGTACAGCGAAGTGAATGTAATCAGTCGTCGGCGTACGAACACGTGCGAAGACCCCGAAGAAGCTGCAATGCCTGGACATGGAAGACGTGAACAATTTCAGCAGTCATCGGACTTTGAGCGAGGTCGTCTAGTCGGACGCCGCGAGGCCAGGTGGTCGTATTACGGAGCGAATTGGACAGGAAGTATCGGTGGTGGTACGATGGTTGCATAGATGGTCCGAGGAACATTCCCACACGAGAAGACGTGGAACCGGGAGTCACAGACGGACTGATGAGCGGACCGATTGGCGCATAAGAAGAGCGGCGTTGTCAAGCAGAACATCCACTGCGACGCAAATCCGAGCTGCTGTTGCACCTGAGGTGACGGTGCGAACAATCTGCAACCGTCTACTGGATGCAGGACTACGTGTGCCTCTGACTCCAGCCCACCATCAGGAATGGCTGCAGTGGTGTCGCCAATGTCTGCACTGGAGAACGCAATGGCGATCTGTCATGTTCAGCGATGAAAGCAGATTCTGCTTGGGAGCCTCCGATGGCCGTATGTGGTCTCCTGGTGTGGCGAGCGATCAGCTATCACTCCCGTACACAACTAGTGCTTGTACCGGGTATGTTAAACAGCACCTCCTACATCAACAACATCATTCAGCCCGTTGTTGTGCCATTTGTAAGGTCGGCCCATCGTGGTGTTTTCCAGCAAGATAACGCACGCCCACACACGGCACGCGCAACGCAACATGCACTTCAGGGTGTGAGACAACTTCCATGGCCTGCACGTTCACCGGATTTGTCCCCCATTGAGCACGTGAGGGACAACGACTTATCCGGTCTCCACGGCCAGCCACGACCATCCCTGATTTACGCGTCCAGGTTGAGGATGCTTGGAACTCAATACCCCAAACTTACATCCAACATCTGTACGACAGACTCCATACCAGAATTGCACAGTGTGACGCAGTTCATGGCGGTTCAACCTCGTACTAACCATGTTACATGGAAATGTTATTTTTCAGTTTACCAGCAAATACAGCTGTATTTTGCCATAATGTTTTGATCACGCTATCCTCTGTATTCCGTCATTATGCTGTATAAATTTCGTTGGTATCAGACGTCTCCTTCTTGTTCTTTTTTCACTTTCTGCCAGTGTATATATATACATGTTAAAAAAAAGTCGCTTATATGTAACCGATCCCTCATAAAGTGAACAGTCAGCCACTCCCCATCATGATCCTATCCTCATAATAGTAAACATGAGTCACGGAATCCTGGCTGGTACGGCAGAAATCTAAGGTGAAACACGCCTAAATCGCTGCCAGAGAGGAAGGACAGAGAACCAATCATGTTCTCCGTAAAAAGATGCTCCCACCATCCTTTGGAATTACTTTCAGCGAGCGAGCGTCACCTAAGTCGGCGGTAGCAGTGACATGCAGGTTTTGATAGGCATCTGTCCGAGTCCATTTGACTGAAAACATTTAAAAAAAAAGACATAATAGTTAAACATAATATTCAAGATGACTCTTACACTAAAATATTTTTTGCTAGATAAAAATTTTATGGGAAACAAATATACCATTAATTTCGAAATATTTCTGTGAAGATACCGTTCAAACAAAAAATATTTTTGTGAAGTACCGTCCAACGGTATTGAATCCCGCCTGGATTGACCCCTGGAATTAAAGTATTAATATTATTAATACACAAAAGAAAATTATTTATGTCAGTGTAAAAAACTGGTTTTCTATGCCAAGTAAATTAATGCATAATTTATGTAATTAGTAAATTATCCTGCCAACCCTGTTATAGACTAGTTATCCAAAACAGAAAGGTTGAAAACGTTTTTGCGCAGTGCTGCTGCATTCAATCTTTTTTTTTTTCAGTAATGGCATAGGAGCACCTAACAGCAAGTTTATTGACCTTTATTTTCTGCTCACCTGTTAATGCAATCTGGCTCTGTGCCTAACGCAGGTCACTGGCCTCATGTCTTTCATGTAATAGAAGAGCTTAGTTGAGGCTGCTATGAGTTTATGGAAGAAGGAACGAAAGCTCAACATTATGTGTAGCTCCATAGAGGACAAAATTTTGATTTGCCTGGGTAGGTTGGCTGCTATATTTCATGTGAGGCATTTGTTATAACAATGATTTAGATACTTAAATGTATTTTCTCTTATACAAAAATTGCCCCCCCTTCCTGCTTCTTTAGTACGAAAGAAATGTAGATGCAAAGGGTACACTTACTACTTGTAGTAAATTCTATCGCTGAAGGGTTAATATTTCATAACTGCAAACTTGTAGTTCCTTATCACAAGCATCAACACTCCAAAAATTTGTTTGCATTAGTTAAGGCCAGCGAATTTCCGCAGAACAACTCTCGGTTTAAGCAGGAACTACTTAAAACTTTCAAGGGTTACGCCATGGTCTCCGTGTTGTATCCGCACGTGGTTCACATACTGTATTTTACAAGTGAATTGCATTTGGAATTTCTGTGGTCTGTGTGAGACCACAGAAATTCCAAATGCAATTTTTTTTTTTTTTTTATTGAAGGTTTAACGACCACCGTGAGCAACTCAATGGGCTATAAGCAGTCGCCCGTCCCTAATTTAGGGTCACTGGTTCCAGGTAAGGAAGAGAGCCAGTGCCGTAAGACAAACACAACATCCATGCCTCACCGGGATTCGAACCCGGACCCCTTACGGACGAATGATCAGAGGCCAGCGCCTTAAAACACAGACACAAAATCCAGATAAATGCGAACGGCACTCGTCGAAATGCCATTGCACATGGATTAAAACTCTAATACATATATGCAACTGAAATAACACTATGTAACTTACAAAATTCTAGTTATACATACAAATGATGTACTGCAGTTCACTTCTCAGGGTGATTATATGAATATGAAATCAGCTACAGGTGTCGGAATACACCTAACCCACAGAATGCATTAATAAACAACAGCACGACAGGAGAACACGTGTAAAAACACAACATTCAAAATAACGCTTTCGCCTGCCGGTGTGCCGGTGAACTGATTCTTGGAACTGATTAATCAGTGTTGCCACACCTGTAGTGGTCAATCGAGTAGTTCTAACACGAAAATAAACTAAAATGTTTTTTTATTTTTTTTTTAGCCACTTTGAAAATTGTGTTCACAGGGAAATTATGTAAATCCCAAGAATAATTTCTATCGGAATTTCTGGTAACCCAAGGTTTAAGAATGAACACGTGTCAATATATAGGTTGCGAGAAGGTAATACAAACTGTTTATTTTTATTTCTGTTCGAGTAACTAAAGCTCTAAGCTGGTGCCAGTACACACTTTAACGTAGCGAAAAGTCAATACAATGGATTTCATGGGTAGCATTCAAAGGTCTTTGGTAGCATTACATTACTTATTCGGGATTCGATCCTCTGTGATTCGATCAAGAATATTAGTGATTCTTATCGTATTGTAGAGGTTAACGCCAATTGGAGGGATTGGGATTTATTTTCTCCAATGATGTAACGTTTGAATGAGACGCTGGACCTGCGCTGGACGCTAGTCTCCTGATTCCACGTGAACTTCCAGAAGGAGAAAATCGGATGCCACTCTATATATCATAACCTCCATCGCTGTTAAAAAAGCGTCTGCTTACTAATCAGGTTGACTTATAGTTAGTTGATGTATCGTTACTTTTCGATTTGTTAAATCTGATGAAAAAGTTTTAAGCAGCTCTGAGGAATTTCAACTTATATGCAGTGTTTCTGAAAAAATAATAGCGAAATAAAGCAAATTATTTTCTTATGAAGAAAACTTTACCTATCACAGCAGTCAAGTGAAAAACATTATGGCGTCGCTGGAAAAGATAAAAATATTGGTTGTTGGTGACTCAGGTTTTGTTTACCCATTTATTTTATTTTCTTTTTCATATTGTTCTTTGTTATGCATAATGTTCATTCATTCTTCCTTGTGGTTTAGATGGTAATGAAGCTGTATTCACATGTTTAAAACTGTCATACTAATTAATTTCGTAGAACCGAGAATATGATGATAGGGCAACAGTTTTTATCATTTCAAAGTAGTTTAGTGCAGAGTGTTTAATAATGAAAACGTCTGCAGTGTGCACCCACATATGTCTTTCTCGATAACAGATGAGGTTGAAACTAGTAAAATGCTATGTAAATTGACATGGTTGGCAGATGATTGTTTGACACCATAAAGAGGGCTTAAATGATCACAGCATATAATCAACATAACCAAAAATGAGTTTTAGGAATATTATACTATATATATTATGATAACTATGGAAAAATGTACTGGAAACATTACTTGTGCTTCTTTGGTAAATTGTATCAAAATTTATATTGCAATTATTCCCTGTAAATAACCTTCACATCCCTTCCAAAGAAGTGATTTAAAAAATGTTTCCAGTATCTCATCAGACACTGATTTCAATTTTACTAAGCTACACATTATACCTGGTTCCTTTTCAAAATATTATATCACAATTGGAAACATTTTCGTAGCAGTATGGATTTATCCATCAGTAAAAGCACCTATACATGAATTATTTTCTTCAACCATTTGAAAAAATGTTTGAAGAAAAATGAATGAGAAGCTAAAACTTGATTGACAATGGCTTCAGTTTTTGTTTTTGCTAAAGAATTTTTGGCACTAAATTGGAGTTGAAAAGCAATTGTGCTGCTTCAGTGGTACTGGCTCTCTCCCTTCCCTGGAACCAGTGGCCCTAACTTACGGACGGGCGACTGCTTATAGTCCATTGAGTTGCTCACTGTAGTCATCAAACCCCCAATCATAAAAAAAAAAAAAAAAAAAAAAGCAATTGTAGCTTGAGCTGCTGAAACCTTTCTTCTAATTTGCTGTTTTGTTACACAAAAAAGCTGGTCTCTCATCATATCCAAAATGCTGTTAGGATGTATGTTTTTTCCTGTGCTTACTTGAAAATATTATTCCAGATCAACCTTTCCTTTGTTACCAATAGAAACTACTGTACTACATAATTCATAAGAAGCCTCAGTATCAGTTTTGATTTTTAGGATATTTTTCTTCGAGCTCTTTGAGAAATGTACATTCTTGTTAAGACATAATGGGAAAAATTCATTTTCGGCACAGTCCTCTAAGCACTTTCTACTGGCCATTCATCCTACATGAGTGTGAATTCGAATTCCGGTGAGGCATGGATGTGGCCTTTGTCTTGCTGCACTGGCACTGTAGAACCAGTGGCCTCAAATTAGAGGCCTTCCCCAGGATCAGTGGCTCCAAATTAGAGACAGGTGACTGCTTTCAGCCGATTGAGTTGCTCAGGGTGGTCACAACCCCCCCCCCTCCCATTTGATTTTCACTTATGTTAAAAAACAAAATGTATGCAAACTAAATTATGACAAATAATTTAAAAATAGGTTATACAATAAACCACTAAAAGTTCTGACCTGCTGCACTGTCACTGGTATACTGCAATAACTTGTCACAGTGGCTGAGATCTGAGTGTAGAAAGTAAATAGTGGTGCCAAATATCATTATTTTTATACCTGTAAAAAAAAAATACACAAAAGAAAAAAAGAGTGTCGAGGTGGCATGCCTCGAAAAGAGTAGTTGTATTTTAGAGTATTTCTGGTAACCCTATGTATAGACAAATGACATGTGCTAACCACATTAGTAGGTTCTTTCTAATGTTATACAGTATATGTGATATTACCCAAGTGTAGGATTAAAATTTCTGTTGATTAAGGTTTTGTAACTAGTTCCTGTTTTAGAAACCTTTGGAATAAAGAAGTGCTGTTTTGAAGGGTATCGCATGATAGTTGTTAGATTTGAAAGGTCAGCTCATGAAAAGAAACAGCTTAAAATTTTACATTTTTTGGTTAATGTGAACTCAGTTCATCAGCTATTGTTTTAGTTATATATTGGGGCTTGTACACTTTCCATTAAAGTTTATTTTTACCCGTTTTCTGTAAAGTAAAGTTTGTGACAGTAGGCAGTCATTTTGTTATATAAGATTTAATGGCTTTGTCAGTATCTTTTGCATATTAGAGTAAATTGTCTTTTTTTTTTTTTTTTTCATTTATTTGTCTAGTGAAAGTTGTTGTCCTCTGCAATGTGCTTTCTTTGTTTATTTTAGGGTTTATAACCTTTGTTTTGTGAGTTACTATAAAGCTATAAATAGTCTCCCATCATTAATTTAGGGACACTGGTTAGAGGAGGAAAGCTAATGTTCGATGGCAAGCACAATGCCCAGGCATCACCCTGGATTCTAACCTAGGCTGGCTGCCGCCCCGGTGGCGCAGTGGTCTAAGGCGCTGGCCTCTGATCATTCATCCGTAAGGGGTCCGGGTTCAAATCCCGGTCATTCATGGATGTTGTGTTTGTCTTACGGCACTGGCTCTCTCCCTTCCCTGGAACCAGTGACCCTAAATTAGGGACGGGCGACTGCTTATAGCCCATTGAGTTGCTCACGGTGGTCGTTAAACCTCCAATCAATCAATCAAAATCTAACCTAGGCTGTTGACTAGCCAGAAACCTACACTCCTAGATGGCCCATTTTGGTATTATTAAATCATAATGTAAATATGCTAATGTGCAAAACAGCTTCTTTCAAACAAAATTGGGCATTTTTGTCTATCATTCAGACATACAAAATCCAAAAGATTTCATAAGATCTGGGTATCTCAGAGACAATGTGCACAAGTCTGTTGCTTTGGAAACTTTGGAAGAAAATGATCTGACTGATTATGTATCTGATGCAGTTGTTAAAGAGGTGTTTTTGTTTTTTTAAAGATGCTCTAAAACAAGGGTCGGCAACCTCTCAATCATGGCTTCATTCTTGGTCACTCGTGGAAATATTTGAGTCACAAGGCATTGTTGTGCTCTACATGTCTCTGTGAGACAACATTTTCTAACAAAGTTTATAAGAAATAAACACAGGAACTGACTGCCACATTGACATTTGGATTTGTGTATCTGGCTTGGTGTGACTGACTATGAAAATTATGTCAAGAAACACTCAGAAGAGGGATTGTCAAACACCACATTAAAAAGATGAAATTGTTGTATTAAAGTGTTATGACAATATAACAACACACAATTGTTTGTGTTTTGAATATTTGATTTCTTTCATTTCAGTATATGGTAGTTATTTTATGTTTGTTTTTGATATTTTCACGTAGTTAAAAGTTTGAAGTTGATAGGGAACATTTCATTTTTTTCTCCTTCTAATAGTATTTGCATGTTATCCATTTACCAGCGTAGTAAAAAATACAGCTTGAACACAATCATAAAATCTGTTTGAGTTCAGACTTTATTTTTCTTTAATCTGCTTTAAAAATTATGCAAATAATGAAAAATATGAGATTTTTACTGTTCACAATTTCTGTACATTACATAAATTAATACAAGTAGGCCTGAACATAAAAGTGTTTATTAAGATTTTACATATTAATTACATGTTCTGTAGAATATGCCTGTATAAATTAACATAAAAACAGTTTAAATATATAAATACTTTTATATGTAGGCTTATTGTTAATAAATAAGGTATAGGCCTACCCTACTTTATACATCACAGTAGATATTCAGTAGTTAGTCATTTTGTTAAGTAGCTCGCACATATACATTGGTTGCCACACATATCCCCCGCACGGGGATAACTGGTTTTCCAGTTATTTGGGGAGCGGCGCCCCCACGGCCCGAGCTGACCTTGTGACTGGTCAACATCTGATGTCATGCCACCGCTTTGCTGTTGGTGTTTGCAGTGACGGCTGTTCATCCAGCTGTTGGGGAGTTGCGGCCCCACGATCCCGAGCTGGTCTTGTGTCTCGCTTTTTCGTTTTTATTTATTTTCTCCACTGGCTAGTTGCCCGTGTTGTGTTCTCTACCTAATCTCTACCACGTTATGTACTAACACCCCGGTCTTGTGGTTTTGTTACCCTCCACCACTAACTGATTTATATTAACCGCTCAGTTCGTAGGTTGCTGAGATTCCGTTTAGGTTCCCTGCCAGGATTTGTCTTCTTTGGATTTCTTTTTTTTTTTCCCTTTTAGCTGGTTTGGGTGCTAGACCTACCTGCATGTTTGCCGCGTGCGGAGACCCGTGAGGCGGAAATGGGATGTCTGGCGGCTGAGGTCGCGGGAGACCGGTTAAGTGCCTCCTGTGTACTAACATTCCTCTTCGACCCCGGCTTCGCTGTAAACGGGAGGCTAGAGCCTAACCCACCTCTGGTCAGAAGTCTTGTATTAAGTTGTGTGCAGGGCTTTAGCGGCTTTTTGTCGTATTGCACGGCAGGGTGAGCCCGGGGCTGTGGGATCATGCCAAAGGCGTTGGCATGACGGTACCTGGAGGCCGAAGTGTCCGCCGAGTGCGTGTGATCACAGCCAACGGACTATATTTGCAACTAAGCTCTAGAACTGTGTCTTGCGTCATGTGTTTGGCTTGCGGACCTCCAGTTCTCCCCTGTTGGGCTCGATTGTGGGCGGAGTACGTTGCAGATGAATTCTTTCTTACTCCCATGGGGAAACGTAAACCCTCCTCAAAATTTAACAAAAAACAGGATATGGTGATTGATCAGGCGCCAAATTTGCCTCAACCACCTCCCACACATAACACACTGAAGAGAACTTTCGTTGAAAAACGACATCACCGCGACGTATCTTTAGATCCAGGTGTTGAGCCGTCAGCTCAGAAACGTCGCATTACACTTGCAGATTCGATACCTCACGCTACTTTTCTCGTCATTTCTTCTACTGACCAGATGTTGAAACTTTCCTCCAAGTCTCCCTTTTTCATCTCGAAGGCACTTGCGGGTGTTGCTGGCTCTTTGAAGTCAGTGAAGAAGCTACGCTCTGGAGACCTGCTTGTGGAAACTTGCACTCTCTCTCAGAGCAAATCTCTTCTGCAGTTGACCAGACTTCAGGATATTCCAGTTCAAGTGACGGCACATCCGTATCTCAACACCTCTAAGGGAGTCATTTCTGAGCCCGACTTGTTGGTCTGCGCTGAAGATGAACTTGTGTGTGAACTTGCTGATCAGGGTGTCATAGCTGCCAGACGCATGACTTTCCGGCGCGATGGCGCGCTGATCAAATCACGAAATGTTATTTTGACTTTTAACAGTCCGAAGGTACCTACTGAAATCAAGGCTGGTTACTTGTTATGTGCAGTTCGTCCTTATATACCAAATCCTCTACGCTGTTTTAAGTGCCAGAGGTATGGACATTCCCAGCGGTCCTGTAACAGTGTTGCGAGGTGCGCCAATTGTGGTTCCCGCGACCACGAAGGGACTGGATGCACTTCAGAGCCCTGCTGTGTAAACTGTGGTGACTCCCACGCTGCTTATGCCAGGTCCTGTTCGAAGTGGAACGACGAGAAGGCGATCCAGCGCCTCAAGACCCTGGAGGGCCTCTCGTACCCTGCTGCCAAGGCCAAGTTGGGTATTCCCAACAACCGACAGCGTACTTTTGCCGTAGTTGTTCAGTCTCAGCCACAACCCGTGCAGCCTTTTGTTCCGCGCCCTGTAGCTCTCGCCGCACTTGCCAAGCGATCTACAGCTGAACAAGCGACACAGGTGGATTTCACCGAGCTCCAGCTTATTCGACCAGCTGCGTCTTCGCCTTCTCTTTTGAAGACGCCCGCCTCTTCCGGTTCCCAGCAGACAGCCTGCATGTGCGGAAGACCCGGCCCTCAATCCGCAAAGGTGTGCGGTGTCCATCAAACTGTCTCGGCCTCAGCGAGGTCCCCACCCTCACCCAACATTATAGAAGAACACGGGGGGGGGGAGGAGAGTGACAGTTCGTCCCCAGCCTCTACCAGCATTGCAGAGGAACATGGGGGAGGAGAGTGACAGTTCGTCCCCGCCCTCTGCCAGCATTGCAGAGGAGTGTGGGGGGGAGGAGAGTGACGGTTCGTCCTTTTCCATTAGTAAATTTATTACTTTTAATAAACTTCATTAACTACCTTTTCTTCACTGCTTTCTTCATACTCTTTTTCAACTTTTACCAAGCCTGTCTGATCTTAATCATTTTCCACGTTTTTAAAAATCTGTGGCTGATCGTTCTTTGTCTGGCGCTCTTTGGCCAAACCTGGCCCTTGCGCCAATAAAATCCAACAACCAACCAACCAACCAGCCACACATATCCATTGGGTATAGTCAAGAGTTACAAAATTTGTTTTGTAAACAAAGGAGATACGGGGGATTAGCACCATTGAAGAGTTTAAATATACACTGAAAAACCTGCTATGAGTTGCCAAAAAGAGAACACAAAAATTATTTTATTAAATTTTTTGCGGCCAAGAATTGCTGACTGATTTAATTAAATTAAAGAATGAGCCATAAGTACATGTGTTTTAAAATTCCTGGTGTAATTATTTTATTGTTATGTACGTGCATTTAAACATGTATCAAAATACCTAGATTGCATGCAATATATTTTGAAATGAAAATGCTGTGCATGTATGCTATGTATATGTATTCACACATGTTGTATTGTTTCTCACTGTAAAATAATGGCAAAAACAATATTTTATAACAAAATCATTTTAAATATATATTGTTTATACGTATTTAATATGAAGCTTTTTGTATAGTGATCCTAGTTGGGCTCAGGAGCATACCTCTTGAATAGTCGACAGCTCCCAATAGCGAACAAATATTAAAGTCCCAGGGTATTATCTACTCTTCAGAAGTTTTACTGTATTACATGAGCTTGTTATTTGTGGGTTTGACTTTATTACTATTTGCCAATCTCAAGGTCTACTCAAATAGTATAACTATACTAAAAATCCGAAAATTCTTGGCGTAAAATAGAAATAAAAGTTTCCAAGCTTTCGCACATCAACCAGATGGCTTTCTCAAGGAAGGTAGACAGCTAACTGCAAACTGGATAATAGAACGTTTCAACAATTTGAACGCAGTGACTTGACTAGACAATAAATGATTAGGAGCAAACGTGATATTTCAAAGAAACAAGGTCACGTTGGTTGGGCACGCAGTACAATGGTAGAGAACTCAGCATTATTTGAAGAACTGATTCCAAATACGTGGCAACTCCAGAGAAATGCTATCATTGCAAGCCTCGCAGCTGGTCAAGATTTCCAAGGTTTCGCGAATGGCGGTAGATCTGGGTGTGGAGTATGAAGCTAATTTCTTTACATCACTCCATATAGGATCGGCGGACTTGAAGTTGACTTCTCTTGATAGGGCAGTGGTTATTTTCCCGTCTCTTGTATCCTTTTTATGTTCGCTGATTCTAATTCCAAACGAACGTTTGGTCATTCTGATGTAGTATCACCTGGAGCCGTCCTGGTATTTTAGTGGGATGGCATAAACACCTGCTTCATTGAGAAGAGGGGGCTTGTCAATATTTCTCTTAAGCATTGTGTATAAAGATGCCGGAGACCTTATGCCGACACCGAAGTTCATCCTCCTGAGTGCGTTTTTGAGTTGATAGGAAATATTTGGTATGTAGGGAATAGAGCCCAGGTAGCGAAGTTGTGGCATAGAAATGTTATTAGCACTCCTGGTTCTGGCTTTCTCGATAAAATTATGCATCTGGTTCGAAGTATATCCTGCCTCAGTGGCCAATTCAACGATGTTTCTTAGTTCGGATTGTTTAGAATGAACATCGGATGAGACAGCGAAGGCTCTTCTAATTCGAGAACGGAATAAGGCGGTCTTGTAAACATCAGGGCAGAATGAACTGCCGAGCATCAGGTTGGGAATGGAGGTGGGTTTATAATAGACTTCCGTATGAAGGCTGTTGTCGTGCGATTTGCTCACTGAGACGTTGAGATAAGGTAAGGTATCATTGTGTTCAAGCTCCATGGTGAAATGGATTGCAGGGTGTATATAATTTATTTTATCGAGGAAAAACGGGAGAGTCTCCTTTCCGTGTGGCCATATGAAAAATACATCGTCTGCATATCGTAGCCAGGTGGTAGGTCTTGGGGTGATGTTGGTGAATATATGTTGCTCAATGGGGCGAAGTATTGCTTCCACAAGGACGGATGAAAGCGAAGATCCCATCGGAGTGACATTTACTTGCTTATAAATTTGCCCTTGGAAACTGAAGTAGCTGGAATTTGAGACCAAGTCCATTATTTTGAAGATGCTGAGGCAAGACTCCTGAGAATAAGCCGATGAATTAGATATAGCCTCTTTCAATGTTCTGATGGCTTCCGGTACGAGGATCGATGGATAAAGAGAAACTACGTCGAAACTGCCGATAATGTCGCATTGTTGAACGGTGAGCTGCTTGATTTTCGTGATAAAATCTAGAGTGGAGGTTATTATAAAGTCCGACTCCGGTAGATGATTAGTTAAGAATTTGGTTAATGCTTTCTCTAAGTGGTACGTCGGTGCGGATCTTCTGGACACGATTGGTCTCAATGGATTGCCGGGTTTGTGGTGTTTAAGTCTGCAGAAGAGTTTTGGGATCTGAGGGCCAGGCGGTAATTTGACGGATTTCTTGAGGTCATCTGGAATATCAGTTGTCCTTGCAGTTCTTTTTACCTGTGCAATCCAAGATTTAGAGGATTCCTCCGTAAGATTATAGATCCAGATTCGGATATAAATTCTTCTAGTTTTTTATTATAATCCACTGCATCCATTATGGCTATCTGGCCGGATTTGTTCGTTAGCGTCAGTATTATGGAGTGGTCATTTCTAAGGTTGGAAATCGTCCTTGGAATTTTGAAATTATTAAATGATTGCTTCTGATTGTACCACGATTTTAACCTAGAGCAACACAGTTGACGTAGTTCATCTTTGTTGTCTTCTGGAATTCGCGATATTATGGTCTCAAACTCAGAAGCGATGCTTTTTGGGTTCGGTCTCGATCGGAAGCAGAACTTTATTCCAAGTTCCAAAACTTTAGTTTCCTCTCGGGTGAGCGTTTGGTTTTACGCCAAGAACTTTCAGATTTTTAGTATAGTTATACTATTTGAGTATAATTTGGTGTACAGTTCCTACTTTTTGAACTTGTTGCAGTCTCCGAGTCAAGGTCTACTGCTTGAGTCATTCCTAATAGATTGGTGGAATATTCTTGCATGATGAAGGCGATTTGTTCAGGCAGGTAGGCATTATAGAGCTTCTTCGTCATCTGATACACAAATTTTTTTAAATCGTGTATTAGATGGCGAAGAAGCTCTATAGTATGCTTTTGCATGTTGAAAAAAGTGATCACTATAACTTTTCCAGCAGATGGTATGACTTGCTTTCTTCAGTGTCAGTGGTGAAGGTAACTTCCAAACAGAACTTTGTTGTGAACTTTATGTGCCACAGGCAAGTCAAACTAGTGGACCCTGCTACATTTCATGGATTGTTTTTTTTTTTTTTTTTTTTTGTTTCAAAGAATTTTCTATGAGAAGGGTATATTATACAATTTTCTATGAGAAGAAACTATTATACGCAACTTAGCGTCTTTGCAACTACCATCAACTTAACTTAAAAAGTAAGGGAACACAGGAGGTGGTGTAACACATGCAGTAGAGAGCTGAACAAAACCTCGGCATGACGCTGCTGCTTCAGTATGAAGACTGGTTGCTATGGAGACCGACTGTTGGTGTGTGGGAATGTAAATAATCACATTCCCACAGTTGTCTCCTCTGTAATGATTGGAATGTTCATACTAAGTTGAGTTGTTGTGCTTTTATAACCTTGACTTCATTCCATTTGATTATTCTGTTTTTATAGTTGTAATGTTAAATAACAATGTCACTTTCTAAGCCTTGCATCAGTAAAAAGAGATCTATTGAAGAAGAGCGTAGAGTTTTCCAAGTAAAATGGAAAGAAACGTACTTGCGTAGTGAAGTGAGGAGTATGATAGCATGCTTAATATGCAATTAAAATATGAGTGTTCCCAAGGAATATAAGATGCCATTATGACATACACCATTCTAAATACGACCAATACACTGGCAAAATAAGAGGTGGAAAATTACAAGATTTTAAATTGCCCCTCTATAAACAGCAAAATGTGTTTACTAAGGCTCATAAAGACCTTGGTCAGCGATTAAAGCAAGCAAGCTATGTTGTGGCAGAACTTTTGGCCAAACATTCAAAATATTTTTCTCATGGAGAATTTATTAAGCAGTGTATGGTAAAAAGAGCTGAAATACTATGCCCAGAAACAGCTTTCACAGACATTTGTTTACCATTAAACACTGTTGCTGAAAGGACATAGTAATTGGCAAATAATACAAGTGAACAGCTGATGGCGAAAGTTGCAAGTTTTCTTACGTTTCTGTTTCATTTGATGACAGCACTGACATTACAGCATGGTGCAAATACTTATTTTTATATGTAGTTGTGATGAAAATCTGAATATAACAGAAGAGTCGCTTGATATTCACCTTTTTCATGACATGAGTAGTGAGGATATTTTCCAGAATGTTGATAATCTTCTAAAGAAGTAAAATCTTCCATTATCAAAATTAGTATCTGTTGCTACCAATGGAGCTCCAACAGATCAGCAAAAATAATGTATTTATAACAAAATTACTTGACAAGTGGAAAACTACTGAAAATGCCCAAAATACATTTTACCATATTCATTGTATCGTTCATCAGGAATTGCTGAGCCCCAGACTGATAAAAATTGAACATCTTTTGAAATTTGTAAAGAAAACAGTAAGTTTTTTATTCATGGCCAGGATTAAATCAATGGCAGTTTTCTTCTTTTTTTGGATGACATGGATGTCAATTGAAAAAGTTTGCGTTATAATACTGAAGTCTATTGGCTTTCTTACCATGAAGTTTTAAAACAATTTTGGAAATTGTGTTGAGAAATTAGAACCTTTTTGGAGGTCAAAGAGCAGGCAATTGGCAAGCTTGCTGACAGAGACTGAAATTGAGACTTGGCATTTTTGATTGACATCACTGGTCATTTTAATGATCTACCTCCATCAAAATGTAGGTGAATAAGAACTGATATCCACTTGATCAGGGATAGACAAAACCCCAAAATGTTCAGTTGCCAGCCCCATTTCTTTAGGAGCCATCACATTTTTTCAATAAATAAAAAGAAAAAAAATCCACAATCAGTAAAAAACAACAACATGGAATCGGGACCAACAGTCAAAGTTAATGTATTAAATACTGTTTAATGATTCAATGCAATACATACTTTCGAAGGTAACTCACCTTTCCTAAAATCTTCTTTTCTTCTCAATACATTTTTAGCACGTATGCCTCTTCTGTCTTTCTTCTGTGGTTCGAGCAAATGAATCTTCACATAACAGTTTTCACTGTAAACTCCAATATTTACATGACAACCCAGGTATTAACTTCATTGGTCTTATACTGGTAAGTTTTCATTCATATTTCGATACCTCACTGCCTCCCATTTAACATCCCTTCTCGATGAAAGCTATTTAAAAAAAACATATATATATATATATATATACGCTCAAATACCCAAATATGACAACACACTAAACAAACACGCTGACCCTGAACACATGCAGCAATTTAAAAAGCTTATTACACATTGCTAAAACCTAACCTTCTGTTAAAAACAATTAGCTACATATACAATTCATCCTTTTTCTTCCGTAACCCCCGTACCGTTTTAGGAAAAATGAGTTATCTTTGAAAGTGTATATTTATATTAAGCACATTATTTTAAAGACAGTGTGGTGGATATATTGATCCACAAAGCTGTATTGGTATAGATTCAATGCAGTATCCACAACTAAAACCAGAGAAATGTTATACATTTGTACTAACAGTTGCATTTTAAAATAGGTTTCCACTTCAGAAAGTTTTGCATTGTCTTCTGGTGCATAACATTCACTAAAACCACTAATGAAGATGCACTCTTATAAGCACTCCATGCAGAATCTGTGCCATAGGTACCAACATCTCTCTCTGCATGTGTGCAGAGATCTGTCTTGGATTGCATCATGGAACTTCATCCTGAATCACTAATGCCAATATTGCTTCAGAATGTGTAATTCTCCTGGTGATAGCACCCCCCCCCCCCAAAAAAAGATATTAGCAGCTTCTTCATTTTAATTGTGTGGTAAGTAATTTACAAAAAGTATGCAAACTGAATGAAAAAATCCATATACTGTACTACTTGCTACTTTATTATATCCAAATTTTAGAAAATGAAGTTTTCAGAATAGATTTAGAAAGCTCAGTTCCAGGTGAAAATTTTCAGGCACCATGGCAATTTGGATTTATCTGCCTTTGCACTTTAGCACCCACCAAAGTCAAAGGAGTTGACTGTGTATCTTCCACGCAATATAGCTTGGTTGTATCTTACTTTCTGCTCCCAAAGTATGATTAAAACATAAAGTTTGCTTGTTAAAAAAATTTGCTTATTATTTTTTGAACATCCCTTATAGAAATGAATAGCTTTCCTGTTGATGATGATGCTTTTGATATTCATGATGATTGTCCGAAAAAAATAAAAAAATAATAGAGTCTATGGAAGGCAGTGGATGCTAGTACAGTGAAACCTCTATTAATGGACACCTCCGAACATTTGGTAACCTCCGAGCAATGGCAGTTTAGGTTGGTACCGAACTGCTTCCATAGGATTAGCATTAACAATTACCTCCGAACAACGGAACTTCTTAACAGCAGTCAATGGACAGTCCAATCAGTTTCGAAGAAGATCTAACAGACAGCCTGTCTCTTGGACTTTATGTAGTTCCTTTGGTACTTCTGCTTGAAGGATAATATAGGTTGGTTCATTATATTCGTGCCACATAAGTCACTTAATGAAAAGCATTACCGTCTTTGCACGATTCAAATTGTGATGCATAAAAAACAATTTAAATACAACTTCGATGATCGTTTTAAAGATTATTTATTCTTAAAATCATTAAACATCATAAAGTTGGAAGCATAAGATCTTTCGGACATGCTGCGGTACCCATCCTCAGATGCGTTAGAGCACTACATGTTACCATGTTAACCACCGCAAACACAAAATTTTTTTGTAACATTATTTACAGAGAGTCTATATATTGACAACCATAAACAAATATGCTGCAACGATGATCAACCAAGCTACATTCTATTACCATGGAAAATGCTCATGTCGACCAGCATTGAAGAGGAATACGATTAACTTGACATCTACATGAATATAATCAATAATTATCAACTAATATGAACTTTCTTGGAGCACACGCAATGATGGATGACAAACGTCATGCTGTCTCTTAACCTCAACCTGTATATATATCGTACACATTTACGTTTCTACATTTGTAGTGCTCTAACACATCTGAGGATGGACACCGCAGTGGGTTCGAAAGATCTTATGCTTCCAACTTTATGATGTTTAATGATTTTAAGAATAAATAATCTTTAAAACTATCATCAAATTTGTATTTAAATTGTTTTTTATGCATCACAATTTGAATCGTGCAAAGACTGGTATTAATGCTTTACATTAAGTGGATAATATCGGGACAAAGAATATTTATTGCTAAAGGCATAACGGATTTGATAATGGCTGGTGCAAGAGTATGCTTTTAAAGGAGTTGAAAGTTTAATTCTATGTGAGGTGAAGTGCAGCTTCCATGTATGTCTTAATCACCCCTAGAGGCTGCAGGAGCAGTTGATGAGGTCTGGATATTTGCTTGCTGGGGGAGAGGTTTCTTGGTTTAGTTCCTGTGGGCTTGTTTTCTGCTTTACAGCGCATGACCAGCCAACTGTGCACTTACGCTTTACTACCTAAAATTATTCTTTTTTTTTCCTTTCTATAGCATACCCTAATCCCAAGGGAGCCCATGAGGGCTCCCTTGGGATTAGCATTTGGTATAGCCAAATTTTTGATAAATTTAAAGCACTAAAATAGACAAAACCTTTTTTTAAAACATTTTTAAAAATAATAAGATATTAATGATTGATTGTATCAATTTTTTTTTGTATTTTAGTTTCTTGTACATTTGCTAAAATGTTTGACAACCTTGAAGGAGGTAAGAATTTTTCTTAGCCCCCCCTCTAAAAGTACTCATATGGGCACCACTGCCTAAGCCTAAACTCAAGCTTGCTATATCTAAGGGCTGTTTAACATTTAGACGTCAGACAGTGCTTTCTTAAAATCCTCTACACAATGAATTATGTATTTAATTAATATTCAGTTTTATTCAGCTGTCAGCATTTGGAAAAGGCACTGCAACATTTTTTTTTATTGTGCATAAGTGTTATATATTTATTCTACTTTTTCACAACCCCCCTAGCAATGTTTATTTAGGCCTAACCTCCAAACAACAGTCACCTCCCAACAATGGTCACTTTCTCCCGGTCTGAGCAGTGACCTTTATTCGAAGGTTTCACTGTAGTAAACAAAGAACATCATTATTAGATTGGCTAAAAATATTTCTCATTAATATCCTTCTTAACTGACAATGAGCCATAAACTGCTCATAAGGAAGTCATTAATTAGCATATGGGGTGTGGTAATAAAAGCCATGTCAACAACAGACTGCCATTCCTATTGGTGCTGTATTCCCATTGAAACAATATCATTAGATGTTATCAATCAATGCATATAAACAAGCCACTTTTTATTTACCATAAATACTTAACTAAGTCAGTCATATCTATATGTTAAACTTTTGTTAAGACTTTGTGGAGGGGTTCATTGCAGTACTATTGCTGAGTAACTTCATTGGAGTATTGTTACCAAGTAACTGTAGTCTGTCCAATTTTTTAAAAAATTTTTCAAGATCATGCAAATACATTCATCCTAGATTTTTATCAAATTGTAGTATAAGGTGATGCAATATATATATATACAAATTAAATCTATTTGTTTTATGTTTTATTTTGTTTAAACTGTTTTACTTTTGTTGAGTAGTTATATTTATTCATCATATCCACATTATATTTCAGGTGTAGGCAAGTCATCCATAGTGCATTTGATATGCCATTTGGAACCAGTGAGCAATCCAGCTTGGACAATAGGCTGTTCTGTAGAAGTAAAGGTATATTTTTGGTTTTGCATTTGTTCAGAATTTCCTTTAACTGAAACACTATAATAAAAACTATCTCATCTTGTTATTCTGATAGCTCTCATACTGTTATACTGTTCTAATGTGCTTTTCCTGTTGCACTGTCAAACTAAGGACAGTAATCTTTAAGCAGATGTGAATAGTGGTGTATGGAGGTAACAGTTGTAGGGAGTGAGGATATATTTGAGGTCAGCCTATGTACTGTACATTAAAAGCTTGAACATTGACTCACCCCCACATCTCTTCCATAAGGTAATTCTGTCTATTTTACTGAATGCTCAACTATGTTGTAATTATTTATTTATTTATTTATTTATTAAAAGCCAGTTTGGGTCACCATGGTCTAAGTGCAGGCTTCTGACCATTTGTCCAGGTTTGGATCCTGGTTAGGCATGGATGTTGTGTTTCCATTATGGCACTGGCTCTCTCCCTTCCCTGGAATCAGTGGCCCTAAATTAGGGGTGAGCGACTGCTTGCAGCCCATAGAGTTGCTCACAGTAGTTGTTAAACCTCCAGTCAAAAAAAAAAAAAAAGGTCATTTTAAATATATTAAGCAAATGTATATGATCATAAATTAGTGTTTACATATTTGAATTGGTCAGAAATATTAAGAAGTTTCCTGATATGTTCTTCCCAAAATTGTACTAAGAAACCTTCAATGAAGAATTGTGATTGTTTATTGTGGAAGGACATTATTTTGTTGCTCTGGCTTGGGAAGTTAGTGTCAAATATTCATAATAGAATGAGCTAGATTTAGGATTACCATACATCCTGGTATGACTGGGATTGTCCCAGCTTTAGGGTGTTGTTCCAGCTAGTTGGCCATTTTTTTCCTGGTCAGAATGAAAAGTAGATTTATTATACAATAAAAAGTAGCTTCAATATTGTCAAAAAAAAAAAAAAAAAAGATTTTAAACTTTCCTACACCATAAGTTATTTATGTGGGGTTTGTTTCCTAAAAACATGGGATATATTCATATAGTGATGAAAAAATTTACTCTGATTCAAGTGTTTTGTAATAGTATCTTGATAATTTGGTAATATCATTTATAATAAGCATCTAGAACTTTGTCCTGACCACGTTATATTTGAGGTCAGCCTATGTACTATTAAGCAGCTAGATGACATTTGCAATGCTGTATGCATATACGTTATATTCTGTCCACCTTTTGTCCCAGTTCTGAATGTGAAAAATGTGGTAATCCTAACTAGATTACAATCCTCTAAAATTTCTATGTTACAGACTTTCAGAAAATTGAAAATCTTTGTCAAAAACTTTCTCCAAGTTTCATTTCTGAAGTTATAATCAGTTTGTGCTATCTATGTTGTAGGGTTAATGTATGTATTTTAATCCAAAATACATATATTAACCCTATTTGGATTTTTGTGCTTAAATCCGAAAACTCAAAATAAAAGGGGGAGGGAGATTGCCTGAGTAGGGACATGCTTTTAGTCTTAAGTTGATAAATTCTTTTTTAAGCCGTTGACATCACTGACTGTAATCTTCTAGTTTTTGTAATTATTTACAAGATGGCATATAATTTCACAGATATATATATATATATATGCAAAGATTAGGCTGTTTGAAAATACAACACACGTAAAAATTGGAAAGGGAGTGAGACAAGGTGACACCATATCTCCGAAGCTCTTTAATGCCACATTGGAGGGTGTTTTTCAGTCGCTGAGCTGGGAAAACAAGGGGATAAAGATTAATGGAGATTATCTAACCCACCTTCGTTTTGCTGATGACGTAGTCATTTTTGCAACTACCCCATCAGAGCTGCAGAGTATGATCCAGGAACTTGCTGACAAGAGTAAAGAAGTGGGATTAAAAATGAACTTTCAGAAGACAAAAGTGATGTTCAATGCTTTTACAAGAAATGAAGATTTATCGATTGATGGAGAAAAGCTGGAGATAACAGACACATATGTTTATCTTGGACAGCAGATATCAAGTGAGGGTCACATTGATGAAGAAATTAATCGGCGTACAAAACTTGCCTGGAGAGCTTTTGGAAGAAACAGCATAATTTTCAAGAGCAATATGCCATTATGTCTTAAAAGAAAAGTGTTTGATCAATGCATCCTTCCAGTGCTTACGTATGGTGCAGAGACGTGGACCTTAACTAAAAAAGACATACAAAGGCTGCAGACAACTCAAAGCAGCATGGAGAGGTGCATACTTGGTATAACCAGGAGAGATAAGAAGAGGAACTCGTGGATCCGAAAAATGACAAGAGTGGAAGACATCATGATCAGAGTTAAATCCCTGAAATGGCAATGGGCTGGACATACTGCCAGAAGGACAGATCATCGATGGACAGCCGAAATTTTAGATTGGATTCCAAGGGACAGGAAAAGACCCAGAAGAAGACCACATGGGAGATGGGTGGATGAAATTCGAAAGTATGCAGGGGTGACATGGAGGAGACTGGCACAAGACAGACCGTTGTGGAGGAAACTTGGGGAGACCTTCGTCCAGCAGTGGATTGATAATGGTTGACAATGATGATGATGATGATATATATATATTTCTCAGTTTTATATTTTTGATTGGAGGAATTTTGTGTGCAGCGAATTTTTGTGCGGGACTGTCATCAGGCTTTCTCCTCCACCCTGGCTGCTGTTTTACGGTTTGCCATTTGCGTATGTGGAGTTCAGAGGTCACAACATTGTGAGTGGGCTCTTTCATTTGTTCATATGCAGGTTCTTTCTCTTATTCTTGTTGTTTTCATTAAATGCTTAAAACTTATTCTTTTTCTTGTTTGGCATTGGTGCAGCTTGTATTCTAATTATTTAAAAAAAAATCTTTCATTTATTTTGCCCATGAGCTCGTTTTTATGCTCTTTTTTAGGGCTGTTAGCTGGTCTCTCAACCTCGTGGTGTTCGTCAACTTTCGGAGTTGGACGGAATAAATTTCAATTGTTGTAATCTTAAAGCATTCCTAGAATACTATGTAAACATTGCAACTTTTATTTTTAACTATAAGTACCTTTTCCAATGCATTATATTACGTGATTTTGTCTTCTGACATTCCGTTTTTTCATGGGAACTGTATGTAAAACGTTCCTATTTGCTCCCGTGGTCTCTGTTTTTATTTTTTATTTTTCTTTAATTTTTTTTAGAAGTGCTTTTTCCCCAAGGAATCACACTTTCTAAGTGCTTTTTATTTTTTGATTCCCGTTTGGAACTTCACTTGGGCGGTAAAGTTGCTTACCACGTGTCAAACCTGTAGTTTTCTGGGTGTTGCTCAGTTGATATATTTTTCTTTGTGGTAGGTTTTGCCTAGTTTTCTGGGTTCTAAAGTTCTAAGCCTCCTCACAATTTTTGTGAGCTCTTTGCCAATGTTTTTCTGGTTTTTGTGGGAGATGATGAGTATGGGTTGGGCCAGGAAAGTGATAGATGTATGCAAAAACTTTTGTTTAATTATTTAATTTCCGCACTTTTGAGGGCGGTTCTGTAATTTAAAAAAAAAAAAAAAAATGGGGACTTATACTTGCATCTATGACTTTGCAGAAACCCATTTCCAACTAGGTCTTTGTGGTAGTGAGCAAATGCAGAGTTTTGCTGGTCTTTGATTAAGCCAAGGCTCGGCATTTTCGACACTTTCTGCTTCAGGTTTTGTTATTTATTATTTTTATTCTCTTTGCCTGTTGGTTTTTGAGTTTCTTATTTTTTATTTTTATCATTGTTAAAACATTTTTTTTTACAGTTTCTGCTTTGTAGGTTATCATCATCATCATCATTGTCAACCATTATCAATCCACTGCTGGACGAAGGTCTCCCCAAGTTTCCTCCACAACGGTCTGTTTTGTGCCTGTCTCCTCCATGTCACCCCTGCATACTTTCGAATTTCATCCACCCATCTCCCATGTGGTCTTCTTTCTGGGTCTTTTCTTGTCCCTTGGAATCCAATCTAAAATTTCGGCTGTCCATCGATGATCTGTCCTTCTGGCAGTATGTCCAGCCCATTGCCATTTCAGGGATTTAACTCTGATCATGATGTCTTCCACTCTTGTCATTTTTCGGATCCACGAGTTCCTCTTCTTATCTCTCCTATTTACACCAAGTATGCACCTCTCCATGCTGCTTTGAGTTGTCTGCAGCCTTTGTATGTCTCTTTTAGTTAAGGTCCACGTCTCTGCACCATACGTAAGCACTGGAAGGATGCATTGATCAAACACTTTTTTTTAAGACATAATGGCATATTGCTCTTGAAAATTATGCTGTTTCTTCCAAAAGCTCTCCAGGCAAGTTTTGTACGCCGATTAATTTCTTCATCAATGTGACCCTCACTTGATATCTGCTGTCCAAGATAAACGTACGTGTCTGTTATCTCCAGCTTTTCTCCATCAATCGATAAATCTTCATTTCTTGTAAAAGCATTGAACATCACTTTTGTCTTCTGAAAGTTCATTTTTAATCCCACTTCTTTACTCTTGTCAGCAAGTTCCTGGATCATACTCTGCAGCTCTGATGGGGTAGTTGCAAAAATGACTACGTCATCAGCAAAACGAAGGTGGGTTAGATAATCTCCATTAATCTTTATCCCCTTGTTTTCCCAGCTCAGCGACTGAAAAACACCCTCCAATGTGGCATTAAAGAGCTTCGGAGATATGGTGTCACCTTGTCTCACTCCCTTTCCAATTTTTACGTGTGTTGTATTTTCAAACAGCCGAATCTTTGCACTTGCATTTTCATAGATGTTATTAATAATATTAATGTATGCATCTTCAATACCGCAGGTTTTCAGAGCCATTGTAACTGCTGATGGTTTCACCAAATCAAAGGCTTTTTCATAATCGATAAAAGCCATGCACAATGGAAGTTCATATTCCCTCACTCTTTCAATTAGTTCTCTCAGTACGTGGATATGATCTATTGTGCTCTAGCCACTCCTGAATCCAGCTTGTTCTCTCGGTTGAGCCATGTCCAGTGTCACCTTCAAGCAGTGTGAAAGAACTTTAGTGAAGCTTTTATAAACCACTGATAGGAGGCTGATAGGTCTGTAGTTTCAGAGATCCTCAATGTCACCTTTCTTATGTAGCAGGATCAATGTAGCGGTGTTCCAATCCTCAGGAATTTTCCCTTCATTAAGGCATCTAGTGAAAATTTGGGCGAGTGCTGTTTCGATTTCTCCACTTGCTTCTTGTATGATGTCTACAGTAATTCCATCTTCTCCTGGAGCTTTCCCCGCTTCATGTTCTTGATTGCATGTGAAACTTCTGCTGGAAGGACTGGAACTGGAAGAACTCTGGTACTGGTATCTTTCATGATGTCTGGAGTGCATGTATCATCCCTTTCATATAATTTGGAGTAGAAATCTTTCACTCTTGTCAAAATTTCGCCTCTATTTCTTGTTACAGAACCATCTTCTTTTCTCAGTGCCATAATCTGTTTTCTTCCCTTACTGAGATGTCCCTTTGCTATCTTTAGGCTTTGGTTGTTTTCAATTGCTTTCCTCACTAGTTCACAGTTGAATTTTCTTACGTCTTCAGTGATACTTTTTCTTACTGTCTTGCATAGCTCTATATATTCCACTTTGGAAGTCACATATTCTTTAGTTGTCCTCATCTCTCTTCTTTTTTGCATCAACATTTTCGTTCTTCCTGATAATTTGTTTACATGCAACTTGTTCTTAGACCCAGCTAATTTTGTTGCTGTTTCCATAAGAGCTTTGGTTACTTTTCTGTTAACTTCAGAGATGTCCACTTCTTCCGATGTTAGGCCTTCTAAAGCAGAGAACCTGTTCTTCAGTTCCAACTTGAAGGTATTATGGTGTTTTTTAAGGTTGGTTATGTCAATAGATTTTGTTTGTCTTATGAGCTTTCCACGTTCAAGTTTAGTGTTGAGGTGCATCTTACATCTCACCAATCTATGGTCACTACCTGTGTTGAACTTGTTTAGTACAGACTTCAGTCTTCTATGACGAATTTTTTGTTACACATAATAAAATCAATTTCACTTGTCGTCCCATTTGGATGTCTCCATGTCCATTTCCTGTGTGGCTTTTTCTTGAAGAAGGAGTTCAAGATGAAAAACCCTTCTGCCTCTGCAAACTCAACGAGAGTATTTCCACGCTGGTTTCTGTTGCCGTGACCGAATTTACCTACTGAAGTTTCATTCTGTTGCCGTTGCCCTATTTTTTGCATTGAAATCTCCAATAATTATTTTCAAGTGCTGCTTACCTTTATTATTTAGATGACAAATTTCCTCATAAAATTCTTCAATTTCTTCTTCAGGATGACTTGTGGTGGGTGCATAAGTTTGAATAATCTGAGCCTGGTATCTTTTCGAGAGTTGGATAACAAGTCGTGCAGCTCTGTCAGAGGAACTTTCAACTTCTACAACTTTATCCTTCAGTTTCTTGTTTATTATAAATCCATCACCACTAGTTCTGCCAGCATCTGTCCCACTATAGTAGAAGAGATGTCCACTTTTCAGTTCGATGAGATCTTCTCCTTTTCTCCTTACCTCACTTAGCCCCACGATGTCCCACTTGATCCTTTGTAGTTCCTCTTCCAATTCAAGAAGCCTTTGAATCAGCAGATAGGGAGCGTCCATTATACGTAGCCAAGGTCAGCATCAGATGGCAGCCTAGTCCGGTCCTCCGGGGATTCTTAGCACCCTCTGCCTTCATGTCGCACTGGCCACTGCCTTGGCCAGGTACATTCCAGCTGCCGGAGACTGAGGGCCAAGATTTAAGTTGTGGAATCATTTTGGAGGGGTTTGGCCATAACTCACCACGCTGGCCAAGCGGGTTGGTGAGTGTGGGATAGAATTTCTTCTCTAATCCCGATGGTATAGTTATACCGCTATTGGCGGTCGTCAGAGTCCCTTTAGTGGGAACAGGATGCACCACGAGAAGGCGGGGTTGACATTTGTCAAGGAGAGGCTGTGATGTTACGCATCACCTGACCTTACATCCCTTTGTAGGTTATATATATATATATATATATTAAAACTTTTTCTGCATGTGTCTTCTGCAGCTCATGTAAGCCATTGGGGAAAGGAATGAGTGGCACTTTTCAAAGATGTCTTGTGAGAACATCAGTACTGCTGAATTCTTTGTGGTGTCACACAATACAAATCTCGCAAACCAAAGAACTTTTCCCATAAAAATAAATGATCACATTACTAAACATGAAATCTTGTTATTATCCGTAGCTATGCTCCTCATAATATGGATGGCATGGGACACATCTGAGGATATAACTGGCAAAATTATTGTGAACCAATGATATCATAAGAGCAGTCTTGAGATTTGTGTGGAAGGTATGGGATACCGATAGGTGGTGGCCCAAAAGCAAGGTATAATCTAAAAGTTAGCCAGTTTCAGAAACCGACTGTTGCTGAATAGTTAATTTTATAGTTTCTTCTGCAGAATGAGCTATTTCTCTCAATCTTTGATTTTCCATACAGTTTCCAGCATGGCAGCAGCTTTCATGCAATGCATTTATTGCCCATCAAAACTATGGCTCTGGGATCCATAATACTCCTGTGTAAGAGATGTTCTTTGAAAGTTTCATAGATTACCATGCAGAGAATTTGTAGAAGATTTGATTGGTACTCTAGAATATTTAGTTTCTCTCAGGACGGATTGATTATATTTGTATTCACAGTAATTCTTATATTCCTAGTTTCGAATTTGGCTTTATTTGGACCAATGAAATATACACTGAAGAGCAATTGAATTAGAGATACCTGTCTAGTAACGTGTAGCACCACCTTTCACCCTGATGACGACGGCGATTCGTCTCGGCCTGGACTCGACAAGACACTGGAAGTATTGGGAAGCCATACGGATTCACGACCCCTGAACAAGCTCCCACAGTTCACCAAGATTTGATGGAGGGGGTCAGAACCTGGAACATCTCTCTCAATGGCAATCCAGATGTGCTAGATGGGATTGAGGTCAAGTGACCTAGCTGGCCAAGGAAGCGAGCTCACGTCGGTGGAGTGTTCATCCAACCATTCGGATACAATTTGGGAGCGATGGCACGGTGCATTATCTTGTGGCAGGATGAGGTCCCCGGTGGGATGTTGAAGACACACAAACAGGAGCAAATGGTCGTCCAGGATATCCCAGTAACGTTGACCTGTGAGGGACGATGTCACACGTACCAGGGGTCCCATTTCAGTCCACATAAACAGTCCCCAGACAAGAATGCCATCCCCACCAGCTTGAAGAGTACCCTGCTGGCAAGAAGGATCCATTACTTCATGTGGTTTGTGCCGTACTTGTATCCTGCCATCTGCATGTTCTAACGTGAATCTCGACTCATTAGTCCAGGCAACATTTTTCCACATGTCTAGGGTCCAGTGGCGATATTACCATGCCCATGCTAATCTTTGCACCCTGTAATGTGCGGTCAGCAGCGGTACCCTCGTGGGACGATAGCTTCTGTACCCCATAGCGAGGAGATAATTCTGGATGGTGTGGCTGCTTACACGATTTTGTGCACCAGCGTTAAATTGCTGAGTGATTTCTTGCAGTGTGGATTGTCTATCCGCTGTTTCAATGCGAGCTAACCGACGATGACACCGCTCATCCACACGCTGTTGTCCATGGCAGTTGTCCCTTGCAGGGATGGTTTTACCAGATTCGATGTACTCACAGTGCACCCATGACACAGTGGCTCGTGAAAATCCCAGTGCCTGAACGACTTTCGAGATAAAGTGACCCATTCGTCGGGCCCTGACAATTTGCCCACGATCAAATGCACTTAGATCCTTCGTCTTACCCAAACTGCGTCCGACTCTTACTGATTCTCGTTGCATCCATTCCTTATATTGTCAGATCGCTGCATACATCATGTCGTTTCCATTTACAGGGCTGCCTACAACGCCACATTTGCATAACGCCAGCTGTCTCTAATTCAATTGCTCTTCAGTGTATGTCTTTGTTCTTGTCAAAACTTTTGTTGCAGTTTTGAACAAAATCATGCTGATAGTGAAAGTCAAGTGCATATAAATGCAGTCATTTTCCACTATTGTGCAAAACATAATTAAAACTAAGGGCTAACTAAGGTCTTGTGTGTCTGACTTGTAGCTTGTCCAGTACAAGGTTATGAAGTAATGTTTACAAGAAAGATTTTCTTTTCTTTGGCATTCCCTGTTTTTTCTTCAACAGTTGTTTTAAAAGGAATCTTGTATAGCAATGCTAAAATTACTATGGACTGTGTTGAATGAATGCTAATTGCTTATATTTATTTCTAGCTTCATGAGTACAAGGAAGGCACACCATTGCAGAAGACATACTTTGTAGAAATGTGGGACGTTGGTGGCTCGAATAGTCACCGAAACAGTCGATCAGTGTTCTATAGTGCTTTTCATGGTAAGGCATTATCCTCTGTAAAGGCTTTTAATGTCTATAAATAATTCTGCAATGTAAAAGATCTTTTGACTTCTGTGTTTGCCTCTTTTTGATAATTTTAATGGGTGTAAATCCCTGCTTAATGCAGTTTGCTTTTATTGTCATCATCATCAACCATCAATCATTTTCAATCCCATGCTGGATAAAGGTCTCCCCAAGTCTCTTCCACAACTCTGTCTTGAGCAGTTATCTGCCACGTCAATCACCCGCATGAATTTCTTCTGGGTCTTTTCCTGTTCCTTGGTATCCATTCTAGTGTTTCAGCTGTTCAATGTTGATCAGTTCTTCTGGAAATATGTCTGGTCTTTTTTAACTTGAGGGTCTTTACTTTGATACTGATCTCTTCAACTCCCTTCAGTTTTCTGGACCATGAGTTCTGCCTGGTATCTTACTTGGTTACACTAAGCTTGCATCTCTCCAAGCTTCTTTGAATTATCCACAGCTTTTGTTGATGTTTTTTAGTTAAGGTCCACATTTCTGATCCACAGTAAGAACTAGAAAGATGCATTGATTAAACACTTTTCTTTTATGACATAATGGTACATTGCTCTTGAAAATCATGATGTTTCTTCCAAATGCTTGCCAGCCAAGTTTTATATGACTACTGATTTCTTCATCAATGTGGCTTTCACATGTTATCTGGCATCCAAGGGAGATGTAGTCATTGGTTTCTTCTGTAATAAATTTGCTTCATCAACCTCTAAGATTTCATTTCTTAAAAAAGCATTTACAGTATGTCAGTTGTGTTTTCTCTGAGTTCATCTTTAATCCAGCTTCTTTACTCATGTCAGTGAGTTCCTCGACTGTACTCTGTAGTTCTGAGGGGGTTACTTGAAAAAAACTGACCTTGTTGCCAACAGAGCAAGAGTGAAAAACTATCTCATTATTCATTATCTTCTCAATTAAGTGACTGAAAGACAGTCTTCAATGTGGCATTGAAGAGCTTGGGAAAAATGGAGTCATCTTGTATCACTTCCATTCCAATCTTTACACATACTGTGCCAGATTTGTTTATGAATGTACTTATTATTCTGTGACCAAATAATCATTCTTTTTCAATAATACTATTTGTAACCTGTACCATAGATCCAATGAAACTTTATAATTATGTAATATTTTTAAAAGCCACAAATGCCATTAAAGAAACATTTTGGTTTAATGAAGTCCATGGATATTTTATCTTGTCAAACCTTGACAATAACAAAAATCCTTATTATGAATTTTTTATTAGAAATTTTCAAATTATTCAGTAATTTTAAAGTGACTACCACTTTTTCATCAACTTTTGATATTTTCTTGTGTAGTAGTTAATGTTAATATTCTGTGATGGCCTCAGTTAACTGTTTTGATATTTACTTCTGCATTCTTATGGTTAAGAAAGAATTTGGCCTCATCAATGTGGAGTGACCAACACAGGTGGCCATTGATGATAGAGTCCAAATTTGTTAAGTTCTCCATTCTGTTTTTGTTTTATGATTTGTGGTTGATAGCTGGTAATTTTTAGAGATTCAAAATTCATCATATGTGTGTCCAATTGCTTTTTTTGTTGGACATGTTTTTTTGCCCAATTTTTGCTATGCAACCTTGTTTTGCAATTGTTGACAAGTCTCTGCTATGTAAGTCCACAATTACAACTGGTGCTATAAACAACTACCTGCTGAAGCAGAATTTCTTTTTTGTTTCATAGCTAAAAAATATTTTTTGTTGGTGTTACTGAGCTCTGGTGCAAACCTTAATTGATATTTATTATCTACTTGTTGGCGAGATTCAAAATGTTTGCTGTGGTAAGAAAATTTTCTGATGAGTTTCGTTATTTTAGGATGAATTTACCTTTCTTTTTCTTTTCTTTAAGGAATTCATTAATATTTTTTTTACGATTGAAAGTGATTAGTTTAGAATTTTTAAAAAAGAATTGTAAAAATTCATAATAAGGTTTTTTGAAATTCTGTTTCATTCCATACATTCATGATAAATGCAGATACATAGACATTTCCAGATAATTTCTTCTAAAATGTACTTTTAAGTAGATCTAAGATACTTCAAAACATTTTCCATGCAAATGGCTGATTGGAGCAGCATGTTTCTAGTTTTAAGAAGAATCAACAAAATATTTCATTAATACAATATGGCAAAGGAAATGAAGTGTACATTGCTGCCACCTAGTGGCACCTTTAGAAACTAATAACTACCATTATCAGCTATCCCATAACTGTTTTATTTACTGACTTTGCCTCATATGTTTTGTACATGCTTACATGTGATGGCTATTTTACAAGTTCATGGCTAGAGTACAAAGAGGTAGTGTTACAGGATGGCAAAATTTATTATACATCGTGTATAGCTCTTCATACAATCACACACAGAGTTTCATATTTTTCTCAACAATTTTTGTTATGTCTGCAGTCCCCAAAGTAGGTTGAATAAGGAAACCTGGGGGGGGGGGGGGATCACATCACAGTAAAGTCATTTAATATTTTGAAATACAGTGGTAATGCTGAAGGCCATCTGTAGTGATGTGGTTGTGACAATGGGTGAGGATGCTGCTTCCACTTTGATGGTGAGAAATTGAATAGTGGGATTCAATCGTGTGAGGAAGATCCTGGAAGGTAACCCACACTGCGAAACAGTGGTGCTCTCAGAAGGGGTGGCCCAGGGGCTTGGATCCTCACCTCATGTTACGTCAATTCATTGTGTTCCCAAATATTAGTTACATACAAATCGCATGAAGGAAAGTGTACAATTTCAGTTGCCCTTCCTTTCCCTTCTCTCCTCTGCAAAAATGGTACCCTTAAGTTTTGAAATGTTGATCTGCTCATGGATATAAAGAACTGTATAAGATTTTAGACATCACTCCTTCTATCTTTTTCCCAGTCAGTTTCTGTTTGTTCATTCACAGAAAATATGTTTCTACTCCTAACAGCTAGGGGAGAAATTCGGTCTATGACTGAAAGATACAGGCATGTGTATAAGATTATCTCTCTCTATCCACCCATCTGTTCGTCTGTCTGCAGAAACCATATCTCGCCTTCTTTCAGTCAAATTGAAGCAACTTTTTCAGTGATTAATTGAAAACAACAGGCAAGATTATCAATGTCTATTCTTCCACTTTTGCCTATCTGTAGGACAATATTTCCACTTCCAAATGTTGATTAGAAAAATTCCTTCTATTCCCCAAAAGAGAAAACATTAGCATAAAATTTCACAAATCTCACCTTCCATCCGTTCTTCAGATTGTCTGTCTGTTGGTTCATCCATCTGCAGAAATTCAATCTCTGCTTCTGACAGCCAGGTAGAAGAAATTCGTTTTGTGCCTGAAACGGAAAGGCATTGTATTACCAATATCTGTCCCTCCTGTTCTTAGTCCGTCTGTCTGTTTAGTAGAAACAATATCTCTTCATCTAATTGTTGGATCAAAGAAATTCTTTTAATGCACAATTGTAGGGGAAAACATGAGCATAAAATATAACAAATCTATCCTTCCATCCATCCATTCATTCCTCAGTTTGTCTGTCTGTTGATCCATATGTTGGAAAAATTCAGACTGTGCTTCTGACTGCTCTATCAAAGAAATTCGTTTTGTGACATATAGAGAAAGGCATGAACATGTTATTGCCAAATTGTGTCCCCCCTAATCTCAGTTTGTCTGTTCATCAGTAGGAACAATATCTCCACTTCTAATGATCAGACTGAAGAAAATCTCAAGTCAATGGAGAAAACATATGCACAAGATTTTTGGCAGTAATAAAATACTGGAGAATGTTATGTATAGGATAGAAAAAACAATGTGCCAGTTTTCAATGTCTGTCATTTCTTCTTTCTGTTGGTCAAGATGTCTGTGTAAAGTCTCAGTGTATATTCGTGTTGAGGCTGGATGAACTGTTTCATATGTATGGGGTTATCTCCCCCTTCATTTTTTAATGGAAAATGTTTAGGAAAACTTCCTTTCTGCAAAGGTGCACCAAATGAAACATAATGCCTTGTTGATAAATGAAATCCCGTGTAAGAATGAAAGAATATTAAAATTTGCACCACTTCACGCTGTTAAATTTCATTCATGCAGTTTGGGTAGTATCTTAATACAGGCAACTTTGAAATCTACCAGGAGATGCAGCAAAGTGTCACGGTGTAGATTGCTGTCAGCCATGGCAGCTATCATTGCTGACGACCATCGACCCTTGGACCTCTTAGGTGCCTGTCTGCAAATTGCATTTGTAACAGTAACCTAGGAAATACAGCCAGGATTGGATATATTTTTCTCTTTTAAACATAGCACAAATAAGTATAAGTAGCAAAGTCAGTATTTACCATCAAATGCACACATGCTGATTATGAAAACTGTAAGTTGAAAAGTAGCTTTATTTTCTACATCTGCCTCACTGTTTTACCTGCTGTCAGGGTTATAACATTTAATAACATTTTCGGTTTTAGCCCAGAGTTCATTTGGACAATGCACTTTAAATAGAACTTGTTCTAAGCTTTAAAAAAAAGTGGTATTAGATTTCTGTATCATCCTTTAGTTCGGGAGATAGCCCTTGGTGTCAGCTCATTTGCATACACTGACCTCTTGCTTTTTCTATTTGAGCTCTCACTTGTGTTGCTGCTGCACAACTCCTTAGAACAAGTTAGGTTAATGTTGCAGATGCTATTTGCTGACTGTCCCCTTAGAGGTTCAAGAGTCAAGGGTTGTCCGCGAAGAAAGTTGTTGCATCAGCTCGTAATCAATGCCGTGAGACTTTGCTGCATCTCCTGGTGGATTTCAAAGTTTTCTGTATTAGGGCATTACCTTAGCTTATTAAAAAAAAATTTTTTTTTTACTCCCTTGCCTGAATGCATGATGATCATTTCAAACAATTTTTTTATGGTCACTTCTTCAGATTTGTCATTGTTTTGAATTTGAATTTATTGTAATTTTTTGCTACACCACACCAAACAGCATTAAAAACATCAAACACCGTAACAATACAAATTGGAAAGTGTCCAAAATATAATGTGAATACATTAAGGCATCCAGGTCATTTACAACCCTTATTAGTGAAGGAAATTACAAAAAATAAATGATAATACGATTTAGCTATAAGTAAAATTAAATAAAGATGGTTTGTTTGTACCACAATCATAATAAAAGGAAAGAATCTATTAAAGTCAATAAATACACACAATCAATACAGGTACAATCATAAACACAGTTATATATAATACAAAAATGTATGATACAGTATAGCAAAGGGGCAGGGAAAAAGGATAAATTATTTAGCCTGACAAGCCCCTGAACCCCAACGGATAATATGCCAAGTCAAGACATCAGTCTAACTGCCAACTGTTCAGTCTAACTGCCAACTGTGTAAAAATAAACATTTCTGTGGTATCAAAACAATATTAAAACCAAACAACAAGAAACCCCTCAACACTCTTTTAAAAGCAGTGTAGTTTACAGACGTACCAACTCTCCGGTTTTAGGCAGGAGACTCCAGATTTTCAGCCCTTCCTCCCGCCCTCCGGATGAATGTTGAATTCTCCTGATTTTCACAGAGAATTAGCTGTTAGGATGGTCGAAATTCCATCAACCACCATGATTTCGATCCGCCTGTGAAATCTTTTCTTTCTGTGTTGATGCAATGCAACATTACAGTTATCAGTTTCATACTTTTCCTCTCCTACCTGCAAAAAGAAAGCCACCCTGGTGGTGCAGTGGTCTAAGTGCTGGCTTCTGACCAATCGTCCGAGATGAGTCGGAAAAATTCACTTTAAAAACAATTTCTTCCAGTATGATTGCCATACGACACCTTTGGCAAAGAGCTCACCTGCTCTGGCACTAGAATGTCAGGTAGGGTCAGTAATTGATTGACAGATGGGAGCTGCCCTGCCTTTTCCTTGCAGTTCAGTCTTTCAACCCCTAACCTCAACAGATAAACAGTTGAGTTGTAGTGAATTCACTTAACGACAAAAGGGAGTAGTTACAGTTGTCCTCACCTTGTAATGAAAGGCAATGTTAGTACGATGCTTTCTGTCATCTTTGTCTTCGCTCACAACCTAAAGAAGAAACGGAAAACAGTTGGCTGCTATTTTATTTGTAAAAAACAATGTGCTGGCCATTTTACGTTTCCATGATCTTGTGGAATCGAAATACCTGAAAATGAACTTCAGCAGGGGGAGGGGGTGTTGATTTTCATGCTGTTTTTTTCTTTTCTTCTCCAGAACTTTTAGTGGACCAATAATACTATTACTTCTGGAAAATTGTTCCTATGTCTGGAAAATGTCGATAAAAAATAACGCTCGTGTGATTTTATGAACTTTAAAAATCTCCCGATTTTCAGATTTTGAAGGTTGGCATGTCTGAGTTTATTATAGACCTAATATGTTATGGCAACTCATTCCACAAACAAGGGCAGTTTGCGCAAATATTATTTAACAACAAATTTGTGTGTGCTAGAGGGATAACAAACTTAGTGTGTCCTCAAGTGTCATAGAGATGAGAAAAATGATGCAGTGTTATTAGATTAGAATACCTATTTGCATAAACTCTTTCATGCATAAATAACCAAAGTCTGAAATTATATAATTTATCAATTGATAGTAGATGGTAACAAACAAATAGAATTTCAACATCATTCAACAAATTTATCAAACAAATAAATTGTTTCTGAAGAGCATAAATTCTGTTAACATTACCCCTCATTGTCTGGCCCCAAGCCAGAATACAATAAGGGATAAATAAATGAATAATACAAGGCCAACTTAATCCTAACCGACAAAAAACTCGAGATTCTAGCAATGACACCGATGCGAGATCTCAGACCAGCCGCCAAGTGATCAGCATGCAAGTTCCAATGTAAGTTCTCATGTAAATGAACACCCAAGAATTTCACTGATGCATGAAAGACCAAGGGAACTCCATTCAAGACAACACCAAAAGGAGTAGATAATTGAAATCTGCAACCTGAAAGGAAAACACAGTTTGTTTTAATTACATGTATGGTAAGAGAATTACAACAAAATCAACAAAAGTATTCCTGAAGGTCCAGATTAACACAATGCAGCAATTCAGACACTGAAATTACCAGAAAAAAATAAACTGCTATCATCTGCAAATAAAACCTGGTTTGAACTAGAGGGAACATTAAAACTGTCATTAGCATAAATAAAAAAAATAATAGGACCCAGAACTGATCTCTGAGGAACATCATAATGTAATGGCTGAACACTAGAACCAATATGCTCTATCTGAACAAACTGCCTCCTACCAGAAAGATAGTTTTTAAACAGTGTAAATGGTACTTCCCTAATCCCAATAGTGTGTAACTTGGTTAACAAAATATCATGACGAACGGTATCGAATGCCCTAGACAAAATTAAAAAAAAAAATTCCTATGACGCACCTTCCACAGTCAATATTAGAATGTAAGTAATTTAAGACATCCAACAACGCTGTCTCAGTTGAGTAGCCTTTACGAAAGTTATGTTGATTCCGATGTAAAATATTGTTAGTATCAAGAAAGCCATAACAACCTATTCAAAATAAGCCTTTCCAAAATTTTTTGCAAATATAGAAATACTAGATATAGGATGGTAATTGGCCACCTCAGTTGTTGAACCCTTCTTATGAATTACACTAAAGGAGGAGAAATACTCCCAGTTAAAAATATGGATTGTAAAAATGGCCCAGTGGAACAATCTGATGCTGGGAAACATACTTTACAACCATTGGCTGGACATCATCAGGACCTGCATCCTTAGATGAAATCAACTCTCTCAAAATCAACAGAAGATCATTTGTAACTGGATTAAGAAAAAATGAAGAAAGCAGCTACCAGACACAGGTATATTAGATAACAAACTTCCCAGTAAATCCCTCCCCCCCCCAAAAAAAGTATTAAATATATTAGGAACCTGGTTTAAGTTGGACGTCCTAGTTCCCCCAAGATCTATTTGAATAGGAGCATCCAAAGCCCCCGATTTTGATAATAGCTCATTAATTGAGTGCCAAACCTTCTTATAATTCACAGTGTTAGCAAACGGATTTAAATAATAATTTTTTTTAGTATATCTCAATTTGGAATTAAACCAGTTTTGATATCCACGGAAGTTTGCTAAATCAACAGGATCTCTGGAGCACAAAAATATCTTAAATAATCTATTTTTCCTATTCAAGCACCTTAGTAAACTCTTGGTAAACTAAGGTTTTCTACATCGAGGAGTACGAGTAACAACCGAAATAGGAAAAAAATGAATCATAATAACTCCAAAAAATCTTCCAAAAAGCATCATAAATGCAGATGAGATCATTAGTCTGTAACACGGGTGACCAATTGACTCACGACATAGCTAAATCAAAAGACTAGACTTTCCTGACTACAGTTATTCATCCTATAAAATCGAATGTGGGATGAGTTATTACCAACAGAACACCTTGATATATAAAAGATCGGTAAATGGTCACTAATGTGAAAAGAAAGTACACTTGAACAATATTAAAAGTTATTAGTTGTACACAAATCTAATGTAGAAATACTGGTACTAGTAACTCTAATTGGAATGGAAATTGCATTCACAAAGCCAGAAGCAGTGATTATATCACTGAATGAAGATGATTCATTATTACAAGTATTCATATCATATCAATATTAAAATCACCAAGACAGTAAAGGGTCATTTAGGAAAGAATAAAAATGTAAGAAAAATAGTGAAACTCCGAATTAAAGAATTTTCATTATTACATATAAAACTTCTAGATAAACTTGTGTTTATTTATTTTAGTTTTCTGTAAATATCAAAAAAATAAAATGGAAAAGCTTTTTCATTCATTCAGATGTTCTGAGAAAAGACTGATGTATTTTAAAGTATGACTATCTTGGTACACTTATAGAATTTAAATTCAGCTCATGCGATTACATACATTTCATGCATTTTTCAAGAACAGATTGGCACTACTGACAAGTAAATAAACAAAGCTCGCTATGGTAGTCTAATGAGGGTAGCTGTTTAAATTGTTAAAAGGGCGTAAAAGTGGATTTGAGGGCAATAAGCTTTGCTCCTTTATTTCTGGAGAGCAAATCGTTGATAGAAGGATTAGCATTGAGTATCTTTTTGTGCAGCCTTCTGTTGCAGTGATACATCCTAAGGGTTTATTGGATGGTTCCTGAGTTAAATCAATAAACATATCATGACAGTTGTAGTTTGAAGTTGTCAGTCCTTTAGTGACACATCTGAATGAATGTAAGAGCTTTTGCCATTTTATTTGATATTTACTGATAACTGAAATAAAGAAACACAAGTTTTCTAGAAGTTGTATGTGTAATAAAAAAAATTTCTTTAATTCAGAGTTTTATAAGCTTTCTTATCATTTTATCCTTTCCTAAATAAAAGTACTGACAAATCTAAAGAGGCACCCATAAAAAAAAAAAAAATGTTTGAAGTAATCATCATGCAAGAGAGAACACATTTTCTTTATAAACTATATGAAGGAAATTTAACAGCACAATTTTACAAATTGTGAGATGTTTCCATGGGAACCCAACATAGAGGTATTTAATAATCATTCATTTTTACACGGGATTTCTTTTATTGACAAGGCATTATGTTTCGTTTGGTATACCTTCATGGAAAGAAAGTTTTACTAAAGCCATGTTGATTCCTTCTTCTGATAAAGGATAGCATTAGTTCTTTAGGATGCTGATGCCCTTCACATCTGTAAAACACTTAACTAACTCAGTCTTAATGATTGTTTAATTTTTATCTGTTATTTTCCTCCAAGCTGCATGGTCTTGACCATACAGATTAGCCACCTCCTGTAACTTTGACTGCCATCAAGAGAGTATACATGATCAAGAGAGTATACATTCTCTTTACACTGAAACCCTTGTAATTCGGGAAATGTTCTACACTTCGTAATCTGACTGTATCATCTCATTTCTACAATACTTTTTTTATTTGTTCTTGGGTTTAGTGACGACCATGGGCAACTTGTAGGGTTACAAGTAGTCTCCTGTCCCTTTTTTTGGGACACTGGTTCCACAGAGAAGGAGCAAATCTTTCACTATCAGACAACACACCCCACCCAGGCCCAGCTTTGATAAAAGTTCAGTGACTGGCACCTCAGACCACTTGACCATTGAGGTGTTTTTCTCTGCAGTATAAATATTCACTTAAAATACCAGAATATGTTTCCATACAGAATACAAATTTTCCCACTTTTTGCATATGTGATAATCTGAAAACACTCGCGGACAATGAAATTTGCTCACTTAGAAGAAAACATTCTACAACCATGAAACTTTGTAAATAGCTAGAGTGCGTGCTTGTATGCATATGATCCACATTTGGCGCAAGTGCGCATGACTGCACACCCTGTGGTGACGCTGCAAGCACGAACCAGCAGCCTTATAAACCGGTGTGTAGTCGATGCCCCATGAAAGCGAAAAGCACCGGCGAATGCAAGCAAGAGTACAGAGTGACAAGAATGACGAGTAGACACCAGAGACATGTCGATTTACGCAACTTGTGGACTTTGAGAGAGGCCTGATCATCGGGCTGAAAACCACAGGGTGGTTTACTCCCCACATAGCCTGCCACGTGGATCGTTTTGACCATACCGTCTAACTGTGTTGGGAGCAGTTGACACGTGATGGCACTGCCACATGGCGGAGCGGCTCCGGATGGACCAGGAGGACCACTGGTAGAGAGGATCGATGGATTGTGCCCCAGGCACGAACGGATCCCATGGGGACCTGGTCCACTATGCAGCCAGATATAGCGTCTCCTGTGTGCCCACGAGCCATTTCCTGATGCCCCTTACATGTGCTGCCATTAACATCAAAACATCGCTGGCTCCGTTTGCAGTGGTACTAAGCCAGAGCGACGTGGAACACCACAGACTGGCAATGTGTGGTGTTTAGCAATGAGTGCAGCTTTGTTTTGGGGACAGATGATCATCGTGTCCAGGGGTGGAGGTCTCCAGGTCAACGGCACAACCCCAACCTCATTCTAAGGCCCCCCCCCCCCCCTTCAGCTGATCAGCTCTAATAGTGGTACGTGGATCATTGATGGGCCAGTGGTGTGTGGATGAGATTCTGCAGCCCCATGTGCTCCTGTTTCTGGCTGGGATTAAAAGGCATTAAATTTCACGGATGCAGGAATTTAGTGTCTAAATATTAGTTTTTTGAAATAGAGATAACTGTGAAAAGGAGGCTGCTTTCTAACCTTTTTATTGGTCTTGAAATTTCTATAGATAACATGAAAGTCATAAACATAGAAAACAAGCGAAAACACACAGTCACATATGGTAAAAGGTTCGTTTAGTTAGCGGTAGCTTTCGGTCTTCCTACAACATTGATTACCCGCGATTGACTGGATGGGCTGGTTGCCAGAACTACAATTTAAAGTTGGGGTGTTGGAAATGTTGCCAGATTTTAGATGAGAGATCCAAATAAATGGGATTTGGTGAGGGGTCTCTGAATTGCAGTTTTTCGTGAAAAAAATTTCATTGCTTTCTTGATCACCAGCGATCGACAGCACATTCAGTCAATTGCAGGTTATCAAGGTCGTAAGATGACCGAAAGCTTTTGCTCATTTTCTATGTTTATGTGTTATTGTCATGTGAAGCCTGAGTTTTAAACTATGCGAGTCATTTCAAAAGTTTTGCACACTGTGGGTTATCTCTTAAAAGACGAATTTATTTCACAACATACCTTTACAGGCCTTAGAAGTAATCTCCATGTTTCTTTATGACAGAGGCCCAACGTTGTACAAAATGATGACCCCAGCTTCGAGCATGTTGGGTCTTCTTTGGTGAATCTTTGGCTGCAAAACATTTAGCAGAAACTGGCCCACGACAGGATTCTAAATGCTATAATTAAGTCGTGTATTCCAGTCAGGACATCTCCACTGTTGAGGCATTGGATACTCGGGTCACCTCATTAGAAACATCCTGAATCGTTTCCTGCAGAGTGGCTTCTTCAGTTTTGTGAACAAGTCATAGTATGGTGGTCTCATGTCATGACTGTATGGCATGTGGGGAAGCAATTCCCATTCATACTTTTCCAGGATGTCTTCCTACTGTACGGGTGCCTCGTGTTGTTGTATAAAATGATGACCCCAGCTTCAAGCATGTTGGGCCTTCTTTGGCAAATCTTTGGGTGCAAAACATTTAGCAGAAACCTTCCATAGTATTCCCCTGTTACAGTGGCCACCTTGGGCACTCTGTCTGATATTATCACTTCCAACCTTGTCATAGACCATAATCATCATCAGCTTAAACTTTGATTGTTGGGTGTGGAATTTTTTCTGGCAAGGTTGTTTTTTCTGAGTAGGCTGAGATTGCAGTTCTGGTTCAAAATCTCGTATCCAGGTTTCATCTATAGCAGCAGTTCTGTCCAAAAACTGCTCGCCTTCTGTCTTGTACTTGTACTGCTGAAGTAATTCTTATGCGATCTCTGTGCATACTGCTTGCTGCTCTTCACTCAGATTATGCAGAACCCATTTGGCAGCCACTTTTCTCTTCTGTAATTTTTCAGTTAGGATTCTGAAAACTGAAGCACTAGACATGTTTGCTTCATATGCAATCTCTTCAAATGTTTTCAGTTGATCTTCCAAAAGCTGTTGACAATAACAACAGAAGTGTTGTCCATTGTATCTGATGGCCGGCCACTTCTTGGGTCATTTTCGATGCTTTCCCGACCTTGGCGAAAATGAGAAGCCCACCTTGACACTGCTACGATCCACTACTCTAGCCCCATAAACTTCACACTAAACTTATGAATTTCGGTAGGAGATTTTCCTCACAAAGTTTCAATTTTAATGTAGGATTGCTGGTCACTATACAAGATCTGACCTGACTCACTTTCTTCCTCATTTCTAAGCAAAATGTTTTGGAACAGGAACAAATTAGCCAGCACACATAGACACAGCTTTGTATACAGAAGTCTGACTCACAACTGGAGCAACGATTGGAGCAATTGCATTATTCTACAGGCAGTGCCTGCGCAGTGTACAAAACTTTTGAAATGACCTACCTTTATGAAGAAATATTGTATTTGCATCATGTGATTCCGTGACGTGCACAAACAGAAAAAACAGCAAACCTTTTTTTATATAAATTAACAAAGCATGTATGTTTCTGCAAACAAAGTAAAGAATCTGCCAATAATTGCAGAGATATGCTCTGTAATAAAATATATGCATGCTAATTCTGCTATATTGTGTTTCTGGGCACAATAAGTCAATTGTGTTTGTACTATTCAGTATGTAACTTCTTTAACGCTTCAACCTGGCAATATCTCAGGCTCGAGGAATATGGATCAATACCTCAGCCTGTTATATTGACAGGAGCAATCACTAAGGGGTTAATGTGATTCATTATTGTTGGATTTCTGCATCTTATACTGTGCATAACTAGTAAAATTTTGCAAACACAGGTTTGTTTTCCTGAGTTCTGAAAAAAAAAAAAAAAAAGTCTTCCTGTGAGATTTAGATATATCTGCCATAATAACTTATTGATTGACTTATGTATTTAGGTGTCACTTAATTTTTATGCAATAATCTGTTCTGTGTAGGTGTTCTTCTTGTACATGATTTAACTAACAGAAAATCTCAACAGAATCTTAGGAAATGGTTGGCTGAAGTTTTATCAAGAGAAAGCCCTTCTAAGAAAAATAATGGATGGTATGAATTATGAATTTGTATGAGCTTATTTTGTACATGAGCAAATTACATAAACATCTTGTAAAATTACTCAAACTTTTTTTTGTATTTTTCATAAAAGAAATGATCAAATCATAACATATTACTACTAGAAAGGATGTTAGTTTTTATTCCACCTAGAAATGTATTATGTAGAAAGTATTCCAGTTGACATGCAATCATACTGATTTGTTTCATGTATTTGGTTTCACATTATGTACTGAATGAGTATTTATCTATGTGCTCATTTGCACACTACATCACTGAAGCAGAAAATTAAAGGTACTACACATTTATATGTTTGTGTAGTAAGAAATTTATGTTCATGTTGAAAGTAATAATGAACTAAAGTGAAAACTGCGAATGTACTTGTTTTATCACAAAATGCCCACCAGATGGAGACATAGAATGAGAAGAGCGAATATACCTGTTTTTTGTTAATGCCGACCAGATGAAGATGTCTCAGTTGCTGAGAACCCATCTTACGGATTTATGATGCCAGAAGCTGACAGAAAAACACATATAGCACTGTTGATTGTTGGCCACCATAGTGTTAGGCTAACGCGCTCATCTAGATCTCCAGAGATCTGGGGTTTGGATCCCCAGCGGTGACCGGATAACAATTTTTTGATTGCTATGTTTTGATAAAACATGGAAAGACCGATGTATTGGTTTATTCACTGATGCCACGTATTTGGAGATTTTCACCTTAGCATAAATAGTTGGATGTAAATCAATGTATTATGCTGCTATGTTGCATAATATTTTGACTTTTTTTCCCTATTTAATTTAATGCTTTGTGCCAGGGTTTTCATGGTCCGTGAAAGCCTTGAATTTAATTTTCCTTTTCAAGGGCCCTTAAAAGTCCTTGAATTTTGTAAGAGTCCTTGAATAGTACTTGATTTTTTTTTCCATTCACCAAATTTCAGAATAAATGCAGTTCATCGAAGAGAAGCTGTCGCCAAAATGTCACAGGTTGCAGTGCTGTATTGTGAAATGCTCTCCTAGAATAAGGGGCACATACGTAGCTGTCACATTTCCAGTTTTCACGCAGTTGGGATTCTGAACTACGATGAGTGAATGAGAGGGGAATTCTTCTGAACTATGACAAGAGAATGCGAAGGAGTGTAAGGTATTAGTGTCTCAAACCGAGTTTGCGATTCGCTGAATGCTTGTAGCCCAGGAATCCAGTCTAAATTTCAGTTGTCCATCGCTGGTCTGTCGGCAATATGTCCAGCCCATTGCCATTTCAGGGATTTTACTTTGATCATGATATCTTCCATATATACAGTATATGTATATATATATATCAAACTCTCTACACCTTCACCCAAGAACTTCCAGTAGAAATCCCTAAATCCCACTAAATTAACACATGCAAACTAAAATCAATACTCTCACAATTCACATACAACAAAATAATAATAATAATAATAATAATAATAATTTTAAACACTTGGGGTTGGGCACCGGGAGCCACTCATCAGGGAAAGACTCCCCGGCCCCCGAACCCTGGTTCAGGTTTCATGCAGGTGTCTTTGAAATATGTGATTTCCGAAACAAGGGTTAAAATTTTTTTACTTTAGTGTTATACACCTGGTCTTCCCTACCTGAACCAACAACACAACTGAAATACAAAAACTTACCTGAAATGAAATAACTTTAAACCCTACAACTCCATTGAACTCCAATAAATCTAAACTTCGATCTTAACACATTCCCTCCACATCTTGTAAAAACACACCAACAGCTGCCGAACCCACTCCCAGACATAGCTTGAACTTCCGAAAGCAACCACACAATATCCCATGGCAACCTCTGTCAGAATTCACAAAAACTGTAACGGAAATTAATTGTTTTTGTGTTTTAATGGATGTCAGCAAATGTTAGGTTAAATGCTCCGGGGCGACTCGAAGGAAGATATTTTCAATTGAGGCCCGAAGAAAAATTAGTCCAAAGCTTAAAAGGTAGTAATGTTACATAGTCTGATTTTATAAGATTTTCCCGAATTAAAAGGTCAATAATTTTTCGAAATGAAATAAACAATATTTTAACATATAATTATTTTTTAAAAAAAGAAGAAAAACGTATTTTTAACTGCTTTGTGGTATTGGACCGATTATTGCATATTCTTGTGGTTCTAATGAATTGGGAAATAATAATATTTCTAAGTACGTGTTTAGAAACATTGGAGTACCAGCTACTTACAACATTGGTATCAAAACTAAAATGTGTTCTCTTATCAAAAAGATCCAGAATGATACCCTGATTTTGGGGAAGAAGACCCATATCAAGGAAATGCACATGATCTTTAGATCCCGTTTCACAAAGCACTAGTCCTGGAGGATAGATGTGGGAGTCTTTCCCTGATGAGTGGCTCCCGGTGCCCGACCCCAAGTGTTTAAAATTATTATTATTATTATTTTTTTTTTGTTGTATGTGAATTGTGAGAGTATTGATTTTAGTTTGTGTGTGTTAATTTAGTGGGATTTAGGGATTTCTACTGGAAGTTCTTGGTTGAAGGTGTAGAGAGTTTGACATATACTCCACCAGTGGTTCTTGCTGCAGTGCACAGTTCCCGCATGGGTTGGGCAACTTTGTAGTACACCTTTGAAATATTTTTTATATATATATATACACTGCTGGACAATTGCTAAGGACGGATCATAAACGGCTATATAGCGCATTAAAATTAAGTGCGGTTGGATGCCAAGTGAAATAAAATAATGTCAGAATGCCAGGACATTACAAGAAAGACAATTTATTGTGCTCTGAAATCCAGAAGGCTTTGGAACGTGTTCAAGGGACAAACAGGCCATTCATTTTGTGCAGAATACGTAAACGAGAAAAAAATGAAATTACTGTCCGCAGGCGTTCCAGCGCGAGATGTCAATACGGGATATGGCCACCATGGAGGGCGATGCAAGATTCCACACGTCGTGTCATGCTTTGCACAACATTATCAAGCAGCTGTTGGGGTAATCTATCCCATTCCTCTGTCAGTGCACGGATGAGGGTGTCCTTGTTTATTGGAGGGCATTGGCGACCAGCAAGACTCCTCCCCAAAGCATCGCACACATTTTCAATGGGATTCAGTTCTGGAGAACGTGCTGGCCATACGAGGCGTTGAATATCCTCGCTCTCAAGACACTCCTGGACAGCGACTGTTCGATGACATGTTGCGTTGTCGTCCATGAAAATGAATCTATCACTGACAGCACCACGGAACATGCGAACATGAGGTAGCAGAACATCATTAATGTATCGTTGGCCAGTCATAGTCCCAGATGGAAGCACATAGAGGGACGTACGGCCATTGATCATGATGCCAGCCCATACCATGACACTACATGTCGGATATCGGTCCCTTTCCTGTATGTTTGCTGGACAATATGCAGTACCACTATCACGCCAGATCAGTTGTCGTCGACAATCAGACGATAGACTGTATCTACTCTCATCTGAGAAGAGGACAGCAGACCAGTCATTATCAGTCCAATTGCGATGTTTATGGCACCATTACAAACGGGCGGTACGGTGACGTCTGGACAATGGGATGCACACAACAGGACGGCGGGCGTATAGTCCTCCTTCGTGCAAACGTCTGGCGACAGTTTTTCGGGAGATTCGCTTGCCAGTAGCAGCCATAAACTGATTTGCTACCTCACTAGCTGTGCTGCGCCGGTGTCTTTTTGTTGATAGCACCATGTACCGATCTTCTGCAGGTGTCGTACTACGAACACGACCTCCCCGTGACGTTTGCTACACTCTCCATTTGTTTGAAATGATTTCCAAAGCCTTGAAACAACACTGTGGCTGACGTCGAACTCCCTGGTAACATCTGTTATTTTTCGCCCTTCTTCAATTTTGTCAACATTACAGCCACGCGTAAAATCATCTAGGTGATGTCGGGAAGACATACTGAAAATTGGAAGTTCGTCAATTGATTCTTTCCCTTTCAACTTTACGTTTGAACAACAACGGTCAGTATGCGTCAAATCCTTCATATCTCTTATCAGCGCTATGACGTCACGAACAAGTTCGGCAATCCAAAATTTGCATACGCACAACACATCTTACTGTATCCTGCACGTATGCTTATTTCCACATTTTCCTGCCTTCCATTTTATGGTTGCTATCGTTGCTATTGTCATCTGTCCTTAGCAATTGTCCGGCAGTGTATATATAAAGTGAAACTTTATACATCTGTGCAGCTCTGTGCGAGAACCAGAAGAATTCCAAATGTAAGGAAAACCAAATATGCATTTTACATGTCATTTTATAAGTCAAAATGGATAAAAGATGAAATTTTGGCATAGAAACTGTACTTGCAACTTGACGATGCTTTTGGCTTTAAGTAATACTAAGGAAAATTAAATTTCTGTAGTCAAGCATTACTTTTTTTCTAGTGTTTTCTTTGTGTTTGCCTGCAACTGATGACCATATTCCATAATGCGTAAGGGAATGTTGCTTTCAATTTTTTATATTTTATTCTTCACTTAGTTTGACTTTAATGAAAATTATTTTCCTTTTAACTGTTTTGTCAAATGTGTAGCACATTGTGTCAGTGATAAGGAAACCTGAAATCCTATGGAGCAATAATACCTCACCAAGATATGCCCCTAGGTTTACTTATAACTATAATTTTAATCGAACTTTTTGATTGTTTGTTACAACTTATTTTACTGTTTCACGAGAGTTCTTATCGAGCACAAATATAGTCTTGAAAATTTTTATGAGTCCTTGAAAAGTCCTGGAGAAGTCCTTAATTTTTTTGGTGGAAAAAAGAGTGGGAACTATGTGTGCTCAATCACTTGTATTTAATGCTTTATTGCAAATGTTGCCAAACTATTTTTACCTACTTTGGTGGAAGAGTGGATGGAGTTGCTGGTCCCTAGCCAGTAGTCTTATTGCTAAGCCTTGGGTTCGAATCCTGGTTGTATGCTTGTCCTATTGCATCAGTTGTCTCCCTTCTCTGGAACTAGTGGTCCTAAATTAGGGATGGACAACTGTTTATATTTCTTACAGTTGTTCATGGTTGTCGTTGAACCCCGAGGTAAACAAGCTGTTGTACGTACACTCAATGGACAAAACATTAGAGATACCTACCTAATAGCTTGCTGGTCCACCTGTAGCATGAATAACAGCTGTAATGCCGAGGTATTGGTTCCACCAGATGCTGGAAGGTTTCTGAAGTTAATGCCAGCAATGTCTGTTGTAGCATTGTCCACAACTCTACCTGATACATTGGTCCAGGATCCATGGATCTGATATTCTGCTCCACGACTTTTCACGGAGCTTGCACAGTGTTTAAATCTGGGGGCCACTGGATAGTTTCAAACTCAGATGAGTGTTCCTTGAGCCATGCCTGGGTGGTTGTGGTGCATGTCCTGCTGAACATGCACTGCAATCACCCTGCCCCATGCGGCAGTGCATTGTCCTGCTGAAACAGACCATCAGCTGCAGGATGTATGAACACCATGAAAGCATGATGGTAATGCTCAGTGGTTCAGCAAGATTCTTAGATATCATTTGGTTGGTTCCATTAGCGATCTATGCTCTCAATGACCCTTTCATGTGACGTCACCCTGGAGGCACGGAACAGGTGCAAAACATAGCGTTCATATAGGTAACTCAAGGCAAAGAGGAAAACTTAAAGTTTACATGAACAAAAGCTAAAATTTTTCACTTCGTCATGCAATTGCTAAACAAAAGAAAAATTTCCAATTCAAGAAAATTTTTTAACTAATATAATCATCATAAATAAATCAGAACGACACAGGTAACAGCAGCAAGGGAAAAGACTCACATTATTTCAGTTAAGTTCACCTTTTGTCATATGTGTTTGTGAAACAACACGGTGGGACCTGATATATGTATTTACTAAAACAAATAAGGAATTTATATTGACAAAAAAAAAATCGTGATCTTTTATAATTTGCGCAATTTTAATAACTAGCGTGAGAACTATTCTCATAGATAGTTCAAGGGACATAAAATTTAGATACAAAATAGAGGTTTGTATTGAATTATACCAGAAATTAATCTGTTTCTTTTTCGCTACCAAAATGTAGTTGACTTTCTTTTACACACAACATTGTTACTTTTTAAACTCCATTTTACATTTTGACCTCGAAATGGCTAGCGTTTAAAAAAATCTGGATAGAAATTATGCTTGAAATTTACTTAGGAAGTCACTAAAATTCCAGTATATGAAACCTGTATATTTTGACTTTTACTGCAGTGAATGAACGTTTTTACAAATCATGTTCATAATCATCTTCAGTAAAATGTTTTGAATTCTGGCATGTTTCACATTGACAACATCTTTTCGTTTATGTTTGAGAGCCACATTTTTTGCAAAATCTGATCTTTTGGGAATGTGTGATAAATAATACCAGTTTACCAGTTCCTTTTGTTTTCTTACTCTAAAGTGAAAATCCTCCAAATACGTGGCATCAGTGAATAAATAAAGACATAGCTCTTTTCACATTTTAGCAACACATAGCAACTGAAAAATTGTTATTCAGTCACCACTGGGAATCCTAATCCCAGATCTTTCAATATCTAGCCAAGCACGTTAGCCTTACACCACCGTGGCCAATAATCCACGGTGCTATGTGTGTTTTTATGTCAGCTTCTGACATCATAAATCCATAAAATGGGCTCAGCTACTGAGACGTCTCCATCTGGTAGGAATTAACGGCACTGGCTATATATTAATTATAGCAGTTAAATCCAAAGGGCGAAATCCGTTTTCTTACTCTGCTACTATTCGTTATCTTACTCTGCGATGGGCACAGAGCAACGGTGCAATAAGGCACCGTTCTTATGAAATAGTAGCACAGAATGGTGAGGTCTTGAAGTTTGCTAGCAAACAAATACACGGCAACAGAACGATTTTTTGTTATCGCAATAGCTACTGTATCTTATAACACCTACATTTTGTTGCCACAATATTTATCTTTATCCTATCCCAATAAAAATGTGACTCTCGATCACAAATAACTGATCAAATACCACTAAATAAACGCAAGACTAATAGTAACCGCATCTAAATAAACCATCAAAGCAAATGATCTGCTTCCACAGCTACGTCACGCCCAAAAATACCTTCACTGCCGCACATCAAAATGGACCCTCTCTGGTGGTTAAAAACCTCTCCGGACATACCAAGGGAACTATGAAAAGATTCCCCAAACCATTACAGACACACCACCAACTTGAACAGAGCTGATTTGGCATGATGAGGACATGACCTCATGCTGTTGACACCACACATGCACCCTCCTGTCAGCTTGGTACAGCTGAAAACAGAATTAATCTGACCATGGGCAGCGCCACTATACAGAAATCCAATTTTGATGTTTCCGACACCAGGCAAGGCATAATTTCTGATGATGAGCAGTCAGCAGTGGCACATGAGTAGGGCGTTGACTTCCATAGCCCAGGGTATACAAAGTGTGCCATATCGTTTGCTTGCTGACACTGCTTGGGCCTCTGACATTTAGCCTGGATGTGATTTGTGCCACCGTTCCCAAGCAGTTGGTCTGCCACGAGCTTGGATTGTCTGTGTCGATTCCAGTCATCAGTGGCATGTGGTCAGCCACTTCTTGCTCTGGGTGCTGGTACATCTGTCAATGGTATACTCGTGGTACATCCTTGATATAGTTGCCCTCGAGAATGCGAATCCAAGAGTTCTTATCAGTGGTGTAACTAGCACAATGTGACCCCCCCCGGCAAGATTTACTTCAACACCCCTAAGCACAGTAATTTTCCCAGAATTTCCAACACCACGAAGCAGGATGCATTTTTCATGGTGTGAGTGTGGTGGTGGGGTGGGGTTAGGAATTCAGGGAAAGTGTGTGCAAAAGTAATGGTGGTACCTAGAGCCCTATACTTTAAACTAAACATTTTAAGTAATAGATTTGACAATACGTGTAATCGCTTTGTCCAAAACTAAAATAAATCACTTGAAGGAATCCCCTCTTACACATTGCAGATCTGCGACTGCTGTGAATAAATGTTGACGCCTGTCGTGCACGTAATCCTAGGTAACTGACTGTTTTTCTACATCCTCCACACGGGGAATCCCACTGTGGCCCTGCGCTTTTCCTCAGCAGCACAGAGAGGGCGATTGGAGAGCGATCATATTATTTACAACCCCATGCAGAGCAATCGTATTACAACCCGAAGTCAAAGAGCCGAACACTTTCAATCTGTAGGACGTTCAGTGTTTTAAAAGTGAAACTAGGCATTTATTTAGGCAAAGCTAAATATATCTTAAAGCAAAATATAAATCTTTGGGTTAATTATTGTTCCTTATTCGAATATTTTCATAAAACTATAACTGGCAGCTTCAGTAAATGGAAGTCAGAGGGTGCAATGTCTGGGTAGTAAGGTGGATGGAGTAAGACATCCCAGCCCATGGTGTGCAACTTTCTCAGGGTGCCCAAAGAAACGTGTAGCTGTGTGTTGTCTTGCTGGAACACAACACCCTTTCTGTTCACAAGTTCTGGCCACTTCTGTTGCAGATTTTGGTTCAATTGTTCCAACTGGCTGCAGTACACATCCGAATTGATCATCTTATTGTGTTAGAGGAGTTCATAGTAAATAATGTCTTTGCAATCCCACCATACAGAGAGCATAATCTTGCGTCCATGAATATTCGGCTTCAGTGTTTGTTTATGTGGTTCAGCAGCATGACCCCAGGATCTCTTCTGCACTATATTGTCATAGATTATCCATTTTTCATCTGCTGTCACTAATCATTTAAAAAATGGGTTCCCCCCTGTTGTTGCATTTTAGGAGCATATCTCATATGGAATATCTGTCCATACAGTTTTTCTCTGATAGCTTGTTTGGGACCCAAACATCATAATGAGAAGTGTATCCCAGCTTCACTAAATGCTCATGGACAGCAGTTTTTGGCATTTTCACAGTCTCTGCTTACTCTGGAGTCGACAATTTTTATTAAGAAGTGTATCCCAGCTTCACTAAATGCTCATGAACAGTAGTTTTTGGCATTTTCACAGTCTCTGTTTACTCCGGAGTCGACAATTTTGTGTTGCACTCAATTTCTGCCTTTATAAGATCGTTGTCCAATGCTAAAGGTCTTCCTCGTCGATCCCTGTCATCTACACGGAAATCTACAGCTTTGAACTCTGCAAATGATCTCTGAACCATTGATTCACCAATAGCATTCTCTCCATACACTTCACAAATGGCTTTACACGTTTGTTTAGCATTTCCCCCATTTTATAGAGGAGTAACGTCACATGCCGAAAAAGCGACTTTTGATCATCCATGTTAAACACGTACTAAACAAACACAACTTCCATTTATCGTCAACCACACATGGCTGAATGCTGTGTGTAAATGCCACCTTTCCTTGTTGCTAACATCTCATGTAAGTGCTACTGCATACATAACGCTCAACCATACACCTGTCACAAACGTTCAGAATAGAATGACCCATCTGCCTTGCACGGACAATGTGTCCACAATCAAAGTTGCTTAGATCACCACATTTACCCATAATCGTCGATTGCTATATACTGTTGGGAAGCTCTGCTGTCTGTCTATTTATTGCCAGTGTTTGGTTTGGGTCTGTTCCACTCTGTGGGAGTTGCCCATGCCAACTGCCCATCACCCCTATATCTAATGTATCATCTACTGAGTGTGTAACCAGTTGTATGCAAGTATTTAGTGACAGTACATATGCAAAATATTGTAGCCCCAAGGCTAGGGATCAATTGTGGCATCAAGTGAAAATTCACAAATCCCAAATGCTGTATTCAATATTTGATTACTGACGTGAAGATCGATAGGCCTGGGTTTCAGATCATTTGATACTAGGGCTCCTGTGAAAGAATAGGGTAGAACTGCAATAATTCAGCTGCAGAAAAATTCAGCTGCAGAAAAGCCTTGGGTAGAACTGCAATAATTCAGCTGCAGAAAAATTTGGAAAAACCAGAACATTCTACAGGCAACTAAAATCAAATTAAATACAATTTTTTTCTCTTGTTTTATGCATTGCACTATCTATAGTTGAGAATACTGGCCCCTCCAGTCAGATGACAGAAACTGACTTCATGAGCTCAAATATCTCACACTGGAGAAGAATGTGGAGAGTCTCTTGAATGAAGAAGAAAACCAACAACAGCATTAGGGAACAATTGAACATAAAAAAAAAAAAAAAAAAACAAAAAAAAACAACAAGGTTGTCTGACCTTACTAAGTGAAGAAAATGTGGACGTATAGTGATAAGAAATGATGATAACTTGTAAGAAGTCATTAGAGATACAGAGGAAGTCCATGACTGAAAATGGATGAATTATTTATTTCAGCAAGCAGTCCCTCTTTTAAATTGGTTCTTGGTCTGACATTAAGCGATAGTGAGTGATGCAGTCTGGTTTTGAAGATTATGAGTACTCAGAGGTGAGGTTCACAATACCATTTATCATGAATAAATCATCAGATAAAAGTTAAAACTTTCATTTTGTGATAGATAGCATAGGAATGGGGAAACATATTCCACTGGAAATTATTCTCAATTGTAAACATCAGAGTTAAAAAGTAGCCTTTTTTTTTAGCTGATATCAATAGGTTACTCTCTGATGCTGATGCAGAATTAAGAGAACTATTTCAAAGATGACTATGAGATATTAAATTGGACCACTGTGGCATTTTGGCTACCCCTTATTTTGTCTAGGTAATCTTGCCATGAAAGAAAATCTGGGTTGCAATGGAGTTTTGGAGTACATTTACCAGATTCATAAATTCTTGATGAATTTTGATCAAAAGGACAAGATGAATATCCTACTCTTCTGTATTGCATTATCAAAATTTCATTGATAATCCTGCTTGTGTTCCTTTTATTTCCACGAGACAGGCTTTTTTTTATCCAGTGTTGGTTAAAAAATTAAATTCGAAACTGATACTATAGTCTCATTTGTGCTTTAGGTTAACTAGCTTTGAATAAAAAATTGACACACTCTGTTCGAAGAAATTAAGGACGAAATATTCTTCACAAATGCACGAGAAATTCACAAGTATCTTATTTTCAGCAATCATATTGCACTGAACTGCTTTTAGTTCACTGGTCACTATGTAACATCTTAGAAAACTCCAAAATTACACTGCCTTAGAGTTGGAGTGGCATTTAAGCATGCTACCATTACACAACCCAAGACAATGAAAAAAGTGACTGAAGCTAAGCTAATGTATTTTAGATTTGTACTAGTCTATGCTTCTTTCATACACGAGATCTTTCCGCAGATTCGTGGAATTTTGCTTTTTTTTTTCTTGATTTGGGATGTTCTTGAGATTGGTGCAAAAGTGAAGAGAAATTTTGTTGGGGATTAATGGGGGCGGGGGTCGTTTTTTCCTTCTGGGAATGGTATTTCATCTTCCAAAACCTTTGAAAACGAAAGTTAAATGGAGTGAAGATTTTTCCCGTAATCGCAGTTTCTTGAGTTTGACTTTCATACTGGTTGGCTACGGCCAGTATTGTTGTTAAGTATCATTTTATTGCGTAAATGTTTGTATTTCAGAATGAAACTGTGGGCAGCAATTTCCGAAAATGGGAGTTAAGGCAGTGCACAGATTTCCCTGTAGTCTTCAGGAATGAAATTCTTCCATGGATTCGAGGAATTCTGTCATCATTTGGGGCATTCTCAAGAGATCAATGCACAACTAGAATGAAACGGGGGGGGGGAGATTCGCATTTCCGTTTGAGGATAGAATTCCGTCTTTTGAAATTTTCAAAAACGGAAGTTAGATTGAGTGAAAATTTCTCCCATAATCATATTTTTTTTCTCGTGATATTTCTTCTGCCCAGTATTGTTTTTAAATATCCTTTTATTCCATAAGTACTTGCATTTCAGCATTAAAAATGGAGGAAAATGTTTTCGGAAAGGAAAAATAAAAATGTGTTTCAAACCAATGGAATGTGTTCGAGACGTGTGTTAGGAGGTCGTCCTTATTCTACTATGACGCATGAAGGCAGTTTTTTAGTTGTAACAGTAAAATATAATAGCTGCATCATGGCTGGTCAGCTTGCAAGTCGCCTCCATTCCAGTACAGGAATGTGGATATCCTGACAAACTGTGGCAAGATGCGACATATAGGGCAACATGCCCACCAAAGGCCTGTAGTCTACATCACTCTATCCAGAGCTCAATGTAGCGCATATTTTCAGTGGTGTTATATTCGCAGAAACTGGGCACATCATCAATGGGCCAATGTACTCTTCACAGGTGAGTCATTTTAGTCTGTCCTCTCTCTCTGTCTCTCAGATTCTAAATATCAGTTGATCTGGTGTGAAAGTGGTACTGCGTACCAGTGCAAGAATGTGCTGGAAAGGGACAGATACGATGGTGCCGGGGTCATGGCGTGGGGCAGCATCATCATGATTAATGGGCATACCATGCTACAGGTGCTGGAAAATTGGACTATGATGGGTGAACGACATTGCAACGAAGTTCTTCTATGTCATGTTCGATTATTCTGTGATGCTGTAGGCAAAGACTTTCTGTTCATGGATGACAACGCAACACCCCATCATATGAGAGCAGTGCAGACACTTCTGGTGATCAAGGATATTCATGGTATCAACTGGCCAGCACAATCCCTAGACCTCAACCCCATCGAACACATCAATGGGGAGATGCATTGGTGCTAATCACCCTCCTGAAAACAAGCAGGGCTTCATCCATTCTCTGAGGAAGGAGATAGCCAATTTGCATAAGGAACTCTTGGATCACTTGGTGCTCAGCATGCCACAACATTGTGACAGCTGCATTGCAGTTTGGGGTGAACATGTTTCTTACTGAAATGTCTCTCTGCCTGGTTATCGGTAAGCACTGTACATCCATTCTCCAGCTATGTCCTTTGGAAATTTATAACTTTTGTGTAAACACTGTTTACAATGTAACCATTATAAAGAGTGGGCGGCTAGCGATAGTCCTCTATTAAACAGACGAGTCAAACTGTGCTGGAGGAAAAAGCCTGAGCTGTGACAGTGCTCCAAGAGACTGATCACTGCCATGAAGCAAAGTTGTCTGAAGCCAGTGACCTAAAGTCATGCTCCGTTTATCATTTATAAACAATTTATGTGTCTCTTCATGTGTTTATATGCGGGCAATGTGATTATTTCTGCACTTGGCTGCTACCATGCATTGTGTTTCTTCTACAGATAAAAATGTAGTCTGTCCTTAGGTTTTGGACTCCAGTGTACAAAAAATTACAATCTCTGTCATCAGTGTTCAACACAGTGGCATTGTGGAAGGAAATAAAAATAACAACACTAGCAAATGCAATGAAAAAACTTTTGTTTAATGTGGATGCAGAATGCAACTTTAAAGGGTTTGAAGCAAAGGATTTTCATCATATCCTTCTCAGGGTGGGAGATACAGTTACAGAAAATTATGTTAGGAACTGACAAGATGATACAGAGGGTGATCATGGGTACCAAGTCTTAACAAAAGAAACAATAATGAATAAAGTTCTTGCTGGTGATAGTAGATATTAGAGATGGGTCAGAAATCACATAAATGTTACTTTGTCACCGTTACTGAAAAATCACTGTCACCATTACGACCAGCAACAAAAAGTAACAGTTCCAAAGTCACTGGTAAGAATGTCATCGTTAGACATATCCAAACAATGCTTGGGTCCAAGGTTACCATGTCACCAAGTTGTTTCTGTTGAAACATCACATAGGTTGCTAGTGATACCAGGTTTCTTTGGAAGAAACCATTTTTTTGTGCTCATTTCTTCATGAGGAGTCTTTAGGAAGGGAAATAAATGATAATAAAGTGTTACTGCTGTTCAGCATTCAACATAATAGAATGTCTGATGTCAAGCGTAGAAAAACCAGTGAGATGTGGAATTATTTCACTGTCATTGATGAACATTTTGCTTCATAGGGTATTGCAAGTAAAAGCTTTCTTACAAAAGTTCGACTAGCCATTCCGTTGCTGCTCCATTACCCCTGTCATAAAGAGTGATGGTCACTGATACTAGTAAGACGGTCACTCGCCATCCGGTTACAGCTCTGTCATCCCTGTCGTAAATGGGGATTTTGTCACTGTTTAAAGTCACTGTTACTTCCATTGAACTGTCACCATTTTCACTGTGACAGAAAAATCACTGTTAAGCCCACCTCTAGTAGATATAACAGGTGAGGCTACTGTGGTGAATAAATCAAATCTCTCTATTGTACGTGATTCAATTGATGCAATTATCTCCTTTATTGACTAAAATTCAGAATGTGAAATGTGTGCAGGGTGACAGCATCATCTGGGCAGATGAATGAAATTGAACTCGTTCTGTTCTTCAGATCAGTTGATTCTGATCCCACTCATGCAGTTGAGTCTACTTCTGCTAATTACCCTCGTTTACCGTGGCCTTCTACAAGGCTCAGTGGAGTATCTTAGCTCCACTGGCTCAGAATAAACAGTTACTTTATCTAGGATCATCACACAAGAAGCTCATCTGTCATCTATGAAATGTAAATGAAATTTCATTTTGTTAACTTTCTTTCATTTAGTGGTACAATGTTAACAGTATTTTGTGTTCTTTTCTGTTTACTGGACGTCTTGTTTAGGGTATCTCTGTTGTCTGTTTTCCCAGTAGTGTACGTATGAGGTCTGATAAAAAAGTATCCAAAAACATTACCCCCTTTCCTAAACTAGACAGAGCATAGCACCAAGACTGAGTTCAGTGATGCATGACCTTGGACTTTAGTGAACATGTGTGAATATTTGCCATGCTGTCTGATGTCTCGTTTAGTGTCTGGCAGTAAGGTTTGGCATTGTGAGTTCTGTGCCTATTGCATTCTTGTCTGCCACAATGATTAAGTGAGTTGAGCAGATAATCTGCATCAAAATTTGAAGCAAACTCGGCCACATGTCAGCTGAAACAATTCAAATGATTGGAAAGGCTTTAGGTGACACAGCTATGGTGGCAACTCAAATCAAGGAGTAGTATATTGCTCTGGCAGTAAGGTTTGGCACTGTGAGCATTCTTGTCTGCCACAATGATTGAGAGAGTTGAGCAGATAATCTGCATCAAAGTTTGAAGCAAACTCGGCCACACATCAGCTAAAACAATTCAAAAGGTAAAAAAAAAAAGAAAGAAAGAAAAAAATGCTTTTGGCAACAAAGCTATGGTGGTAATGCAAATCAAGGAGTGGTATCAGTGTTTCAAAGATGGACAAATGTCTTTTGAGAGTGATGAGCATTCAGAACGGCCCTCTATGACTGGAAATCCTGAAATGATCGAGAAAGTGCATGCTGTAAACACATTGTAAACAAGGAGCACTACCAGGCAGTTCTCCATCTCGTACGAGATGCAGTGTCGCAGAAGAGACCTGCGCTGTGGCAGCAAGGTTACTGGCAGCTGCCCCATGACCGTGACCCCTCGTTCGTCTCACCTCATTCAGGCCTTTTTGGCAAAACACCAGATCCCACAAGTGTGAGGAAAGCCCCATATTCTACAGACATAACTCCCTGTGACTTGTGTATGTTTGAAAATGCCTTAGAAGGGGAGAAGATTTGAAGACACAGAGGAAATAGAAAAGAATACACTTCAGCACCTATTGGCAATCCATGAAAGTGATGATACTTTAAAAAGTATCCAGCCAACACCACAGCAAAAATTCATGCATGCTGACTGAAGTCCAAAGCCATGTGCCACTGAGCCTTGACGATACAGTATACTCCCATTATAAGAAACTCGGATATAAGAAATTTACAGTTATAAGAAAGACGTTTAAAACTTCGGTTGGCCCAATGTTAAAGAATAGGAACGTTTCACATTTATAAGAATGCAAAAAAGTCAAATTTCGGTTATAAGAAAGTTCCAAACAATGTATTCCCCAATTTTTTTTTTTTTTTTTTTTTTTACCTGTATTGCAATGTTTCTTCTCTCTATCTCCCATGGAATTTCAAGGCCATTTTTGGAGCGACTTCCACCAGATAATGCACATCATTTTTTCCCCTTCGCCTTTCCCCACAATGCATGATAAACGTTTTCTTTGGAGAGGTAAATCCCGTTCTGACTTTCCCCTTTCAAGAATTCTAGGTCATCACCTGCGCATTCATAGATGAAGATCGGAACATTGCTGCATACAGTACAGATGTACTCTTTGTTCTCATCTTTTCATTTTGCACTGTTCTTGAGTTCTATTTCTTCCTGTTTGCATCAGCGAGTGAACTAGCGATCTGACTGTTTTATATAAAAGGATGCCTAAAATTACGTGCCAAAGATTGGGACGACCTTGGAAGCCATGTTTGAATGACGTAGCTAGTGTGAGTGTAAGTGGAGAGAGCTTGTTGGGGAAATTTACCTGTGTGCACTTGCAGGGTTGGTGGGCAGGGTTAGAAATCTGTGTGCAGTTAACGGGGACCCGGGTTATCATGTTGCCCAGCCCGATCAGACATCACATTAAGCATTAGAGTTGTTACAGTTCTGAGTTAATGACTTTTTTTCAGTTGCTCGTGTACAATGGCACCAAAGCATAAAGCTCTGTCAATAGAGCAAAAGATAAAGGTAATCGAAGCTGTTGATAGTGGAGACTAATAAATAAGGCTGATGGTTTTAAACATGGAGGCAAGGAAGGAGACAAAAATTGATGGAAAATTGCCATTGATTTTGTACACGCCACTTGGAATTCAGTGGACTCTAGAGTAATTAAGAACTGCTTTTGGAAAGCTGGATTTTATAATGAAGAAAATTCTGAACTGGAACAAGACTTTGAGGATGAAGTTTCCCATGGGTTCAATTGGATGTGGAAGGTGTTTCTTTTGAGGATTTGTCACTGCAGATAACGGTGTGCAAACATCGCCTGAGCTGACAGACTCCGAAATTTTGGTCCAAGTGAATCCTGTTGAAGAAACTGGAAGCGGTAGTGAAGAAGAGGATAGCAGCTTTTCTTAGCTACAGCTACCGTTGTGGGTGGAAGTCATTGATATGATTCAGAAGGTAAAGGACTTTGTGAGTAGGATTCCAAGTGCTAAAGAATCAGAGAAAGAGCAATGTTTGATTGGACTCCAAAAATGTGAGATTATTATAATGGTAAATGTAATAAAGCTGACTTCTATAACAGATTTTTTTAAATAAAAATATGTATTTATGTACACTTGTTTATTCATAAAATACATGTACTGTACGTTATGTTTCTGCTTTAATTTCAAAGTTTTAACCATTTTAATCCAAATTCGTTTATAAGAAATTTCAGTTATAAGAAACTGATTATCAATTCCCTTGAACTTTCTTATAATGAGAGTTGACTGTATGCTCTATTTAGTTTAAGAGTGGGGTGTGTGTGTGTGTCGGAGGGGGGACTTTAAGGGAATTAGTCACAGCATGGATTGGGATTCCCTTAAAGTTATCAGTTTCCAAAGCAATTTTCAAAAAAGAAAGCTGAAAAAAGGAATAGAGATTGAGAAAAATCAAAATTCCATCATCAATGACTGCAGAGGATTATCCCTGCCTAACATCTGGCAGGATTTGATGAAAAATAACCGTAACCGTCAAGGTTAATCGTAACCGCAATAGTGAAGGGAATAAGTGACAACAAAAAGACAGCCTGAAGAAGGAGAAGAGTTTTTTCTGAAAATTTGAAAATAAAATAAAAAAATTTCCTAATAAAAATTCCCATGAAAGTAGTTTTTGATTAGTAATTGAATTAAGAAACCAGGAAGCCAATTCTCAACATGAGCTTTATTCAAAAAACATTTTCTGTTAAACATTTTTTGAATATATTCTTTTTAGAGTTCTCATCGACAAATGTTAATTAGAAGCAACAGGTTTTTAACTGGAATATGTAATATAACACCACTTTCTGCCACCTCTTAATGCTTCAATGTAATGCTTCCTGCAAGAATATGCAGCCATTCCTGTCTCTTAAATGTTTTGTGGCCATGGGATGCAAAGATTTAATGATTTTATTCTTTTATTTGTTTGTGTTCAACTGTTTAAAATTTTTATGGAGTGTATTGATGTAAAGTTTTTTTTTCTAGGTATGACTATGATTCGGAGCAGTTTGTTGACAATCAAATACCCATACTTGTAATTGGGACCAAGCAGGATCTTGTGCCAGCTGTATATTCTCCTGGAAGAACCAGTCGTTCCTCTTCACTCTCTGAAGAATGTGGTGCAGATGAAATCTATGTTGTAAGTTTGTTTTTATTTATTGTAAGTTAATTCTGGTGTATTTTTTTTTTTTTTTTTTTTTTTTATGAAGTGACTCTGGATGGCGAAGTAGTGTTCCACATTGTCCTGGGCAGGTACATTTATGCTGCTTTAATATTTTCCCCAGAAACACTTGCTGTAAGCAAAGAATCATATGGTGAGTTCAGAATTTTCAATTTTAAGCAAACAGCTGCCCAGGTGAACAGCAAACTTAGCCACAGTAAGGACATTACTAAGAGTCAGTCTATGATGTAAGTACATATCACACAAATGACTGATTTATGCATTGAGCAATTGTGACACACAAGGGCAAGACATGTATGCACACCTTGGGAACAATAACACAACAGATTTTGTTTTGTTTTTTTGTTTTGTGTTTTGATGAATCTTATATGCACTTAAAGTTTTTTTGTTTGTTTTTTTCAAGTTGTAGGTTTTTTTTTTTTAGGATTTTTATTGTTTTTTTGTTTCGTTTCGGGCTTTAACAACCACCCTGAACAACTCTTAGGGCTGTGAACAGTTGCCCCTTCCTAATTTAAGGCCACTGATACCAGGAAAGGATGACAGCCAGCACTGTAAGGCAAATACACAACTCTTGCTTCATGTGGAACTTGAACCTGAGCCTAACTTAAACAATAAGCCAGAAACCTTTGCCTCTGACTCAATCTCTGGGATAGCTCTTTAAGGAGTTCCTTGTTTCTGATTTAGAGTTGCTAATTCCTGGAAAGAGGGAGAACCAACACCTCTTAAAAACAAAAACACATTGTCCATGTCTTCATATTTCACCAGGAATTTAAACCCAGGCTCAGCAATACAAGGAGTTAGAATTCACGTCATACACCACTCCACGACCAAAACACTCACTCACTCACTCACTTTCTTTCTGTATGTTGGATATGAAGATCTGATTGACTGTGTGACGGCATATTATACTGACATGTTGAACAAAGTGAAAGGAGGTTAATGTTTTAATATACACTCTACGTCAAAAAAATAGTTGAACCCAGAAGGACGTGCAAATTGCAGTGCTATTCGGGAGGAAGGTAAAGGCTATCAGGAACAATACAGGATTAAACATTGAGACTGATATAGGCAATATTTATTTAGCTACATGCCAATAAGTACTGTTTCTCAGTATGGCATCTGGCTGCCATGTTTGCTCACACAGCATGCCAGATGTCTCGGCATGAAGTTGTATAGGTTCCTAATGGTGTCCTGTGAATCCTCTCATGCAGTTCCTGCAGATTGCGCTGTAGGGGTGGAGTGTGGATAGCGTGTCCAATTGCATCCCACACATTTTCAATCGACGATAGGTCTAGCGATGCGGCGGGCCAAGGCATAGTGTCAGTGCCTTGAAAGCAAGCTCTCGAGACAGCAGCAGTATGTGGACAAGCATTGTCCTGTTCGAAAATCGCACCGGAGTAAGCATTCAGAAATGGTGGGCCACTGGTTGCAGGACCTCATTAATATAACGCTGGGCTGTCAAAGTGCCTGTAATGAACACCAAAAGTGATCTGGTATCGTAGACAGTTGCACCCCAAACCATGACACCAGGTCTTCTGGATGTGTGACGCTTGACAACAAACTGTTCATCTTGGCACTGAATACGGTGCCTCCACACACAGATTCATTAGTTGTCTGCTCCAAGACAAAAGCGGGACTTGTCACTGAAGATCACCCACTGCCATTCTGAGTGGCTCCATGACAGTCTGGCATGGCACCATTGCTGTCTTTGGCAATGATGCAATGGTGTTAAGGGAAGTAATCATAATGGTCTATGTCGTGTAGTCCTACGTCGTGCAGCCATCTGCCAATGGTGCTGGCATTAATCGGATGATGCATGGGGGGTACCATTGATCGTTGAGTATCTGAAATTGTGGCTGTTGGGTCACTCCGCGCATGTTGGACAACCCGTCGGGCCTCTCTCTTGATGGTTCGTCTAGGTCTCCCAGACCCTTCCTGTCGCTGCTGTGTGCTTTGTTTTATTCACTGCTGCCAACAGCATGCTATGATGATATCTGCACGACCGGTATGGCAAGCGATATGACGATAATACCATCCAGCTTCCTGGATCCCGATGATATGGCCCCTCTCGAACTCCTCCAACAGCTTGTATTACTTCTGAACTTTTCTCTGAGACATACTTCACTTGCAAAGTATGCAACCAACACAACAGCATAAGTCAGAATGGCAAGCATGTGCCATGAGACAACCTTATATAACTGGTTAGGCACAGCACTACGACCCCACCATGCTTGTGTCACATGCGCAGCTGAGCATGATACTTGAATCATTTGCATGTCTCACGATGTCAAACCTACCAACCAAGTTTCATTTCTGTGAATTTCTTCCTTCTGGGTGCAACTATGTTTGACGTAGAGTGTACAAACTACATGCTTTTTTAACATTATGAGCAGTACCTTTTGATAGTTACATAATTTTCATGATCCCATCAGCTGGTTTCTAAGAACAAGTGCCCGTCTTTGCTTTACAATTGCTATGACTGTGAATGTAAGCTCATGTTGAAACCAAAGCCACTGTGTTCTTCCAGGAGTTTGTTTAACCCCACAGAAGGATCTTCTTTTTCTTTTGGTGACTTTAAACTGGGCACACCGTCAGGGTCACACTGACAGGGTTGCCAACTGCTCCGAAGTTGTTGTTTTTTTGCGCCGGAAATTAAGTCATAATCCATAAAATACGTAAAATCCTCTTAATTTATCATTAAGCAAAAAAAAAATAAAAATAAAATCTGAGATTTTCCTCGTCTTATTACTGTATTTACCGGCGTATAAGCCGATGTGGACTTTTAGAGCAAAAATGTTGGATTTCAGCTATATTCGCAGTATAAATCGACCCCCCTCCTTCCCCGTTTTGCCAAACATATCCCTTCATTAAAATCACATGCGCACCGCCCTTATTTTTATGTGGATAAAAACGAGATGTTTAATCTTACTCTCCCGCGCAGTCTCCGTACTGAGGATCCATGGTGACTTAGTTCTGTTAACTGCTAGGAGTTCGACATGGGGAGGGGAGATGGCTTTCAAGTGTTTTAGTGAACTGGGGGAGATGGATGGCAAAAAAGGGGAGGGTGATATCGGGTGTGAACAATGGATAGATTGTTTTACGCAGGGACGGAGTGCCGGGTAATGAATGCCAAACAACTCCCACACCACAAACCCCAGTGCCGCACGCTGGTGAAATTAAAAGGGGGGGGGGGTCATAGTTCATATACGTACTTGTTGTTTACCGTGATGCAATTACTGTACCCAAAACAATGATAAAATTAATTCAGCATAAAAGAAATGCGCCATCTGCTGGATTTAACAAGCGATCTGCACTTTTAATGTGCAATTGTGTTATCACTTCAATCTTACTTAGCATTCGTTTTTTTTTGGGGGGGGAGGGGAGAGGTACCTTACCCAGCTAAAATTTCTAGCTGCCCACTGCCAAAAAAATTCTGGGGGAGAACACTATTAATGTTATATAAAAATGAGTGTTAATATGAAAAATCAATGTATCAAAATTTTCACACAAAATTTTTCAGGTGGTATTTTATCCTTGCCGTATAACTCAACCTCGTTTTTTATAATACTTTTCGTAGTTTATGACCTCGACTTATACGCCTGTAAATACGATAACTCCATAAGGTTCTCCGATCAGCAGCGTTACAATAACTCAAAGGAAAAAGCAACCCGATGATAAGTCCCGGCCAGACGAAATTTCCTCCTCTTTTGACGCATGCACATTTTGTGCAGAAGAAGAAACAACCCGAAAACTGGTTTCCCCGTATTTAAGAAGTAGCTTGGAAGGTGTTGTATGGTGCTAGCATTTGTTGTGATTTATTTCAAGTTCATTATTTGTTTCCTAAATTTAAATAGGGAGAAATGTCTGCTGGGAAAAGAAAACATTCCCAGTGTTTCAGGAACGATTATGAAACAACATGGCTGGTATTAAAGTGGTCTAAAAAGTCCGCAAATCATGCATTTTGCACTGCATGTTGCTTGGATTTTTCTGTTGCATATGGTGGAAAAGCGGATTGCCATCGCCACGAGGAGAATAAAAGCATGTTACAAATGCTAAAATGAAGCACGCTAATCAGACTCTGGATTCTACGATACCGATGCCGGAATCAAGCTTCAATGTTTTAAGAGCTGAAGCTTTTTTCACCAAGTTCTTAATAGAACGTAACTGCCCTTTAGCAATATCAGACCATGCTGGACCTCTATTAAAAAAAATGTTTTCGGATTCAAAAATTGCGAAGGAATATGCCTGTGCACGCACGAAAACAACATCAATTGTAAAAAGTTTCTCTGCTATGACACAAGACAGTTTAATTGGAAAACTAAAAGAAAAAAATCAGTTTGGCAACTGATGGGAGCAACTCTGCTGAACACAAGTTCTTACTATGATGATGATATTGGAAAAATAGTGACATCATTATTATCATTGCCTCGTTTAGTAGGCGATTCCACTGGAAAAAATATTTTCAATCTGTTGAACGGTGAATTGGAAACGAAAATGTTACCATGGGGTAACTGTGTCTCCTTTTGTGCAGATAATGCATATGTGATGATGGGGCAGTTCAAAGGGGCTAGTTCATATATAATGAAAGCTAGCCCAAATGTAATTATTCATGGCTGTGCCTGTCACTTAATTCATTTGGCAGCACAGCATGCAGCCAAAGAATTGGATTACTATTATATTGAAGAGTTTTTAGTGGACATTTATTATTATCTCAAAAAAATTTGTAAACGCCTTCAACTTCTCCAGTTTTGTCAGAGTGTTTGTGGACTAGAACAACACAAAATTCTAAACTATGGCTCTGCTAGGTGGCCTTCATTGGGATGTGTCATTGATAGATTTTTGGAACAGTGGAATGATCTCCACAAATTTTTTTGTGAAGAAGAAAAAGGGAAATCTCCCACATTCTTTAAAGTGAAATAACGTTTTGAAACTCCTACAGCAAAGCTGTATTTATTGTTTCTTCAAGTAACTATCCCCATATTTAATAAAGCCAATTTATTGAGGCAGAGTGATGCACCCATGACACATGTGTATCATGGAGAAATTACATCACTTTTAACTGAATTATTTAATTAGCTAGATACATTAAGCCAGCAGTATTTGCAGCAGCAAATCTCTGTGCATAATATAGATTTTGGTGACAAAAAGAATAAAAAGTCAGTTGATGAACTGGTAATAGGAGCTAAAGCCCGCCAATTTTTGAATAGTCCCAATATTTTAAATTCTGTAAAAGAAAAATTCTATAGCTGCGTAAGGAAATATTTCCATAAAGGATGCACACATATTTTGAAAAAAATCTACTGCAAGACAAGCTACATGAACATGCATCAATTGCAGATGTAAAACTGAAAGAGAAGCACAAAATTTCTTCCCTGTATTTTTCTTAGATTTATTTGCATATTCAGATGAAATGAAGGATGTTGTAGAATCAGAATTTATAAACTATCAAATTGATTCTCTTAGTGATGAAATTACTTCTTGTAACAGACCAGAGTAGCATGGTCGTTAATTAAACAGTTAAAAGACCATAATGGGTTCCCAAGTACAAATACTTGCCAGATGTAATGATGTCTGTGCTCTTAATACCACACAGCAATGTTTCACATGAAAGATTTTTTAGTATCATAAATCAAAATCTAACTGATTACAGAAGCAATTTAGGCCATGAAACTTTGGAGGCATTGCTAACTGAAAAATGATCTGCTAAAGCCGAAGGAAGTGTCTGCTATCAGACTGTGTTCACCAACGAAGTACTGCAGAAGGCAAAAAAAGCCACATATTTATCTCTAAAATGATTTGTAGGTAAGTGAAAAATAAATTACACTGACTTAATAGAAATGATTGTTAATTCCAAACATTTCGAATATTTCTTGCACATAGTTTATATCTGCTACTCAAGTAAAGCAAAATGCTCCTCAAAATTTCCAGTTCTTGAAAAGTTGGCAACCCTGCACTGATGAAGCTTCCGTTGTGATCTAATATTGCTTACTGTATACTTTTTTTTTCTGTATTAAATTGTTGTAGAAATGTTCTGAGTTTAGTTTGTTTTACTTTGTGTTATTTTTTCCATCTTATGAATGAAATGTTTTTAACCACTGTTTGTACTCTTGTTATCTTTAATTCCTTAAATCTTTTAATTGTCGGTGGTAATTTTTCTTTTAGAATTGTCGTGAAGCTCGTTCTCTGGCTCCAGGATCTAGCAATGCTGTAAAGCTGAGTAGGTTTTTTGACAAGGTAAAATTCTTCTTTTATTGCAAAATGATGCTACTGAAATGTAAAACCACCAAGATATTATGTACCTTCTGCATATATTTGTATCTGCAGTTTTTCTTCATGCTTAACTTAAACACACTCACCACTGAGATCAGAACTCTTCTGATATAATAATGTAGATATGGGTGTTGTGTTATTTCCCATTTTTTATCATGCTTATTTCATTTTTTAAAGATGTGATTGTTAATAATAGTAGCTAATATTCAGTGGAAGATTTTATGATAGGCATGAAGCAGTTTGTGCATACAAGTACACATATATGCCTGCTTTTTATCAACATTTATATTATTTGTATGAATTCTGTCTTATATACACTTCTCATACTCAATCCTTTAATGTTCATCACATTTATTCTCCTCTGTTAAGTAAATTGAATGTATTGTGGTGTTTAGTACTGTTAAATCTTTCTTACACAAGGAATTTATTAAATTGCTTTTTCATTTTAAACATTCAAAACATTCTTTCATAGCCTTGAAATATATATATGATTTAAAAATTTCATTAATAATGTCAACTAAGAGTAATGCAAGTTCAAAACACTTATGTCATTGGGTAAATCCATTATTTCAGTGCCGTAAAACAGTATATACAAGTCACCAAGCTCTCACTTTCCACTGAGAGGCTTTTTCTAAGCAGTTAGACATACACTGTGTGGCAATTAAGTAATGAGACTGATTTTTAAAAAAAAAAATTCCGTTAAAACACACGGGTCAGGAAGGCATGATTTTTCGATTAGTCATTTATCAGCTATGTGGTGGCAACAGCGTTTGAGTGAAAATTATGCAGATGATTATTTACGATGTGCGTGACATCCTTCAGTGAAAGAACATTATCACACAGTGTCATCGCTCAGAGAGCAAATATCTGCTCCAGGACAATGTAATTTTCAAGTTTTCTGAACGAAGCGGTTACATAGAATACAGTGAAAATATGCCAATAATAGCAAATATCTGGTTGGGTTTGAAAAGCGATAAAACTGCATCTGAGACAGTTGACTTGTTGCATGATGTGTATGGGGCTCATTGCCTACCTTGTGCAAAATATTCCGATGGTATGCATGCTTCAAGGACGGGCAGGAAGATTTGGAAAATGGCAAAAGGCCTGGATGCTCAATTTCAGTGCACATGTCTGAACTCATTGAGGAAGTTCGCGAAAAGATAAAAAGTGATCATTGTGTTACCTTGAGGATGCTGGAATGTGAGCTTGGTGTTAATGAGGAGACAATTTATCAAATTTTAGTACAAGATTGGGGGGGTGATCATTTTGTTCTGCATGCTTTGTCAGACAATCAGAAACATGCTCCAGTGGAGTATGCAAAACACATCCTGGAGACTGCAGAAACAATGCAAAACTTTTCCAAAGCATTGTGGTAAATGACGAGACACAGTGTTTTTGTCATGATCCTGAACGAAGCTTCAGAGTGCCCAGTAAAAGTTGCCACTGTCACCCAAGGGAAAGATCAGGTTACGGAAGTCCAAAATCAAGACAATGCTTGTGTGCTTTTATGACAGCAAGGGAATTCTGCTTCACGAGTTCATTTCTGAAGGTATACCTGTCACTGTCAATGCTTACACATCCATTTTGGAGCGATTGTGTTCGTGTCAGGCCTAATTACAAAAATGGGCAATGGTTCCTTCTTCATGATAATGCACCTACACGCAGAGCAGTCAGTTTTTAGCAATTTCTGACACTAAACCATATGTGTGTGCTCAACCATCTGCCCTATTCCCCAGATTTGTTACAGTGTGACTACTTTCTATTCCCTAAATTAAAGCTGCCTTTAAAAGGAAAAGTTTTTCAAGACATTGAACACATACAAAGAACTGTAACATCAGCTCTTCACTCCATTCCAAACGATGACCTCTACAAGTCCTTCCTTTCGTTGGCTGATCATGCCCCCTTTTTGTATTAACACAGGAAGGAATGTACTTCAAATAAAATATATTCATGTAAGTTTTCCTGCTTTTCCACTTTCTGAAAAAATATTTTAGTCTTATTATTAATTGTCATACTTTATAAAATGCATGAATAAATGCAGTTAGATATTTTATGTATAATCACTGCCCTGCAAAAGCCTCCCGCTGTGAGAAAAAGCTTGACAACTTGTATATACTGTTTTATGCCTCTGAAGAAATGGATTTTGTTATGCTGTAAGCATTTTGAACTTTGACTAATAATATTTTTCTCAGAGGTTTTTATCCAAAACATATTCAAAAATTCCTTCTTTGTTGTCTGTCTCTCTTTCTTAAGAAAAAGTTTTCTTCTTTGTATCCTAAAACTCCAAAAATCACCACCAATGTCTTCTTCATGCACCTGGAGATTTCTTGTCACTATTCTTGTCCTGATCCAAGTTTTTGAGCTCACTGGAACTCCATTATCAGAGAAAAGATAAGTATACCAGGGAAAACACATCCTCCACTTATGTACATGTTTGACAGTCTGTATGAAAATTTCTCACTGTTATCCTGTGTGTCAGTGCTAGGTGGCTGTTTTTCATTGGTTATTTTATATTGAGGTCATGAATGTTGTGGCACCATCTGTTGGCAAATTTTGCTAAAATATTTTTTTTTCTTTCTTTTTTTTTTTCAGCAATAACCTCCAGGGGTATGCTAAGTTCAATATAGTTATTATCATTGCAAATTTTTTTAATATTTTTGCTTCGGATCATAGTGGCCTCTAACTATTGGATTTGTACTTCCTTTCGATGTTGAATTCCATGTATGATATCAATAGAATGTGGTTCAAAATTATTATTTTATAATATTGTATAAGTCTTGTGTAACTTCATGTTTTTTTAATCTCAATTTGTTATATGTTCAACATTTTTTAGTACTTCCGGTATAGGACTTTCCAGATATTTTTTTTTTTTTTTTTTTTTTTGTGGTTTTATGAATTGTTGGTATTTGATAAACTCATGATTTTCCTAAAATGGGTGTTTTTGTCTGTATTTTTTACCTGAATATCTTCTTATGTTCTGACTATCTGTCCAAAACAATATTAATTTTTTTACAAATTTTTTTGTAGCTTTAGTCTTTATTGTATGGTGATGACTCGCAATGTATTTTTTATTAGCATTATTGCCATTTTTGTGGAGATTTTTTAAAGGATTTTCTTCACTTTCATAAATAATTTCCTCGTAATTCTTTATCATGTTCATAATTTTAGCTGACTCCACTTTAATTCTTATTCTCTTGATTGTCTTTTAGTTGAGTGGACAAAAGTTCTTTTTACGTAATTTCTAACTGTTCATTTTGTGTGATGATAGGAATCATATGGCATTATTACTGGAATGTAACTTGGTTTTCTGTAAAGTTGATGTTTTGAAGTTCATGTCTTGATTATTTTTATACCAAAGGATGATTGACTTTATGTTATTTATGTTTATCAATTTTGTGAATATTGTCAATTGAAGATGTCATCTACATTCGTTACATACAGTAAAGTTCTTTTTAAATTGATTCATTTAGTATTTTTTCTTCTAAAAGTATTGTATTATTATTTTAACAAATATTAAAGAAATGGATAGCCCATTGGAGCTCCTGTTTTTTGTTTTGTAGATAGTGCCATTAAAATGGAAAAGATGTTCTTATTATGTGCAAATCAAAATGTCTTTTACTTTTTGAATTTCAACTTCTGTAAACTTCTTAGGTTGAGGGTAATTTTCCTAGATCTCATTTTTGCTGTTACCTTAGAGTGTTACTCATGCAGCATATTTGACAGAGCTTTAAATTGATGACGTTATCCTTTACAAAATCCATAAGTGAATGCAGTTGACTGAAGATCATCACTTGCAATGAAGTCAAGGTTTGTCATGTTATAAATATGTGGTGAGCCAAATTATTGCTACCATGGTTTTGTTGGTGATTCTGTGGTTTGGTTGTCTCCATATTATAATTTTATGGTCTGGTTATCTCCATAATGTGCTTAAATGATCTGGTTGCCACCATACTGTCATTCCATGGTTAAATTCTCTCCATACTGTGATTCTCCAGTTGGGTTGCTTTCATACTGGGATTGCATGGTCTAGTTGTCTCCATACTGTGATTCCATGATTTAGTTGTTTCCATTTACTAAAATATTCATGATTAATATTAATGTGAAACCCTGAAGATATAATTTTTTACAGTTTCATGGAAAGCACATACAAATATTATAATTGTCCATAAATGCCATATTTTTTATTGTTTCCCCATATAGCCATCTGTTCAGAAACTTGAAGCTTGCATCGCCTTGAAGTGGGAATCAAACCCACATCTCCCAATTTCCATTTGAGTGTGCTACCATTACGCCGTCCTGGAAAACGATATTCCAAGCAACTACTGTGCCTTCCATGTAATTCAGAAGAATTATTTCTTCATGAGGATTTATTTTCCGTTAACATATCTTATGCATTGGAAAATTTATTTTTGACTTAATCTGTACCTTGATGAGGAAAAGGTAATTGACAATGAGGAAGCAACAGATTGTTTTTATTAGTGGAAATCTGAAAGGTTATTCATATCCCTGAGCTATAACTGCTTAGCTTTAGTTGCATGAAATTTCAGTGTCCTGGATGGTGTAATAGTAGCATGCTCGAACAGAAATCAACAGATACATAAGGGGATGCAGTTGAATTGATAGTGTGATTCCCATGTGGTATAAGTATCAGTTGTTGCCAGATTTCAAAATGGCTTTCCAAATGATAGGGATGTGAAAAGGGGCATTTGTATTGCTGGTGTTAGGGGTCAGATAGATTTCAATGCAAGGTGTGAAAAATATCTGAAAAGTTACATGCCTAGCTGGGCATGTGTAGAAATTATTTACCTGCTCGGGTAGTAAAAGCTGGATGCCCAGGAAAATTAAAATAACAAATCAGAACCCTCAATGTTTTTTTAAGTTAAAAAATATGAACTTTTTTTCACATGTTGTGCATTTTCGTTTTCAGGTTCTGTGTTCAAAATGTTCAATGCACAAAAGCGTGTACCTCAAGTTTTAAGCTGATGATGCTGAAATTGGTATGAAATATTATGATGATGAAACTGGTACCTGAGAAATTTAGTGATTCTGCAATGTTCCTTTTGTTAAAGTTTACGCCCTTTGTCACTAAACACCGGAGGCTAGTTCCATCAGAGGCATGCATCCCGTTGCTGATTATAAACAGCATTTGAAGCAAAACTACATGGTCCCAATTTCTGGACCTAGAGTATAATATAATTAAAGAAGCGATATTCATGCGTCCTTGGCACTCCATAACAATAATACAACTTCCGGTGTTTAGCAGTGAAATGAAACATGATATGCGACAACTGTTTTTTTTCTTGTAGCAACTAGATATTTTACTTACATGTCCAGGCCAATAATTTACATGCCCTGGACATCTCGGGCATGGAGTTTTTCAAACCCTGCAGTGTTTACACGTAACACTTGCAATACAGACACACCTTTTCACATCCCTATCATTTGGAAAGCTAATTGAAATTTATCAACAACTGATACTTATACCACATGTTCATTCCACATGTTTCCCATGGCTGATGAAGGTAGAAGTCTCTACTGAAACGTCCCACCACTTATAATTGTAACGTAACTTATGCGTGATATGATGATGTTAAGAATTCTTCTAATTTTTTTGCCTTACGTGTTTCACTGCCAGTTCTTTTCACTATGGTTCGATTCCTGCTCCAGGGCAATGCAATTTTCAAATTTCTGAAGAGATACCTGGGGAGCAGTAAAAAATATGGCATTTATGGTCTGATTACAATATTTGCAAAATACACTGCTGGCCACCCAAAATGCAACACCAAGAAGGAAGCATGCGTCACCCGCGAGAGGACATGCAAACGATTAGCATTGTAGGGCATATGCAAATCATGTGCGCCTGGCATGCCACCGAGAAGCACTACAAGAAGGGTGCACAGAAGGCGGTGTGTAAGTAGAGGAAGTGTGTTGTGCTGCCAGACATGTGCGTGGGGAACTTCCTCATTTCTCGTCGCAGAATACGGAAGTCATTCCAGCATGTTTCGGGGTCCAACAGAGGACGAATAGTGGCTTATCGCAACAGCGGTTTATCGTACCGAGACATCGCCGCCCGTGTGGGACGACATCCAGCCACAGTGAGGCGAGTATGGATTCGGTGGGTGCAGGAGGGACGGACGGACCGACGTGAGTGATTGCCGCAGCCGCTGCACACCACCAAACGAGAGGACCGGCATGCTGTGCGGCGGGCATTGACGGCTCGCACCCCCACATCACGAACGTTAGCGCAGGAATTAGGGTGTGTTGCGCAACAACCTGTGTCAGCACGTACCGTTCGACGTCGTCTGTAGGAGCAGGGACTTGTCCCACAGCGCCCATTGCTCCGATTACCATTGACGTTACACCACCGGCGAGTGAGGCGGCAGTGGGCCATTGAACGCCGCACCTAGACTACGGAAAGGCACGACATTGTCTTCTCCGAGGAATCCCGCTTCTGCCTGCAACACCACGTTGGTCGGATCCGCGTGTGATGGCACCGTGGCAAGCGACTGTATGACGCTTGCATTATGCATCGCCATACCGGTCCGTCGCCTGGCGTAATGGTTTGGGGCGCAATTGGATATGACACCCGCACCCTCTGGTATGCATCGCCGGTACATTCAACAGCCATCGCGACATCTCCGATGTTTTGGAGCCTGTAGTCCTCCCTTACCTGCAGAACCTGCCAGTGGCCACATTTCAACAGGATAATGCGCGCCCGCACGTGGCACACGTCATGCAACAATTCTTCATGACCCACCAGGTGTCACTGCTGCTGTGACCTGCCTGTTCTCCCGATACGTCACCCATTGAGCACGTCTGGTCGCTGATGGCAACCAAGTGGCCCAGCAAGCACCACCCGCGCCTGCGCCTGATGAACTGTGGCAACGTGTGGAAGCAGCCTGGACCGACATACCCCAAGCCGACATCCAAAGTCTCTTACGTTCGATGCCGCGGCCGTTATTACCAGCCATGGGGGCCACACGAACTATGGATGTCTGCGTGTTCCACAAGTCGCACGGGCCTGTAAGCTCAATCGTTTCATCTTTGTATCTGTTGTTATGTGTCCAGTAAATCTGGCTTTGCTATCTCGTGTCCTTCTTGGTGTTGCATTTTGGGTGGCCAGCAGTGTATTTAGGGCAGAAATGATTGGCCAGGTTTGGCATAGATAGTAATAGGTTTTCTGCCAAGGAATGATACAAATAGCGAATTTATTGCTGTTGCATATTGATTAAGTTGAGACTTGGTGTTCATCAAAAGGGACCGTGAAGGGAAGTGCAGCATCACGCTCCATTCCGGTGTTATGCTACATGATGTGTAATTTGGTATACCATATATATACTCGTGTGTAGGTCGACTGTTTTTAATAAAATATTTAAGTCGAAATTAGGGGGTCGAACTATACACGGAAAATATTTCTGATAGGTTGAAAACCAAACTTTTCATGCCTTATAGAAACACGCATACTTAGCCCTTTGCACCATCAGTTCATTTGCAGTTGTATATTTGGTCATTTTCCGGGTGTTACTGGTACAGAAGAAAATTATTGCTAAGAATTTTCTTGATTTTATATGTACGAATTTTTTTATTCACTAATAGAAAACTCATTTCGCATGGATGTCTCAAAGTCTGTTTTAGATCTGTCGATATGGCCTTGACTTGACTGCCCCGCTAGTAAATCACCCAGAGGCCAGAGGAAAGAGGTGAACGCGTCAGTAGTTTAAGTTGCACTGTGCCGTGACCTACAAACATGCTCAATTCTCGATCGGGGGGGGGAGTGAAGAGGGAAAAGGACAGACTATTGCAAAAGGAGACCACTGCCTCTGCTTAGCGATGGTGAAGAGAGCCATGAAAATCTACAGAACAGCGGTAACTTGATCAATGCATCCCGAAAACGAAAGTGTTTAAACTTGGCCGATCACTCAGAACACATTGCCACTGATAGTAAAAAAGGGCATTAGTTTAACAGCCTACTTACGTTTGTTATTAAATTGAGTGTGCCCAGGCTCTAAAAATCAAACAAACAGTAACCTTTTCTGAAGACTGAGAGCGAGCAAAAATGGATTGCATCTTTACTGAATGGGGCGATGTTTGGTTTTGTCACTAAAGCTGATTGTTTGTCACAAAGACGGTGGAGAGGGAGGGATGAAACTCTGGAGTAGATAAACGACCTCTCTGTCAATCACACACTCGTCCAACTCAGCAGTTGCCGACAGCTGCTACGCTGCACAGGGTAGTGGGAGAAAATTTTATAGAACAAATTATCTTCAATTTTTTAAATAGTTGCGTGCAAATTTTACAGTGTCCACAATACATCAAAATAAAGATTCATTTTAAATTTTGAAGAAATCTATTGAAAACTTCAAAAGTTACACATTTATTTTTTATGGCATGTGTCATGGCGAAAATTTTAACCTCTGGTGAATTTCAGAGAGACCTGATCAATCTTTCTGTTTGTTTATCAGAGATTAATTAATGCAAAAATTTTCTTCCATGACATACGTTAGAAGAAAATTCCTGGTTGAAAGGCAGGGGAATTCATGCGCAAAATTCGCTTGTCTTAATCACAACCAGGAAAACAAAATTTCATGTTGGAAAAAAAAAAAAAAAAAGAATAATATTTGATTTAACTGACTTTGGGGTTTTGAAAATAATTATTTTATCTGTTCTTTTATCGCGATAGGAAAAGGCGAGTAGGTGTGCAGCTCAGAGAATCAAAATTAATTTTGGTTTAACATCACGGAACGAGAGAAAAAGAAAATTAAAACTAGTGATTTTCTGCAAAGCAAGAATTCGCCATTTTTTTTTTTTGCGTTCCTGTTTCCAAGCGAGAAGTCGCCCAAAAGTGTAACATCTTTTCGTCTTTTGGGTAAGGAATTCAGCAACGAAATCTATTTTTAGAACCTCAGGGTCAAGATGGGCCTGCTCTGCACGTGTGAAGGTCAGAGGTCACTCGAGGCGTGGGAGTGAAGATTCCGTTGGGAGAGTCGTGAGTTGCTAGGCTGAAGTTTCGACCAATGAGAGGGGTCAGCGGTTTTCAAGCACCCCTGAGTTTTATCCGTTGAGAGTCACTTTTGCTTTTGTACTTGACTTTTGCTGACCGGAGAGAAAGAGGGGACGGCCGAGTCTCTCCTCGCCTTTTGGCGGAGGAGGGGGCGGCAAGAAGGAAAATTTCGTATTGAAATCTAAACGGACAACAGTTAAAATTGAATTTCAAGGATCTCATTACTGGAGAGGAAATGCTTGCAGATTCAACCTTCTCCTCCTCTCCTAGTGGACGACGGAGGAGTGAACTGCAATAAAAAGAAAAGTAATAACCACCGTGAATTGATCTCCGCAGGAGAATTTTCTGCCAGCGCAACCCGAATGCTGTTACTACTCGGTTCAATATGGAAGGAACTCTTCAAGCCAGTTCAACCAGACACTGGAAGTTCCGAAAAAAAAAGGGGCATGCACGGCTTTGTAGAAGATACCGCCTTTAACTGCTGAATCGTCGAGTTGGGCCCTACTGATTACAACAAGGGGTCCACCAGCAGGGTTCCAAAATGCCCGTTTCCTGTATCGTTGGCCAAACACGCTGCCTAAGGAAAAGAGAAAGGAAAAAAGAAAGGGAAAAAAAGCACCTTGGAAGTGAAGTGAAAATCAACCGGGACAGTGGTGTTCTCTGAGGGAGAGTTTTTTTTTTTTTTTATTTATTCATTTTATCTATTATTAGGCTGTGAAACCTTTTTTTATTATTATCGACGGTTAGTGTGCTTGGCAGGAAGTGTTGCTGCCCCCAGTCCTAAAGGTAAATTTCTCTCGGCATTTTCTTTTTTTGTATTATGTTGTGGTTTCTTTAAAATTATAAAACGAGTTGATTTTAAAATTGGGGGCTGTCGGAAAAATATATTGCAAGACAAAAAAAAAGAGAGGGGAGTTGAAGATGCTTTCATTTATTTTTTTTTTGTGTTGTCATGTCTGGTAGTTTAGCAACTTCCCAGGCCAGTAAATTTTAATGTATCGGAAACATTTGGTTTATTGTTTGAGCACAGTAAATTTTGGTGCATCGATAATAGTTTAGTTGGGCATGTGATATTTGAAAAGCAGTGTTATTGTGATGTCGTGGTTGATAAAATAATTGTAAACATTTTTTTCTCTAGCCTTTTTACAGCGTTGAGTTATTTTTTTTTTGAGTGAAGATAAATTATGGGATGATTTATATTGGAATTTTGGGAACATATTATAGTGTGATGAAATTGGAAACCTAAGGTGCTGTTTACATTCTTGGAGTGTTGGGTGTCGAAATTAAGATGGTAGGTGTGTTATTTGAGGACCAGTATTTTACATGCTCCAGATGAGTGTTAATCTCCCATTGGAAAGGGGGTGATCTTAGGGCAAGCAGGGAACTTGTCCTAGGGCAGAGGGCTCTGAGTAGGGAATTTTCACCAGGATGCGATATGTGCAGAATAGAAGTTAAAGTATTTTTTTGTTCTCAAGTTTAGTATTTCACAAAAAGAATGAACATCATGGGTTGAGAAGACACACTTTTGCTCACCAGTTCCAGTATTAATTGTTCTTTTTCTTTGGCCTAAATTTTCTTGTTTTTACTATAAGGTTAAAAGTCTAAATGTAATTTTAATTTTCAATAAGGTGAAAATATTTAGTGGGTTATGTAAATGGTCAGTGTTATTGTCTGAAGTGGACCTGCGCATTGCCATGGTGCAGAGGAATTTCCTTGCTAGTGATTTTTCCTGGGATATATGTGTAGAGAGATAAAGTGAATTTTCCTGGGATATATGTGGATATAGTGATTTAGGATTTCTTGGGATATAGAGAGATAAAGTGAATTTTCCTGGGACATATGTGGATATAGAGATAAGTGATTTTTCCTGGGATACATGTGGATATTGTGATTTAGGATTTCTTGGGATATGGAGAGAGATAAGTGAATTTTTCCTGGGATATAGTTGTGTTAGTTCTGGGCCAGATGTGCCTGGAGTATTTAGGGTTGAAGTTCGACAGGCTCTTGCAGGCGTGGTTGATCAAGGTGGGATCATGCATTGGTTCGAAAAGGGGGAGATCCTTGAAGACGTGGTTTTTGGGGGAAAACTTGTCTTCAAACCCCCCAGTAGTTTCGCTGCTCACGGAGATATGTACTGCCAGCGAGGGTCGGTCGAGCGTTGCTTCAAGAAATGTGGTGAGATCATGTTAGAGGAAATTCTGTGCCTGATGATGATGTGTCACACTTGAGGATTTTTCCTTTCCCTTTGCATAGGCTGAAAGTGGATTCACGACCCAATTTCACGCCTTCAGCCTGACTTGGTATTTTCTTCCTGTGTTGGTTCTCAAAACCCAGGGTAGTGTCTGAACTGAGAGTATTTGCCTCACCGCTACCTCAGTAATTCACTGCAGGTGTTAAATTCAAGTTTGTTTGGTGATTTAAAGTATCTAAATTTATTTGTTTATGATTTGCTGTAGTGCTAGGGATGTAAAATTCTAAATTCTGGTTGGTGGTGTTAGTGAACTTGATATTTAGTTTGGAAATTTAGTTAATTGGTATTTTGAGCTTTTGTTTACAGTGTAGAGTTATTAAGTATCCTGAGCTATTATGTGAAGTGCAGAGTGAGGTGATTTTTATGAGCAAGCTAGTGCAAGAAGATTGTTTGAATTTCTGAATTATGTTGATGTTATGAATAGTGATAATTTTTAAGATTAGTTAGTGAGGTTTCTTTATAAGTGAAGTAGGTTCATTCAGGGTAGTTCTATAGGTTATGTAATGTTAATTAATGCTTGTGCTCAGTGTAAATTCTGTTTTGAGGATAATTTACTTGGTTTGTTTACGTGCTGATAGTAGATTTGTTAAAGTATAATTTGTGGCTCTTAAAATAACTGTAAATTTAATTGAAGTCTTTGAATCTGGTCTGGGAGATTGGTGGAGTTTGCTAAGATTGTTTAAATTTAAATCAATAAGTGTAAAATTGTAAATTGGTCATTGAGCTAACTGGGTGAGAGAGAAGAGAGTACGTTTCAAAAGAACAGAATTTGTCCACCTTGTGGAATTAAAAATAATCCAGTATTTTTTTTTTAAGCTATGTGAATCATGGTATAATTTTGGATGCATGCCTAGTGTTCAAACCAACTGTGTTGAAATATGTAAAGTTGTGTTGTTCATAAGGCCAGTGGCCAAATAGAAATAGAAAGTAAATTGAGATTCTGTTTTATACTGCTGTGTTTAAGCAAACAAGAAAAAAAGGAAATACCATCTGTTTGTCCATTAAAATTAACTGGTTAAGTTTTTAAAGAAAAATAATAAATACAGGCAGTAGCCTTTCAAAAAAAGTTCAAAATGAGTGCAGTGTAAAAGTTTTTTGTGTGCTGTTGTCTTCCATGACTTGGTCCCATGTACTCCCCTTAGCTTGACTAAGGCTATCGATCCGAATCCTGGTATTATAAGGTTTTTCATAACTGCAATTTTTGTCCTAACCCTTTTAAATTGACTTTCACCGCCTCCACAAGTTGTTATTGAACGAGTACATTTTATCGTATGACTTATAGTGACACATTTTCATACACATGCAACAATATCCACTTATTTTTGCACTTTCAGGTGACTCAACTCTGCTTGAACACAAACAACGCAAACTTTCCAATAACTTCTTGTGGAATGTAAACTTTCAGATGCATTATTGTTTAGGATGTTCATGGCCTTTTCTAGTACTTAGAAAATATTTTTGTTTCGAAAATGCATCCACCCATCTCCCAAATTTAACTTTTCTGTAATTTCCATATGAATTTCAATACCAGCATAAATATAACGCCCGCTTGGTAAATAACAACCAATTCAATATGCCCAAAATGAATTAAATTTAAATTATTTTTTTCTCCACCAAAACACATGCATATTCTTTATGGGATAAAAAAATTATCAGGTTGACATCAAGAGCTATTTACGCTTTCCAAATATGTATCAGGAAGTTGTTTTTTTTTTAAAATAACGATGTGCCTGCCTTACGACGTCTGGTAAATGCATCACTATTCATTTGCTGTGGGAACAAATGCTTTACTGTCCATGAATGAAGTAACTGCAAAAAACTCGCTCGCAAAAAGTGGAAGAAAGGAGGGTGGGACTATGTGCAAAAGTGGGTTCATATATTGTTAAAGTGTGTAACCTTCCCCTGAAAACTTTCTAACCAGGGTGGTGAGCCCTATCATCTTCCCAGAATTGTACCCACATTTTGCGGGAAACTGCTGCAAACAACATTGCGAAAGCCAGCTACAACAATAAATAGTAGGTTCACCACATTTCCGCATGCGGGCACATCCTCGGAAAAGGAAAAAAAATATATTTATATACAAGATAGGTAGGCATACAAAAACTGCAGATATTCACATAAAAATCCGGGGGGGGGTGTCGACTTATACACAGGATATACAAAAACTGCAAACATTCAGATAAAAGGGGGGAGGGGGTCGTCGACCTATACACGAGTATATACGGTATTGATGCAAAAGCAGTTGGTTACAAATAAATGCAAATTAAGCATATGGTTGTTGGTGATTCAATCGTCTTGGGATCAGGGTGCAGGCTTCTGTGCCTTCATCCTGCCATGTCATTGCTTAAATCCGAGGGTAGACAGATTTCGTGTTCTGCCTTACAGCTTAGTTCTCTTTCTTTCTTGGAACTAGTGTCCATAAATCTGGCATAGACGGCACCTTCCAGTTTTTTAACACTCAAGGATTAAAAAAAAATGTGTTAGAGATATTACTGCAGTTGCAATGTAGTATCTCACGACTTGTATTATGAAGTGACATGTGAGGTGCTAAGTTACTCAGGCAGTGCACTCCAGCTCCAAAGCTTGACATTTTGAATTTAGGTTGAAATACCATAAAATGACATCCAATCTGTAGATGCAGTTGTAAGAATAGAATGGTTGTGGCTTTCATTGTACAGGGTGTTCCACTTGCTACTTTACCCAAGTTTTTATTAATAACATCGTGAATAATTACTGCAATTGAATATTTGATAACAAACCTTCATTCATGGAAAACAGAACCATATCATAAGAAATGTTGAAAGTGTCTGCCCTGTGCATCAAAACAGGCTTGAATATGAGACACCATATTTCAGAAAGTTGCCAGTTGCTCCAGCTTAATCGCTGCCACTGCCTTGCAGATGTTGTTCTTCAACGCCTGTTGGCGCTTTCGGTGTGACTTTGGACATCACCAATGTCAGGTTTGTGTTTCTCCAGGGTTAGTTCAGTTGTTATTTTGTAGCAAAGGCTTATTGTATGTCTTAATGATGTCCTCCCAGTTAACCATAGCCACTCATGTGTCTGGTGTGTAATTATTGGGAGAGTAAGTTGATGAAGAAGTATCAGTATGAATTTCATAGGAAATTCAGATGTCAGACAGCACCAAGTAAACTGTGTATTCTTCAACTGGTTAAGAAGCTGGAGACCCATAGAACATTACATGATTTACATGGAGGGGGGCCATTCCGAAATGTCAGAAACAGTAGTGCAGGACATCTGGTGAAGATTTCTTCTGGGAAATCTTTGCGTAGACTTGCCCAGGAAACTAATAGGTCAAAGAACATGTGTCATAGAACAATGAAAAAGTCTGCAATTTATTTATACCGTTTGTCTGTTGTTCATTAACTGAAAGCCCAGACTGATAGAAAAGGATGAGATACTGTCAGTGGTTTCAAGTATTTGTTGCAAAATGACCAGACATCTTGGATTACACCTTTTCTTCCGACGAAGTGTGGATTCACTTATCGGGATGCACAAAATGCGTGTATGTGAGCAGCCGCAAATTCTCATGCATTTATCGGGAAACCACTTCACACACCAAAAAATGGTGTGTGGTGTGCACTGTCATGTCAGCAGATCATTGGGCCCATCTTCTCTCAGGATACGGTCACAACAGCCATCTACATGGACATTTTTCAGGCATTCATTAACCAACTGTGCCCTGAAGAGCTGACCTTTGGATATTTTCAGCAAGATGTGGCAACTTGCCATACATCACATGTTAGTATGGCTGATATTGAGTCATTCTTTGGAGATTGCATGATTTCTAAAGGAATGTGGCCACCTCAATCTCCTGATTTAACATCCCCTGATTTCTTTCTCTGGGAGTATCTCAAGTTGGTGGTGTTTCAGAACAGGCTGACAACCCTTGAGGCATTGAAGAACAACATCTGTGAGGCAGTGTCAGTGATTACGCCAGAGCAACTGATGTGAACTTTTGGAAATATGGAGTCTTGTGTTCAAGCCTGTCTCGATGCACCGGGCAGACGCTTTTGAGATCTGTTATGATGTGGTTATGTTTTCCATGTTTTTTTTTTACCAAACACTCAATTATTGTAATTATTCACAATATTATTAATAAAACCTTGGGTCAAGTAGTGAGTGGGATGCCCTATATATACAAAACTGTATTTATTGCAGCTCACAGCACACAGTAGCATAACTGTGTAGCAAAAGTCTAAAATGATTGATACTTGTACATTTAATTTATTTTGCATCTCCAAAAGCATATGAAATTCTTAAATTGTCTGGAGTGGGTTTTATGATGTGCAATTTTGCAGTTCTAATGTCACATGTTCTTTCACAGCTTCCCACAATTCAGCTCAATACAAAAGAAAATGTTCTTTTGTATTGGAATTTTGCAGTCTGATGAACAGTTTCCATGCCATGAATTACAAAGGTTCACTAAATATTTGCTATAATAAGGATTATGTACAGACTCCAAATTCAAACATAGCCATTATATTATATTTGGAAATTTTGAGGGAAGGCTTTTTTTTTTTTTTTTTTTTTTAATTCAGTAACTTTTGAAATAACTTTTTTATAAAGAAATTGAATTTCACAAAAATTATGGAGTTTTGGGCTTGTTAATTTGCTAAAAAATGGTCATGGGCCATTTATGAATGACTCCTCAACGTGAATAGTTTGTTCTTTTTTTTTTAATTGAAGGTTTAACGACCACCGTATACAACTCAGTGGGCTATAAGCAGTCGCCCATCCGTAATTTAGGGCCACTGGTTCCAGGGAAGGGAGAAAGACAGTGCTATAAGACAAACACAGCATCCATGCCTCACCAGGATTCTCAAACCTGAACCCATCTTGGACAAACGATGAGAAGCAGTTGCTTAGACCACTGCACCACTGAGGCAGCAAGTTTGCTGTCATAGCTGTGAATGATCACCAGTCTGCCGCCCCGATGGTGCAGTGGTCTAAGCAATGGCCTCTGATCATTCATCCGAAAGGGGTCCGGGTTCGAATCCCGGTGAGGCATGAATATTGTGTTTGCCTTATGGCACTGGCTCTCTCCCTTCCCTGGAACCAGTGACATTAAATTAGGGACGGGCGACTGCTTATAGCCCATTGAGTTGTGCACAGTGGTTGTTAAACTTCCAATAAAAAATAAATAAATAAATAAATAAATAAAAAAATATCACCAGTCTTCCATTACTGTGATACCCACTGAAGTCACAGTATGTTTTAATTTATTCTGCCCACATGTGTTCGGAAATGAATTCAGTTTAAGAAAAGTAATGCTTAGAATTAATAAGTGCAAACCAATATGTGAGCGAGAAATCAGCAGTCAGGAAATAATGGTGAAACTTAAGAATTTCAAATGCTGTTCATTTGAATGGTGTTCCTGAAGAGTTTACCATGAGCTTGCTTGTGGTGAATTATTCATTGTGAATGGTGAATGCTGAAGCGTGTGTGCTCTTTTGTGTAGTTTGCCAAAAAGAGCTGGAAGTGCTTTGGTTGTAAACGCAAAAGGATTTACTCCGTGAGTGTAGCGACTGCCTGGAAACCGAATGGTTTGAATTTGTGAATGATTAATGAACTCACAAGAAAGAATGATTTATGTCATCAGTACTAATAGGAAATAATTCATTTATTAGAAAAAAATAAGTCATGGCATGGTGTTCCTCAGTTTGTGAAGCCAAATTGTACACAACCTAGATTCTGTGCCACAAGCCATTATACATTTAATTCTTTAATTAATAATTTTTTTTACTCTCATATTTTCATTTGTTGCTTTTACAACTAAAAAAAAACACACATTTATCCAAAGAAAGGATATTTGAAGACAGGTTCACAAATATTGTGCCAAGACACGTATGGGTTGTCTAAATGAAATATAGATTCAGGTAGACTGGTGGTGTTGCAGTACCAACCAAAGCGATGGTGGCACTGCAGTAACCACAGATAAATGAGGAATGCAGCATGCAAAGCATTTAGTTTATGCAACATGTTGGATGTGAATAATATGATCCAATATTTGACAAAAGAGGGAAACAAACTGACAGAAATCTTATGATGGGGCTGGTGGTTTATGGGAATGTGTGCCTTGCATGCAGTACAGTCTTGAAATGGTGCAAAGAATTACAAGATGGATGTCAAAGCAGTACAGGAACAGGTGAGTTGCAGAGTATGTTGTCCCAGATGTACGAAGTTTGTATGAAACTCAGACTGAGTATAAATAAGGGAAAACCAAAGTTATGGTTTTTGAGAGGAACTGTTAGCAGTGAATGCAAGATAAGTCTCTAAATGGCACAGTCATTGACCAGGTGAATGAGTTTGTGTATTTAGGAAGCATGTTTGACAGAGAGAACAAATTGGATGGTGAAATTAGTAGGCGAGTGAATTCTTCATTGAAAGTCATAACTGCTTTAGGAGGTATATATCGTTGTTCAATTTACGCTAAGTTGCTATGAACATACTTTTTACGTGGCTACGATATTTTAATTCAATTGACATTAAATGTCCGTAAATACTGTTTCACACGTTATGCAAGTTCAGCTATCGGGAGATTGCAAAAGGACGTTAACATAGTATTGGCAATTGAAGTCAAGTATAATAATAATAAGTATCTGTACTTACAATATTCATAGTTATGAATATAAGTATCTGTATAATAATAAGTATCTGTACTTACAATATTCATAATAAGTATCTGTACTTACTATATCAATAATAAGTATCTGTACTTACAATATTCATAGTTATGAATATTGTAAGTACAGATACTTATTATTATTATACTTGACTTCAATTGCCAATACTATGTTAACGTCCTTTTGCAATCTCCCGATAGCTGAACTTGCATAACGTGTGAAACAGTATTTACGGACATTTAATGTCAATTGAGTTAAAAAAAAAAATGCTTTAGGAGGTTTTCACAGGAATGATGGATTCTCAAAAGAGTCCCACATGGCTGCGTATGAAAGTGTAATTGTTCCTACTCTGATGTATGGCAGTGAAACATGGGTACTGCAGAAGAGACATAGGAGCCGTTTGCATTTGGGAGAGATGCAGTACTTACAAGGGGATATGTGGCAAGACTCTCTGATCATGTAGGAATGAAGATGTGAAGCAAAATGTTGTCAGTAAGGTGGAGACTAATATTCTTAGGTGGTTTGGCCATGTTGAAAGAATGAGTGATGAAATGCTTACTAAGAAAATTTTTCAGCCCAAGTGGCAGGAAAGAATAGAGAAAGGCCAAGGAAATCATGGGAGGATCAGATTCAGGAGTGTCTGCATGAGAAAAAGATCATGAGTATGAAGTGCAGAAGGTCTTGTGTACGTTGTGTGGTAGATGTCAGTGAAACTTGAGCTGTGTGCCAAGATCGCTGTAAATGGAGGCATTTGATACGGCAACAATAAGTAAATAATCAGTTGAACATCTATGTGGTGGATTATCTTTCTTCGTGGAGCTAACCTCTGAATCTCAGAGAACAGCTTAGTGATATGTATGTATGTACAAACTGGTGAAAGCTGATCGTAGAATAATAGTTTTTCGAGTTAGCAGCTGCATTAGGCATCAGCAAGAGCTCCATTGGCTCAGTCGTCCACCAAGCGCTGGGGTATTTGAAAGTGTGTGCGCAGTGGGTTCCAAAAACAAAGCTGTTAAAGAATGGTTTACTATGCAGCCAATTTCTTTCTATGTGGCAGGTATCCATAAACTTATTGACCAAGGGGTCACCTGCCTAAATGTTAGGGGTGTCTATTTCTAGCACTATCAGTACATGTGTTATGTATATATTTACCTGTGCACATTTTCTTATGCTGTAATAAAATACACTTAACTCCAACAGCTACTCTTTGTTTCATTTGGACGACACTTATAATTAAAATTTAGAAAGAGAAATGCAGATGATGATGATGTTTTTTTTTTATTTCATACCAAATTTTGTTCTCAAAAATAAATATGTGGTTGAAAGACATACTCTATCTACCAACAAGTAATTCGACACCCCTGCAATCGACGATATATGCGGTCCTTATACACGTCACGGCCGCCGCCGTTAAATAGCGTGTGGGAAACAACAACGCAAGCAGTCACATGTAAGATGCCACGCAGTTCGGAGCTCTCCGATTTCGAGAAAGGTGTAATCGTCGGATATCACAAAAATGGCCGATCCATACAAAACATATCCAGAGAGTTGAAGTACCCAAAATCGACAGTGGCCTACGTGATTGGCAAGCGGAAGATCAGAGGTGACTGTCGGAATGTGCCCCGACCCGGCAGACCCACAAAACTGGGAGTTAGAGACCGACGGGTGCTGGCCAGAGAAATTCGGAAGAACTGCACCAAATCGATGGGCCACATCCGCGATGAGTTTCAACAGGCATCGGGGAGTGTTCTTTTGATGAATACCATCCGTAACGAAGCCCACCTGCCCGGTTATCATGGACATGCTGCCGCCCACAAGCCTTTGATCACCAAGTCCAATAGCGCTGCTCGGCTAACGTGGTGCAAAGAACGTCGACAGTGGACCGTTGAACAGTGGAAACAGGTTCTCTGGAGCGACGAATCAAGGTTCACCCTCTACCGTTCGAATGGCAGGGTCTGGGTTTGGCGTCTGCCTGGAGAACGCCTCCTGCCGGAATGTATTGTGCCAACTGTGAAGTTCGGCGGCAGTGGAATTATGCTATGGGGGTGTTTCTCCTGGTATGGCACGGGACCCTTGGTCGCAATTCCTGGTAGACTCGACGCCGAGACCTACTGCACCATTTTGGATGACCATGTGCTTCCTACGTTGTGGCAGTTTTACGTGGTGGACCCATGTTACTTTCAGGATGACAATGCCACCTGTCATTTTGCGAGGTCCACCATGGCTTGGTATGGTGACAATGGGGTTAATCGAATTGACTGGCATGCGCAGAGCCCGGACCTTAACCCTGTCGAGCACCTCTGGGACGAGTTGGAGCGTCGACTTAAGGGGTGCCCCCACCATCCGAAATCGGTGAAGGAACTGACCTGTCTTCTCCAAGCCGAGTGGAAGAAAATACCACTAGCCGTCGTACAACGCCTGGTTGAGAGTATGCCCTGGAGGGTCGCAGCTGTAATCGCAGCTCATGGAGGCTCCACCAACTATTGAAGGTAAATAAACTTCGTTTTCCTTTGCTATCACAGGTGTCCAATTACTTGTTGGTAGATAGTGTATATTAAGGCCATGTACTAATTGATTTGTTTTGTTTTGACTTTGACAAAAATTCTCCTTCAGGAAATTTAATATTTATTGTGGCTTTGTTTTTATGTAAAAGTGAGTTCCTTTGCATTAGTTTCCATTTTTAATACACAATTCAAAAGTGTCTACTCTAAACTTCAGGTAATGTAAAACATTGTATTCAATGATTTTTTATTGTTTTGTTAATTAGGTGATAGAGAAGAAATATGAACACCAGTCATCAGCTGTGTTAGACAGACGGAGATTCGCACCTCACTCTGTTAAATTTACTCATACAGACTAACATATGTTTTCAATGTTAATGATTTTAATGTTGAAACTGGATGTATGTGAAAAGACAAGCCTCACTTTCTTATCCAACTGGATGTTCTGTTTATGGTATTATGCTGTAGTTATTCATTCTTTGATGTTAATACCATTTCTTTTGTAAGAGCACGTATTTTTTTAAAAAAAAGGATCTGGTTATAATTTTTTGTCAGTATTTTATGTATTAAAATTTACATATTAGCATATTTACAGTAATAATGATATTAATATTGAAGTTGGATGTAAAAAAGATGCATTTGTGTGCATTTCATATCTAACTTTATATTCTGTTTATGTTTTATTGTTGCAGTTAATCAATTCTTGGGGGGGTAATACATTTTCCTTTTATAAAAAGCATGAATTTATTTTTTGAAAAATAAAGTAATTGACTGTTGTTTCCTTTTGTTATTATTATCTGAAATATATTTGGTGTAGCAATTTTTATTTAGCTGATAGCAATGTAATTTATATGCATGCAAAAATATTTTGGTTATATTTTTGTGTTTATTGATTAAAGAAATAAACAAAAATCTTCTAGGAACTTTTTTTGAGAAACATAATGTGTATTATATCTGCAGCCGATATTATTCGGTAAACAATTAAATTATGTATTGGAAATATGGAATTGTTTTTTATAAATGATGTGTGAAACAGCGCCATGTTGAAATTTGGAGAATGCTAAGTAACAGAGTGTTTTGAGTTCTGTTTGTACTGAGGTATGGTATTCATTTGGGAAATGGACATTTCTGTATCTCCTTCATATCCTTAAAGTTATTCAATCTTCAGATATCAACTAAGGACTCTTCTGATGCAAAACATTTTAAATGTGTATTAGAATTCCTTTTCTAAATTAGCATGGTTGACATTCTTCCGTCCCGTTGACGGTATCAGTCTTTGAAAATATTAGAAACTTGTCATGATTGTCAGATTATTTTAGAACTCTGTTCCCCCTTTTACTTTTCTTTTCCCTCAGAAAATAATGCAAAATCGTGTATGTGTGATCAGTGAAGTGGGGGAGTTGCACCAGATGTTTTGAAAGTGTTCAAAATGTTTTAAAATATTCGAGGCAATTGCATACCTGCTAAGTTTTCCGGATTTTGCTCTTTTCTTGTGGGTGGAAAAAGCTTTGTACTGGATTTCGTTACATTTCTGGAGGTTCATGAAATGTCATTCTGCTGGTCGAAAGTTTTGGGAATCAGTAGAAATGCCTGTTCAAGTGGGAAATTATTCTGTGATTTTTAAATTTTTAATTTTTCTGACAAAGTTCTGCTTTTTTTTTCTATTATTTTTTTTCTGAGTATATTCCTCATTTTTAATTGTTTTCTGATAATGTTAATTTCTTATGTTTTCGTAATGGTGCAAAAGGCACGACTTGGTATTTTTGTTAATATTGTTTTTGAATGAAATGCGTGCTTTCCCCTATTTTGACAGTCTTTCCTTTAATCAACCGAGCTAGCATTTCCTCTCCCTTTCCCTGATTTTTTAAAGCAAAATTGAATTTCAAACTCAGTGCTAAGTCTGTCCATGATGGAATCTGCACCATTTCCGTGACCATAAAATTGTTTTCACGGCAGAGTGTGCTATGATAAACCACCTTATGGAATTAATTTCACTTAAAATGCATGTCTTGCCATTCCTTAGTCACCTCTTGCTATATCAAGGAACAGAGCAGGCATTTCCCTGTTTTCTTAACAAAATTAAAGCTCAAAATGTCACTTGCTACTCATTTTGCAGAGAAAACTTCTTAGTGTGTCATGATAACCAGTGACAGACAGTTGAAGTTCAGATTTTGAAGTTTACTTTCTCTTCAAACGAAAATATTCACACGTTTTTCTTCCTGATGTAGCAAACAGTGACTTATTAATAAATGCGAAAACATCCAGTTTCAGCGATATTAAAATCTGAAACGGGATATTGCTGCTTTTTATTCTGCCAACAACTGTACGGGTCACAGAAATAGGGCTGTTTCTAGAACGCACAGGATAAGTAACGATTTTCAAATTCAATAGTGCTCTAAAAAAAGAAAAAGAAGAAAAGCCTTCTCCTGTGATGGGTATAGCAAAAAGGAACTATAAGAAATAAGTAAACTGTTCATTTGTTTAGAAAATTTATCAAAAAATGTGAGGTCATATTTGTCATATTTCCAGTGATATCTGGATCTATAGAACAACCAAAATGTAAAACAGTTTCATCTTCAAGAAGTATTTATAACTACTTTGTTAAAAAATTGTTTGCAAATCATATTTCATTTCAATTCTGATTAATTGTCAGTGGTCCTAGAATTGGAAGCTCTGAAAATTTTCAATTCATGTCAGTGTTTAAGTAATCAGTAGAATGCTTCAATTCACACATATATGACTGGTGTCTAGCTATTTTTTTATTCAGTATATATTTTTTTAAATGACAGATTTTTTTTTTTGCTGGTGTGTATGCATGTGTGTGTGTGTGAGAGAGTTCTTTTATACTCAGTGTCTTACCTATTAAGCTGTTAAGTGGGGGGAGTATTTTGTATGTATTGATAATCTTTACTTTCATTGGCTAATAAGGCTCAACTCCTCATGGTGAGTGTGGCTCAATTTTCAGTCTTGGCTTGAGTGTCATAGTGGCACTTATTAACTAAACTTAACAACAGTTTCTATGAGCAAAACTTCCCTTCAATGCTTTAAATTGCATGTGCAAATTCTAGCAAAATGTTTGGGTAGAACAGAATGATTTTGAAATTCCTCCAAATACGTGGCGTCAGTAAATAAATAAATACATCGCTCTTTCCACGTTCCAGAAACACATAGCAACCGAAAAATTGTTTTCAGCCGCTGCCGTGGAATCGAACCACGGATATCTCCATATTCAGCCGAGCGCGTTAGCTTTACACCATGGTGGCCAACAATCCACGGTGCTATGTGTATTTTTAGTGTGTATTTTTAAGTCAGCTTCAATTACGGATTTATGATGTCAGAAGCTGACTTAAAAATACACATAGCACCGTGGATTGTTGGCCACCGTAGTGTAAAGCTAACGCGCTCGGCTAGATATCGAGAGATCCGTGGTTCGATTCCACTGCAGCGGCTGAAAACAATTTTTCGGTTGCTATGTGTTTCTGGAACGTGGAAAGAGCGATGTATTTATTTATTTAGAATGATTAAGTGGGAAAAGTGAAAGGCTACTCATTTGTATGAACTATGAAATCCATGTTGAGTTGTTGCACAACTTCAGTGTAGATATACTGTGCAGTGTGTTCCCATAGCTGTTCAATATGTGATTAATAGCTGTTCTCAGGAAGATTATTATTAATACAGTCTTTAATAACATTCTCATTATTTTACCCTTGAGCCCAGGTTTCTGAGATGTAAAAATTATTGAAAATTGAGGAAAAGACTTGAATATCTAATGAGATGTGATGAATATTTAATTGAATCATCATGATACATGGTTGCTCTTTGATTATTTATTTATGGCTTCGTGATTCCTCTGAACATCTAGGGGTAGAAGGAGTTCTCTATTCCTAATTTAAGATCACTGGTTTGATTGAAAAGATATAGTCAGTGCCTGAAGAAGGAACATATCATCTCTATGTCACTTCATTGCTTAAAATCCTGGCATATTATCCATCGCGTGGTTCATAGATGAGGCGTGGTTCCACCTATGTGGCTATGTCAATTCACAGAACACACGCATTTGGGCAGCAGAACATCCGCACGCCCTTCAGGAAGCACCTATGAAACCACAAAAAAAAATTAAAAAAAAATCGGACTTTGGTGCACAATATCTGCTGAAAGAATAGTGGGTCCCAACTGTCAACACTGCAGAGTACCAACGAATTTTCATGGACTTCGTTGAGCAATTGGATGATATAGAGCTGCGTCAAGGCTATTTTCAACAGGATGGTGCTATGTGCCATACATCAAATGAGTCCATGGCACTGATACAAAGTTTCTTTGAGGACCGGATAATTTCCTGTAACCTGTGGCCACCGAGATCATCAGATTTGACACCACCAGATTTTTTTCTGTGGGGGTTTCTTAAGGAAAGAGTGTACTCTACACGCCCTTGGACACTAGACGAATTGAAGGAGAACATTACAAACGAAATCAACGGTATTGACAAGACGATGCTGCAATGAACAGCCAGGAACATGGAACGACATGTCCAGATGTGCCTTCAGGAGGGGGTGGACAATTTCAACATTTGATATAAAGGTAATTAATGCACACAACTGACGTGGACTAGGAACATCAAACAAAAGTCGTTGCTCTTTCCACGTTTATAAGTGAGTCAAGGAAAAATTCTCATCAGCCGCCACCGGGAATCGAACCCAGTGTTTTCCAGTTACGCGCCGGACATGCTACCACTGCTAAGATTCGAAAACTCGAACCTGCCATGCGGTTTGGCAGTTAGTCGTATGTGAGTCTGGAGAATTCGAGGCCGATGTGGTGCAGTGGTAGCATGTCTGGCGCGTAACTGGAAGACCCTGGGGTCGATTTCCGGTGGTGGCCGATGATAATTTTTCCGTGACTCACTTACAAACGTGGAAAGAGCGATGACTTCTGTTTGATGATGTGACGGCAAATGTTATGTAATTTAAACTCCCATAGATATGCTACATTTCTGATGGCATAACTTGCTGTTAGCTTTATTTTTGTTCACATAAATTGATAATGAAATGTGTTAGTTTTATATGAATCACCCTTTAGATTCAGACCCAAGCTCAACAGTGTCAAGATTCAGAAGATTTCACTGTTAATTACTTGGGATGGGACATTTGAATCCTCGAATCCCGCGAATCTTAAAAAAGATTCGAGATTCGAAAACTCGAATCTTCACGCTTTTTTCGTCATTCGAATTTTTCGAAACTTAACCTAAAAAATTTGGCATTTGGTGCCTGTTGTAGAGCAATATTTGTTTGAATTTTTGTCAGCATGAAATCTCTGTTAAAGGTTTCTGATTTTTTTACATTGCCCTGAAAGTGTTTAGTGTTTTTATTAACTCTTAAAACAAACATGTTTTTGATTTTTATTAGTTTTCTGGAAAGAATTTACTCAATTTAGTGTTCCATGTTTAGTGTTTATCTACATTAACTCTTGAAATAATACTTCCCACCTCTACACTTGCGTTGATTTACAATAAAAAGGTTTTGGAACTTTTGTTATTAAAGAAAAATGTCAAAAATGTGAATTGTTACTCAAATATATATATATTTTTTGTCAAATTATGTTCAGAAAATGAAAATGAACCTCAAGGCTCAAGATTATATACTTTATATAGTAAATGTTAATTATAAATTTCATTTGTATCTTTTTAATAAGTATGGGTATATTTTTTGAAAACTGTGTTCTTGAATTTGTTTTCCATTAAACACAGACATCAAATTTTGTTTCAATTAAAAACTTTTAATTTTAAGTAAAAGTCTTTACTTGCCCTTTCTTCCTTATAATTATTCTTATATGAAGGATCCGAGAGATTCAAGAACCTTTTAGGATTCGGATTCGGATTCGAGAGAATTTAGGATTCGTCCCACCTCTATTAATTACCATTGGTTGCTGTTCTTTGATTACACACATATATAGGTCAGAACATTATCTGCCTTACTTGTTAGCATACTTCTGAGTGTTTTATCTTCTCACAATGCTCTTATTATGGTTCATACATGTGATGTCCAGTAAATTCTGGAAAGTCTTGGAATTCCATGTCCTGGAAACGTTCTAAAATTCTGTTTCATGTCCTGGAATTTCATTCATACCAGTTTATTTATTTATTTTTTTTTTTTTTTTTTTTTGGTTCCTACATAATGATTTGTATTTGTACAATAGTTCAGGATTTTTCTAGTGTTATAAATTATGTCTGACAGACTTCCCTCCTTACCCCTGGAAAATGTGGGAGAGGCTGTTGGCTTTCTTGTCCCTTAGCAATGCTGAAGCTGAGTTGTTTTAGTATTGATGTAGCTGCTAGAAATGCTGTTCAGTACTACTGTGATTTATTTCGTGTTTTGCTGAAACCTTCTTCTGCTTCTTGATCATTATTAATTGTTATGCAAAAGAATTAAGAAATAGTTTTCTATTTGATTTTAATATTACAAGCAGTAATGTGCATAAGAAAAAAATAAGTTAGTCATTTGTTGGACATAGTGGTAAAGGGGGTTACAAAAAAGGGAGGGAGTCAACTGATTGGAGCGTTGGAGAAATACACTATATTGACAAAAGTCACCGAACACCTAGAAGAGAAACACAACATAGCATTTATTGATATACGTTAGTACAGTGTCATCCACCTTTGGCCTTAATGCATGCACTGACTCTTCGAGACAGGCTTTCGACAAAGTTTTGGAACACAGCGATAGTTATGCACTTCCATTCAGTACATAATGCTGCAGCTAACTGTTGCTTAGTAGTAGACCTTGGTTCCAAACTTCTTATGCGGCGCTCTAATTCATCCCATAGATGCTCTATGCGATTAAGATCAGGGCTCTGTGCTGGCCAGTCCACACACGATACGAAATTATCGTCAAACCATGCCGTAACAGTCCTTGCTTTATGGCTCGGTGCATTATCCTGCTGGTACCAACAAGGTTCGGTTCCATTGTATTGCCACAGAGTGGGTAGGGCATAATTGTCCAGAATACCGAGGTAGACTTGTTGGTTAACAGGCTTGTCTACGATAACCAATGGGCCGGGACCATACCACAAAAAACATCCCCACACGAGTACAAACATAGCTAGCGCATTCCTCCAGTAGAGCTTCTGTCAGAGTTGGCATAGAGGAAGGCCGGCTTATGGTTCGGCCTTTCAGTTCTTCCCATGGATGTTCTGTTGGATTTACATCGGGACATTGGGCTGGCCAATACAGCACGTGAACGTCCTGCTCTTCAAACTACACCTGGACCGATCTTGCAGTGTGGAAAGGTGCTCGATCTTTCTGAAACTGGCAGGGATATGTCTGAAGTACTACCATAGTGTAGCTAACGCAGAATCTTTCAGAATGGCTTTGTATCTGGCTGGAGGCACAAGAATCAAAGGACATGTTTTTCCAGCAGAAACAGCTCCACACCATCACAGATCCCCCTTGAACTTAACCAAAGGGAGAATGCAGTTCACCTGACATTGTTGCCCTAACATATGCCTCATCCAAATACGTTCATATGAGCCAAAGAGTTGTTACATAATATTCAATGAATATTATGTAACAACTCTAATATTCAAAAGGTTGTTACATAATATTCAATGAATGATTAATCCCTTTTTACGACACTCTCCCACTCTTCTGTTGTCCACGAAATGTGAGAGAGTAACCACTGTCTGGCATTGCCTGGTGTGATGGAAGGCCTGTGTGCAGCTGAGCTAGCATGATAACTGTATGCATGCAGTTCTCGACGGACTGATGCAAATAACTGTTTCAGTGGCTTGTGCCATGTTGCGGGATGGGTTGGAGGTAAAAGAAGTGCACTTCTTCACGTATCACAGTAAGCTTTGTTTGGCATGGTAACTTAATTCATGCGGCGTTCTACGGTGTAGCATCCGCTGTAGTGGCACCATCTGCATTCCATCAATGAACATCATCAGTGACAGTGGATTTTGGGAATCCTAAAAGAGCAGCCGTGATTGGTTAGTCAGGAGGCACTTGGATTTGAATAGTTGGACTAAGTAAATTAGAGAAAATTCCCATGTTCCTCCCCCTAACACACCCTTCCACTACAAAGATCTCAATAAAAATTATAAAAGTGATTAAAAAAAAAGCGGGCTTTCTCAAGAAAGGTGCTAGCTGAAAGCTCTCTGCACCAGAGAATGAAAAAATTAGAAAGTGAGTGTACTCGGATGGTATCCAATCACCATGCCCTTTTCAAAGTCCGTCAGTTCAGCTACGTGCAGCATAGTTGCTTCCCGTGTTGTCTGACAGGTGTACCAACACTCCCGTTTATGAGGCTTATTTGTAGTCTTGGTGTAGCCCGGAATTCCAGGTTTTTTGTAATGTTCTAAACCAGGAAATCTGAGCTTTCAAGTTTTGTGAAGGAATTTGGGAATCCTCAATCATGTCATTTCTGAAAATGCTATGAAGTGGTAATTAAAAGTTCTTTTTTTTTTTTTTTCAGATTAAAAGCTGTTGAGCATGCTGAAAGGAATGCTACTTTTTTCATTTTGGCAGCTGTACCTGTACCAATTAATTTTGTTACATAATATTCAATGAATCCAATGAGCTAATTTTAGAATTGATAAAAATTACTGTAAAATGTAGAACGCCATAGTAGCAGGACTTCGGCAACCAGAGCTGAACCAATCTCCATAGTTTGCCTAAATGTTCTGAAGTGAAAAATTTGATTTGAGATCGAATTTCACAATTTTTGAGAGATGCTTTACATTACAAAGTCGAAAATACAATTTTCGAAAGATTTTCTACATACTAGAAAAAAACAAAAATGTTCGAAAAAAGGTGCGAAGTTAAACTGCACAGGAACTAGTGGTTAATTGCTGTGTACCTAGTTACTATACCCTAGGTAATATACATTATATTGACAAAAATGACCGAACACCTAGAAGAGCAACACAACATAGCATTTATTGACGCAAATTAGTACAGTGTCGGTCATCCTTTGGCCTTAGTACATGCACTGACCCTTCGAGGCATGCTTTTGACAAGGTTTTGGAACACAGCGATAAGTGTGCACTTCCATTCAATACATAATGTTGCCGCTAACTGTTGCTTAGTAGTAGGCCTAGGTTCCAAATTTCTTATGTGGCGCTCTAATTCATCCCATAGGTGCTCTATGGGATTAAGATCAGGGCTCTGTGCTGGCCAGTACACACACGATGCGGAATTATCGTCAAACCACGCCGTAACAGTCCTTGCTTTATGGCTCGGTTCATTATCCTGGTGTTACCAACAAAGCTCGGTTCTATAGCATTGCCACAGAGTTGGTTGGGCATAATTGTCCAGAATATCGAGGTAGACGTGCTGGTTAACAGGTTTGTCCACGATAACCAATGGGCCGGGACCATACCACGAAAAGCACCCCCACACGAGTACACTGCCAGCTCCAAACTTGACCGTAGGAACAGTACACTGTGGTAAATAGCGTTCCCCCTGCTGCCGCCATACGCACACATGGCCATCCGATTGATGGATCGTGTATATGGATTCATCAGTCCATAGGACCTGTTTCCATTGATCTTCGGTCCACGATAAATGTTCTTTACACCATGCTAAACGACGAGTAGCATTCCGATTGGAGATGAAAGGCTTATGAGCAGCCGCACGAACACGGTAGCCCATTAAATGAAGTTCTCTGCGAATGGTACGTGTACATACCGAGGTTCCAGCATTTTTACTCACCTGTACACTGAGGTCTTGTGCAGTAGTACTCCGTCGATTAGCTGTAACGACTCTCCTGAGGCTTCGACGTCATCTATCCCTGATTTTCTTTGGTCTGCCGATAAGTTTTGCTGCTTCAGGCTCGCCACGTGTCTTCCACTTATTCAGTACATCAAAAACAGTTGACTTGTGTATGTTTAAACGCCTCTCGGTTCCTCTTGTGTACAACCCAATAATATAACACCAACAATCTTTCAATTCTCAAAGTCAGTTCTCTCCCGCCGTGACACTTTCACTCAACATCACAGTGCGATATGATCGCAGTCAGCTACAGAGCTCGTTTTTATACCTTTTGCAGCTGTACCCCGCATCTTAACAACGTAGCGGATCCATTCATTTGCTTTTGAAGGGGTGTCCGGTGACTTTTGTCAATATAGTGTATGTGCAATATATAAACAATGTGTACCTATGTTGTACATTGCATATGTACAGTATAATATATGAAGAATATGCATTATTTATGTATGTAACATTAAGATAAGGATTTTTTGTTTCATCTCACAATCACCCCTATTTTATATGCAACCCCCCCCAAACACCACGTGTTTCTGCAAGAGCATGTTTGTTTGCATATGTGAAGGTGTCTGAATACTTTTGCCTACATAGTGTATATGATTAATTCAATTTTCAGCCTACCTGAATATGAGTAGGTTTTCATCAGCACCACAATATATATATGAGTTTTTTCTGTAAGCAGCCTATGTAGACCTTAACATTTTTGTTTTCTATGGTTCTGAGGGAGTCAATGTTTTATTCTTCTAGAAAGGATTTGTTATTGGTAAAGTAATAACTGTTATTTTTGCAGGTTTTTTAACTGGTTGAGATGATGTCATGCATATTAAGGATATAAGTCAATTCATGATAGCATCAAATTAACAATATTAAAAGAAAATCGTTTTCTGTTCAATGTCAAAATTACTGTGTACATGTAGAGAAATAAAATGCACAGCATTACTGAGAAGAACATTTTTATTTGCGAACATAAATTGTACAAGAAACACAGTTATGACATTTAATAAGGCCACTTTCCTGGCTTAGAGAGATTTCACAGTTGAGCAAACTCAGTCATTCCAAAAAAAAAAAAAAAAAAAACATATTGCAACAACCATGAACAAACAAGATGCATAACAAGTCGCTTTTGAGGAAATTACATGCTATTGTTTTAATTCCGTCCCATTTTTTTTTTTCATTTATGACTGCTTTCAGAATTGGAAGACTGAATGAAATTTGATTTGTGACATTGTTCACGTAATGTGAAAAGTGCTTACTTTTGATTTTACAAGAGCTAATGTATGAACAAATGCATTTGGGACATGAAAATATTTAGTATATTTCATTTATTCCTTGTGTTATTTATTTATTTATTCACTAATGCATCTGGATTTTGGATAATTATTAATGCCTGTTTCCAATGTTTTTATTAACTTTTATTAAGCACACTAAAGCGTGCACATTTTTTTCAATGTCAATTAAAATTTGCTTCACTAAAAATCTAATTTTTTTATTCGGTGGTTTAACGGTCACTATGAGCAACTCAATGGGCATAAGGAGTCACCGGTCCCTAATTTAGAGCCACTGATTCCAGGGAAGGGAGAGGGTCCGTGCTGCAAGACAAACACATCTAATCATCACTTGGGCTGCCCTGGTGTCGCAGTGGTCTAAGCGCTAACTCCTGATCATTAGTCCACGATGGGTCCGGGTTCGAACCTGATGAGGCGTGGATGTTGTGTTTGTCATAGGGCACTGGTTCTTTCCCTTCCCTGGAACCAGTGGCCCTAAATTAGGAATGGGCAACTAATTATAGCCCATCAAATTGCTCACGGTTGTGGTTAAACCCCCAAACAAAAAAGTTCTTACTGGAATATGAACCTGGACTCATCTGTGAGGAATGGTCAGAATTCGCCGCTTAGACCTCTGTACCACCAGGATGGCTTTTTTTTTTTTTGTTAGATATCTTTTGTAAAAGATAGGCATAAGAATTTTGTGGTATCACTGATTGATCTGCTTTTTCTGGTACTGAAATATTTCTAAGTTTTATACAAATATGTGGACTCAAATTTAATGCACACACGTAATTGGAATCTCCTCTCATTGTCATCTATGTAATCTCCACTCTCATTGTAATATCATTGTCATTGTAATCTCCACTTTCCTCTCGTTCTCCATATGCATTCTTCAGCATACATGTATGTCAGATGCTGGTTTCATGCTGTCAGTTTTAATTTTTCAAGCGGTTGGTGCGGTATCGTTTCAATCTCAGACCAATTTTTTTCAATAAATGATATTCCTTTTTCTATTTCTCCTTTGCTGCATTTAACATAGATTTATTTACTAATTTTTGTAATCTGTTTTAAACTGCATCTACTATTTTTTCATTTATCCCTTTCTTCAGTGATTTTGTGTAGTCTTTTCCATGTTTTGAGGTGGCAATTTAGTTCTTTGATCTATTCTTTTGTCATTGATCTATAAAATTATGGTGTTAACTTTTATTTTATTTCCTTTTTATACCATAATATTTGTAAGAATAAATTATCAACGTTTATTCACAATTAAAAGCTTTATTAGCATCGACTATAGTTTCGCAGAGCTTCTGGCTCAGCTTCATCAGGACGAATGGAGCGTAATTCGTCCTGACGAAGCTGAGCCAGAAGCTCTGCGAAACTATAGTCGATGCTAATAAAGCTTTTAATTGTGAATAAACGTTGATAATTTATTCTTATTCAATATCACAAGTGTGTAGTCTTGAATTATAAATAATATTTGTGTTATGTTAATAATATTCATTCCTAAGTAGTGATCGTTTCAAACCGGTGACTAAATATTTGATCCACCCTGAATATACGAAACAAAGCTATTTTAGGATGTTTTAATCTCATGGTTGATACACTGTACAATTAAATATACTCAAACGTAGACATGTTTCAGTAGCTTTACTGAGGTGAGAAGCGGAGCTACTAGTATACAAGAAAAGATTTCACGTAATCGAGTCCTGTAACACTATTTCAAACAATGCATTTATCAGATTAAATAATCTACAATTTTTAAAGTTCATACTGGCAATAATATTTCCATGTGGATTAGTCTTTAAATCAGTCTTGAAAGCAAATAAGTTTCATACGTAAACTTTTTGATCCTTCCCCCATTAAATGTGGTAATTTTAATATACATTTAAATAAATAGTGTATATCTTAACGAATAGTTTCACTTTCGGCATCTCGATTAAAATACAAATACTATTTCGTTGGTAATGTTGGAAGTCTTTAAAGATGGTAAAAATATGGCTAGTGTGTTTAAGCATAAATGTGCAGTACATAACAAAAATGAAGCATTGTGTGATTGAATCGAGCGTTTATTTATAGTGTATTCACAATATGTAATGTTTAGTAGCCATTACTATAAAATAAATTGCAGAGTGCGTTCCAAGAGCATATATAGATTTTTTTTCGGGGGGGATGGAAGTTTTTTAAATTTACCAGAACAAAATAAAAGTTAATGAAAAATAGAAGAAAAAATTAAAGCATTATTTTCTAATGTAAGTTGATGTATTATTTTCAAATCAAAGCATTTGTATTCTAATGTAAGTCTCATTTTAACGAAAAACATTAAAAAAAAAATGTAACACTTTTGGTGGGAAGGAAATTGGCCTTGCCAGGTTAAGAAATTCTGTACGATTTCACATACTAGGTTGAGAAATTCTGCACAATTTCACATTTTCAATACATGGAAAAAAAAAGGGGGGGGGGGACGAAAAAAGCTGAAATAAAGGTAGTAAATTCGAATACGATTTTTCAATTTATCATTTACTTATGAGCATAACTTTTTTCAAAAAACGTTGTCCACTAGTTCATTTAGCATTAGTGAGAAGTAAAATATTCACTAATCTTTGCTTGTTTCAAATTTCTTCAATTCAGAGGAAAAAGTGAATTGGGAACATTATTTAGTAAATTTTTGGTTGCATATTCTATTTCACGGCTGACGAAAAAACAACAACCAAAAAACCTCTCTCGATTTTCTCAAAGTTACAACATACTGGGTTATGTATAATATATATATATATATATGGGGAAATTTGGGATGGTGTGTTCTGAAGGAGTGATAAGGGTATGTGCATAAAAATCCCTGCACTTGCCTGTTACATTCAATAGAACTGTACTAAATGTTATATTTACTACTTGAAAATTTATATAATTTATGACATTAGGACTGCAGCTTAACATGGATGTGGATGAAAAAACCTCGAGACACTCTTGCTGTACTTTGGAATCCACAAAGACAAGATTGTTACATAAATTTGAGTTGAATGTATAATTCAAGCCGTTTAATGAGAAAATACATACATTAACTTTCGAAAGATTAATCATGTACTATTTATAATCTTACAACAGTGAGAAGTGAATTATGAATTAGTAATTGGCATGATCTCATCAAAAGTGACTTAAAAATAAAAACTAAGTTTTATCTTCTTCCAACTATTGTGTGTGAAAGGGCATCTGTCAGTTTGCATTTAAAATCCATGGAGACATCTGTTAAACACATCGTTGTTCAGGGTTGTTCAGATCTATCGTATTTGCAACACTAACACTATGAAAAGCAGTTAGCAGCCAGCTATTATCATTTTAGCCCAAATACAAGAAAAGTACATGCGTTACATTTGTACTCCCATAACGTCAAAGAAATTTATTAATATAAAATGATTTTACAAAATTCTATTCTAATAAAGTACAAGATAGATGTGCTCTTGGGAACTTTTTACATTCACATATTAAACCATTTTCTTTATGAATGCAAATCAAGTACAAAAATATTAGTAATGGTCGCGAAGCTTCCAAGCTTTATGAATGCCATTAAATCTCTATTTCAGGGAGAGATAATGGAAAAACAAATCGTCAGAATTGCTTCATTACTAGATTTCTGATGTCTTCTGATGGAATTTTAAGTAATGCTGCTTTGCAAACCATGAAAGTTTAATTACAAATTAATTTACATCCATAGACTTTTATCTTTGTTACGTATGAACTTGATTCAATTATTCGCAAAATCATGAAAACGAAAAAGAAATTGAATGATACATAATAACTGCATTTATTTTCACAAAATTGATAAGCTGAAGACAAAATAGAACATTTTTTATCTACTTTTTGCTTTATGGCAAAGTCTTCCAAAGGTTTTGGAGTAAGATAGGCAACCTCGAAGAAAAAAGGAACCTTGAGTAACATTATTTTCAGAAATTATTGCAAAATAAAGCACAAGGAATTATGGGAGAAATATTCGTAAATACGTGGAACAACTTCAGGATTTTTAAGGCTCCCATACAGAATACCCATTGCCTTGCTTTCTGTTTGACATGTAACTTTTTTTTTGGTAGGAGGGGGGACCACCTTGACAACTCCATGGGCTATAAGCGGTTGCCTGTCCCTAATTTAGGGCCACTAGTTTCAGGAAAAGGAGTGAGCCAATGCCAGTGCTGTAAGATAAACACAACTTTAATGTCTCACCGGGATTCGAACCCGGACGAATGTTCAGAAGCTTGCGCCACCGGGGCAGCATGACTTTCCATCAGAAAACTTCAAAATTGCAGTGCCCTGGAGCAAGGCCGTCTCCAGTACCAGAGGCCTAATCCCATGCGATTTTCCCATTTGTGACGTCAGCAACCGGTTCTTAACAAATCTTAATACAATGATCTGACCCGCTACGATTGAAACCGAAAAACAGTCCGTTTGTTTGGCGTGTCTCGTAGTGAGGGTGCTGAAGAATTGATGTGCTATATGAGGATAGAAGAGAAGTTAGTATTTTTATGAATTTAGATTGCATATTTCTTATGAATTGATGAACTGGGCTATTCATTGAAAACATAAAAAATGAATTAAAACGTTCACGCGAAACTAAGTAGGCTTAAGCAACGCTTCATAAATCATTATACGTTGTTCTTTGTCCAGTGGTGTTTCCTCATTTTGTTTGAAATATTTATGTGTGTACTTTTGCGATATCATACTGAAATGGTAATGTTCTAATATAGACATCTTTGAAATTCACCGGCACATGCAGCTTCGCTTCGTGGCGTAAAGCGCTGGCGGGCACGGCATCTCACGTCATGGACGACCGTCGAGTCTCGTAGCCTTAAGGGGACCGTAAACAAATTTCAAATGTAACAATCACCCAGGAAACGAAGACGGGTTCTCTTAAGGGACTATCCGCAAATTGAAATGTGACTTACTACGGAAACACGGAAAGCATGTTTCTTAACAAGTCAGTAACCGATTCGCACGCAAATGGTCTCTTTCTACTCAGGAACGAATCACCCATGAGATATGATACAGAATTACGTTCCATCCGTCCGCCGTCTGTTCGTTCGTCCAGAAGAATATAAACAAATATCTCCGAGAAACAACCGATTTGCACGGAAATGATTTCTTTCTACTCAGAGATGCTTCACACCATTGGCGCACCCACGGAGGGAGTTTGGGGGCTTAAGCACCCTCCAAGGAGATTAAGAACGACGTACGTCACAAATTAAACATTCAAAAATATTATTTTACGTGTTCAAAAAATTACATAGTGTCTGACTATTACATGGTGTCTTCTTCCCAAAGCTCCAAAGAGAGTAAAAGCGACGTAAGTGACAAATTAAACATTCAAAAATATTATTTTACATATTCAAAAAATTACATAGTGTCTGACATAGTGTCTTCTTCCCAAAGCCCCAAAGAGATTAAAAGCAACGTACGTCACAAATTAAACATTCAAAAATATTATTTTACATGTTCAAAAACTTACATAGTGTCTGACACAGTGTTTTCTATTTCATACTGTTTTCTTCCCAAAGCCCCAAAGAGATTAAGAGCGACGTACGTCACAAATTAAACATTCAAAAATATTATTTTACATGTTAAAAAAATTACATAGTGTCTTCTATTACACGGTGTCCTATCAGATACGATAGAAATTACGTTCCATCCGTCCGCCGTCTGTCTGTCCGTCCGTCTGGAAGTATAAAAGCACGTAACCCCACCGAAAAAAACATAAAATTGAAAGTAATTTTCTATCGTATCTGATAGGTGTGAGACGTCCCTGAGTAGAAAGAAATCATTTCGGTGCAAATCGGTTGTTTCTCGGTGGGGTTACGTCCTTTTATTCTTCCGGATGGACGGACAGACGGCGGACGGATGGAACGTAATTCTGTATCGTATCTCATGGGTGATTCGTTCCTGAGTTGAAAGAGATCATTTGCGTGCAAATCGGTTGCTGACTTGTTAAGAAACGTTTTTCGTGTGGCCGTAGTAAGTCACATTTCAATTTGTAGATGGTCCCTTAAGAGAACCCGTCTTCGTTTCCTAGGTGATTGTTACATTTGAAATTTGTTTATGTTCCCCTTAAGGCTACGAGAGTCCGTGACGTGAGATGCCGTGCCCGCCAGCGCTTTACGCCGCGAAGCTCAACTGCATGTGCCGGTGGATTTCAGAGTTGTCTGTATTAGGACATTTACCTAACGGCAATTATAACTGATGCATGAAATGTTCCTTATTAACCTATTAGAGGAAGTTTTCAAGTTTTGTCTTTTTTTTTTCTCCTTAACTTATTTAAATTAAATGGAATATCATTTGTTTGAAAAAAAAAATAATCGTGGAGCCTACGGTAATACCGGTGAATTTATATGTGCAAAGCAACAACATATTGATGTAAAAAAAAATGTTAAAGCTCTTTTATATCTGAATTAGTTTGTAGATATGAAATAATCACTGAATTCATCGCTCCCATGGTTCATAAAGTGTTTGCGTTTTGATTTTTATCAAATGTTTTGCATTTACTAAAATTTATAACTTTTCCCATCGATGTTGCGAAAAATTAGAATCCTGATATCGGCTCGCTGTTTGTAACCCCGCTGCTAGCTAAGATGGCAGTCACGGCAGCGTTTGTTATGACCCTGATGATGACGTCACGAATCGGGGTCTCTAGTACTCGAGACGGCTTTGCCTGGAGTGTAGTTGAACACGGAAAAGTTCGACATGTAACTTTACATCAGAAGACCTGAAAACTACATCGCCCTGGAAGGGGAATCCGTCGGGAGTGCGGATTCGATTCCAGTTCCAGTGTGATGCAGCTTTCAAGTTTTCCGATGTAAAGTTCCATGTCGAAAAGTAAGCAAGGCAATAGTTATTCTGAGGAACTGCTTTGCACATTGCGCTTCTTAGAGTTCATCTGCATCCACAAGCTTTAGAAAATAATTACGAGAACATTTTCTTAAATCACTTATTTTTTAAAATCATATAAAATCCGTATTCTTCAGTTTCAAAATTCAACTGTGCGCAGGATAAGATTCAGTTCAAATTAACTGCTGTTCTTCAAAAAAAAAAAAAAAAAAAAAAGAAAGATGAGAACAAGAAATAAATAGTGCGTATACCTACATTCAGAAAACTATCCTGGAAACAAATCATCAGAGAGAACAAAATCTCTCTGTAATCTTGTTGCAAACGTCAGAAGATTTCCGTTTGTTACCGACTGTATGAATGCGCTTCAAAGTTATTTATCGTCTGAATGACCCTTATATACAGCTATTTAACCTTTAGAAAGGCAGTTTTTTTTTTTTTTATTGGAAATTTAACGACCGCCGTGAGCAACTCAGTAGGCTATAAGCAGTCGCCCGTCCCTAATTTAGGCCACTGGTTTCAGGGAAGGGAGAGAGCCAGAGCCGTAAGACAAACACAATATCCATGCCTCGCCGGGATTCGGACCCGGACCCATCTCGGACGAATGATCAGAAGCCATCGCTTAGACCACTCGCCATCAGTTTTTTTTTTTTTGGAGGTTTAACGACCACTAAGCAGTAGCCCGTCTCTAATTTAGGGTCACTGGTTCCAGGGAAGGCAGAGAGTCTGTTCCGTAAGACAAACACAACATCCATGCCTCACGGGATTCGAACCCGGAACCCTTCCGGGAGAATGATCAGAGGCCATCGCTTAGGCCACTGCGCCAACCACCAGTTTTGAACGCCTCAAAAGTGAAGAACGAAATAATCATTACTAATGAGAGCCATAATACATGTGTCCAAATGGTGACCACTAATGTCAAATTCTGAATTTTTTTATGATTCACAGAAAAAAAAACAAAAACGGCGTAGTTTTATTACAAAAATTATTAGTTTTATCATATGGTGAAGAGGAGTTATATAAACACAAATACACAAGATGGAGCAATATGATGTAACAGAACATATACGAGGCATATTCTGAAAGTACATGCCTTTCGGCTATTAAATTTAAATGAGAATTTATTTTTCAAAAAATGTTATTTTTATATGATTCGTCACACTTTAAACTACTTTTCTACGTAGTTTCCGCCATTTTGAGGCATTTATCGTAACGGGGCCCCAGTTTTCGTATCCCCTCGTCTTAGAACGAGGCAACTTGTGAAGACAGCCAGTGGTCTAAGCGATGGCTTTATGACCATTCGTCCGAGAGGGGTCAGGGTTCGAATCCCGGTGAGGCATGGATGTTTGTGTTTGTCTTTCGGCACTGGCTCTCAATATGTAACTTGTCCAGCACTGGCTCTCAATGTGTAACTTGTCCAGCACTGGCTCTCAATATGTAACTTGTCCAGCCCTGGCTCTCTGTGTACATTTAGCATACTGTAAAAACATTGTTTGATGTGTCCTTGTTCAGAATGTATTACTTGATCATCTCTGTGTAAATTGATCATTTGACATGCTGTAAACCTACTGTATATATCTGTCAACCAAGCCCACTACATGTTCAATATATATGTCAATGTATCTGTCAAGTTAATATTTAACAAAAAAAAAAAAAAAAAAAAAAAAAGAAAAGAAAAGACAGCCGCTTTTGCACTGCTTCTTTGACTTCATCGTCGTCGAAGAAACGCCAACCAGTATGGAACTTCATGTGCGAGAACCATGCGAGAACAGGTGACAGTCACTTGGCGTTAGGTCTACGCTGTAGAGAGCATGATCGTTGACCACAGATGGCCGAGCGGCAGCTTTGCTCCTCGTTGTGATGCCATCACGACCTTCGTTGAACTGTCTGACCAATTTCCTCACTATTCCATCACTCATCCAGTTTGACCACAGACCTCACAAATCTGGCGATCGTCCGTAAGGGGTCCGGGTTCGAATCCCGGTCAGGCATGGATGTTGTGTTTGTCTTACGGCACTGGCTCTCTCCCTTCCCTGGAACCAGTGACCCTAAATTAATGACGGGCGACTGCTTATAGCCCATTGAGTTGCTCATGGTGGTCGTTAAACGTCCAATAAAAAAAAACAAAAATCTGGCGATGAATATCAGCCAGTTTCACATTTCCTGCATTCAAAAACCGAATTACGGACCTTGTTTCACAGTTCGGGACGCTCGATCTTCTTAAACATGTATAACACGCAGACACGATCTGATATCTCGTAATGGCGTCTGTGGCTGGCTTGCCCACATATAGGGAAAGTCAGCACGCATGCGCGATATCCCGACCGCAGCGCCTCAGTATGAAGCCGCCTCGGTGGCGCCGTGTTTTCGTTCGAGATGGGTCAGGGTTCGAATCCCGGTTAAGCACTGATGCTGTGTTTGTCTTACATCACTGGCAGTCTCTCTTTCTTGGAGCCAGTGGCCCTAAAATAACGGGCGACTGCTTATAGCCCATCCAGTTGCTCACGGTGTTCGTTAAACCTTCAATCAAAAGAAAAAAAAAACATATTTGGCACTAACGACTCCAATGTTTGTTACATTACTTGATACTTTATCCACATGTTGTTTGGCTGCTCCTCATAATATCAGGATTTTCACCAATGCGGAAGAAAAATGTGTTCACTAGGATATTTTTAGAGAGAGAGAAAAAGAAAAAAGCTTTGAACGTAACAATGTGAAAATTTTGCGTGAAATGATAGATATTCTACGGTAAAATGGTTTTTTAATCTTTCTGAGCCCATATCTGGTATTTAACGTGTTATGAAATATTTGTTATTTTTATTAATTGCTGGCATTCAGTTTTACTAGACAGTGTAACAAATGGAGGAATCACATGACATATAATGTTCCATTTCTTTCTAAAGTGGATGCTATGCTAAAAAAAGGGGGAGGGGATATAGAGGGTATAAAGTTAAACCATGAGCTAGTATGATTAAAATAGCATTAATATCAAGGGGTTTAAAGGTAAGGATGACAACAAGAATAAGGACTAACATGAATTACGGAAAAATGGGAAATCACCTTTTTTAAAGTGAGTGTAGTTTATTTTAGATAAATGTAGCTCATATTAGTCTTACGGTAAACAGCATGTTTTTAAGAGATTTTAGAGTATAAAGAGTAAAAATGTGATGTAGAAGAATTAAACCATAGCTAACTAATTTAAGAACTTGGTAAAATTGTTCTTCCTCCAAGAAGGTCTTCCATAAATGCATCGAAAAGTCAAGGGTGCGTACAGAATATTTAAAATTTAATTAAATAGTCTGAAAGAAAAAGGTATTCGTAAGGAAAGGGAGGTTACGAAGGTTGAAGAAGAATGAGAGAAATGAAGTTATAAACACTGATATTGTCCTTTCACGGCCGGTGCCGAAAACGAAGTTTTTGCGGCCACTTATCGCAATCTGAAAATAGCTGTGCATACTGGAGACAGACAAGTGTTATGTTTTTAGCTGAAAGACAGAAGCATCAAAATTGTTACCTTTTATTCATAATTTACCCAGAGTTACGAATGGCAGCATTTACACTCATAAGAAAACGCTGTCGTGTTTAAAAGTTATATTTTTTACATATATTTTTTGGTTGAATTATTTTTTTCGTTTTTTTACTCATTTCTCAAGATTTTTTTAAATTTTTTAATATATTTTATGCTTCTACATCTTTGAAAAGGATGATTTCTTACTTGTAAGACAAGCTTATCCACTGAATCAGAGCCATCTTCAGTGGCCGTAAGCCAGGATCCCGAGCCCTCCCTATGAAATATCATTTAGCCTTTCGTTCTTTGTTGTTGGCTACTTATTTTGAAATATATTTGCATATGCTTTTACATACCGTATATAATCGTGTAAAATCTGAAAGGTTTGGGAAGAAATCTTGCTTTCAAAGGTCGGCTTATATGCGGGTCACTAAAAAATGGAAAAAAAAAAAAAAAAAAAAAATGCGGAATATTTTTTCACCCAGAGTAGGATTCCTATGGGAATAGGTGCTGCTAATATGATAAATGGAATACCAAATCCTGTTTTAGATTGAGACCATGGAATTTCTTGCTTGCAAACATGAAGGAATCCCCTTATTTTATTTCTCCTCTGGGACTGCGTGCTGCATCACCTCACCTGTAGAACTGGACACGCAGTGAGTCAGACATCAGATATACCACTTGGCTGTTCAGGAGGAGAACAACCACTCGTGAATGATATCTTTAGAGCACATACAACTGAAGATGTAAAAAAAAAAAAAAAAAAAAGGCAAAGCAAACAAACGGTACACTGATAGTAATACCTGGTGGCTGATATCAGTTTTGCAGCCACTTTATGTTAGTTTGATAAAGCCTTTTAAAGACAAACTGCGACAGAAATGGACTGAATGGATCGCATCATCAGACGTCGAGACAATAAAAGGTAGTAATTTCAAAAAGACCGACACTGGCCTTGTTACTGCTCGAGTGGAAGAAGCGTAGGACACCATTTCAGCAGAAATGGTAATAAAATCTTTCAAAAAAATGTTGTATAAGTATTTCCATGGATGGAACGGAAGATGATCTGATTTACGATTCAGGTGTAGACAATCATGATCGTCCCGATTATGAATTTGGGGACCATGTTTATATTGATGATGCAAGCGCAGCAGAAGTGGACTTACTGGAAATATTGGCAAACTCCAATAGTGAATCAGAATTTTGAAGAAGGTAATCTCAGAAATGTTCATATTTTGTAACAAAAAATAAGTTTCCCCAAATCCTGAACTTTAAGGTCGGCTTAAAATGCGGGTCAAGGATTTTCGCCAATTTTTGGCTGCTGAAGCTGGGGGGTCGTCTTATACACGAGATAGGCTTATATGCGAGTATATACACATAAAAACTGGAAAGGGAGTGAGATAAGGTGTCACCATATCTCCCAAGCTCTTTAATGCCACATTGGAAAATGTCTTTCAATCACTGAACTGGGAAAACAAAGGAATAAAGATTAATAGAGATTATCTAACTCACCTTCATTTTGCTGATGACGTAGTCATTTTTGCAACTACCCCATCAGAGCTACAGAGTATGATCCAGGAACTTGCTGACAAGATTAAAGAAGTGGGATTAAAAATGAACTTTCAAAAGACAAAAGTAATGTACAATGCTTTTACAAGAAATGAAGATTTATCGATTGATGGAGAACAGCTGGAGATAACAGATACGTACGTTTATCTTGGACAGCAGATATCAAGTGATGGTCACATTCATGAAGAAAATAATCGGCATATAAAATTTGCCTGGAGAGCTTTTGGAAGAAACAGCATAATTTTCAAGAGCAATGTGCCATTATGTCTTAAAAGAAAAGTGTTTGATCAGTGCATCCTTCCTGTGCTTACGTATGGTGCAGAGACGTCGACCTTAACTAAAAGAGACATACAAAGGCTGCAGACAACTCAAAGCAGCATGGAGAGGTGCATGCTTGGTGTAACCAGGAGAGATAAGAAGAGGAACTCGTGGATCCGAAAAATGACAAGAGTGGAAGACATCATGATCAGAGTTAAATCCCTGAAATGGCAATGGGCTGGACATACTGCCAGAAGGACAGACCATCGATGGACAACCGAAATTTTAGATTGGATTCCAAGGGACAGGAAAAGACCTAGAAGAAGACCACATGGGAGATGGGTGGATGAAATTCGAAAGTATGCGGGATTAACATGGAGGAGACTGGCACAAGACAGACTGTTGTGGAAGAGGCTTGGAGAGACCTTCGTCCAGCAGTGGATTGATAATGGTTGACAATGATGACGATGATGATACGGTATATATTTTACAAAATAATTGGAAACGCATTTTAATATGGCGGAGAGGTTTTTATTGCTTCCCAACATTATGGAAGATGGTTTCTCCCGGGAATTTTTATTTGCGCCTTCAATATTTTGGGTCACACCCATAAAGAAATCCAGGGTGCGACACTGCATTGGAGATATTCGACAGTTACTCTTTTCTTTCGAGCAATTACACATTATCGAGCTATTCTGATTTTTCTTTTTATCCTATATCGATAATCATTATATAAAGCACACGGTGTGTTGTCTCAGTGATTTCAAATGATTCCATTGCTAAGAAAGCGAAACGATGTGCTCTCAAAAGAATTGTAATCAGATATCAGTCCAAGTAACCTGCCAGACTGGGCGACTTATAAAGTACACGATGTTTTGCCTCCCTCCGGGATTCGGTGGTGGAGGAACAGTATTTGAATCTTCATCTTTTTTTTTATTTATTGGAGGTTTAACGACCACCGTGAGCAACTCAATGGGCTATAAGCAGTCGCCCGTTCCTAATTTAGAGCCACTGATTCCAGGGAAGGGATAGAGCCAGTGCCGTAAGACAAATCCAACATCTATGCCTCACCGGGATTCGAACCCGGACCCCTTTCGGACGAATCATCAGGAGCTACCGCTTAGACCACTGCGCCACCAGGGCGGCACCTTCATCTTTAAATGGAGTCCAAAGGGGCAGCAGCCTCTGTTCTATCTCAAAAGAAGGAGTCAAAGTACTAGTGGCCGCATAAGCTACGGTTTTCAACACTGGCCGCAAAAGCGACTACTTCATATGCACTTGGGCGAAGCATTAATAATTAATCTTTAACGAATGGGCTTCTTGCTGTAATTCCTGATTTTGCACTCGAATCTGCTGTTGGAAACTTGTTGAGGCTTTTGTTTTTCTGCATTCGTTTTCGGAAACTTCCTATATTGCATATGCTGTAAGTCATGAAACATGACGAGTGGCGAAGCTTGACGATTTAGATAGCGTTACCAGAATCTCACAATGGGGATCTTAAGAGGCAATGCACGGTGGACGTCTAGGGCTGTTGAGGGTCCAACTTATCCGATAGATGGCGCTGAAAATCACAGCTGGCTCCCTAAGAAAATTGGGTTTGCCTGTGACGTTAGCATTTACTGCTCTAACAGTTTGACCAGGAAGAAGTTCTGATAAGAACTTTTCAGTTAAAAATAATTTACTTAATAAGAATTTTGCGTAAGATCGTGTTCAATCAAGAAACATAGTGAGAATGAAAAGACAAAATAAGCGCTCTTCCGTTTTAACTCATGATGCTATTTGGCGGTGGTAAGTGGGCGGAGTTTCCATAGCTCAAATTCAGGGGTTCTTTGCTAATGTACACATCTTATCTTCAAAAAATGAATATACAGTAGGATTTAAGATGATCTATAGAAGAAGAGATTCCAATCTCAGTTTTGCTCCAATTCAATTATTTCTGTTTGACCCAGATAATTAGAAAAATCAGACAGAAATGACAGATTTCGTTTCTTCCACACAAAAACCGCCAAGCTAATTTCTCGCGCCATCTAGCGTCAAATTGGAGTACTTTCGAGTCAGATAAATTGAATTAAAAAAAAAAAAAATCTGGCACATTTTTTGGAATAATAACTGTGGCATTTGCTATGGGCAGTTTTTATTTGTGCTCAAAATTTTAAACAACAAAGCAATAGTCTTCGAGAAAATGTGTACAAAAGAACTTACATTACAGGTATAGGATTGAATATCTCTTTTTAGGCCCCCTTAAGATGATACTTTATTAACACTTTAATTTTTTAATCATTACTGCTGAAAGTTTGTTTTATCTGAAAGATTTTTTTGTTGCTTCTCTCCCAGGTTTTTATTTATTTTTTCTCTTTTTATTTTAAAGCACAAACCAACATATTTGTATTTTCAAAAACTTTGTCTCTAGAAATGTATAAAACACAACCACACAAGCACTTTAACTCATGGCATTGACATTGGAAGGGTCTGATGTAGATGAAGCCCTACCATCCATTCTGACTGAACCAAACACAGCCTGAATATAGAAATAAATAAGTATAAACCGCTAAATAACAATAAAATAGCTGTCCAAATGCTTTAGGTAACTCGTAAAGTGAATGTCAGAAAAGCACTGAAATCAAAGGAAAAGAAAATGATTCACAACCAAAAAGAGTCTTCTAACCAAATCCTGTAATGGTGATGATTGTAATGTACCACGTGACATGGCGCACGAGTAGATCACGTACTACTGCGGTGACGTGTGAGTCAAATCGGCAATAAAGGTTATGTAAAAACTTATACACCGGCAGAAAGGTTATATGTTATATTGGTATCCTAACGAAAATAAATCTGGCCGTAAGGTTCGAAAATCTGCGTGACGATTCTTCCACATAACGTACGGTTTTAATAAAAACTAGCTCATAGCCAGTGTGCCATGCACGGGTGAAAAAGCTGTGACTGAAATTTTTATAACACGAAATGTAAAATACATATACATAACTATAATAAACGGTTGACGCCGTTGTCGTTCTCTATTTACGCGACGTCTTCTTTCAGCTTTATCTTCTTCCATCTTGTACTACAAAGAAAAAATTCCACGGAACCAATAACTTTTTAAATTTCCATCACAGTGAATCAAAACTACGCCTGCAGTTACTTTCTTCCAATTTTACTTGTTCTTTTTTATGAAGCAAAATAACGCTGATTCCTTTTTATGAAATTACTCTGCAATGCAAAGGAAATGAAATAAAACACGACATAATACCTATGTAACAGAACAAACGTCGCAGACAGTTGTTGGAGCACGTGCGTGTTGCCACAGATGAAAACGTTTTTGTTTTACAAACATTATTTTATTTTCCGGTATCCTCATTGATCTTACGTATCGTGCGATAGCGATGAGCTTAGCTCCGATTTCGACCCCCAGATAAAAGCAGATGGCGCTGCAAGCACTGACTGATGTCAGAGCGTTATTCATTTTTTAAGAAATTGCTCTGCAATCCGAAGAAAATGAAGTAAAGCGCGACATGACACCTACGTAACAGAACAAACGTCGCAGACAGTTGTTCGAAGACGTGCGTGTTCCCACAGATGAAGTCGTTTGTGTTACGAACTTTATTTTATTTTCTGGTATTTCTCCTTGATTTTATGCATCGTGCGATAGCGGTGAGCTTAGTTCCGATTTCGGCCACCGGATAAAAGCAGATGGCGCTGCAAGTACTGAATGACGTCAGAGCCAGACGTAGCCTATTATATAGATTTTATTCCTTCTTTTACAGTACAAGGATCTGGTCCTTCAAGCATGGTGAACGGCTGGCTCGAAACCTGCGATTTCATGTCCCCTGCCCTTCTCAAGTGTGTGTGCGTGTGTGATGTAACGCACTACGTAATATGACGTACTACTACGATGACGTATGAGTCAAATTGGCAATGTTGCAGCGATAAACCTGCAAGCGTAGTTCAGTTGGGAAAACAGCCGCTCCGTAGAAGGAAGACGTCAGCTCGAATATATAACCTTTTCACTCAACATATAACCTTTTCGCCGATGCGACCATCGGCGAAAAGGTTATATAGATTTTGTGTAGTACAACATTCTCCGGTGGTGCAGTGGTCTAAGCGATGGCTTATGAATATGATCATTCGTCCAAATTGGGTCCGGGTTTGAATCCCGGTGAAGCATGAATGTTGTGTTTGTCTTACGGCGCTGGCTCTGTATCTTCCCTGCAACCAGTCACCCTAAATTAGGGACGGGCTTATAGCCCATCGAGTTGCTCATGATGGTCGTTAAATCCCGGAACAAAAAAAAAAAAAAAAAAAAAAATAGACAAAATTTTGTCCGATAGTGATTTACCTCCTTCTTTGTACAAAAACTGAGGAAACGTGTTGCACACACACATACACACGTGATATATGTATTTGTACAGGAAATGACTTTGTTCCTTTTCCCCAATTTTCATCAGATGGATTTTTGAGACATAAAACTGGTTTTGTAAAAGTTTTTGCAATCTTAAAATGTGATCATGGGCGTAGCCAAGGGGTTGTTCCTCGGGTCCGGATCCCGCCCCCTTGACGGGAGATTTAGTATGAATTTAAAGCGATAAATATGTATACATTGGGCTTTCACCAATAAACCAAACCCACGGACCCCCCCCTCTTAAGAAATTTCTGGCTACGCCACTGGATGTGATAAACAAAATCTGTTAAATCTGAGTTTCACGTATATAGATTTTGTGTAGTACAACATTCTCCTTTAAGTAGAGTTCTTACTACAGTTAGAGTTTGGTTGTGTAGTCAAACTCCCCCCCCCCCCCACCGCGTGAGTGTTCTTTCCGTAGACATAATGTGAGAATTCAATTTATAAAGTGACATGGCTGTGTATTAAGAAATGAGCAAAATAATTTAATATTTTTTTTTTTTGCTAATAATAATCCATGTGCTTTACATTGTGAATAATTTTTCCTATTGCACAGGAAAACTGTTATTAGTCAAGCGAACTCATCTGAGAAAAGGTTCGAATCCCGCTTGAGGCATGGATGTTATGTTTCGTTCTTTACAGCAGTGAGTGGCTTTCTCATTTCCCTAGAAGAAATGGTGTTTCTATTTTTCAATTGCTTCTACCCTTAGACGCTGTGAAGAAACTCTAAGGGGAAAAAGTTAAATTTTGAGCTCAAGGACTAACATAAAAATTGGAGGAGTCGTAAATTTAAGTTCCCGAATGCAGGAAATGAAGGGCACCAGAAGCAAGGAATTAACGCACGAGAGAGAGAGAGAGAGAGAGAGAGGCTAGTAAACACTAATTATCACCGACAAACGAACTTTAAGAAACTTCAGTTCGTATTGAAGTCACGTAATCAGAACTACATTTAATTTACACAGACAGTAATATCCATTGTCTGTATGAATGCTACTCATGAGGGACGTAATTTGATCAGCCATTCCCACAGAATACGAAACCGAATTATGTCTCAGAATTCTCACGTTATTTAGTTGCCTAGCAACGCAGGAATGGCGCTGTGGGGAACAGCAGAACGATTAATAAATGCTGAACCGCAGTAGTTAAGCAAAAAACTTAAAAAAAAAAATGATTCGAGCCCTCAGAAATTCAAATGATTAAAAACTCAGAAACTGGAGAAGGACATCGGGTAAACTATCTGTGACAGGGAGTGTGAGAATAAATAAACGAATGAGGAAGGAATGACTTGAGGTTGCTGGTGAAAAAACGCGGCAAATATTTTTTAAGCGATTGGGAAATGAGTAAAAGTTTCTCACAATGAGGAAAGCTTCTCACAATCCTCCCCCTTTTTTTAGCACAGAGATATAGGATTGCTTCTTAATATCTAGCTCAGTAGTGATCAGATACGTTTAATCGCATGGGCGTACCCGGCGACCTCAGGCTTTTGGGAGGGGGTGGGGGCTCCGTCAAACACCGTTCTGATCGAGTCGCCCAAGATATCTGTGTTACGCCATTCCTCACTCCGACTCACACTGCAGAGAGCGTGTTTTCTATTTCCCTTTTAAGATTTTCCGAATCTGAAAGAAGGAGAGAGAAAAGAAAGTGGAAAAAAAACATACTTGTAGTTTAAAACAAATGTAAACACAGCGCTTGGGTTTTTTGTAAGCCTATAGTGGGGATCTCATTTCCTTAAAAAAAAAAAAAAAAAGTTACAACGCAACCAAGCTTATTGCCCCATGGGCGGTTGTGAAAAATGAGCAAAACAGCTTGAGGTCAGCTGGAGCTCCAGCTGATTGAAGGATGGCGTTCTCACGACCCTAGCTGACCATTTAACTGTTTTTTGACTGTACCTAGCGCTCTTTGGCCAGCTCTGGCTCTTGCGCCATTAACCCCAAATGAAACAAGCAAACAAAATGAGGAAAAACGGCAAGTTTAAAGTCATTCTTGAACCGTACATTATTCTCCTCCCTCGAAACGTCGTGGATTTAGTCTAGGTCATTAGATTTATCATGCCACCGATGTGCCACATACTTGAAGACATCCAGATGCTTTTGTTGAGAACAGTTTTTATTTCAATATATTTTTAGAATTTTTTTTTTTTTTTATTTATTTACAGTAAATACTTACATTAATAATTTTACTGTGGATCTACTGACTTTGACCTAAACAATGTGCTTCTACTTAACCTCCGCACAATATAATTGTTTTCTCTTTTTCCGTCTTATAGATAGATATAATGAACTTTTTTACGTAAACATAATAACATATATCAATTACATATCGAAATGTATTGATATAATAATTCAAAGTAACAATTCTTAATTGCTACTTTTTAATTTACATATGTTCTATATTTTCGCATAAATCGGAAAAGGTATTCGACATTGTCACGCAGCCTTTACGTGACTTGTGTGTGTGATTGCGAGGCATTTCAAAGAGGCTGGCCTTAGTTCTCTAAAAGACTAAAATTTTCCTGATATGATTAACTTTGGCGTAAGTATTTTGTAATACCAGGTAACCAAAAATGTTGTGTCGCTTTTCGGTAGAGGTCGCTGCAGTAGCTGATTTTATCGCAAATAGATTTGCATATTTCACGTTTTTGGGTGCGTCGTAAAGTTTGAATATGAGTCTTTCATTCAGGAAGGTTTCACTGCCTTTCATTTGGTTTTCGGTGAATTACAACGCATTAGAAATGTCTGTTAAACCTAACGTTATTCGATCATGTTTGCTTTGTGAATTCAAACTTGGCACAAATGCTATAGAGGCGTGTCGTAAAATACGTTTTTTTTTTGATTGGCGGTTTAACGACCACCTCAGTGAGCAAATCAATGGGCTATAAGCAGTCGCCCGTCCCTAATTTAGGGCCGCTGGTTGCAGGGAAGGGAGAGAGCCAGGGCCGTAAGACAAACACAACATCCATGCCTCACCGGGATTCGAACCCGGACCCCTTTCGGACGAATGATCAGAGGCCATCGCTTAGACCACTGCGTCACCGGGGCGGCAAAGTATGTATTTTTTATTTTTTTTATTGGAGGTTTAACGACCACCGTGAGTAACTCAATGGCCTATAAGCAGTCGCCCGTCCCTAATTTAAGGTCACTGGTTCCAGGGAAGGGAGAGAGCCAGTGCCTTAAGACAAACACAACATCCATGCCTCATCGGGATTCGAACCCGGACCCCTCCCGGACGAATGGTCAAGAGCCATCGCTTAGACCACTGCGCCACTGGGGCGGCTATGTATGGCAATTGGGAGCAATGCTGTAACAAATCGTACTGCACAAAGGTGGTACAAAACATTTCTTTCTGGTCAAGAATCGCTGGAATATGCACCCGGTGGCGCAGTGGTCTAAGCGACGGCTTCTGATCATTTTTCCGAGATGGGTCCTGGTTCGATTCGTGGTGAGGCATGGATGTTGTGTTCGTCTTACGGCACTGGACCTCTCCCTTCCCTTGAGTCAGTGGCCATAAATTAGGGACAGGCGACTGCTTATAGCCCATTGAGTTGCTCACGACGGTCGTTAAACCTCCAATTAAAAAAAAAAAAAAAAAAAAAAAAGGATATACACCACGCTCTGGTAGACCTTCTGATATTAATGACAAAGATTTGAAAACGATTCCGCCTTAACATGTTAAGAACTTTTAAAAATATTCCACGTAAGTGATGAAACCATCCTCCGCTTGCATTTGCATCAACTAAAGGCGTGGAAGCTCAGTAAGTGGGTCTCACACAATTTGTCAGCGAGCAATAAACTTCAAAGGCTTACCATCCACTCTTTACTTATCTCCTGTCATAAAAACTAACCGCTTTTGGATTTCTTATTAACGTGTGATGAAAAATGGATCCAGCAACAAAAGGGCATATCATTGGTTGTCACCGAAAGATCCAATTCCTCATTCTGCAAAGGCTTCACTCCATCCTAAGAAGCTCATGCTTTGTGTATGGTGGATTTCGGCCGGTATTGTGCATCACGAGTTTCTTCTCAAAGGCCAAACAATTACGGCTGTTGTCAACACTTGTCAACTCGAACGTGTGCAGGATGCATTGCTTCACAAACAGCAAGCTCTGGTGAACAGAAAAAGAAAGCGAAGTTCTTTCAGAACAATGCCAAACCACATACAGCGAAAGACTATTGCTTCATCCTATTTATTCCCCTGACATTTCCCAAAGGGATTATCATCGTTTTCTTGCTCTGGACAACCACATGCAAAATAGATTGTTTAGAAATGAAGCAGAGATTAAATCGGAGGTCGCCAGGTTTTTTGATTCTAAAGACAAGATATTTAACGGAAACGGTATACATAAGCTGGGATCTCGTTGAGAAATAGCTGTCGAATGTGATGGTGGCTATTTTGACGAGCAAAATTATTTTCGAAATAATTCTACAGTTTTCTAAATGTCATGCGAATAGGAGATAGAACTTTTTTGGTTTCCTGATAGTCTGTATTGGTATGCAACTATACGGCAATCATTTTAATTGCAACGTGTACATTTGTGTGTACACGCAATAAAACGTAACAATTTTGGTTTTAGGAAAAATACATATAGGTTCCAAAGAATTTGAATTATTAAAACGCCCATAAAACTTAGTTAATTGTACGGAATTTAAACGTTACAGTAATTGAAAGCAAATAGATTTTTGCAAAAGGTCCTCGAAGATATTTTTTGCGGTGGGGCCCGGGGTTTTCAATTACGTCACGGATTCCCATTCTTAAGTTTCACCAATTTCTTTGCTTACTGATCATTGGTCTCTCACACAGCAGTTGACACTTCTTAATTTTTGTCGTTACTTATTGGGAATACGTTTCCGAACTCGTGGGGCGGTAGAAAGTTCACGTGAAGCCACTTCAGTGTGTATCGCAGTAATGTCGGATTGAATGACCATTCACAGCGGTGAGAGCGATCCATTTACCATTCACGGTGAATTCGTGCTGCGACTTCAGTGTGTCGCAGTAATGGCGAAAATTAATTATGTAATGTGATATGTTAATGAACATTAAATAGCAGAATTATACATACCATAATTATGCATAAAATTAATTATGTTGTGAAATGTTATGCAATGAGACTGACATAGTAATGGACGAACATTAATCAGCATAATGTTACACGTGCGTGGAAGGAAAGCACGTGTTTTTCTTAACAAAGAAACGAGACGCAGCTTTCGAACATTCCAGAAATGATCTCTGTTTAAGCGTGGGGTAAATCCCTAGACTTCGAATGGCGCCAGTGCGACGTCTTAGAGTATACTATCATTGCCTTTGGACAATAAAGATTTACCTTAAGGGAGTAGATAAGATCTTCCGTTAAGAATGAACGTGCACATGATACTTTGGTGAAACCAGCCAGGGGCCAGGGTGTCTGGCTTACCTATTGTAACCTTTTATGTCTTAATGTATGTTGTTCACTAATCTGTGTACTCCCAAGTGCTCTTAGTGTTCGTTACGATCCGTGCATTTAAAATCGCAATAGTCACGCCGGATTAAAAAAATCCAGGTGTGTAGGTCCAAAGACCTGGGCGAACGGAAGTCGGGTGTCCTTCGTTAGAAGCACCCAAGACAGGAGGTAAGAATCGCCTTTGGGCGGAGAAGTAAGCAAGAACCAATAGGAAGGAGGAAGAATGTTCGTCGAAGAGGGAGCATCGGAAAAAGAAATATTCGCTCTCGAGTTTTCACGGGGGAAGGTTGGTGTTTAAGAGAAGCCGGGCTCAAGCGAGGAACTCGTGCTGTGTAGTATTCTCGATGAGGAGACGCTAAGTTTCCCGAGTAGCTAGCGGGACTCGTACGGGTACGGTGATACAGGCCAATGAGGATCTCACCGTCGCAAGTTTTTTATTGCGTGTAGCATGGAGCTACAATCGGAATCTTAAGTGATACAGGCTATGTACAGCTCTCACTTAACTCGTGAGTTAGTTACTAGAGAACAATAAGCCATTGAGAGAAGATATCCTTAGCGAAGGAGATAGATATTGCCGCCGGTGCATCTATCACAGCAATAAGCCACGGGTCCGCAACGTCGCTACGGCAGGACTGGATGCTAATATTAAACTTGTCGAATTTATGTTTGTCTCTTAAAATTCTTCGTGCATGAGTGAGTGTTTTCCGATTCTTACCTCCCCTCTCTCGATAGCAGATTGATTCATGGAACGCTGAGAGAGAGAGAGAGCGAGCGCCTCGCTATCCGTATAAAAATATTTGTTGGATAGTTCATTTGAAAGAACCTCACCTCTCTTGTGCTGGGGGAACATTTAATCAAATCACGGAAGGTAAGACCGACGTGGGTCAATGTTAATTAGCATAAGACCTTCCGCCCCTACTGGCCGATTAAATGATCATTCACAGCGATGAGAGCGATTCATTCACCACACACGGCGAAGAGTCATTCCTTCTGCGACTTCAGTGTGTGTCGCAGTAATTGCGGATTGAATGACCATTCACAGCGGTGAGAGCGAACCATTCACCATTCACGGTGAAGAGTCATTCGTTCTGAACGAATCGTTATCAAATGGCCCATTACTATCTCAGAGATTGGAAACACGCGTGCTATGCCTGGCATGTGGAGCAATTTTTAATGGCACACGGTAAGTTCCAGGCTCAGGGCATTAAACAAAAAATGAACGATGTCAAGTAATAAAATTTTTTAGGCAACATTTAATATTTTGTATTATATTTTCCCTTTAAAAAACACCTACTTATATTCACTCACGGAAAAAGAAATTTGCGCGCCAAGAAGGAAGCATCAGATTGAACTGAAATTTTATGGACGTAATGATATAGATGAATGATACACACGATGGCAGAAACAGAGCTCCAGGACAATTACAGAGGACTCTGTGGCACGCAGTCTAGTCATCTTCAATAGCGCGTCGCACCGCCTCGTGCGGCGATACACGCTGCAATACGGTCCGGCATGGAGGCGAACAGATGCTTGATATTGTCCTGCGGCAGACTGGTCCACACGTGTTGGACGGTGTGCTCCAAATTCCGGATAGTGTGGCACGGTGGCAGCAGGCGCTGCAACTGGTCCCACACATGCTCGATAGGAGACATGCCCGGGGAGCGAACAGACCATGGAAGTGTCTGGACATGACGTAGGCAGTCTTGGGAAACCCGAGCAATGTGTGCAGGCGGGCATTATCCTGCTGGTATAGCGCACCTGAAATCCCTTGCCGGGAATGGGAGCACATGGGGCCGTAGGATCTCATCCACATACCGCTGGCCCGTTAATGATCCACGTACCACTACTATAGAGCTATCGTAGGCAATGGCTCCCCAGACTATAATGCCTGCAGTGAGGCAGGTGTGGCGCTCGATAGCGAGGTTGGGATTGTGCCGTTGACCAGTGGAGCTCCACAACCGGACACGATGATCATCTGTCCCCAAAACGAAGCGGCACTCATCGCTAAACACTACACGTCGCTCTGGCCTGGCACCACTGCACACGGAGACGGCGATGTTCCCGTGTTAATGGAAGCACACGTAATGATCAATGATCAAGCCTCTCTCAAAGTCCGTAAGCTGCGTAAATCGACGTTTCTGGCGCCTACCCGGCATTCTTGTCACTCTGTACTCTTGCTTGCGTCGGCCGGTGCTTTTCACTTTCATGGGGCATAGACTCCACGCCGGTTTACAAGGCTGCCGGTTCGTGCTGGCAGCGCCCCCACATGATGTGCGGTCATGCGCACTCGCACCAAACGTGGATCATTTGCATACTAGCACGTTCTCTAGCTATTTGCAAAGTTTCGTGGTTGTGGCATGTTTTCTTCTAGGTGCGCAAATTTTTTTGTCAGTGAGTGTATAAAAGAGTAAATGGACGATGTCATCGCTCTTTCCACGTTATTTTTTAAACAACGCACAGCGACTGAAAAATTGTATTCCGGCACCGCTGGGATCGAACCCCAGAACTCTCGTATAAAAGAGATTTGTTGAACTCTTTCACTGCCCAATCTAAATTCATTGAATTCGCGTTGCCTTCTGGATCCACATGCAATAATTATCATTGTCAACCATTATCAATCCACTGCTGGATGAAGGTCTCCCCAAGTTTCTTCTACAGTTGTCTGTCTTGAGCCTGTCTCCTCCATGCCACTCCGGCATGCTTTCGAATTTTATCCATCCATTACCCACGGGGCCTTTTTCTGGGCCTTTTACTGTCCCTCGGAATTCAGTCTAAAATTTCGGTGGTCCATCGGTGGTCCGTTTTTCTGGCAACATGTCCAGCCCATTGCCATTTCAGTGATTTCACTCTGGCCACGATGTCGTCCACTCCTATAAAAAACCTAAAGTTCCTCTTCTTATCTTTTCTGATTACACCAAGCATGCATCTTTCCATGCTGCTTTGAGTTGTCTGCAGTCTTTGTATGTCTTTTTTAGTTAAAGTCCATGTCTCTGCTCCATATGTAAGCACTGGCAGGATGCATTGGTTAAATAGTTTTCTTTTAAGACTCCACGCCGGCATACTGCTCTTAAAAATTGTACCGTTTCTTCCAAAAGTTCTTCATCCAAGTTTTATACGTCGATAAATTTCTTCATCAATGTGGCCTTCACTTGATATTTGGTGCTCAATATAAATGTAGGTATCAGTTGTCTCAAGCTCCCCATCAATCGATAAATCTTCGTTTCTTGCAAAAGTATTCGACATCACTTTTGTCTTCTGAAAGTTCATTTTTAATTCCACTTCTTTACTCTTGTCAGCAAGTTCTGGGATCATACTCTGTAGCTCTGAAGGGATAGTTGCAAAAATGACTACGTCATCAGCAAAACGAGAAGGTGAGTTAAATAATCTCCATTAATCTTTTCCCCTTTGTTTTCCCAGTTCAAAGTATCCACATGTACATGAGATAAAATATTTTTGCACACGATGACAGTTTTTAACCTACATCGAAGACACCTGATTACTACACATTGCAACACAATTTCTGACTACGCTGCTGATATAAAAAAACTAAGCAAGGACAAGAATTCCATTAAGGGTTTTTTCTATAAAAATCGTGTTGTTTCTCGTTCATTTGAATTATTACTAAGTCTAGGATTTTTATGACCTAAAAACTGCGAGAAAAAACCCTATAAAAATGCATTTATGACCCCCCTAAAAAACTGAAAAATGCCGTATAAAACAAAAAAAAACCCCTCTAAAAATGCATTTATGACCCCCCTAAAAAACTGAAAAAATGCCGTATAAAACAAAAAAAAAACCCTCTAAAAATGCATATTTCTTTTTTTATTTCTTTGCAAAACTAATTAGTTAAAAAGAAGAAGAAGAGGCGCATGAAACAAAAAGAATCTAAAAAATACAATTTAATCTGTTGACTGTTGCTCTGTCAACTGAAATTCTTTATTTTAGTAACCAACACATGACCTATAGAACAAAACAAAGAATAAGCAAGAGATTCAACTTAATTGCTTTAGAATTTCTGTGCCGAATAAGAAATTTATTTCTCAAGAACATATCATGTTGTTTCTTGTTCATTTGATAAAAAATAAAAAAGGGTTGGTATTTTTAAGATAAAAAAAACCCCTTTAAAAATGCAATTTTACTTTTTACTGTTTCTGTAACAAACTGAGTTTTTTTTTCTGTTGACAAAAAATATGACCTATAAAAGAAAACAAGAAAAAACATAAAAAATGTATTGATGGAAGAGAATGGAGAGTAACGGAAGTGCTTTTACCGTCGTAATGGCTCCACCGTTTGCTACGACGTGTTTTCAGATGTTCTAAACACGATCACTGTCCCCATTTTCTCAGTCTTGCTTCTGGTTTTCAGGGGAAAATGGAGTTTCAGGGAAATTCATCCAAAAATGCCTTTTTTCTTGAAAATACCGAAATTTGCAAAATAATGACTCAAAAACAAAAAAAAAAGATTATTACTTAAGCCTTTAACCGGCTGGAATGAGTTAACTGGGGGTTAACAAAATGGGCTGAACTCAACTCCAACGAGTATATTCGCTGTCTAAGAAGTGTGCCGAAAGCTACCGGAACAAATTAACTCGGGGTAAACAAAATGGGCTGAATTCAACACCAGCTAGTATATTCGCTGTCTAAGAAGTGGGCCGAAAGCTACCGGAACGAATTAACTCGGGGTAAACAAAGTGGGCTGAACTCAACTTCAAAGAGTATATTCGCTGTCTAAGAAGTGGGCTGAAAGCTAATGGAACGAATAAACTTGGGGTTAACAAAATGGGCTGAACTCAACTTCAAAGAGTATATTCGCTATCTAAGAAGCTAGCCGAAAGCTACTGGAACGAATTCGTTCAGGGTATGTTTAGCGGCCCCAAAGCTGCTCGTACGAGTTAACTTCAAGACTAGAGCATCGAAGAAAGTTGCTTTCGTCCTTAGATTTGCTATTCAGGCGTATGATTGACACCAATTCATTCTGACAAATTAACTGATAAAAGACTATGGCAGAGGAGAGGAATTTAAGGAAGGAGAGAGAGGAGACATTTTAGTAACTTTTTTTTTACCCAGTTGCATGATATTCGTTCGTTTAAGGGAGTCTAGCCCTTCCCTATCACGTTTTAAGTCATGGAACAAGGAATATAGGACTAGAAGGGGTAGTTTATTACCTATGACATGTTTACTTTCGCGACTGCTGAGATGAGAGGGGGTAAAGATAAACTATTTTATCGTAGCTTTCGTAAAACACCGTCGCTATGTGAGCATTTCTGTCCGGAGAGAGCAAAAGTTTTGGCACCGTTTAGTTCAAGCACAGTACATCAGCCGCTGAAAGGGTTAAAATGATCGAAAAACCTTGAAAAATGCCATATTACGTAAAAATGCCTTAACAAAGGTACTTTAATCAGCTTAGTTTTGTATGAAACACGTTTGTATACACTTGAACACAATTTTAGTATCGCAAAAAAAAAAAAACGCAAAATCATAAAATTCCTAGCTATTCTTATTCTATAAACATTTTTCCCAATAGTGAATTTAATCGAAATTCCTCTATTGAAAGGTAAAGACGAAAAAATTTATATGGCTACTTTATTATGCTTTCACAACATACAGAACTAATTATCTTAAAACTAAATTTCTTTTTTTTTTTTTCGATTGGAGGTTTAACGACCACCGTGAGCAACTCAATGGGCTATAAGCAGTCGCCCGTCCCTAATTTAGGGTCACTGGTTCCAGGGAAGGGAGAGAGCCAGTGCCGTAAGACAAACACAACATCCATGCCTCACCGGGATTCGAACCCGGACCCCGTTCGGACGAATGATCAGAGGCCATCACTTAGACCACTGCGCCACCGGAGCGGCCTAAATTTCTTTCAAGATAGACACTTATTTGTATATTTTTTTTTATTACAATAAAATAAATTTCATATTCTTAAATACTCGCTTTTTATTCATTATTAAATCTGATTCAGAAAGATGTTAATTTATAGAAAAAATATGTAAAATTGTGAGGCCACCCGAAAGCGCAGTAAGCCGTGCGAGTGATTGGTACACGTGTACTAGATTATTTGATTTATTCTCATCTGAGAGCCCATTAATTTGTCTTTTTCTCCTTGGATCTTAGAAAATTAGACGTAGATTTATTTCACTGAAGTGAGGTTGTCACGCAAGGTCGCTTTATAGTATTACAAGCTTTGGCACTGCGCTCATATTAAGTTACTGATTCACTTAGTTCTTGAATATTTTTTCTGTTTTCTAAAGGCTTCCACCAAGGCAAATCAAAATGAGGTCTGATTTTGAAATTTATATTTTGTTGCTTTGTGAATTACTGCAAGCAATCTTACGGAAGTATGTTTTGAATGCTTGGGTTCTGATAGCGTAGACTGAAGAAGACAGAAGCAGTATATATATTTTTTGTAGTTGTTTTGGTATTAACGACCCCCTACAAGCAACTCTAAGGACTATAAAATGTCCCCCGTCACAATTTAGGTTCACTGATTCCATAGAGGAGAGAGAGCCAGCGCCTTAAAACAAACAGTCTAGTCTTGGGCAGAAAGAAATCAGAACTGACCATCGCAATTTTAATGAGCAGCTCCATTAAACGTAGTATGAACTGCACATAAAGTAAAATTGTTAGATGTTTCCATCGAGCTATGACACAATGCTTTGGAATGGTATGTTTCAAGAGAGTCCTTCAGAGAATCACTTTTTTTCTATTTTAATTATAATGCATGCTGTTTTAATGATATGCAAGTTGCTTGTTTTTCTTATTTTCTGTTTAATTTTTGGTAAAAATGATCGCAAATCTCCACAGAAACGTATATCATTTTTATCAAAAATGAGCCGCGCCTGTAAGTCTTAAAATATTACCAATAATAGTTATTTCACTCTTAATGGCCGGACTTTTAAGCAAACCCATGGAGACCTATATACGATCTCCATTCTTCTAAATTTCCACCAACGCTAATTTACACTTCATTTCTAACGCACCGAGTAATAGGTACCCACAGAGACCCACATTATCTCCATTTCCTAGAATTTCAACTGACACTGTGATACATATACTTCATTTTCAATGGGCAGACTTATATGCAAATCTACAGACAACTGTATGATCCTCCGTTCTCTTGAATTGCACCCAGTACTCCGATACTTCGTTTTTAATGGCCCTATTTATAGGTAAATCCGCAGAGATCTCTATGTTCGCCGTTCTCTTAAAATTTAACAAACCATAATCCTTCATTTTAACGGTTATATTTACAGTCAAACTGGGAGAGATATCTGTTGTCACCGCTTTCTGAAATTTCAGGTAACCGTAATCCCTCATTTTTTAATATCCCTATTTATAGGGATATTAAAAATGAGGATTACCGCCGAGATCTCAATACGATCACTGTTCCTTCAACCCCTTAACCGGCTGGAACGAATTAACTCGGGGGTAGCAAAATGAGCTGGTATCAGCTTGAATGAATGAATTCGCTGTCTAAGAAGTGGACCGAACGAGGCGGCTGAAACGAGTGATCTTACCCATCAGAGAGCGTTGCATGTTTGAATCATTCTACCCAATGGCATTATGTCCACGCCAGGGAAATTAGCCGTTCCCCATCGGGACTTCAGTCATGAAGCAGGGAATAAGGTACTAGAACAGAGAGAGAGAGTGAGAGAGAGCGAAAGAGAGAGAGAGAGAGAGAGAGAGAGAGAGAGAGAGAGAGAGAGAGAAAGACAGAGAGAGAGAGAGAGAGAGTCAGAAAGACCTGAGAGAGAGAGAGAGAGAGTCAGAAAGACCTGAGAGAGAGAGAGAGAGTCAGAAAGACCTGAGAGAGACAGAGAGAGGGAAAGAGAGAGACAGACAGACACAGAGAGAGAGGGTTAGAGAAAGATAGAGTGAGAGACAGAGAGAGATAGAAAGAGACAGAGAGAGAGGGGAGAGAGACAGAGAAAGACAGACAGGGAAAGAGACGGAGAGAGACAGAGAGTGATAGAAAGAGACAGAGATATAAAGAGAAACAGAAAGAGAGAGACGAAGAGATGCAGAGACAGAGTGAGGCAGATTCCTTCACCTTTCCATCTGAGAAGTGGTTGGTACTTCTCAGATGAAAAGGTGAAAGGAACCGTTTTGTCAGCTTTCGTAAATCCAGACCTCTATGAGAACATATAGGTTTGGGAAGCACAGAAAAGTGTGGGCAGCATTTGGTCCAGATACATCTGCTGCTTAAAGGGTTAAATTTCAATAAATCATAATACTTCGTTTTTAATGACTGGACAGGCATATCCACACCAAAGAAATAAGAGGAGAATAGACTATAGCAAAAAGCATGATACTTCCGGCATACATTGAAAACCGCCATTGTGGGGAGTAACTAGTGTGTTGAAATGTTTGCCAGAGTATTGCAGTTCTAAATCTTTAAGATTTAAGTGTATGTGACACGATTTTTTTCTGTTTAGAAGTCTTCTTTCCTTTCATTTCATTTCTCTGCTCTGTGTATATGGCCGGCAGCGATATAGCCTCGTATTTTCGTGCTTACTAGTCTTGCTTGTTTTTTCCGGATACGAACGCTTGCTAATTACAGTTTGATCTAGAAAGTTTACAGGTTGTACGCGAACATTCTTTCTACGTAATTTCTATCGTGCATTGTGAATTGAATCAAGCACTCTTGGTTTCCAACTCTCCCCCTTTCCCCCATAGATGGCGCTGCTCGTTCAGTTGTTTTCCGTCTTTTCAGAACCTCTAGCATTACTTTTGCCAGTCTATGCTACTCCAATGTCTTTGGTGCAAGGCTTTCTGTTTTCAGAACTCAGGCCCACCCAGACGAACGGTCAGAATCCAGCGCTCAGACCACAGCGCCACCATGGCGGCTAAAACATTTTTGGCATATCTTTTATGCCTAATTTATCACTTCGTCCGTGTTGGACACCACATCTCTGAAGCTATTACGACGATTTGAAACTATTCTTTTTCGATTGGGAAGCGAGAATTAAAAGAACGATGTTCTATGCCATCTGTTTTTGTCCCCCCTCCCGATGCCTGACTTCGCCTCCAGGAAGCGTAAATACAGATGCTATTGAATTCAAAATATGTTTTACTCCGTATCACTGATTATAAAAATCCGATTAAAACAATTATTTCTTTTAATCGGTACCTTTTTCGACAAAAAATAGTCTTGCGTGTAGTTTCTTCTTCACAGGATGTAAATGTATACTGCATATTCCACGATATCTTTGTTTCTAAAAGTCCAATTAGAATTTTTTTCTTGCGTCTTACAGAATTTGTGGTGAAGAATGTTTTGTGTATGATTTTTGTTTTTCTTGTTGTAAGGCAAAAGCTGGGCACAAAAGTGCATACTTGTGTTACGGATATGTTTGCAGTTGTATCTAAACTCCAAATAAATCGATTAAAAAATTTCTTTTAGGACAGACACCGCTTCACGACATAAAGCATTTTGGGCATGTTTGCTGCTCAAGATAACACGCAGTTTCTTGGCTATGTGGGCGTAAACGCCACATAGCCAAGAAACTGCGACTTATTCCGGAACGAGGGAACCCGGGTTCGAGCCCCGGCGTGGACAAAAATGACGGAGAAATTTACTTCGTTATAACTGGTGAACAGAAAGCGCGCTCTCCTACATCAGGACAACGCCCGGCCTCATACCGCGCGAACGACCCAGGCAAAACTCCAACAACTTGAAGGAATCGAACTGATGCCACACCCAGCATACAGTCCGGACCTTGCCCCGTTGGATTATTACTAATTCCGGTCCACTTCCTTCGCGGGCAACACTGAACAACCAGGAGGAGGTGGCAGCTGGCATGAAGGAGTTCTTCGCCTATAAAGACAAGAACTGGTACCGCTGCGGAATCGAAGAGATGGCTAAAGACGGTGCAACCCTATGGCCTATACTTTGAATGCTAGACAGCTTTCGTCGTAAAGGTACGTATGAAGACATAAAGTGATCCAAATATTGCAAAACTTTCGACTCACCCTATGTACTTCAATTTCAAATATAAACTGATGAAACTGATGCTAAAGCAAAATATATTCAATTTCTGGTAGCAATGTGTTTTTGATAATAAATGAAAATATAATGATAATTGAAAGCTGATGATGAAACAGCTTTTAGTGATTAAGGTTCCAATCCGAAAAACTTGAGCGAGCAATTACCTTAAAAATTGCTTTTTTTTTTTCAGTTAAGGGTTTAACGACCACCGCGGGCAATTAAAAGTGCTATAAGCAGTCGCCTGTCCCTTATTTAGGGTCACTGGTTCAAGGGAAGAAAGAGAGCCAGTGCCGTAAGGCAAACACAACATCCATGCCACACGGGGATTCGAACCCGGACCCATCTCGGACGAATGGTCAGATGTCAGCGCTTAGACCACTGCGCCACACGGGTGGCAAAATCAAATGTTTATAAACTACTGTAAAATTTGTTACAGCTATAAGAACAGTGGAAACATTTTATGCAACAGAAAAGTGATTCTGTCGCGTTGTGTTTCGGTAAAGCAGTAAGTTGAAACATATGCGGAACTTTCTTTCGCTGCAAAAGAACATAACTGATCTTTTCACTCCCTCGGCTATTACATTTCTTATAAAACCTTCTAGTGATGCAATGACAATAATATCGCACCACCTGGGTCATAGTGGTGCCAAAATTATTACATCAAGAGTTCGCTGGTAGACGAATAGGGTTGCAGGTTTTGCTTTATACCATAGAATTAAAAGTGTCTTTAGAAAAACAAAGGTTGAAATCAAAACCAGTTTCAGGATACTTCCTTTTCGTGTAAGGGTTATTTAAAGACTTACCTGGCGAATCCAAATTCCATCCAACTAGCATCGCTAACGTGACCTGGATAGAAGTTGCACAGGTGAACTTCGAAGAATGCATGTTTCGTCTATACCATTGCTAGGGATTTTATTGTACCAGTTTGGATTGAATTAATACAGATATGGCAAAATTAAAAGTGTGACTCTTTTTGAATATTAGTTTAAACCTGCAGCGCTGGATGCTTATTTTATTAGCATGAGAAATCGCAAGATTACGTTAAAAAATTACTGCATTTCTTAGAGAGACGCTAAGAATGGATTATCCTGAGTCGCTTTAAAGAATGGACTGCCCACAATTGCTTTAAAGAGTGGATTATCCAGAGTTGCTTTAAGAATGAATCATATAATTTCAGCTAATTTTATAAATACCACAAGAAGTATTGCAATGTGGAACTTATGAATGTTACAAGACTGATCTTCGGAAATTCGTTGAGTGTCTAATAAAGGAGAAATGCCTTCGGAGATTCGACAATCAAACTCAACATTCTCCTCGTGCTTGTAGAGGCCATAAAAATATTTTGGTATTCAAGCATCATATATTTACCACTGAGTATGTGTGCTGATTTTAAACGGCTGTTAAAGATAGCACAGGAAAATCATCGCACAGTTCATGAATTTGAAATCATTTTTAAAAGACTTCAAGAATCGTTCATAAAAAAAGGGAAACTGTTAATTAACTAATTGAATGAGCATCGTGGCACTATTTAAGAGCGTAAAAATCATTCTTAAGTACTGAAGAACTACTCATGAAAACGGAAAATATCAATAAACTGAGTACGACACTATTGTCCATACGAATTCAAGAATCACACACTGAGAATCGTCCATAAAAAGATGGAAAATGTTAATCAACTCAATAAATAAATGAATATCGTGATCGTGGCACAGAGTAAAAACGTAAAAGACATTCTTACATATTTAAGAACCATTCATTAAAAAATGGAAATATTAGTAGGCTCTGAGTACGCACTATTGTCCATAGCTTAATAATTCAAGAATCATTCGTGATTCGTAAAACGATTCCAAGAATCATTCCTAAAAGGATTTCAAGAATCATTCCTAAAAAAAAAAAAAGGAAAATGCTAACAAAGTAAGCACAAGATTGTCGTTGCAGAGCATAGGAATTCAGGAATCATTCATAAAAACAAAATACTTTTTGATAAGGAAATTTTCAATGAAATGAGTTGACGGACATCGGCCATAGGTTAGGGATTCAAGTATCATTCATAAAAAATTCAGGAATAGCTCATAAAAAAGAAGCTTAGCATGTTAATATCGTCGCATATCTTAGCAATGACTTCCAGAAACTTCAAAAATCCTTCATAAAAAACAAAAATATTAATGTGCTAAGTGCAGGAATATCGTCACATAACTCGATAATTAACGAATCGTTCATAAAAAATATTCAAAAATCATTCATAAAAAAAGGAAATTCTTATTGAATTGAAAATTCGGTGTGAGTAGCTCAAGAATTAAAAAAAAACATTCATTAAATTTTTTAATAACCACAAAAAAAAAGACAAAGAAAAAAGAAATGAAAACGTTGATGATTTTAACAAAAGAATATCATAAAACAGTTCAAAAATTCAAGAATCACTCACAGAAATTCTAATGAACTGAGTGTAGGAATATTATCGAATAATCCAAGAGTGAAAGAATCGTTCATAAAGGTTCAAGAATCATTCATTTAATAAAGGAAGTCGTTAATGAACTTTGATGCAAAGTACATTGCTTAAGGATTCAAAATCGTTCGTAAAGTATTAAAGAACCACTCCTGAAAAAAAGAAAGGAAAAATAAATATCCATGAACTAAGCACAAGATATCGTCGCACAACTTAAGAGCCATTCACAGAAATTTAAGAATTACGTATTCATGAAAGAAAAAAATGTTAATAAACTGAGTACAGGAATTTTGTTATATATATTTAAGGATCTTTCATGAAAGAGTTCGAGAATCATTAGCGAAAACGGGAATTATTTTTGAACTGAGTACAAATATATTATTATAGCCTGCAGCTTAAAACTTACGAATCATTCATTAAAATACCAAGGATCGTTCATAAAAAGAAGGAAACTCCGAATGGGCTGAGAACATGGATATTTTTGCACCACCTAAGAATCATGCATCGCATGGCTCAAGAATGAAAGAATCATTCATAAAAAAGTCAAGAGTAGTTGAAAAAAGTAATTGAATGCAGCCATACGACGTTATACACCCACTTCTTTTTCTGTCCTTAACTTTGGGAAATTGAACCTGCGGTTACATCTCGGGAGACTTTTGAAGAAACGGCTTGGGAATGAAAACATTGAAGCATCACATCTTTTTAGCATTGCCGTGTGTTTCTGCAAGATAAAAAATTTGTAAAGATCAGGCGTTTAGATCTTAAAAAGTAAAAGAATACAAACTGCTTTTGTTCACCATATCATGGTACTTGGAGAAGTATCGTTTTAGGCCCCCAGAATTTGTCGCACGTTGAAGTGAGAAACGATGACACTTATCTGCGAGAGCAGCTGCGCATCAAAAAAAGGACGGCGATCACACTTAACTGGGACAGTTGTTTGCTTGGTAGTTGTTATTCCACTGTCAGTTGGCTAGCCTACACAGAAGTCTCAACTGTCATTTGCTCGGTGGCCTGTGGAAAATTTGACGCAGATGGTTTGCTGTATGATCCTGGTGTAGACGCCGGCGAATCCCAAGAGGTGCTCGAATCTTCGGGATGTGCGGCTTCTTCATCGGCGACTTCTTGTTCTTGTTGAACTCGTTGTCGTTGGAAATTCGCTGCTGATTTGGGAGAGGGTCTCCTTGGACAGCGTAAAGGCCCGGGATCCGAATAGTGTATGGAGTAGCGGGATGTGCAGGCGGGGGAAGAGCCTGTGAGATAGAAGGAAGAAGGTGCAAGGTGAAGGTAGGTGGTGAAAGGGGAACAAAAGAAAAGAGTGCATTGTTAGTTAAGCAGTGGTGCAAGATGGAGTCTCAGCAGTGCATGTATTTACACATTTTTCATTCGATTACACAAGAAAAATAAACATGCGTCCTTATACTGTATTTTGTGCAAGCAAACAGACTGTAGAAAGCATTCGCATAGGTATGTACAATATATACAGAAATCAGGTAAACAGCTGAGACAGGGGGTTTGTTTAAATAATATCAACAGAGGATGGAGGGTGAATAACTGGGGTAGATGGCAAGTGTATACTCTCTATCATACGGTTCACTAGATACATATAGCAGCTGATGCAAATGTAATATAAACAAAATAACTGCATGCAAAATAAAATACCGAATACGAAAAGTTCACAGACTTTTCGTATCACTTCGCTTCTCAGAAATGTAAATCTAAATTGAACTGCCCTTGATTTTTTATATTTTTCTGCAAACACATGAAACTAAGTAATTTAAAATTTTTCTTGAGTACTACAAAATGAAAGCTGCGGTGCACAGTGAGTTGTACTTACTTTCCAAATGATGATTGAACTTGTTGAGATTTGAAATGCATCTTCAAATTATTCTATACACACAGGATAAAAAATAAAAAATAATGTGGATAGCCAGGTTATACGTGGAATATTCAGTACTTCTCGAGACAGAAAATATTGCTTCAATAACAGAAGGAATTTCTGATTAAAATGTATTGAATATTACCTCTAATCTTGACGTAGGACTACGTCTAACTCCGCGGATAGTATGGGGCGACTTACGGCCGACCACCTGTGACCAAAAATAGTTCCCACTTGAAAACATTATAGCGTTAAAAATACGTGCTGCATACTAATCGTGTTAGCATATTCCTAAACAGCATAGAGTACAATTCGCGTACTGCGCAATATATCGTGCGCGCAACACTCCCCTCGCTCCCTGTGCTTGGGGGAGATGATGCAATATTTCTGGGTGTGCCGCCGCTATTGCCTCAGTCTATCTTGGCAACCGTGACGCAACACGACCGTGCGTGGTATCGTTTTAAAGCTCTCGACGAGATCTATTCCAATATATAAAGAACATATCGCAGTGGTTTAAACTAAAATGTTTAAAAATTGTTTTCGTATGAACGGGTTAACAACGCGTGCAAAAGTGGAGAAAATCAAAACGAGAGGCAAGAGCAAGTGACGAGAGCAATGTAAGAAGCCCAAGAAGACAGAGCACCACGTTGGGTAATTCGTGTATTGATCTGCTTTGTGTTCGCAATGTATTTTTTTTCCTGATTGGAGGTTTAACGACCACCGTGTGCAACTCATTGGGCTATAAGCAGTCGCCCGTCCCTAAATAACAGCCACTGGTTCCAGGGAAGGGATACAGCCAGGGCCGTAAGAGAAACACAACATCCATGACTCGCCAGGATTCGAACCCGAACCCATCTCGGACGAATGATCAGAAGCCAGCACATAGACCACTGCGCCAACGGGGCGGCATTCGCAATGTATCCAGAAGCATTATTTGTAAAAATTATGTATGCTACTTTTCATATCATAGACCTATGTTGGCTATAACAAATTAAATAAACACTTTGAAACTATACTCGACTAGCTCATTTCAACTCTCCGATTTGCAAGTCGTAGTCATACGTTTCAAACTGACGGCTCAATGAGAACTGAGACTATCTGTTGTTGTTTTATATGCGTGGAAGCATTCCTCTTTATTTTCCCCAACTGTTTATAGCGAATGGAGTCCTGATCTTATGTAGCTGCAAAAGAAACGACTTTTTTTTTATTGAACAGTGAATGGAATACCTTCAATACACTAAATCATTTTTTCAGTTTGATTTAACCAAAATATTTGTGTTAGTCCTTTTTTACGCTTTCCAACCGTAGTTTGAAGAAGGTTACATATGCTCCAGTTTTGTCCGTCTGTCGGCACGATAACTCACGTAAAAATAGTTCGATTTCGATGAAATTTTAGTATATGGTAGGGGACTATTTTCTGAAAATGGGCGAAATGGGGTTAAAGATAAAGACATAGGAGCGGGATCCATTCCATTTCCCTTATGCGTCATAACTTGCGTAAAATTGGTTCGATTTCCATGAAATTTTAGTATGTTGTAGGGGACTACCTACGGACAAACCCTATTGAAAATGGGCGAAATGGAGTTAAAGGTCAGGACATAGGAGCGGGATCCATTACATTGCACTTAAGCGTCATAACTTACGTAAAATGCTTCGATTGCGACAAAACTTTAGTATGTTGTTCCGGAGATATGCTTAACCTGTTCTGTTTATTATCATCGAATGGGGTCAAAGGTTATAACGAAGTGAGTTTCTCCGTCATTTTTATGCGCGCCAGGATTCGAACCCGGGTCCCCTCATTCCGGAATAAGTTGCTCTACCAATTGAGCTACGCGGACGTTTTATTCTGATTCCTATCTGCCTTTATGTCGTGTGCGTCCTTCTGGCAGGTGCGTTACATCTCCTGGTACGTTACATCATCTCCTCCTTATTATTTTTATTTATTTATTTATTTATTTATTTATTTTTTTTCGAAGTGCTGGAGAAGGGATTCTCTTATTTTTCCTATCTCGCGGTGTGGAAAGAACATCACACCAATGCGAGATTTTGAACGGTCGGGTCATCCGGATAGTTCGGGCGCCATTATAACGAGGTGAATTTCTCCGTCATTTTTGGTCTACGCCGGGATTCGAACCCGGATACCCATCATTCCGGAATAAGTCACTCTACCAATTGAGCTACGCGGACGTTTTATTCTGATTCCTATCTGCCTTTATGTCGTGTGCGTCCTTCGGGCAGGTACGTCACATCTTCTGGTACGTTACAAGGTCAGGGCACAGGAGCAAGATTTATTCCACCTGCATCATCCTCATAGCTTGAGTAATGATTTCTGGTATGTTGGAAAGCGTATCATAATCAATGCATTGCATGATTTTACTAACTTATTTATCTCTAAGGAGAATATTAACTTGCCCGTATTCTAAATGAGACCTCAGAGAATTTCTATAGAGAAAACGAAAGACATTCCATACGATTTTTTTTTTTTTTTTTTTTTTTTGATTGGAGGTTTAACGACCACCGTGAGCAACTCAATGGGCTATAAGCAGTCGCCCGTCCCTAATTTAGGGTCACTGGTTCCAGGGAAGGGAGAGAACCAGTGCCGTAAGACAAACACAACATCCATGCCTGACCGGGATTCGAACCCGGACCCCTTACGGACGAACGATCAGAGGCCAACGCCTTAGACCACTGCGCCACCGGGGCGGCTTCCATACGATTGTCAAATACAGTAGATATTACAGGCAGATGCGACGGCGGAGCGCACATCTGAGTCCTAAAACACATCCTCAGTTGCTTGTTCTGGGTGGTGTAATGGTAACATACTCGAACGCAAATCGGGAGATGCGGGTTCGATTTCCATTCCAGGACGATATAATTTTCAAGTTTTCTGAGGCATGTCCACTTGCATCCCATACGATTTTTGAAAATTTGTAAAAACTTTTCACTCTATGGAGTCATCGAGCAGCATTCTTCGCTAATGATTTTTATAAATGATTCATATTTAAGAAACTCTCCAAACTTCACATCGGCATTTAAACGACAAAACGTTTAAAAAAGTGATCGAAACGTGATGGTAATGTATATTGTGTTGATTAAGGTTAAATTGCACTGAGTGGACGGAAATCATGAAATAACGTACCTACCAACAAGTAGGCTCACATTTCGCCCAGATACGGACAGTCACACTGCGAGGCATTGAGCCCAATAGGTCAGGGTTTCAAAGTTATATGCACTCAGGCTTGCTGCACAGCTTTCCATAATTCCGTTGCAATTCTTGAGCGGAAGATTTCTAAAAGCTCGAACGGACTTTTCCACATCATCCCAAAGATTTTCCACAGGGTTCATGTCTGGTAAACGAGGATGCCATTTCAGGGTAGGAAACTTCTGAGGAATGCTCTTCTAACCATATTCTAGTCACCACGGCTTTAAGAGAAGCCGCATTGTCCATCGGCGGTGTTTTGTGCCGGTGTCGCTCTCCAGTTGGTTGAAACTAGACGAGACAGACGTCGACGACCACGTTCATTTACATCCTTTCTCTACTCACAGCGCTGTCCACGACGCGATGTTATTCCGGAAATGGTTTATCACCGATACACTCTTGACACTGTCGAACGGAGATACTGCAATTCCTGTACCTCCTTCGCGATAGAGTGACCCATGCATCGGGCACCTACTAACATCCCTGCTTCAAACTGTTAACTCGCGACGCTTATCCGTACTGATATCGAATTACCGCCTACGTGAATGCAGTGCTGCTCTCCTACCTATGTGCATACCTGAAAAGCGGTTGGTTCATCGAAGGCCATCTAGAAACATAAGTCCATGATATTAGAGAGATGAGTTTCCCTCTTTTAGTGACGTCACGCGGAAACCAAGGCTTCTTCTGATTGGTTTCCACTGCTGTCGTGTGTGACGTCAAACACAACACCGACGTATTAGGTCGTTACCTCCGAGATATTGAAGGCCTATCAAGACGTGACGTCATTTTAAGTGACGTCACACCTCGTGGTTCTGCTGATCAAACAGTGCGTGTCTGCATTACCACGCCACGCTACGCCTAACCAAGTGACTTGTGATTTTGATGGTTGTCCATCCATGCTTGCGTGAAATTAATAGTGTCCCTTTCCCGTGGTTTGCTTCAACTAACATTTTAATTACAGTTTTTATATACCGGTAACTGAATGAGATAGGTATTTGATTATGCCACATCCATGTTGCGTTCCCCGCTGCCGTGGAAATTATAAAACACGACCCAAAACTCGTGTCTATGGATTACCAAAAGACCAAGACTTGTGTTCTAAGTTGATTCATGCCATTGAAAGGGATAAAAAAACCGGGCCCTGTTCCAACAGGGTCAATTTCGTGGGTCCTGTTGACCCAAAGTTCATTTTGTACATACCTTACTATGTTACACCACATAGTAAGGTATGTACATAGAACATTTTTTTAATCGAATTTAAATACAAGACCTTAGTTAATTAATTGGTCAAGCATTTGGAAAAAAAAAAAAAAAGCAAAGCAAATCGGTATTGTTCAAGTCTACTTTAAAAGTGAAATAAACTTTTACATGCCTACTGCCCATTATTGCACCAGTGAACACTTCTTGTTTCATATTCATCTTCTGGAAGAATAATATATACAGTAGCGAACAAAAGTATTTGGCGAAACACTTTTTCGCCCATAATTTTTTTCTGCTGGACCAAATCTGGTCATTTTGGGATATGATATGTGTCCATTCGTGGGTTACAATGCCGCGTAGTTTGTATTTCGCTCAGAGCTAATTTGTCGTTCGAAATGGGTCATATTCAAGAGTCGCCAATTATTACCCATTTGTTTGCTGCATGTATTAATGTTTTTCTTGAGATTTTTGTGGGTGTTGTGATGTGTAGTGTGATAATAAGTCAATCTCAGATTTTTAGAAATGGATAAAAAGGCGAAGATCCCTGTTGAAGCTCGCCAGGCGGCCGTGAACATGATAGAATCCGGAAAGCGCGTCACCGACAGTCCATTTCAGTTATCTTGCAACGTTATAAGAAGACTGGGACCGTCGAGAACAGTCCGCGATGTGGTAAGCCTCGTTCCACTACGTTGCGTCAGGATAGACGCATCCTCCGTCGATCTCGTGCTGATCCCACCTTGACTGCTGTGGACATCGCCATCGAATTTCGCGACAGCGACGACCTGAACGTCAGCCGAATGACCATCTCCCGTCGTCTCATTGCTGGTGAATTGAATGGAAGACGCCCCGCCAAGAAACCACTCACCGGAGTCACGAATCGACGAGCCAGAGTCGCGTCCGCGCGCCGTCATCGACACTGGACTGCTGCCGACTGGAGTAAGGTGCTGTTCACCGACGAGAGCAATTTCAACTTGTTCGTAAGTGATGGCATCCGATACGTACGACGTCCGTGTGGCCAGAGATTCAACCCCCAGTTCATTCAGCCGACTGTCAAGCACAGAGGAGGATCGCTTATGGTTTACGGCGCCTTCTCTCGCAGTGGAATGGGCCCCATCATCAAGATTGACGGAATAATGACCGGCCAGAGCTACACGAACATGCTCATCAACGATGTCTTCCCATGGGCAAACCAGAACATGCCACCCGGATGGATCATGCAGCAAAACAACGACCCGAAGCACACCTCCAGAGTAGCGAAGGCAGCTTTCCAGCAGCAATAGGTCACACTTCTAGACTGGCCAAGCCAATATCCAGACCTCAACCCCATCGAGCACATGTGGGAGGACCTGGAGAGACGATGTGCGAAGAAAACCTGCCGGAATAGGACCCAGAAGTTCGACCAGCTGTCTGCAGAATGGGCGAGAATTCCGCAGGTCACCGTCGAGAAGCTAGTGGACTCGATGCCGGCCCTTTGTGCAGCTGTTATGAAGTCTCGTGGTTATCTCCCAAAGTATTAGTTATTGTTTTGTCGTTTTCTCGTACTTGTTTTCTGTTATCGTTGTATTAAATGAATGTGATACACACCTACTTTGTTGGTCAATTTGTATGATCTTTGCAATTAAGCTCGGTACCTGATCTGTGTTAAGGTTTCCGATCCATCTCCATATGGGTCATGTTTACCACTGGATAACACATATCATATCCCAAAACGACCCGATTTGGTTCAGCAGAAAAAATATTATGGTCGAAAAAGTGTTTCGCCAAGTACTTTTGTTCGCTACTGTATATATACAATGGCGTGCAAAAATTAAGGATGAGACGGTTTTTCGAATGTAACGTCGTGCAGAAGTGCTCCACATCGACTCAAATCATACCATAAGATCCCCAAGATGTAAGAATATAGGACAAGTGAGTAAAACCGTCCAAACAAGGAATCCAAAGGATCAAAGGCATTTTATTGAAAAGGTAGCTTCGAGCACAACTGGACAGAAGACAGAAACGTCCATGTGACAGGCGGTTGCCAAAAAAAAATCCAGTCTTTAGTAGGGGATAGGATCACCCCTGACTGCGTTGCCAAATTTACAACGTCTGTCCATGCTGAGGACGAGGTTGTCAAGGAGCTGTTGAGGCATCGCGGCCCATTCCTCTTGTAGGGCCAATCGCAGCTGCGGAATCGTTGCTGGCGGTTGGTGACGTGCTGCCAAGCGTCTCCCGAGAAGGTCCCACACGTGTTCGATTGGATTTAGGTCCGGGGACCTTGCGGGCCAATCCACGCGTCAAATACCTTCACTCTCCAACAGCTCTGCGACAGCCACTGTACGATGAGGTGTAGCGTTGTCGTCCATGAAGAGGAACTCAGAACCCACAGCACCTCTAAACAGACGCACGTGAAGCAGGAGAACCTCGGTACAATAGCGGACACCAGTGAATGAACCTCCTTGGAATATGTGGAGGTCAGTACGGCTACCAAGCATGATACCGTCCCAAACGAGAACTCCGCCATTTCCAAACCGGTCCCTTTCGATGATGTTGGTGGTGTGATTGCGTGTTCCCTACTCCCTCCAGATGTGTATACGTCCAGAATCGCTCGTCAGACTAAATCGGCTCTCATCCGTAAAGAGAACTCGACCCCATTGCTGATGTGTCCAGTTCTTGTGTTCCTGGCACCACAGAAACCGCCGTCTCCGATGAGCAGGCGTTAATGGCACACACCGTATTGGTCGTCGTGCAAATAGACCACCTTTGTGCAACCTCCTGGCCACGGTAAAACGCGATAACGGACGTACAGTTGTCTGTTGAATGTGCTTTGCGATTTCTCCCGCTGTCTGCCGTCTGTCTCTTCTCGCTTGTAGGACAATATACCGGTCGTCCGCCGCCGTGATTGCTCGTGGACGACCACTGGTAAACTCTCGGACAGCTGTTCCTGTCGTTCGAAATGCTCTCCAAGCTCGTGAAACGATGCTGGAGAGCATTTCAAACGACAGGAACAGTGGTCTAAGCGACGGCCTCTGATCATTTCTCCAAAAGGGTCCGGTGTTCGAATCCCGCGAGGCATAGATGTTGTGTTTGTATTACGGCACTGGCTCTTTCCCTTCCCTGGAACCAGTGACCCTAAATATGGGACGGGCGACAGCTTATAGCCCATTGAGTTGCTCACGGTGGTCGTTAAACCTCGAATAAAAAAAAACAAAAAACGATGCTGTGAGCAATTGCGAACTCCTCGGCCACACTAGTCACACTTTGACCTTCTTCCAACTTCCCAATGACGCGACCTCGGGTATAGTCATCGAGATGTCGTCTACTGGATTGCCTGTTGGCCATATCACACGGTGGCAGCAAATCGACGTCGTTCAAACCGATGTACACCGTGCAATAGCTTTCACCGAATTGCTGAGCATGACCATGATCAAATGTAGAGGATTTTAGGAAGGGAGTGTCTGACCCCAGGTCTTAAACAACCCTTAGATATAGGAAGCTAGGAGATTTAGGCTAGAGTGCCCGATAGGAAAGTGACACGGAAGCGAGGTAGAAGGGGGAGGAAGACGCCCTTATTTACTACCGGAGGGCCAGTACCCGGGGTCCGACGGCTTAACGTGCCCATCCGACGCACGGTGGATATTTAGTGGATCGAGCATTCGTACCTGCCTGGGATTGAACCTGAGATCCTTTCCGCGGCAGTCACGAAAGTTGCCCACTAGACCACCCGCGGTATTAGGCCACCATCGGCCTTATGCCACCCGCGGCCTTCGAATTGCTGAGCGTACACCGCCCGCGGCCTTCGAATTGCTGAGCGTACACCGCCCGCGTGCTTTATACCCTTCCGGCACTCCCCCCCACCCCCACGTCATGCTGCATATATGCGCATGCCCTACCTTACCGGACCCCGGTCTATCTCCTGAGTGGTCTTTCGGTCCGTTCTGCCTGCTCGTTCCACTGTTATGCTAATTTCTCCTCTTCCTCCTTAATTTTTGCACACCAGTGTATATAGCTTTCATTACAGTTAGTTCAGATATTTTTAATAATAGCTAAAACAATGACGTAGTCTTTGAAAACATTCTCCCAAGATCGTTCATTCCTGTTACTAAAGTTATTGATGGACAACAACAACCAAAGAACATACGGAATCCACAAATTTATTTTCAGATTTAAAAAACGGGATCTACAACATCGTAAATATGTTAAGCATTTGCAGCGATATGTTACATTTGTAATGCAATGTGTCACTCTAATAGCGAAATTCTAAACCAATGATCAGGACCATCGGAAACATGCTCCGATGGGCTCAGGCTCTCTCTCTCTCTCATGGGCTGCGACGATCCACCATCAGTGACGTCACAAACCTGTGCGATGGCCTTCTCTTTCCGGGGGTCACTATCAGGCCGTGTAACATGGGAGTGACGTCACCAACCCAGGCACAACGCACATTACCATCCCGTTTCGATCACTCTTTAAAATTATTATAAATTGCAAATTTCCGTCATCAAACAGAAATTGGTGGTTTGAAACTCTTACATTGACATAAATCAATATTTGACCAACGTAGACTTTTTAGAAGCATTTCACATTTTTCAAAACCGTAATAATCTGGTAAATGATTCATCTTCATCTCCATACCTATCAAGCGCATGAAAAGCACTCATCAATCTGCAATCTGATGGCCACACGAGACGTTTGACACGCGAAACTGGTGACATCGTCACATGCAAGAAATGAAAACGCTTAGTCCTGATGAAGCTGGACCATACTTTCCTGCGAAATCATAGTAGACTTTAAGTTATAAATATTGCATTCATAAATGTTGTTTTCTAAATTAAATGAAACACTAGTCCGTAACCTGAGCTGAGTTCGGGCTAAATTTTAAGCACCTGCGCCCGTCCGAGTACAAAGTATGCCAGCCCGAGCCTGAATTTTATATTGCAAGATAGATCCCGGGCCCGAGCCTGAATTTTATATTGCAAGATAGATCCCGGGCCCGAAGGAGCCCGAAAACTATGATTAACCTGTTTAGGCATTAAAAAAATCTCCTCTTCCAGACTTCTACTCTATCCTCTCCGTGCAATAAATAAGCCGATATATTTCTCAACTGCGGAGTGGGGGAGGGGTATCTATCTATTTCCATAGCTTCTATTCATTTCTATAGTTTGACCATTAATTTCTTCCTGAAATGTTTCTGGCGGCCGAAAATCAGGAAAAATCGGGAGACACAACAATCTACGTCGTACGTTGCTCAATAGAATTACCCTGGAACTGCTCCTTTGAGGTAGGGAGCAAAATTTCGTCAACTTGCTATCTACTATCTATAATTCTTAAACAAACTTTTTTGCCGCAACGGTGACGCAGTGATCTGAGCGTTGGCTTGTGACCATTCGTCCGTGAAGGGTCCGGGTTCGAATCCCAGTGAGGCATGGATGTTGTTGTGTTTGACTTACGGTACTGGCTCTCTCCCTTCCCTGGAGTCAATGGCCCTAAATTAGGGACGGGCGACTGCTTATAACCCACTGAGTTGCTCACGGCGGTCGTTACACCTTCAATAAAAAAAAAGGAAAAAAAAAAAACAAACAAAAAAACTTTTCCTTCGTAGAAATCCGGTAATCCATGGCCTATGGTATTTGCTACCTAAGCACGGAATGAATGGCCCTGTCGAATTCCTTCTCCCCATCTAGACCCAGTTGCCGGAGCATTCTCTTTAACAACTAGAAAGTGTAAAAAAGTCTCGTGTGCTAAATCCTACAAAATCACATTAAAAGAGAAAGAAGAAAATTCTCTCAGAGCCCGAACCAGCCCTAGCCAGAATTCCAGTAAGCATTATGCAGCCCGGGCTCGATTTCGGGCTTTTGGGCACGGGTTCGGCCCGTCTCAGCACTGAACCCGTGCCATGTACGGTTGAAAAAGCTGTGACTGAAATTCTTTCTTCTCATATAGCATGAATCGTAATAAAATTCATAACTATAATAAACGGTAGAATTATTGGGCAGTCTATAAAATGGGTCACCAACAAAATTTTTTTCCTAATATTCCCATTAATTTTTAATTTTTCTAACTACTCGTACACGAATTTAACAATGACGTTCCTCATTATTGTGTAAACATGTGCTTACCCGTCGTTGACGGGCTTGGTTTGGAGTATTGAGGCATTCTTTCAGTAACCCGAAATGATATCGTGTTTACGTAACTACACAATGGGGTTAAAAATGTGTTTTATTTTGCCAGTTTGGTTTTAACAAATTTTTTTGTATCATTTTATAATCTATACTAATATATAAAGAGAGAAACTTTGTTTATATCTTTGAGGTAATCTTGAAAAATACTGAACAGATTTAGATAATTTCTTCACCGTTGGGAAGCTTATTTCTTTCCGGTGGACATACGCTATTTCGTTTATTTTTGTATTTTTTATAATTTTTGGCCGTACTACCGAATCAGATAGCTTTCAAGTAGTTCTCGATTACCCGTGCATCGTTCCGCTTTGTTTACATCTAACCTGATCACATCCAACGTGAAAGAAAGTAGTTCACGATAATATTTCGTTTATTTTTTATTATTTTTGGCTGTACTACAGAAGAGAACGATTTCAAGTAGTTCCCGATTTCCCGTGTATCATTCCGCTTACGGGGGATTGTACAAAGAAAATGCCATGGTAACATAAAAAAAAATACTTATGACAATAAAAATTAGCGATGACAAATCTGTGGGTCAGTAGCTTTCATTTGAAAAAAAACCCATGAAAATCGCTCCAGTGGGTAGCGCTGGCAGATTGTAGAAAGAAACAGACTTGTGTTTAAAATACACTGACGGAAAAAAATCCCAACACCAAGAAGGGGTTGTGTTAGATAAACGACAGTTGGTAGGCGGTGAGAGTAAATCTGTAAGATGACGTCTATGCAAATTTCGCGCTCGGCGCATACGTGTGGCGCTAGTAGCGCCCCTCGGAACATGCAAAGCAGGTTTGCTGTAAATACGCGCTGTAACGTTCGTGACCGTTAGTTATCGTTGAGATTCGACGTAGGGTGTTGATGTTAGTCAAGAATGCCTTTAAGAAGACGAATAAGCCATTATCAACAGCTCACGGAGTTTGAACGAGGTCGTGTAATAGGGCTACGAGAAGGTGGATTTTCTTTCCGCCATATTGCAGAACGACTTGGCAGGAATGTAGCCACTGTGCATGATTGTTGGCAGCGGTGGTCAAGGAAGGTACTGCCTCAAGAAGACCGGGTTCCGGCCGGCCACGTGGCACTACTGAGAGGGAAGACCGCCGTGTACGGCGTATGGCCGTGGCGCATCGTACTGCGTCTGCGGCAGCAATTCGAGCTGCAGTTGCCACCACAGTGACACAACGAACTGTTACAAATCGGTTACTTGAAGGACAGCTCCGAGCCAGACGCCCTGTAGCGTGCATTCCACTTACTCCAAACCACTGCCGTTTGCGACGTCAGTGGTGTCAAGCTAGAGCTCATTGGAGGACGGAGTAGAGATCTGTTGTGTTTTCTGATGAAAGCCGGTTCTGCCTGTGTGCCAGTGATGGCCGTGTGTTGGTTAGAAGGAGGCCAGGTGAGCGCCTGCAACCAACCTGTCTGCGGCCGAGACACACTGGACCTACACCTGGAGTTATGGTCTGGGGAGCAATTTCCAATGACAGCAGGAGCACTCTCGTGGTTATCCCACGCACCCTGACGGCACAGTCGTACGTCGGTCTGGTGATTCAACCTGTTGTGCTGCCATTCATGAACAGCATTCCAGGGGTGTTTTCCAACAGGATAACGCTCGCCCGCATACCGCTGTTGTAACCCAACATGCTTTACAAAGTGTCGACATGTTGCCGTGGCCTGCTAGATCACCAGATCTTTCACCAATCGAGCACATATGGGACATCATTGGACGACAACTCCAGCGTCACCCTCAACCAGCATTAACCGTCCCTGTATTTACCGACCAAGTGCAACAGGCATGGAACTCCATCCCACAAACTGACATCCAGCACCTGTACGACACAATGCATGAACGTTTGCGTGCTTGCATTCAACATTCTGGCGGTGACACCGGTTATTAATGTAGCAGCATTTCACATTTAAAATGGCTCTTCTCGCGCTTACAATAAGCTGTGATCTTGAAACCTTAATCGATTAAATATGCTACCTATACAAATGTATTGCCGCCATTTCATTCCTCTACAACTATTTTTTCGTGGTGTTGGGATTTTATTTCCGTCAGTGTATATATATAGATAGAGATGTTATCAAGCGAAGTGAAGAACACTTTAGAAATAACCAAACATACGAGGAGGTACTCCTCAGTTTGTTACAAAAGTAGAGTATTTATTCTGTTATAGATTGTATTATAAAATAGCTTAACGATTAGGGATATCTATTCACAAAATACATATATAGACACTAATGCAAAGTTATTGACTAACCTTTAGAACAGCATTATTTGAGAACAAAATATAAATAAAATGATTATTTTTTCTAAAATCATTCAGTTCGTAAGCTTCTCTCATGAATATGATTAAATTTACTTTAGCAAAAAGGTCAAAGTTTTACTATTTCTACTTTTTGCCGGAATGAGATGTAACATGAAAAAAACTACTTTAATATTAAAGTCCCCTTTTATCGCAGAGAAAGGAAAACAAAAATTTCTCGCTCTGCTCAGTTCGTTTTGTACGTACCCTGTCCATTAATAAGAGTGGGGGGATGATGAGGGGGTATAGTTGCCAAGGTAACTACCAAGGCAACCGAAATAATGACACTGTCGTATTTACGAAATTCTTAAACAAAGAGCACGCACACAATTTTCTGAAATATATCACGGCATTACGACGTTTCACAAAATATTACACAACGGCATTTCCTATGTCAATACTCAGTTTTGTTTATTTTGCTTTGACAAATAAAAATGTCGATTCGTGTTCATTGAAATGATAGGTAAGTGAATATTAAATTGGGTGACGCGCTAACATTATTCAAAGCGTTCCACTTCTTCAGCCGCAGCACGAAATATTGAAATTCACTTTCTTCACTAGTGTTACTTCTACGTAGGTCCAATTGATTTACTTTTCCGCCGTCGATTTCTGTTTCCTACACTCTTCATTACCTTTGTTGAATTTTGTTTGCTAACCGGAAAGCACGATCAGGATGAGAACGCACGCTTTTTTTCATTCATAACATTAACTTCGATATTTTATTTGTCAGAACGACTTTGTTTGTTAACGCGGAGAGATAAAGCGCATTACTTAATCATGGAGGAGATGTAGTGAATATTAAACGAAGAAAGCCGCTAGTATTAATCATTGTCTCTATTGCAAAAATTTCTCTTTTTCTGTAGTTCTAAGTTTGACTAAGTTATTACTGATTAATTTATTAGTGAACACATCGTGTCGTGGGCGTAATCCTCCAGCACCGTAAAAATAAATCTACGTGGATAAGAAGAACATTGGTGATGGTTGCACCTCTTACAAATATCACTTAAAATTTTTATTAAATTTTTCTTCAGTTCAAAAACAATTTTCAAAATTAATTCTGTATTTAGTACTCTCTGCAGATTAGGATTTAAATATATAAGCCCCTGATCTGAATTTATGTTAACATTTTTACGCTTCAGCTCAAAATTAGCTGTCCTAATATTTTAAGGGGACAGTGTACTTAAGACGCAGCGACGGAACTGCTCAGAGGAACTTCTGGATTCCTGGAAGTGTTTCAAGAGACTTTTACATGAAATCGGTAGATCAGAACTGTAAATATGAGTAGAAATCAGTAGATCCAATTTTTTTGCTAGAAATATGTACAACCTCACAAATGTAATGTATTATTTGAGGCATTTTCAATATGAAGGAACACTTAAATCTGCCTGTATACAAAAATTACCAGTACTCCACAAACTACTATTAAACAGCGGAATGAAAATTTAGACCAATGCAATCCTGAGTCGCTTTTTTATAAGATATTACTGATGATGCGGTTTATAAAATAATGCTGATAATTAAAACTACTGTTGGTGTGAATAATCGTGGCATTTGCCTTTTGATGTAGACACAGCTGGATCAGTCCCACTTGTCTTCCTAAAAACAAAGAGTAATATATTTACACGTCTTACTCTTTGATATCCAGATGTACCCAAAGTACGTGAAATAAGTGCTGTACTAAAAAAAGTATCATTAATGCAGATATCGTGCTATACCGTAGATATTTTCCTGACATTCTGCGTTTTAACAAAACTAGGGAAAATCTTCGTATAACAGACTAATTTATTATCTAGAATAAAAAAAATCATAACAACCAGTACGAATTTAAAAATAATAATAGGTAGCAAGTGTTGAATAATTTTAGTCTTGGTCAGTTTTTTCTCTTCAGACCAATTCTGAGGTGAATCTTGTCCAATGGATTAGGAGATGGTGAGTACTGAAAGAATGCAGACATTCTTAGCAGAGATGGAAACGGGTCACGGGTCAACGGGTCGACAATTTCTTGCGGGTCCAATGGGTCGGGTCAAAGTGTTCCTGACCCTATTTTGACCCGGTCTTATTCCCGTTTTATTTTTGAAAAGAGAAAAATATATTCCAAAGAAAAATGCGCGTTGTGGAATTCTGTAGTCGATACTGATGCCCACGGAGTGAATGATGATTTGTCATGCAAAAATATTGTCGTCTCTTTCTTAAAGCAACGAAGATTTCCACCAACCGACGTCAGACACACCGACACCATATCGTAAAAAGATACTTCCTTTGCGTTCTTTTACAGTGCGATTGTCCAGGGAAAGGTACAGGCAAACGCCATTCGCGTGCTTCTCAGATGATTCACTTTCGCCGTGTGACTAAGAGTTACTTTTCACATCGCATCTTTTACATTGAGCATTCAGAGGTTTTCGATTGATGTGCTAACATCCCGTTCCCATGATATGTCATGTCGAAATTAACTCCTTATTTGTTAATATGGATGGATTCAATATTAAAGAGGTTGAGAAAGGCGTCGAGGCCAACAAATACGTGCTTGTTGAAAACCACAAGGGGAAGAGTGAATGCTGGAAATTGTTTCATCTCATTAAGGAACCGGTGAATAATTCTGTGTTGTTTGCTCTTGCTTGTTGTTCAAACTGTGGAAAGTGTATAATTACAAAGAAAGATATCGACGGTGTAATAAAAGATTACGGAACCAAAAATCTAACGGACCATATGAAAGTATGCGCACCTCCATCAAAGCGTGGAAAGAGTGAACAATCTAAATACATTTTAAAAAATGCATTTGTGTAATCGTAAATAATGATTACTATTTGTAATATACTCCATGGTCACGGTCATAGTCAGCCATTACTTCTGGATTACGCAAAATAGTGGCACTAAAATGGCATTAAAACTTAGCAAGTAACCAAATTTTATTATTAAAAATGGATTTAAGTTGTTAAATATCAAGCAGTTATTCGGATGAATATACAGTATATAATACGTTTATATGTATATATAGATATAAATTGAGTTTCGAATTTATAGTTCAAAGCAGATTTATCCGGGTCAGTTACGGGTCCGGATCAGGTCCAGGTCCGAAATTTTTGACTCGTTTCCAACTCTGATTCTTAGACAGCATGTCCCTGAATGTGTAGATGGTCTTAAAGAAACGAAAAATCAATCAGTAGATTATGAAAATCTATCAGTCGACAGGAGTCAAAACCAGTAGAATGGCAACACTGATCACGCCCTCGTCGGAATCTTAGGTAACGAGTCAGTTGATGCTGATGCCAGATCTCTTTCCTTTTTGGTCGTCACAGCCTTACCACTGTTTCACCATGGTTTGCGCTTCTTAGTTCGTGATCATATCAAGGAAACGTGTCAGGTTCACTGGGATCAACAGGTGGAAAATAAACGGCGTCATACTAAACCAGTTCTTTGAGTCTGGACAAGGGTGACCAGATGACTTTTTGTAATGGGAGCACATTTTCATTAAAAAACGAGGAGATTTCGAGAAAAATGAGGACACAATAAATTTGTATAAAGATAAATATGGATGCACGTTCTCTGCGTTTCAATTTTACAGTTTGAGAGTTTAGACGTGTAAAACTTTAAAAAAGAAAGAAGGATTTTAGTCTTTGTGAAAATCATCCAAATACGTGAAGACAATGTGAATCAACAAAGTCATCTCTCTTTCCACACAGCAACCGAAAAATTGTTAATCGGACACCGCTGGGATCGAACCCCAGATCTCTCGATAACTAGCCGAGAGCATTCGCCTTACGCTACGGTGGCCAACACTCCACGGAGCTATGTGTATTTATCCGTCAGCATCTGATTTCACAAATCCATAGAGATATTCTCAGCAAATGAGACGTTTCCATCTGGTGGGGCTTAACGGCACAAGCTATTAAATTATAGCTAATAAATCTAAAGGGCGAGAGTGATAGTGAAAATCATCACACACATAGCGCGTGGATTGTTGGCCACTGTAGCGTAAAGCGAACGCACTCGGCTTGTTATCGAGAGATCTGGGGTACAATCCCAGCAATGTCAGAATAGCAATTTTTTGGTCGCTGTATGTTAATTAAAGAAAACGTGGAAAGAGCTATGACTTTGTCTATTCACATTCAGATTTTAGACTGCGGGACATTCTTACTTATATATTTCAGTGGAAGAGATTTTCTTCAGTACATCAGGTTTCTTTGGCAAATATTTGTGAATTTGAGAGCGTGAAATTTCTTTCGAATTGTATTTCACTAGCAGTACACCCCTCACTGATTGATTAAGAAACCTGAATTATAAACAGAAAAGGCTCACAGCAACGACTCACAACACACAAAACAAGCAGTATGAGCTCATTGTTTACACGACTACATCGGGAGACACTGTCCGCCGTCCACGTGCGACGAATGACAGACAGACTAACGCGCACTGGCAGGTTTTCCCTATGCCACGGACTCACAAGGGACTCACTGTAGCAGGCAGCTGCAAGAATGCAGGGAATACCTGATCGGGGAGAGGAGGGAGGGCGCGAATGAGAATCCAGTAATGAATTAAGACCGTTTAGTGGTGGCTTGATAGGATGTGTGATTAAAATAGAAGAATTTGATCAAAATGCATTCGAATTATTCCTTATTGAAAAAGCCGGCCATTTTGGCCATTTTAATTAATGCCTGAAGGACAGGAAGACATGGTAAGAAAAGGAAGATATGTCGTCCAAAAAGCCGAACGTCTGGTCACTCTGGTCTGCACCAGAGGTGGAAACAGGTCACGGGTCTTTTTTTTTTTTTTTGATTGGAGGTTTAACGACCACCGTGAGCAACTCAATGGGCTATAAGCAGTCTCCCGTCCCTAATTTAGGGTCACTGGTTCCAGGGAAGGGAGAGAGCCAGTGCCGTAAGAAGACAAACACAACATCCATGCCTCACCGGGATTCGAACCCGGACCCCGTTCGGACGAATGATCAGAGGCCATCGCTTAGACTACTGTGCCACCGGGGCGGCGGGTCACGGGTCAACGGGTTGATAATTTCTAGCAGGTCTAACGGGACGGGTAAAGGTGTTCCTGACCCGATTTTGACCGGTTTTATTTCCGTTTTATTTCTGAAAATAAAAAGTTCAAAAGAAAAATGCGCCTCCCCGGTGGCGCAGTGGTCTAAGCGATGGCTTCTGATCATTCGTCCAAGATGGGTTCGGGTTCGAATCCTGGTGATGCATGGATGTTGTCTTTTTCTTACGGCACTGGATCTCTTCCTTCCATGGAACCAGTCGCCCTAAATTAGGGATGGGCGACTTTTTATGGCCCACTGAGTTGCTCACGGTGGTCGTTAAACCCCGATCGAAAATTAAAAAAATTATAAGAAAAATGCGCACTGTGGACTTTTGTGCTCGATACTGGCGCCCGCGGTCTGAAAAATGATTTGTCATGCAATATAAAGAAAGTTTATCCTCAGAAGGAAAAGTGTCTCTTCCTTCTGAGGAGCAATGATTTAAACAACATCCACATTTTCGAAGCTTTCAACTCATCATAAACTTGTGAGAATTGGTGTTGCTCTGAAACGTATTTCGAAGCTTGATATATTATCAAGCAAACAGCAAAAACTGAAGTTAAGCATACAACAAGTTGCTTAATTAAAAATATTTGACCGTATCGCCGTCAAAATTAGGTGGAACAGCCTTAACATTACTGCGCAAAGACTTTTTGACTCCCGCAGATGCGTTTGAAACATGTGTAAAACAGTTAGGTTATGTCTTGTAAATGAAGGACAACAGTGTCAATACTTCCTGAAGTGAGTAAATTAAACGTTCCGATAATACGTTTGTTTGATTTCCATGTAATTTAAGATACCCACTGCGGAGAGGCTTTTTGAATGCCCTGTATATATACCAGGATTCAAACTTATGCACCCACCACAAGTCATCCTGAAGAAGAAATTGAAGAATTTTATGAGGAAATTCGTCATCTAAATAATAAAGGTAAGCAGCACTTGAAGATAATTATGGGAGATTTCAATGCTAAAATAGGGCAACGGCAACAGAATGAAACTTCAGTAGGTAAATTCGGTCACGGCAACAGAAACCAGCGTGGAAATACTCTCGTTGAGTTTGCAGAGGCAGAAGGATTTTTCATCTTGAACTCCTTTTTCAAGAAAAAGCCACACAGGAAATGGACATGGAGACATCCAATTGGGACGACAAGTGAAATTGATTTTATTATGTGTAACAAAAAATTCGTCATCGAAGACTGCAGTGTGCTGAACAAGTTCAACACAGGTAGTGACCATAGATTGGTGAGATGTAAGATGCACCTCAACACTAAACTGGAACGTGGCAAGCTCATAAGACAAACAAAATGTATTGACATAACCAACCTTAAAAAACACCATAATACTTTCAAGTTGGAACTGAAGAACAGATTCTCTGCTTTAGAAGGCCTAACATCGGAAGAAGTGGATATTTCGGAAGTTAACAGAAAAGTAACCAAAGCTCTTATGGAAACAGCAACAAAATTAGCTGGGTCTAAGAACAAGTTGCATGTGAACAAATTATCAGGAAAAACCAAAATGTTGATGCAAAAAAGAAGAGAGATGAGGACAACTAAAGTAGATGTGACTTCCAAAGTGGAATATATAGAGCTATGCAAGACAACACGAAAAAGTATCACTGAAGACGTAAGAGAAATTCAACTGTGAGCTAGTGAGGAAAGCAATTGAAAACAACCAAAGCCTTAAGATAGCAAAGGGACATCTCAGTAAGGGAAGAAAACAGATTATGGCTCTGAGAAAAGAAGATGGTTCTATAACAAGAAATAGAGGCGAAATTTTGACAAGAGTGAAAGATTTCTACTCCAAATTATATGAAAGGGATGATACATGTACTCCAGACATCATGAAAGGTACCAGAGTTCTTCCAGTCCTCCCAGCAGAAGTTGCTCATGCAATCAAGAACATGAAGCGAGGGAAAGCTCCAGGAGAAGATGGAATTACTATAGACATCATACAAGAAGCAAGTGGAGAAATTGAAACAGTACTCGCCCAAATTTTCACTCGATGCCTTAATGAAGGGAAGATTCCTGAGGATTGGAACAATGCTACAATGATCCTGCTACATAAAAAAGGTGACATTGAGGATCTCAGGAACTACAGACCTATCAGCCTCCTATCAGTGGTTTATAAAATCTTCACTAAAGTTCTTTCACACCGCTTGAAGGTAACACTGGACATGGCTCAACCGAGAGAACAAGCTGGATTCAGGAGTGGCTACAGCACAATAGATCATATCCACGTACTGAGAGAACTGATTGAAAGAGCGAGGGAATATGAACTTCCATTGTGCATGGCTTTTATCGATTATGAAAAAGCCTTTGATTCGGTGAAACCATCAGCAGTTACCACGGCTCTGAAATCCTGCGGTATTGAAGATGCATACATTAATATTATTAATAACATCTATGAAAATGCAAGTGCAAAGATTCGGCTGTTTGAAAATACAACACAGATAAAAATTGGAAAGGGAGTGAGACAAGGTGACACCATATCTCCGAAGCTCTTTAATGCCACATTGGAAAATGTCTTTCAATCACTGAACTGGGAAAACAAAGGGATAAAGATTAATGGAGATTATCTAACCCACCTTCGTTTTGCTGATGACGTAGTCATTTTTGCAACTACCCCATCAGAGCTGCAGAGTATGATCCAGGAACTTGCTGACAAGAGTAAAGAAGTGGGATTAAAAATGAACTTTCAGAAGACAAAAGTGATGTTCAATGCTTTTACAAGAAATGAAGATTTATCGATTGATGGAGAAAAACTGGAGATAACTGATACGTATGTTTATCTTGGACAGCAGATATCAAGTGAGGGTCACATTGATGAAGAAATTAATCGGCGTACAAAACTTGCCTGGAGAGCTTTTGGAAGAAACAGCATAATTTTCAAGAGCAATATGCCATTATGTCTTAAAAGAAAAGTGTTTGATCAATGCATCCTTCCAGTGCTTACGTATGGTGCAGAGACGTGGACCTTAACTAAAAGAGACATACAAAAGCTGCAGACAACTGAAAGAAGCATGGAGAGGTGCATGCTTGGTATAACCAGGAGAGATAAGAAGAGGAACTCGTGGATCCGAAAAATGACGAGAGTGGAAGACATCATGATCAGAGTTAAATCCCTGAAATGGCAATGGGCTGGACATACTGCCAGAAGGACAGACCATAGATGGACAGCCGAAATTTTAGATTGGATTCCAAGGGACAGGAAAAGACCCAGAAAAAGACCACATGGGAGATGGGTGGATGAAATTCGTAAATATGCGGGAGTGACATGGAGGAGACTGGCACAAGACAGACCGTTGTGGAGGAAACTTGGGGAGACCTTCGTCCAGCAGTGGATTGATAATGGTTGACAATGATGATGATGATGATGATATATATATATATATATATATATATATACACTGGCGGAAAGTGAAAAAAGAACACCTAGAATTAGACGTCTGATACCAACGAAATTTATACAGCATAATAACGGAATACAGAGGATAACGTAATCAAAACATTATGGCAAAATACAGCTGTATTTGCTGGTAAACTGAAAAATAACATTTCCATGTAACATGGTTAGTACGAAGTTGAACCGCCATGAACTGCGTCACACTGTGCAATTCTGGCATGGAGTCCGTCGTACAGATGTTGGATGTAAGTTTGGTGTATTGAGTTCCAAGTATCCTCAACCTGAACGCGTAAATCGGGGATGGTCGTGGCTGGCCGTGGAGACCGGATAAATCGTTGTCCCATAAAATCCCACACGTGCTCAATTGGGGACAAATCCGGTGAACGTGCAGGCCACGGAAGTTGTCTCACACCCTGAAGTGCATGTTGCGTTGCACGTGCCGTGTGTGGGCGTGCGTTATCTTGCTGGAAAACACCACGATGGACCGACCTTACAAATGACACAACAACGGGCTGAATGATGTTGTTGATGTAGGAAGTGCTGTTTAACGTACCCGGTACAAACACTAGTTGTGTACGGGAGTGATAGCTGATCGCTTCCCACACCAGGAGACCAGGTGTAGTCCCTTGTGTCGCTGGCGGATGCAAGAAGGGTGGAGACACTCCCCTGTGCGTCTGCGAACACGCATACGGCCATCGGAGGCTCCCAAGCAGAATCTGCTTTCATCGCTGAACACGACAGATCGCCATTGCGTTATCCAGTGTAGACGTTGGCGACACCACTGCAGCCGTTCCTAACGGTGGGCTGGAGTCAGAGGTACACATGCCAGAAGCACACGTGCACGTAGTCCTGCATCCAGTAAACGTTTGCGGATTGTTCGTACAGTCACCTCAGGTGCAGCGGCAGCTCGAATTTGCGTCGCAGTGGATGTTCTGCTTGACAACGCCGCTCTTCTTATGCGTCGATCGGTCCGCTCATCAGTCCGTCTGTGACTCCCGGTTCCACGTCTTCTCGTGTGGGAATGTTCCTCGGACGATCTACGCCACCATCGTACCACCACCGATACTTCCCGTCCAATTCGCTCCGCAATACGACGATACGACCACCCTGCCTCGCGGAGTCCGACTAGACGACCTTGCTCAAAGTCCGATAACTGCTGAAATCGTACACGTCTTCCATGTCCAGGCATTGCAGCTTCTCCAGGGTCTTCGCACGTGTCCGTACGCCGACGACTGATTACATTCACTTCGCCGTACTCCTTAAATACCACCGACGATTATTTGCATATTATGCCGTGCTGTGGCGTAAGCGCTCACAGGTTGGTCCCGAAATTAACATCACACCTACGTAAACTCGACCCCATTAACATATGTAAATTTCTTGATCGTCCGGCAATTCCTTCTTGGTGTTCTTTTTTCACTTTTCGCCAGTGTATTATAGTTTAAAGCAGATTTGTCCGGATCGGGACAGGGTCACTTACAGATCCGGGTTGGGTCCAATTATGTGACCTCCGGGTTCAAAGTTTTTGACCCGTTACCAACCCTGGTCTGTACTTTATCATGTTGCTGAAATCGTAGGGAGGAAATTGTGCTGGCACGTCTCCGCATTGGGCATTGCTATTTCACTCACCGTTATATGCTGTGGTGCGCGACACTGCCCCTTTGTGTGGGGCCCCTTTGTGTGGATGTCCTCTGACAGTTATTTATATTTTATGTTCGTGTCGTTGTTTTGTTCGTGAATGAGCTCATTATTTTCTTTTACCCACTTTACCAGACGACTCAGATATTTGAGTCGTCTTTTAAACGATCACTGTGAATTTTCTTCTATTTTACGATTTCTTCGTTGCACCGGTGTTTTTTGTTTTGTATACGTAGTTTGTTACTGTTTTATCGATCATTTATACCGTCTGTTGTTCTGTTTTATGACATATTTTGTTATGTTTTAGTATTGTGTTTTTTGTTACTGTTTTAATCATTGGACTTGGCGCTCTTTGGCTCATTGTGGCCCTTGCGTCAATAAACACTTATTAACCAACCAATCAGGGAGAGGCAGTAACACCTGAGGAACATCCAGTCTTTGTGGATGTCGAACAAGTTGGAATGATGTTGCTGCTAAGGTGGGAAACGCGCCACTGCAAGTAAATTTGTAGTATGAAAACACAGACAATTTGCATATAGAAAATTCCCTTGCAGTTAAAGAATGAAATGATAATATAGAAGTTTTTCGTACGGAATAGGCATAATGGTTTCCAAATAGCTGTCTACGTACGATAAGTTAAAACCACATTTTCAAATTGCAAATTAAAATCACTTTATTTATAAATTAAAAACTAGTCAAAATGCGAGATCTTTCAAGGCCTCATGACCCCATCATCAAGACTTTAAGTGCCACTAGACACAGAGATGCAACCATTACATAACACATACGATAACCCACAACGCACTTAGTCACCGTCACAAGCCACGCCATTTACAATGAATTAAAGTTTAAAAGAATACAGTAAAAAATATTATGCAAATTTCTCGTCTTTGAGCTGCTATGCAGAAGGGGCAACAAGCCGTCTTCACTCCCTGGGAACGAAAGCCGGGAGCTCAGTGTTACAACAGGTCACTCCATATTTTATAATATAAACTCTCATAAAATATTGAATGTAGAAATAAAACAAACTTTTCTCAGGCAGGTGCTTAGCAATACTCATGCCAATACAAATTTTGAAGTTGTGAATCCGTTTATTGGTGTAAATATGACATGAATATTAAGTCAGATAATATCCAAAAACTTTCAAATTTCGTCGTGCTGGAGCGAGAATCGAATCCGCGTCTCCCGATTAGCGCCCGAGTATGCTGTCCACTACCCCACCAAGAACGACAAAGTCTCAGGTTTCCGATTAATTTGAATATAACCATTACAGGATTCGCTAGTCGAAGCAACCGGCATTCAAATTAATCAGAAACTCGAGACTTGGTCGTTCTGGGTGGTGTAGTGGTTAGCACACTCTGGCGCTAACCGAGAAACGCGGATTCGATTCCAGCTCCAGGACGACGAAATTTTCAAGTTTTCGAATATTATCTGACTTAACATTCATGTAATATTTAATTTACACCAATAAACGGATGCATAACTTCAAAATTTGTATTGTACAATGTTGTAATTGAGCGAAGAGAGGCAGAAAGCCAAACGGACTCGAGACAATTAGTTGTTCGAGACTCGGGACAATTAGTTGTTAAAAGACTCGAGACAATTAGTTGTTAAAAGACTCGAGACAATTAGTTGTTAAAAGACTCGAGACAATTAATTGTTCGGGCATAGGTACGAGATGACACATACGATCACCGTGAATTTTTGCACGCGATTGGACATCGTTTATGGTCATGTTTTGAAGCCTGCCGATTCCCGAAATTCCGTGTCACTGAGGAATTTCAATTAAAACTAGTTGACCTTTTACTTGAACCGTTTAACGAAAGTCGGCTCGCTAACATTATTTAAAAAAATCGCTTGAATTGAAAAACGAAGAAATGGAAAGACTCCGTCTGTTAGCTCTACACTTGCTTAATGTATTATAATAAAAGGAAGTTTGTATGTGTGTGTCTGTCTTTCGCGATACAAAATTGAAAACGTGGTTCCCGATCTGAGTGTGTCTTCCTGCTTTGTTTACATGCAACCTAATCACAACCAACGTGAAGGCGTGAAGAAAAAGTACTTCATGATAAATTTTACGCATTTCATTTTTAGAATGTTTCGTACTTTTGTTCTGGAAGTCATAAATTTTGCGCGTTCGTTTTTTAGAATTTGCTATAACAGACGCCTTAATGATCTTAGATTTTGCAATAGCTTCGCTCAAAATTTGCCAACTGTACCCGAATTATTGGTTACCGTTGGTGGCTTGTCCTAGTTCCATATTTCATTCATTGATCCTCATGTCACTTCCAGAAATCACTTTCACATTCATCTGTGTTGTTATTTTGGAAGAGGCGCAAATAATACACATACAGGCCACTGAATTAGCAACTTTTATTCAATACCGGGTTGGATCCCCTTTAGCACAAAATACAGCACGCATGCGATTTGTCATAGATTCCACAGGGGGTGTTACAGTGCATCTGCGTCTATAACATACCAGGCGTTCACCAGAGAGTCTTTCAACTTACTCAAATTTGACGGAAGAGGACTTTGCTTCCAGATCTGCCCTATACATTCTCAAAGGGGTTCAGATCCGGGCTTTGTGGTAGCTAGTAAAGATAATGGAAGTCTCTGTCATGCTCGCTGAACACGTGAAGATGATGGAAGTCACTGTTATACTCGCTGAACACGTGAAGATGATGGAAGTCTCGCTGTCGTCCATAAAACAGCTGGGTGCTGGATAAAAAGTCAACACTGCAGGATGGATTTCATCGGCAACAATGTTCAGATAATCCTTGGAGGACACCTGACCTTCCAGCAATATCAGGAGAGCAGTTCAGTTCCAACAGAACGTTCTCCACACCATGACACCACCTCCAGAACCTTGAGTTGTGTTTACAAGGCTATCTGAGTCTATTGCTTCATGTGGCTCATGCCAAATTCTGTGCCTACCGTCGGTAAAGAACAAAGCGTTTCTGACACCACTGTAGACGAACTTTCCGGTTCTTTGCGGAAATCAGTGATTTCCGTATAAGCATGCGACTGCCAACACTCATCCTCTTCAATTCCCTGCGCATAGTTTGCTGAGACCTAGGTCAGCAACAGCCTGCATCAAATGTTTCGGTCAATTGCTGCACACAGGAAGTCCTGTTTCTCCGTACAAGCTTTCTCAAACGACGGCGATCTCGTTCCTGACAGATTGTTGTTACACAGAAGGTGCGCCTCTTAGACAAGTACCATGGGTTATTTTTACACTGATTAAAGACCCGGGGTTATCTCACCTTTGAGAAACAAGTCAGCTCTGCTGTTTTCAAAATTATCGCTCCAGCCAGACGGGTACCCACAAGAAGCCCTTTACCGAACTCCAAAAGATCATGCGTTTATCCCATTGTGATCAACATTACTGATGATTACCTAAGAGCAACAGTCTTAAATAGTTGCCAAAACCACGTGATGACGCCCGTGACCACGTATTTTGCATATACGCTGCGCAAGTGACTTTAACACTCATCTGCATAAAGGTTTCTAATTCAGTGGAAGATGCGTTAAATGTTGGCGTTTCTGTATCGAGCGTGAGGGGAACTATGTAGAAAAATAAAATATGTGAATTAAAGTAGAAATTCTGAGCTTTGTCCTTGTTTTATTTCAATTTGTTACCTTGGCACTGAGCTTGTAGGCATTACTTTCTGAACATCCTCTCTAAAAGCATAACATTTTTACTTTGTCTTGTTATGTAAACGTTTTGAATATGAGCAGGGAGAATTCAGTTATTCTAGAAAGGCCAGGTCAGAAGTAGTGCTGTTCACTGATTTCGGATTTTTGGATATCCGGATATTTTAGTAACCGAAAACCGGATTTTTGGCATTCGAATAGTTCGAACTACGGATAACCGGTTTTTGAACTGCGGTTAACCGGATTTCGAACTTCGGAAGAGCTGTTCACGGATTTCAGATTTCCGAATATTTTACTATTCGAAAACCGGATTTTCAGCATTCGAATAGTTAGAACGCCGGTTATCCAGATTTTGAACTTCGGATATTCGGATTTCGGATATACGGACTTAGAATACCGAATATTCAGACATCTCAACAACATAGATCTATCTGGCCATGATAGACCGCATGCCTCAGGTCGTTGAAACCTTAACAACGCAGCAGTTTGTGCACGTGCGTTTCTTTTTGCTGTACGAATCCGTTTGATTAGACAAAGTGACCTTTCGTGACATTGATACTGTACTAAGTGAAGGAATAATAAATACAATTGCAGTGTTTTATCCTGTAACAAACTCATGCGGCATTCCGGATTTCAAAATCTCTGGTTTTTGACAGCATTAGCCGGATATCCGAATATCCGGATTTCGGATTTCATGCGGCACTTCGAATTTCGGATTTATGATATTTCGAATATTTTGAAATCCGAAATATGGATTTAAAAATGCCCTAGTCGGGTATCCGAATATCCGGATTTTGAAATTCGGATTTCATACGGCAATCTGGATTTCGGATTTATGATATTTTGAATATTTTGAAATCCGAAATCCGGATTACAAAATACCCGGTTTTTGACAGCACTAGCCGGATATCCGAATATCCAAATTTTGAAATTCGGAAGTGCTGTTCACGAATTTCATATTTCCGGATGTTTTACTATCCGAAAACCGGATTTTTAGCATTCGAATAGTATATTCGGATTTCGGATATCGGGACTTAGAATACCGAATATTCAGACATCTCAACAACATAGATCTATCTGGCCATGATAGACCACATGCCCCAGGTTATTGAAACCTGAACGCAGCAGTTTGTGAACGTGCGTTTTTTTGCGGAACCATGTCCGCTTGATTAGACAAAGTGATCTTTCGTGACATTGATATTGTACCAAGTGAAGGGATAATAAATAAAATTGCAATGTTTTAACTTACAACAAACTATAAAATTACACTTTTGAGCTGATCAGCCGATTGCGGCAATCCAGATTTCGGATTTATGATATTTTGGATATTTTGATATCCGAAATCCGGATTTCAAAATATCCGGTTTTTGACAGCACTAGCCGGATATCCGAATAACCGGATCTTGAAATTCGGATTTCATGCGGCAATCCGAATTTCGGATTTCTGATATTTCTGATATTTTGAAATTCGAAATCCGGATTTATCCAGTTTTTGACAGCACTAGTCAGAAGAACTACCTGGGAGGAAGAGGACGCGGAGAAAATTTGGCCTATTCTTCCATTTTAATCGAACGGGGTTCTCGATTCCAATTTCAGAAACCAAGGATTTTTTTATCCTATCCAGTTTCAGCGTGCATGCTATCCTCTTTGTCGGCTGATCATCTCAAAAGTGTAATTTTTATACTCTTCCTTAGCGTTTTGGTGGTCAGTTTTCTGAATTTTCACTTAACTTCAACAGATCCTATAATAAAATCGAAATGATCTTTCCATGAAATGAACTTTTAGGTGGAGCTACCGTTTGATGAAACGTATATTTCGATCAACTGACCCTTCGACGAAATAAATGTTTCGATTAAGTGAACCTTCAGTGAAAACTATCGTTTCGGTAAAGTAATCGCCTGTCAAATGAACTAGATATAAATTAAATCTCGTGACGCATTACAAAGGTGAAGCACATGTCAGGACGGCAAACTGCAGCGATAAAATCCGTCGGTGTTGCTTAATTAGGAAAGCATTCAGCTCCGGAGCAGGAGAGTGCGAGTTCGGTCCCCGTCAGCGGCATATTTGTGTTTTCACATTAGCGCCCGATTGTGGAAATGGATCTATTGGTCGTTGGGTTCTTCCAAAAACTGTGTGACGTAACTGGAATTAATGATAATTTCTTCTTCGCTCCCTAAAATGTGTGATGCTTCTTCTACACATCATCCGGAATTAGTGCGAATTCCTTTTTCTACAGCAGGTGACTTCAAGTATGGTTTGCTGCGGATCCGATACATGCGATTTACTCCCCCTGATTTTCTCAAGGGGAAGATATACACCGATGAGCTATTGCATTATGATCACCCCTAGCCTACAGAAATGAGCACGCCTGGAGACCGAACGGTGGCGGAAGTGAAGTTCACAAAGCGATATATATATACAACACGAGGACCGGCTTTCGGTTAGTAGAGTGTTCGGAGTCAGAATGGGGAAAAGCTGCCGATTTATCGGAGTTTGATAAAGGATAAATTGTGATGACACGGAGCCTCGGAACTACGATCTCGGAAACGACGCGACTTGTGAGTTGTGCACGTGCCGCTGTAGTGTGTACGTATCAAAAGTGGTTGGTGCACAGATGGCCAAACGACGAACCTTCGTGCAGCCATGTGCCGTTCAAAGCTCATTGATGTCAGAGGGGAGCGGAGACTGTCGCGCATTTGTTCACAGCGACCGCAGGGCTACAGTGCGACAAATCACCCGCAGCTACAACAGTGGTGATCAAGGAAATGCGTCACGCATACAGTTCATCGCAGCCTTATGCGCATGGGAGTGTGTAGCCGAAGATCCATCCTGGTTCCCATTCTCACTGCACGTTATCGCAAGCAATGAATGAAATGAGCCCAAGATCTTCGAGATTGGACCGTGGATGATTGGAAGAAAGTGGCCTGGTCTGACGAATCAAGATTCCTGGTGCATTACGTAGACGGCCGAGCGTCGGTACGCCGATTACCAACAGAGGCTATGGCACCTGGATGCGCTGTTGGGCGGAAACAGGCCAGCGGCGGAGGTGTCATGCTGTGGGCGATGTCTTTTTGGGACGCTTTTCCCAATAGCACAATCCCATTATCCGAATAGCACAATCCCTGCCAGCTGTCAGGTATCTGAATATCGTTGCGGACCAAGTTTACCCATTCATGGCAACTGTGGTTCCTTCTGGTGATGGCCATTACCAACAGGATAATGCGCCATGCCACGCTGCCAGAATCGTTAAGGAGTCGTTCGAGGAACATGCTGGTGACTTTCTGTTAATGTCCTGACCTCCAAATTCACCCGACATGAAACCCAATCGAACATTTGTGGTTCGAATTGGAAAAGCGGGTTCATAATAAATCACCACCACCCTGAAATGCACGGGAACTGGAGAACGTGCTGTTCACATTATGGTATCAGGTACCCCAGGATATATATCGCCACCTCATCGTACGCTGTTCTACGGGCAAAGGGTGTTTTACCACTATATTGTAACGGTGTTCTGCGGGCTAAAGGGGTCTACAACTAATTAGATACGTGGCCAAAATGTAATGGCTGATCGGTATATCTGATGACGTACCACAGAGGTGAAGCACATGACAATGTTACAGCGATAAATTCCGTCGGTATAGCTTAATTGGGAAAGCATCTGGCTCTGGAGCAGAAGAACACTGGTTCGATCACCGGCTAATTTGTTTTCACAAGCTCTTTGCCATTTTCGCTCTCTTTGAGTTGGCAAATAGTTCAAAACTTTAGGCACCACAGCGGCAAAACTATTAAGCGTTGAAATAGCTTAATCGGAATCGGGAATAAATATTCACGCGACATTTCCCACATTTCAAGCGAACTAATGGAGCAAACACAAAACAAAATAAAGCACATAAAGGCTATATCTAGAACATGGATAATTTGGACACGTTTCAACAATTTTAAGATAAAAATACTAAAAACGATTTTATGAAAAAGAGATGAATTCCCAAAATGCTCCTCATGTGTGCCACATAACTTCTGTGTCTACAGTAAATCTTGTTCACACCCGGTAAATGCAAGAGAGAAAGACGGATACGAAAACTCCAAGCGGAAACTATGTGAGTACTTAACGAAAACAATTTTTAAATCTCTGTATTAAATCTCTAAATATATCCCCATCAGGCGTTCTGGAGTATTTATTCGAATCACTGACGAGGATTTAATATCTTTCTCGGGAGTCACATTAAATCTTGGAACTTTTCGCGGAGCTACGGCACTAGTTTGGCTTTATTTATTTATTTATTTATTCATTCATCGCAGCTGCTGTGGCATGAAAAGAGTAGGAGAAAATTGTTCTGGCAAGATTTGAGCAAACATTTCAAGTTTTTGTCATTCTTGACGTGTGCCCCGTTTATTGATTTTCTTGGATGAGATCAAAGTTGGTAAATGGGGCTCCTAATGCCCCGCAGTAAAACTCCCTCAGGATTCAATTTGTCCCCGTCTTTACGTGAGTGTTCTCCAAGTGTGTGACCATGTATTGAAGAACGCACAGAAAAAAAAGGCAAAGAAAGAAAGAAACTTTCATTTTTATTCCTATCGGATCTCCTACGCATTCACTGAAGATGACGAAAAAAAGTCTTTTGGATAATTCTTATGTACCATGAACTATTTCAAACGATCTGCTCTTGTTTTCTTTGGTCTTTTTTTTCCCCCGGATAGCTCTGCGGGTGTTTGAAATATCTTTTTAATGCTTGAAGACAAAGTATGTTACTTCTTTCTTTTTTAGTGTTAACTCCCAGAACCTCCAGGGAGCCGCTTTGTGATCACAGAACAAAGAATAATAACCGAAAAAATATCCTCTAAAAACACAGAGATAAAATATCCTTGTATTTTCTATGAGGAATCAGTGATGCTTGTGTATCTTTCACATACACTGAGATGCCAGTTTGTTAAGTACGCCTGTTCTAGTCACATAAATGGTTTACTCCACCATGTAAGACGGCACGTGAGCGCTCTGTGCGGTATAAATAAGGCACTCCAACTCGTTAGCATCAGCCATTTCGTGACTACCACAGAAAAGTCTCGGGATAGATTCCAGGCAGAATGCTCGAACCACTAAATATCCGCTTGCGTCGGATGGGCACGTTAAGCCGCCGAACCCCACAATATTTATCATTTTCTTGTAGGACTTCAGTCCACAGTGAGAGTTTAGGTCCCAGCTACCTACAGCGAGATCGCCTTTTGGGCAGGACACAGAAACGGAAGGAATGAGAGCAAGTCTAGCGACTTTGACAGAACAGTTTGTAGTGAGATTAGAGTACAGTAGATGGCGCCACCGTACAAGTGCGATGTTGCACACAGAGGGGTGAGGTAGTTTCAGGGGGGGCATAGGAAAGGATATCCATTTAACCAGTAGGTCCAGCCTGGGGGCCGTCACTTAACGTGCTCGTCCGATGCACGGCGGATATTCAGCGATTGTTAGTAAATCACACCATCTCTGAAAGACCAGCCCAGGCTCGAACCTGAGAACCTAGCATCGATAGTCTGATTCGCTAACCACTAAGCCATCCGCGGCTCGAGTCGCCGAACCCCGAGTGCTGGTCGGTATAAATAAGGGCGTCTTCCTCCTCCTTTCTAACTCACTTCCGTGTAAATTTGCTGTCGGGCACCCTAACCAAAAGCTCATAGATTCCTACTTCTGAAAGTTGTTTAAGACCAGGGGTAAGACACTCCTTTCCTAAAATCCTCTGCATAAATTTCAAATCTCAAATAGCATCAGCGTTCGATTATGAGTCAGAATGAACAAAGCCAGTGATCTTCTGGACTTTGAAGGGGGATGTTCATTGACGCCTCGAGTGCCAGGTCGGGTATCGTCGGAACGACTTTTCTTCTGAGATTTTTACGCATAACCGTATAGCAAGGATTTACCGTAAATGGAGCGATTGGCAAAAAAAAATAACTTCCGGCAGTCGGCAATCCTGAGGACGAAAGCAGTTGATGGATCACAGGTGTCAAAAGAGACTGGCGAAAATCATGCAAGCAAACCGATCGGCTACAACGCAACCAATCACTGAAGAATTCAAAAGGGTGCGCCGAGGGTCATCTCCGAATGCACCACGTATCGGAAAATGTCGCAAACGGGCTGCAACAGGAGACAACTATGTCGGAAATGGGATGCAGCAGAAGACAACCATGTCGCGAATGGGTTACAACAGAAGAAAACTATGTCGCTAATGGACTGCAACAGAAGACAACCATGTTGAAAATGGGCTACAACGGAAGACAACCATGTCACGAATGGGTTGCAACAGCCGACGACATCTGATACACTAGCTGTTTTCGTCCACAGGATCTACAAAAGAAGACAATCATAAGACAATCGCTGAGAGCTGAAAGTATTTTTTTTTTTTGCGGGTCGGAATATTCACGGTAAACACTTGCTAGAGTCTGTTCGTTCATTTGTTTGTTTGTATGAGAGTTTAACGACAACTGTGAGCAACTCAATGGGCTATAAGCAGTCTCCCGTCCCTGATTTACGACCAATGGTTCCAGGAAAGGGAGCCAGTGCCGTAAGGCAAACACCACATCTATGCCCTACAGGGATTTGAACCGGATCTTCTCAGACGAATGATCAGAAGCCAGCTTTTAGACCACTGCTCCACCAAGGCGACTTGCTAGGGTTGCAAACACTCACAGTATAAGCTTATTAGGGTTCTGCGGGAAAGCCTAGGACAGCGATGGCAAACCTTTTCCGAATAGTGTGCCACTTTCAGTTTGCTTTACTGCTTTCAAGTGTCGAGTGTGCCACCTCTTGTTTGCACTTTTTTTTAAATTAACATTATTGTAAAACTTGTTGCTGAATGCTACTAACCAAGGCATTTATGTTCAGTTCATAACCTATTGGCTTCAAGGTTATGGGCACCATCAGTAGTCATAAATACTATTTTATTTAAGTCAATCCAAATTTTTACTGCACATTCCTGCTTCACTTCACACATTATATCTTTCCCTGTGATTGTAGTTGGTAAACTCAGAAATCAATCCCTCCTCATCACATTTCCACAAGAAAATCACAAAAATATCTAACCTTGTTTGTGACGTCACATCAGTGCTTTAATCAAGACATATTGAAAACTTATCGGCGTTGTCCAAATAATATTTAATATGATTTGTAACATCTTCACTCCTTATTGTTATTCTATCTTTAAGAGAGTTCCTTCTGGCTGGCATTTCCTTAATTCTATTCACAATTTGTTACTTGTTGGGAAAATCTTTCAATAATGTGTCAGACCTGGCTAAGAAAGCCGCCTTCAAGATATCACCTTCACAAAGTGGCTTCCCACGCTGTGCAATACAGCGAAATAGATGAAAACTAGCCACACTGATATTATTCCTTGGCCTGGAAGAAAATACGGAACAATTTGATTGTTTTTCATATTGTTTCACTTTTTGTAAAATGTACTCCCTTCTTTCTTCATTTCACATGGAACAAAAATTTTTATGATTTCTCTCAAAATGACGCTCTACATTAAATTTGCGGAACACTACTGTTTCCGTACACAGGCAGCAGAAAGCTTAATTTTTTCTCAATGACTCCAAACTCTGATGTCTACTGTTCTTGAAATACTCGGCCACTATCTTTGTTAAGTTTCTGTTTTTTTGGCACCGAAAACATGTTTGCATGGTCCGGATACGAAAACATCAGCAAAGGAACAATTACAGTACACAAGAGAAATAAGTAGCAGCTACAAACAAATCAACCTTCTTTGGTAAACTGAAGCTCTGGACTGGCGTCGCAGTGTGGCCAAGTTATAAATTTGAAATCTCTCCATTCAATGTTCAAGGTTACTTTCAGTTCTCACAGGAACTCGCTGTCTCATGCACGTCTTCCTATCAGATTGATTTTCTCTCCCTCCTACAAAGGTTGTAACGTACCAGGAGATGTGACGTACCTGCCAGAAGGACGCACACGACATAAAGGCACATAGCAATCAGAACAAATGTCTGCGTAGCTCAGTTGGTAGAGCGACTTGTTCCGGAATAAGCGGCCTCGGGTTCGAATCCCGGCGTAGACCAAAAATGACGGAGAAATTTACTTCGTTATAATGGCGCCCGAACTATCCGGATGACCCGACCGTTCAAAATCTCGCATTGGTGTGATGTTATTTCCACACCGCGAGATAGGAAAAATAAGAGAATCCTTTCTCCAGCACTTCAAAAAAAAAAAAAAAAAAAAAATAAGGGGGAGATGATGTAACGTACCAGGAGATGTGACGTACCTGCCAGAAGGACGCACACGACATAAAGGCAGATAGGAATCAGAATAAAACGTCCGTGTAGCTCAATTGGTAGAGCAACTTATTCCGGAATGAGTGGATACGGGTTCGAACCCCGGCGCGGATAAAAATGACGGAGAAATTCACTTCGTTATAAGGTAGGAGAGATGGGGGCTTGAGCTGTAGCAAGTGTGGACGTCTCGTGGTGGAAGTCCGTAGGAGCAGAATGATAAAAAAATTGTGTGCATGTGATGTTTAACTTTTGGGAATCAATGCATAAGGCGATTGAAGGAGGTGAGGTTGATTTATTTACTACCCGTTTGGAACACACTTCTTGGCTAGATTAATTTTCTTGTCAAAGGTCAGTTATTTACAAGAAAGCACTACAGATATGCTGTTGAAAAATTTTCTCTAAAAAAACTAAATTTTTATTTAATGTTAATGTTTTCATATTAGTGTGCCACCTAGTGGCACACTAATATGTAAACATTAACATTAAATAATAATAGGCTAGGAGGACGGCCGTTTTGGAGATTCTCGAATTGGCACGCCTGGTTTTAACAATCGTGTTCCGTATCGGACAATATCGCGAATGGAGTGCAACAGCCAACAACCATGTCACCAATCTTTGACCCTTGTGATTCATCAGTTGTTTTCGTCCACAGCATTACCGACTGCTGAATTCTTTCTTGGGGGGGGGGAGGTGCTCCAACATTCACGGTTTCTTAATGGTTCAGTATACTAAAATAATCGATAACAGATATGCTGTAAGATCAAAATTTTATGGGTCGCACTTGACCCAAATCTGTAAGTATAGTACTTTATCCCGGTAGAACCGGTACTAGGACTCAACTGAACTGAATCTGGATCATATTACTTCGAGTTCGAAAACAGTAAATTACAGTACAAATCTACTGCATGTTAACTGAACACAATCTGTACTAATAAGTTAGCATAGATCAGAGGTTATATTGGCAGTTTCTTTAATGTTCCTGGTTTTTGTATGGTACAGTATGAAAATTCCTTGTCCGAAAATCCCCAAACCGAAAACCACCGAAATCCGAAACGTCTTTTTTGAGCGTCGACATGACGTCACAGATGGAAAATTCAAGATGGCTCTAGGAAGGTTCTGTACCGACGGAAGGCTGAGAGTTTAGCGGGAGTCCCGTGAGGCAATGAACCCAGCTTGCTTTGTAAACACAACTCAAGGTTCTGAAGATGGTATGATTGTCAAAGAGGCCTTTAACTGTGGCATGAAAGCAATCAGTCAGGAACGAGATCGCCGTCGTCCGAGAAGGCTTTTAATGAGAAAAACGACTTCCTGTGTGCAGCAATTAACCGACGAATTCAATAAAGGCTGTCCCCTACCCATATCTCAGCAAACTATGTGCAGGGAATTGAAGAGGATCAGTATTAGCAGTCGCTTACCTATACAGAAATCATTGATTTCTACGAAGAACCGGAAAGTTCGTCTACAGTGGTGTCAGGAACAATGTTACTAGACATTGGAAGACCGGGAAAAAGTCAGGGCGTGTCGCGGTCCGACGAGTCGTGGTACATCTTGTTCTGTACCGACGAGTCGTGGTACATCTCATTCTGTACCGACGAGTCGTAGTACATCTTGTTCTGTACCGACGAGTCATGGTACATCTTGTTCTGTACCGACGTAAGGCAGAGAGTTTCTCAAGAGCTCCATGAAGCAATGGACCCAGCTTGTCTTATAAACACAACTCCAAGTTCTGGAGGTGGTATCATGATGTGGGGCACATTCTGTTGGTGTGCGGACCTGGTCTCCTGATATTACTGAAAGGTCAGGTATTCTTCAAGGATTATCTGAACGTTGTTGCCGATCAAGTTTGTCCTGCAATGTTCACTTTTTATCCAGCAAGTGACGGCTTTTCGTGGACCACAATGCTAATTGTCTATAGCACAAGATGTGTTCAGCAGTGTTTCAGCGAGCATCACAGCAACTTTCATCATCTTCCCTGGCCACCACAAAGCCCGAATCTGAACCCCACTGAGAATGTATGGGGCACGTTGGAAAAAGAGATCCGGTAGCAAAGTCTCCTTCCGTCAAATCTGAGTCAATCAATGTATACGGTAGACGTAGATGCACTCCAATACCTTGGAATCTATGCCAAATCGCATATGTGATGTAATTAGGGCTAAAGGAGTTCCAACCTGGTACTGAATAAAAGTTTACGATTCAGTGACAGGTATGTGCATATTTTTAATGAAATTTTCGCGATGGTTTTCTGAAGTTCGATAAAGGAAATAATTCGATATGTCCGTGTTCGATATAAACGGGGTTAACTGTATTTCTAAAAGAACTGTTGGACAACTGAAGTACTTGACACCAAGGGATGGAAAATATCCAGATGAAAACCCACATGGAAAATGGGTGGATGAAATTCGGAAAGGTGCCGGAGCGACGTGGAATAGAGTTGCTCAGTTGTGGAAGAGTCTTGGGAAAATCTTCATCCAGCATTGTGTAGATTGACAATGATTGATGTAATTAATAGTTTTTGACGTAAATCACTAAAATCGTAAAGTTTGAGAAAGAATCGGTGAGATAAGTAGATTTAAAAAACTCTGAAAAAGTAGAATCGAAAGTTTTCTTTGGAAATAACTGGAAATGAGAAGCGTAGGTAAATGTCTTCATCGAGTAATGCTTTGATAGATGATGGAGACGATTAGAATGAAAGTTGAATAACGAAGCATGCTGAGAGACGAGAGGGAGGGAGGTTTCTTGCTTCTCAAAAGTCGCAAATCCTTTAGAATTGATTTAGCTCAAGAATTACGAGTTGCCATAAATAGCTATCTATGGGGCAGAACAACATTTCTTCTTACTCTGATTTCAGGCTTTTCGCGGTTGCGGGTTTTGTACATAACGAATCCAAAACGGAACACACTTTTCAAGGAATGCGACTGACTGCAATTTTTGTTCTTTCATGCTAATTACGATGTTCATTTTAACAGTTCACTATTTTCAAGCTACAATTCTCTATTTTTCGCTTTTTAATTTGCATTTCAACTGAAAACTATATTTCAAAGGAAAGTACAAAACCACTATTAGATACACACTTCCTTCGAACTAATTGCACAACAGCTTTCTGATAGATAAAAACCCAGCTTACCCCTTTACCTTTAATTAAGGATCTCTTACGCTTTAACAAGTTTCGAAATCTGTTTTCATTTTCCTGTTTCTCACTTCTAAGCAATTATTGTGCATACACGGTAGCTTAAAGTATAAATGAATCTCATTCGCGCAATACTTTGATATTCCTTAAAAATTTCGCCCTTGCAAAAGTATACCAGGCGCTACCGTCATCAACAACAGCTGTCTTTATAATGAGACAGTGTTTTACCTATTTCTGAAACACATATTCGGTAGGAGTCAAATTCCAAACTGCACAGGAAGAGAAAAAATAATCTCTAACCAACTAATACAGAAAAACCAACCATATTTCTAAGCGGATTTAGCCAATAATGCACATGAAAAGAATAAACTCTAAAAGACGGATTGTAACCAAACTATTCGAATTTCAAGGCGAACTCCAGCCAATAAAGCACAGGAAAAAAGAAGTTAATTTCTAACAGATTAATAATAACCAAACAAACAAAATTTCAAAGTGAAGTCTAGCCAATAATGCACAGAAAAAGAATAGTTAATACCCAACAGAGTAATAATAACCAAACCAGTCAAATTTCAAGGAGCTTCCCTATTGGCGCAGCAGTGGTCTAAGCGCTGGCTTCTGATCATTCGTCCTTGATGGGTCCGGGTTCGAATTCTATGAGGCTCATGGATGTTCTGTTTGTATTACGGCTCTGGCTCTCCCCCTTCCTTGGAGCCAGTGGCCCTAAGTCAGGGACGGGCGACTGCTTATAGCTCATCGAGTCAATCACGGTGGCAGTAACGTCCAAATAATAAATTCAAGGCGAACATAGGTGAATGATGACGAAGAAAAAAGCACTTAATCTTTAACGGAATAGTAACCTAATAACCAAGACTGCGAAACTTCAAAGCAAACTCCATCCAATAATGCTTAAGAAAACATAAATATCTAATAATAGCCAAAACTGACAAATGTCGTTCGAAATTTAGATGGTTTGGCTAACATTAATCTGTTAGAGATTAATTTTTCCTTTCCCACGCATTTTAAAATTTGACCCAATTGTTCAATCGCTAACATGCCAATAGATGTCGGATTACAGTCGTGGCCCAAAATCCTACACCAGTAGACCAAAAGTCAATTTTTGATGTTTGAAGTCAACTTATACAGCGAAACGGTAAAGTCAGAAATACATATTATACATCACTTTAAAGGAAATTTTATGCTGAATTAAAATAGTTTTGCAGAATGTTATTAAAGGTAACAGAAGTGAAGCTACAAGCAAAATTACAACGTCTAGTCATAAAAAGCAATAAATAGTGGAATTTGTGAAATTATGTTTGTAACGTACCAGGAGATGTGACGTACCTGCCAGAAGGACGCACACGACATAAAGGCAGATAGGAATCAGAATACATGTCCGCGTAGCTTAATTGGTAGAGCAACTTATTCCGGAATGAGTGGACCCGGGTTCGAACCGGGGCGCGGATAAAAATGACGGAGAAATTCACTTCGTTATAATGGCGCCCGAACTATCCGGATGACCCGACCGTTCAAAATCTCGCATTGGTGTGATGTTATTTCCACACCGCGAGATAGGAAAAATATGAGCAGCACTTCGAAAGAAAAAAAAAAAGAAAAATAAGGGGGAGATGATGTAACGTACCAGGAGATGTGACGTACCTGCCAGAAGGACGCACACGACATAAAGGCGGATAGGAATCAGAATACATGTCCGCGTAGCTTAATTGGTAGAGCAACTTATTCCGGAATGAGTGGACCCGGGTTCGAACCCCGGCGCGGATAAAAATGACGGAGAAATTCACTTCGTTATATGTGTACTATGCATTTAACGTAAAATTACTGTACAGTACATTATTGAAACTTGCAGAACACTTGAAATAACTTACGAACAAGCAAAATACGCTTTAATATTTAATTGTATAACCACGGTTTTTTTAGTGACAAAGTGCACTTTCTTGGCATGGAACTAATGAGCTTCTCTAGTTGTCCATTGGTGATAACGCGGTGCCATACGGCCCTTACAGACTCAATTAATGCTGTTTTAGATGTGGGTCCTTGTTGACGGATCTTTTGCTTCAATCTCACAAACAGATTGTCTATGGGATTAAAATCCGGTGACTGTGCTATCCACTGAAGCTCTTTTATTACTTTTCGATTAAACCACTCGTCAACCAACTTTGACCGAGGACATGGCGCGTTATCATCCTGAATGATAAAATTTCGCAAACCCATGTCTTGTGCAGATAGTAGCAGTTTGGACTCCAAAATATCCAAATATTTCGATCCATTCAATGTGCCATCAACAATGTGCAGACAGCCAACACCACTGGCTGAAATACAGGATCATAACATCACCGAATGTGAGTGCTTGTTTGTTGGCTGGGTGTAGCATGCCTTATATCTTTCACCAACCCGACGACGAACATAATTATTTCCATTATTAGCAAAAATGATAAGAGTTGTTTCATCACTGAAAATAACATTTTTGCATTCAACAACAGTCCAATTCTTGCCAATTCTTGTGTGCCTTGGCCCAAGGATTCTATAACGAAGTGAATTTCTCCGTCATTTTTGGTCTACGCCGGGATTCGAACCCGAGGCCGCTTATTCCGGAACAAGTCGCTCTACCAACTGAGCTACGCAGACGTTTTATTCTGATTCTTATCTGCCTTTATGTCGTGTGCGTCCTTCTGGCACGTACGTCACATCTCCTGGTACGTTACATCATCTCCCCCCTTTTTTTTTTTTTTTTTTTTTTTTTTCGAAGTGCTGGAGAAAGGATTCTCTTATTTTTCCTATCTCGCGGTGTGGAAATAACATCACACCAATGCGAGATTTTGAACGGCCGGGTCATCCGCATAGTTCGGGCGCCATTATAACGAATTAAATTTCTCCGTCATTTTTGGTCTACGCCGGGATTCGAACCCGAGGCCGCTTATTCCGGAACAAGTCGCTCTACCAACTGAGCTACGCAGACGTTTTATTCTGATTCCTATCTGCCTTTATGTCGTGTGCGTCCTTCTGGCAGGTACGTCACATCTCCTGGTACGTTACAATTCTTTTGAGCCGTTGTTGTTCAGTAAGAAAAGGTTTTCGTGCAGTCAGTCTATTTTCTTCTAGCCTGCGACGAACTGTACGTGCAGATGCAATAATGCCTACTTCATTCTCCCACTCATTTCTTAAATCAGTGGATGTTTTAAACCTTGATTTTAAGGAACGACGAATCATCATGCGATCATCACGTTCAGTACACAGCCTTGGTCGACCTGTTCTTTTTTGTTTCCTACGCATCCACTATCTGCAACTCTTTTAATGGTGCGCAAGGCAGTGGAATGATCACAGCCACATTTAAAAGCAATTTTGGCACCGTGTTATCACCAATGAACAACTAGAGAAGCTCATTAGTTCCATACCAAGAAGGTGCACTTTATTACTAAGAACATGATTTGCGTATGTTGCTACGCACGCCATTTAGCTGCTGGTTATGATTCCTTCTTATATCAGGGGCGGTCATAATTTTTTGACTGGGCTACGTATAAACAAGTTAGTAAAATCATGCAATGGTTTTACTAACTTGTTTATAAACTAAAAATCAATGATACGCTTTCCAACAGACCAGAAATCATTACTCAAGTTATGAGGATAATGGCTGTGGAATAAATCTTGCTCCTGTGCCCTGACCTTTGACCCCATTTCGATGATATTAAACAGAATTGGTTCAGTGTACCTCTGGAACAACATACTAACGTTTTGTCGCAACAGAAGCATTTTTAGTCAAGTTATGAGGATAATGGATGTGGAATAAATCTCGCTCCTGTGCCCTGATCTTTGACCCCATTTCGATGCTATTCAACAGAACCGGTTCAGTGTACTTCCGGAACAACACGATAAAGTATTGTCCGAATCGAAGCATTTGTACGTAAGTAATGACGCATAAGGACGGAGGAATGGATCCCGCTCTTATATCCTGACCTTTGACCCTATTTCGCCCATTTTCAATAGGGTTCGTCCCCAGATGGTCCTCTACATCATACTAAAATTTCATCGAAATAGAACCATTTTTACACGAGTTATCGTGCGGACGGGCAGACAGATAGACGGATAAAGCTGGAGCATATACGCTTCTTCAAACTGCGGTTGGAAAGCGTGAAAAACACAGCCAGCGGTCTTCCTGGGCGAGGAAACGACTGGTTGATGTTCGAGAGCAACGGCTGCTGGAGAGGATTGTACTAGGTAACAGATCGGCCGTTTGTCAGAGGCCGGTTGAGTGAGTACTGTGCTATTGATTGCGAATCAAATCGACTGCTGTTCCAAAAGACTCTGCTAGCAGAGCGAGGGGGAGTTGTTTTCTCCCCTCAAAAACTTGATTTTCTTCTCTTTCGTTTTCAAAACGAAGGGAAGAAAAATTTTTTTTCATTAATTTGAAAAAAGTGTTTCGGTGCAGTCAGTTCGGACTTAGAAAAACTGTCCTTGTAAGGGCAAAGTCCGGGCTGCGGTCATAGCAAAGTGCGCAACTCTGACATACGAGCGGGTACGTCGTCGTCGTGCCGATCCCCCTGATCTACGGATCAGGCCAAATCCCGCACTCAACCGGGGTCAGGTGCAGGTTACAGCGGAAGGACCCCAGGTACCGCTGAGCACCTGACTGTCGAACGTTCTAAGTCTGACCGACCAGGGACACAGGTCCCAGGGCTTACACTCCGGTTAGCAACCCGAGTAGAGAGATGGCAGAGGACGCGGGGGCTTCAACCCCCGGTCCAAGTGAGCCCGTTGAGGCAGACTGCGACTTAGAAATTCCGTCGGAATTCGCAAGCGCAGTCAACTCCTTCTTCCAAGAGTTGGAGAGGATTCTAGAGAATCCTTCAAACAAGGTTCTGGTTAACACCAGAACCAAGATAAGGAAAGTAGCGAACTCGCTACAAGCAGCTTGCACCAAGCAAGTGATAGAGATGAGTCTCATCCAAGGAGACTCCAGGAAAGAAGTGAGCACGCTAGCGCGGCTCCAAGGACATATGCCGAAGCGGCTCGAGCGAAGCCAGGCAAGGGGAATACGGCCCCTAAGCAAAAAACGGGCAAGAAGGAGGTAGCCAAGAAGGTGGCACCCAAGAGGGTCGAGAAGAGGCACGTGCTTCTCGTTTACCCCGCAACAGACAAGGGTTCTCCCTCGTCGGAAGACGTAAAGGCAGTCCTGCAAACTCAGATTTGCCCCGCCAAACTCCAGATTGGGGTTAAGGGAGTTAGAAAGGTCAATGGGGGAGGAGTAATGGTGGAATGCTCCTCCGCCAAAGAAATAGAGAAATTGGATTCGGAGCTAAAGAGCAATGCAGTGACGAAGGAGAACCTTCGGTCCAGATTGCCAGCTAAGAGGAATCCAAGGTTTATCGTCTACGGGATAGACGGAAACCTGTCGAGGAAGAGGTCGAGCAATGTCTCGCGGAACAGAACCCAGAGTTGGAGGAGAGCAGCCTCCAGCTCAAGTTCTCGTTGAAGGTTAAGGGTGGGAAACGCCACTGGGTAGCAGAGGCGGACCCACTGACCTTCAAAAAAAGTAATGAAGCGAGGCAAGCTCGGAGTGGGATGGACCGTCCACTCAGTAAGGGAATATCTGAGGGAGGTCCGTTGCTACAGGTGTAACGGGTTCGGGCACTTTAGGTCAAGGTGCACCGAAGAGCAGGATAGATGTGCCCGGTGTGGGGAAACCGGGCACAAGCGCCAAGAGTGCAGCAATAGCCCGGTCTGCACTAACTGCTTGGCAAACAACAAGAGATTCAGGCGTCGAGTGGATGTAGGCCACTCGAGCCTAGACAAGGAATGCCCAAGCCTTGTCAGAGAACTGGCTCTGCTAAAAGAACGCACTCATTATGGATAATAAACCAAAGAGAGGCGTTAAGGTGCTTCAAATCAATCTGCACCACGCACGGGCAGCAACAACACAGGCCCTGGTGACAGCCACTGAGCAAAAAGCTCATATTCTGCTATTGCAGGAACCATTCGAACAGGGGGAAGAGTGGTGGGCTTCCTAACTCCTACCGGATCTACCACCCTAGGGTGGCAAAGCCCAGGGTGGCCACGGTCGTGAAAGACCCGTCCCTAGCGGTTCTCGAGATAAAATGCTCCGAGAACGTGGTCGCCCTCGGCGTGGAATGTGGTGATGCGAAATTTTTAATGGTGAACGTATACAGTTCTCCGGCAGGCAATTTGAGAGAAACGCTGAATGAGCTAATGGCTCTATTAGGGGAATTCCCCAGTCATGAGATAATAATAGCAGGCGACTTCAACGCGAAGAGTCCTCTCTGGGGCAATCAGAACGAGGACGAACGCGGCCAGCTACTAGTGGACTTTGCCAACGCGGCAGACCTGAGTTTCTTGAACGATCCAGAGAGCACCCCGACCTTCCAAGGGGCGAGGGGCTCCTCTTGGATCGACGTGACTCTCGTCAGAGTCTCAAAGCGCAGCCTTGTCCAGGATTGGCAAGTACTGGACGACGAGAGCTGCAGTGACCACCTAGCGCTATCTTTCGTTTTGGGATCGGAAAAGCCCATCCGACCCAAGCGCAAAAGATTCTTAATGAAGAATCTAGACTGGTGGGCTTTTAAAGCCAAGTTAACTACCTTGTTGGGAGGTAGGAGGGAAGAAGAGGCCGCAGAAGTGTCGAACCTCAACTCCCTCTTTGAAGAACTTACCAGTCAAATAACAACGCTATGCGAGAGTAGTAGGGGAAATAAAAGGGGAGCCAAGGACCCCACCCCTGGTGGTCGGAGAAACTAAAAGCTCTAAGGGCGAGAGCTAGGCGGAGTAGGAAAGCTCTGCAAAGAGCAAAAGCTACTCCGCAAGACAGGGAGTGCACAGAAGTGCATAAAAAGGCTCGTTCAGCATACAGGAGAGAACTGAATCTCTCGAAAATCTCCTACTGGAGAAAACTGTGTGAGTTTCAAACTCCGGCTGACCCTTTCGGGATCCCCTATAAGATCTCGAGGGGATCCATAACCGAACCGCTAAAACTAGCAGCGGTAGAAAGGGCAGACAGTAGCCTATCAAAGACTCTTGATAGTACCGTAGAAAGTCTCTTGGATTACCACTTCCAAGGAGACGAGGGAGAAGGGGACTCCCTCAACAAAAAGAAATAAGGGAAGAAAGTCGGATCCCGCCGGACACTGGTGAGGACCCCCCTTCACGAGAGACGAAGTGGAGAATGCCCTCTCCAGTCTAAATACGGGCAAAGCACCAGGCAAGGATGGGTTCGACCTCAGCATAGTCAGAGAAATCTACTATGCAAATCCCGGGTATTTTGTGGCGCTCCTAAACGAATGCCTCGGGAGGAATCTTCCCAGACTTGTGGAAAACAGCGGTGCTAGTTCTTTTCAACAAGACCGGAAAGAACAAAAATGACCCCGCAGCCTATAGGCCCATCTGCCTCCTCTCGGCGTGGAGCAAGGTGCTGGACAAGCTCATAACGAACAGAGCGCTTGGCTTCCTCATGGAGCAGGGAAAGCTAAACAGGAACCAATTTGGTTTCCTTCCGGGGCGTTGCGCAACGCAGGCAATTCGCAGCCTCCGAGAGAGGGCAGAGAGGAACAAAGCGGAGGGGCTCCATACCTGCTTCATCTCACTAGACGTGAGGGGGCATTCAACAGTGTCTGGTGGCCAATGGTTTTAACCAGACTTAAAGAACTTGGCTGTCCAAGGAACCTGTTCAAACTGATCAGCAGCTACCTGTCTGATAGAAGAGTCGAGTTCGAAGCGGGGAATGGGCAATCCTCGCGTTCGTACCATAGAGGGTGTCCGCAAGGATCCAACTCCGGGCCGCTCTGGTGGAATATAATTGCTGATTCAGCACTGAACCTAGACCTGGGGCCCGCAGTGGAGATTCAAGCCTATGCGGACGATTTCGTTCTCGTGGTCTCCGCCTCAGGGAGACACGTGATCGAAAGAGAAGCACATAGGGCCTTGGATGTGCTAGAAAACTGGAGCAGAGAAAGCAAACTGTGCTTCGCTCCTGAGAAGACCACTCTGCTAGCAATAGCTAAGAGAGGAGTAATGAAAACACCACCCCAGTGCAGATTCCAAGGGTGCACTATCAAGGCGGTGCGTGAAATGAAATACTTGGGTGTGGTCCTGGATCAGAGTCTATCAGGGCTGCCACACCTGAGGCACCTTAGAACAAGGTGCACGGTGATTCTCAATAGATTGAATGGCATGAGGTTAACGGGCAAAACCAAGAAGGCCATCTATCAGAGAGGAATTGAAAGAATTCTGACGTATGCAAGTGGGGCATGGTGGAATCCCACAGTCAGAATGAAGAAGGGGATAAACCAAATCCAAAGGTTGGCCCTACTGGGGATAACCGGTTGTTTTCGCACAACGTCAACCCTAGCACTACAAGTGCTGGGGGGTGCGAGCCGGCAGACCTAGTAGTGGAAAGGGAGGCAGCAATGCACTGCCTAAGGTCAGGCGAGGACGCCTACCTTCTCGGTGCGCCGCATCGAGCCTCCGACATGGAGATGGAAAGTGTGGACTGGCAGATCCACCCTGCCGAGAAATTTGCCCACCGTGGGACAAGGAGAAACCCACGGGAGTTGGGCATGAGCTGTTCACGGACGGCTCAAAGTTGAAGGGACAAGTGGGGGCAGGCTTCTGTGCGTTCTCGGACGGGAACGAAGCCACTGCAGGAAGCGTGAAATTATCGCAGAACGCTTCGGTCTTTCAGGCTGAACTTCTGGCGATAGAGATGGCACTCACCTGGGCACTCCCCAGGCGTAGTGACGAAAGAATAAAACTCTACTCGGACAGTGAGGCAGCACTGCAGGCTCTGAGTAGATTCAGGGGAAGAAACCCCATCGTCCAGAGGATCAAAACCCTCTTGAGGGCAGAGGGAGATGGGGCAGTTAGTTTCCACTGGGTACGAAGCCATGTCGGAACCCTAGGAAACGAAAGGGCAGATCAGCTGGCGAAGGCAGCCACGCTGAAAGAGACGGTCGACGTGCAATGCAGAACGCCGCGAAGGTGCATTCGCGCAGCACTAGCACGTCGGACCATGACCGAATGGCAGGTCAGATGGGACACGGGAGAGACAGGGCGGAAGACACACAGAGTGTTTCCGAAAGTCTCGACCAAACGAGCACAGACAAATAAGTTCCTGAATCAAGTACTCAGTGGCCATGGCATCAGCCCTGAATACCTAGGCAGATTTGCCATCAGGAACTGCACTTGTCCCTGTGGAAAGAGAACGGCAAGCATAGAACACTGCGTACTCGAATGCAGTGGCTTCGCCGAATGGAGAAACACACTGATCCCAGGTGTGCAAAGAACGCGAAGATTGGATCTGCTCATCCAATCTTCCGTTAACAGGAGGGGATAATAGCCTTGGTTGAAAGGCTAACCCTCCAACAACATACCATCTTCCCCAATCAAACGGGGACCGAAACGCAGGAGGTGAACGTGCACACCGAAAGCGAATCGGAAGAGGAATGAGGGTAGAAGTCTGTGGGAAAGCAGACGAAGAAACCACCAATGTAAATATTCTGTAAATAAATTTTGCTATCTCTTGATGTTGTAAGTCCTAAGCATGAGGACAGTGTATACATGTGTGTAGGTGTTTGAAAAAAGAAAATAAAGGGAAATTATTCCCCAAAAAAAGTTCGAGGGCAAGGAATCTTCCAGTCAGCGAAAAAGTAAGAAACGACCTATCCCGCCAGACAGAGCGGGAACCCAGACAAGGTATTCTAGGTCGCCTGCCAGCACGTCACCACGGGCTGGTCTCTGGGCCATTGGGGTGGCCAGGGTCCGAACCGCGTCTCAAGGCAGGATAATTGTCGCAACATTTCAAAATAACATCCAAGGTGCTCAACAAGTCCCCGTGGAGCCAAGACAGATTGGCGGAACGGGACAATGAAATCAGTATATATATTACTAGGTAACAGACGAGCTTCAAGTAGCCGCGCAGTACAACAGCAGTGCCAAGAGGTGAATTTCAGCATTCACCGTCCGCCTCATATTGTCACGAATGGGCTATAGCAGCAGCGATGTACGTAACCCTGTCGTATACCACTAGTCTCTGCTAAAACCAACGAATTCGTCTGCAATAGGCATGGGAGCACCAAAACTGTATCCTTGAGAACTCGAAAGAAGTTCTCTTGCCAGCCGAATTAAGTTTTTATTAAATACAAACCGATAAACAGGCGAGAATACGGCGTTAACAGCACGTATTGGTTGATCCCAGCTGCCTAGTTCAAGTAGGTGTAGGCGGCGTACAGGTCTGGGCTCTGTTTTCATGGCTGATGGCATTGGATTCTTTAATACATCTGGAACAGCATTTGGCTGCCATAAGAGGTCTTAACATCACCCAGAACAAGGCACAATCAAATATGTTTCCGGATGGGAGGGCTACTTCGAGAAGGATAATACGCCGTGCGAACAGACTCGGTTCATCACACAATGGTTCCAGAAGCAAGAGAGTGACTTCAAAGCGATAAAATGGCCCTCACAGTTTCCAGATCTTAACCCAATTGAACGCCTGTTGGATGAGATTGAGAGAGACATTCGAAACGGAGATCCTCCTCCAGAGAACATTCGACATGATGCAGAAAGTTTCCTATAGTCTGAATCAAGCCAAGGCCATCAAGATAATACCAGGCCAAGATATCAGAGAAATAAGTTTCCTCTTTTAGTGACGTCACGCAGAAACCGCGGCTTCCAACTGGCTTTTATCGCTGTCGTGTGTGACGTCGAACACGACACCGACGTATTAGGCTGTGTAACATGAAAGTGACGTCACAAACGGAGGGAACTCATCTCTCTAATATCATGGCCTTGTACAATACATTCTAGATGGTCTTGATCAAACCGAATTATTTTCTCATCTAAACTTCCAGAATGAACAAGATGGTTACAATAGTTTAAATAACGCTTTTTCAAAACTATGCACAGATGTAGAGGTTTGCTGATGAATACAAACAGTTGCAGAAGAATCTTAAAAATGTTATTTAAAAGAAAGAGTACCATCTGATACCAAGCTACAAAGTTATTATCGAAAGAACGTTCGTCATTTGTAATGTTTCTTGCAACAAAATCCTAACATACATTACGAAGTCATTTGTAAACTTTCTCCGTAAAATAGTTTGCAACCAAAGAATTCGTTAGAATTTCGCCCTTTTCTTCTTTGAACACCGAAATCAGTATTTATAAATTCAGTGCAGTACTCAATTTCTAAATATGCATTTTGTGCACCATTTTAAAGACATTCCAAAATTTTATAGGCAATAGAAATGAAATTCACAGTTAAAATGCATTAAAAAATTAAGCCTTTACCTTCAAAAATCACTTTTATTGAATTCTTGTAAAGGTAATCATCACAATGCGAATAACTTCATAAATTGATAAATATGGAAATATGCATAATTTTCATTTGATAACGGAATTTTAAGCCCATGAGTTCATTATAAACGTTGTGTAAACACTCATTTCAAGTAAGTGCATTTTGTACATTTCATGGAATGACGATTTCGAGGAAATAATACATAATAATCTTTCAAACGTCATAAACACATGGAAAAGCAATTGTTTATATATCACATGTATTTTTTTTTTGTTGATATCACATGCATTCGATGCTCTTATAGATTTTCCCAAGACAAAGAGTTATAACCAAAAATCATAGCAAGTAAAAATTCATGGGATTGCAAAACTAAGCCCTTGTTTAGGTTCTTTTGTTTCACATTCATACCAAGATCTTTATTTCAGGGTTTCAGAAATTTGATGTAAGACTCGATACTGCTTCAAGTGCTGCACTTATCGCTGGTTTAATGATTTCTTCTCAGAGTATAATGATATATACATGGGTCATTTCATATGTAATGCACATAATTTTTTTATACATACGGGAAATGTCTTAGGCGATATCTCTCTGTAGTCCTACGTAATCTCCATGCAGTCCTATGTAGTCTTCCTGCTTCTGAATGACGGTGTCCCAACGGTTTGGAAGGTCCACAATCCCAGACAGGTCCCATTTTTTAGCATGCCTTTTGTAAAAAAAGATCGTGCTTATGCTATCGGTTTGTCCGTCCGTCTGTCCGTCTGTAGACACCATATCTCTGCAACTATTAGTTCGATTTGAAAAATTCTTTTTGCATTGGGAAGCTTGAAATATGCGAATCATGATCCTTTATTTCGTTTTTTTACAATGTACAATTTCGCCGCTGGAGGGCGCAAATGCAGATGACGTCGAATTCAAAATGCATTTTATTCCATATATTTGCTACTAAGCATCCGACGGAAAAAATTATTTTATCTTTCGATTCCATTTATGTCGAAGAGTATTTTAGTTATAGTTACTTTTTCAAGTTACGCATAGATTTTCCGCTAGGAGGCGTAAAACTAAAATATGTTTTCCTCGATATCTCTTCTTCTAAAACTCCGATTTGAAAAATGTTTTCTTCAGCGGATACAGCTCCTGATGGAAAATCTTTTGTATATAATTTCTAACTTTTCGTAAAGATTACTTTGGCCACCAGGATGCGTAAGTGTTAATTTGTGCTACTGATGTATTTGCAATAAAATCTGAGCTTCTAAAATCTCGATTGAAAAAATTCTTCAGTGGACCGCTGCCACTCACGTCGATAAACCTTTTCGGAATATTTTCTTAAAATATTGCACGGTTTCTCCGTCAGGGGGCGCAGATGTATATCTTATTTTTGACAACATCTCTCTGCTCTCTGCTTCTAATGGTTCGATATGAAAAATTCTTCCTTTATTGGATAGAGTTTCCGGTGTGACATGTTTTTCACATAATTTCAAAATTTTCAAGTAATACATAGACTTTCCGTTAGGGGACGTAAGGGTAAATTGCTTTTCCCCCGAAAATACCTGCTTCTAAAACTCCGATTTGGAAAATTCTTTCTGCACCGGATACAGCCCCTGATGGGAAATCCTTTGCATATAATTTCTAATTTTGGTAAAAAATGGTTTGGCCACCAGGGGGCGTAAGCCTTAATTTCCACTTCTGCTAATTTGCAGCAAAATCTGATCTTCTCAAATCTCGATTGAAGAAAATTCGTTTGTGGACTGATACTACTCACATCGGCAAACCTTTTAGGAATATTTCCTTCTTAAAATAATACATGGTTTCTACGCCAGGGGGCGTAGATGTGCATCTTATTTTGATCAATATCTCTATTTCTAAGAGTTCGATTTGAAAAAGTCATTCTTTGTTGGATAGTGTTTCCGATGCGAAATTTTTTTCATATAAATTCAAAATTTTCAAGTAAATCATAGACTTTCCGCTAGGGAGCGCAAGGGTAAATTGCGTTTTCTGCGTTATTCCTGCTTCTAAAACTCCGATTCGAAAAATTCTTCCTGTATCGCATACAGCTCCTGATGGGAAATGTTTTTTCATATAGTGTTTAATATTTGGTAAATAATGGTTTGGCTACCAGGGGCATGAGTGTTAATTTCTGCTTCTGCTGTATTTGCAACAAAATCTCAGCTCCTGAAAACTCGACTAAATTTTTTTTTTCTTGGACAGATACTGCTCACATCGAAAAACCTTTTGAGAATACTTTCTTCCTAAAATAATGCATGGTTTTCCCTCCAGGGGGGGGGGCGTAGATGCATATCTTATATTTGTCCATATCTCTGCGTTGAAGAGTCCGCTTTCAAAAATTCTTTCTTTGTTGGAGAGCGTTTCCGCTGCGAAATGTTTCTCATATAAATTCAAAATTTTCTTAACGCACAAGTCTGCCGCCATAGTGCGTAAGCTCACGATTACGTTTACAGCAATATCTGCAGGATTAAAAACCGGGTTGAAAAACTTCTTTCTTCCGTTAGATACTATTGCTTTCCATACCAGTTCAATTGTCAGAACGGATTCAAAATACGTGCTCATTACCCCCGAAAATTCGGTGTCATCTTTCTTGTTTTGTTCAGCTGTCGGACGCGCTGGGTCTGCTGCGGAAAGGTCCACTAGGGAGGAAATTTGCTGTCCACGCACGAGTTGTTTGAGCTTGGGGAACAAGACAAAGTCTGGTAAATTCATGTATGGGCTAGAGAGTGCGTGAGCTAACATTTCACACCTGCACTTCTCCAGTAAAGCTGTCACTACTTTCCCCATGTGAGGTCTTGCATTGTCTTGCAAAATGAGAGGCCCATCTCTGAGCAAGTCAGATCGATGGCTTAGAATTTTTCTGCGCAAGCTTTGGAGGGAGTCAGGGTAGCAGGGTGCTGTCACACTTGTTCCACAAGTACCTGTCATGATGACGCCAAGTTCATCATGAAACGCGAAGATCATCATTTGCTTGACCTTCGATTGTACCTGTCGGGGTTCTTTGGGTCGTGGGGAGCATGAACTTCTCCACTCACTCGACTGCAATTTCAACTGAGGTTCGAAGTCCCTGACCCACTTTTCATCTATAACAGCAACTCGTAACAGGAAGGCGTCGTCTTCAGCGACAAATCTTTGCTTCAGCAATGTTGCGTTGTCCACACGAGTCTGTTTCTGTGCGGCAGTCAAATAATGAGTGACCCATCTGATCAAAATGTTTCTTTTCTGCAAATCGTTCATCGAAATACGGAATATTGATGTTGCTGAAATTTCTGCAGCTTCTGCAATTTCTTCGCATGTTGCTAGACTGTCTTGTTGGACACAATCCGCTTCAAGTTTCACACTTCGCTCATCCGTTGCCATTTTCGGCGTTCCTGACTTTGGGTCGTTGTTTATGCTTAAACGTCCTTCACGAAAGCAAGTAGCCCAGCGGAAAACTGTGCCACGGTCTATTGTTTCATCACCACAAACCTCACTAAAAGCACTGAGAATGCATGTTGGATTTTTGACACGTAAAGTTTCAATCTTGATGTAGGACCGTTGATCTTCATGCGTCACAATACCTGAGGCACGAGCTATTTCTAACTCTCACTAATATACAACGATACGCACTACGGCAGTGATGAGGCCACGTAGAACTTCCTTAAGTCCCACACTACAACTGACGCAAACATCGTTGAGATTGTATCATCAACTCCGCGGCTTCTCCACATTGTGCATTTCATATGAAATGACCCCCGTAAATAGTTTTTTTTTTAACTTTTTTTTTCCGACCAACTGGAAAAGACTTCATACAGTTAAAAATATTCTCCAGGATAGAAAAGGAATATAACTATTCCTCCCGGTACCTACGTTGTAGAAGAAAACGGTAAAGTTCAAATGTATTCGCCTTTAAGAAAAATGAAAAACACAAGCAATACGAACAAAATAAAATGGAAAATGGATTCAGGGGGAAAAATAAATCCGCGTTTTGCGGGGTATTAAGATTTTAGACCAATGGTAACTTTTTCTTTAAGGAAATGTGCATGAAAAATCTGGGTTTTAGTATTCAAAGAGCTGAAAAAAAGAGATATTTCTAATATCACCCACAACAACTCAGTACACAAAATAATACAAGTAACAAATATTGCTGCATAAATCAAACAAAAGTAAATGAGAAACAGAGCTTTAAGAACAATAAATAATGTGATACTTATATGTAAGTCATACGAACATTTTCAGCGGTGTTTTTTTGTTTATCATCACTGATAACTTTAGGAGTTCGACGTTATATTAAGTTCGACATTACCAAAACTAACATTTTTTAGAACAAATGGTAGTTTTGATTTTTCTGCCCATTTCAATCTTCTGTAAAATCATGGTGAAATCTAAACGCATGCTGAAATTTTGCGTACAAGAGAAAGTTCCGGTTGCCGTCAAATTATTCATCCGCAAACAACAACCGTTTTAAAATCCGTAGCTCTATAAGTGAACTTTAAATCAAAAAATGTAGTGACCACAATTACGGAGCATTTTTGCTCATGCAACATTGCAGCATCTTATAAATAAAATCAGGAGAAAGGATTACAGTTTAATTGGTTTTTTGATTTTAATGAGACATAATTTGATTTTAAATTTGATGATGGGCATATCATCATGTCATGAAGATTTGAGGTTACACATTCCCATTACTGACTTCAAGGAAGGGGGGAGGGGATACCATACGAACGAGGAAGAGAAAACAAACGCACACAGTGGCTAAAATGGTAGTGGAAAAACGAAATATCTCGCTAAGATCTGGACATGCATTTATGTTTTAGGGGTTTAACGACCACCGCGAGCAACTCGACTGTCTAGAATCAGTCGCCAGTTCCTAATTCAGGTCCACTGGTTCAAGGGAATAGAGAAAACCAGTGTCATAAGACAAACACAACATTCATGCCTCACCAGGATTTCAATGGTCAAAAGCCGGCGCATAGACAAATGCGCCACCAGCGAGTCCGAGGCATGCGTATCAAAGTTACTATATACATGCAGCTGAATTGATGTCGTGTTTGTTCCTTTACTGTGTGTACTGCGAGTACTTACTTCGGGGACTGGAGGAGGGAGCATAAAATTAAAGTTTCATGCACAGCATAAGCTGGAAAAAATAAATAAACTCATGCGAAATTATCGTAAGACAATGAGGAAATTATTAGAAGTTACACTGTCAGAAATTTTGTAGTAGGCTGCAGAAAAAAGTTGTTGTGCTATACCACAGTGGCGAGACCTGACATTTTCGATTGTGTTACCACAATTTATTATCGACTACAAGCTTTTGTTTCTTTTAATTGTGAAAGCTGAGAGTTTGTTTCACCTGCAGGACTTTTTTTAATGTTGCTTCTCCCCAAGGTTTGGGGGGGGGAGGTATTTATCAGCACAAATTCCATATTTTTATTTTCGGAAACATTACTATCACATATACTTTACACCAGATTGCAGTGAGCATTTTGCAGTCAAAGAATTTGAACGTGGATAGCGAAATTAAATGCGAGAGAAAGAAAGAAAGACAGACAGACAGATAGAAAAGTAGATACTTAGATAGGGATAGATACAGCGATGAGCCATTTATGGCCACCCCCAGCATAGAGAAATGAGCGCGCCTGGACACCGAACGGCGGTGCAGGTGAAATTCACAGAGCAGTATATATATACAACCCGAGGACTGGCTTTCGATTAGTAGATCGTTCGGAGTCAGAATGGGTAAAGCTTCCGATTTCGGAGTTTGATAAAGAACAAACTGTGATGGCATGGCGCCTCGGAACTACGATTCCACGAGTACGTATCAAAAGTGGTGCACAGATGGCCAAACGACGAACCATCGTCCAGCCGTGGGTCGTCCGCAGCTCACTGATGCCAGAGAGGAGCGAAGACTGTCGCGCATTGTTCACAGCGACCACAGCGCCACAGTGCGACAAATCACCCGCAGCTACAACGTGGTGATCAGGGCAATGTGTCACAGCACACAGTTCATCGCAGCCTTCTGCGCATGGGCCTGCGTAGCCGAAGACCTCGCCGAGTCCCCATACTCACTGCACGTCATGGCCAACAACGCATGAAATGGGCCCAAGATCACCGAGGTTGGACCATGGATGATTGGAGGAAAGTAGTCTGGTCTGACGAATCAAGGTTTCCGGTGCATCATGTAGACGGCCGAGCCCGTATACGCCAATTACCAACGGAGGCTATGGCCCCTGGATGCACTGTTGGGCGGAAACAGGCCGGCGGCGGCGGCGGCGGTGTTATGCTGTGGACGACTTTTTTTGGGACACTTTAGGCCCCATTATCCCAGTAGCACAATCCCTGACAGCTGTCAGGTATCTGAACATCGTTGCGGACCAAGTTCACCCATTCATGGCAACTGTTGTTCCCTGCTGGTGATACCCATTACCAACAGAATAATGCGCCATGCCACATTGCCAGAATCGTCAAGAGGTGATTTGAGGAACATGTTGGTGACTTTCTGGTAATGCCTTGGCCTATAAATTCACCTGGCATGAGCCCAATCGAACATTTGTGGTTCGAATTGGAAAAGCGGGTTCGAGCTAAATCACCACCACCCCGAAATGTACGGGAACTGGAGGACCTGCTGTTGACATTATGGCACCAGATACCTCAGGATACCTATCGCTACCTCATGGAATCGATACCTCGCCGACTGTTTTGCGCTCTAAATGAGGTCCTACAGCTTATTAGGTAGGTGGTCATAATATGATGGTTCATCGATGTAGATAGATACATAGGTAGGGATAGATAGATACATAGAGACCGGGAGATAGAGAGTGATTGATAGATATAGATAGATAGACAGAGAGAGATAGACAAATAGATAGAGAGAACGACAGTTTGTTTCGGCTGCAGATATTTAAAATGTTGCTTCTCCCCAAGGGTCTTGGGGGGGGGGGTATTTATAAATGTAAACTCTGTATTTCTACTTTCGGTAACATTATAAACACAAATCCTTGACACCAGAACTGCAGTGATCATTTTTCAGTCGAAGAATTTGAAAGTGGAAAGTGGATAGGGAAACTAAAACTCTCTCGCGCGCGAGGGAGGTGAATAGATAGATAGATAGATAGATAGAATCAAACTGCCTGGGAGGTATTTCATGACTTTGTTTCAAGACACTAAAACTATAACAGCCTGCCCGTTTTTTTCTCAGTCTCATATCTACCAATAGTCAGAAATGTCAAGAACAGGGAAAGTGGCGATCTATAATTTTAGATTGTTTTTAGAGTGTTTTTAGCGAAGGAATGGGTCTGTCTTTCTAAATTATTACCTTTTATTCTCTTCATAACTTCTCGTGGAAAACGATAAATTCTGCTGACCCGTAACAACACAACCGTCTTTATTCACCATATTAATATTCAAAGGATTCGCAGTACATGTAGCACTGCCATTCGGTCTAGTTGTTCGAAACACAAATTGAAAATTTAAATACGTAAAAATAATTCGGGAAGTAATAATAAAACAGTTTATACAAGTAGTAGCCAGTTCACGAGAAAATCCCTGAAAAGAAAAAAAAAAAAAAAAAAAGATTCACCACCGAAGAACATGTATGTATCTAAGTACGTCAGTGGTGACTGCAAAAGTATGTTCTGTTGATTACAGCGATTCAGAGTTCCTTCTATCTCTTCCGTTTCGTACACACGCACAGTCGACAGAACTTGCAGTGTTTCGTAACCACTATCGGAAATGGTAACGCTTGAGCTTGACCCTTGCCGATGGCTTCACTGTCTACTCTTTCACAAAGCAGACCAGCGCGCGACATCTTTCGACATCTAATATGGAATGAACGACGTCATGCGTGATTTGCCCTGCTCTTCAGTTTCATATTTGAATAAATTATTTCTATTTACCTAAAATTGTTTCCAGCGGTAACACTGGATAACCACGCTTCCTCCCTAATAGCTAAGCGCGAGGGCGTTGAATACCCCAAAACATGGTGCAGTGGGAACAACTTTACCAATTAGGTTAGATAGTTTTACATGTTGAATAACTACATCGTGATTTTGTGTGTTTCATGCACCACACAGTGGTTTACCTTTGCTCCAAAAGACGGTTTAGTTGGTGTACTTTTTAGTGCAACATACACAAAATATTTGTAATAGTGTACCTTAGAATGGAAAAAAAAAAAAGAAAGAAAAACTTACGGACTTTCCTCCTATTCGGTACTAAGAATTTACTCTTAAAGTTATTGGCAATGCTCTTGGGAATTATGGTGATTATTTAGAATTTCCTGTTACGGCGGGAAAAACGTACACCTTTAAGGTGACCAGATGCATACCATAGTTTATTTTTTTTTTTTTGATTGGAGGTTTAACGACCACCGTGAGCAACTCAATGGACTATAAGCAGTCGCCCGTTACTAATTTAGGGTCACTGGTTCCATTGAAGGGAGAGAACCAGTGCCGTAAGACAAACACAACATCCATGCCTCACCGGGATTCGAACCCGGACCCCTTACGGACGAATGATCAGAGGTCATCGCTCAGACCACTGCGCCACCGGGGCGGCCTACCATAGTTCAGAAACTGTTTCCTTGACATGATGCGATGTCTCAGGAGGAAAATGTTCCTGCACATTCAATCAGATAGCCTATTAAATGGTGGCTAGATGAACATGAAGACCAGGTTAAACAACTTTCATGGCATTCAAGGTCACCCGATTTGAATATCATTGAGCCACTGTAATCAATTCTTGATAGTGTGATAATCAAATGTCGTAAACTCTGTTAAGTCACGACGTTTATCAGGGATGATAGTGGATGCCCGACGCATGGGTGACTCTATCGTGGAGGTGGTGCAAGAATTTCAATATCCCCGTTCGTCTGTATCAAGAGTGTATTGGGAATACGCCATTTACGGTATAACATCGCATCGTGGACAGCACTGTGGTAGGAGAAAAGAAAGTGGGGAATGAACGTCGCCGTTGACATCTGTTTCGCATAGTTGCAACCAACAGGAGGGCATTAACCGCTCGAATCACCGTCGACTTTAACAAGGGAGGTGCCAGAAACGTCTCCACCAAGACCACCAGGTGATCATTAGTCTCAATAGGTTATGGGAGTCGCCGACTCACCAGAGTCCTATTGCTAACACAGCATCACCGGGTTTTACCCGTCAACAGAGCAACATCGGCACTGTACACTGGATTATTGAAGACGGATCTCCTGCTCAGACGAGACCAGTTTCCAGTTATTTCGCGTAGACGGGAGGGTGCGTACCTGGAGGAAACCGCAGGACGCAATGGACTCGGCATGTCAACAAAGACAAAGAACTTTTCAAGTTGGTGTAGGCTCTGTTATGATCTGGGGTGTATTCAATTACCACACATTGGGACCTCTGACACGTCTTCATGCACCTCTGAACGGTTCACACTGCTTGTTCGTCCTTGCAGACCATCTGCGATGGGCATCATGCACCCACAAAGCAACCGATTCTTCCAGAAGGACAATGCGCCTCCCCTGAATGCCGTGGCGACTAGAACATGATTAGAAGAGCATTCCGCAGAAGTTCCTTCCCATCCTGTACCGAACAAGAATCCCGTGGAAAGCCTTTGTAATATAGTAGCACTATACTAGTGATCCGATTTATTGGCGTAGGAAAATATACATAAGCGTTTCCAAGCTTTCGCACATCAACAAGATGTCTTTTTAAAGGAAGTTCGACAGAAACTGCAAACTGCGTAATAGAACTCTTAACAATTTGAACGCTGGAACTTGACTTGACAATAAATAGATACGAAGTTATATTCATTTAAAGATACGAGGTATCACGTTGGTTATGCACGAGGCATCCTGGTAGGGAAAAGGAGTTACTTGTAGAACTGGTTCTAAATTCGGGGCAACTCGAGTGAGACGCTATCATTGCAAGTATCGCTGTTCGTAATGATCTCCAAGATTTCTCTAATGCCTGTACATTTATGGGTAGAGTAGGTAGCTAATTCTTTATATCATCCCACATAGGAGTATCGGACTTGAATTTGACTTTTCTGGATAGGGAAGCGGCTACTTTACCGTATTTTGTGTCCCTTTTATGTTCGTTCACTCTGATTCCAAACGAACGCTTGGTCATTCCAATGTAATATGGTTTAAAGCCGTCCGTGTACTGTAGGAGGATCGCATGAACACCTGCTTCGCTGGAAAGAGGTGTTTTTTCAGTATTTCTCTTTAGCACAGTACAATATAAAGACGCAGGAGAGCTTATGCCGACGCCGTAGTTCACCTTCTTGTGGGCGTTCTGGAGTTTGGAATGCTATGGAAAGGTAGGTTCGAGCTTTGTATCCTCCATGTAGCAATGCGTCTGAATTGTGGACAACGGTGAGGCAAGTATGAGTGGAGGTACCCATGGAATGTTTCCGTGCTCTAGTGGACCCTATGCTTCGCCGTCTGACTGCTGTTATCGGGAAGAAAGTTGAGCCTACCCGTTACTAGGTAAGTATCCCATGATTCCAGTCCACTGAGTGTAAATGAATATGGAGTTTTTATCAAAGGTGTTTTTATTATTTCCCCAAATCTATAGGCCTCGCGTGATATATTCTCCAGGATCTCAATTGCGGAAATTTTCATTTTTAGGAAATTTTAAGTTCTCGCTATATTTTTACATCAAAATCTTTACTCCTTCTTTGTGTACTTGCACAAGGGAGAGAAAAAAACCCCGTAGCGTCATATTCATATTAAATTCAGCTGCTAAATAGTATTAACAGCTTATTTTTGAAATACGCTTACAATACTTGTACGCAAAATTTCAAGACACGGCCTCACCGAAGATTGCTTTTCCTGCAAATACGAAAAACGCATTACTGTATTAGTTTCGAACTTTTAGAACTCCCTGGGTTACGCTCACGAATTTTGAATTACTTTGTAAGGCACGTCGGCAAATATCAGAAATTCCTCACAGTCAAAGTTCGTTGCCTCTACTGAATGTAACTGAAGTTATCTACTTGAGTCCCTATCGAAATCACTGACTCATCATACTCGAGTCTCTACTATACATAACTAACGCTTGATGCTTGGGTCTCTACAGAAAATCAATGACTGATCATGTTTGTACTTCTACCGAAAATCACGAAGATATCACTCCACTGTATCCGAGAGCCCCAAATCAGAAATGCATGTGTTATCTGATTAGAAATAATCTTTTGCGCAGTCCTTAAACAAGGTCCAATTAACTGTAGTTTTGTCTATCTCACCTCCATCAAACTACACACACACACACACACACACACACACACACACACACACACACACACACACACACACAAGGTTGTCTTCAAAAGTCAAAACCCCACTTTTTTGACTACTCTGGTATCAAATAAATAACGAGTTCTTTATTTATTACAGTAGATATTCTTTTCTTTATATATTCACAGAAGATATTCTTTTGTACATAAACCAGAATTCAAATAGAGAGTGAAAATAAATAAAAAAATATTTTAATTTATTTTCGAATTTAAATGCGAATTTAAATCTTTCTCAAAAGACACTCTATTGCACCAAATAAACTTGTCCCAGCGTGTGATTGAGGTGGGATTAAAAATAACATCCCTGTCCCAGTGACAGTTCCACGGTCATCGTCTTGCTTGTAACAGTGACTGAACCACTATTTACGACAAGGGTGACGGAGCAGCACTGGAACGGCGAGTCACCTCTCACTTGCAAGTGACAAAATCACTTTACAACAGTTACAAAATCACTGTGACAATCGGCTCGCTTTGAATTCTTTCTTTATAATCGAACGCACAGCAAAAGCCAAAACGAAAGCTATCTTGAGCGTGGGAAAAAGGGGAGACTGAAAGAAAGCTTACATTTCTAGCGACCTCTACGGTTTCTAAAAAGAAAAGGCGAAAATTGGGTAGATATCGTAACATGGTAACCGAAACTATGACGTAATTGGACTCTACGCATTGCTCAGACACGCCTAACGGTGACATTCTTATTAGTGGTTTTAGAACTTCTACTTTTTGTCTCTGATCGTAATGGCGATTTTTTTGTAACTGTAACGTGATTTGCCATCCATCTCTATGGTGCGACTGAGCTCCTGAAAATGTGTTGGCAGCAGACGGTCCTTAGACACACCGGAACTTCAAACCCTGCAGCCTTTTTGCATTCTGGGTAGGTCTTAAAACAGCTTCCACTCAAAAGTGTCTTTAACTGTGGAAATACCGGAAGTTGTCATAATATTTTTTATATTGAATTCTCCTTCATTTGGTCATGTTCTTTGAACTTTGTGCAAATGTCCACTCTTAAAGCTTTTTGGTTATTGTGAGTACTCGTGGAATCTAACGAGTGCAACACAGCGTAGACTCAAGTGTTCTATCACAACGGTCTGTGTGCTTCCGTACAAAATGTCTTATGCATTCGATAACTGCCTAATTGGGATTCGACGGTCCTCTATGATAATTGCAGTATTACTCATTATCAAGATAGACTGATAACTTGGAGATGTGATACACGCATAGCTAAGCGTGATAACTTGATATTGTTACATATCTCATGCTTCTCTGAGAATGAGCTCAATATTCAACAAAAGTCATCGTGAATCTCATGTATGGTTAATAACTTTCAAGAAACCATCTTTAGTCTTCAAGCCTCTGGAGATCGGCATTATGTTGCATCTCACGAAAATAAATAAATAAATAAACAAATTTGACTTTCAAATTCCAAAACGCTTGCCTCTCAATCGAATTAGATGCTGGTTAAAACGATCTTTCGGTGAAGTGAACATTCGATAAGTGATCTTTCGGTGAAGTGAACTTTTCGGCGAAATGAATTTTTCGGTGAAATAAACTTTCGATGAAGTGAACTTTTCGTTGAAACGACCCTTCGGTGAAGTGAACTTTTTGGTGAAATGAATTTTTCGGTGAAATAAACTTTCGGTGAAGTGAACTTTTCGTTGAAACGACCCTTCGGTGAAGTGAACTTTTCGGTGAAACGACCCTTCGGTGAAATGAACTTTTCGATGAAACGACCTTTCGGTGAAATGAATTTTTCGGTGAAGTGATTTTCGGTGACGTAACCCTTCGGTTAAGTGATTTTCGGCGAAATGGACCAAACCCCTCTGGGGCAGGACCATGGGTATTAATTTTAAAATTCCACTAACGTACGAGGCTAATCGCAATTTTGCCGGTGTGTGCAGCCGTCAACTGACCCAGCGGAAATTTTGTTGGTTTTTAAGGGATCCATCCGGTGTTGAGTAACATCTCCGGAAGAGCATATTTCAGGAACAGAAACATGTGCAAGCCTTTTTTCGCGCATCGACATGCCAACAGGCATCACTTAGAATTTTTGCAGTTTACCAGTGCGGTATAAACATTTCAATGGCACTGGTCATATCTGTTAAAAAAATAATTTGCATTTTTCAGCCACGCTAGTCCAGGATCTCCTCATTTTCCGAAATTTGAAATTCCGTTTTAAATGTTGGCATTATCTTACGACGTCAGTGTGAAAAGGACTTTTAACAATATTCGAATAATCTATAATTTATGACTAAAAACCTGTGGTGTTGAGATAAAATAGATATATATACCGGAACTCTTCACGGCTTGTCAACGACATCACGTCTACTCCATTATTTTCAAGCGCGTGGAAACAACTCACCAAAATCTGTGACCGTCAGAACTATGACGATGTCACAATAATTTGAATGGTTACGCTTCATTCGTCCCGATGAGGCCGGGTCAAACGCTCTGCGAAACTATAGTCGATGTATAATTTATTTAATTGCGGTAAACATTGGTGTTTTTATTTAATACTCACACTTCACTGGTGGGGTGTAATATTGTACAAAGTTCAGAATCACAAATAACAACCTGTTTTGGTAACAGATCGGATAATATCTTCCTTTGTATACACTGACGCTGATTGAGAGGACCCATTTCTCCAATTGTAAATTCTCATATCCTAAACTTCGGTACATTTGTTTCATTCTATCTCAAATGCCCATTTTCCAGACTGAAAAGAAGTAAGAGAGATCCTTTCACCCTCTTAAAAATTCTCATATTCTAAACCGAGTAGGAATCCCTTTCATCCCACTGTGCATTCACATATCACAGACTGGCAAAGCTGTCTTTCATCCATTTGCAAGTTGATATATATTATACTCGTAGAATAAGAAATATCCGTACTGCTAGTTCTCGTACTCTAAACTAAGATTATTCCTTTTTCACTCTAGTCATATAGTAGATAGGGGCGAATCACATTCTTTCTATGTACATCCTCATATTCCAAAACGGCGCGGCTTGTGGGTTGTTCACGTGACGCTGTAGTGAATACGTATCAGAAGTTGTGCACAGATGGCCCAACGACGAACCGTCGTCCATTCGTGTGTCTTCCGCAGTTCATTAATGCTAGAGAAGAGCGGAGACTGTCGCGGATTGTTCACAGCGACCGCAATGCCACAGTGCGACAAATCACCCGCAGCTACAAAAGTGGTCATCAGGGCAATGTGTCACAGCATACAGTTCATCGCAGCTTTCTGCGCATGGGCCTACGTAGCCGAAGACCCAGCCGGGTTCCCATGCTCACTTCACGTCATCGCCAACAACGCATGAAATGGGCCCAAGATCATCGAGATTGGACTGTGGACGATTGGAAGAAAGTGGCCTGGTCTGACAATTCAAGATTCCTGGTGCATCACGTACACGGCCGAGCGCGGATACGTCGATCACCAGCGGAGGCTATGGCACCTGGATGCACTGTTGGACGGAAAGAGGCCGACGGCGGTGGTGCTATGCTGTGGGTGACGCTTTTTGGGACAGTTTAGGCCCCATTATCCCAATACCACAATCACGGACAGCTGTCAGACATCTGAACATCGTTGCGGAACGTGTTCGTCCATTCACTGTGTTCCCTGCTGGTGATGGCCATTACCCATACTACCAGAATCGTCAAGGAGTGGATCCTGAATCATGCTGGTGACTTTCTATTAATGATGGTTCATATCAGGTGAATTTGTGCCTCCAAATTCACCTGATATGAACCCAATCGAACATTTGTGGTTCGACTTGGAAAAGCGGGTTCGCGCTAAATGACCATCACCCCGAAATATACGGGAACTGGAGAACCTGCTGCTGACATTATGGTACCAGATACCTCAGGACAGGATACCTATCGTCACCTCATCGAATCGATGCCGCGACAAGTGACCGCTGCTTTGCGGGCTAAAAGGGATCCTAAAACTTATTAGGTAGGTGGTCATAATGTAATGGCTGGGTATATTAGCATATTCCGTACTGAGAGGGATCCCTTTAGTCTTGTTACTTTTTGTACCCTACATTGCGGAGAATCCTTTTCATTCCAGTGTAAATCCACATATTCCACATCTGGAAGAATCCTGCTCATCCCAGTGTATTATCGAATACTATGACTGAGACTGATTCTATTCATTCCATTGTACATTATCTTATCCTATACTGAAAGTTATCACTCTCATCTAGTTGTAAGTTATTGAATTCCTGACTGAGAGAGATTCTCTTCGCCCTACTGTTAATTCTCAGATGCTAAAATGAGGGAGGTCTTCTTTCATTCCGCTATTCATTGAGTGATTATTGAATTATGACCACCTACCTAATACTTCGTGGGTCTTCCTTTCGCCCGCAGTACAGCAGCTATCCGACGTGGCATCCATTCAGCAAGAAGCCGGAAGTAGTTGGGAGGTGTGGCTAACCAAGCTGAGTGTAATGCGACCTTCAGTGCATTTATGAAGTGACTGGGATATCCAGACGCCTGATATGCCGTTTCATAGTGTCCCACAAGTGCTCTATGGTATTGATATCGGGGGAGTTCGGAGGCCAGTCGATATCCTGGAAGTTTGAAGTGTTCCTCAAACAATTCCTTCACAACATTAGACCTGTGGCTCGGCGCATTGTCATCTTGGAAAACACCGTCGCTACTCGGGAAAAAGCTGCTGGGTGTACAGAGTCAGCAAGAACTTCATGATTGAAGTGTTCCTCAAACAATTCCTTCACAACATTAGACCTGTGGCTCGGTGCATTGTCATCTTGGAAGACACCGTCGCTACTCGGGAAAAAGCTGCTGGGTGTACAGAGTTAGCAAGAAATTCATGATTGAAGTGTTCCTCAAACAATTCCTTCACAACATTAGACCTGTGGCTCGGTGCATTGTCATCTTGGAAGACACCGTCGCTACTCGGGAAAAAGCTGCTGGGTGTACAGAGTTAGCAAGAAATTCATGATTGAAGTGTTCCTCAAACTATTCCTTCACAACATTAGACCTGTGGCTTGGTGCATTGTCATCTTGGAAAACACCGTCGCTACTCGGGAAAAAGCTGCTGGGTGTACAGAGTCAGCAAGAAATTCATGATTGAAGTGTTCCTCAAACTATTCCTTCACAACATTAGACCTGTGGCTCGGCGCATTGTCATCTTGGAAAACACCGTCGCTACTCGGGAAAAAGCTGCTGGGTGTACAGAGTTAGCAAGAAATTCATGATTGAAGTGTTCCTCAAACTATTCCTTCACAACATTAGACCTGTGGCTCGGCGCATTGTCATCTTGGAAAACACCGTCGCTACTCGGGAAAAAGCTGCTGGGTGTACAGAGTCAGCAAGAAATTCATGATTGAAGTGTTCCTCAAACAATTCCTTCACAACATTAGACCTGTGGCTCGTGTGCATTGTCATCTTGGAAGACACCGTCGCTACTCGGGAAAAAGCTGCTGGGTGTACAGAGTTAGCAAGAAATTCATGATTGAAGTGTTCCTCAAACTATTCCTTCACAACATTAGACCTGTGGCTCGGCGCATTGTCATCTTGGAAAACACCGTCGCTACTCGGGAAAAAGCTGCTGGGTGTACAGAGTTAGCAAGAAATTCATGATTGAAGTGTTCCTCAAACTATTCCTTCACAACATTAGACCTGCGGCTCGGTGCATTGTCATCTTGGAAGACACCGTCGCTACTCGGGAAAAAGCTGCTGGGTGTACAGAGTTAGCAAGAAATTCATGATTGAAGTGTTCCTCAAACTATTCCTTCACAACATTAGACCTGCGGCTCGGTGCATTGTCATCTTGGAAAACACCGTCGCTACTCGGGAAAAAGCTGCTGGGTGTACAGAGTTAGCAAGAAATTCATGATTGAAGTGTTCCTCAAACTATTCCTTCACAACATTAGACCTGCGGCTCGGTGCATTGTCATCTTGGAAGACACCGTCGCTACTCGGGAAAAAGCTGCTGGGTGTACAGAGTTAGCAAGAAATTCATGATTGAAGTGTTCCTCAAACTATTCCTTCACAACATTAGACCTGCGGCTCGGTGCATTGTCATCTTGGAAGACACCGTCGCTACTCGGGAAAAAGCTGCTGGGTGTACAGAGTTAGCAAGAAATTCATGATTGAAGTGTTCCTCAAACAATTCCTTCACAACATTAGACCTGTGGCTCGGTGCATTGTCATCTTGGAAGACACCGTCGCTACTCGGGAAAAAGCTGCTGGGTGTACAGAGTTAGCAAGAAATTCATGATTGAAGTGTTCCTCAAACTATTCCTTCACAACATTAGACCTGTGGCTCGGCGCATTGTCATCTTGGAAAACACCGTCGCTACTCGGGAAAAAGCTGCTGGGTGTACAGAGTTAGCAAGAAATTCATGATTGAAGTGTTCCTCAAACTATTCCTTCACAACATTAGACCTGTGGCTCGGCGCATTGTCATCTTGGAAAACACCGTCGCTACTCGGGAAAAAGCTGCTGGGTGTACAGAGTCAGCAAGAAATTCATGATTGAAGTGTTCCTCAAACTATTCCTTCACAACATTAGACCTGTGGCTCGGTGCATTGTCATCTTGGAAGACACCGTCGCTACTCGGGAAAAAGCTGCTGGGTGTACAGAGTTAGCAAGAAATTCATGATTGAAGTGTTCCTCAAACTATTCCTTCACAACATTAGACCTGTGGCTCGGCGCATTGTCATCTTGGAAAACACCGTCGCTACTCGGGAAAAAGCTGCTGGGTGTACAGAGTCAGCAAGAAATTCATGATTGAAGTGTTCCTCAAACTATTCCTTCACAACATTAGACCTGTGGCTCGGCGCATTGTCATCTTGGAAAACACCGTCGCTACTCGGGAAAAAGCTGCTGGGTGTACAGAGTCAGCAAGAAATTCATGATTGAAGTGTTCCTCAAACTATTCCTTCACAACATTAGACCTGTGGCTCGGCGCATTGTCATCTTGGAAAACACCGTCGCTACTCGGGAAAAAGCTGCTGGGTGTACAGAGTCAGCAAGAAATTCATGATTGAAGTGTTCCTCAAACTATTCCTTCACAACATTAGACCTGTGGCTCGGTGCATTGTCATCTTGGAAAACACCGTCGCTACTCGGGAAAAAGCTGCTGGGTGTACAGAGTCAGCAAGAAATTCATGATTGAAGTGTTCCTCAAACTATTCCTTCACAACATTAGACCTGTGGCTCGGCGCATTGTCATCTTGGAAAACACCGTCGCTACTCGGGAAAAAGCTGCTGGGTGTACAGAGTCAGCAAGAAATTCATGATTGAAGTGTTCCTCAAACTATTCCTTCACAACATTAGACCTGTGGCTCGGTGCATTGTCATCTTGGAAAACACCGTCGCTACTCGGGAAAAAGCTGCTGGGTGTACAGAGTCAGCAAGAAATTCATGATTGAAGTGTTCCTCAAACTATTCCTTCACAACATTAGACCTGTGGCTCGGCGCATTGTCATCTTGGAAAACACCGTCGCTACTCGGGAAAAAGCTGCTGGGTGTACAGAGTTAGCAAGAAATTCATGATTGAAGTGTTCCTCAAACAATTCCTTCACAACATTAGACCTGTGGCTCGGCGCATTGTCATCTTGGAAAACACCGTCGCTACTCGGGAAAAAGCTGCTGGGTGTACAGAGTCAGCAAGAAATTCATGATTGAAGTGTTCCTCAAACTATTCCTTCACAACATTAGACCTGTGGCTCGGTGCATTGTCATCTTGGAAAACACCGTCGCTACTCGGGAAAAAGCTGCTGGGTGTACAGAGTCAGCAAGAAATTCATGATTGAAGTGTTCCTCAAACTATTCCTTCACAACATTAGACCTGTGGCTCGGCGCATTGTCATCTTGGAAAACACCGTCGCTACTCGGGAAAAAGCTGCTGGGTGTACAGAGTTAGCAAGAAATTCATGATTGAAGTGTTCCTCAAACTATTCCTTCACAACATTAGACCTGTGGCTCGGCGCATTGTCATCTTGGAAAACACCGTCGCTACTCGGGAAAAAGCTGCTGGGTGTACAGAGTTAGCAAGAAATTCATGATTGAAGTGTTCCTCAAACTATTCCTTCACAACATTAGACCTGTGGCTCGGTGCATTGTCATCTTGGAAGACACCGTCGCTACTCGGGAAAAAGCTGCTGGGTGTACAGAGTTAGCAAGAAATTCATGATTGAAGTGTTCCTCAAACTATTCCTTCACAACATTAGACCTGTGGCTCGGCGCATTGTCATCTTGGAAAACACCGTCGCTACTCGGGAAAAAGCTGCTGGGTGTACAGAGTCAGCAAGAAATTCATGATTGAAGTGTTCCTCAAACTATTCCTTCACAACATTAGACCTGTGGCTCGGTGCATTGTCATCTTGGAAGACACCGTCGCTACTCGGGAAAAAGCTGCTGGGTGTACAGAGTTAGCAAGAAATTCATGATTGAAGTGTTCCTCAAACTATTCCTTCACAACATTAGACCTGTGGCTCGGCGCATTGTCATCTTGGAAAACACCGTCGCTACTCGGGAAAAAGCTGCTGGGTGTACAGAGTCAGCAAGAAATTCATGATTGAAGTGTTCCTCAAACAATTCCTTCACAACATTAGACCTGTGGCTCGGTGCATTGTCATCTTGGAAGACACCGTCGCTACTCGGGAAAAAGCTGCTGGGTGTACAGAGTTAGCAAGAAATTCATGATTGAAGTGTTCCTCAAACTATTCCTTCACAACATTAGACCTGTGGCTCGGCGCATTGTCATCTTGGAAAACACCGTCGCTACTCGGGAAAAAGCTGCTGGGTGTACAGAGTCAGCAAGAAATTCATGATTGAAGTGTTCCTCAAACAATTCCTTCACAACATTAGACCTGTGGCTCGGTGCATTGTCATCTTGGAAGACACCGTCGCTACTCGGGAAAAAGCTGCTGGGTGTACAGAGTTAGCAAGAAATTCATGATTGAAGTGTTCCTCAAACTATTCCTTCACAACATTAGACCTGTGGCTCGGCGCATTGTCATCTTGGAAAACACCGTCGCTACTCGGGAAAAAGCTGCTGGGTGTACAGAGTCAGCAAGAAATTCATGATTGAAGTGTTCCTCAAACAATTCCTTCACAACATTAGACCTGTGGCTCGGTGCATTGTCATCTTGGAAAACACCGTCGCTACTCGGGAAAAAGCTGCTCGGTGTACAGAGTCATAAGCAATTCATGATAGTGGACACCAGTCGTACGTTGTTCCATATGCACCAGGGGTCAAGTTCCTGACAGGTAAACATGCCCCACATCAAACAATCCACTCTACCGGTTTGCACTGTGGAGACCATGCAGGATGAATAGAGTGTGTCACGTTGTTTGCGCCAAATACGTAAACGACTATCCCCCAGAGTGGAGTAAACAATGGGACTCGTGACACCAGCATACTTTTTTCCAGTCATCCGGCTTCCAGCTTGAATGATGTGTGCACCAGGCGAGTCTTTTACGCCCATTAACCGTGGTTAGGAAAGGATTTCGTAGGGGTCGTCTTTTGTTATAGCCCATACGTGCGAGAGTGTGACGCATAGTCATCAGAAATACTGTTCTGGGTTGACATCTGTTACATTGGGTATTCAACTGTTGAACAGTGCTGCGTCTGTTAACCCCTGTTGTACTGGGTAGTCACCTGTTGAACAGTACTGCGTCTGTTGACCTCTGTTGTACTGGGTAGTCACCTGTTGAACAGTGTTGCGTCTGTTGACCTCTGTTGTACTGGGTAGTCACCTGTTTAACAATGCTGCGTCTGTTGACCTCTGTTGTACTGGGTAGTCACCTGTTGAACAATGCTGCATCTGTTGACCACTGTTGTAATGGTAGTCACCTGTTGAACAATGCTGCGTCTCTTGACCTCTGTTGTATGGGTTGTCACCTGTTGAACAGTGCTGCGTATGTTGACCTCTGCTGTACTGGGTAGTCACCTGTTGAACAATGTTGCGCCATTGGCCTGCATGGGTTGTTGGACCCGACGCTCACCTCTCATATAAATCTTTCGCTGTCCTGTGCAGTTTTGCCTCCGGGTCGTAGTTTGACCATTTTCACGCCAGACCTTAACTGCAGTGACTCGCGAAAAACTTACCAGTTTAGAAGTTTGGGAAATCGAAACACCCACTCTCCGAGATCCCACCACCATTTCTTTCTCAAAGTTTAGCTATCACGTTCCGAATTTTACTACCTACTGCTACACTCACACATGATATACACTGAAGAGCAATTGAATTAGAGACAGCTGGCGTTATGCAAATGTGGCGCTGTGGGAGGCCCTGTAAACGGAGACGATATGACGTATGCAGCGATCCGACAATATAAGGACTGATGTGACGGGAATCAGTAAGAGTCGGACGCAGTATGGGTAAGACGAAGGATCTGAGCGCATTTGATCGTGGGCAAATTGTCGGGGCCTGACGAATGGGTCACTCCATCTCGGAAGTCGTGCAGGCACTGGGATTTTCAGGAGCCACTGTGTCCCGGGTACACCGTGAGTACATCGAATCCGGTAAAACCATCCCTGCAAGGGCCAACTGCCGTGGACAACAGCGTGTGGAGGAGCGGGGTCATCGTCGGCTAGCTCGCATTGTAACAGCGAATAGACGGGCCACAGTGCAAGAAATCACTCGGCAAATTTAACGCGGCTGCACAAAAACGTGTAAGCAGCCACACCATCCAGAACCATCTCTTCGCTATGGGGTACAGAAGCCATCGTCCCACGAGGCTACCGCTGCCGACCGCACATCATAGGGTGCAAAGATTAGCATGGGCGCGGGAACATCGCCACTGGACCCTAGACATTTGGAAAAATGTTGCCTGGACTGATGAGTCGAGATTCACGTTGGTACATGCGGATGGCGGGATACGAGTGCGGTGCAAACCACATGAAGCGATGGATCCTTCTTGCTAGCAGGGTACTTTTCAAGCTGGTGGAGGTGGTATTCTCGTCTGGGGACTGTTTACGTGGACTGAAATGGGACCCCTGGTACATGTGACATCGTCCTTCACTGGTCAACGTCGCCGGGATATCCTGGACGACCATTTGCTCCCGTTTGTGCATCTTCAACATCCGACTGGGGACCTCAGACAATGCACCGTGCCATCGCTCCCGAATTGTGTCCGAACGGTTAGATGCAAACTCCACCGACGTGGCCTCGCTTCCTTGGCCAGCTAAGTCACCTGACCTCAATCCCATCGAGCACATCTGGGATGCCACCGAGAGAAATGTTCGAGACTCGAACCCCCTCCATCAAATCTTCGTGAACTGCGGAAATCACGTGGTAAACAGGCGCATTAACTTTTGATACGGGTGTTTATAATGATCACTCGGTCATTTTTCTGAGAGAGATGAGTTCTATCCAAATTTAAATCTCCATATTTTAGACTGAGATAGATACCTAGGATCATTCTCATCCCATTAAGTATCCTCATGTGAATATAATCTTTGTCTCAGCGTAAATCTCACGTGATACGCACAGAGATCCCTTTCATGTTATTCTCATATTGAGAGAGAGCTACGAACCTCCAACCATAGAAATACTAGCAAGGTAGAAAGGAAAATAACAAAGTCGACTTAAGAAAAACGTTCGTGTTACGTTTCCTCCAGTCTCATGGTGGTTTAATCTTAAAGAGACTTGCGTTTTGAATATCATCGAATAAAATTCGGTTTGTCGTAAATGTTTACATAATTTATTATGTAGTACCCAAAATATCAAGATTGCTTTGTGGGTAGCGTTGTGCTTAGGGCAGCCAACTGTTAACCTAATGGGTGCGTATTCGAAACCGACTGCGGCTAGAGTGAGACCCAAATACCCACCGAGGTTCAGCTCGTTAAGGCGATGGACTTGGGGTAAGAATTCTGTGTTCAAAATAAGGTAATCACTTCCCTCTTTTCAAACCCCCTGCCCGATACGCTTTACCTGTTTCGTGAATTTTCTGTTAGGGTGCCCTAACCCGCTTCTCCGTCACTTTCGTCCTCATTCTTGATATAAAGGTTCCTTCAGAATAAGGAAGTCAGGTCTAACCTTAACTTTCGTAGGAATCCCTATGAAAAACTGCCTATCCGACACTTCCAATCCTCTACTTGACACAAAAGTCTCATCAGACCAAGGAAGTCAGGCTAAAACCTAGGGTTGGAAGGAATCCCTACGAGACATCTTTTTTACGCTCTCCAACCGTAGGTTGAAGAAGCGTATATGCTCCAACTTTGTCCGTCCGTCCGTCCGCACGATAACTCACGTAAAAATCATTCGATTTCTATGAAATTTTAGTATGTGGTAGGAAAACGCCTGGGGACGAATCCTAATGAGAATGGGGTTAATGGGGTCAAAGGTCACGACATAGGAACGGGATTAATTCCATTGCCTTTATGCGTAATTACTTGCGTAAATATCGTTCGATTTCAGTGAAATTTTAGTATGTGGTAAGGGACCACATAAAGACGAACCCTATTGAAAATGGGGTTAATGGTGTCAAAGGTCATGACATAGGAATGGGATTCATTCCATTGCCCTTATGCGTCATTACTTGCGTAAATATGGTTCAATTTCAGTGAAATTTTGGTATGTGATAAGGGACTACATAAGGACGAACCCTATTGAAAATGGGCGAACTGGGGTAAAAGTTAACGACTAGGAGCGGGATCCATTCCATTGCTCTTATGCGTCATAACTTGCGTAAATATGGTTCGATTTTGGTGAATTTTCAGTATATGATAGGGGATCGCAAGAGAACGAACCCTGTTGAAAATGGGTGAAAAAGGGTCGAAGGTCAGGACATCGGAGCGGGATCCATTCCGTTGCCCTTATGCACCATAACTTGTAAAAATGGTTCGATTTCGATGAAATTTCACTATATGATAGGGGATCACCTGGGAACGAACCCTATTGAAAATGGGTGAAAAATTGTCGAAGGTCAGGACATCGGAGCGGGATCCATTCCGTTGCCCTTATGCGCCATAACTTGTAAAAGTGGTTCGATTCTGATGAAATTTCAGTATATGATAGGGGATCATCTGGGGACGAACCCTGTTGAAAATGGGTGAAATAGGGTCAAAGGTCGTTCAGGACAGCGGAGCGGGATCCATTCCATGCCCTGCGCCATAACTTGAGAAAAAGTGCTTCGATTTCGATGAAATGTCAGTATATGATAGGGGATCAACTGGGGACGAACCCAATTGAAAATGGGTGAAATGGGGTCAAAGGTCAGGACATCGGAGCTGGATCCATTCCATTGCCCTCATGCGCCATAACTTGAGTAAAATGTTTCGATTTCGATGAAATGTCAGTACATGATAGTGGATCAACTGGGGACGAACCCTATTGAAAATGAGTGAAAAGGGGTAAAAGGTCAGAACATTGGAGAGGGATCCATTCCGTTGCCCTTATGCGTAATAACTTTAATAAAAAAGCATTTGATTTCGATGAAATTTTAGTATGTGCTAGGGGACCTCTCGGGGACGAGCCCTACTGAAAATGGGTGAACTGGGGTCAAAGGTCTGGACATAGGAGCGTCATAACTTACGTAAAGATGCTTCGATTACGACAAAACGTTTCCGTGTTGTTCCGGAGGTATACTGAACCAATTCTGTTTAATATCATCGAAATAGGGTCAAAGGTCAGGGCACAGGAGCGAGATTTATTCCACAGCCATTATCCTCATAAATTGAGTAATGATTTCTGGTATGTTGGAAAGCGTATCATAATCAATGCATTGCATGATTTTACTAACTTGTTTTTTTTTTTGATTGGAGGTTTAACGACCACCGTGAGCAACTCAATCGGCTATAAGCAGTCGCCCGTCCCTAATTTAGGGTCACTGGTCCCAGGGAAGAGAGAGAGCCAGTGCCGTAAGACAAACACAACATCCATGCTTTACCGGGATTCGAACCCGGACCCCTTTCGGACGAATGATCAGAGGCCATCGCCTTAGACCACTGCGCCACCGGGGCGGCCGAGAAATCTTTTTAAATCTTTTTCTCGGCCGCTTCCTCTCTTCTACCTCACAAAAGATATCTTCAAGCATGGAAGTCAGGTCTAAACCTAAACTTGGGAGGAATCCCTACAAGATACCGCGTATCGGTCTTTTCCACTCTCCTACCTAACATAAAAGGTCTCTGCCCAAGGAAATCAGATCTAAAACTATGACTTAGACAAAATCCTACTAGAAATCGCATATCGGTTCTTTCAGCTCCCGTTTCTCCCACCTGAAAGGAAGGTCTCCCTTAGGGTAAGGTAGTCATGCTTAAACCTAATATTGGAAGAAATCCCTGCGAAAAACTGCCTTTCTGTCTCTTATGTTGCCCTACCTGGCACAAAAGTTTCATTAGATTAAGGAAGTCAGGCCTAAATATAACCTTGGGAGAAATCCCTCCTAGGAACCACCTCACGGTCTCTTCCGCTTTCTTACCTGACACAAAAAGGTCACTTCAGACTAAGGAAGTAATGTCGGAAACTAAACGTGAGAGGACTACGAACGAGAAAAACTGCTTACTGGTTCCTTTTTCTCTCCTCTCTCTCACCTGACACGAAGGACTTTCAGCCTAAGGAAGTCAGGTCTAAACCAATCCTTGGGAGGAATCCATACGAGAAACCGGCTCTCTGTCTCTTCCGCTCTGCTACCTGACACGAAGGCATCTTCAAGCTAAGACAGTCATATCTAAACCTAACCTTAGGAGGAATCCATAGGAGGAAAACTTTTCAGTCTATTTCACTCTCCTACCTGACACAAAAAGCGCTCTTCAGACTAAAGAAGTAAGATCTTAACCTAACCTTGGGGGCAATTCTCTAAGAGAAACCAATTGTTGATCCCTTTCACGCTCCTACCAGACACAAAAAGCTCTCTTCAGACTAAAGAAGTAAGATCTTAACCTAATCTTGGGGACAATTCTCTACGAGAAACTACTTGTCGGTCCCTTTCGCTCTCCTTCCTGACACAAAAACTCTCTTCAGACTGAAGAAGTAAGATCTTAACCTAACCTTGGGGAAATTCTCTACGAGAAACCACTTGTCGGTCCCTTTCGCTCTCCTACCTGACACAAAAAACTCTCTTCAGACTGAAGAAGTAAGATCTTAACCTAACCTTGGGGGAAATTCTCTACGAGAAACCACTTGTCGGTCCCTTTCGCTCTCCTACCTGACACAAAAAGCGCTCTTCAGACTGAAGAAGTAAGATCTTAACCTAACCTTGGGGGAAATTCTCTACGAGAAACCACTTGTCGGTCCCTTTCGCTCTCCTACCTAACACAAAAAGTGCTCTTCAGACTAAAGAAGTAAGATCTTAACCTAACCATGGGGACAATTCTCTACGAGAAACTACTTGTCGGTCCCTTTCGCTTTCCTACCTGACACAAAAAGCTCTCTTCAGACTGAAAAAGTAAGATCTCAACCTAACCTTGGGAAAATTCTCTACGAGAAACTACTTGTCGGTCCCTTTCGCTCTCCTACCTGACATAAAAAGTGCTCTTCAGACTGAAGAAGTAAGATATTAACCTAACCTTGTGGACAATTCTCTGCGAGAAACCACTTGTCGGTCCCTTTTGCTCTCCTGCTTGACACAAAGGTTTCTTCAGACTAGGGAAGTAAGGTCTAAACCTAACCTTCGGAAGAATACCTAGACAAAACCACTTGTTGGTCCCTTTCGCTTTCCTACCTAACACATTGGGCTCTTCTGTCTATGAAAGTCATATCTAAACCTATGATGGAGAGGAATTCCTATGAGAAACCGTCTATCGGTTTCTTCTGCTCTCCACTCTCCCACAAAGGCTTCTTCAAACAAAGAAAGACAGGCCTAAATCTAACCTTGGGAGGAATACCTACGAGGAACTGCCTCTCTGTTACTTCCGCTCCCATACCTCATACAAAGTTCTCTTCAGACTAAAGAAGTCAAAACCTAACTTTGAAAGGAATCCCTACGGGAAACAACCTTTAGCCCCCTTCGCTCACCTAACTGACACAAAAAGATTAAGATTAAGGATGTCAGATCTAAACCTACCTTTCGGAGGAATCCATGCGAGAAACCGCCTCTCGTCGCCTTCCGCTTCTTACCTGACACAAAGGAAGTCTTCAGTCTAAGGAAGCAAGGTCGATAACCTTGAATGGAATTCCTACGTGAAACAGCTTCATGATCCCTTCCGCTTCCTACGCGAAATCGCTTCTCGGTTCCCTCCACTCTTCTATGTCTAACACAAAGGGCTCTTCTGTGTACGGAAGTCAGATCTAAACCTATCATTGAGAGGAATTTCTATGAGAAACTGCTTATAAATTTCTTCTGTTCTCTACTCTACCACCTGACACAAAGGTCTTGTGACGTACTACAGAGGTGAAAACATGTGTCAAAACGACAAATCTGCATCGAGACAATCTGCCCGCGTAGTTCAGTGGGAAGAGCGACTTACTCCGGAGTGAGGGGGACACGGAAAAACTTGTGATTTCACATTGGTCCCTGTTAGAGCACCAATGTGAAAACCCCAGTTTGTCCGCGACAAGCATCGAATCCGTGTCCCCATCGCTCCGGAGTAAGTCGCTCTCCCCAATGAGGTACGCAGGCAGAATGTCTCTATAGAAATTTGTCGTCTTGACACATGTTTTCACCTCCGTAGTACGTCACAGTCTTTTCAAACAAAGAAAGTCAGGTCTAAATTTAGTCCTGCGAGGATTCTGTACAAGAAAACAAGGCTGGCGTTTTTCATAATTCTTCTTCTAAAGACGTCAAATGCAGACATACCGCATCTCGTACTTGGTGTCTCACAGACTTCTTTCCTGAACTATAGCTAGTGTAATTAAAAGCAAACACACACACACACACACATACTACCTACAGTTATATGCATTCATAAATTATGAAATTCACAAGCAGTCAGATTTACCCTTTCAATTTCGCTCTTTAATAATTAGAGTCGAAGTAAATTTCTATTTCGAAATGAACAGATAGTTGAATATAAATTTTCCGTTAAATTATCCATTGAACAAAAGTTTTTACTAAATATTTGACAGCTTACCGACTCAGCAGAAAGAACAAGAAATAGTATAACAACAGATGCATAAATTCAAATACGCTGATATGATTTGTGAATTGTTCCCTGGGTAATGAATTTGCCTCACACACACACACACGCACACTTTTGACTGTGTGTGTGAGCACGCAAACCCTCGCATGAGGGCGAGAGAGAGAGAGAGAGAGAGACAGAGAAAATGAATTTTGTCCGTGTCTGAAATCTGGATTATGTCAGACACTGTTTCTGCAGATTCATTAGCAATATTCGATCTCACAACCCAGACTTGTCTTCAGCTCTTTACAAATTTGCATAAATAATTTTTCTTGCCATGTAAATCTACGAATTTATTGTACGTTTATACCTTACACAGGTAGAACTCGGTTTATGCCGGAGTTAGGTTCCTCAGAGTTCCGGCGTGAAACAAAGCGACTTAAACTGAAGCAACAATGTAATGGGAACCGTTAAGATACGCATCTGTCATTTTCTTGTAGGATAGTTCTCAGCTACCTACAGCGAGTTCGCCTTTTGGGCAGGACACAGAAACGGAAGGAATGAGAGCAAGTCTAGCGACTTTGACAGAACAGTTTGTAGTGAGATTAGAGTACAGTAGATGGCGCCACCGTACAAGTACGATGTTGCACATAGAGGTGTGAGGGAATTTTAGGGGGGGGGGCACAGGAAAGGATACCCATTTAACCAGTGGGTCCAGCCTGGGGACCGTCACTTAACGTGCTCGTCCGATGCACGGCGGATATTCAGCGATTGTTGGTAAATCACACCATCTCTGAAAGTTCAGCCCAGGATCGAACCTGAGGACCTTGCATTGACAGTCTGACTTGCTAACCATTAAGCCACCCGCGGCTCAAATATAATGGGAGCAAATGTAAATACATTTTTGCACCGTTTCAAGATTTTCAGTAAACAGCACAAAATACCTGAAAAATGTCTTGTTTTATGAAATTTACGTATTGAAAATTGCGTTACATTTAAGAAAGAGAAAGCAAATTTACTGCTTTAAAAACGATAGATGTCTGGGTTTCTTCTTTTCTGATAATTAGTAATAAAGACATCGGGGGAAAATTTAAACACCTACAGCAATATACACTATCGTATCAGAATAATATGACCACCGCCGGAATCACAGTGTACCCATCCAGGCGCGTCACAGAGTGCGCGTGACAAAGTCGAACACACGGATATATAAGCGACCGGCTAGGACAGATGAGCCATAGTGCTTAACGTGAGCACCATGTTCAGAGGTAGTGATTTGACGAACGGTCAGAAATGAATGATCGTCAGCTACCTCGCCAAGGGTGGAAGCATCTCAGAAAAAGCAGACTTCGTGGGAGGTTCGCGAGGTACTGTCGTAAGGGTGTACCGAGAATGGACCGCTGGTACACCGAGTACCTCCCGACGCCATAACTGTGGAGCCCCCAAAGGCCATCAACCCCAGAGGAGAACGTCGCCTCCGTCAACTGGTAAAGGGCAATCGACGCACAACTGAGTACAGGGTGTCTACTGATTGACTTTTCCATAAGATCTTCAATTAAATTCATGATTTCTCTACAATGCATGGCGCAATGACAACCATTCTAGACTCATAATCTAGTGCCCTTGGCTTAAGATTCCAAGTTATTATTTTTATTTTTACAAACACTGAAATTAATTCCATGCAACAATAGTTTTGGAAAAACTGATGTAATATCATTGCTGCTAAAATGGCTATACGGTGGGGGGGGGATGTCTTTTTAATGAACCCCTACCTGAAAGCCAGTTGAGATGAAAGCTGAATGTAATTCTTATGTCACTAAAATTGCTTGTTAACATGAATAATGTAATTATGTATGACCTGCACTATGCCGTTCACCAAATTATATGTGTTTAAAGAAATAAAAACATTCAACTCTCATCTCTAGGATGGGGTATGGCTATTTTCAGAAATATTTATGATTACTATTAAATCGAAAACAAATGCCGTCTCCTGCACGATACACTTTAATGATAAAAAAAAATTATGTACAATTAAAATAAGTATATGTTTAAGAACTTTCAACGCCAGAACGGCGTCATCCTGAGAAACAAATCAGCAGTGAGCACAGAAGTGACTAGCCCATATACTTTACAAGACACATAGCAGTTAATGCGCATGTGCAATAATCGGCAAAGTCCAAATCAAGTTCAGTGGGTACAAGCATAGTTGGTGGGCGTGAACTGGCTCAAAAGTGTTCTCCAAGGAAGGGGGATAAATACGGGGGGGGTTCATCTTTCACCATTGACGAATATGTGAATACTTTCCCAGAAAAGTGTTGATCGACGATTCTTGGGAGAATACAGAATAACGGTGTCATTCTAACATGGTAGGTAAGAACCGTTTAAACAGAGTCTCGACAAAGATGTAGCTCCAGAATGCGTCCTGAGATTGAACTGATGTTCGTAAATGCGGCGCCCCAAATTACGAGTGGTAGAGCCCACATAACAAAAATCGAGCTCTGCAGGGTTAGTAGATTTGAGTGGAACCAAATATACACCGTGACGGTTCACACATTCAACACAGTCTCTGTCCTTTTTAACAGACGCCCACCAACTATGCTTGTACCCACTGAACTTGATTTGGACTTTGCCGATTGTTGCACATGCGCATTAACTGCTAAGCGTCTTGTAAAGTATGTGGGCTACTCACTTCTGTGCTCACTGCTGCATTGTTTCTGAGGATGACGCCGTTGTGGCGTTGAAAGTTTTTTAAACATATACTTATTTTAATTGTACATAGTTTTTTTTATCATTAAAGTGTATCGTGCAGGAGACCGCATTTGTTTTCGATTTAATAACTTTTGGTGCACGAGTTAATTTCTTCATATCTTCATATTTATCATTTTTTTTTATTGGAGGTTTAACGACCACCGTGAGCAACTCAATGGGCTATAAGCAGTCGCCCGTCCCCAATTTAGGGTCACTGGTTCCAGAGAAGGGAGAGAGCCAGTGCCGTAAGACAAACACAACATCCATGCCTCACCGGGGTTCGAACCCGTACCCCTTTCGGACGAATGATCAGAAGCCATCGCTTAGACCACTGCGCCACCGGGGAGGCATATTTATCATTACATCTATTAATACACAAATTCTTTTAACATCATAATGCTGTCAAACTTACAAGTTTTTATTACGGCAATATAAAAACTATGAATGTACAAAATTTATGGAGACTGAAATTTCCCAGTGAAAGACTCAGTGTTTAAGTATCTTAGCTAACTAAACTTGTTATCTCAGAATCTAGAACTTCAGCTTTTTCTTTTGCCTTTTCTATAAGCTTTCTTTTCTTATCTTTGAGTTCTTTTAGTTCTTGTCCATCCAGAGCCGCTCCGTCGTGTGGCAGTGCTGTCACGTGTCCACTGCTCCCAACACAGACGGTCGATATTGTCAGAACGAACCACGTGGTGGGCTATACGGCGCGCCGACCACCTTTCAGTTTTCAGCCCGATGATCAGTTCTCTTTCAAAGTCCATAAGTTGCGTAAATCGACGTCGCTGGCTTCTACCGGGCATTCTTGTCACTCTGTACTGTTGCTTGTGTCGGCCGGTGCTTTTCGCTTTCATGGGGCATCGACGACAAGCCGGTTTATAAGGGTGCCGGTTCGTATTTTCTTCTACTTAGGTGCGCAAACTTTTCTTCATTCAGGTGCCGATACAAAAAAGACAATTTCATGACCACCCACTCAATTTCATTACTTTTTCATTACTTCATGGCCACCTGTTCAATTTCATTACTTTTTCATGACTTTCATGACCAGTAGACACCCTGTGAGTAGCAATTGATAGCGCAAATGAACGCTTGGGTAACCAGGAACGTGTCCCCGATAACACTAGAGCGAACCCTGTTACGCAACGGTCACCGGGGTCAACGCTGCGTCAAGGCACCCATGTTAACCCAGGTACGAGTACATCGGCAACGACACCTGCAGTTCGCATGGTACTACCGTCATTGGACAGCTGAAGAGTGGGAAAAGGTTGTCTTCTCCAACAAATCGAGGTTTCTCCTCCATAGAAGTGACGCGCGGTGGCGGATACGGTGTCAAACACGCAAGAACCAACACACGGAAACGCTTGTCAGTCAAGTACAGGCCAGCGGTGGCAACGTGCATGTTTGGAGGATGTTTTTCTGATATCATCTGGGACCGCTGGTACCACTGAATGGATTCCTGTTCGCCAATGGCTACCTATCCATCTTCTCTGATCACATGCATCCCTCCATATTGGACATTTACCCTGGTGGTGATGGTGTCTACCAACAGGACAATGCGCCGTGCCACGTCGCTAAGTGGGTGCGTGACTGGTCCTAGAAGCACGACAGCGATGTCTCCGTTCTCCCTTGGCCGGCGAAATCGCCCGACCTCAATCCCGTAGAGCACTTGTGGGACTATTTGGATCGACTGGTTCGACGTGCCGACCCACAACCACGTCATCTCCGTGCTCTATTGCAGTCCGAATGGGTACCAGTGCCTCGTGCGACCTTCCAGCGTATCATTGCGTCCATGTCACGCCGTCTCACCACTGTCAGCCGGGCCAAGGGTGGTTATTCCCATTATTAGGTCGGTGATAATATTATTCTGATACGGCTGTGTATGTGGTTGTTTAATATGATACATTTCTGAGGTTATAATCAGAATTTTATTTAAATAATTCTGGGTTATGCAATTATAAAATATGTGTTTTTCTTTCTCCAGGTAAAACTTTAAGGGGAAATTTTGAAAAATTAAAATCAATGGTTCGAAAAGCAGATGTAAGTTACTGGCAAAAAGGTTTCATAGTTTTTGCCCAGTCAAAAGGTCACAGTATCAAGGAAGTTGCTGAATTTGCAGGTGTTAGCAAAAGTTCTAGGTGTTTATAAAGATTGGTGTAAGTCAAACCGATCGAAAATGAAAGGATAAACTGTGGACAAAACACCATTTGACAAGTTGTGACCGGCGCAGAATTTCTTGCCTGGTCAACGAAAACAGATTTCAAACAAGGCAGGAACTCCTCCAATCTGTTAATAAGAACTTCACACGCATACATCTGAGCAAACATTGAGCAGCGAACTTCATCGATTAAATATCTGGAGTAGTTACAAGACTGGAACCAATGTTACCTTCAGATCACCAAAAAGCTCGATTAGCTTGGTCCAAAGCTCACAGGACATGGACTGTTCACCAGTGGAAGGCTGCCATATGGTCTAATGAATTGAAATTTTGCCTATACTCAGATGACGCGTCAACACGAAACATTAAATCCTGACTGTGTTTAAAGAGTTCTAGCCAAAAATGGGTCTGTAATGCTGTGGAGTTGTTTTAACGATTGTGACATAGGCCCACTAGTAGAGCTGAAGAGAACGATGAATCAGCATGCTTACAGAGAAATTTTAGACAATCACGTGTCTTCTTTTGCACAACATTTGCAGGATTCTCATCATGTAACACGTCCGATTTACCAGAATGACAACTGTAGGATTCAGTAAGCTAAAACCGTTATGCATTGCTGTGAAGAGCATGATACAACTCTGGGACACACGAACTCACCAGCTAAATCGCCAGATTTAAATGCCATCGAGAATTCACGGGTTCATTTGAGTGAATTGAAAAAACCAAACTTCAGCATCCCAGGGATCTCAATGAATTGCGAGACAAACTGTTCTTAGAATAGTCAAAAATTAATTCAAGCTATTTAAATCATCTTGGTGGATCTCTTTTAGTAAGAATTAATGCTGTGATTTCTGACGTGGTGATGTAACTAAGTATTAAAAGTAAATTTCTGGAGGCGACTAATTTTTTGTCAGGTTCTGTACACGATTGTAGAACAGTCTGAATTTACCACATAATAGTTAACCTCCTCTCAAAGTTGTGGTCGTTGCTATAGGAGATCTCACATCCCTTATTAATAAGAGCAATGGCCTCCTGCATTGATTTCACTGTTAGTGTCCCGACTGGCATTGCAGATTCGGCTTCACTTTCCTCTGTGCTTTCTTCGGACTGTTGTTCAGCTAGCTGTTTTAAATTTTCCTTTAAAAGCTTTTCACCATGTCGCTCAAGTTCATTTACATCATCAACATCTACATTATCTAGTCCTATTTCCTTTGCTATCTTTGTCACATTCTTTGTTATCAACGCAAGGGGAGTGTCGTGTTCTTGCAAATTAGGAATGCCGTCAGGCCAAAACTTACGCCAGACTCCATTCATACATGATTTAGACATTTCACGCCATACCGCTGAAATGTTGGAGATCCCTTTCTAGACAATAGGACGCTGACGGTGACTCCCAAACTTTCGGCGTCCTGTTGTCCCCACATATGCGCCCTTTCTACACAACAGGACGCTGACGGTCACTCCTAAACTTTCGGCTTCCTATTGCCTAAAGACACGTGCTCTTTCTAGACAATAGGACGCTGACGGTCACTCCTAAACTTTCAGCATCCTGTTGTCTACACACATGTACCTTTTCTAGACAACAGGACACTGACGGTCACTCCTGAAGTTTTGGCGTCCTGTTGCCTACACGCAAGTGCCCTTTCTAGACAATAGCACGCTGACGGTGACTCTCAAACTTTCGGCGTCCTGTTGTCCCCAAATATGCGCCCTTTCTACACAACAGGACGCTGACGGTCACTCCTAAACTTTTGGCGTCCTGTTGCCTACACACACGTGCCCTTTCTAGACAACAGGACGCTGATGGTCACTCCTAAACTTTCAGCATCCTGTTGTCTACACACAAGTACCTTTTCTAGACAAAAGGACGCTGACGGTCACTCCAAAACTTTCCGCGTCCTGTTGTCTACAAACAAGTGCCCGTTCTAGACAACAGGACACTGACGGTCACTCCTGAAGTTTTGGCGTCCTGTTGCCTACACGTAAGTGCCCTTTCTAGACAATAGCACGCTGACAGTCACTCCTTAAACTTTCAGCACCGTGTTGTCTACACACAAGTGCCCTTTCTAGACAACAGGACGCTGACGGTCACTCTTGAACTTTCGGCGTCCTGTTGTCTACACACAAGTGCTCTTTCTAAACAACAGAACGCTGACGGTCCCTCCTAAACTTTCAACGACCTATTGTCTACACACAAGTGCCCTTTCTAGACAATAGCACGCTGACGGTCACTCCTAAACTTTCAGCACCGTGTTTTCTACACACAAGTGCCCTTTCTAGACAACAAGACGCTGACGGTCACTCCTGAACTTTCAGAGTCCAGTTGTCTACACACAAGTACTCTTTCTAGACAACAGAACGCTGACGGTCACTCCTAAACTTTCAACGACCTATTGTCTACACACAAGTGCCGTTTCTAGACAACAGCACGCTGACGGTCACTCATAAACTTTCAGCGCCCTGTTGTCTACACACAAGTGCATTTTGTGAGCTCACTTGCAGTTCTTCACTCGCAGTTAATGTAATTTAGTTTCGTAGTTTTATTACGATGTAAGTTTTGTTACAATGTCGGGACCATCTGTGTCTAGGAAGTCGGGCAAGTCATGACTCATCACTTCTTCCAGTCGTGATCTATGCTATGCGCAAAAGTGAAATGGGCGTAAATTGAAGCTAGCATAAATTGACGCGGGCGTAAACCGACCGAGTCCTACCTGTATGCAGAGCTGTTTTACACTTTCTTGATTCCGTGAACATTTGCAAGGCGATAAGTAATCACACATGCTCAATTTTAGAATCTTGGCTACATATAGGAAAGAGAAAAAAACCAACAGAAACTACAATACAAAAACAACATCCGTATCTCAGTTGGGATTTGTAGATCCATGCTACCTGGTTCACATAATTAGCAGAATATCCTCATGACAGCGTACTTGAGAATCAGTTCCTTTGCTGTTCCTTTATATGCTAGAAACTTTGGCCTGAGTAGAAAGGGGTAAGGCGACGGGGTTGCAATTTCCTATGAATTGAGTTTAACTCTTCATACAGTTTACACCAAGTTTGTTTCATTCTCTTAAAATAACTTACCTTTTCCCACAGGGGGCAAAGATGTATGAATCAGGAAAGATGGCAACAATCAACCATCGTGTAGTAGGAAAAATCTTTACTTTCTTTACAGAAGAAATCTTCAGTGTGTTTACTCTGTCTAAATTGTTTCTTTGCACAAAAATGGTGGTCACATATTGTCTATAGACACAAAACTTTCCAGAAAATCTACCTGATCGGATTGAAATCGCTATAATTTTTGAGGCCACGAAGTACATTAACAATGGACCAGGCACACCAGCATATGCACATGGTGTTTTGGGATGGAGGAAGGTTACGTCCCGAAGGATAATGCACCCTGACACACGACTCGGATCGTCACACAGCAGTTCCAGTAGCACGACTGTGATTTCAGAGTGCTAAAATGACCCTCATAGTTCTTAGATCTTAATCCAATTGAACATCTGTGTGATAAAATTGAGAGAGCCGTTCGTAAAAGAGATCCAAAGAACATTCAGCAATTGAAGGACGCAGTCATATCCGCTTGGCTGAACATACTTGTAGAACGATATCAGCATTTTGCTGAATCTATGCCACATAGAATGGAAGCTGTTTTAAAGGCCAAGGGTGACCCAATACGTTATTAGGTGGGTGTTGATAAATTTCTTGCTTCAGTGTAGAAATACGACAGTTGAGCTCAACTTCACAAAAGGATGGCAGCTGCGAGAAGACGGTGAGTGAGAACAAGTTAGATAGAATGTAAAGAGATGTTAAGAATAAACTGCGACAAGGACCACACAAATGTGAAACCAACAAGATACACAACAGGGCACGACCTACTCTTGCTTGGATTTGAAACTTGAGCCACAAGGGAAAACTAACAAGAAAGAATACAAATGATGATGCTGAGATGGATAAAAAGGGGATATTAGAGGAAGAACAGAAAAGAAATGAGGACCTAAAGAACGAGCTTGGAATTAGAAAAATCAGTGAAGAAAACAGACACGTATCAATGACCATGGCTAAAGAAGAAAGAGCAAAAACCCAGTTCGAAAAGCATTAGAAATGAAGGTGCCAGAGGAGTAGAATGACCAAGAAGGTAAAAAAAAACAGTGGAGGAAAGAAAGAAGTCAAAGCAACAAAACGAGTATTCATACGCAGAAAAAACGAAAACCAAGATTTAGCAGAACGAAAGATTCTTTGGGACAGAAAGTCACGGAATGGAGAAACAGACAAATAGTTTTGAAAGTATGAAACTTTGTAGGTGATTATATGAGAAGTTATGCATAATATACAGAAAATTGCAACACAACAATTAGGATAGGAACTTTTCAAACAGCGCTTGTATTGACATGGATCAAGAATGCACGCCTGAAACACATGACTAAATTTTTTCTTTTTATCTCTCTCTCTCTTTCTCTGTTTTCCTTGTCTTTGAGTGAGCATTGTAAAAAATGTCCTAGAATTAGTACATCAGAGCTAAGCTCCAGCCATGTGCGTGAATAAAATTACTGCATTAGGCACCTCTTGTGTTCTGTTCGAGTGACAAAAATAACATATCGCACTTGTTAGTTAGTCTGCTGTGGATTTAGATCTCAGAGGTAATAGCGGTATTGGTACAACGACCCGAGTTTTATGTGCCATACCTACGCTGTCCGAAGGGGCACTGCTCGTCCGTCTGTCCTGACCCCTCCACATGAGTGACCGGACGTGACCTTTGGTTCCCGTGTGCACAGCGTCGACGCTGAGGCTGCGTGGTATTTGGTTCCTCCACCAGTCTTGAGAGTCCGGAGGTGGGAACTTGGCCGCAGCTTCCGCCTGGAATTCGTTGAGCGAGTAGAGTTTGTGAGTGATATCCCGTCCAATAAGGTTGTACAAGATCACATCCAGGAAGTGGTTGTTCTTCAAGACCGTTAGCAGATTTTTCCTCCTCCAAGTTATGAAACGGCAGTGTTCAATCGCTGTCAGTGTCACCTAAAGAGGAAGAAAAAAAAAGGGCTCTGTGAAATGAGTGTCTTGGTTAAAGGAAAAGCATGCAAATTGGCCGTAATGATTTGCAACTTTTAAAAGATACAAGATATTAGTTAATGTAACATTTCGCTTCAACAGTAATGTAATTTTGTAGCACGTCTGTTGAACAAAACAAAATGAGTAAGTGCTTACAGCATCACTATGCCAGTACGTCTGTGAGCACCATGTCTCTGCAACTATAAGTTCGTTTTCAACAAAATTCTGTCTGCAGTCGAAAGTCAGAACTGTGAGAACGAAGCCCCATGGTTTCGTATTCTTACGACGAATACCTTTGCCGCTAGAGGGCGTAAATGCTCATGCTACTGAACGAAAAACATATTTTACTCTATCGAAATGTCCCCCACCCCAAAAAAATAAAAAAACAAAAAAACAAACAAGTTAGTAAAATCATGCAATGCATTGATTATGATACGCTTTCCAACATACCAGAAATCAGTACTCAAGTTATAAGGATAATCGCTGTGGAATAAATCTCGCTTCTGTGCCCTGACCTTTGACCCCATTTCGATTATATTAAACAGAACCGGTTCAGTATAGCTCCGGAACAACATGATAAAGTTTCGTCGCAATCGAAGCATTTTTAGTCAAGTTATGAGGATAATGGCTATGGAATAAATATCCATCCTGTGCCCTGACCTTAGAGCGCATTTTGTCCATTTTCAATGAGGTTCGTCCTCAGGTGTTTCTTTACCACATACTAAAATTTCATCGAAATCGGACCATTTTTACGCGAGTTATCGTGCGGACGGACAAAGTTGGAGCATATACGCTTCTTCAACCTACGGTTGGAAAGCGTAACAAACGATTCAAAATATTCTTTATACTTTCCGATAAATTTCACCACAAGGGCCATCTAACGTACAGTTTCTATTTGAAATAATGCAGGGTGCTACCACCAGAGGCGTAAATGCATATTGTATTATTCTCGAAATATCCGTTTCTAAAAATCAGATTAAAAAAATTATTTTTTGCTTTAGATAGAAGTCACGACGATGAATACTTTTGCATGCATTTAAAAATATTATATGACAAACTACTTTGCATCAGGAGCGTAGGTGAATATTTCTGTTTTCAGCATTTTTGCAATTGTATGTAAGGTCAGGTGATGCGTAACATCACAGCCTCTCCTTGACAAATGTCAACCCCGCCTTCTCGTGGTGCATCCTGTTCCCACTAAAGGGGCTCTGACGACCGCAAATAGCGGTATAACTATACCATCGGGATCAGAGGAAATGCTATCCCACACTCACCAACCCGCTTGGCCAGCGTGGTGAGTTATGGCCAAACACCTCCAAAATGACTCTACAACTTAAATCTTGGCCCTCAGTCTCCGGCAGCTGGAATGTACCTGGCCAAGGCAGCGGCCAGTGCGACATGAAGGCAGAGGGTGCTAAGAATCCCCGGAGGACCGGACTAGGCTGCCATTTGATGCTGACCTTGGCTACCTACAACGGACGCTCCCTATCTTCTGATTCAAGGCTTCTTGAATTGGAAGAGGAACTACAAAGGATCAAGTGGGACATCGTCGGGCTAAGTGAGGTAAGGAGAAAAGGAGAAGATCTCATTGAACTGAAAAGTGGACATCTCTTCTATTATCGTGGGACAGATACTGGCAGAACTAGTGGTGTTGGATTTATAATAAACAAGAAACTGAAGGATAAAGTTGTAGAAGTTGAAAGTTCCTCTGACAGAGCTGCACGACTCGTTATCCAACTATCGAGAAGATACCAGGCTCAGATTATTCAAACTTATGCACCCACCACAAGTCATCCTGAAGAAGAAATTGAAGAGTTTTATGAGGAAATTCGTCATCTAAATAATAAAGGTAAGCAGCACTTGAAGATAATTATGGGAGATTTCAATGCAAAAATAGGGCACCGGCAACAGAATGAAACTTCAGTAGGTAAATTCGGTCACGGCAACAGAAACCAGCGTGGAAATACTCTCGTAGAGATTGCAGAGGCAGAAGGATTTTTCATCTTGAATTCCTTTTTCAAGAAAAAGCCACACAGGAAATGGACATGGAGACATCCAATTGGGACGACAAGTGAAATTGATTTTATTATGTGTAACAAAAAATTCGTCATCGAAGACTGCAGTGTGCTAAACAAGTTCAACACAGGTAGTGACCATAGATTGGTGAGATGTAAGATGCACCTCAACACTAAACTGGAACGTGGCAAGCTCATAAGACAAACAAAATGTATTGACATAACCAACCTTAAAAAACACCATAATACTTTCAAGTTGGAACTGAAGAACAGATTCTCTGCTTTAGAAGGCCTAACATCGGAAGAAGTGGATATTTCGGAAGTTAACAGAAAAGTAACCAAAGCTCTTATGGAAACAGCAACAAAATTAGCTGGGTCTAAGAACAAGTTGCATGTAAACAAATTATCAGGAAAAACCAAAATGTTGATGCAAAAAAGAAGAGAGATGAGGACAACTAAAGAAGATGTGACTTCCAAAGTGGAATATATAGAGCTATGCAAGACAGCACGAAAAAGTATCACTGAAGACGTAAGGAAATTCAACTGTGAGCTAGTGAGGAAAGCAATTGAAAACAACCAAAGCCTAAAGATAGCAAAGGGACATCTCAGTAAGGGAAGAAAACAGATTATGGCTCTGAGAAAAGAAGATGGTTCTATAACAAGAAATAGAGGCGAAATTTTGACAAGAGTGAAAGATTTCTACTCCAAATTATATGAAAGGGATGATACATGTACTCCAGACATCATGAAAGGTACCAGAGTTCTTTCCAGTCCTCCCAGCAGAAGTTGCTCATGCAATCAAGAACATGAAGCGGGGGAAAGCTCCAGGAGAAGATGGAATTACTATAGACATCATACAAGAAGCAAGTGGAGAAATTGAAACAGTACTCGCCCAAATTTTCACTCGATGCCTTAATGAAGGGAAGATTCCTGAGGATTGGAACAATGCTACAATGATCCTGCTACATAAAAAAGGCGACATTGAGGATCTCAAGAACTACAGACCTATCAGCCTCCTATCAGTGGTTTATAAAATCTTCACTAAAGTTCTTTCACACCGCTTGAAGGTAACACTGGACATGGCTCAACCGAGAGAACAAGCTGGATTCAGGAGTGGCTACAGCACAATAGATCATATCCATGTACTGAGAGAACTAATTGAAAGAGCGAGGGAATATGAACTTCCATTGTGCATGGCTTTTATCGATTATGAAAAAGCCTTTGATTCGGTGAAACCATCAGCAGTTACCACGGCTCTGAAATCCTGCGGTATTGAAGATGCATACATTAATATTATTAATAACATCTATGAAAATGCAAGTGCAAAGATTAGGCTGTTTGAAAATACAACACACATAAAAATTGGAAAGGGAGTGAGACAAGGTGACACCATATCTCCGAAGCTCTTTAATGCCACATTGGAAAATGTCTTTCAATCACTGAACTGGGAAAACAAAGGGATAAAGATTAATGGAGATTATCTAACCCACCTTCGTTTTGCTGATGACGTAGTCATTTTTGCAACTACCCCATCAGAGCTGCAGAGTATGATCCAGGAACTTGCTGACAAGAGTAAAGAAGTGGGATTAAAAATGAACTTTCAGAAGACAAAAGTGATGTTCAATGCTTTTACAAGATATGAAGATTTATCGATTGATGGAGAAAAACTGGAGATAACAGATACGTATGTTTATCTTGGACAGCAGATATCAAGTGAGGGTCACATTGATGAAGAAATTAATCGGCGTACAAAACTTGCCCGGAGAGCTTTTGGAAGAAACAGCATAATTTTCAAGAGCAATATGCCATTATGTCTTAAAAGAAAAGTGTTTGATCAATGCATCCTTCCAGTGCTTACGTATGGTGCAGAGACGTGGACCTTAACTAAAAGAGACATACAAAGGCTGCAGACAACTCAAAGGAGCATGGAGAGGTGCATGCTTGGTATAACCAGGAGAGATAAGAAGAGGAACTCGTGGATCCGAAAAATGACGAGAGTGGAAGACATCATGATCAGAGTTAAATCCCTGAAATGGCAATGGGCTGGACATACTGCCAGAAGGACAGACCATAGATGGACAGCCGAAATTTTAGATTGGATTCCAAGGGACAGGAAAAGACCCAGAAAAGACCACATGGGAGATGGGTGGATGAAATTCGTAAATATGCGGGAGTGACATGGAGGAGACTGGCACCAGACAGACCGTTGTGGAGGAAACTTGGGGAGACCTTCGTCCAGCAGTGGATTGATAATGGTTGACAATGATGATCTTCGCTTTTACAAATCTCACTGGAAGAAACTTTTTTCGATAGTTTCCGCGGAAAACGTTTATGTATACTTTTGTTCTCGAAATAATGCTTGGTTTTTCCGATGGCGGCGTTAATGTAAATCTCTGTAACGATGATATCTGCGTTTCGAGAAATGGGATTTAAGCAATTATTTTTGATAGTGAGCGTTTATTTCGAAGATATATTTGGCAACTTTTGTTTCTCACAGTTTTGCCACCAGGTCTGTAAGTTCTCATTTTTATTTGCACCATACTTGGAGCCATGTCTTTGTTCTTCTTTTCTTTGGGGGTTTAATGACCACCAAGAGCAACTCAATAAATTACAAGAATCATGGTCACCATGTAACGTACCAGGAGATGTGACGTACCTGCCAGAAGGACGCACACGACATAAAGGCAGATAGGAATCAGAATAAAACGTCCGCGTAGCTCAATTGGTAGAGTGACTTGTTCCGGAATGAGGGGATCCGGGTTCGAATCCTGGCGTGGACAGAAATGACGGAGATATTTACTTCATTATAAATGGCGCCCGAACTATCCGGATGACCCGACCGTTCAAAATCTCGCAATGGTGTGATGTTATTTCCACACCGCGAGATAGGAAAAATAAGAGAATCCCTTCTCCAGCACTTCAAAAAAAAAAAAAAAAAAAAAAAAAATAAGGGGGAGACGATGTAACGTACCAGGACATGTGACGTACCTGCCAGAAGGACGCACACGACATAAAGGCAGATAGGAATCAGAATAAAACGTCCGCGTAGCTAAATTGGTAGAGTGACTTATTCCGGAATGAGGGGATCCGGGTTCGAATCCTGGCGTGGACAAAAATGACGGAGAAATTTACTTCGTTATAAACAAAAAGATCGTTTCACGGAAGATTCATTTGATTAAATGATACAATTCACGAAGGGTTACTTGATCGAAAGATACATTTCAACGGAGAGTCGCTTCACTGAAAATCACTTCACGAAAAAGATAGTTCAACCGAAGGGTCACTTGACCAAAACTTTTGTTTCACCGAAGGGTTACTTGATCGTAACATTTATTTCATCGAAGGGTTACTTGATCGAAACTTTTATTTCAGCGAAGGGCCACTTGACTGAAACTTTTACTTCATCGAAAAGTCATCTGATCGAAATTTTTATTACACCGAAGGGTCACTTGATCGAAGCACTTATTTCATCGAAGGGTTACCTGATCAAAATTTTTATATCACCGAAGGGTCATTTGATCGATACATTTATTTCATCGGATTACTTCATCGAATCTTTTATTTCACCGAAGGGTAACTTGATTGAAACTTATTTCACTAAAGGGTTACTTGATCGAAACATTTATTTCACGGAAGGGCCACTTAATCAAAAAATTTATTTCATCGAAGGGTCACTTGATCGAAACATTTATTTTATCGAACGGCCACTTGATTGAAACTTTTACTTCATCGAAAAGTCATCTGATCGAAATTTTTATTTCACCGAAGGGTCACTTGATCAAAACACTTATTTCATCAAAGGGTTACTTGATCGAAACTTTTATTTTACCGCAGGGTCATTTGATCGAAACATTTATTTCATCGAAGGATTACTTCATCGAATATTTTATTTCACCGAAGGGTAACTTGATTGAAACTTATTTCACTAAAGGGTTACTTGATCGAAACATTTATTTCACGGAAGGGTCACTTAATCGAAACATTTATTTCATCGAAGGATCACTTGATCGAAACATTTATTTTATCGAAGGGCCACTTGATTGAAACTTGAACTTCATCGAAGAGTCATCTGTTCGAAATTCTTATTTCACCAAAGGGTCACTTGATCGAAGCATTTATTTCATCGAAGGGTTACTTGATCGAAATTTTATTTCACCAAAGGGTCACTTAATCGAAACATTTATTTCATCGAAGCATTACTTCATCGAATATTTTATTTAACTGAAGGGTAACTTGATTGAAACTTATTTCACTAAAGGGTTACTTGATCGAAACATTTCTTTCACGGAAGGGTCACTTTATCGAAACATTTATTTCATCGAAGGGTCACTTGATCGAAACATTTATTTCACCGAAGGGTCACTTGATTGAAACATTTATTTCATCGAAGAGTAAATTGATCGGAACTAATATTTCACGGAAGAGTCACTTGATCGAAACATTTTTTTCGTCGAAGGGTCACTTGATCGAAACATTTATTTCATGGAAGGACCACTTTATTGAAACTTTTGCTTCATCAAAGAGTCATCTGATAGAAATTTTTATTTCACCGAAGGGTCACTTGATCGAAACATTTTTTTCATCGAAGGGTCACTTGATCGAAACATTTATTTAATCGAAGGGTTACCTGATCGAAACTTTTATTTCATGGAAGGACCACTTTATTGAAACTTTTGCTTCATCAAAGAGTCATCTGATAGAAATTTTTATTTCACCGAAGGGTCACTTGATCGAAACATTTTTTTCATCGAAGGGTCACTTGATCGAAACATTTATTTAATAGAAGGGTTACTTGATCGAAACTTTTATTTCACCGAAGGGTCACTTGATCGAAATTTTTTTCAGCGAAGGGTTTAGTTGATCGACACCTTTATTTCAACGAAGGATTACTTGATCAAATTTTTATTTCATCGAAGGGCCACTTGATTGAAACTTATTTCAGCAAAGGGTTACTTGATCGAAACTTATATTTTACGGAAGTCACTTGATCGAAACATTTATTTCATCGAAGGGCCACTTGATCGAAACTTTTACTTCACCGAAGGTTCACTTGATCAAAACATTTATTTAATCGAATGGTTACTTGATCGAAACTTTTATTTCACCGAAGGGTAACTTGATTGAAACTTATTTCACCAAAGGGTTACTTAATCGGAACTAATATTTCACGGAAGGGTCACTTAATCGAAACATTTATTTCATCGAAGGGCCACTTGATCGAAAGTCTTATTTCACAGAAGGGTCGTTTGATCGAAACATTTATTTCGCCGAAGGATCACTTGATCTAAACTTTTTTTCAGCGAAGGGTTCCTTGATCGAAACATTTATTTCATCGAAGGATTACGTCATCGAATATTTTATTTCACCGAAGGGTAACTTGATTGAAACTTATTTCCCTAAAAGGTTACTTGATCGAAAATTATATTTCACGGAAGGGTCACTTAATCGAAACATTTATTTTTCACCGAAGGGTAACTTGATTAAAACTTATTTCACTAAAGGGTTACTTGATCGAAAATTATATTTCACGGAAGGGTCACGTAATCGAAACATTTATTTCATCGAATGGTCACTTGATCGAAACATTTATTTTATCGAAGGGCCACTTGATTGAAACTTGAACTTCATCGAAGAGTCATCTGTTCGAAATTCTTATTTCACCAAAGGGTCACTTGATCGAAACATTTATTTCATCGAAGGGTTACTTGTTCGAAACTTTTATTTCACCGATGGGTTACTTGATCAAAACTTATATTTCACGGAAGAGTCATTTGATCGAAACATTTATTTCATCGAAGATTCACTTGATCGAAACATTTATTGCATGGAAGGTCCACTTGATTGAAACTTTTGCTTCATCGAAGAGTCATCTGAAAGAAATTTTTATTTCACTGAGGGTCACTTGATCGAAAATTTTTTTCATCGAAGGGTTACTTGATCGAAACCTTTATTTCACCGAAGGTTCACTTGATCGAATCATTTATTTAGTCGAATGGCTACTTGATCGAAACTTTTATTTCACCGAAGTGTCACTCGATCGAAACATTTATTTCATCGAAGGATTACTTGATCGAATCTTTTATTTCACCGAAGGGTAACTTGATTGAAACTTATTTCACCAAAGGGTTACTTGATCGGAACTTATATTTCACGGAAGGGTCACTTAATCGAAACATTTATTTCATCGAAGTGTCACTTGATCCAAAGTCTTATTTCACAGAAAGGTCACTTGATCTAAAGTCTTATTTCAAAGAAGGGTCGTTTGATCGAAACATTTATTTCGCCGAAGGATCACTTGATCGAAACCTTTTTTCAGCGAAGGGTTACTTGATCGAAATATTTATTTCAACGAAGGGTTACTTGATCGAAACGTTTATTTCATCGAAGGATAAGTTGATCGAATTTTTTATTTCATCGAAGGATAAGTTGATCGAATTTTTTATTTCATCGAAGGGCCACTTGATTGAAACATTTATTTCATCGAAGGTTAACTTGATCGAAACTTTTATTTCATCGAAGGATTACTTGATCGAATCTTTTGTTTCACCAAAGGGTAACTTAATTGAAACTTATTTCACCAAAGGGTTACTTGATCGAAACTTATATTTCACGGAAGAGTCACTTGATCGAAACATTTATTTCATCGAAAGGTCACTTGGTCGATCCATTTATTTCATCGAAGGGTCACTTGATTGAAGCTTTTACTTCATCGAAGAGTCATCTGATCGACATTTTTATTTCACAGAAGGGTCACTTGATCGAAACATTTTTTTCATCGAAGGTTTGCTTGATCGAAACTTTTATTTCACCGAGGAGCCACTTGATCGAAGCATTTATTTCATCGTAGGGTTACGTGATCCAAACTTTTATTTCATCGAAGAGTCATCTGATCGACATTTTTATTTCACAGAAGGGTCACTTGATCGAAACATTTTTTTCATCGAAGGGTTGCTTGATCGAAACTTTTATTTCACCGAAGAGCCACTTGATCGAAGCATTTATTTCATTGTAGGGTTACGTGATCCAAACTTTTATTTCACGGAAGGGTCACTTGATCGAAACATTTGTTTCGTCGAAGGAATACTTGATCGAATCTTTTATTTAACCGAAGGGTAACTTGATTGAAACTTATTTCACCAAAGGGTTACTCGATCGAAACTTATATTTTACGGAAGGGTCACCTAATCGAAACATTTATTTCATTGAAGGGTCACTTGATCGAAAGTTTTGTTTCACAGAAGGGTCGTTTGATCGAAACATTTATTTCGCCGAAGGATCACTTGAACGAAACTTTTATTATGTCGAGGGTAACGGGGTTGAAACTTTTATTTCATAGAGGGGTTGCTTCACTGAAAATCATTTCATTAAAAAGATTCTTCAACCTAAGGGTCACTTGATCGAAACCTTTTTCAGCGAAGGGCCAGATGACTGAAAAGTGCATTTCACCGAAAGACTGCTTCACCTAAAAGTTCATTTCATCGAGAGGTTGTGATGGGCCACTGAGGGGACGAAAGATTCAAGACGGCCATTTGCAGAGATAAGCCAAGGTCGGTGTAGTTCAGTCAGGAGAATAACCGGCTCCGGAGCGAGGAGAGGTGGTTTCGAATACTCCAACCGGCAAAAATGTCTTTCTATTTAACTTCGTATTTTGTTATAGGATCTGTTGAAGTGCAGTGCGGGTGCGAAAAATTGGTCACGAAGAACACATGCATAATTTGATATTCTTAAAGTTGTTCTGCATAAATAAATGTACTGTTGCTATATTTCCTTCAACTTGGGTAATTACTTTACACAAAAATATTTCTTAACATCTGATTACCATAAAAAAACTAGGACACTCTTAAGATTTTCTGGTCAAAGACAGGGAAGAAAACAAACTAACCAGAAGAAACATGGCCATAGGAAGGCTTTCCACTGAGAAACTGGCCACCACGGAAAGTGACTACAAAAAACATTAGGGAATCGTATAAACATTACATTTTTGATTTATTCGTGTCTGTTTATAGCCCATTGAATTGCTCACGATGGTCGTTAAAATTCCAATCGAAAAAATTTTTCTCGCGTTAGCGGATGACGTAACATTTTTTTGGTACAGATGTTCACCATATTTTAGATTCTGTAGCAGATGGACCAGAGTTAAAACGCTTCTGGGATTTAGTTGAATGGCAACTGCAGCATTCTAGTGGTAAACTTTCCCGGAAATTTCTGTCCTACTTTATTACAGTTTTACGGTGACATTCAGATACTCAACTGAAAACGTTTTCATTTCAATATCTTCCCTGATTTCCTGACGTGTCTCCAAAAATAATTATTGCGGGTGTTTTTTAACACCCGCATTTAAATTAATTTCATCGGGAATGAGAGCAGCAGAATCTAATAGACAGATTATAGCAGGTTGATTCGACTGATGGTTTGATTACCTGGAACCATTTGACGTGAATTTAGAGATCGCTAAGGGTTGTAATCTTAAGGGAGGAATTAAAAAATATGAAAATGAAAACTAAAATGAGGTTGAAAGAAGAGGCTCGCAACTATTTATGTGAAATATCGCAGCCACGAACCACTTGACAGCGTAATTAACTTGTCGTTTTTTGGGGTAGAAGACATCGTGCTTCACCTGAGAGTTCTATCCCGTTTACTTTCGAATACACTGTTTACGAATCTAATGACTCACAAGAAAGATGCCGAGGTAGCGAAACAACTCGAGTTTCTAATACAATTAAAAATTAAAAAGTGAATGCTTTTTTTGTTTTTAGCCGTTTAACCATCTATACTATCACAGCCCTCATTCAAATTTACTAACTCCAGGGAACGAAGAGCAAAATGTAATAATATTCATTCCAGGGTCGCCACTAAATTGTGTAGAGGGCAAATATTTTTTTCGGGGCCTCTGCTACATAAATAATTTTATTAAAAAATGTATTACAAAATTCGTGGGCAAATGAGTAGTGTACTGATTTATGGAATAAGATTTATAATAATGGGAAGAGAAAAGGTACTTACGCATTTTGTTGTTGTCCAATCAGGGCCCTCTTGAACACTTTAGGCCAATCACTGCATTCCTAGATGCGACCTCTTTGAATGTTGCATTTCTAGGGATTTATGTTATAGCCACAACCACAAGCACCTCCTATAGGGTTCTACAATGGGACAAATGCCGTAAAAGAGGGCTTTTTCGCTTGTTTTCGAAATTCCTACGTAAAACTAGTAGACTTGATTGGCAGCAAGCCTTATTGTAATGTATCACGTTGAGACGAAAACAGTGATATGAAATATGCAAGAGGTAAGGCTGAATTCCGGATTACAAAACACAGCCGTTCTTTTGTATACAAGACTGCGTATGCAGACATACCAACTTTTAAAATCTGAAAATCGGGAGATTTTTACAGCTCATAAAATCACACGAGCGCTATTTTTTATCGACATTTTCCAGACGTAGGAACAATTTTTCAGAAGTAGTGTTATTAGTCCACTAAAAGTTCTGGAGAAAAAAAAGAGAATACAGCGCGAAAATCAATAACCCCTAACTGTACTGAAATTCGTTTTCAGGTACGTCGATTCCGCAAGATAATAAAAACATACAAAGGCCTTCATGCTTTTTTTTTTTTTTTACGAATAAAACAGCAGCCAACTGTTTTTCATTTCTTCTTTAGGTTGTGCATGAAAGCGAAGACCACAAACAGCATCGTACCAAGGTTATTAGATATCTCTTTAGGTTGAGCCACTTCGGAAACGAGCTGCTATTGGCTGGCGAAATGACGTCATACAGGGAGCAAAGCAGCGAGAGGCAAAGAGGCGAGAGCCAAGAGCCATCGCTGCTACGGGTTACACTTTAGCATGGAATGTAAATAAACGCGATGGAAAATGTTTTCAAATACTAATAATTTCAAACTTCAAAGATTAACATATTTATCAGTGATCTGCTATTTCCTCTTTCATGAATTAATTAATTTTGAAAACAAAATAACTTAACAGCTTTTGTGTAAAGAAATATGAGGGCATTGCTGTAAACAAACATATTGCTGAACTTCGTAGTTCGCAGGAAGTTATAGTTACAAAAAAGTTATTGTCAGTGCGAAAGTAAATTCTTAAAAATCCAAACTTTTTAAAGTCTAGCCGTCTAGCCTTTCGATTATCAGAGCATCAAGTAGTTAACGGGCTCAACAAACAAGAAGTAAATATGTTATTCATCATTTCATTTTTGCAAAAAAAATCTTGTTGTTTACAGAATTCCACTTAGTTGCCTTCAAATACAAGCAAAAATTCGCACGAAATGTTCGTTTTTCAATTTATTTTAATAGGTGGCACAAAAAGCTATCAAAATTACGTATATAATACTATTGCAATGGCGGGCAGTATCGAACATCTGCTCAAGTGTGTTTACGATTGCGTTGATGCCGAGCAGCCAGCAAGCGGTGTGTTGCAAAGAATTATGGGATCACAACCCTGGACAATTGACAGGGAAGAGAGAGGAGACAAGATGGCGTCGTCGCTTCGTTGTGTGTGAACACGATATTTGTTGTTCTTACAAAAGTGCTCTAAAAGAGTACATGCATTATCATCGTCTAAAAGTATTCTCGCCGGAATAAGCCGTGTGTTGTGTGAACCTCCTAAAAGGAACATTAATCATGGTAAGACTGTTTAAAACAGACTAAATAGAAAACAAAGTTCATTGTTAACAATAACTCATTCGTTCTATGTTTATTATATGTTCGTGAACCATCATTAATGTCTTAGTTGTGTGTTTAGTCAAGAATAAATAACGAAAAATTTAAATCAGGAGTCTGTCGATTATGAACATAGTTACCGTTGCAAATCCTTTCTTAGTTTTTTAACTTACACCATAAGTTTGCATTCCCAAGCCAAAGATGAGGTGCGGCGTGCTTATCGGCTTGGTTATCTGCTGTCGTGTTTTCGCGGCGTTTGCTTCCGGTGTGACGTCATGTGGAAATCCAGGAAAACGGAGACTGCAACTGCTCATTGAAATGGCGCCCCCCTGCATCGTACTAACATCGCCTTTTGTTACAAGGCGAAGCCAACTGTAATTACTCCCTTTTGTCGTTAAGTGAATTCGCCGCAACTCAAATGTTTATTATCACTTGGAATGCGCGCGGCTCTGTCGAGGCGAGGGGTTGAAAGACTGAACTACAAGGAGAAGGCATGGCAGCTCCCATCTGTCAATCAATTACTGACCCTCCCCAGCATTCCAGTACCAGAGCAGGTGAGCTCTTTGCTGAAGGCGTCGTATGACAATCTGACTGGGAGAAATTTTTTTAAACAAATGTTTTACGACCCATGTCGAACGATTGGTAGGAAGCCCGCGCTTAGGCCACTGCGCCAGCGGGGTAGCTTTCTTTTTGCAGATAGGAGGAGAGGAAAAGTAGGTAACTGATAACTGTAATGCCGCCTTACATCGACGCAGAAAGAAAAAGATTTCACAGGCGGTTTAAAATCATGGTGGTTAATGGAATTTCGACTATCCTAACAGCTAATTTTTGGTGAAAATCAGGAGAATTTGACATTCATCCGGAGGGCGGGAGCACGGGCTGAAAATCCATACATCCGGAGAGTTGTCACGTCCGGGCATGTTTGGATGTTCTATTCATGGACCAGCGGATATAAGGTATAAATGACACACAAAATTAATAAATTGTCCCAAATTGATTTTGTAAAATTTATTTCCCTTGTCTTCATTTCAGCAATATCATTATGTTGTTGTAATTCAGATTTTCAAGTAATGTATGTTCTGCTGACTGTAATGCTAAATTAGTTAACCTTTCTTGTAGTTCTAAAATAGTTTCTTATTAATTTCAATGAAGAGAAAATTCGCTTAGCAGAAGAAGTGGTAACTGGAATTGCCAATAAAATTCACAAAGCAATACAGAAATTTGGAAACTACACTACTGGCCACCCAAAATGTAACACCAAGAAGCACACGAGATAGCAAAGCCAGATTTACTGGACACATAACAACAGATACAAAGATGAAACGATTGAGCTTACAGGCCCGTGCGAATTGCGGAACACGCAGACATCAATAGTTCGTGTGGACCCCATGGCTGGCAATAACGGCCGCTACACGCCGCGGCATCAAACGAAAGAGGCCTTGGATGTGGGCTTGGGGTATGTCGGTCCAGGCTGCTTCCACACGTTGCCACAGTTCATCAGGCGTAGCAGCGAGTGGTGCTTGCCGGGCCACTCGGTTGTCGATCAGCGACCAGACGTGTTCGATGGGCGACATATCGGGTGAACAGGCGGGCCACGGTAGCAGTGACACCTGGTCAGCCGTGAAGAATTGTTGCACGATGCGTGCCACGTGCGGGCGCGCATTGTCCTGTTGAAACGTGGCCGCTGGCAGGTCCTGCAGGTAAGGGAAGACTACAGGCTCCAAAACGTCGGAGACAGTGCGGTGGCTGTTGAGTGTACCAGCGATGCGTACCAGAGGTGTGCGGGAGTTATATACAATTGCGCCCCAAACCATAACGCCAGGTGAAGGACCGATATGGCGATGCATAATGCAGGCGTCATACAGTCTCTCATCGCGGTGCTGCCACACGCGGATCCGACCATCGTGGTGCTGCAGGCAGAAGTGGGATTCGTCGGAGAACACAATGTCGTGCCATTCCGTAATCCAGATGCGGCGTTCAACAGCCCACTGCCTCCGCACTCGCCGGTGGTGTAACGTCAATGGTAATCGGAGCAATGAGCGCCGTGCGACAAGTCCCCGCTCCTGCAGACGACGTCGAACGGTACGTGCTGACACAGGTTGTTGCGCAACATACTCTAATTCCTGAGCTAACGTTCGTGATGTGTCGGTGCGAGCCGTCAATGCCCACCGCACAACATGCCGGTCCTCTCGTTCGGTGGTGTGCCGTGCCTGCAGCAATAGCTCACGTCGGCCCGTCCGTCCCTCCTGCACCCACCGAATCCATACTCGCCTCACTGTGGCTGGATGTCGTCCCACACGGGCGCCGATGTCTCGGTACGATAAACCGCTGTCGCGATATGCCACTATTCGTCCTCTGTCGAACTCCGAAACGTGATGGAATGACTGCCGTATTCTGCGACGAGGCATCAGGAAGCTTCCCACGCACAGTTCAGGCAGGACAACACACTTTCACTACTTAAACCCCGCCTTCTGTGCGCCCTTCTTATAGTGCTTTTCGGTGGCGTGCCGGGCGCACATGATTTGCATATGCCCTGCAATGCTAATCGTTTGCATGTCCTTTCGCGGGCGACGCATGCTGCGAATTTCAGGCCAATCGGATGCTTTCTTCTTGGTGTTGCATTTCGGGTGGCCAGCAGTGTAGTTTTGGCTGAATTCCGAGTTACAAAACAGTCTTTCTTTTGTATACAAGACGGTATATGCTAAAATGTTCTATTAAAGGACCATGGGGAATAAAATTTAATGACACACAAAATTCATAAATTGTCCCAAATTTATTCCAGAACATTTATTTTCCTTGTCTTCGTTTCAGAAAAATCATTAATTATGTTGTTTTTATTCGGATTTTTAAGTAATGAATGCTCTACTGACTGTAATGCCGAAATAGGTAACCTTTCTTGAGTCATTGTTGTTTCAAAATAGTTCCTTTTCAATTTCAATGAAGAGAAAATTCGCTCTGCAGAGACAGTAATGACTGGAATTGCCAATAAAATTTGTAAAGTATTAATGAAATTTGGAAGCAGTACAAAAAGTACTACAGTGATTCGTGGATATCGGAATCAGGTACTATCCCGTTTAATCACGGAAAATTAGCTGTCTTTATTTAGGTGTACTGTATTTCAGACGTTCCCACATCATAAACAATATATCCCATGCGAATAAGGTAACATTCGCTTGGTTGTACAGGTCATTGATAATTATATTGATTTATTCTTCATATTTTATTTTTATCTTATTTTTTTATGCCTATGATGAGCTGGGTCCACCAAAGCTCCGGGCTTCGGGTAGGTGCTCCACTTCCCCGGGCCTAAGGGCAGGGCGGTCCTGATTCATTCTTATTCGCGTATCAAAAGGCACAATATTGGTGTCTTGAAAAACTAATAAAAGACAGACTGGTATGTCTAATAAATCGGTACCTTAGCACGAAAACCTATGTAAAAGCAATACTACGACAGTTATCAGCTTTGAAACGCCCTTTTAGAATATGGCAAAGTTCGAATTCAAAACGAGTAGTGTGCTATTAAACGAAATGAATGCAAATTGAATCACTTTACAGTTATTCAGCTCCGTTGTTGATGATACGATAAACTGATTAAGGGTTGGACAGTACTATTTTAAGACGGGTTTAAAAAAATGTGAGTTCAAGCTACTGTATAGTGGAAGAAACTTATACAAATCTATGCCGCATCTAGCTCTGAATAGAAAAAAAATATATGTCTGGAGTGAGCCGCATTTGGCACCTTAACGGTGAGTTTTAGAATATCAACTATTCCCGGCTGATTAACTACTTAAATGGAAGCACGCAACCGGGTGATCACGTTGGCTGAAAAGTCAAGATGATTAATGTAGATTTTTTACTGACATCCTAAAATAACAAGCAGCAGCAGCAAGAAAAAGTAAGTTCTCTGGGGGAATGAAGGAAATTGCTTCAGCTCGCATGCTTACCAACAGTGTTGTCATGAGGCTAACAGAAACTCCTTAAAATCATACATAAATTTAAGGCAGTATCAGTGCTCATCTGAATATGTTCAGCAACGTTAGGTAGATGGGCTAGCAGTGTAAGTAAAAAGGTTAGACTGATGATTGCTGTTTTGACAAGAAGAGGAGAAGCAAGCTTGCATCGTTTTCCACCGTAGGACAAGAAGATGTACTGAATTTCAATGAAGCTTAATTGTCGGTAAGGTGATTTAGTTCTCGGTCATCTAGGAGTGGAAACTATTTCACTTGCAGAAAACTTAAACGAAATCTGTATTAAATGACTGAGAAAACAACGTTGAAGACACAAATACACGTTTCTATATACTCGCCATACTACAGACAATAATGACTACAACTCTAGTCCCAGTCCTCTATGACGTATACTCTAATTTAACTTTCATTTTTAGTTTCTTTCTCTATGTAAACTTTTAGTTCATTCTCTTTAAACGTTTCAACCTTAACGTTATATTTTCTCACTCGCAGAATGTATGTTGGCAACCGTCTTGAGGAGGAAGTGCATGAAGTGTGTATGTTGACAGGATAAGAACGAGCTGTATAATGTTGAAGCAAGCAACGAAAATGACTAAATGACTGAGAAAACAACGTTGAAGACACAAATACTGTCTTCAACGTTGTTTTCTCAGTATATAATACTGTCTTCAACGTTGTTTTCTCAGTATATAATACTGTCTTCAACGTTGTTTTCTCAGTATATAATGTTGAAGCAAGCAACGAAAATGACTAAATGACTGAGAAAACAACGTTGAAGACACAAATACACGTTTCTATATACTCGCCATACTACAGACAATAATGACTACAACTCTAGTCCCAGTCCTCTATGACGTATACTCTAATTTAACTTTCATTTTTAGTTTCTTTCTCTATGTAAACTTTTAGTTCATTCTCTTTAAACGTTTCAACCTTAACGTTATATTTTCTCACTCGCAGAATGTATGTTGGCAACAGTCTTGAGGAGGAAGTGCATGAAGTGTGTATGTTGACAGGATAAGAACGAGCTGTATAATGTTGAAGCAAGCAACGAAAAGTGTGGTGTGGTGTCTTAATCGCGGAAGCTGCATTACAGGAGCAGTGTTTACTTGAAGTATGCGTACTCGACTTGTGTTGTTATATACAAGGTGATTGTAAACTCCTTCAACAAAACAAAAGGGGTGATAGTACACATCAAGACGAATAATATTTGCAATGGAGCCTAGGGACACATTCCACTCCTAGTGCCAGAAAAGAGTAAAGTTACATATCACGTTGAGCCTTCCACAGTGAAAACAAAGAGACATACCTAATTTATGAGCTGCACAATTCCAATCGCATTAGAGGAAGACTCAAAGGAGCTGCTCAAACTGGCGTCCAAGGGCGTCGTTCCAAAGCCCACACCGGGGAATGAAGGACTATCGCAATCTCTCGTTGACTCTCGGTATGGTGTTGCTCTTTTCGGCAGCAACAGCGATTCGTGCTACGAGATCTTCCAAGGAGTCCACAGGTGTCTCGTACACCAATGTTTTCATGTGTACCCAGAAGAAGAAGTCCAGTGGATTAAGGTCCGGGGAGCGTGGAGGCCAAGCCACAGGTCCACCGCGTCCAATCCACCGCCAGGGATATGTCGCATTTAGGAAGTATCGCACCTCGGTGGCAAAGTGTGCTGAGGCTCCATCATGCATAAACCACATGTCCCTCCGTGTGGTGGGCGGAACATCCTGCAACAGACCGGGAAGCACTTGCTTCAGGGACACACGATACGCTGCCCAGGTGAGACGTACACGTCAATTTTCATGTGATGTTCGCACGGTAATATCGCTGAACGGGTTCAGCTGCGTTTTTAAATGTTTGCTCCTCATCGTCTACGCATGTGTTCAGTGCAGCTGATTTGCATCATGTGCTTCTCATGCACTGGTTGGAACTCCGTGTGCCTGTTGGACGTTTTTCGAACGTGTTCTTTTCTGGCACTAGGAATGGAATGCGGCCCTAGGTTCCATTGCAAATATTGTTCTTCTTGATGTGTACTATCACCCCTCTTGTTTTGTTGAAGGAGTTTACAATCACCCTGTATTTAATCAGCTTTAAAATGTTAGTGCAGTTATGAATTAGTTCTTCACGAGTGTTGAAATATCCGACTGAAATGCTCATGCGATATTGATGGAATAAAAAACGAACTCTACGTCTCTCTGGAACTCTATTTGAGTGACTTTGTTTCACTTCGAGTGAGTGGATAAGAAAAATAAAAGTTACATACTGTTTTCAAAAGCTACATATACAAGTTTCAAATAGCAAAGAACGCTACACCTTTTTGAACACGTCTCGCACCTTGGACAGGTACTATCATGGAGTATTTCAGCAACTTTACATCACACTAAGGTCGGTACAATGCAAAAAAAAAAAATCCTGAAATTCACTAGCCGTTTCCCAGAATTTCTTTCGTGAATTTACCCTTTGACATGCTGAAACTAATTTACTGGGGGTTAGCAAAATGGGGAGTAGGCGAATTCATCGAAAACAAATTTATCGAACAAGCAATTTACCGAAATATGATTTTTTCGAAAAAAATGAAACGAATCAATCGAAATTTAGTTTAAGAAAAGTGGCCACTGCAGAAGTGGCTAAAGAACAACTGGGCACTAAACAGCTTGCCAAACTGACAAGTGCAGCCACCCACTTTAGGGGCCGTATATCAATTGCGTTTTCGTGGTTTCAGACGTGCGCAAAAGCTTAGGGACTAATATTTAATACTAAGTAAAAGAGCAATAATACTAAATTTACCTGGTGTCTAAACCTTATGAATATGAGCACGATGGAACAAAAACTGTTAAAAAGGCCTAAGCTTAGGCCTAGGCATATTTATTTATTTTTAGTGCCAAAAAAAAAAAAAAAACAACAACAACAACAACAACGTAATATTACTAACCTGTCTGGGTGTCCAAACCTTATGAATAAGATCATGACGGAATAAAAACCGTTGAAAAGGTCACGACCTAGGCAATATCTTTAGAGTCGATCTGCGGAGAAAGCAGATCGATGAAATCAAAAGTCTGATTCTGGTAAGACTCCCTAACGGTTTCGTGGTCATCCTACATGAGAGTGTACACGAAGAAATAAAAAATGCAATTTTTATACGTTTCCAAACTTTTTTTGTGGCCGCTTAGCCATATTCCACTTATAGTCAACGTTTTCGAGAAAAGATATTGCATCTTTCGGTGATTTCGCTTTCGATGAATTCACTTGAAGCCTTTATTTTCGAATAATTTGCTTTCCGGTGAATTCTCCGTTCGATGAATCCGTCATCGATGAATTCGTTTCCGATGATTTCGTTTTTGGCGAATTCGTTTTCGATGAATTCACCTGGAGCCGCAAAATGGGCTGAAGTCAACTCGAACAAATATACACAGTCGAGTCATATTATTGTGACCACCTCCTACTTTTGACGTCAACAGCGCGTAACCAGTGTAAGGAGGCACGTTTCGTGAGCTGGCTTAGAGGGTATATAAGGTGTGCTGTAGGCATTCTGAAAACATATCACTCGTTGCTGCCATGGATAAAAGGAGCGATTTATCAGATTTGCAAAAAGGGATGATTATCGGCCTTCGGGCCAAGGGTGGCATTATTTCTGAAAGAGCGCAGTTTGTGACCTGTTCGCGTGCTGCTGTGGTTAAAGTGTATCGTGATTAGAAAAATGGTACCATTGCGAATAAGTGACATGGAAACTACGGAGCACCACGTGCCGTTCACGTGAGAGGTGAACGTCGGCTGTGAAGGTGCGTGAGGGCCGATCAACTCGCTAAAGTGGAGCAACTCGCTGGCCGAATGAACCAGGAAGCTACCGGAAATGTGTCTAAAACGACAGATCAGCACACCCTGCTGCGTATGGAGCTCCGATGCAGACGGATGGTCACTGCATCTCTGATAACGAAGGTACATCGGCAGAAAAGGCTTACATTTGCACGGCAGTATCGGAATTGGACCTCCGCTGATTGGCAAATGATTGCCTTCTCCGATGAGTCACGTTTTCTGCTTCATTGAACGGATTGACGTTGGCTTATAAGGCAAGAAACATCGGAGAACAAACCCTCTTCAACCATTGCTGGAAGAATACAAGATAGTGGGGACAGCGTTATGGCACGGAGAATGTTTTCGTGGCATTTTCTGGGTCTACTCATATCTGTGGAAGGCACTATGGACCGAATTCATTATGAATCTATGCTGATTGTCTTCCCTGGGGCCGATGGGATCTTCCAGCACGACAATACGATGTGTCACACAGCTAGAAACGTCCGAGAGTGGTTGGATGAGTACGATGAAGACATCAAAGTACTTCCCTAGCCCTCTAATTCACCAGACGTAAACCCAATTGAGCATCTGTGGGACCACTTCGATCGTATTGTCCGCTCTATGGATCTTCCCTCCAGCAGCTGTCCGATGCACTGCAGTCAGCATGGCTCCATATACCTGTGAACACTTTCCAGCACCTTATTGAGTCACTCCCAGCCCGTCTAGCTGCTGTCCGCGCTGCACACGGCGGTTGCTCTGGATATTAGCTGGTGGTCACAATAATGTTACTCGACAGTGTATATGTATTTTCTGTCTGAGAAGCGGACCGAACTCGGCTGGAACAACAGAGAGCCTTGCTTTCTCCTTAGCTTTGTTACTGAAAGTGGTCTATCAGGAAGATGATTGACACTATTACTTTCTAATTGATTAGCTGCTAAAAATGGCAATAAATCAAATACGAGAAAGAGTTGTTTGAGTCACTTGCTTCCACCCAACAGCTGATGCATTAGGGGACCAGCTCCTCCCCATCATGCTTTGCGTCTTAGAGCAGAGAATAAAGGACTGGAAGGGAAAGCTTATCACCCATGACAGGTTTATTATGGTCGTTACTGCTGAGGTGTGAAGGGGAAATAAATTTTTACATTGTAGCTTTCCTAAAACTCGGCCGATATGAGAACACTTGTATTTGGGGAGCCCAGAAACATTTGGGCACCATTTGGTTCAGGTGCATCGGCCGCTTAGTTTCAACCTTTTCCGTGAAGTGACGGAAAAATGGATTTCAGGGATTTTTTACATATATGAATTAATAGAAATAGTCCTGTTCATCTTTCTCCGATTAATAACGGAAACTGCCGTTTTTTTACGCTTCCCAACCGTAGGTTGAAGAAGCATATATGCTCCAGCTTACTGCTGAGGTGTGAAGGGGAAATAAATTTTTACATTGTAGCTTTCCTAAAACTCGGCCGATATGAGAACACTTGTATTTGGGGAGCCCAGAAACATTTGGGCACCATTTGGTTCAGGTGCATCGGCCGCTTAGTTTCAACCTTTTCCGTGAAGTGACGGAAAAATGGATTTCAGGGATTTTTTACATATATGAATTAATAGAAATAGTCCTGTTCATCTTTCTCCGATTAATAACGGAAACTGCCGTTTTTTTACGCTTCCCAACCGTAGGTTGAAGAAGCATATATGCTCCAGCTTGTCCGTCTGTCTGTCTTTCAGCACGATAACTCGATTAAAAATGGTTCGGTTTAGATGAAAGTTTAGTATGTGGTACGGGATAACATGGGGACGAACCGTATTGAAAATGAACGAAATGGGATCAAAGGTCAGGACGTACGTGCGGGATCCATTCCATCGCCCATATGCGTCATAACTTACGTAAAAATGCTTCGATTGCGACAAAACGTTATCATGTTGTTCCGGAGGTAAACTGCCGATTCTGTTGAACATCACCAAATGGGGTCAAAGGTCATGGCACAGGAGCGATATTTATTCCACAGCTATTATCCTCATAACTTGACTAAAAATGCTTCTATTGCGACAAAATTTAGTATGTTGTTCCGGAAGTATACTGAACCAATTCTGTTTAATATCACCAAAATGGGGTCATAAGGTCAGGGCATAGAAGCGATATTTATACCACAGTTATTATCCTCATAACTTGACTAAAAACGCGACAAACTTTAGTATGTTGTTTCGGAGGTATACTGAAGCAATTCTGTTTAATATAATCGAAATGGGGTAAAAGGTCAGGGCACAGGAACGATATTTATTCCACAGCCATTATCCTGATAACTTGAGTAATGATTTCTGGTATGTTGGAAAGCGTATCATAATCAATGTATTGCATGATTTTACTAACTTGTTAAGAGGTGTTTTGAAAAAAAAATATGAATTTTAAAGGAACCTGAATTTCAGGGATTTTAGATATATGAATTAACAGAAATACTCTTGTTCATCTTTCTCCGATTGATAGCGGAAAATTGCCGTATTTAAGAGGTATTATGGAAAAAATCTGAATTATCAGGGGACCTTTCCGTGATTCCTTTCGTGTATCAACGGAAAAATTCTTTACTTAATTTTTTCCGTCTTCTGTTGACGGAAAATTAATGATAATAAGAACAGCTTGTGGAAAAATTTGAATTAAAAAATGTTTTTATTAACTATTAAATTTCAGGTCAACACTAACTGAATCACTCAACATTCACACCATCGGAAGTTGTAACCGTGAAGGCCATGTTTCAAAACTTTTGGTGGCAACACTTGTGGTCTCGTGTGTTCAAGGACCTACCTTTGAACTTCTGTAGCGGGACCGGATACTGTGTACAGCATATCACATGACATTAAGGTTACTGTGGCAACGGACATCCCCCCTCCCCCCTTCTCAGAGTGGGCTTGCTTTTATGTCGGGTTACCATAAGAAATCGAATACTTAAAGATTTTAGATTTAGGGGTTTTGTGAAATAATGCTATGAAGTAGAACATTTCACCTTTTTCTAAACGTAACTTAGAGTTCCAAAACATCCCTCTGCTTTGCAAACTCATACAGAAAAACAGATTTAATACATGATAAATCCTCCTACGGAAAAAGTAAAATTATTATAAACCTATTCAGGAAAATAATAAGCTCCCAAATAAAATAAAATTATTAATGAACCCCGATGGCTAGAGGTAACTGCCCTAATGTGCTGCTTTGAAGGCTGTGTCATTGAAGCATACCGGATTTGTAACGCTGATCAGCGTCCTGACTAATTAATTATCCGCATGAAAAACATCAGCATTTGACGCAGTGGCGAAACTAGTACAAGGTACGCCTCACGCAAGATGTACCTCAGCACCCCCGATGCACAGTAATTTCCCCAGGATTTCAAACACGAGAGAGGGTGCATTTTTCGCAGTGTATGTGTGTGGTTGTTAGGGGGGGGGGGGGTTAGGAACTCAGGAAGAGTGTCTACAAAAGTAATGTCAAATCTATTACTTAAAAGTAACTTTTTAAGTAATAGATTTGACAATACGTGTAATTGCTTTGTTTAAAACTAAAACAAATTACTTGAAGAACTTACCCTTTTACAGAATGCACATCTGCAGCTGCTATGAATAAATGTTGACGCCTCTTGTGCACGTAATCCTAGGCAACTGACTGTTTTCCCACATGCTTCACGAAGAATCAAACTCCTGGCATTTTTCCTCAGTAGCGCAGAGAGAGGGCGATTGGAGGGCGATCGTATTATTTGAAAAGCAATCGTATTAAAACCCGAAGTCAAAGAGCCGAACACTTTCAATCTGTAGGAGATTCAGTGTTTTAAGGTGGACGCCAAGTAATTTTGCTTCCTATACTTCCAATGGAAACATTTCTGTACACATTTTCTTCAAAATTAATGCGTTCCCAAGGATGAACATTTGAACTTCGATTAAAATAGCTTCATTTTACAACTTGGAATACTTAATATTTTCTAAAACATAACCATAATTATGCAATCCAACATTCGTTTGTCTACTGACGTCATCAAAGTACAGGTCGCGCCATCTTTTTTCTAGACAATTAATGCGTTCCCGAAGATAAAAATTTGAACATCGATTAAAATAGCTTCATTTGATAATTTAGAATACTTAATATTTTCTAACACATGACCATGACCATAATTATGCAATCCAACATTTGTTTGTCTACTGACGTCATCAAAGTACAGGTTACGCCATCTTTTTTCTGGTTTCAACACCACCAAAGGAAAAGTTATTGATTTTTAATGTAATTATGGTTATGTTTTAGAAAATATTAAGTATTCCAAGTTATAATATGATGTTATTTTAAGTGATGTTCAAATTTTCATCCTTGGGAACACACTAATTGCGGAGGAAATGTGTACAAAAGTTTTTCCATGGGAAGTATAGGAAGCAAAATTACTTGACGTCCACCTTAAAAGTGAAACTAGGCATTTATTTAACCAAACGCTAAATATATCTTAAAGCAAAATATGAATCTTTGGGTTAATTATTGTGCGTGTCTGAATTTTTTCATAAAACTATAACTGGCAGCTACAGTACGCCCCTTCGTTAGCTACGCCTCCCTACCCCCGCTGCTGCGGGGGCTGCGGGGTTGGTAGTTACGTTACTGATTAGACTGTCCCACTTGTGGTTATCTTTGTCATCTGGGTTGTCTTGGCTTACCTGCAGGGTACTAGCACAAAGATAAACGTCAGCAGCAAAACTAGGGTACTTTATACACTGAAAAGCAATTGAATTAGAGACAGCTGGCGTTATGCAAATGTAGCGCTGTGGGCGGCCCTGTAAACGGAAACGACATGACGTATGCAGCGATCCGACAATATAAGGAGTGATGCGAGATTTATTCCATAGCCATTATCATCATAACTTGACTAAAAACGCTTCTATTGAGACAAAACTTTAGTATGTCGTTCCTGAGGTATACTGAACCAATTCTGTTTAATATAATAGAAATGGGGTCAAAGGTCAGGGCCCGCTGGTTCCAGGGGAGGAAGTGAGCCAGTGCCGTAAGACAAACACAACGTCCATGCGTCACCGGAATTTGAGCCCAGATCCATCTCGGACGAAAAATCAGAAGCCATCGCTTAGACCACTGGGGCGGCAGGAATAAAACATGTGGAGATTCATTTTCTGCTTTTTTTGGCTGTTCGCCAATTTCCACTCTTCACCGTGAATGGTTCGTTCTCATAGCTGTGAATGATCATTCAGTCCGCCATTATTGCGGCAGCCCCTGCTCTTTTAGGCAGTTTGGCAATTTCTGCTGCGCCTCGCAGGCACTTTGCAACAAAGAATAATATTCTCAGTGATTGTGGTGAGACAACCAGGAGTGGGAAGTGAATGACCATTCATTTAAAAAGTCATTCGTGAATGACTCTTGCGTGATTGATGAATCAACTCCCATGAAGGAATGACTCATTCCATCACCACAGCATTGGTAAATCAGTGTGTGTTTTCCCGTTTAAAGCTCATATGAAGTTATTCTTTCAAGAGTTTGCGAAGCTAGAGACTAAGACCGGAGAAAGAGAAAAAGAACCTTAAGAAGTAAAAGTTCATAGTTTGTAATATTTTGGCTGAGGTTGTGTTTTGGAAAACGAAACTAACAGCGCTTAAAATGATTTCAATGATTTTGGATAAAATATTGGATTTATATTTTGGTTTAGTTTTAATATTCAACGAAATGAGCATATTTTTCTTTTCATATTTTATTCATGGGTTTCCATCCTTTGGAAACACGGCAATGAAATATTGGCTTATTTATGTTCATGGAAAAATCAGCTTCAGGAAAACTGTTCTATGGAAAAGTAACCAAACAATGTTGCCATTTCATGGCAAGAAATAAGAAAAAAATAGTTAGGTCGATCAAAGGGATTGGAAATCGATCAGACATAATGGGACGCTTCCAGACAGTCTCATACCATCTCGTAGAAACTGATTGTTAGTTGCTTTACATGGTGATGGTATTCACATTTTTCAGGATTCACAAACGTGTATAGATTTTAGAAAGCAAGGCATCCAGAAACCAACAGAATTGGATATGAGATGGATTCCGATAGTACAGAAACTATTCTTACGTGCAATGAAAAAAAGCTGAAGGTTCAATTTCAAAAGGCATTTGTTCAAACGACGCTCAGAAATTGCATTTTTCAATGCATATACATCGTCTGTTGTGTATATATACAGGGTGAGCAAAACGTTTCAGAGCTCTAACTTCAAAAACTTCTCAGGCATTTTCTAAATGCGTATGAAGTAAATTGTTACGATAGTTCCAAGCGAGAACTCTTCGAGGCTACACTGCGGGCAACCCGAGTGTCGGGCCGTTCGACATCGTATCAGAATCAAAAGAGTAGGAACTAAAATTCGGAAGCGATTTGGAAACAGCTTCACGGCTTCCGTCGGTAAGAGAATAGGGCTCATGTGCAAACAAAGAGCTTATCCGTTAGAAGTTTATTTTGCAACGAAGTCTTGCGAACCACGAATTTGTTCATTTACTTTAAAGATTTCCGCAGCACAATGCACCTAGCAGATCACCAATGAGCAATTTAGTTCGTCGATTTGGCGAAACTGGTAGTGTTAATCCCCGACCCATGTAGGGAAGGCCGGGGAGTTCAACATCTAAAGTTCTCAATAACGTTCAGTAGCGTTTTGAACAGCCACCAAAATAACCTCTTCGATAGTTGTAACAACAGGTTCAACTTTATTACAGTTCCGTTCGCAAAGCTAAGAAAAATTTGGGTCTCCATTCGGATAGACTGAAAGTAGCTCGTTTCATGAGCTGAAACTACTATACAGGGGTTGGACAAAATAAAGTGATTATAGGGACTAAAGTTAAGTGTTATTTCAAAGAACATAAAACCTTATGACTAGGCATGAAGTTAAGGTCAGAAGGTATACAGAGAGAGAGAGAGCGAGAGAGTCAGAAAGAAAGAGAGAGAGAAGAAGAGAGAGAAAGAGAAGGAGAAAGAGAGGGAGAAGAGAAAGAGAGGGACAAGAGAGAGAGAAAGAGAGACAGAAAGAGAGGGGGAAAGATAGAGAGGGACAGAAAGAGAGGGAGAAAGAGAGAGAAAGAGAGGGAGAGAGACATAAAGAGAGAAAGTGAGAGAGGGAGAAGAGAGAGAAAGGGAGGGAGAGAGACAGAAAGAGAGGGAGAGAGAAAGAGAGAGAGACAGAGAGAGAGAGAAAGAAAGAGAAACATAAAGAGAGAAAGAGAGAGAGAGAGACAGAAAGCAGAAAGAGAGAGAGAGAGAGAGAGAGAGAGAGAGAGAGAGAGAGAGAGAGAGAGAGAGAGAGAGAGAGAGAATCAAAATTTGCGTAAGAGACAGCAAACAAAAGGGCACAGCTAAAATAGGTAATATATGTCACATTTCGTTAAACACTTTACCATTTTGATACCATCAGGAGAGCAACATGAGATATTTCGCTCTTTTTTTAAGTTTCAGGAATTCAGGTGAAGACTCCGTAACGGTGAGACTGTTACGCGAAGTCACGCTCATGAAACTTCATTTCCTGTCGTTTTCTTCTGAAATTGTGAAATTTTCCTTCGGATATGGAGAGCTTTAATTTCCGCGAGAAATATTTATCGATTTGGAAATTCAAGTATTTTCCTCCAGTGTATGGGATAAAAATAAGTGTACCATTTGTAATTTAACATTACCAACTCCAGAGAATATGTTTAACCAGAACAAACAAGAAGATGATACCCTGCTGAAGATCCGACCAATGATGCTCGGTACGAGGAACTATCATCGTAACTACTCGGTCATTGGGCGATATTTAGATGGTCCTGGAGTGTATACGACCTGACTCATGCAAAATTTATGTCGCATTCCAGAGATTACCATACATTTTGGGAATGACACGCACGATGAGAAGCCCTCGACTGGAAAATTAACCTGCCTGCTTTAGTCGCAACAGAATATTTAGCAGCAAGGCATGTCTAGAAATGATACTCGACTTCTTTTAGGCCCAGGGCTGTAACATTTCGGTTACAAGGCGTGAATGGAATACTTGCATATGACAGAAAAAAAAAAAAAACTGAGTTTACAAAATTACGATCAATTCATTTGATATTCCTTTTATCACGTTTACTGTCTTTTTGATTGAAGATTTAACGACCACCATGAGCAACACAATGGTATATAAGCAGTTGTCCATCCCTACTTTAGGGCTACTGGTTCCAGGGAAGGGAGACAGCCAGTGCCGTAAAACAAACACATCCATGCCTTACCAGGATTCGAACTCGGACTTTTCACGGATAAATGGCCATAAGTTATCGCTTAGACCACTGCACCACCGGACCGGCTCACGTTCTTTTACTAAGAACTTATCTATCTTTTACAGTTCAATAAAGTACAGTGGTATTCACAAATCACGGTAAATCAGAAAAATCGCGATAATTTGTGAAAGAAGAGTTGGAAATGCACAAAACTTGGGGATACGACAAGAAATGTAATGCAGAGTCAAGATATTGTATGTAAACGAGTGGTGAAGGCATCGGTTTATGCAAATGAACTGCAGCATAAAATGAGCTGTTGCAGAGGTGTGTATGTGTGTGACATCTTTTACGGAGAATAAAACAGATTTTGAGATAACGCACTTGTTGTAATGGCTGTGAGACATCATTTAACAGAGGAAGTGAGGTGGAGAGCGATCGGAAGACTAGAGACAGACCTAAAATCCGGTGGTATTTGCACGATGGCTGCATATGAGTCCTTCTGTGGTCCACAGACAGGAACCAATTACAAAATACTCATTCAGCTTCCAAAAACTACAGAGCAGGAATCACTAGGGCTACATAATCCGTGGATGATCGATATCTCCAATTAACTGCGCCGACAAACAGGACGACTACCTCGAAAGAGCTCAAATTTGTTCTTGGTTACAGGAACGGTTGTATCTGCTTCCACTGTGCATATAAGACTTCACGAAAGAGGTATTTATGTTTGACAACCAGAACTCTGCATGCCTTTTAACCCCTATCACAGGGGTAAGATTTGAAGTGCGCAAGTCATCACGTCAATTAGATTGAAAACCAATTCAGGTCAATACCTTTTCACAGATGAGTCCAGATTTGCTTTCCGGAGAAATTTCAAGAGTGCTCTGATCTGAAGAAAACGAGGGACATACTATCAGCTCATTTTTTTATTGGAGGTTTAACGACTACCGTGAGCAACTCATTTTTTTAAGTTTCTGGAATTCAGGTGAAGCAGTCGCCCGTCCCTAATTTAGGGTCACTGACTCCAGGGAAGAGAAAGAGCCAGTGCCGTAAGACAAACACAACATCCATGCCTCACCGGGGTTCAAACCCGGACCCCGTTCGGACGAATGATCAGAGGCCATCGCTTAGACCACTGCGCCACCGGGTCTATCAGCTTACTATGACCCGTGAAAGGGACACTTGCCGCCCCGGTGGCGCAGTGGTCTAAGCGATGGCCTCTGATCATTCGTCCGAACGGGGTCCGGGTTTGAATCCCGGTGAGGCATGGATGTTGTGTTTGTCTTACGGCACTGGTTCTTTCTCTTCCCTGGAACCAGTGACCCTAAGTTAGGGACGGGCGACTGCTTACAGCCCATTGAGTTGCTCATGGTGGTCGTTAAACCTCCAATCAAAAAAAAAAAAAAAAAAAAAGAAAGAAAGAAAGGGACACTTATAGTGGTAGAAGCGCGCTGGTTTGTAGTGGCTTCTTATTAGTTGGGCTCACAGAACTCTTTATACTTCCAAGAGGAACCATGAATGCTCAAGGATGTACAGATGATATCCTCCCATCCGCAAGAAGCGGAGGGGCTTAGACAAGCTTTGCACAAACATTGGTCCTTGTTACCTACTGAGCTCCAAGGCATCTTCGTTATCATTATGAAACATCGCTGTGAGGCCTGCATTTCTGTGAGGGTTGGCCACACTCTCTTATTGAGGTATTGTGTTGGAAAGAAAGTAAAGTCTGCAAATACAAGGCAACAGAAAAGTGCTAATTACCGTCTATACAAGTACAATTCAGTCCAAAATATAGTCGTCGTCGTTTGCCACGACCTGCTCCCATCGCCTGGGCAGCTGTTAGATATCGTTCCTGTAGAACTGACGCAAAGTAGTGAGTAAGTGTGCGTCCGACATCGTACCGGCTTGCAAACCGCTGTCCGTCCAGGAAATTCTGCAAAGAACGAAAAAGGTGGTATTCGCTTGGGGGAATATCAGGGGAACAGGCAAGGTGCGGTATCACCTCCCAGCCTAGCTTCTTGATCTTGTGACTGGTCATCCGAGCTGTGTGAGGTATAGTTTCATCCTGCTGTAGGAGGACGCCCTTGCTGTTTTGCAGTGCTTGTCGTTTAGACGTGAGCGATGCAGTGCAGGTCGTCAATCTGACGGCAGTACACATCGGCGGTGATAGTGGTGTTTTCCGGCAGCAGCTCGAAAAACACGACAGGGGGTCGGCATGGGCTTCTGTTTTGGGTCCAACCACTGTTTCCTTGGACTGGCATTGTCATACAGGACCCATTTCCCGTCACCTGTCACAGTGAAGTCCGAGAACAGTTCAACTTGGTCACGTGCAAGCAGAGAAACGCATGCACTTATGAGATTTGCTTTCTGCTCAACTGTAAGTTGATGGGGTAGCCAAACTATCCTCTTGTGCACCTTTCCAAGTTGACGAAGGTGCGTGATAAAGCTCGTTTGGGTTGTCCCGGCTGTTCGGCCAACTCCCGCGTGGGTTGATATCCACTGGGGTCTATATCCACAGTTACGGGCCTTCCGGCATTTGGGACGGTCTGACAGGTCAAAATTTCTTTGTCGAAACGGTTCGAATCAACGAAAGAACTGATGATGTGATATGGCATTGGGGTATACACTAGTAATTTTCCTTACAGCACTTGCGGATGCGCTACCGCAACGAAACTCATACAGAATGCAATGGCGGATGTGCTGTTTGTCCACTTCCATGTTGGCTAGGGCTTACACTCTTCGCCTTTTGACTGCTAACTGCCACAGCTTTAAGGCAAGTATCAGCTAATGTCGGCGTGCTGGTAATTTCAGTGGCCAGTGTGGACCGTGGCTGGGGCTTCTTTGACTTCGGGTTCCTCGTCATCGGACATACTTTATTTCCAACCCAATAATTTACGCGACATCATTTTGTGTCCCTATTTTTCACCTGGTTCTGTGTGTGGTGAGTTTTGTTGGAATCTTACGAAATGTTTTAGAATCTTTCTCTAACGTACCATGTGATACAGATTTTTACCAAATTTCATAGCATTTTATCATGTATTTTTTTGAGTTATCGTGTTTCTTCTGTTTTTTCCTTAATTTATAAAAATCATAATTCATACAGTTTTGCGGCAAATAAATATAAATTTAAAAATAAATGCGTGTCTTTTTTTAAAGGGAGCGTTTATGTGAATAATTTAGTGGAAAAGGGTTAATCAAGAAAAGGAAAAATTGAATTTCTTGAAAGTTTGCACCGATTTACCAAATGTCTGCATTTTTTATGTACACTACAACCTTATTTTTCAACATATACACGTAACAGCGTATATATCATCGTGCGTTACTTGAGTGAAAGGAAACGAGCTCGACATCTGCTAATTAACGTTTTCTGTACACATGTTTTCCGTGAGCAAAAATGTGAAGCCGAGGCCGTTCTTGTTTAAACTTCTTAAAATAGAAGCATTAATCATGCACACTGATACTCCAATTTATTAGGTTCACCCACAATTGTTACGCAAATGGATCACTCCAATATATAAGAGCGGGTTGTGGGGTATAAAACAGACATATCAGGTTGTTAAGCATCAGAAAGCGTTTGATAGGTTCTAGAAATGGACAAAAGGAGTGATCTGTGTTGCTTTGAGAGTGACAAGATACACTCTAAAAGGTAAGCGGTGTGAATCCACAGAAAATATCTGAAAATAACGCGCCGCAGCTTCCGGTTTGGTTTACGACTCTTAATGAAATTTACGTTTTGAAGAGCTTTTATTTCTGTCTTCAGTATTTTGACAGATTTTCCGCTGACAGTAATCCAGTTTCTTTTTTTCGTTTTTATGCAAAAATTTCCCGAAAACTTCGACTTCGGCTTTTTTTTTCAGTCCTTTTAGTAGCGATTTTTTCCTGACGTACGCAGTGAAAGAATCTTTTTTCCCTTTGGCCACGGTGAGGAACAAGGCTGGGACCGTTCTGATGCCAGCGAAATGAGCTACTGTCTGACCTAGAAATGCATGTATAAAAGAAGGGGATTCGAAATGTGAGATGATGATTATGTTTTTCGCTGCCAATGCTTGTTAATTAGTCATTCCCCCCCCCCCCCCCAAGGAACTTCTTATTTTTCTGAGGAGGTTTATAGAAATTTCATTTTTTTCAGAGGAGGACTTATTAAAAAATCAGTTTTCATCCTGATTTTTCAAAGCAAAGGAATATTTTAGAATTCGAGATATTTAATACTAACAATGAGCTTCAATTGTGTTTAAACAAAAAGGGAAATGTACTACTTCATAATATTATTTCAAAATACCCTTAAATATAAAATTTATAATACTTTATTTTTTTTATAGGAGGACTTTTTTACAAATAACACTTTTTATCATGATTTTTCGAAGCAACATAATGATTTGGAACTCGGGATTTTTAAAACTAATAATGACTTTCAGTTATACAAATTTTGAAAATGACAATCCGATTTTTGGTGTAAATGTAACAAAGATGGTAGGTCAGATAAAATCTGAAATTTTAAAAATTCCATCGTCCTGGAGCGGGACTCGAACCCGCATCTCCCACACAGCGTCCGGGTATGCTAACCACTACACTACCCAGAACGACCAAGTCCTAAGTTTCCGATTAATTTGAATATAACCATCATATGTCATTGAGGTACACATGAATGCCGGTTGCATCGACTAGCGAATCCTGTGATGGTTATATTCAAATTAATCGAAAACTTGAGACTTGGTCTTTCTGGGTGGTGTAATGGTTAGCATACCCGGACGCTGTCCGGGAGACGTGGATTCGAGTCCCGCTCCAGGACGATTAAAATTTTCGAGTTTTAGGATATTATCTGACTTATCATCCTTGTCCAATTTACACCAAAAATCGGATTGTCATCTTCAAAATTTGTATTATATGGTGTAATCCCGTATTTCATTCATGACTTTCAGTTATGTTTAAGAAAAGGTGAAATATACTGTTTCATAGTATTATTCCATAAAACCCCTAAACATACAATTTACTCTTGATAGCTGTAATAGCTTTTGCGTTCAGACATCGTACAATCACCAATGGGATAATTTCAGTACACAGTATCTTAGGGTTACACAATGCACGATAGCTGGTGCACCAAATAGGGAAAGAGGGAAAGGAATATGCTACAATAACTTAAGCATCGTGCGATATGCTATCCACGATATCAGATCTCGCTAAAGAACTTCAAAATCAGGTCCTTGAGAGACGACTGAAATTAAACAGTTAATCAAACGAAGGGTCGTATTTAGAAAAGCCTTGGCAACCCAAAGAGTGTTTCATTTTTTAAAGTTTTTGGTTAAAATGCTACTTCCATTAGAAAAAACAATACCTTTATTTAATAAAAATGCATCAATTGTTACATCAGGAAAAAATGCTTTAATTGTATCTTCTATTTTTCACTAATTTTGTTCTGTGGATTTCAAAAACTTCCATTTTTCGTCAGCCTCTCCACTCGAAAAAAAACAAAAACAAAATCTATATACGCCCACGATCAAACCTCAAGTATTTCCGATCACCTCTCTTGAAATTTTCATCATATGGATACAGGAAAACTGAGAATAGACTTTTCCCGTTAATATACCAAAAAATTACGGAAAACCCTCTCAAAATTCAGAATTTTCCATTAACACCTTTTAAAACGGCACTTTTCCGCTAATGTACGAAAGAAACTGCGGAAAGGTTACTGAAAATTAAGAATTTTCTGTTAACACTTCTTAAAAATGGGAATTTTCCCGTTAAAATACGAAAGGAATAGCGGAAAGTTGTATCTTCTTCCTCCGTTATTAACCGGAGAGAGGTGAAATGGCATATTTCTGTCAACTCACGTATGAAAATCAGTGAAATCCAGGTTTTCTCCCGTAATTTCGTAGAAAAGGTTCAATCAGGGATACGCTTCGTTAATTCATGGTAAGAATAACAAAAAACTGCTCTTGAATTTCAGGAAATGTTTCACATTGTAATTGGCACCGGTGTGCAGGTTCGAGTATTTCTCGACCGTGCCAAGAGACCCTCAAGGGTGCGATACGCAAAACAAACTTCCAGCACTCAGCGAATTTGACGAAAACCGTTGGTGCATCAGAGGAGTCAAAGGAAAGTAATGATTTGATCACTGGTTGTTGTTCCCCATTCGTGACATGGTCCGATACGTGATACGTTCGTACATGATCTTCGGCACACCAATCTTAAAGTCAGTCCATTCGTGACATGGTCCTATACGTGATACGTTCGGAGATGATCCTGGGCATACCAAATTTAAATTTAGCCCATTCTTGACAAGATCCGATACGTGATACGTTCGTAAATGATGCTCGGTATACCAATCTTAAATTTAGTCCATCCGTGACATGGTCGGATACGTGATACATTCGTAGATGATCCTCGGCATACCAATCTTAAATTCAGCAAATTCGTGACATGGTCAGATCAGTGATACGTTTGTACATGATCCTCGGTATACCAATCTCGCCACCTCGGTGGCGCAGTGATCTAAGAGATGGCTTCTGATCATTCGTCCGAGCTGGATCCGGGTTCAAATCCCGGCGAGGCATGGATATTGTGTTTGTTTTACGGCACTGGCTCTCTCCCTTCCCTGAAACCAGTTGCCCTAACTTAGGGACGGGCAACTGCTTATAGCCCACTGAGTTGCTCACGGTGGTCGTTAAACCCACAATAAAAAAATACAAATCTTACATTTAGTCTATTCGTGACATGGTCCTATGTCACGAATGAACTAAATGTAAATGTTCGTAGATGATCCTCGGCATGCCAATCTCAAATTTTGCCCATTCGTGACATGCTCCGATACGTGGTACGTTCGTAGATGAACCTCGGCATACTATTCTTAAATGTTACAATGATTTGCCCAGTTGTGGCAGATCTGTTTTCCTGCACCGTTCTTGCCAGTTTTATTTGACTCCTCTGGTCCATCAGATGATTTCATCCACAAGATCGTCGGTTGCTGGAAGCTTTTTGGTTGTATCCCAATTCAGGGTAAATTCTTGTTACGATTGTGCTTGAAAAGCCCAGGAAGACGGCCGTTTGAAGATGGTCCAACCAGCTCGCCTGGCTCTAGCCATTACCGTCTCTAGCGACAGCAGTACTCCAAATACCGTGCCACCATCAAGGCCGCTCACATAACTCGTTTTGTCCATTCTAACCATCAACTGAACGCTAACAGGTGCTTGTCCAACTGGCCTACCTGATTTATACCGCAGAACGCGCTCAGGTACCATTTTACGTGTTGAAGCTAGCCATTGCTACGACGAGGAAAGATGCACCAAATAAACTGACATTTCAAAGTATATATACAGGGTGTATCAGAAATGATGGTCACAACTTCAAGGGGTGATAGAACACGGCACAAGGAACAATATTTGTTATACAAGACATGGTTGAATGTGAAATGTTAATGCGCAAACACATGAAGGACGAAGAACACGGTAAAGGAATAATCTTTATGAACGGATCATGTACAAAAAGGGATTTACGGATATTTTACAATAATTGTTCAAAGGAACGTCCGCCGACCGTAAGGCATGCCTCACAGCGGCGACGGAGCGATTGGAATACAGTTTAGGATTCCCGCAATGGCACGTACTTCGCCAGCAGCGGCGCTAAACAGAACAGATGCTGCCAACTCTGGCTGCACTGTTGCAATTACCAGCGTGCAAATGTCACACGGTGAGGAAAACCCGGTTCTTGTAAGGCCTGAACCCCATGGAGATGGTAAGGGTGGAGGTGTTCCTCGTGAAGCACACGCCATACCGTCATATGACTCAGTCCGTGAATACGTGCCATCACTCGAGTGCTGCCTTCCGGCTGATCTTCCATATCTTCCAGAATCGCCTCTATCCTATTCGGTGTTCTCACCGTTCATGAACAGCCTGCGTTCTGTCTGTGGGCATGGAACGAACCCGTCTCACGCAGTTGTCTGTGCAAGCGCTGAAAGGTTCGGCGATCGGGCACTGGCCGATGTGGAAAACGCTCCCGGTACAGTCGCTGAGCTTCGACGGCGTTGCCGTTTGCAGCTCCGTACATGAATTGGATATCGGACTTCACAGCATTCGAATACCACTGCATCTCGGTGGCCGTAAAAACGGTGACGGTGCGTGTGTGTGCGAAGCGAGCCGGGAAGCGCCCTCTACTGGCTAACCACGCGGCTTCCGACCACGCCTTGTATTACAAATATTGTTTCTTGTGCCGTGTTCTATCACCCCTTAAAGTTTTGACCATCATTTCTGATACACCCTGTATATACGTTAGACCTATCCTCGACGAATGAACAGCACGGTTTAATGTTACAGGGCTTGGTGCTGAGTTCTATTACAGCGTCCTGTGTGGAGGGTTCACTCGATGCTTCCTTTGCAGTAAGTTCTGTATCGGTGGTATAATCCGTAATTCTCCCAACTGGAGAAGATAAATACAATACAAAGTATAGAAGAGTGAATCGACTGAGGCTAAATTTTGCAGTACTGGGAGCAGATAAATACAATACAAAGTATAAAAGAGTGAATCGACTGAGGCTAAATTTTGCAGTGCTGGGAGCAGATAAATACAATACAAAGTATAAAAGAGTGAATCGACTGAGGCTAAATTTTGCAGTGCTGGGAGCAGATAAATACAATACAAAGTATAAAAGAGTGAATCGACTGAGGCTAAATTTTGCAGTGCTGGGAGCAGATAAATACAATACAAAGTATAAAAGAGTGAATCGACTGAGGCTAAATTTTGCAGTGCTGGGAGCAGATAAATACAATACAAAGTATAAAAGAGTGAATCGACTGAGGCTAAATTTTGCAGTGCTGGGAGCAGATAAATACAATACAAAGTATAAAAGAGTGAATCGACTGAGGCTAAATTTTGCAGTGCTGGGAGCAGATAAATACAATACAAAGTATAAAAGAGTGAATCGACTGAGGCTAAATTTTGCAGTGCTGGGAGCAGATAAATACAATACAAAGTATAAAAGAGTGAATCGACTGAGGCTAAATTTTGCAGTGCTGGGAGCAGATAAATACAATACAAAGTATAAAAGAGTGAATCGACTGAGGCTAAATTTTGCAGTGCTGGGAGCAGATAAATACAATACAAAGTATAAAAGAGTGAATCGACTGAGGCTAAATTTTGCAGTGCTGGGAGCAGATAAATACAATACAAAGTATAAAAGAGTGAATCGACTGAGGCTAAATTTTGCAGTGCTGGGAGCAGATAAATACAATACAAAGTATAAAAGAGTGAATCGACTGAGGCTAAATTTTGCAGTGCTGGGAGCAGATAAATACAATACAAAGTATAAAAGAGTGAATCGACTGAGGCTAAATTTTGCAGTGCTGGGAGCAGATAAATACAATACAAAGTATAAAAGAGTGAATCGACTGAGGCTAAATTTTGCAGTGCTGGGAGCAGATAAATACAATACAAAGTATAAAAGAGTGAATCGACTGAGGCTAAATTTTGCAGTGCTGGGAGCAGATAAATACAATACAAAGTATAAAAGAGTGAATCGACTGAGGCTAAATTTTGCAGTGCTGGGAGCAGATAAATACAATACAAAGTATAAAAGAGTGAATCGACTGAGGCTAAATTTTGCAGTGCTGGGAGCAGATAAATACAATACAAAGTATAAAAGAGTGAATCGACTGAGGCTAAATTTTGCAGTGCTGGGAGCAGATAAATACAATACAAAGTATAAAAGAGTGAATCGACTGAGGCTAAATTTTGCAGTGCTGGGAGCAGATAAATACAATACAAAGTATAAAAGAGTGAATCGACTGAGGCTAAATTTTGCAGTGCTGGGAGCAGATAAATACAATACAAAGTATAGAAGAGTGAATCGACTGAGGCTAAATTTTGCAGTGCTGGGAGCAGATAAATACAATACAAAGTATAAAAGAGTGAATCGACTGAGGCTAAATTTTGCAGTGCTGGGAGCAGATAAATACAATACAAAGTATAAAAGAGTGAATCGACTGAGGCTAAATTTTGCAGTGCTGGGAGCAGATAAATACAATACAAAGTATAAAAGAGTGAATCGACTGAGGCTAAATTTTGCAGTGCTGGGAGCAGATAAATACAATACAAAGTATAAAAGAGTGAATCGACTGAGGCTAAATTTTGCAGTGCTGGGAGCAGATAAATACAATACAAAGTATAAAAGAGTGAATCGACTGAGGCTAAATTTTGCAGTGCTGGGAGCAGATAAATACAGTACAAAGTATAGAAGGGTGAATCGACTGAGGCTAAATTTTGCAGTGCTGGGAGCAGATAAATACAATACAAAGTATAGAAGAGTGAATCGACTGAGGCTAAATTTTGCAGTGCTGGGAGCAGATAAATACAATACAAAGTATAAAAGAGTGAATCGACTGAGGCTAAATTTTGCAGTGCTGGGAGCAGATAAATACAATACAAAGTATAGAAGAGTGAATCGACTGAGGCTAAATTTTGCAGTGCTGGGAGCAGATAAATACAGTACAAAGTATAGAAGGGTGAATCGACTGAGGCTAAATTTTGCAGTGCTGGGAGCAGATAAATACAATACAAAGTATAGAAGAGTGAATCGACTGAGGCTAAATTTTGCAGTGCTGGGAGCAGATAAATACAATACAAAGTATAAAAGAGTGAATCGTCTGAGGCTAAATTTTGCAGAGCTGGGAGCAGATAAATACAGTACAAAGTATAGAAGGGTGAATCGACTGAGGCTAAATTTTGCAGTGCTGGGAGCAGATAAATACAATACAAAGTATAGAAGAGTGAATCGACTGAGGCTAAATTTTGCAGTGCTGGGAGCAGATAAATACAGTACAAAGTATAGAAGGGTGAATCGACTGAGGCTAAATTTTGCAGTGCTGGGAGCAGATAAATACAATACAAAGTATAGAAGAGTGAATCGACTGAGGCTAAATTTTGCAGTGAGGCAGACGTTTATTCAGATGTTACGGGGAATGTCTTTAAGCCTTGTCCTGATCTCCGTCCTTTCTACATATTAACCGCTCATGATCTCTTTCCGTCTCCCCTATCATCGGCCTCATTTCTCCGTCCTTCCCTTCGTCTCGAAAATCCTGCACCCCGCTGAAGATCTCTCGCTTAGTCGACCTTCTGCCCCAGAGTTATCTCTGCCACACCGTAAGTTGCCTCCTCTCCGAAAAACGCAAGATTCCTTAGTTTTCCTCTGCCTCGGACTGCTTGGGACAGCGGAGAAGCAATAATGTCCAGTTTCCTTCTTCTCACATCGACGAAACTATAAATCTAACACCCCCTCTGCTGCGACGCGTGGGGAAAAAAGTACTTTGTCTGTCCCCTGCCTATTCCATCGAAATGGCGGGAATTGAAAGAAAATGACTACAATTCATTATCTCTAAAAATGGGTAAAGAATTTTGCTTCCGATAAATATGAAGCCCCGGTTACATTAAGCTAAATCCAATGCGGGCCTGAAAAACTAAAGACAGGTTTCTACTTATTATCACATTTTTATATTTTACTGTTACATACGTAATAGCGAAACAAGTCCTTTCTTGTCGGTGATGGGATTAGAAGCCATATCTTCTTTCTCCGGAGTCGGGCATTCTACCAGTTGAATTATGCCGGCAAAGGCTTATCGCTGTAACTTGCAGTTTCGACATATGCGTCATTTCTGAGGTAGGTACGGCACATATATCCCCCTTTGAGAACGACCGATGCACGAAAGCGCAGGCTTTCGGGTAGGTCGACGAACCATGTTTGAAGGAATCTCTGTAGAAGAAGGAATTTTTATTAACTCTAGACGATATGTGGAAGAATCATCATACAATTTTTTTCTAATCTTACGGCCAGGAGTTTGATTTTACGTTTGGGCTCTTCATTATAGCGAAATAAGCCCCTTTTCTTCCGGTGATGGAATTAGAATCTTCCTTACCCAGAGTCGGACATTCTACCAACTGAACTGCGCCCGCAAGGCTTATCGTCGCAACTACTTTCCGTTTTGACTTGCGTGTCACCTCTGAGGTAGCTACGTACGCCTATTTTTTAGTACGGTATTTTAAAAATTTTAACATCAAAAACGGCAGACAATAACTGCTTGAATTCTAGATATGCAGAAATAAATCGCACTTAACGTTAAAAGGTGTAAACATTTTCTTGCTGAAATTTATCAGTAAATTGTTACAACCCATTAAAGATAAACAGCGTTATTAAGAGATGATTCGGTCTCAATGGAGCGAAGGTACGGAGTTGTTCCGTTGCTTTCTTTCTTAGTAGCTATCCTCTTTTAGAATCCGTTTTTGGCAGCTTCTCGTCCACCACGGATATATCTGAATTGAAAACGAATGACTTACCCGTTTTAAAAACGTTGAAGTGGAGGATCGATCAATACTAGTTGAATGTGAGATGCCTGCCAAAAACTTTCCTGGAACCGAAGGGTTTGAAGTTGAACAAAAGTCAAGTCCGAAATAGTTCTAAAAGTCTGTGATGGCAGAATACCAATATTTCGAGTGGATTCAATTATTATATCAGAGACCCAAAACATGCTTCTGCAGACAGGAGTAGCTCTCCTCAGCTGCTTGGTTCTGGATACGTGATGTGAATATTTTTATTTTATTCTCTCGGAAAAGGACCAATGTGCTTAACGTACTTAGCTGACATCACACTGTTCGAAACGAAATTAAGCTCGGGACTAATGATCCCCTATTGCTTTTACGCTTCTTTTTTTTTTTCTCTAGGGAAGAATTTGGTTTTATTCATTTACCACTTGAACGCTTAACTTAATTGGGATACCATTATCCATCTTTATTTGTTTATTTTTTCTAACCCTTTGTCTCCTAACGAAATCCAGAGATGCTGAGTGCTCTCCTCAATTGAGCGACAGATGGGAAACTCGTTGAGGGTGATATACTAACAATACGTGAAATGCAAAACAGTCAGTGGGGTCTAAAGGCATAAAAACGCGTAAAACAATAAGAATAATGATTAATTGCAGTTTACTATATTTTTTACGATTAAAGGATATTCTTGGCAAATATGTGCATTTACTATTTGCTCAACCCCACGTGCAAACTCAAATCACCCACAGAAACAAAAAAAAAACAGCACTTTCTAAGCATGCATGTACACTGAAAAGCAATTGAATTAGAGACAGCTGGCGTTATGCAATTGTGGCGCTGTGGGCGGCCCTGTAAACGGAAACGACATGACGTATGCATCGATCCGACAATATAAGGAGTTATGCGAAGGGAATCAGTAAGAGTCGGACGCAGTTTGGGTAAAACGAAGGATCTAAGCGCATTTGATCGTGGGCAAATTGTCGGGGCTCGACGAATGGGTCACTCCATCTCGGAAGTCGTGCAAGCACTGGGATTTCCACGAGCCACTGTGTCACGGGTGCACCGTGAGTACATCGAATCCGGTAAAAGCAACCCTGCAAGGGCCAACTGCCGTGGACAACAGCGTGTGGATGAGCAGGGTGGTCATCAGCTAGCTCGCTATGTAACAGCGGATAGACGGGCCACAGTGCAAGAAATCACTCGGCAATTTAACACTGGTGCACAAAAACGTGTAAGCAGCCACACCATCCAGAACCTTCTCCTCGCTATGGGGTACAGAAGCCATCGTCCCACGAGGGTACCGCTGCTGACAACACATCACAGTGTGCAAAGATTAGCAGCGGCGCGGGAACATCGCTACTGGACCCTAGACATGTGGAAAAATTTTGCCTGGACTGATGAGTCGAGATTCACGTTGGTACATGCGGATGTCAGGATACGAGTACGTCGCAAACCACATGAAGCGATGAATCCTTCTTGCCAGCAGGGTACTCTCCAAACTGGTGGGGGTGGCATTCTCGTCTGGGGACTGTTTACGTGGACTGAAATGCGATCCCTGGTACTTGTGACATCGTCCCTCACAGGTTAATGTTACCGTGATATCCTGGACGACCATTTACTCCCGTTTGTGCGTCTTCAACATCCCACTGGGGACCTCATCCTGCAACAAGACAATGCACCGTGTCATCGCTCCCGAATTGTATCCGAATGGTTAGATGAACACTCCACCGACATGACCTCGCTTCCTTGGCCAGATAGGTCACCTGACCTCAATCCCATCGAGCCATCTGGGATGCCATCGACAGAGATGTTCGAGGCTCTGACCCCCTCCCCTCCATCAAATCTTCGTGAACTGTGGGAGCTTGTTCAGGGGTCGTGGATCCGTATGGCTTCCCAACGCTGCCGGTGTCTTGTCGAGTCCATGCCGAGACGAATCGTAGCGGTCATCAGGGCGAAAGGTGGTGCTACACGTTACTAGACAGGTATCTCTAATTCAATTGCTTTTCACTTGTATATCATACAATACATATCCGCGCTACTGAAGATTACTTACAGAAAGAGCTTGATCTTCATAACCCTATAATCTGCTGAAACAAATTAACTCGGGGTTTGCAAAATTTGCTGAAATGAGATCGAAAGAACATATTTGCTACCTCAGAAGTGGACCGAACGCGGCTTGAATGAGTTCATCTGCGCATCACAAAGAGCTACTTTCTCCTTAACTTTGTTATTCAAATCAGTCATTGAGGAAGTAAAGGGGGAGAGGTGGTTTCTGACACTACTCCTTTCTGAGTAACTGCCTGCCAGCCTGAGTACGTATCAAAAGTGGTGCACAGATGGACAAACGATGAACGGTTGTCCAACCGTGTGTCGTCCGCAGCTCATTGAAGCCAGAGGTAAGCAGAGACTGCCGCGCATTGTTAACAGCGACCACAGAGGGGCCATAGTGTGACAAATCACCCACCCGCAGCTACGACAGTGGTGATCGGGCAATGTGTCACAGCACACAGTTCATCGCAGCCTTCTGCGCATGGACCAGCGTAGCCAAAGACCCATCTGGGTCCCCACGATCACCACACGTCATCGCCAACAATGCACGAAATGGGCCCAAGATCATCACGATTGGACTGTGGATGATTGGAAGAAAGTGGCCTGGTCTGACGAATCAAGATTCCTGGTGCAACACGTAGATGGTCGACCGCGGATACGCCGGTTATCGACGGAGGCTATGGCACTTAGATGCGCTGTTGAGTGAAAAGAGGCCAGCGGCGGCGGCGTTATGCTGTGGGCGATGCTTTCTTGTGACACTTTAGGCCTCATTATTCCAATATCACACTCCCTGACAGCTGTCAGGTATCTGAACATCGTTGCGGACAAGTTCACCGATTCATGGCCACTGTGTTCCCTGCTGGTGATGGCCATTACCAACAGGATAATGCGCCATGCCGCACTGCCGGAATCGTCAAGGATTGTTTCGAGGAACATGCTGGTGACTTTCTGTTAATCCCTTGCCTTCAAATTCACCGGACATGAACCCAATCGAACATTTGTGGTTCGACTTCGGAAAGCGGGTTCGCGCTAAATCACCACCATCCCGAAATGTACGGGAACTGGAGGAGCTGCTGTTGACATTATGGTACCAGATACCCCAGGATACCTATCGCCATTTCATCGAATCGATGCCTCGCCGAGTGGCTGCTGTTTTGCAGGCAAAAGGGGGTCCTACAGTTTATTAGGTAGGTGGTCATAATGCAATCGGTGTACATATACACACACACACACACTGGCCACTGAATTAAAAACCTTTATTTATGCAGATGTACGTATACGTCACTTGCGCAACGCATACGCAAAATAAGTGGTCACGTGCATCATCACGCGATCTAGCCAACTATTTAAGAGTGCTCCTCCTCAGTAATAGTCAGTAGTTTTGATCACAATTAGAAAATCTTTCAATACACTACAGACAATGCTGTTCACAGACAAACAGACACAGTGAGGATGCAGGATTTGTCATTTTCATGTAGGACTTCCGTCCACAGGGAGTAGAGTTTAGGTCCCAGCCACCTACAGCGAGATCGCCTTTTGGGCAGGACACAGAAACGGAAGGAATGAGAGCACGTCTAGCGACTTTGACAGAACAGTTTGTAGTGAGATTAGAGTACAGTAGATGGCGCCACTGTACAAGTACGATATTGCACATAGATGGGTGAGAGAATATCAGGGGGGACATAGGAAAGGATACCCATTTTACCAGTGGGTCCAGCCTGGGGGCCGTCACTTTACGTGCTCGTCCGATGCACGGCGGATATTCAGCGATTGTTAGTAAATCACACCATCTCTGAAAGATCAGCCCAGGCTTGAACCTGGGGACCCAGCATCGACAGTCTGAAACACTAACCACTAAGCCATCCGCGGCTAACTAAGCCATCCGCGGCTACAGAAAATCTTTCACACCATGTTTAAATATATATAAGAAAATATTACAACAATATTCTGGTTACAAAAATTCCAGACAGAAAATCTCGATTTCTGTCGAAACTGTACGTGATAGAATGTTTTGAGTATTTTTCCCGAAATCTGCATCAAAAAATGAATAAAAAACACCATTCACTTTGAAGAAACGAAAATTCCATCGCTGACCTGTGTTATGTGACGTCCGGGTACAAAATTTTTGACCCGTGGTCCGAACGAGTCGAGTACGCCTTGCTTTGTACCGACGATATTCAGAGAATTTGGCGGGAGCCTCACGATCTGTTGATACAGAACAAGATCCCTTGATACTGCAGGAAGGTGGGGTGTAATACAGCAAAGATTTATCTGAACATTTTTGCCGATCAAGTCCTGCAATGCTGACTTTTTATCCAGTTTGTGACTGCTGTTTCATGGACTACAATGTTGCCCATCGTGAAAGATGTGTTCATCAATGACTCAGCGTTCACGACAGCGACTTCCACCATCTTCCTTGGCCATTATAAAGCCCGGATCTGGACCCCATTGAGAATGTATGAGACATGTTAGAAAAACAGATCCAGGAGCAAAGTTATCTTCCATCAAATCTGAGCCGGTTAAAGGGCTGTCTGGTGAACGTCTGGTAGATGGACTCCAACCTCTTGTGGAATCTATGCCAAACCGCATACGTGATGTAATTCTGGTTAAAGGAGATCCAATTCGGCATTGAATAGAAGATTCTAATTCAGTGGCCTGTATGTTTAAAATGGAACGGATTTTAGAACAACGAATCACGAATAAATTTTGCTGTCGTTTGGAAAAACTTACGACGGAGACGTTTGATTTACTGCAACAAGCAATTGGTCAACAGTGTATATAAAGCGACAGCATATTGTGACGTACCAACGCCGCAGGAAGCACACGACATAAAGGCAGATAGCAGCGAGAACGAACGTCTGCGTAGCTCAGTTGGTAGAGCGACTTGTTCCGGAATAAGTGGACTCGGGTTTGATCCCCGGCGTGGACAAAAATGACGGAGAAATTTACTTCGTTATAATGGGGTCCGCACTTCCCGGATGACCCGGCCGTTAAAGATCTCACAATGGTGTGATTTTCTTTCCACACCGCGAGACAAGAAAAATAAGAGAATCCCTTCTACAGCGCTTCGAAAAATAAAATGTGTGTGACTTTGCTTTCCACACACCAGATTGACTGGGAGTTCTCAAGTGCACGTTCTATAGCGGATGGCTGCCTGTAACGATTCATGGTCACGGCTGACCCGTGGGCCATGCCCCTGCCCTCTTTCGGGGGGGGATGTGACGTACCTGCCCCGCAGAACGCACACGACATAAAGACAGATAGCAGCGAGAACGAACGTCTGCGTAGCTCAGTTGGTAGAGCGACTTGTTCCGGAATAAGTGGACTCGGGTTTGATCTCCGGCGTGGACAAAAATGACGGAGAAATTTACTTCGTTATAATGGCGTCCGCACTTCCCGGATGACCCGGCCGTTAAAGATCTCACAATGGTGTGATTTTTTTTCCACACCGCGAGACAAGAAAAATAAGAGAATCCCTTCTACAGCGCTTCGAAAAATAAAATGTGTGTGACTTTGCTTTCCACACACCAGATTGACTGGAAATTCTCAAGTGCACGTTCTACAGCGGATGGCTGCCTGTAACGATTCATGGTCACGGCTGACCCGTGGGCCATGCCCCCGGCCCTCTTGGGGGGGGGGGGAGATGTGACGTACCTGCCCCGCAGGACGCACACGACATAAAGGCAGATAGCAGCGAGAACGAACGTCTGCGTAGCTCAGTTGGTAGAGCGACTTGTTCCGGAATAAGTGGACTCGGGTCCGATCTCCGGCGTGGACAAAAATGACGGAGAAATTTACTTCGTTATAATATACATATATCGGTGGTATAAAGCATTCCCCAAGATGGGATAGAAGTCGCCGAGGATGAGCCGAGAACTGAGCAGAGATGGAAATGGGTCAAGGGTCAGTGGGTCGGCTGTTTTTTGCCGGCCAAACGGGACGGGTCAAGGTGTTCCTGACCCATATTCGTCGCGGTTTTATATCCGTTTTATTTTTGAAAAAAAAAATTTAAAGAAAAATACATACTCTGGAATTTTGTGTTCGATAATGGTGCCAACGAAAAGAAAAATGATTTGTCATACAAAAATACTGCCGCCTCTTATTAAAGCAACAGATTTCCACGGACCGAAGCTACACTCACCGAAATATCGTAAAACGATACTTCCTTTGCGTTTGTTTTCAGTGCGATTGTCCGGAGCAAGATATTGGCAAACATCCGTCGCCTGTTTCTCTGGTGATTCACTCTCTTACACCTCGCGTGTCACTTTGTAAGACTGAGAGTTACTTTTCACATCCCCTCTTTTGCATTGATAATTCAGAGGCTTTAGTTTGACGTGCTAATATCTCTTTCCATTACACGTCGTATCGAAATTAATGCCTTATTTGTTAACATGGATGAATTTAATATTAAAGAGACTGAAAAAGGCGTCGAACCCAACAAATACGTGCTTGATCAAAATAAAAAGGGGAAGAGTGAATGCTGGAAGTTGTTTCGTCTCATCAAGAAACCAGAATATGCTTCACAGCAACACCAGTTTTACAAGCTTGTGATGAATTGAAAGTTTCTGAAGCGTGAATGTTGATTTTATGAGTGTTTCCTCCTTCTGAGGGGCAATGATGAAATCAACTCCCACATTTTGGAAACTTTCAACGTATCAAAAGCTGGTGAAAATTGGTGTTGCTGTGAAATATATTCTGAAGCTTGATATGTTATCAAGAAAACAGCATAAACTGAAATTAAACATACAATAAGTTACTTAATTTAAAAATTTTGACTGTAGCACGTGGTCCACGGAACCTTTCCCTTTCGCGTGACAAATGTTTCGTGTTGCTTGAGCAGGGTTATGACCGAGTTCAAAATTGTAAACCAAAAGCTTCCTAATTTTCTTGTTGTATCTGTTCATCATTTAGTCGTCCCAACCTTAGACAGAACGAGGACATACAATGCTGTTCATAGCAACGACTACCACTTTGTATCCCTTTCGACTGACTGCAGTGTGCGACTTGAACTAGTTTAAGCACGTGACATACCCACCGCAGCACATGCGTTTATGCAAATATTGCAAAACGTTCGACTCACCCACTATATTTTTGATTTGGGATGTAGGAAGAGAAATTTATTTAGTTTCTTATTTTTCAAAAAGAAAAGAAAAAGGTGTAGGCTGCGGTGGAAATACGCACAGTTGCTATTTTTTTTTTTTTTTTTTTTTGTAGAAAGCTTTTTCTCAGTTTCTTTTATAATTTTTTTTTTTTTTTTTGGTGTTAAATATCTCCAGAGAAGGTTTTTTTTTGACGATTCTTTCCAAGGCAAAAAAAAAAAAAAAAAAAAAAGGGAAAATAAGATTATCCTGAAAAATAATATCCTGATATTATCCTGATATCCTAATATAACGTCCTGATTATCCTGATAAATAATGCTTATTTTGAGACAAATTCTTAGCTATTACCAAACCAAATGGATATTTGCAACGAACAGTAGCGTCATTGTGTTTTTTTACGCTTTCCAACCGTAGGTTGAAGAAGCGTATATACTCCAGTTTGTCCGTCTGTCCGCAGGATAACTCGCGTAAAAATGATTCGATTTCGATGAAATTTTAGTATGTGCTAGGGGACCACCTGGAGACTAACTCTATTGAAAATGGGCGAAGTGGGGTCAAAGGTCAGGGCATAGGAGCGGGGTGCATTCCCTTTGCCCTTATGCGTCTAGACTTGCGTAAAAATGGTTCGATTTCGATGAAACTTTAGTATGTGGTAGAGGATCCCTGGGGACGAGCCCTATTGAAAGTGCGCGAAATGGGGTCAAAGGTCAGCACATAGGAGCGGGACCCATTCCATCACCTTTATGCGTTATAACTTACGTAAAAATGGTTCGGCCGCCCCGGTGGCGCAGTGGTCTAAGCGATGGCCTCTAATCATTCGTCCGAACGGGGTCCGGGTTCGAATCCCGGTGAGGCATGGATGTTGTGTTTGTCTTACGGCACTGGCTCTCTCCCTTCCCTGGAACCAGTGACCCTAAATTAGGGACGGGCGACTGCTTATAGCCCATTGAGTTGCCCACGGTGGTCGTTAAACCTCCAATCAAAAAAAAAAAAAAAAAATAAAAAAAATTCTTCTCTTGATACAAAACTTTATCATGTTCCGGAAATACACTTTACCGGTTCTGTTGAATATCATCGAAATGGGCTCAAAGGTCAGGTCATAGGAGCGAGATTTATTCTACAGCCATTATCTTCATAACATGAGTAATAACTTGAGTAATGATTTCTAGTATGTTAGAAAACGTATCATAATCAATGCATTGCATGGTTTTACTAACTTGTTCTTTTTAATTTGAATTTCCTTTTTATGTGACCAGTGATAACTTCATTCTTGGAACCTATGTTTAAAGTTTTTTTACTTTTTATTAAGATCTTAAAAATAATTAAAAGGTGAATGGCACCGACACAGGATGTCACAACGTGCTAAATTTTGGCAGAATCAAAAGACAGAAGTTTTATTTCTTCATCTTCTGAAAACCATGAGTGCCTTTTGAAAGACGATTTTCAAAAAATGTTGACCGGATGTCTGCCCAGCCGGTATTGAACGCTTGCTACTTTTAGATGCTCCCACTAACAGAGAAATAAAGCATCTGAAAACTCACTAGCAACTTGTTGATTAAATCTAATTTATCCTCCTTCCAATAACATTTGACCTTTTTGAACCATGTTCAGCAAATTGCATTAAAAATATTCAAAAACAACACGAATAATACACTGGCGTGCAAAAATTAAGGACGAAACGTTTTTTCGAATGTAACGTCGTGCAGAAGTGATCCACATTGACTCAAATCATACCATAAGATCCCCAAGATGTAAGAATATGGGACAAGTGAGCAAAACCGTCTAAACAAGGAATCCAAAGGATACAAAGGCACTTTATTGAAAAGGTAGCTTCGAGCACAACTGGACAGAAGACAGAAACTTCCATGTGAATGGCGACTGCCAAGAAAAATCCAGTCTTTAGTAGGAGATATGATCACCCCTGACTGCGTTTCAGGATTTACAACGTCTGTCCATGCTGAGGACGAGGTTGTCAAGGAGCCTTTGAGGAATCGCGGCCCATTCCTCTTGTAGCGCCAATCGCAGCTGCGGAATCGTTGCTAGTGGCTGGTGACGTGCTGCCAAGCGTCTCTCGAGAAGGTCCCCATTCGTGTTCGATTGGATTTAGGTCGGGGGACTTTGTGGGCCAATCCATGCGTTCAATATCTTTACTCTCCAACAGCTCTGCAACAGCCACTGTACGATGAGGTGTAGCGTTGTCGTCCATGAAGAGGAACTCAGGACCCACAGCACCTCTAATCAGACGCACGTGAGGCAGGAGAACCTCGGTACAATAGTGGACACCAGTGACTGAACCTCCTTGGAAGATGTAGAGGACAGCACGACTGCCAAGCATGATACCGCCCCAAACGAGAACTCCAGCCACCTCTAAACCGGTCCCTTTCGATGATGTTGGAGGTGTGATTGGGTGTTCCCTGCTCTCTCCAGATGTGTATAGTCCAGAATCGTTCGTCAGACTAAATCGGTTCTAATCCGTAAAAAAGACTAAATCGGTTCTAATCCGGAACACAAGAATTGGACACATCAGCAATGGGGTCCAGTTCTTGTGTTCCGGGTACCACAGAAACCGACGCCTCCGATGAGCAAGCGTAATTTGCACACACCGTACTGGTCGTCGTGCAAATAGACCACCTTTGTGCAGCCTGCTGGCCACGGTAAAACGCGATAACGGACGTGCAGTTGTCTGTTGCATGTGCCGTGCGATTTCTCCCGCTGTCTGCCGTCTGTCTCTTCTCGCCTGTTGGACAATATACCGGTCGTCCGCCGCCGTGGTTGCTCGTGGACGACCACTGCTAAACTCTCAGACAGCTGTTCCTGTCGTTTGAAATGCTCTCCAAGCTCGTGAAACGATGCTGTGAGCGATTCTGAACTCCTCGACCACACTAGTCACACTTCTACCTTCTTCCAACTTCTCAATGACGCTACCTCGGGTAAAGTCATCCAGATGTCGTGTGCTGGATTGCTTGTTGGCCATATCACGCGGTGGCAGCAACTCGACGCCGTTCAAAGTCTGAGCGTACACCGCCCGTGTGCTTTATACCCTTCCGAGACCTCCCCCCGTCATGCTGCATAAATGCGCATGCCCTACCGTACTGGACCCTAGTCTATCTTCTGAGTGGTTTTTCGGCCCATTCTGCTTGCTCGTTCCGCTGTTGGGCTAATTTCTCCTCTTCGTCCTTAATTTTTGCACACCAGTGTATTTAGCCACATTATATGCGCCATCGGAATAGATTCTTCAGTTCACACTTGGTAAAAGTTGCAGGAGAAAAACTAATAGACACATTTTTTTGAGGTCTTCTGTTCATCGAAAAGATGCTCCAAAAAAATCTGCTGCAACACAAAAAATAAATAAAATCCTTACGGGAAAAGTTTCGGTGACTACGGTGGACCAAAAATAAGTTTCTAACTCGTTATCCTTTTGAAGAATGATATCAATTTGGCTGACAAGTCAGGGGCAATTATGCTTTAAACTAGTCTTCAGCATGTCGATACAGATGAGAGCAGTAATGGATTTGTTTGACGCAGCAACGTAGGTGAACAATATCTTTGATATATCACAAACAATTCGCAATTACCTGCGGTACGCTATAACATATAACCACTTGTGCGGTGGTGACTTTCGAAGCCACGTCTTCTTACTATGGAGTGACTGTTCTCCCAACTAAACTACGCCGGCAAGACTTATCGCTGCAATTTTTGCCTATTTGACTCATACGTCACCTCAATAATACGTCATGTTAACCAGTACGTTACAAGGTGAATGTTGCCTTTGTGTTAAGTCGTCGATCATGAATGTTGCCTTTGTGTTAAGTCGTTGATCATGAATGTTGCCTTTGTGTTAAGTCGTCGATCATGGATGTTGCCTTCGTCTTAAGTCGTCGATCATGAATGTTGCCTTTGTCCTTAAGTCGTCGATCATGAATGTTGCCTTTGTGTTAAGTCGTCGATCATGAATGTTGCCTTTGTCTTAAGTCGTCGATCATGAATGTTGCCTTTGTGTTAAGTCGTCGATCATGAATGTTGCCTTTGTGTTAAGTCGTCGATCATGAATGTTGCCTTTGTGTTAAGTCGTCGATCATGAATGTTGCCTTTGTCTTAAGTCGTCGATCATGAATGTTGCCTTTGTCTTAAGTCGTCGATCATGAATGTTGCCTTTGTCTTAAGTCGTCGATCATGAATGTTGCTTTCGTCTTAAGTCGTCGATCATGAATGTTGCCTTTGTCTTAAGTCATCGATCATGAATGTTGCCTTTGTCTTAAGTTGTCGATCATGAATGTTGCAATTTCTGATGGACAAGGGATGTGAGGTGATGGTTTTACAGTGCTCAGAAACCAGCGCCTCAGAGTCCAATGTCCCGATAATGCATGAGTGCTGTGCTTGTTCGATGCCTCTGGATCTGTCCCTTCCCTGGATCCAATGACCCTAAATTAGGGAAGGGATATCTCTTACAGCCCTAGGAGGTACTCATCTGGTTGCTAAACCCCGAAAAGAAAAAAGTGGTTCATTAAGATAACCGTTGTATACGCTTATCCTGCGAAGTCACTGCTAAAAATGAGGTACAAAAACATCTCTGCAATGAGACGTATCGGGTGTGTGCATAAGTTCTACCCGTTTCTGTAGGCTACAAAGAAAGGAGGAGAACGCAATAAATAACGTACCTAGGATTTCACATAACTGCCATCATCCTGTATGATCTCTTGCCATCTTTCTATGAGTACGTGAATCCCACGCCGGAAAAACTCCCGTGTTTTAAAGTAAAAAAAGTCATGTAATGCCGTTTTCACATCGTCCACTTCATCGAAGATTTGGAGAGCGAAAGCGTTCTGTAAAGATCGAAAAAGGTGATAGTCCGTAGATGCCAGGTCAGGGGAATACGCCGGGCGAGGTAACACTTCCCAACCAAAGTCCAGTAATTTTTGCCAAGAGATTAAAACAGTATGAGGTCCGGCGTTATCACGATGAAGGATCACGTCTTTGCGATTGACGAGTACTGGCCGCTTCGATGTCAGTTGTTCTCGCAATCTGTCTAACTGTTGGCAGTAGAGGTCAGCATTTATCGTTGGGTTAGGTGCCAACAGCTCCCAGTGGACCATTCCCTGGACATCCCACCAAACACTCAACAAAACTTTTTGAGATGCAGTCCTTTTGAGGTCGATGGAGCAGGCTCCGCACTTTGGCATACAGTCCGTCGACGCTTTACATTATGGTACAGTACCCATTTCTCATCACCCGTTACAATTCGTTCCAAAAACGGTTCATTTCTGTGATGAGAAAGCAAACACAGGTACGGATTCTCTCCTCTCGTTGCTTTGCAGAAAGCTGGTGCACAACTCAGTTATCGAACTTGGTGATGAACCCAAGCGCATGCATCCGTCTTTCGACTGCTGTTCTGTGTACCGACAACGTTTCCGCTAATTCCTGAACGGTTGGATGTGGGTCATTTGCTATGGCTTAGTCCACATTCTCGCCAGAAACCACGGATGGACGTCCAGTACGTGGTTGACCTTTACAGCTTCGGGCTCCGCCCCGGAATTTCCGAAACCAACGGCGACATGTGCTATCATCAACTGCATCCTCCCCATACACTTGACAGACGTTGCGCAAAGCCGCGGCTGTAGTACTCTGCCTTTATCGAACTCGTACAGTAAACAGTGTCTAATGTGCTCCTTATCACATGCCATGTTACACCGTCCGTGATTTCCGTTACGAATGACTTACTCGGACAAACCTAGTGTCTCTATATGCTCCACTGCTTCACGCTTTATTGGCCGAAAATTCGGCATCGCAGCGTCATCTGTGACGTAACTACTTCAATCGTAATTTGCATCTATTACAAAAACAGGTAGAACTTTTGCACACACCTAATATAATCTTGTCTTCCTGTATGCGGTTTTGCTAATACAGTTCATGTGGAATCCACAGAATGAACTGGTGTGCCTTTCCCAATGTCAAAAAGGACGATACACGATTGACTAAATCGATTCGAAAACGATGGCAGTTTCTTCCATCGATGAGCTGTTATTTGCTTTCATCATGTGTGACGTATATACCATAATTTAACTTTCATTGTTACTTACCTTTTCTAGGTGAATTTGTGTTCATTCTCCTTTAGTGTTTTTCAAACTTAACGTGGTATCTTCTCTCTCGCAATAGTATGGTTTTCAACACCTTGTGGTCGGAACGTATAACGTGTGTATGTGTATGATGAGAACTGAACGTTATATAATTTGTGAGCAGCAGCAAAGGGGTGGAGATGGTGGAAGTTATAACGTTAATTGTGGAAGAGACGTTGTCTAATTGAAGCTAATTGAAGGCTGTGTATTATATTCTAATGTTTTTGTTGTTTTCTTAAGCAAATGTTATTATTATTAACTCACGTTCGATTGATTAAGATACACTCACTGGCAAAGAAATTTCCGCACCTAAAAGAAAACATGCTGCAACCGCGAAACTTTGCAAATAGCTAGAGTGCGTGCTGGTATGCAAATGATCCACGATTGGTGCGATTGCGCATGACCTCCTCACCCTGCGGTGCCGCTGCAAGCACGAACCGGCAGCCTTATAAACCGGGGTGTAGTCGATGCCCATGAAAGCGAAAATCACTGGCCGACGCAAGCAAGTGTACAGAGTGACAAGAATACCGGTTAGATGCCAAAGACGTCGATTTACGCAATTTACGTACTTTGAGAGAGGCCTGATCATCGGGCTGAAAACAGCAGGGTTGTCGGAGCGCCGTATAGCGCGCCACGTGGATCGTTCTGAGCATACCGTCCGACTGTATTGGGAGCAGTGGGCACGTGACGGCACTGCCACATGGCGGTTTGGCTCCGGACGGACCAGGAGGACCACCGGTATAGAGGATTGACGAATCGTGCGTGAGGCACTGACGGATCCCACGGGGACCTGATCCACTATACAGACAGATGTAGCGGCTCCTGTGTGCCCACGAACGATTTCCCGACGTCTCGAGGAAGCGAAACTGCGATCTCAGCGCCCCTTACGTGTGCTGCCATTAACACTGGAACATCGCCGGCTCCGTGTGCAGTGGGTCCAGGCCAGAGCAACGTGGAACGTCGCAGACTGGCGACGTGTGGTGTTTAGCGATAAGTGCCGCTTCGTTTTGGGGACAGATGATAATCGTGTCCGTGTGTGGAGGTCCCTGGGTCAACGGTACAATCCCAACCTCGCTATGGAGCGCCACACCTCATCCACTGCAGGCATTATGGTCTGAGGAGCTATTGCCCACAATAGCCGATGAGCTGTAGTAGTGGTACGTGGGTCATTGACGGGCAAACGGTATGTGGGTGAGATCATACTTCCCCATGTGCTCCCATTACTGGCCGGGATTCCAGGTGCGTTATACCAGCAGGATAATATCCGTCCGCACACGGCTCGGGTTGCCCAGGACTGTCTACGTCATGTCCAGGCACTTTCATGGCTTGCCCACTCCCCGGACACGTCCCCTATCGAGCATGTGTGTGATCAGTTGAAACACCAGCTACTGCTGTGCCGCACTATCCGGGATTCGGAGTACACCGTCCAACACGTGTGGGCCAGTCTGCCGCAGGACAACGTCAGGCGTCTTTTTCGCCTCCATGCCGGACCGTGTTGCAGCATGTATTGCAGCACCAGGCGGTGCGTCGCGCGATTGAAGATGACCGGACTGTGTGCCAGAGATCCCTCTGTAATTGTCCTGCAGCTCTGTTTTTGCCATCATGTGTATCATTCATCTGAATCATTACGTCCATAAAATTTTAGTTCAATCCGATGCTTCCTTCTTGGTGCGAAATGTCATTGTCCGGGAGTGTAGTAATATTAAACAAGAAAGATGACACCGAATTTTCGGGTGTAATAAGCACGTCTTTTGAATCCGTTCTGACGCAAATTAAATTTATCAAAGCTATTCAAAGTCAATGGAACCGGTATGGAAAACAATAGAACTGACGAAAGAATGAAGATTTTCATTCGGGTTTTTAATCCCACAGATATTGCTGCAAACGGAATCGTGAGCTCACGAACTCTTAGAAACAAAGATATCGACAAAAATAAGATGTGACTTTTCGTCCCCTGGTGGGGAAACCATGCATTATTTTAGGAAGAAAGTATTCTCAAAAGGTTTATCCATATGAGCGGTATCGGTCGAAGAAAAAAATTAGTCGAGTTTTCAGGAGCCCAGATTTTGCGACAAATACTTCAGAAGCAGAAATTAACACTTATGACCCCTGGTGGCTAAACCATTCTTTACCAAACATTAGAAATTATGTGAAAAATATTTTCCATCAGGTCTTGTATGCGATACAGGAAGAATTCTTCAAATCAGCGCTTTAGGAGCAGAAATAACGCAGAAAACGAAATTTACCTTTGTGCCCCCTAGCGGAAAGTCTATGTTTTACTTGAAAATTTTGAATTTATAGGAAAAACATTTCGCATCGGAAACACTATCCAACAAAGAAGGAATTTTTCAAATCGTACTATTAGAAGTAGAGGTATTGACAAAAACAAGATATATATCTACGCCCCTGGCGTAGAAACCATGCATTTTTTCAAGAAGAAAAATTTATTAAAAGGTTTGTCGACATGAGTAGTATCGGTCAACAAACGTTTTTTTTTCAATCGAGATTTTAGAAGTTAATATTTTGCTGCAAATACAACATAAGCGGAAATTAAGACTTACGCCCCCTGGTGGCTAAACCATTTCTTACAAAAATTAGAAAATATGTGCAAACGATTTCCCATCAGGTGCTGTATGCGGGGCAGAAAGAACTTTTCAAATCGGAGATTTAGAAGCAGAGATATAGGGGGAAACACAATTTACATTTACGACGCCCCCTAGCGGAAAGTCTATGAATTACTTGAAAATTTTGAAATTATATGAAAAACATGTCACACAGAAAGCACTATACAACGAAGAAGGAATTTTTAAAATCGGACTCCTAGATGTAGAGATATTGACAAAAATAAGATGTACATCTACGCCCCCTGGCGGAGAAACTGTGGAATATTTCAAGAAGAAAATATTCCGAAAAGGTTTATCGATGTGAGTGGCATCAGTCCACGAAAAATTTTTTTCAAACGATATTTTAGCAGCTCAGATTTTATGGCAATTACATCAGAAGCAAAAATTAACACTTACGCCCCCCTGGTGGCCAAAGTATTCTTTACCAACAATTTGAAATTATATGCAAAAGATTTTCCATCAAGAGATGTATCCGCTGAAGAAAACATTTTTCAAATCGGAGCATCAGTCCACGAAAAAATTTTTCAATCGATATTTTAGAAGCTCAGATTTTATGGCAAATACATCAGAAGCAAAAATTAACACTTACCCCCTCCTGGTGGCCAAAGTATTCTTTACCAACAATTTGAAATTATATGCAAAAGATTTTCCATGAGGAGATGTATCCGCTGAAGAAAACATTTTTCAAATCGGAGTTTTAGAAGAAGAGTAATCGGGGAAAATGAATTTTACTTTTACGCCCCCTAGTGGAAAATGTATGCGTAATTTGAAAAAGGAACTATATCTAAAATACTCTTCGACATAAATGGAATCGAAAGATAAAAAAAAAATTCAATCGGATGTTTAGAAGCAAATATGTGGAATAAAACGTATATTTGAATGCGACATCATCTGCATTTACGCCCTCTACCGGCGAAATTGTACATCGTAAACTAAAAAGAAATAAAGGATCATCTATTGCATATTTCAAGTTTCCCAATGCAAAAAAAAAAAAAAAAAAAAAAAAAAAATTCAAATTGGACTAATAGTTGCAGGGATATCGTGGGTACAGACGTACGGACGGACGGACAAACCGATAACAGAAGCACGATCTTTTTTTACAAAAGAGTTGCAGTAACGCCTTGTGGAAGTGCCAAAGTATTATTGGCTGAATAAAGAGTAAACGTAAGTAACGTTTTCTTGACGTTCTCTTAAGTGACTCCTGTTTCACTGTACGTGAAGTTTTACAGAAATAATTTATGTAGTGTGTTCAGTCAGCTCTATCCACACAATCATTACACATGTCTTCATCGAACTCTGGTGGCAAAATTGAGGCGTTCGATATGTGAGAAGCAGTAATCATAAGATTGGAATTTTCCAAAATACTGTAGTTGCTTTCGGCTCTTTTCAGCGAGCGAACACGCTCTTACATAAACACTGGTGTTGTTTCTCTTAGACTGCGTTGCATTTACAGACTTGTTCAGCTCGTTGCTTCAGCTCTAAATGGTTTTTATTGATTTTCATCTTTCACTCTTAAGGTGGACGTCAAGTAATTTGGCTTCCTATACTTCCGATAGGAAAACTTTTGTACACATTTCCTTCACAATTAGAGTGTTCCCAAGGATGAAAAATTCAGAAAAAAGATGGCGCGACCTGCACTGTGATGACGTCAGTAGACAAACAAATGTTGGATTGTATTAATACGGTTATGTTTTAGAAAATATTAAGTATTCCAAGTTATAAAATGAAGCTATTTTAATCGATGTTCAAATTTTCATCCTTGGGAACGCATTAATTGTGAAGAAAATGTGTGCAGAAGTTTTTCCATTGGAAGTACAGGAAGCAAAATTACTTGACGTCCACTTTAAAGTTTTTTTCCGCACTAAGGGTTCAGTCATGTTAGTGGTTACTCGTAGTCTATCGTAAACAGCACTTGCGAAGGACGTATGCGAATATTACTCCACATGTTCGTGTGATTCAGTGGTATCAAAAGCAAGCGAACCCTAAGGCAACCGACAGAGCTTACATGGTATTTTTTATGTTAAAGTTGCTATAGAAACAGATGGAGAAATATACGAATAAAATTTCAGAAGAAAAGCTTTGGTACATGTCCGGAAACCTTTCTCTGAGATATGAAAGATTAAGCAAAACATGAAGTTTAAGATTATTTCGTAGTAACATATTTGGTTTGAGTCAATGCCATAGTTTTTATGCCGTTTCATTAACATTCAAAATATCTTTCCTTGTCATCCGGTTTACAACAATAATCCGTTTCTGAAGGGGGTTATTTCAGATCGAAGCATTGATTTCCGTACGAAGTAATGTAAATATCTCCTAAATGGTTCTGGAAATGTCTTACATATTTAGCCGACTACATTCTCGTCCAAACCAAATTAAGTTCGAGTGAAGAACGTTCTTAACAATCACGCACTTAAAAATGAATGCAACGTAAAAATTATAGGTCGACACTTTTCTGTACTAAAAAAGCGCATACACTAATGAGGCCCTGAGATACACGCTTGAGTTAGCTAGGAACACCTACCTAAAAATGTGTTGGGTGAATCCACCTTTCTATGTAATCACTGCTCGCAGAAGACTAGGAACTGATTCCACAATGTGTAGAACATCCTCCATGCGTAACGTGACCCATGTCCACTGCACCAGCTCTCCCAGTTCACGTTCACTTCGTGGAGGAGAATCAGCTGTTCTCACACCACGTTCTAGCATATCCCACAAATGTTCAATTGGGTTACAGTCAGGGAATTTGGGAGGCCAAGGCAATGTGGAAAATTCATTGTCGCGTTTCTCCAACCACTCAGTAGTTAGTGGTTGGAGAAACATTGCTGCAGATATGGATAGACGATGGTAGGCCAGCAGAACCCTGTCGCCTCAACCATTGAGCGTTTGTGGGATGATAACCAATGGACCTAGGGCTTGCCAAGAAAAAGCTCCCCAGACCACAACACTAGCACCACCGGCCTGTTGAACCCCAACTGTGCAACCAGGGAATAAGGATTCATGCTGTTTAGGTCCATATGCAAACTCGGCCATCAGCATGGTGCAGCGAAAAAGGAACTCATGACTCCAGACGACCTTTTGTCCATCTGTCGAGGGTTCCTTACCGACGTTCCTTGGCCCATTTGAGGCGTTGTTTGCGACGACTGGACGCCATAATCAGTACCCCCGTTGGTCTCCGGCTGAGGAATCGTAGGCTAAGCAACGTACGGCGCATTGTGCGTGTGAAAATAGGTCGAACTGCACCGCTGTTGTACTGATGGGGGACTGTTGCACATCGTTGCTGCGATACCAGTCGTAATACCCGGCGCTCAACTCTGAGATCAACTGCACGTGGGGGACCAATGTGAGCCCTTCTGCTGGGTGTCTTTGCAGGTTTACTACAATCCTGGTACACCCTTGATACAGTAGTACTCTAATCCTGGTATACCCTTGATTCAGTAATACTCCAATTCTGGTACACCCTTGATTCAATACTACTCCAATCCTGGTACACCTCTGATACAGTAGTACTGCAATCCTAGTACACCCCTGATACAGTAGTGCTCCGATCCTGGTACACCCTTGATACAGCAGTACTGCAATCCTGGTACACCCTTGATACAGTAGTACTCCAATCCTGGCACAGCCTTGATACAGTAAAACTCTAATCCTGGTACAGCCTTGATACAGTAGTAAGGGAGCAGTCAACAAGTGCGGCTGTTTCCGAAATACTGGCACCTGCCCTGCAGATGGCATGGTAGTACTAATACTGGAATCTTGAGCACTGCTAAAAAGTCGTCTGGTCAGGATAAATTTTTGTCATTTTCTTGTAGGACTTCCGTCCACAGTGAGTAGAGTTTAGGTCCCAGCCACCTACAGCGAGATCGCCTTTTGGGCAGGACACAGAAACGGAAGGAATGAGAGCAAGTCTAGCGACTTTGACAGAACAGTTTGTAGTGAGATTAGAGTACAGTAGATGGCGCCACCGTACAAGTACGACATTGCACATAGAGGGGTGAGAGAATTTCAGGGGGCATAGGAAAGGATACCCATTTAACCAGTGGGTCCAGCCTGGGGGCCGTCACTTAACGTGCTCGTCCGATGCACGGCGGATATTCAGCGATTGTTAGTAAATCACACCATCTCCGAAAGATCAGCCCAATCTTGAACCTGGGGACCTTGCATCGATAGTCCGAACTGCTAACCACTAAGCCATACGCGGCTCGTCGTCTGGTCAGGTGAATCACGTTTTCAATTAATATACGCTGATGGACCGGCCATGATATGACGTCAACAGCATGAATCGGTGAATCCCAGCCACCTAGCATTAACTATATGATGTGTAAGTTGGTGGAGGCAGGAGCAGTAATTGTCTGGGGTTTGTTTTCATGGCGGGCATTGGGTTCCTTAATATCTCTGGAACAGCATTTGGATACCACGAAAGGTCTTAACATCATTGCGGACCAGGCACACCCCGTAAAATTTAATTGCGTTTCTTGATGAAGAGGGATACTTCCAGCAGGATGATGGGCCATGCCAAAAGGGTTTAATCGTCACACAGTGTTTTCAGGAGCAGTGACTTCAGTATAGTAAAGTAACACTCACAGTCTCTAGATCTTAACCCAATTGAACATCCGTGGGATGAGATTCGTAGTAGAGATGCTCCTCCCTCGAAGATTGAAGATTCGGTAGTACACATCCGCTTGGCTGAACATACCTATAGAACGATATCAGCACTTCATTGAATCCATGTCATAAAGAATCGAGGCTGTTATGAAGGCCAAGGACAGACCAACACGTTATTAGGTAGGTGTTTCTAATGCTATGCTACTTCAGTACATGTGTATACTGTAGTAGCATAGCATTAGGAACACCTACGTAATTATTATGAGAAAAATCGATTATGAGAAATAAACTTACTTGAAAGAGTTTGTCGCCTCCAGCTGAACAAGATTCCCACTCTGGCGAGTCGATGAATTCAGAAGGAAGAATGTAATGTAGAAAGACATCTTCACACGTTGCTTTCATTCTGGTTGAGCAAAAAAAAAATTATTACAAATGAAATGCTTTGTCTTGTACATAAACACATTGATATAACAAACATTTTATCCACACCGAGAAATATTTTCCATTAAATAGCGATCTTTATTTTAATTTAAAAAATTACTCTTTCCGTTTCATGTCTCCACGAATTACGAAGAGGTCGAAAACATACATGCTGCATAAAATTATGAAGAATTAGATGCGAACTGTGTATTACAAAAGTTAGTTGCGAATCATTTATTACAGAAGTTAGTTGAGGATCGCTTATTACAAAAGTTAATAGCGAATCACTTATTGCACTAGTTGATTGCAAATCGCTTATTACAATAGTTAGTTGCGAATCGTTTATTACAAAGGAGTTGCGAATTACTTATTACAAAAGTTAATGGCTAATCGCTTATTGCAAAAGTTATTTGCGAATCGATTATTACAAAAGTTAGATACGAATCCCATTTATAAAAGTTAGTTGCGAATCGCTTATTACAACGGTTAGTTGCAAATCGCTTATTACAAAAGTTAGATGCGAATCGCTTATTACAAAAGTTAGTTTCGAATCGCTTATTACAAAAGTTAGTTGCGAATCGCTTATTACAAAAGTTAGTTTCGAATCGCTTATTACAAAAGTTAGTTGCGAATCGCATATAACTGCATTCTTGCAAAAATTAGCAGTTATTGTCCCTAGATATTATACTGACGACTTCAAATATACCTGTAAAAGGAACTGTGGAATCTTTAAAAGGAAGCCTCATGGAACATTAATAGAGTCAACTTGAAAAACAAGAATTATTGATGATTGTTGAAATTTGTTCCAAACAAAACTGCTTTGTTTATCAAGATATGTTTTAGGAACGAACAGAGACATGGGAAGCGTGATGTAAATAATATATGAAGTAAAGATACACACGGCGTAGACGGAAGCCCCACATACGCACATGTACGTGTATTTGCAGAACAAGACAATACGCTCTGCATGCTATATATAAAGGGGAGGATTGGCACACCTGTCAAACCGCATTCGAAGCAATTATGCCTTGCGGAGCTGAAATGACTGACTTGCAAAGGGAAATGCTTGTTAGAGGTACCACCTGAGTAAGCAAGCAGTGAGCTGCAAGGCCGCTCTTATGGGATTTCCAAAATCTACTGTCGTGATGTACTTCGTCGATGGAAACCAAATGGTGCCACTATAGTGAAGCCACGCTCTGTGAGGCTCCATAAACTGAGGGATCGTACCAAACAAAGCTTAATGAGGATTATGAAGACGACATGCACGTCTTCTGCTAGAGACCTGGGCAGCGAAGTTTTACTTGACACTGAACAGTTATTTGCATCGGAACAGTAGGTCAAAAACTGTATGTCAATGGTTGCTATGTCGGTCGGCTGCCACAAGCCCTTAATTGTTTCAGGAAATGCCAGACGACGACTGCAGTGGTGTCTCTCTCGCCGTTCGGGAACAATAGAAGAGTGGAAGAGAGCCGTGTGGAATGACGAATGCCGTGTGGAATGAATAACGCTACTTATCCTTTCGTTCGGATGGACGTATTTGGGTGTGACATTTTCCTGGCGAATCCTGTCGGGCGGATTACGTTCTCCCTACACTAAATTTTAGAGGAGGATCTGTAGTGGCGTGGAGCTGCTTCTGCTGGCAAGGACTAGGTATTTTGCTTGTAATACTTTGCCAGTTATGAAAATATTTTCAATAATTATAATAATTATACACTACGCAGCGGTAGTACTTCAGCATAGATCCCTTCCTGTTTCAACAAGATTGAGGATTTTGTCCCACTGAAAGATCTGTGTGGACCTAGTTTGTGGAGAAGGATATCCAAGTTTTGGTCTGGAAGGCCCAAAATTACGATCAAAATCCAACAGAACGTTTGTGGGTCGAGCTGAAACTCCGAATACGGTCTGCGCTCTAAAGAAGCTTTGCATGAGGAATGGAAGAAATTACAGTATATCATCATCATCATCATTGTCAACCATTATCAATCCACTGCTGGACGAAGGTCTCCTCAAGTTTCCTCCACAACGGTCTGTCTTGTGCCAGTCTCCTCCATGTCACCCCTACATACTTTCGAATTTCATCCACCCATCTCCCATGTGGTCTTCTTCTGGGTCTTTTCCTGTCCCTTGGAATCCAATCTAAAATTTCAGCTGTCCATCGATGATCTGTCCTTCTGGCAGTATGTCCAGCCCATTGCCATTTCAGGGATTTAACTCTGATCATGATGTCTTCCACTCTTGTCATTTTTCGGATCCACGAGTTCCTCTTCTTATCTCTCCTGGTTACACCAAGCATGCACCTCTCCATGCTGCTTTGAGTTGTCTGCAGCCTTTGTATGTCTCTTTTAGTTAAGGTCCACGTCTCTGCACCATACGTAAGCACTGGAAGGATGCATTGCTCAAACACTTTTCTTTTAAGACATAATGGCATATTGCTCTTGAAAATTATGCTGTTTCTTCCAAAAGCTCTCCAGGCAAGTTTTGTACGCCGATTAATTTCTTCATCAATGTGACCCTCACTCGATATCTGCTGTCCAAGATAAACGTACGTGTCTGTTATCTCCAGCTTTTCTCCATCAATCGATAAATCTTCATTTCTTGTAAAAGCATTGAACATCACTTTTGTCTTCTGAAAGTTCATTTTTAATCCCACTTCTTTACTCTTGTCAGCAAGTTCCTGGATCATACTCTGCAGCTCTGATGGGGTAGTTGCAAAATGACTATGTCATCAGCAAAACGAAGGTGGGTTAGATAATCTCCATTAATCTTTATCCCTTTGTTTTCCCAGCTCAGCGACTGAAAAACACCCTCCAATGTGGCATTAAAGAGCTTCGGAGATATAGTGTCACCTTGTCTCACTCCCTTTCCAATTTTTTATGTGTGTTGTATTTTCAAACAGCCGAATCTTTGCACTTGCATTTTCATAGATGTTATTAATAATATTAATGTATGCATCTTCAATACCGCAGGTTTTCAGAGCCATTGTAACTGCTGATGGTTTCACCGAATCAAAGGCTTTTTCATAATCGATAAAAGCCATGCACAATGGAAGTTCATATTCCCTCGCTCTTTCAATTAGTTCTCTCAGTACGTGGATATGATCTATTGTGCTGTAGCCACTCCTGAATCCAGCTTGTTCTCTCGGTTGAGCCATGTCCAGTGTTACCTTCAAGCGGTGTGAAAGAACTTTAGTGAAGATTTTATAAACTACTGATAGGAGGCTGATAGGTCTGTAGTTTCCGAGATCCTCAATGTCACCTTTCTTATGTAGCAGGATCATTGTAGCAGTATTCCAATCCTCAGGAATCTTTCCTTCATTAAGGCATCGAGTGAAAATTTGGGCGAGTACTGTTTCGATTTCTCCACTTGCTTCTTGTATGATGTCTACAGTAATTTCATCTTCTCCTGGAGCTTTTCCCCGCTTCATGTTCTTGATTGCATGTGCAACTTCTGCTGGAAGGACTGGAGGAACTCTGGTACTGGTATCTTTCATGATGTCTGGAGTGCATGTATCATCCCTTTCATATAATTTGGAGTAGAAATCTTTCACTCTTGTCAAAATTTCGCCTCTATTTCTTGTTACAGAACCATCTTCTTTTCTCAGTGCCATAATCAGTTTTCTTCCCTTACTGAGATGTCCCTTTGCTATCTTTAGGCTTTGGTTGTTTTCAATTGGTTTCCTCACTAGTTCGCAGTTGAATTTTCTTACGTCTTCAGTGATACTTTTTCTTACTGTCTTGCATAGCTCTGTATATTCCACTTTGGAAGTCACATCTTCTTTAGTTGTCCTCATCTCTCTTCTTTTTTGCATCAACATTTTCGTTTTTCCTGATAATTTGTTTACATGCAACTTGTTCTTAGACTCAGCTAATTTTGTTGCTGTTTCCATAAGAGCTTTGGTTACTTTTCTGTTAACTTCAGAGATGTCCACTTCTTCCGATGTTAGGCCTTCCAAAGCAGAGAACCTGTTCTTCAGTTCCAACTTGAAGGTATTATGGTGTTTTTAAGGTTGGTTATGTCAATAGGTTTTGTTTGTCTTATGAGCTTGCCACGTTCAAGTTTAGTGTTGAGGTGCATCTTACATCTCACCAATCTATGGTCACTACCTGTGTTGAACTTGTTTAGCACACTGCAGTCTTCTATGACGAATTTTTTGTTACACATAATAAAATCAATTTCACTTGTCGTCCCATTTGGATGTCTCCATGTCCATTTCCTGTGTGGCTTTTTCTTGAAGAAGGAGTTCAAGATGAAAAACCCTTCTGCCTCTGCAAACTCAACGAGAGTATTTCCACGCTGGTTTCTGTTGCCGTGACCGAATTTACCTACTGAAGTTTCATTCTGTTGCCGTTGCCCTATTTTTGCATTGAAATCTCCCATAAATATTTTCAAGTGCTGCTTACCTTTATTATTTAGATGACAAATTTCCTCATAAAACTCTTCAATTTCTTCTTCAGGATGACTTGTGGTGGGTGCATAAGTTTGAATAATCTGAGCCTGGTATCTTTTGGAGAGTTGGATAACAAGTCGTGCAGCTCTGTCAGAGGAACTTTCAACTTCTACAACTTTATCCTTCGGTTTCTTGTTTATTATAAATCCAACACCACTAGTTCTGCCAGTATTTGTCCCACGATAGTAGAAGAGATGTCCACTTTTCAGTTCGATGAGATCTTCTCCTTTTCTCCTTACCTCACTTAGCCCCACGATGTCCCACTTGATCCTTTGTAATTCCTCTTCCAATTCAAGAAGCCTTGAATCAGAAGATAGGGAGCGTCCATTGTACGTTGCCAAGGTCAGCATCAGATGGAAGCCTAGTCCGGTCCTCGGGGGATTCTTAGCACCCTCTGCCTTCATGTCGCACTGACCGCTGCCTTGGCCAGGTACATTCCAGCTGCCGGAGACTGAGGGCCAAGATTTAAGTTGTGGAATCATTTTGGAGGGGTTTGGCCATAACTCACCACGCTGGCCAAGCGGGTTGGTGAGTGTGGGATAGAATTTCCTCTAATCCCGATGGTATAGTTATACCGCTATTGGCGGTCGCCAGAGCCCCTTTAGTGGGAACAGGATGCACCACGAGAAGGCGGGGTTGACATTTGTCAAGGAGAGGCTGTGATGTTACGCATCACCTGACCTTACATCCCTACAGTATATACATACCGGTATCTCGTTGAAAGCATACCTATAAGAATTGCTGCAGTCATAACGGTCAAAGGTGAGCCGTCTATGTACTGATTTCAGCAGATAATTGCTCTTGTTTATGTTCGAACTAGGTGTCCGAATACTTTTGCGCACACAGTGTATGTTATGTTTTGAAGAAAAACTAAAACGTTCAGTCTGGGAATATTCCATACTGACATGCGCGTTCTCCAAAGAAAGGAAGCGAAAAAAAGATTAAGGAAATTTCGAAATTATTAGAATTACTGAATTTTCAACTGAAATTGGATCCTTACACCCAATTTCAGTTCCAAAATGATGATAACAGTTGCCTTCCATTTCTGGTGGGAGGTATGGATGTTGTGTTTGTCTTACTGCACTGGCTCTCTCCCATCCCTGGATCTAGTGACTCTAAATTAAGGACGGGCGACTAGTTCATCGAATCGCTCACGGTGTGTCCTTAATCTTCCAAATAAAAAAATGATCTTTTCTATATCGGGCTCAATAGAATCGCACACAGTATGCTTAGAAAAATATTATTAACTAAGGGAGCAAAATTTTTATGCTTTTCATATGTACGTAAATCTTGCAACTTCCAACTAATGGGTGGTTAAATAAGGAACTGTATTTTATAAACGTAAAAAATCGCACACAGGCGTTATTATTCAATCACAGACACTGGTTCATAACATTAAAGAAACTAAAGCTATCCTATAGATCGTGTAGTACGTGAGAATATAACTGTTACCTCACTTCTCACTTGGTCGTGACATGCGCTCGTCGTCAGAAAAATAGTTGTACCCAGAAAGAGCAGGTCTGACATCGTGAGACATGCAAATGGTTCAAGTATCACGCTCCGCCGCGCATGTGACGCCAGCGAGGAGAGATCGCAGTGCTGCGCCTCACCTTCTATATAAGGTCTTTCCGTTGCGCGAGCTTGACATTCTGACTCATGCGGTTGTTTTGGTTGCATCCTTTGCAAGTGAAGCATGCCTCGGAGAAAAGTTTGGAAGCAATTCGAGCCATTGGAGAAGTTCGAGAGAGGTCGCATCGTTGGGCTTCGGGAAGCGGGATGGTCTAATCGCCATAGTGCGCACCATAGCGGTCGTGCGGACATCACCATAGCACGCTGTAGACTACAGTGGATAGAACAAGCCACGCAGCAGCGACAGGAAGGGTCTGAGAGACCTAAACGAACCACGGAGAAAGAGAGAAGGAGAACCGACGGGTTGTCCGACATGCGCGGAGTGACCCAACAGACACGATTGCGGATATTCAGTGAGCAGTGGTGCCCTCCATGCGTCGTCCGATTAGTGCCAGCACCATTGGGAGACGACTGCACGACGTAGGACTACACGCACGCAGACCGTTACGACGACTGGCCTTAACATCATTGCATCGTCGCCAAAGACTGCAATGGTGTCGTTCCAGACTGTCAAGGAGTCACTCAGAATGGCAGCGGGTGATCTTCAGCGACGAGTCCCACTTTTGTCTTGGAAAAGACGCCCAACGAATCCGTGTGTGGAGGCACCGTGGTCAGCGCCATGATGAACGGTTTGTCGTCGAGTGTCACACGTCCATAAGGCCTGGTGTCATGGTGTGGGGTGCAATTGCCTACGATGTCAGATCACTTTTGGTGTTCATTACAGGCACTTTGACAGCCCAACGTTACGTTAATGAGGTCCTGCAACCAGTGGTCCTACCTTTTCTGAACGTTTACTCCGGTGTGATTTTCCAGAAGGACGATGCCCGTCCTGACACTGCTGCTGTCTCGAGAGCTTGCCTTCAAGACACTGACACTCTGCCATGTCCAGCTGCTTATCGCAGGACATCATATTAGGAACCTGTCCTCATGCCGAGAAGACTGGCATGCTGTGTGAGCAAACATGGCGGGTCGACGCCATACTGAGAGATACTATTTATTGGCGTATGGCTCAATAAATATTGCCTATATCAGTCACAATTAATCATTTATTGTTTCTGGTAAGTTTTACCGTCCTCCCGAATAGCATTGCGATCCAACACGTCCTTCTGGGTGCAACTATTTTTTTGACGATGAGTGTATGTTACAACATTTCCGAAGTTCTGATTAAATAGTGTTTTTTTAAACCTGAAAAAAAAATTACGAAATACACATCATCATCATCATCATCATCATTGTCAACCATTATCAATCCACTGCTGGACGAAGGTCTCCCCAAGTTTCCTCCACAACGGTCTGTCTTGTGCCAGTCTCCTCCATGTCACCCCTGTATACTTTCGAATTTCATCCACCCATCTTCCACGTGGTCTTCTTCTGGGTCTTTTCCTGTCCCTTGGAATCCAATCTAAAATTTCGGCTGTCCATCGATGGTTTGTTCTTCTGGCAGTATGTCCAGCCCATTGCCATTTCAGGGATTTAACTCTGATCATGATGTCTTCCACTCTTGTCATTTTTCGGATCCACGTGTTCCTCTTCTTATCTCTCCTGGTTACACCAAGCATGCACCTCTCCATGCTGCTTTGAGTTGTCTGCAGCCTTTGTATGTTTCTTTTAGCTAAGGTCCACGTCTCTGCACCATACGTAAGCACTGGAAGGATGCATTGATCAAACACTTTTTCTTTTAAGACATAATGGCATATTGCTCTTGAAAATTATGCTGTTTCTTCCAAAAGCTCTCCAGGCAAGTTTTGTACGCCGATTAATTTCTTCATCAATGTGACCCTCACTTGATATCTGCTGGCCAAGATAAACGTACGTGCCAGTTATCTCCAGCTTTTCTCCATTAATCGATAAATCTTCATTTCTTGTAAAAGCATTGTACATCACTTTTGTCTTCTGAAAGTTCATTTTTAATCCCACTTCTTTGCTCTTGTCAGCAAGTTCCTGGATCATACTCTGCAGCTCTGATGGGCTAGTTGCAAAAATGACGAAATACACATATAACATATAAATTTATAGAGTAGTAATCAAATTCCATAGTGAGTGAGGCCTTTCATATGCAGTAGAGTCGCATAAGTCATTCCTTCTTTGGAGTTTTTACATGGTTTATCATTCATACAAAAGAATTATTCACGAATGATCCTTCAGACGAATGGTCACTCAATTTCCTGGTTGCCGCTAAGCTCATTGGGTAAATCATTCGTGGCAGGGATCCAGTGTTTACGAGAATTAGCTTTTAAGACCATGGATCTGAAAAGCGCTTGTCGTAAAATTGGTAAACTGCCGAAAAGAGTGCTAGCTTTCCATCATACACGATTCGCCATGAGCGAATGATTCATGCATACCATTCAAATGAATGGCATAACATATCATTCCCATTCTTAAGTTTCACTATATTTCCTACCTCACTGCTGATTGCTTACTCACATAACGGTTGGCACTTATTAATTTTCGACACTACTTTTTTCACTGCGAATTCGTTTCCGAATTCATAGACGCGGAATGAAGTCAAACGTGTTGCGACTTCCGAGTGTGTCGCAGTAATGGCGGACTGAATGATTAGTCACAGTGGTAAGAGCAAACCATTCAAGGTGAAGAGTGATTCTTTTTGAACGAACTGTTCATGAATGATCCATCCCTAATATGTTGATTAGATCCGCATGACCTTGAGTTTAAATTAACACAAAGCATACATAATGAATTTAAACTTAAGAAATCATGGAAGCTCAAAACGACCATGATCATAAGTTTTTTGTGCCGCCCCGGTGGCGCAGGCTTCTGGCCATTCCTACGAGGTGGGTCCGGGTTCGAATCCCGGGGAGGCATTGATGTTGTGTTTGTATTACGGCCCTGGCTCTCTCCATTCGCTGGAACCAATGACCCCACATAAGGGATGGGCGACTGCTTATAGCCCATTGGGTTGCTCACGGCAGTCGTTAAACCTCCAATAAAAAAAAACAAAATAATAAATAAATTTCTGTTCGTAGAAGGTAAACCAACTGACGAACGAAACTCAGTCATGAAGCTTAATATTTTGGAATCTTTTACAAACATAACCGTGCCGCCCCGGGGGCGCAGTGGTCTAAGCAATAGCTTCTGCTCATTCGTCCGAAAGGGGTCCGGGTTCGAATCCAGTGAGGCATAGACGCAGTGTTTGTCTTATGGCACTGGCTCTCTCCCTTCCCTGGAACCAGTGGCCCTAAATTAGGGACTGGTGATTGCTTATAGTCCATTCAGTTGCTCACGGTGGTCGTTGAACCTTCAGTAAAAAAAAAAAAAAAAAACGTAACAGAATACAACTCGGTAACGATATGACGTCTACACCATTTTCCCAAGAACGTGGGAACACCTGACAGAACTCCGTCCGTCAAAACTAGCAAAGCTGATGACGTCATATTGTACTCGAATATAAGAAAACACCTGATGAAGCTGGATACAGCTAAAGTACAGTTGGCAATCAGTAAAAGTTATTGTGCCTTGAAATGTATACAGTTCTGAATATGGATTTAAGCAGAAAGTATTAGCATTAGGGTTTCCGCTTTGTAATTTAAAGTGAACTTAAAACACAATTTTAAATGATATTAAATTACCAAAATCGATGAAAGTTTTTGGTTTTTCGTTCACAGAATTGATCGTGAATGGCAAAATTTACAGTGCAAAGCACTATTATCAATTTCGTTTCACACAAATGAGTAGTACGAAAGGGAATCTTCACAGGAATTTCAACATGGTGCCGAAATGAATAGGATATTTAGTTCTCCATTCATCCAAAATTCATGAGGTTTATTCATCTTGAATCCCAATTTCCAGTTCTCCAAATCAATTATTCATTGCTTTCTTCCATAGCCGAACTGCTGTCGGAATAGAAATGGCAGTAATATACGGGTTCGAAATGCAATTTAATTTCACATAATCTCAATTGAAATAATTTCCGAAGTTTCAAATCACCTTCAGGAAAATATTTGTTATATTATAATAACAAATCTTAAAGCTGAAAATGATAACTAATACTGTTTTCATTTTCAGCTCTAAAATATCTACAGAAACAAATAAACAATATTTTATTTTCCTGCATTATGTTCTAAAAGCCCAATGTTTTCAGAAAAAAAATGGTTTCTCATTATATAGTACTTGACTGTAGATGTTGCCATTTTTGAGTATCATGAATAAAAGTTCTGTGTAAGATCTCACCTTACAGTGGTGTGTAAAAGGTATTGCATCACTTACAAAAACCGTGAATTTTTAAGTTTAACTCTTTTTTTAACTAACTAGTTGACATAGTTATTTCATCATTTATATGCCATTGGATGCTAAATTTAATGGAGATTTCAAAAATGTCTTAGTTTGTCCTGTAGCTACTTCTGTTCTTAAGATATATTACAAAAATCATGACCAAGTCGAAATTATTTTGAAAAGGATCATTTATCCAATACTTAGTTTTGTAGCAATAAACCGTTTTTGTAATTCATAAGGAATAAAATAACATTTAAATACAGAAATATAATGAAGCAAAATTATAAAATGTACCTAATATTTTGTTTCCCGGCCTTTATCTTTAACCGCAGCTTTACATCTTGATGGCATCTGTGAACAAGGCTTTGTAAAAGATGTGGTTGAACAAACGATTTCAGATTTGAATTACATGGTCAATGAGTTGAATTTTGGTTGTTGGTTTCTCTTTTGGTAGTTCATGCGACACTTTAAACCACAAATTTTTGATCGGGTTTATAACGAAGTAAATTTCTCCGTCATTTTTGGTCTACGCCGGGATTCGAACCCGAGTACGCTTATTCCGGAACAAGTCGCTCTACCAACTGAGCTACGCAGACATGTATTCTGATTCCTATCTGCCTTTATGTCATGTGCGTCCTGCTGGCAGGTACGTGTGTTTTTGATCGGGTTTATAACGAAGTAAATTTCTCCGTCATTTTTGGTCTACGCCGGGATTCGAACCCGAGTACGCTTATTCCGGAACAAGTCGCTCTACCAACTGAGCTACGCAGACATGTATTCTGATTCCTATCTGCATTTATGTCATGTGCGTCCTGCTGTCATGTGTGTTTTTGATCGGGTTTATAACGAAGTAAATTTCTCCGTCATTTTTGGTCTACGCCGGGATTCGAACCCGAGTACGCTTATTCCGGAACAAGTCGCTCTACCAACTGAGCTACGCAGACATGTATTCTGATTCCTATCTGCCTTTATGTCATGTGCGTCCTGCTGGCAGGTACGTGTGTTTTTGATCGGGTTTATAACGAAGTAAATTTCTCCGTCATTTTTGGTCTACGCCGGGATTCGAACCCGAGTACGCTTATTCCGGAACAAGTCGCTCTACCAACTGAGCTACGCAGACATGTATTCTGATTCCTATCTGCATTTATGTCATGTGCGTCCTGCTGGCAGGTAAGTCACATCTCCCCCCCCCCGAAAGAGGGCCGGGGGCATGGCCCACGGATCAGCCGTGACCATGAATCGTTGCAGGCAGACAACCACTGAAGAACGTGCACTTGAGAACTCCCCGTCAATCTGGTGTGTGGAATGCAACGTCACACACATTTATTTTTCGAAGCACTGGAGAAGGGATTCTCTGATTTTTCCTATCTCGCGGTGTGGAAATAACATCACACCAATGCGAGATTTTGAACGGTCGGGTCATCCGGGTAGTTCGGGCGCTATTATAACGAAGTAAATTTCTCCGTCATTTTTGGTCTACGCCGGGATTCGAACCCGAGTATGCTTATTCCGGAACAAGTCGCTCTACCAACTGAGCTACGCAGACAAGTATTCTGATTCCTATCTGCCTTTATTTCATGTGCGTCCTGCTGGCAGGTACGTCACAGGTTCAAGTCCGGTGACTGTGGTGGCCAATCAAGATGCTGAAAATCTTTTTCCTGAAACCACTTTTTCACTACTTTAGCACGATGACAGGGAGCACTGTCATCTTGAAAAATAAAATTGCCGTCATGAAGTATTCTAGAATAACGATAGCACCTTGTTTTCTAATATCGAAATATATTTCTGGGCATTTACCTTACCATCGACAGTATGGAGGTTACCAACGCCATGTGCACACATGCAGCTCCAAACTATGACCTTCACCGGATGCTTAACAGTAGTTACTAAGCAACTTGGATGGAATTCTTGATGCTTGAATCTTCTTACATAGACACTACTCTGATTCTCATTAAGGCAAAATTCTGATTCATCACTGAAGAGAACATTTTCCCATTGCTTGGTTGTCCATGAGACATATTGTTTTGCCCACTGAAGTCTACACTGTCTTTAATTTGCAGTTAATAGTGGTTTACGCCTGCCTTTGTACGCACGTAAGTCACAGTGAAGCAGCTTCCTCCTAACAGTAGATGTACTTAAAGTAATATCAGTCACTTCAGACCATCTTCGAAGCAATTCAGGTGAATTGAGCTTCCGGTCAGCCAAGCTTAGCTTTCTGAGCACTCTGTCCTGCCTAGTTGTAGGGGATCTGGGTCTTCCACTGCGACGCATATTTTTAATATATGCAGTGCCTTTTACTTTCTTCAGTAGCCTAATAACTGTAGACTGATTTCAGTCCAGCCTTTCAACGATCTGCCTTGAAGAATATCATTGTTCATGAAGAACAACTAATTTTACTCTGTCCGCTGCGCACAATTCCGCAGTTTTAACCATTATTGAGAATGTACACAAATTATACCCTAATAACAACAAGACGCGAATTTGTGCCTCAACCCTTATAAAGGATGGAGTAGGATAAGGATAGCATTAAGACGCAGCCAATGAGGTGAAAGAGTGTCTATGATTGGTTGTAACCAAAAATGAAAACGGATCACAGGTCGACAATTTCTTGTGGGTTCAACTGGACTGGTTATGGTGTTCTTGACCCGATTTTGACCCGGTGTTATTCCCATTTTATTTTTGAAAAGAGAAAAAATATATTCCAATGAAAAATTGCTGTTATGGACATCTGTAGTCGATACTGGTGCCCACGGAGGGAATAATGATTTGCTATGCAAAAATATTATCGTCTCTTTCTTAAAGCAACGAAGATTTCCACCGATCGACGTCAGACACACAGACACCATATCGTAAGAAGATAGTTCCTTTGCGTTCTTTTACAGTCTGATTGTCCAGGGCAAGGTACAGGCAAACGCCATTCGCCTGCTTCTCAGCTGACTCATTTCACTGTATGACTAAGAGTTACTTTTCACATCGCATCTTTTACATTGAGCGTTAAGAGATTTTCGATTGATGTGCTAACATCCCGTTACCATGACATGTCATGTCGAAATTAACTCCTTATTTGTTAATATGGATGGATTTAATATTAAGCAGGTTGAGAAAGGCGTCGAGGCCAACAAATACGTGCTTGTTGATAACCACAAGGGGAAGAGTGAATGCTGGAAATTGTTTCGTCTCGTTAAGGAACCGGTGAATAATTCTGTGTTGTTTGGTCTTGCTTGTTGTTCAAAATGTGGAAAGTGTATAATTTCAAAGAAAGATATCGACGATGTAATAAAAGATTGTGGAACCAAAAAATCTAACGGACCATATGAAAGTATCCGCACATCCATCAAAGCGTGGAAAGAGTGAACAATCTAAATACATTTAAAAATACATTTGCGCAATCGTAAATAATGATTCCCATTTGTAATATACTCCATGGTCACGGTCATAGTCAGCAGTAACTTCTGGATTACGCAAAATAGTGGCACTAAAAATGGCACTAAAATTTAGCAAGTAACCAAATTTTATTATTAAAAAAGGATTTCAGTTATTAAATATCAAGCAGTTATTGGGATGAATATATACAGGGTGATTCAGCTAAGCATGTACAAACTTCTTGGAAGGGTAGGTTGCACAAAGACAAATCGGAATCACGTAGCAATGCAGTGTCGGAAACACCATCTTCATGTGCTAGTGTACAGAGAGGACGAGAAATGAAAGAGCAGCACGTAAGAGAACAAAATGCTTTTCATTACTCACAAGACATGTGCGAAATGCATTGAGGTTACAGAAGGTGTTCAAAGTTGCGACCATGAGATGCAACACACGCTTGTCCTCGTCGGCGCATGGAACCACGTACGTTTTGGAAAATTTCTGGCGTGTCTCGGACTTCCAAAGCATCTACAAAGATGCGTGCTACAAGATCCTCATCACTTTTAAAGGTGTGTGTGTATGTGTGTCGTACACCAGTCTTTTGATGTAACCAGAGAAGAAGTAATCAAGACATGTTAAATCCGGCGATCTTGCAGGCTAATGAATGGGACCACCACGCCCGATCCATTGATGTCCAAATGTCATATTTAAGTGATGACGAACGTCACTGCTGGATTGGTCGGGGGCCCCATCGTGCTTAAACCACATTACACGGTGCAGCTACTGAGAGACCTGTTGTTCGTTCAATAGCTCTGATGTAGCCGTGCAAACACTTGGTGGTCTGGCACTCGTCTCATCGGGTACCGTTCCTTGTACGTAAGGCGGTTTGTCAGTTGCAGTCCGCTGCTCCATGTGCGCGGTGCATATTAGCCATTTCCGCGTTCGTGAGCTCAGTCATCCAACTACCTCTGCGGGCGGTTTACAAATGACGGTATCCTGAAAGAACGTATGAGCAGTCTCGCGGCTGAACAACGCCATCTACCGCATGAAGATGGCATTTCTGCCCTGCATTGCTATGTGATTCCGATTTGTCTTTGCACAACCTACCCCTCCCAAAAGTCTGTACATGCTTAGCTGAATCACCAAGTATATTACGTTTATATGAATATAATTGAGTTTCGAATTTATAATTAAAAGCAGATTTGTCCGGGTCAGTTACGGGTCCGTTTCAGGTCGGGTCGGATCCGGGTCCAACATTTTTGACCCGTTTCCAACTCTGGTTGTAACATTTGATACGCAGCTAACGTGAATTTCAATGTGTTTGTCAAACTCCATATTTTATGTCATATCTTAAGAACTGAAGTAAATACAGGAAAAACTAAGACATTTTTGAAGTCTCCATGATGACATAACTATGAAAATTAGTTACTTAAAAAAGAGTTAAACTTAAAAATTCACGGTTTTCGCAGGTGACTTTTGCACACCACAGTGCGTTTTAACGTACGGAATTTATTGCGTATGATTAATGATTTGCGCGCACCTTATTATATTCAGGAAATTTAACACTTTGTCGAAGACATCGAAAACCTGAAAACCTGTTATATTTCGTGTAACGTAATTAGAAGTAATAAGAAGCAAAAAAAAAAAAAATAAAAAAAAAATAAAGACACATCGAATTTTCGGATGTAACGAGCACGTTTTTGAATTCTTTGCTTGTACTTGCGTTTTTTTGTAGTTCACAATTCCGTCACTAGGTGGCGTTTGTGTATTTGAAAAGCTCAATTGAAATTTTTGCTTTCACTCTATGCCATTCACTGCAATAAAGACGGGGAACAGTATCCTCCTTAAACGATGAACAGCTTTCTTGCCAGGGGTCGTAAATGTCGAAACCTTTTTCTTGCTATCTCTGCTTCCAGGAGATGTATTTGAAAAATATTTTTTCTTTAGCATAGCTTTTGCTATTAAAAATACTTTTCGCATATTTCCAAGTTTTCGTTCTGCAACATTCTACCGCTAGAAGGCGTAAGTATTTCATTTATTGATCTTGCTGTTACATATTGAAATTAATAATTCTGAATAGTTAAGCATAAACATAAAAATAACCGCAGGGAAGATCAAGGAAAAGGTCTCGAGGAGACCTGACCAGCCTTGATCTCCCTAGGTCTAAATCAAGACAAGAACATTGATATAACAACAACAAAGTCAAAAAAGGAAACAAATATCAAATTAAATATCTAATCATAATACTGAATTAACAGCATATTAAGGGAAAAATAATGTTAAAGTAATGAAAAACCTGAGTTGTCCCCCCTACCCAATCCTCATTATACAGATCACCCGTCCCTTGGTCACAGAATCTTCACCTGGTAAGTCCATCGCATTTCCCCCTCAGTCAAATAATCCCTGTCAATCAACCTCCCATCTTGCACTAATGAACGGATATCAGTTGTTAAGTAAATAGTGTTTTAATTTCTTTTTAAACAAATTGAAGTTATTAATAGATATTAATTCTGCAGGCAAAGAGTTCCAAAACTCCGGACAGGCTTTGTTCAGTAGTTCGTGTTCTAGGTGTAGTAAGTCTCAACAAAGCTTGGTTACAAATATTATAACAGTACGTAGCAGTATTAATTTCTATGAGCTCCTGTCCAAGGCTCAATTTAATTCGTTTTTACATAATTTTGCCTAAGTGAAACAATTGCTGAATTGTTATAATATTATATTTGTTCGGGTTGGCTCTGGAATATCTGAAAGTGTTTTGCCCTGGTAAGTTGTCACCATTTAAATTTTGTTCAAAATTATTAATTATGTTTAAGTAATATCATGTTTCCTTCTATATTTCTTCTTTTAACAGTTCGATTTGAAAATATATTTGTCTCTGATATCTCCTGCTATGAGAAACGTTTTCTGAGTACATTTTTCTTTAAAATTTTCGTGGCATACTTTTCGTCCGCTAGTGAGAGAAAGTAGCCGCTTCTACTTCTGGATGTTTTATCGATTGTAGAAGTCCGGTTGATCATTTCTTCTAATCGGATCCATTGACTATGAATAACTTTGAAATATTTTATTCTGAATAACTTTGAAAAATATAAGCGGTCGCCCGTCCTTAATTTAGGGTCACTGGTTCCAGGGAAGGGAGAGAACCACTGCGGTAAGACAAACACAACATCCTCACCAGGATTCGAACCCGGACTCTTTTCGGATGAATGATCAGAAGCCATCGCTTGGATCACTGCGCCACCGGGACAGCACTGAAAATTCGGTGTCATCTTTCTTGCTGTAAATTGTTACATTTTCTAGACGCATTAGGAGTTTTGATCTTGCACCACAGGTGCTCAAACTTAAGAGCTGCTTCTGTATTTCAGATCCTAGAGGCTCACATGCCTTCAAATATAACAAGACGTGAAATGCGCAGAATCTTCCATAAGCTTTGCGATAAAGAGGTTCAGTGTGTTAACCGTGGAGGCGTCTTCGTTAACCACGGAAGGTATAAGGCGTACCTTTAAATTATGAGTAGCAAAAAGTGTACGCATTGTGTTTCATAAATGCGCATGGATCAATGCCTTGAATGCTGAAACATATTTTCATCATGATGGTAGCATGATAGATACACTATACCGACAAAAGTCACCCGAGACTTAGAAAAGAAACTAGTAATTAAAAAATCCGTCTTGTTGCACGATGATATTTATTCAGCTAAAAAACGAAATCTATGTACAGGTTAAAAAACATGAGCACTTTCGGTGTCACAGTGACACCTTCATCAGATGTGATTTCCATCATGTGGTTACATGCTGGTCTTAAATACGTGGAGCAGATGCATCATGGGAAAGGTAATGTCAGTGTCACATGATATACTACATAAAAAGACAGTCGAAAAGGCATAATTAGCCAATGAAGATCACTTAACAGAAACAATTGCTATTGTGCTGTCCTTCCCAACAAGATTGCTCCAAGGTTCAGGTAAAACATAAGGATAATAGTCATTACAGCAACGTGTATTATAAGCCGAAATATAGAGGCTTTCTGTAAATAACAAGGAATAAACAGAGTTAGGTGTGTTTATGATCTTAGCGTTGCCCCAGTCTGGAATGGAATTTCCAGCACTTACAGTTCTTGCAAAAGGAGGTGCTTTGGTGATTCATTTTTAAATTATATCTGCGTTCATTTAATCTCAAATCCAAATTTCTTTTGGTTGGACCCACATAATGATTATTTAGTTCACCAGAGGTGGTGTCGAGCATATTAATAACATACGCACCCCATTTTTTCCCTTTGTTAATTTTGTCACGATCGTTGAGGATAATGGAATATGGATAGCATGATCGTATTCCAAATTGTATTTTATGACGGGAGCATATGTTGGTAAGAAGGTTTACAATATGTGGATTGAAATCAACAGATCCAACATACTTTTTAGGCACTTGTTCACTAATTAAAGCAGTTGACATAGCAAACCGTACTTTATTGTGCACCCCTTAACAATTTCACCCGGATGACCATGGTTTTTTAGCAAAGGATGATATCCATTGTAGTTCTTGAGCTCTGGAAAAATGGCTAGAAGAATGTGAATATGCTCTTCTGAATAGGAAGTGCAGAGCAGAAATTTTATGCTGAAAAGTGTGGGCAGAATTGTACGGAATTAGAGTGAGTGTGGAAGTTGGTTTTCGATAAACGGCAAAAGACAGGGAATTGTCAGAAGTGTTACGAGTAATTTGAAAATCTAAAAAAAGGTAAAACAAAATTATGTTCAAGTTCGATCGTGAGTTTGATGGAGGGTATTGAGAAGACATAGCGTTGACCCCCCGAAATCTCGGATGCGATGATATGCACTGCACTTAGTAAGTGTGGTAAGATTATTGGCCCTGTTATCACACATTCAGCTGCGCCCAAGGATCCTGCAAATAAGAATGTTCGTAGTTTTTGCCGAAGTGTTCGACTCATCTTTCCATCAGAGGAGCATCTCCGTAAGTTCCCACGGATACTAAACGTCCTATGTGGACAGCTCTCCTACAGAATTGACATACTAACATCAGAACACTGTGCTAATTGCAAAGAATTAACTTGGGCATCAGCGTGCTCGCTGCCCCAACAACGAGTATCCAGCTCCCACGGCTTCTAGAGTGCCTCCCGCCTCTAAGCAGCCTCCTGCTACATCTCGCTCTCGACCTGCACCGTCTTCTAGTGTGCCAACTGCCCCAGGGCCGAGTTACACAAAAAGTATATCTACAGCCTCTCGTCAACGAGCGTCTTTTGATGCTGACCTCACCTCTCTCCTTCATCTTCCATTGCTCGCCTCACCTATTACTCCTCATCCCGTGGCAACATCGGGAGACCTCGTCGCTGGTTTCCCACCAGTTTTCACTGTTGGTGTCTCCGAGTGTGACGGCGGCGCCGATCCCTCCTCTGACTCTGCGTCTGCTTACCGAGTATTGTCGCTCCCTGGAAAACGCATTTCTGGCACTCGTACAGGTACCCGACGTACGAAGAAGAAATATCCCCCTGCGGATGGGCGATCGTTCCGTGCTACCCAATCTTCAGGAGATCTTTCTCCCTCTCCTCCGCCAACAGAAATTGAAATGGACACTGATGATGATGGGTTTCCGCCTTCGTTTGAGGTCTTTTCCAGTGTACTCTCCAAATGTGGTGCTCCTTCAGAACCTCTCAATCTTGGAGATTACAATCAGTTTTGCACCCACACCACCAACCTGGAGTAGACGTATGACTACCTCCGAGAGCGCGAAGACATTCTTCCCGCGCTGCTCCTGCAACCTGGATGCATTGCTAAGTACCTTCGTAGGTTTGTACATGACCCCCTGCACCACTCATGGACTCTTGGCTGCGTAAACCGATTACAACAACTCCTGAAAGTTGCTCCGCGACTCCTCCAATCAACGACTGACCAGTCCATTCAAGTTCACGACCCTTAATTGCAGAGGGTTCGCTAGCCCCCTAGCGAATGCTCTTGTCATGGAAGACCTCTCGCCCCTCGGGGCCGATCTGTTGCTATTGCAAGAAACAAACTGCCATTCCTCACTCTGTTTACTCGCTGGCGTGCTAGCGATTATGTGTTCCATCATGCATTTCTCTATTCATCTCATGGTGGGCTTGCTATCGGAATACATCAGCAGTTCCGATCCAGCCTCACTGTACTCCCAGTGCAGAACATATGCCGGGATTTACTCCAGCAATCTCCTTCACAGTTGGCGGAGCTCGATTTCACATCTTTAACGTGTATATTCCGTGCACTTCTGTTCATTTATCCATCTTGTTCACCAAACTCTGTCAAGCTCTCTCGAAAGTCTCGCCTTCGGATCGTGTGCTCTTGAGTGGAGACTCCAATTGCACCCTTGACCCGGCACTGGATCGCTCTCTTTCGTCATGAGAGCGTCGTACGGATCTCGTCGCACTACTCCATGACCTTGTTGCTGATTTCTCCTTCACCGATGCTTATAGGCACCTACATCCACAAGAGACCTCACACACGTGGCGCTCGTCTTGGAGTCAGCTTTCATCGACTGTACGCCTAGATCGGGTCTACGTTTCCACACCGCTTTTGCTTCTATTACCGAGTTGCGACATCAACCTACTGCTTCCTCAGACGACTGCACGGTCACCCTCACAGTGTTTGCTGCGGCGTCACTCCCTCGGACTGTACGCCCGTGGACGTTTTGATTCCAATCTCCTCACCGATCCTGACTTTTGTGCCTCTGTCCATTCTTTCCTTGCTGCTCGTCGCGAAGGGTTGCATTCCGCACCCTGTACCTTGACGTATTGGCTTCATGTCAAGCATCAGCTCCTCTTACATATCAAGCAACTTTCCTTCACCATTACGACTTCCAGTCAGATGCGCCTCGATCACGCCAGGCAGATGCTCGCACTGATTGGGTTGTCAGATCCGCTGTTTCCAGCATATCAGGCGGAGCTCCAGGCTTTGCTGAAACCTCTAGCGCAGCAAGCACTTTTACGCCTGCGTATTAAACATCTCAATCCGGAGGAATGCACCTATGATTTTCTAACATCAATGGAATCTGCACGCAAGTCTTCTACCTCGCTTCGTCATCTTCGCCTCCCCTCTGGCGAAATCACATCCGATTCCGCAGCGATTTGCTCTCACGTTCGTCAGTTCTATACCACCAAGTTCAGTGAAACTCCTCCCCCTTCTCTCTTTGCTCTTCCCCATTTTCTCAATAACCTGCCTCAAGTTCCGTCTCATCTTGCTCACACCCTGTCTCTCTCACCCACATCCACGGAGGTGTCCGACACCTTCTCATCCCTTAACAACCATGCCACTCCGGGTCCGGACGGCCTCTCTTTTCCTTTTTATCGTGCGTTCTTGCCTCTTCTGTTGCCTTTTCTCCTCTCCGCTTTTTCTGCTGCATTTAACTGGTCCCCCCTCCCGAGGAGTTTCACGGACGCACATGTGGTCCTATTTCCCGAGAAGGGTGACCCTCTTGACTTGGGAAATTGGCGCCCCATTTCTCTTCTTAATCAAGATTATAAACTCTATACTATTCTTCTTTACCGTCGACTAAACTCTGTCCTTCCTCACATCCTTGCTGACTCTCAAACCTATACTGTTCCTGGCCGTTCTCTTTCCTCCAATGTTCAACTTCTTCGCGATCTCATTCATCTTGCCAAGACTCATTCTGAACCTCTTGCTCTCCTTTCCTTAGACCTCCATTCCGCTTTCGATAATATCTCGCACGCCTATTTAATACAAACCCTGCTACACTTTGGCTTTCCTCCACAATTTGTCTCTGTTCTTCTCTCTCTACCGGGACGCCGTTTTCCATGTCAAGACGACATCTTTTCTCACAGCACCTGTTCCCTTCAAGCGGGGAGTTTGTCAGGGCAGCCCGCTTTCTGGTCAACTATTTGCGATTGCCGTCGAGCCCTTTCTACGCTCTCTGCAAACATCTCTCCTGGCACAGCTTCCACCACCAGTTGCCAGCACACGGCATCACTCAGTCATTTACTCTGCCTATGCAGATGACATTGCCGTCTGCATTCGTAACGACTCACAGTTCCAACTGCTTCGTCGATTGTTCTCCGCATATGCTTCATGTTCTGCAGCTGAACTGAATACGTCTAAGAGCATCGGATTGTGGTGCGGGTCGTGGTCCAATCACATGGATGTTCCGTGGGGGCCACATGGTCATCCATTACCCAACGCTTCCTGGGTGTGCACTTAGGCGCACCACAAGCTACATCCAGTGACTTTCACGGAACTCCATCCTCGTCTCCTCCGCACAGCTGCGTACTGGTGTCGTGCGCAGTTCTGTACGTCGTACTACTAGCGTGAAAATCTCACCAAGACATACCTTCTGTCCATCTGCAAGCATTCTTGGATTGCATCTACGACCCGCTTTTCTGTCTCCAGGAGGTTACACGCTGCCTTACTCGAGTAATGTGGGCGGGTCATCACTAGATTAACGTCAAGAAGCTCTGTGCTCCTTCCTTCTATGACGGTGCTGGCCTACCTGATGTCCCACTGTGCTACAAAGCAAGCCGAGTGATCAACTTCATTCACCTTTTCACGGCTCCAGTGGCTTCCGCAGTTCAGGTACGTGACATTCTTGCCTCCTTGCGTAACCCACATTTTCCCTTTCTTTCTTTGGTTCTCATGGATTGCTGTGCTTTCCCCCTCTAAACTCCCACCTGCATATTCTGAAGCCCTCACTCACCTTCGCTCTCTCCCCCTCATTTGCTCCCCTTCCTCTTCAACTCTAGAGCTTCTTTCTGAACCCCTCTTCTTCAACTCTCTTGTTCGTCCCCACCCCACCTCCCCTGCTTTTCAGTCCCCTCCTGGCTCCGAGCAGGTGTAGTAACCGTTCAAGACCTCCCTAACTCGGATCTATCCTGGCGCCTTTTCTCTGGCCTTCCCCTGCTATTCTCTCGTCCCCCTCAGCCCGTTTGGTCTATGACTCCTTGCTTACTGCACTTTTTTCCCTGATCTTGTCTCCCCTCCGGTCGTGTCTCTGTCTTTTCTGCCCCTCTTCCGCTGCCGTTTTTCCTTCGACTCTCCGACTCGGTTCTTCCTCTCCCCTCTCTCTCCTCTAAATCTCTTTATCGTTTTCTAGTGCACCTTGCCACTCCTTCACCACTTTCTATTCTCCAGGTTCCCCCTGGCTCTTGATCCTCTTGTCTGGGCAGCTGCCCGCTCACCCTTATCCGCCCCTCTTGAAATTAATACCCCCACTGGCTCTTTTTGCATAATCGCCTACCTGTTCCGTATGTTCTCTTTCCATGTCCCTTCTCTCCTTCCCTCTCTGCTCCTTCTGCGCACAGGAGGCAGACGTTTCTCACGTATACCTTTACTGTCCCATCCTGATGCCTCTCCTCCACCAGGTTTTCCAGATTACCAGTCGCTCTTGTTCTACAGATCTTCCGTTCACTGCCTACAGACATCTTCTTCTGCGGCTCATCCACCTACGCCTCTTCCGTTAGTATGTGCCTATCTTTTCGTGCTGGTTAAACACGTTATTTGCGTGTACCTTCAACAACTCCGCAGCATCTCCTTGCCGGTCTCTTTACACGAGGCCAGCGCAGCGCTTGTGTGCCATTTCCGAGATCGCTTGCTATCTCGACTCCGCCTGGAGTACCAGTCGGCTTCTTCCGGTCATCGAGAAGCCACCTTCTATGCTACTTGGGCGCCGGTCGCTCCATGGTTTGCGGTTGATTCTGGACTGCTACACCTATCAGTACCCTAGGACACTCTACACCTCTTTTGCTGAGTTCCGTGGTACCCTGGTGCCCTTTATCCACTCTACGACTCGTCTCCATGTATATCATGTGATTATGCTACAGCTTGTGCTGTAATACCCCAGTTTTTTTTCTCGTTATTCAGTGTGCATATCAATGTGATCTTGTCATTTGTATTGTTCTTCTTCGTGTCGTACTATGCTTTACCATATTTACATTGTTATCCGTGTGCCCTCTGATTCCGTGACCTCCCGTTACTTTTACGTACTTGAGGTTGTACCCTGGTCACCGTAAGCGTTTTCTTTCTATGTACCTAGTGTATTACACCGTGTTCTTGTAGTGTGTTTTTCTTTGAGATGGCATGCGGTGTACGTCTCTATCTCCCATATGTTATATTTGCCGCACTCACACACCTTCTTAGTGTTTAGCCATTTTCATTGCACCTGTTTGTTTTTTGGTCAGTACTATGCTTCCACATTGTGTACATACTACTGTCATCCCAGTGTACTTTCATGCTTTTTTTTGTGCATCCTTCATACCTCTTGCATTTCGTGTGCTGTACCGTGCTTTCACATTGTGTTAATGCTTTGGTCGTGCACGTGCAAATTTATGGTAAATTCTGTCATCTGTCAGAACCCATGGCTTGTCCTGCGCTTTCACTTTATGCATATACTCTTAACATCCCAGAGTGCCCTCATGGTTTATCATGTGCTTTTTACTGTACTTGTAAAATTTCTTGCGCTGTATCGTGTCTTCATATTGTGTACGTTCTTTGGTCATCTCTGTGCACAATATGGTTCATCATGTCTTGTTAATGTACCAGTTACATCTATTGCGTCGTACCGTGCTTTCATTTTGCGTTGATCCTCTTGTCATCCCAGTGTGCATTTCTAGTTTTGCCCTGCGATCTTACTGTCCCTTCTACATTTTTTTCGTGCAATCCGCGCTACCGTTGAATTGTGAGTACTAATGTCATCTCAGTGTATTTTCATGCTTACTCGTGTAGATTAATCACCTTCACCCCGCATGTATTATGTTGCTTTGGTGCCTTCGTTAAATAACTTGCGCAATTGTGCACGCTGTGTTTTATCTCATGTATGTAATGTTTTACCTTCACGGCGGTGTTTGGGGTGTTCTTTTTTTCATTTTGTACTATTGTTTCGCCTGTGTTATCCTGTACATCATGCCCAGCCAATGTCTTCTGACACGATGTGTTTCTCTCTGTCACTTCTCCTGCAATTATTTTGCAATAAGCTTTGCTTGCAGCATTTGTTATACATCCCCATTGTCACTGCAATGTATATACCATCATGTTTTAACAATTTGTATTATTTTCTAGTGAGACGCCCAACGCTGTACGTCTCCCTCTTATGTTTTTCTTATGATGAATAATAATAAAGCGATTTTGAAACCTTGCTTTATGGCTTCGTGCACTATCCTGCTGATACTAACAAGGCTCGGTTGCATAAAATTGCCACAGAGTTGGTAAGGCATAATTGTGTAGAATATCGAGGTAGACGTGCTGGTTAAGAGTTTTGTCCAAGGTAACCAATGGGCCGGAACCATACCACGAAAAACACCCACACACGAGTACACTGCCAGCTTCAAACCTGGCCGTAGGAACAGCACACTGTGGTAAATAGCGTTCCCCCGGCTGCCGCCATACCCACACACGGCCATCAGACTGATGGATCGTGTATCTGGATTCATCAGTCCATAAGACCTGTTTCCATTGATCTACGGTCCTCGATAAATGTTCCTTACACCATGCTAAACGACGAGTAGCATTCCGAGTGGAGATGAAAGGCTTATGAGCAGCCGCACGAACACGGTAACCCATTAAATAAAGTTCTCTGCGAATGGTACGTGTACATACCGAGGTTCTAGCATTTTTACTCACCTGTACACTGAGGTTTTGTGCATTACTCCGTCGCTTAACTGTAACGACTCTCCTGAGGCTTCGACGTCCTCTATCACTGATTTTCTTTGGTCTGCCGGTACGTTTTGTTGCTTCAGGCAGGTCATGTGCCTTCCACTTATTCAGTACATTCAAAACAGTTGACTTGGGTATGTTTAAACGCCTCTCGGTTTCTCTTATGGACAACCCACTAATATAACACCCAGCAATCTTTCCTTTCTGAAAGTCAGTTCTCTCCTGTTGCGACATTTTCACTCCACCTCACAGTGCGATATGATCGCGGTCAGCTGCAGGCTTGTTTTTATAACGTTTGCAGCTGTACAGTGCATCTTAACAACGCAGCGGTTCCATTCATTTGCTTTTTAAGGGGTGTCCGGTGACTTTTGTCAATGTAGTGCACATGTCTATACTGAAAACCAATCAAATCAGACCATAATTAGAGAAAATCGAAATTTTGGCCGCCATTTTGGGATTTAAGGGCTCCTGGTTAAATTTTGAAGTGGCACAATATCTTAAAAATGACCCTTAGGATATGACCATTCCATTCACCAATCTCGTCCGCTCACGGCGGGTTGAGTCCCGCAAAGACGACTATGCGTCCTTGAGCGTTACTGGCAAATGAATGCAGCCGGCATGTCATCCTCGGCTGCACGTGGGTAAAGGACAAAGTGCGTCCGGGCCCGACTTCACAGGGAACCATCTACGCATCCACGTCCCTACCCACAGGGAGACTGCGGAATACTATGACCATTCATCAAGCCAAATTTAATGCTTTTATAAATAAGAGAACAAGTTTTCAGCTCTACCGCTGCACTACAAACTAAGTTACGAGGTTTTACTCTGTAGTAAATTTATCATTAAATAAACGACAATAAGCTTGTTTCAATGAAGTAATCAATGCCAAGTTGTGTTAAGGTGTGTAGAAGAAATGCAGCTCAATGAACTGTGAAAAAAAAAGAATTAACACTTCTAGCAAAGGAATTATAGAAAAAGAACAATAACTTATGCTACTAAATATAACACAGCAAAATATCATGGGGAGCTGAGCATAAAACTTTCGTAAAGAAGTAAAACACTGTTTAAGGAAATAAAAATTGGATTAAATCGATCAGAAAGTAAACCATAAAAGAAAAAAATTCAGTTAGGCTCAGTTCTGAATGAACCGTCAGATTGGAACGTAGGACTACGACTTTCAGATCGGAGAGTTGAAATGAGCTAGTCGAGTATGGTTTCAAAGCGTTTATTTAATTTGTTATAGCCAACACAAGTATATGATATTAAAAGTAGCTCACACAATATTTACAAATAATGCTGAATACTTTGCGAACACAAAGCAGATCGATACACGAATTAACTAACGTGGTGCTCAGTCTTCTTGGGCTTCTTACATTCCTCATCACTTTGCTTTTCGTTCTGATTTTCTCCACTTTTGCTCGGGTTCATTATGCGAATTCCGCGGCATTGTCGAAAATGATAACCCGCTCACACGAAAACAGTTTTAAAAACATTTACTTTAAACCACTGCGATGTGTTCTTTATATCGAGATCTCTAAAACGATACCACGCACAGTTGTTTTACACTCACGGTTGTCCAGATAAACCGCGATATTGCCAAAAGTGTTCACCGGTTCACAATAAAACAATTTTTAAAATGTTCAGTTCAAACCACTGCGAAACGTTCTTCGCATATTCGAATAGATCTCGTCGAGAGCTTTAAAACGATACCACGCACAGTCGCGCCGCGATCACGGTTGCCGAGATAGACTGAGTCGTGCGCACGATCTGTTGCGCAGTACGCGAATTGGACTCCATTTTGTTTAGGAATATGGTAACACGATTCGTGTTTTGTCACAGGCGGTTTGCCGTAAGTCGCCCCATACCATCCGCCTTTCCAGAGGACAAAGGTATCATCTACATATCGAATCCACAGGTCGAATGTAATTCCGAACTACCTAAATTAGTTGAGCTTATCAATTCAATTGATCCTCATATACAGTTCACACGTGAGTCTGAAAATAATGGCTGCTTACCATTCCAAGATGTCCTTGTGTCACGCTCTGAAGTATCCTTTAGTACAACAGTTTATCGAAAACCATTTGCTGTTTCCTTACCTCCACATGCAAAATCAAATCACCCATGGAAACAAAAAAATTCTGCTTTCTACACATACGTATATCGTGCAGTACACATATGCTCAACTGAGGTTTCATTACAGAAAGAGCTTGATTTTCTTAAACGAACTGCAGTACACAGAGGATATAGCCCTTCCTTGATAGAAAAAGCGTTCCAAAAATTTAGAAAACCGAAGCCCGTCTGCTCGCTCACGCCAGTAGACCTCCCAGTACGAACGAATTGGGCGGTTATCCCATTTGTTCCTCAGATTTGCTTCAGAATTTCAAAAATTCTCAAAAGTTTTAATTTCAAAGTTATTTTCAAACCCATAAACAAGATGAATTTTTACGGATCAAAAGACTACGTCCAAGACATAAATTCCTGGGGAATTTATCAGAAACCTTGTGAATGTTGACTTTCATATATAGGACTGACCCGCAGGGCTTTAAGTTTCAGTGTGAAGGAACACAAGATTTACGTACGGAACTATGAACTGAAGAAGTCATCAATAGCCCAACATTGTCACGAAAATAATCATACATTTTTGTTTGGAAACGCTATTCTTATTGATAAACCTGATTCTACTAACAAGCTTAATGTATTAGAAGCTTTCCACATATACCGGAATTCTTCACGACTTGTCAACGACATGACGTCTACGCCATTCTTTCAAGCGCGTGGAAACAACTCACCAAAATCCGTGACCGTTAGAACTCTGATGATGTTACAATGATTTGAATGTTTACACTCCATTCGTCCTGATGATGCCGAGCCAAACGCTCTGCGAAACTATAGTCGATGTTAATAAAACATTTAATTGTGAATAAACGTTGATAATTTATTCTAAATGATTCAGATATTCCTCTTTTCTGTACTAACGGAAAATGTATTGGTTGGTACTAAGGCTGAGATACGAATTCATCTTCCTGAAAGCAGATGCAGTAAAAGTAATAAAAAAAGATCAAGACATCCCAAAACATGCGCTATTTATTTTCTAAAGACCAGGTTGGACTTCCGAAAACTTTTGGTGAAAACAAATTTTCGTTAATTCATTAAGTAATGACGAAAGCATAATGCAGCCATAGCTCTCTAACTAAGAGGTCATTAATTTACACTCTTTACAGAAAAAGTGAATCGCGTACGTTAGAAGAGAACTTCTATACCACTGGAGTTTGCTCCTACATACCAGGAAAATCTCAAACAGTTCTCAGCCGCACGTTAAAGAAACTTAGCAGGAAAACCCTCAAAAGCAGGACTTCGGAAAGGCAGAGTGATCTGTGATCAAGCTTTAAGCTCTGCCTCCGTTAACGGAAGAATGCAAACTATTTCAATTGGGCTTCATGCCCGGTTTTATGGATAAGGTTACATCTGACACACACTTTTCACATCATGAGAAATGAGGGCTGCATGGGATAAGAAATTTAAAATTTCTTAAAGATATCTAAAGAAATAAAAAATTAATCAGTTCAGTTCATTACGTTAAACGACCATTCTAATATTTAAAACAATACACATTTAATCATTATATGTCTAACAAAATAAAAATTTCTTTTTAATGATCTTAACCGTTTTTCACCTGATTTTCACATTGCTTTTGCTTTTGCAAGCACTCAAAATTATGTTTTTATAATGAAAGACTATATTTTTACTTTATTGAAAAATTTGAAAAGTTTATTGAAAAATCTGAAAATTATCTTAATTTTACTAATTAATAAAAAGGAACTGTACACCAATCATACTTAAAATACACGGTCGAGTCACATTATTCTGACCACCAGCTAATATCCAGAGTAACCGCCGTGTGCAGCGCGGACAGCAGCTATAGACGGGCTGCGAGGGGCTCAATAAGGTGCTGGAAGGTATTCACAGGTATCTGGAGCCATGCTGACTGCAGTGCATCTGACAGCTGCTGAAGGTTGCGTGGTAGTGGATCCATAGAGCGAACAACACGATCGAGGTGGTCCCACAGATGCTGAATTGGGTTTAAGTCTGGGGAATTAGGGGGCCTTAGTGTACTTGGAAATCTTCATCGTGCTCTTCCAACCGCTCTCGGACATTTCTAGCTGTGAGACACGTCGCATTGTCGTGCTGAAAGATCCCATCCGCCCCAGGGAAGACAATCAGCATGTAAGGGTATACGTGGTCTGCAAGGATGGATTCATAACGAATTCGATCCAGAGTGCCTTCCACAGGTATAGGTGGACACAGAGAATGCCACGAAAACTACTGTGTCAGAAATACTGCCACTCTTGGCCCGAAAACCGATAATCATCCCTTCTTGCAAATCTGATAAATCGCTCCTTTTATCCATAACAGCAACGAGTGATATGTTTTCAGAATGCCTACAGCACACCTTATATACCCTCGAAGCCAGCTTAGGATACGTGTCTTCTCGCATTAGCTACGCGCTGTTGACGTCAAAAGTAGGATGTTGTCACAATAATGTGACTCAACTGTGTGTATTTTATAATGAAAAACTTTATTTTTACTTATTGAGAAATTTGAAAATTATCTTAATTTTATTAATTAATAACAAGGAATTGAATTTCTTGGAGTAGAATATAAATCAAAATTACCAAGATTTCGCACTTCAATCTTTTCCAAGGAAGGTAGACAGCAAGCTGAATAATAGAACGCTTCAACAATTTGAATGCAGTGACTTGACTTGACATTAAACGAACAGATGCGAAGTAATTATTCATTCAAAGACCCGAGACGCAGTCATTTTAGAATCACGGAAGAAAATCAAAAGGCATTCACCATTTGAAGAACTGGTTCGAAACTCGCCGCAACATCAGCGAAAGGCTATCATTGCACGACTCACTGTTGGTTATGATCTCCAAAGTTTCGCGAATGGATAACGTAAAGAAATTCGCTTCCTATTCCACCCCAAAATCTACTGCCATTCGCGGAACTTTGGAGGTGAACACCAACAGCGAATCATGAAATGACAGCATCTTGCTGGAGTTGTCACGGGTTTGGAATCAGTTCTTCAAATAGTGAATGCCTTTTCCTTTTCTTCCGTGATTCCGCATGCTAAACGAAAATGACGCTTCGGGTCTTTAAATGAATAATTACTTCACATCTGTTCGTTTAGTGTCAAGTCAAGTCGTCGCGTTCAAATTGTTGAAGCGTTCTATTATTTAGTTTGCTGTCTACCTTCCTTGAAAAAGCTATCTGGTTGATGTGTGAAAGCTTGGAAACTCTGATTTATATTCTACGCCAAGAAATTCGGATTACTATAGTATAGTTACACTACTTTAATTTTATTGATCAAGGTTGAAATCATTAGTTTATACATTTCTCGATATAAAAATGCCCCAGCATGAATAAATGCACTAAATGACAGGAAACTTACCACACTTGTAAACAAGTTGTTTGAAGGGAATCGATTTAATTTCTGAGGGATTACAAAAATTCGATGGGAGAAGAGACACTGTAATGTAGCCGGGATTCGTAAGTCGCATGCCCTCCATGCCGGACAACACAGTATGGCATCGACTGAAAAGATCCCAAATGGTGTCCAGTGGTATCGCTGGCCAAGCGTCGTTGGCTTGTGTCCGCCATTTATTGACACTGCCAGGGGATCGTGCAAGGGTGTTGAGTAGTCTATTAATGACGTACCATACGCCCTCTACTGGAGAGAAATCAGGGGGTTGCACTGGGTAGGAAAGTAGCTGGACACCTTGCAGGCAGTGTCTGCTGATATCATGAGTGTGCGGGCGACATTTATCATGTCAAAAATGGGCATCAGGTATACCACGGATACACGGCAACAAAACTGAGTGCAGCACCTCGTCGACGTATTGTCGTGCAGTGACGTATTGCTAAACCCACTATGCGTGCCAGCGGTTAACTGCTGTTGAAGCCGATAGCACCAAAACCATGACATCAGGCTGAGGAGTTATATGACGCTCACCGAAAGTGACAGAAGCCACACTTGTCGCCGAATGCGCGGTGATTCCATTCTTCCCGCCACGCACGTTTAGTACAGCAACACTGCAACGTTGTGCAACGTTGTGCCGCGGTAATTGGCAGTCGTTGCAATGACTGGCAAGAACTTACACTTGCCTCAGCAATCTGCGATTCACAGTCCCTGTCGATACGGGGATGTACAGGACCGCCTCTACAATTCGACGAATGTCGTTCGCTGTAGAGTGTGGGCCTGCTACTACTGCCGTCGAATGCCGTTCGCTGTAGATTGTATGCTTGCTACTATTTGCCGTCGAAAATCGTTCGCTGTAGATTTTGAACCTGTTACTACTTGCCGTAGAATGTCGTTCGTTGTAGATTGTTAGCCTGCTACTACTTGCCGTTGAATGTCGTTCGGTGTAGATTGTGGGCCTGCTACTACTTGCCGTCGAGTGTCGTTCGCTGTAGATTGTGGGCCTGCTACTACTTGCCGTCGAATGTCGTTCGCTGTAGGTTGTGAACCTGTTAGTACTTCCTGTCGAATATTGTTCACTGTAGATTGTGTGCCTGCTACTATTTGCCGTCGAATGTCGTTCGCTATAGATTGTGAACCTGTTACTACTTGCCGTTGAATGTCGTTCGCTGTAGATTTTGAACCTGCTACTACTTGCCGTTGAATGTCGTTCGGTGTAGATTGTGTGCCTGCTACCACTTGCCGTCGAATGTCGTTCGCTGTAGATTGTGGGCCTGCTTACTTGCCGTCGAATGTCGTTCGCTATAGATTGTGAACCTGTTACTCCTTGCCGTCGAATGTCGTTCGCTGTAGATTTTGAACCTGTTACTACTTGCCGTTGAATGTCGTTCGCTGTAGATTGTAGGCCTGCTACTACTTGCCGTTGAATGTCGCGATCGAGGCGTTCGGATTTCCGCTTACGTGTACCAATCCCGCTACGCCGACGCACGTTACTTTCCTCAAGCATTGCCGCCACGTGCGGCCGACAGCTGTTGCATTCCGATAGGTTTCCGCCGCAATGCGACACAGGGAACATCCAGCCGTACGGAGCCTCTGGTAAAGGTGTTCGTGTGATGAAATGATTCCAGATAACGTTGACCAGGCATTTGAACTCCTTACACGTGCTTTTGTCACAGGGATCATTCCGATACGGTGGATCACCTGCGAAGGTGCGGACGGCCGAACGTAACTCGGAAGAGCAGTTTATCCATTTTATCTTCCTCATCTATCACGTGATTGATTCTCAACTGCAATCATTTACATAGCCCAGCCTTCGACGCATACCTACGAATTTACATGGCGCTCAGACGAATATTTAATTGTTTGGTATTTTCTACGTCGACCGGTGTACAAATAAAAGGTAAAAGGTAACGTAACATACATAAGATACTAAAAAGGAAAGTTAAGTAGAGCATGCAAGCACCACGTCACAGGCCCAACTAAATATGTTCATAAGGCACTGATAAGACAATGGCACGGATGCGAATGCAATATTCCTCGATCAATGTGTTAAGTGATTTCTAAGGCGGATTGACAATAGGGTGCTACATAAGCAGTCGCTCTCATACCCGACTTTCAGCGGCAATGAAGAACCGTAAGTCGACGGTGGTCTTAGGATATGCAAATTGCATTAGACTGGGCTTGAACCTGTCGAGAAACGACCAGGTGAGCCTTCGAAGATACTAGATTGTAACAAGAGAGCTCTGCGAAGAACAGTCCGTTCAGAACTCAAATTATCAGCATTGTCTCAAATCGCGAGAACATTATTTAAGATTATCGGGGCTGATGTTACCATCAATATACTCCGCAGGACGCTGCTGGACATGTGTTACCATAGTCAAACCCTATGTGAGATTATTGGGACTGATGTTAGCACCAGTACACTGCTTAGAACGCTGCACGACATGGGTTGTCTCAGTAAAACCCTATATCAGACCATTGGGCCTGATGTTAGCACCAGTAGAGTGCGTAAGGCGCTGCACGACATGGGCTACCACAGCCAAACCCCATGCAAGATTACTAGAACTGATGTAAGCACCAGTTGTATGACATGGGCTACCACACTCAGATCCAATGTGGGATTATTGGAACTCCAGTACAGCGTGCAGGGCGCTGAACAACGTGGGTTACCACACTAAAACCTTATATGAGACTATTGGACCTGATGTTAGCACCAGTACAGTGCGTAAAACACTGCACCACATGGATTACCACAGTGAAACCTTATATAAGACTACTGCCCCTGATGTTAGCATCAGCAGAGTGCGTAAAACATTACACGTAGGTTACAACAGCCAAACCTTATGTAAGATTACTGGAACTGATGCTAGCACAAGTACAGTGTGCAGGGCGCTGTACGGCATGGGTTTTTCTTGTCAAACAATATGTGAGACTATTGGAACTGATGCAAATACCAATATAGTGTGCAGAACGCTGCACGAATGGGTTACAACAGTAAACCCCTATGTGAGACTGGTGTTAGCACGAATACGGTGTACAGAACGATGTACGACATGGGTTACCACAGTCAAACCCTATGTGAGACTATTGGAACTGATGTTAGCACCAGTACACTGAGTAGAACTTTGCACGACGTGGGTTACCACAGTCAAACCCTATGTGAGACTATTGGGACTGATGTCAGCACCAGTATAATGCGCAAAACGCTGCACGACATGGATTACCATAGTCAAACCCAATGAGAGACTATTGGGACTGATGTCAGCGCCACCAGTATAGTGCGCAGAACGCTGAGCGACATGGGGTACCACAGTTAAACCTTATGTGAGACTATTGGGACTGGTGTTAGCATCGGTACACTGAGCAGAACGTTGCACAACGTGGGTTACCACAGTCAAACCCTATGTGAGACTATTGGGACTGATGTCAGCTCCAGTACAGTGCGCAGAAAGATGTACGACGTGCGTTACCACAGTCGAACCCTATGTGAGACTATTTGGACTGATGTCAGCGCCACCAGTATAGTGCGCAGAACGCTGAGCGATATGGGGTACCACAGTTAAACCGTATGTGAGACTATTGGGACTGATTTACAATAAGCAGAATGTGCCAGTACAATAAGCAGAATGTGCACGACATAAATAATTACAGACATGCAGCTATCCACAAGCAGATGATCACATCGACCAATGACACACGCCGACTAGCGTGGTGTAAGGTACGTTGATCTTGGACTGTACATTAATGGAGAACTGTACTGACGAGTCACAGTACATAGTTTATCAGTCTGATGGTCATTTCGAAGTGTGGCGAATCCAGGGAGAAAGGTACTTCCCGGGCTTAATCATCTCGACAATGAAGTTTGATGAACGCAGCGCGATGGTACGGCGGTTTTTCATGGGTCGGTTTGGGACCATAAATCGTTTTGAACAAAACCATGAATGTTAAGCTGTACCTAGACGTCTTGGACAATTATTATTTTTTTTTTCCTTTTTTTTTTGATTGGAGGTTTAACGACCACCGTGAGCAACTCAATGGGCTATGAGCAGTCGCCCGTCCCTAATTTAGGGTCACTGGTTCCAGGGAAGGGAGAGAGCCAGTGCCGTAAGACAAACACAACATCCATGCCTCACCGGGATTCGAACCCGGACCCCTTCGGACGAATGATCAGAGGCCAACGCCTTAGACCACTGCGCCACCGGGGCGGCGGACAATTATGCACTACCGACGTTGTGGAAGTATTAATACTTCGAGGAAAGCCCATACCTCTATCAGCAGCAAAACGTATCATGTCATATTGCTCCCATCGTTACAGATTGGTTTAAGGATATGGACGTCAAATAGTTAGACTGGCAAGTCCAGAAACCTAATCCGAACGCTATAGAGAGCTCTGGGACGAATTTGATCGTTCATTGCGTGGAAGAAGAGATCGCCCAACAAACAAAGGTGAACTGGTCACTGCTTTGAAGGACTAATGATGGACATAACAACGGACGTTTACAAAAAATGGTGAAGGTATTCCACGAAGACTAGAACCCGTCATAAGGACCAAAAATATTAATTTTTTTTAAATATAAAACTTTCTAAGCAAGAATATTAAATTTTCTGTAATTATAGATTATACATATTATAGACATGCTGGTGTCCAGATGTTAATGATAGGGCAGTGTGTGTTACACACTCAAAGGTCAGTAGCATTCAATGAACTTTTCCCAAATTTAAAGAATTTACAACCCCAAAAAAAGCGATACACAGCGCGTTTCCTAGCTAATCTGTACAGCCTGAAAGATACGCTCGGATTCTAAAACGAGCCGCCCCGGTGGCGCAGTGGTATAAGCGATGGCCTCTGATCATTCGTCAGAAAGGGGTCCGGGTTCGAATCCCGGTCAGGCATGGATGTTGTGTTTGTCTTACGGCACTGGCTCTCTCCCTTCCCTGGAACCAGTGACCCTAAATTAGGGACGGGCGGCTGCTTATAGCTCATTGAGTTGCTCACGGTGGTCGTTAAACCTCCAATAAAAAAAAAAAAAAACTTCTAAAACGATTGCTGTATTTTACACTTGATGGAACGCACGTAAGAATTACTTCGACCTCAAAGAGAGCATGGATAAAATGAGTGACGTAATATTCCATAAATACATGTAAATCACGTGACGTTACATTCAACCACTCTCTTTTGTTACTTTAACGCCTTTATCTCGACAGACGTCAAGTAAGAAGTATGTTTTTATTCAGACTGTGTCAGTTTTATGCAAATGATTTTTCAAGGCCGCTAGAATTTCTATCAAGAGCAGAGCAGACTTTACACGAAGAAAATGCTGCGGAATTAAAAGCTTTGGTTTTCTAGGGTTTCCGTTTTATTCAAAGACACGTATACGCTTTCTCATCCAGCGAAAACGAAAACTTTCATAAGGCTTACGATTTACGTCACACGAAGGACGTATTTTTTAGTTACTTCCACTGAACGTCTCGATATTTATTTAATTTTTTTTTTTTTTTTTTTTTTGATTGGAGGTTTAACGACCACCGTGAGCAACTCAATGGGCTATAAGCAGTCGCCCGTCCCTAATTTAGGGTCACTGGTTCCAGGGAAGGAGAGAGCCAGTGCCGTAAGACAAACACAACATCCATGCCTGACCGGGATTCGAACCCGGACCCCTGACGGACGAATGATCAGAGGCCAGCGCCTTAGACCACTGCGCCACCGGGGCGGCTTATTTAATTTTCTGCTATTGGCCAATTATCTTTCGCTGTATGAATATGATCTCTGGTTCATTTGTTTTTTTGACGCTGCGTCCCGTGATGTACGGAACTGCGCTGCAACCAGTTACGTAAAACAACTGTTGTAGAGTTTCAAAGCACGACTATTGCGTCATATCCTGTGACGTCATACAGAACTGAGATGTTACCACTAACATGGGAAAAGGTATGGATGATAATCTTAGTCTTTTATATGATTACATTTTCAGGGGCTACAAAAACTCAGATTTTGAACTGAGCATTAGTACAACAGTGCAATACGAATATCTTTTATTTTTACGAAAGTTCTTTGAAAATTTCAGGTTGTCTGACAGACTTTCAACAGGTCACAATAAGCACACCAAACAAAAATTAGTCACCATTGTCAGAAGTTACCTAATAACGGTGCATTTTGCCTTGATAACAGCATGAATCCCGTGTGGTAGCGACTTTACGAGGTTGTGGATGTATTGAACATCGATTTGCAGCCACTCGTGCATCGATTGGTCCCGAAATTCCGCCAGAATACTTGGGTGTCTATTCCTGCGTTTCATCGTCTGTTCCAAATGATCCCACAGATTCTCAATAGGATTTAAATCTGGGGATTTGGCATGCCAGTCGAGGTGAGACAGTGTTGCCGATTGATTGTCGTGTCACTCAGATACAGTTTTAGTCCTGTGCACGCGGCAATTGTTGTCTTGGAAGACAGGAATGGCAATGCGATGCTGCTCCTGGAGATGTAAGACAAAAGGCAACACTTCGTCATTCAGAATGCGGAGATAAGCATGCTGGTTCAAATTCATCGACAATGCAACGAGAGGGCCCATTTCGTGTTGGAATTCCCCAAAACATCACATATAACGCCCTCCAATTTGAACAACACCTCCTACATAATCAGGATTAAAGGCTTTATTAGGCCTGCGATGAACTCGTCGCCTCCCATCATTTTAGTACAAACACAAACGAGACTCATCAGAACAAATTACTCGCTTCCAATCCACCACAGCAAAGCTTTGGTGCTTCTGAGCCCATTTATAACGTGCGACATTGTAACTTGCTGTTAAAAGAGGCTGTGACGTACCTGCCAGCAGAACGCACACGACATAAAAGCAGATAGTAGTCAGAACAAACGTCCGCGTAGCTCAATTGGTAGAGTGACTTATTCCGGAGTGAGGGGATTCGGATTCGAATCCTGGCGTGGACAGAAATGACGGAGCAATTTACTTCGTTATAAGGCCTCTTCCGAAGTACTCTGCTCCAGATGGCAATTTAATGCAGTTCTCGTCGCAGTGTCCTTTCAGAAATTGGTTGGAGTGGACTTTCATTGTCTGTTTGGAGCAACTGTTGCCTGATTTGAAACCGATTTGCAGTTACTAGGCGTGAAACATGGCGGCGGTCCCTGTTGGTAATAATCGACTTCCGGCCTCAGTTACGTCGCCGATTTTCAGTTGACTGCGAACTACACCACTGTTTGTAGACCCCCTGGACAGTAAGCTTCACAAATTGTGCGACTTCATTTATTTTGTGTCCGTGGGCACAGCGAAACACGATGGCTTCATTTTGCCACTCAGTGAGGTCTGTCTTACCACCCATATTGCAGACTAAATTTAACACACACGTTGCTCTTCACTGCTGAACGAGACAGAAATGATCCTGTAGACACGTCAGTGCTATTCATCTCCCAACAATACTATCACAGCGCCCTCTGTGCAACCGGTAACTTCCTACTCTCATTTCTGTTAGGGGTGACTGATTGTTTGCCCGGTGTGCTTATTTCGGTAGGCAATCTTCTGCGAAATATCGAAATTGAAGAATGTGGTTGTGTGTGTGAAATTAAAATATATATACTGAACAGCGTCCAGCGCTTTCCGGGTATAATTTTTAAGATGCAACCTGTATATCCTGATTTTTAGCACGTCTTTCGTAAAAAAGATCGTGCTTATATTATCGGTTTATCCGTCCGTCCATCTGTAGACACGATATCTCTGCAACTATTAATCCGATTTGAAAAATTATTTTTGCATTGGGATGCTTAAAATATGCGAAAGATGATCCTTTATTTCGTTTTTTTTACGATGTACAATATGGTTGCTAGAGGGCGTAATGGCAGAAGATGCCGAATTTAAAAATACGTTTTATTCCACATATTTGTTTCTAAACATCCGATTGAAAAAATTCTTTTATCTTTCGATTCCATTTATGTCGAAGAGTATTTTAGATATAGTTACTTTTTCAAATTACGCAGATTTTCCGCTAGGGGGCATAAAAGTAAATTACATTACCCCCGATATCTCTTCTTCTAAAACTCCGATTTGAAAAATGTCTTCTTTAGCGGATACAGCTCCTGATGGAAAATCTTTTGCATATAATTTCAAATTTTTGGTAAAAAATACTTTGGCAATCAGGGGGCGTAAGTATTAATTTTTGCTCCTGATGCATTTGCCATAAAATCTGAGCTTTTAAAATCTCGATTAGAAAAATTCTTTCGTGGACAGATGCCACTCACGTCAATAAACTTTTTCGGAATATTTTCTTCTTAAAATATTGCATGGTTTCTCCGCCAGGAGGCGTAGATGTATATCCTATTTTTGTCAATATCTCTACTTCTAGGAGTCCGATTTGAAAAATTCCTTCTTCGTTGGATAGTGTTTTCAGTGTGACATGTTATTCATACAATTTCAAAATTTTCAAGTAATTCATAGACTCTTCGCTAAGGGGCGTAAAGGCAAATTGCGTTTCTCCTTATATCTCTACTTCTAAATCTCCGATTTAAAAAATTCTTTCTGCATCGGATACAGCTCCTGATGGGAAATCGTTTGCACATAATTTGTGATTTTTATATAAAAAAAATGGTTTGGCCACCAGGGGGCGTAAGCCTTAATTTTGCTTCTGATATATTTGCAGCAAAATATGAGCTTCTAAATTCTCGATTGAAAAAAAAGTCGTTTGTAGGCCGATACAACTCATGTCGACAAACATTTTAGGAACATTTTCTTCTTAAAATAATGCATGGTTTCTACGCCAGGGGGTAGTGTAATCATATTTTTGTCAATATCTCTACTTCTAGGAGTACGATCTGAAAAATTTCTTCTTTGTTGGATAGTGTTCCCAGTGTGACATGTTTTTTATATAATTTCAAGTAATTTATAGACTTTCCGCTAGGGGGCGTAAACGTAAATTGCGTTTCCCCCTATATCTCCGCGTCTAAATCTCCGATTTAAAAAATTCTTTCTGCACCGGATACAGCTCCTGATGGGAAATCCTTTGCACATAATTTCTAATTTTTGTAAATATGGTTTGGCCACCAGGAGGATTAAGTTTTAATTTCCGCTTCTGATGTATTTGCAGCAAAATCTGAGCTCCTAAAATCTCGATTGAAAAAAAATTTGTTTGTGGATCGATACTACTCACGTCGATAAACCTTTTAGGAACATTTTCTTCTTAAAATAATGAATGGATTCTACGCCAGGGGGCGTAGATGTACATCTTATTTTTGTCAATATCTCTATTTATAGGAGTCCGATTTGAAAAATTCCTTCTTGGATAGTGTTTCCGATGCGAAATGTTTTTCATATAAATTCAAAATTTTTAAGTAACTCACAGACTTTCCGCTAGGGGCACAAAGGTAAATTGCGTTTTCTGCGTTATTTCTGCTTCTAAAACTCCGATTTGAAAACTTCTTCTTGTATCGCATACAAGACCTGATGGAAAATATTTTTCATATAATTTCTAACGTTTAGTAAAGAATGGTTTGGCCACCAGGGGTCATAAGTGTTAATTACTGCTGATGTATTTGCAGCAAAATCTGAGCTAGTGAAAACTTGACTGAAAACATTCTTTCGTGGACCTATACTGCTCAAATCGAAAAACATTTTGAGAATATGGTCTTTTTAAAGCAATGCATGTTTTTCCCGCCAGGGAGCATAGATTCATATTTTATTTTTGTCGATATCACTGTTTCTAAGAGTCCGATTTCAAGAATTCTTTCTGTGTTGGAGAACGTTTCCGGTGCGAAATGTTTCTCATATAAATTCATATTTTTCTTAACGCACAAGTCTGCAACCAGAGGGCGTAAGCTCAAGATTCCGTTTACAGCGATATCTGTGGGATTAAAAACCCGATTGAAGAACTTCTTTCTTCCGTCAGATACTATTGTTTTCCATACTGGTTCCATTGACTTTGAATAGCTTTGATAAATTTAATTTGCGTCAGAACGGATTCAAAAGACGTGCTTATTACACCCGAAAATTCGGTGTCACCTTTCTTGTTTACGCTTTCCAACGGTAGATTAAAGAAACGTATATGCTCCAGCTTTGTCCGTCTGTCTTTCGCACGATAACTCGCGTAAAAATGGTTTGATTTCGATAAAATGTTAATTTGTTGTAGGAGACAACCTGGGGACAAAACCTATCGAAAATGGGCGAAATGGGGTCAAAGGTCAGGATATAGGAGCGGGATCCATTCCATCGCCCGCATGCGTCATAACTTATGTAAAAATGCTTCGATTGTGAAAAAACTTTGGTATGTTGTTCCGGAGGTATACCGAACCGGTGCTGTTTAATATCATCGAAATAGGGTCAAAGGTCAGGGCACAGGAGTGAGATATATTCCACAGCCATCATCCTCATAACTTGAGTAAAAATTCTTCTATTGCGGCAAAACTTTAGTATGTTGTTCCGGAGTTATACTGAACGAACCAATAGTCAGGGTAGGGAGGAGGGTTTGTCTGCGCGCGTTTTCTGGTATGTTGGTGGCAGTGCGGTAATGACATACCTGGTATAAATAAAGAAAAAAATATCAGTTTTAAGTGAATAATATTTTTTTATACATTACTTTAATAGTCTTTCAGTCCATTAGGTGCTCAAGTGTTCCTTTGTTTCTGCTATTTCGTTTCTTCTGTTTCCACAGCTCTATCTGCTGCCACCAGAACGAATGTTATGAAATGAGAAACACACCCTATATTACCCTTTATGAACCGTAGGTAAAGAAATTCATCCCCTGGAGACCTATAGCGAAGCATTAAAAGAAACGGGAGAGTGACTTCATTCGTCACCAGGAAAAATTCAGTTAACCGATAAATTAACAATGCCGAAGTAAAGGAAGATTTCTTTCTTCTTGCGATACATATTTTGAGAAACACTTTCAGTGTGCATAAAGGCATGTTCAAGGTCACGTACCCGTTCTTCTCTTGGTTCCCGTAGAGATAGCGAAGCAGAACTTTGGATATAGCGAATAATGAATCGTTCTTCTTTAAGCAAGCCTCTTTTTTTATACGCTTTCCAACCGTAGGTTGAAGAACCGTATATGCTCCAGCTTTGTGTAAATATGGTTCGATTTCTATGAAATGTTACTATGTCGTAGGGACGAACCCTATTGAAAATGGGTGGTGAGGTCAAAGGTTAGGACATAGGAGAGCGATGCATTCCATCACATTTTTCTTATGAAAAGAGAAATTCTTGTATATATGTAAATTTCATTTTGAAAACGGCTCTAAGGATTTTGATGAAACTGGTTAAGCTACCGTTTTGTGGTACTAGAAATCGATTTAGCTTGATCCGGACTTTGGAAAAATTCGTTTAGTGGGTTAAATAACCACCCCGAGTTACCACGTTTTTAGTGTCATGGCTTCGTCCTATTAATGTTTCCCACTCTTAGAAATCTTATGACGTCACACTCTCGCGATTGACTTACGATGGAGATGTTTGCGCGCGGTCACACTATCTACCTTATTACGTCACGCTTTGCTTATGGATCCCATTAAAGGTTTATGACGTCACACTCTCGCGACCATCTGCTTCATTACGTCACACGTTGTGCGCGTGTTACGCGTTACTTCTATTTTCTTCTAGAACAAAAAGTGAGTTGTGCCAGTGGCTTGGAGTTGATGCTTAGTACAGTATAAGCAGCGGAACGCTGATTTCGCATGTTTTTCCCTTCAAAATTTTAACTTAATATAGCATTTTCTTTGTTACATTTTTGAATAGTCACTTGACAAGCGTATCCGCTGTGCTAAAATATGATTAGTTCATTTTTATTAATTACTATTAACAGAGTGTCACGTGGATGGTAAAACAATATAAAAAATATGGCTGGTCGACCCCTTATGAAACGTGCACGTTTCAACTTTAATAAGAAGAATAAGAAGAATATGGCACTGTTGGAATAAGAACAAGCGGAAAAAGTAAATACCAACGAGATAGAAATACATAGAGTGCTTCTGTGATTAGCTCTCTGCGGTGGCAGCTGAAGCCAACGAGGGAGAGCCCGCCATCTTTGATGAGGTACAAATTCTGTGTGTGTCAAGGAGTCACCTCGGTTCTTTCAGCTGTTCGGCGATCGTGTTATGCTTCATTACAAATTTAGTGTTACAGTTTCGTGAATAATCACAATTATCAGCACATTGTTGATATTTAAAATGCCATAGTACTGCGCAGCTTTTGATTGTAAGAATAAAAGGAACAAGGATTGTGGAACTACATTTCACAAGTAAGCATTTTAAAATAAGGTTGAGCTGTAAATGCTCAGTTAATCAAACACAAAAAATAAAGCATCTAATCCGTGTAGCTGGTGATTAAACCAGCAGATAAGCCATTTCAATATCTGTGTTATCTTAAGACTTTTTATTTCTTATATTTTGTAAACAGTCGTACTCAATGTGAAAACTGAATGATGTTTACTCTGGGAAGGCTGAGGTTAACTGTATTTCTATCTCGTTGGGTTCACCACTCCGGATGACGCCATTGCAAATGGCGCCCCAGTGACAAAGCCAACCGGCCCGGTCAAAATGTAAACAAAACTGAATAACGAGATAAAATAACAACTCACCGACTCGTGTGCAAAACAGGAAGAAGGACTGACCTTTAACTTAAGGCTGGTAATAAACAGCACAGGAGAGGTTTAATCACTTACTAGCAGGCCAAAATAGCAGAGCTCGTGACAGCACTTTCCGCCTGCTATGGAAGACAATGTAACTTCATCCAACTGAAGAACTTTTCCAGTGTAATGTGTGTCACAAGAAATTCAAACAGAAAGAATCTTTTATGCATGTAAAGGTTCATGCAAGAGAACAACCTTATGATTCTAACATGTGTTCCAAGCAGCTAAGTGAAAAATGCAGCATCTCGGAGCAGTCTGCTTCAGTCAAGTAAATAAGATCACCAATGTCATATATGCTTAAAACAGTTTGCAAGCAAGCGATATCTTCCCTGGCACATGCTTGTCACACAGGTGATAAGCCATACCAGTGCGATGTATGTTTCAAACAATTTACCCAAAAAAGTCATTTTATAATGCATTTGCCCCTTCACACACAGGTGAGAAGCCTCACCAGTGTGATGTATGTTCGAAACAATTTACTCATGACAGTTCTCTTTCAAAGCACATGCTCACTCACACAGGTGAAAAGCCTCACCAGTGTGATGTATGTTCCAAACAATTTACTCAAAAAAGTGCTCTTTCACAGCATATGCTCATTCACACAGGTGAAAAGCCTCACCAGTGTGATGTATGCTCCAAACAATTTGCTGATAAAAGTGTTCTTTCAAAGCACATGCTCATTCACACGGGTGAGAAACCTTACCAGTGTGATGTATGTTCCAATCAATTTACTCGTAAAAGTCATCTTTCAAAGCATATGCTCATTCACACAGGTGAAAAACCTTACCAGTGTGATGTATGTTCCCATCAATTTACTCGTAAAAGTTATCTTTCAAAGCATATGCTCCTTCACACAGGTGAAATGCTTCAGCAATGTGATGTGTGCCCCAAAAATTTACTCAGAAAAGTCATCTTTTGAAACACATGCTCTTTTTTTTTTTTTTCATTTAAAACTCTCATAAAATATTTGGCGTCTATGTATTTGGAGTGATAAGCTGTGGGATGATTCAGCATTCTCATGGTGATGACCCACGAATATCTAAAATTTTTACCGAAATTGCGGATTGAGTGCAACTGTATTTTTTATTTTTGTGTTTCTTTTTTTTTTCATTTACTCTATTACCGCTGACTTATATTTCTCTGAAAATTTGCTCCAAAAAATTTGTTAAATGTCAAAAAATTACGGCATGAGATTTTATTCAACGACAGCAAGCTGCATCCATTAAAATATCATTTTTTTAAAACACTATTGCCGTCAACTAACAATGAAAAGCGTTATTTGATACGTTAAAGTTTTAGTCTCATCCCTAGGTGTTTATAACAACATTTCTGAGTTATATAATTATTTAACATCAAACCATATATTACGAAAACTCCCTTGCTTAACACGGAACGGAAATCGTTCTGTACCTCATCAAACATGGCTGCCACTTGTTTCCGGTGGCTTCACCCGTTCCCCGACGTAAGCGCTCTACGTATTTCTATCTCGTTGGTAAATACGGAGCAGCTTGGACATTCAAGAGCCGATGGTTTCCGATCACATTCCAGTCTCGAAGCACATGACCTTCCATTGGAAGAAGATCAGCCTACAAAAAGACCATTCCGAGCAGCTAAGGCGAGGAGCATGGAAATAATGTCCGACGTTATTATAACCCTCAATGAATCTATATCGGAAGAAAACCTCGATCAACTGCGGCGAATAAAAAGACAGCGATGAAGAACCAATGTTACCATGGGGTTCGATGAAGAACCCCATGTTAACATTGATTGTTTGGTGTTTCATGTTCAGAAATAATAAAAACAATTAAAAAAATTCTTCCTCTAACACAATAAAAAAATATCATCTTTGTTTTGATGTTTATTCTAAATTAATTTGTCTCTAATTCGTCTATCATTATTAATCTTGATGGTTTAGACTTAGCATTACAAAACTTGGAAATAACATATCAAAATATAAATTTTTTTGTGCCCTCATCTCGGTGTTCCTGATCTGCGTCATAACTTGCGTAAAAATGGTTCGATGTCGATGAAATTTTTGTATGTGGTAGGGGAAAATCTGGGAAGGAACCCTATTGAAAATGGGTGAAATGGTGTCAAAGGTCAGGACATAGGATCGGGATCCATTCCATTGCCCTTATGCGTTATAGCTTACGTAAAAATGCTTCGATTGAGACAAAACGTTTCATGTTGTTCCGTAAGTATACTTTACAGGTTCTGTTGAATATCATCGAAATGGGGTCAAAGGTCGATTCAGAGGAGCGAGATTTATTCTACTGCCATTATCCTCATAACTTGAGTAATAACTTGAGTCATGATTTCTGGTATGTTGGAAAGCGTATCATAATCAATCCATTGCATGATTTTACTAACTTGTTTGCATCTCTATTTGAAACCGACTACTACAACTCCGACTTCAATGGAAATTAATCTGCGAAATTTTGTAGGATCTACCACAATATCCAGATGAGTAATGGCTGACACAAAGATATTAAGAATAGACTGGCAAACGTAATGCTAGAGGTTCTGAAACGACGGGGACCAATTGAACGTGTAGCGCCATCTATGAATGGGAGGAGTTAGCAGTGAGCAGATGCCTATTGGAAAGCAAGAGTGTTTGGTTCAATTCATAACGTACTACAGAAATTACGCGGAAAGAATGTTCGCTTACGATCAGAGAACTTTCTGGATCAAATTGTAATTAGTAAGTTCACACATCCGAAAAAACAAAACAAAAAAGCTGACAAACTAGGAAGCAAGAAAATACCTGGCCGTATACACAAAGCAGAGAAATAAAAGAAAGAAAGAAAACTACTAAATAGGAAAATTTCGCGTTACGTGCACTAAAACCTTAAATATATATCAAAATATTAAAGATTTAGAATTAAAATATCCGAGCAAACACGCCAACACAATAGTTACTCCCTACAATGGCGGCTTTCATTGCATGCGGGGGGGGGGGGGAAATAACATGCCCTTTACCCAGGTCCGGATGCACCTTTTGCGGGCTCTGGGCGAAATTTCATTGTGGGGCTCCGGAGCAAAAGTTCATTGTGGGCACTAAAAAATAAATCTCACATTTTAATAAAGTCATTACCCAAAAATAATGGTTCGTAAGGAAGACACACGAAAACTATCATAAAGACAAAATGATTATCTCGAAGAAGTATTTGCTTCAAGCTTCAGAAAAAGACCATAATACGGATTGAAAGTTCAGAGAGAAAGAGCGAGAGGGGGCGAGAGAGGAGGGAAAGGGGAGGGGGAGAGGGAGCGAGAGAGGGAGAGGGAGAGAGAAAAAGAGAGGAGAGAAAGAGAAAAAGAGAGAGAAAGGGAGAGAGAAAGAGAGGGAAGAGAAAGAAAAAGAGAGAGAAAGAGAAAAGAGAGAGGGAGAGGAGAAAGAGAGAGAGAGAAAGAGAGAGAGAGAGAGAAAGAGAGAAAACGAGAGGAGAGAATGAGAAAAAGAGAGGGCGAGAGAGAAATAGAGAAAACGAGAGGAGATAATGAGAAAAAGAGAGGGGAGAGAGATAGAGAGTTAGAGAAAGAGAAAAGGAGAAACAGAAGAAGAGAGAAAGAGCGAAAACGAGGGGAGAGAAAGAGCAAAAAAGGGAGAGGGAGAGAGAGAAAAACAGAGAGAGAGAGAGAGAGAGAGAGAGAGAGAGAGAGAGAGAGAGAGAGAGAGAGAGAGAGAGAGGGAGAGAGAGTAGGAAGTTTTGAAATCTGCGATTTTCTTTCCCGGGAGAAGGGGTTTAGGTTGCATTGTGACTCTTATAACAACTTATTCAAAATTGATAAAAATATACCTGCTTAGCAAATATTTTTAATCAAGAAGTTCAAGAGAGTGCCTGGAAATATAAGAGGGGTACTAGGGAGCCCTGTAGTTTTAACTTTTTAAGTAATTTTTGGAACAGAAGCACTTAATGCAAGGTTGTCAATCAGCCAATCAGGGTTAACACGGTGCGCGGATCGATGCATGAACATGAATATACCTTTTATCCAGAGCCGCCCTTAGGGAGGTGCGACAGGCGCGGTCGCACAGGGCCCCGCGTTCACATTCTAAGAAAAAAGAAAAGAAAATGAGAGGGAGAGCGAAGAGCGCAAAGACTTTCTTGTGTAAATGAGTGGCAGCAGCTGGCGACTTTTTTATCACAGAGCTGGTACGGCAAAACGGCAGAGCTGGTACGACAAACTATGTAAACAACGTTAATTAAGCTCTTTTATCTGCGCGAAAGAAGGGACTTTACGTTGTTATAATACTGCGTATTAATTTTTTTTTCAATGGGGGATAAATTGGACATTGCACCTTTAAACTTACGATTAAGGAAAACATCATTATCGTAATTTTGGGGAGATGAAATAAATAGGAAAGCATCGCTCGTTCTACGTGAAAAACATATTTCCGCTTCAGTTGCACAAAATTCATGTTTCACACTCTAAGTAATGTCAAAAATCATTTTAATGTGGCAATTTGTTTATTTTTTAGAAAAGTGTCCGAGAACAAAACTTTTAATTAGAGGTTTTTTCCGCAGTATTATGAGTTCGTAATAGCTACTCAACGGGAGATAAAATTAAATATGGTAGAAAGAAATGTCCTCTTCACATAATTTAGAATTTAGACGATTTCAAATCTCGGGAATTAAAATTTTCGGCAAAGATAATTATTTAAATGGAAAAATTTGTAGTTCATTAAAATGTTTTGTTTAATTAAAAATTTGCTTAGCTCATTAAATCTGGCTATTTTATTTTCTGAAATACTTTTCAATAAATACATATTATTATAAAAACAAAAAAACAATAAATCTTACTGGTTATATATATAAAAAAATGTATGTAACTGATATAAATACGCGAACGCCTTTAGTAAATAACGAAATGGGACAGATTCTTACCGTACAACGGTGTGCTTCAAATGTCGCACGGTTAAATTACGGTTTTCCAGTCTATGTATCTTAAAGGTCCTTGAAAGAGCCAGGGAGCGATTTTCTTATTTTCAATTATTCTAATTTTGTTTTTTAAACTCCGTCCGCTTAATTATTCTCTTTTTTTTTTAATATCGATTGCTGAATTTATATTTACCCAAATATCGGCAGCAAACTGCAATATTATGTCTAGCGAAACATTAGTATTGAAGCACCGTGCATTGATAGTTATCAGCAGCAAACTACAATATTATGCCTAGCGAAACATTAGTTCTTTCAACGTGCACCGTGCACTGATAGTTATCGAAAAAGTTGTGCTACGTGAGTTACTTCCATCTGATGTCAAAACTACAGCCAGTGATTTAAGATCAAGGAGGTTAGAATATTAATTCTGGAGATACCCTGAGAGGCAATTTATTTATTTTTGAGTCTCTTAACCGTGAAGCCGCCAGGTGTGGGAATTGGACGTTGTTCACATAACACCTATGTAATTTAAACGTGTGTATTTTGGAATTGCGCGGCTTTTGGTTGCAGAAACTGTGTTAATATCAAACCGGACTGAATTATGCTTCATAGATGAGTAAAGTTTTCAACTTTAACGTAATATTTTGTTTTGAATTCTCACTAATGTTTGCGTATTTCAATTTAAAATAAAAATGTGAAGGCCCTTCAAAATAATTAAGATTTTATAAATTTAGCATTTATTCAGACATCGGAAGCAAGTTATGATGTGAAATTGGAAAATTTGCGACGAAAGAAGGCGATTCGGCTAACACACATTGCATTGCAATAGCATTGGAAACCATCAACTTTCCCACACTTTGACGGGTGTCGCTCGCGGTTACAGGCTTCACGTAAAGTGGTACTGCTCCATTAACAAGGGCATCTCCAGATATCTTATTCTAACCTCCTTGTTTAAGATACATGTATAAAATTCGGAATCCTTTACCTAATGCCTTCATCGCCTACAGAATATTACTTACTGTCTCAGTAACAGTAGCAAGCCTAGAAATAAGCTTTTCACGCTTGGAGCTGATTAAATCTTATTTAAGATCTGTAATGTCTCCAGAAAGACAAGTTGTTTCAACATATTCTCCATCAAGTAACGTTAAACGCTTATAATCGTCAGCCATGCGAATCGGCAGTCTGTAAGATGGATCTCCAATAACAGAAACTGGGAAAATTAATCCCAATCTGTACATATAAAACTGAAAGCCCTCACTGACTCACTGAGGCATCACTGAATCCCAGAAACTACTAAACTTAGAAATTTCATATTTGGCACGAATGTTCCTTTTACAACATAGAGGCGCACTAAGAAAGGATTTTTTTCCCACCATAACTTTAAGTGGGTCGAAACAGGTTTTTTAAATAACCCAGCTTTGATAACGCTAGGACGTTTTGCAATGATCGAGCCATTGTTGCAAAGAATATCTAACTGATAAGAAGGTAAGGCTCAGCGAGACGTAACTAGCGCCACTATATTATGCGGCAAAGAATTACTACACAGAAGCCAACATTACAGGCTGATGCCGCAAGATGCCCAGCAGACTGAGTTAGACTGAGCATGCGTGTTTGTGTTCAAAGAATATAAACGCTTGTTTGTGTTGGCGTTTTGTTCAAAGGTTTTGTTGTTCTCATCTAGATCTGCGTTTATATTACAGCCATGAAATACACCCACTCCATTCCGATGAATAACAATTCATGGAATGGAGTGGATGAATAACAAGAACAAATTTGAAACCGTTTGAAACAAATATCCTGGAAAACCATTAAAACAACGTTTGCTGAAAAAAAAGCTATCGTTACGTTGAAAAAATTAATTTATCAATTATATGAAACTGACTTTTATGAAAAATACCTCGTAATATTGTAAAATGAAAGAGGAAGCATTCGATTACACAATGCGTACCAAACAGACAGCTTTAAGCATACACTCAATCGTGGCGAGTTAGTCCGGTCGGTAGAGAGCTCAGCTATCACGCCAGCGGCCCAGGTTCGAACCTACTCAAATACGAACGGATGTTTTTCCGATCTGTTGAGAAAATTTCTCCAGCGCAGTGCGTTTAATTTACAAACTTCGGAAGGGTAGAAAAAAAGATTGTAGCTTTGGGAAACTGCGGTTGTCTTTGCTTTTTTTTATTATTATTATGGCTGCTACTGGGAAACCAGCCTCAGCATTTTTGACATTTAAGGTATATTGTAAATATGAAATTCATGCCAAGCAACCTGGTATTACTACGGTGCTTAAAGTGAGAATAAAACTGCTAAAATGTCCTTAAAATAATATTAATTGCTAATGTATATATTTGTTTCACCAAAAGAAGGGACAGGAGGGATATTCAGAAAAGAACAACAAAAAAAAAATGCTTTAGTAGACCCAATGAGACCGAAGGAAACAGTCGCAGATCAAAGCTTAGCTTCCTTTCCGTGAAATAGGCTTCCCGTCCCGTGTCTCCTACGCTTTTTGCGCCTGAATGTTAACTTTCCCGCAGAGCATCTGCTGCCGCATTACATGGTGGCGCTGCTGTCGCCTGTTTTACATTATCTCTACGAGAGTTGAGCTTCTTCACGCGAAGCGTTTATATTCTTTGATTGTTGCCCAGCAACTGAAGCCCCGCCCTAAGTTTTGAAAGACCTGAGTTGACCTGCTTAGTATATATATTGTTCTAAATTTATTTGTTCTGAATTTATTTAGCAAATAATCTTAAAAATCACGTAAAAAGCGTTATATCATAATATGTTTTGCACTTAAACATTTATTATCGTTTGACATATCGAATGTCAAGGTTTTTTCATTTGTTCTAAATTTATTTAACAAAAAAAAAAAAAAATAAAAAAAAAATAAAGAAAAAACGTTTAAAAATATCAAGCACGTAAAAAGCGCTGTATCATAATATGCTTTCTACTTAAACATTTATATTATCGTTTGACAAATCGAATGTCAAGGGTTTTTGAGTCAAAATCAAATTACCAACATTCGTTTTCACCGAAGCAACGGCGACGCCATATAAGGTTTTTTTTTTTGAGTCAAAATCAAATTACCAACATTCGTTTTCACCGAAGCAACGGTGACGTCATTAAGTGGTAAGGTGACTGCAATAAATATATTAACATGCGGGTAGATTTTCATAGTAATTGAAATCTGAAAAAAAAAAAAGTTTCCTCTTCAGATATTATCGATGACAACACAGTTTTGCTCACGCTTCCAAAAACATCTGACTTGCTAGCTTTTAAATATACAGTTTCGAACCAAATTGTTTATAAGCAAAGTTCTTTTTACATTTATGCTGAAAGTAACAACGTATTTTGCTCTGTTTTCTATTATTATTTTGTTCTGTTTTCTATTATTATTTTGTTCTGTTTTCTATTATTATTTTGTTCTGTTTTCTATTATTATTTTGTTCTGTTTTCTATTATTATTTTGTTCTATTTTCTATTATTATTTTGTTCTGTTTTCTATTATTATTTTGTTCTGTTTTCATTATTATTTTGTTCTGTTTTCTATTATTATTTTGTTCTGTTTTCTATTATTATTTTGTTCTGTTTTCTATTATAAGTTTGTTCTGTTTTCTAATATTATTTTGTTCTGTTGTTTATTAATATTTTAACGATGAAAGTGAAGAGTAACAACGTACTTTGATTTGTTTCGTGTAGGCTTGAAGTTTTAAATTTACAGTTATGAACGAAATTGCGTATGTGTCGTCTGGCAGAATAAGTCAGACAGACGTGTTTCCCAAAACAGGGAAGAAATCTGCAGTGTATGGTCATTTCAACTGTCGCAATTTGTTATGGTGTAGTATCTCAAGGGGAATTTTTTTTTCAAATTTCAATTACTATGAAAATCTACCGACATAGACTTCAAATCAATGCTGTACATCATAAGGTCATTGAGGCCACCATATTTACTGGTTGAGCACATGGGGAATCTGTTTATTCCACGTTTACCACTTATTCCATATAATTACCCATTCGAATTCAAGAGATTACAGTTTCCTTTAAAGGTCTGCTTAGCTATGACGAATATTAAACCGCAAGGACAGTCTTTAAAAATATTTGGTATCGACTTAAAAGAAAACTGTTCCTCTCATGGCCAGTTTTACGTAGCGTGCTCAAGAGTTAGTTCTCCTAGCAGTTTGGTAATACTGGCGGATGATTACAGAACGGCCAACGTATTGTACAAAGAAACACTAACATAAGTCAATATATTCTTTTTATTTTTCCATTCGTTCATCGCTATAAAAATGTTTAGTTACAAATGATAACATTTCGCACCTTATAAGGCTGCAGAAATTCATGCTATAAACATGTATTTGAATCCATTTTATTACTTATATGATATATTAAAGTTATAGAATAAACCGATCAAGTGTATTATTAGTATATTGATTTATGGTACAAATTATATTATGGTATGTTATGAAATCCTGTGTTATAGAAATACTTTTAGTATCGGCACGTTCGAAGAACGGATATTTAGCTAGTTATTTATAATTCTGTCAACAACCTGCAAAAGAATTTGATGATGATTCTCTTGAGTGTTCATAAGACAAAAAGAAATTGAACGAAATAAACAAGTACCATCAGGAGAAATTTGAAAACTTCTAAAATTACAGTTGTGTATTGACATTTTTTAACAACATGATAACGCACACCCGCTGTTTTCAAATTCGAAATTAAGACTGTTTTCTGAGTTTGAGTGACTCGTGTTTGTGCCTCTTTGCGGTTCGAGACAGATCAAAATGTGATGTCACAATTTTTTTTTTTTTTTTTTTTTTTTTGTGTTAAAGGTTTAACGACCACCGTGAGCAACTCAATGGGCTATAAGCAGTCGCCCGTCCCTAATTTAGGGTCACTGGTTCCAGGGAAGGGAGAGAGCCAGTGCCGTAAGACAAACACAACATCCACATGCCTCACCGGGATTCGAACCCGGACCCCTTTCCGGACGAATGATCAGAGGCCAACGCCTTAGAACCACTGCGCCACCGGGGCGGCTGTCACAACTTAGCGCTGGTTCATCTTTCCAATGATACGCTATACGTCGTCGAAGTATGATGTCACAACATGGAACTAAAACTAACGTTAGCGAACGTGTTAACAACGTGCGTTTATGCCCAGTCGCCATGTTGTGACGTCACGAATTCGACGACGTACATGGTACACGAACTCAAAGCATGTGCCCCAAAAAGAGTGTGTGAAGGGAAAAAAACATTAAAACTTTTGAGAGCAATCAAAAATCGCGACTTTTTAAATTTTTGTGCACATCTATATAGCCACAGTTTTCATTAAAAAAATCACCAAAATCGGTCCGGTAGAAGTCCATAACTCAGGCCGGAAAGTAACGGCTTAGCTTTTTAAGTATTAAGAATGATGTCTTTGGCAACTTTTTCAATTAAACAGGATATAGCAAGCAAAATTAATTTTGATGATTTTGGATTTAATAGCTGCATTTGCTTGGATAAAAGCAAAATTATTATTTGTTTAATTATTAGTTGGTTTTTATGGGTATTCGAATTTTTTTTACAAAACTATAATTGGCAGGTGCAGTTCACCCCTTTGTTACCTGCCAGCAGCTGCAGGGTGTCTATTCTACTCTAATGGACTGATTGACATACGCACACGCTCCCTTCTTTTATATATATATATATATATATATATATATAAGACGATGAGGCCTATAGACTGAGCTTTGTGCCTCACAGCAACTACTAGTTGGCCATGCGGTAAGAGCGAAAATGTCTCCTGATCACTAAGAATCTCGAAGATGCACGACCAGCCAAGGAGGTGAATCTCCTTGCGACCAGCACATGAAACCACGGCAGCACCACAAAAGTCCATCATAGGACACGCTCATGAGAAGGAAGGTTAGAAATGGAGCGTTCCCAAGGAGAAGCGTCTTGAGAGAGTTATAAATTTCTCCAAGGGCCGAACTTTACGTTTTGCTACGTAAGCGTCCCGAAAATCCAACAAGGAATACGTTTGAGCAGAGACGGAAGTTGTGGAAGGAGGGGTTGTCACTCCAAAACAAACCCTCCGATATGCGCTGTACCGTCACCCCCTAATAGCTACAGGCCCGCGCACCGATTTGTGACGTCACTAGAGTAGTCCGTAGTCGCGGAGAGGGGCATTACGACGATGTGCGAGCGAACGCGTCTTTACGTACACCAACTAACCAGGTCGTGCGTTCTTTTAGAGTTTCACTGCATTTAAATAAGAACTTGTGTGTTAGTTTTCAAATAACTGCAGAGTTAACAAGTTTGTTTAATAATCTTTTAAAATACAGAAGAAAAAGAAATTACAGCGTAAAATTTAGAGTAGCAATAATTTCGACTTTTAAGCTACACAGATTCGTCAACTTAATGAAAGCATCCCTGTCATTTCACTGGAAGTGATAAACCATTCCTATAATCGAAATTATAAACTGTTGTCGTAGTTTCACTTGAAGTTATAGTGTCTTTATAGTTAGCCGAACGATTCCTGTACTTGTGAACAAATTGTTCTTGTACTTGAAAGATTAGTTTGAGGGTCCATTACGAAGTATCGCCGTCGTTTCAAAAGATGTCGATTGACATATTTAAGGAATCCGATTTTTCATTCATTGCAAACTTATGACTATGAAAATTTTAGTAATGAAATAATTCCTTCAGTGAAAATGTATTTTATATGCAATCCGTGATCACTAATATATGAAAAAAGGTCAAGAAAAACTGAATTTTTTTCTGTGTTTTTTAATTATTACAAAAGGCTCAATAAAACACGTTTTAACATACATACAGTGAATTGCTGCTTGATCCACTGATTGCATCAAATGAATTAAGATTTCAAGAAAATTATGCAATTGCTACATTATTAAACGTACAATAATGACATAACAAGTTTTCCTAATTTTAGTACCATCTAGTTACGTGTTTGGACAACTTCATTTTGATAAGCAAATATAAAGTTTAAATTTTTTGTCTTCCAGAGCACTATTTCAAAAAAGTTACCTTGTCAATGTATTAAGTATATTAGTAGCATTAAGCAAAACTATTTGGATCCACAATATAAGCATTTCTTTTTATCTGGAAAAATACAAGTAACTTATTGGCAGAAATTTCCTGAAAAAAAAAAAATTTGATTTTCAAGAAGTATTCAGGAAAACTGCCAATGTACATATAATTATGGTTGTGTAGTTCTTTGTCTATCACAAGCACAATTTGATTAAGTGTCCGTTAGCTGTTCCTTGAAGAATTTCAAAGACACGTTTCTAAGAAAATCTGAAATTTGTTCCAATTATTTCTTAAAGTATTTTTCAGATAATTATTATATTTTTTGAGAACGTGACAAATGCACATGCAGTTATTGTACTGAATAAATCTAAGCGATTGTTTTGGTACTATAGGATGTATTTTAAAAGATGTACATGTTTCATTATAAATTGACTAACTTGTTGTACCATTTTCTCAGAAACTATGAAAAAGCAATGGCATAAAATTTTGCACAAATGTTTTGTCATTACTAAAGCTATTGAAAAAGATTGTTTTTTTCCTTTATTTATGATTTTGGTTTCAAAATAAATTCTATGAAGGATTGAAGAAGTTTTTTCCCATACAAAAATTGACACCCACCCTCACGTTTGGAAGCACACTTTCCAGTAGTTATCGGATAATATGAGATATATTAGTTCCAGTTATTATTGCTGTAGCTTGTGAAGACACAGTGCAGGAAGTCTGGAAACAGATCAGTCTAGATAAATGAATAAAAAGTTGATATCTCATTTTAAGCAAATGTTTTCAAAAAAAAAAAAAAAAAAAAAAAGAAGCGAGTATATATTTCTACTTGTATTTAAAAAAAACGTGTTTGTTTAGAACATAGTTTCCACAATATGTGGATTCATGTCGATCCACGTACTTTTTTCTCTTAAAAATAACAATATCCAAAGCTTAAAAATACCATGCCCGAGATGCCCAGAACATGTAAATCATTCGTCTGGGCAGGTAAATAAAACATCTAATTGCCTGTGCATGGTAACTAAATTTTAAAATAAAAAAGTTTGTAATAAAATTTCCTACTACACAAGAAAAAAAGACAGTCATCACATGTCGTGTTTCATGTAATTGTTAATTAATGGAAGTTGTATTATTGTTACGAAGTACCAAGGAAAGAGCAATATCACATCTTTAATTATGTTATGCTCTACGCCCAGAAATCGGAAACCTAGTTTTGCTTCAAATTTTGTTTATAATCAACAACAGTATGCATGCCTCTGATGTAACTGGCCTCTCATGTTTAGTGACAAAGGGAGAAAACTTTAACAAAAGGAACATGGCATAATCATTAAATTTCCGAAACACCAGTTTCATCATCGTACCATTTCATACCAATTTTAGCATCAGCATCTTAAAAATTGACATACACACGTTTGTGCATTGAACATTTGTAATACAGACCCTTAAAATGGAAGTGCAAACATGTTAAAGCAGTTCATATTTTTAACTTAAAAAAAAATAGGGTTCTAGTTTGTTATCTTAAAAGATACATTTTCCTGCGCATCCAGCTTTTACTACATGGGCAAGTAAATAATTCCTTGCCCAGGTAGTACTAATATATTTCACCTAATTTTTAAGAAATTGAATGGTTCTGATAAATTCCCATCCTACCACAGATAGAGCATACACACTGCTCACACGAGAGTTCTTCAATGTGTTCGTTTGTAGAAAAATGCTTCAAAACCTTTAAACGGACATTTTAAAGGCAAACTTACTCCTGAACTATGTGTGAACTTCTGTTTTGTGCATTCATATCTAATTTTTGCTGTCTATACTTGATTCAGTGTTTGTGTTCCTTTAGTAATAAATATTAAAAATGATAATTCAATGCAACTCTCCATGTCTGCAAACACAAAAGATGTATTCCACATGGCAACAAGGCCTTAGCATTTATATAAAGGACATAGGCATGTTAGATGTGTACATGACACACATATATTTCGTATAGGATATAGGTATTTTACAAGCACTTGTGCCCAGAAATAGGGACCCCAAAAAAGTTAATCTGGTGCTGCCTAAACACTTAAATAACTAAGTACGAATGTATCAACATATTACTCTTGGGATCAAAAACATGCAACCCTTATTATTCTGTGTCCATAATAAAGTTTAAAACCCCTTCCTAAATATACATATTTTACTTTGAACTTATTTGATACATTGGCAAAAACATGTTATGGGTTACTATAACAACACAAGTAATCTATTCTTTCCATTACAAACATAAATTTCATTTTTCAAAAATCTTTTTAGTGCTTTGACTTCCCGCTGTGAGATGCATTAGATTATAAAATTAGCCAAATTTAAATTTTCTAGTTCAAAATTTTTATTTTACGAGTAGTTTAAAATAAGGTTAACAAAAGGTTTCCACGTACCTTAGAGTTGAAAATTTTCACGCTTTATTGCTGTAATCCATTTTCTGAGAACCTCCCCATTAGTAAGGAATTTGAATACTTTTAATATTCCTCTATGAAAATAAATTTAGTTGACAATTTGACAACAACAACCACGCACATCCGTAGTCACGCTTACACAGAATGAGCAAGTTCATGCATGCTCGACCACCCATCACGGACATCAGCCTACTCTCCCCTACGTCACGCAGCTTCCAGCGTTCGGTGCGCGGGCCTGCTAAGCTATTAAGGGGTGATGGTTGTACGCAGGGAAGGAGAGGAGGAAGTGAGGAACAGTCTCAGGCCCGGAGCCACAGAAGCACATCGGGGAAGAACGTTTTCGAATCAGAAAGAGGTAGCTGTTTAAAGGTGCCATGTCCGTGCGTAATTTCTGAATTATGATCGCTGAGGAAGTTCGATAACAATGTTCGCTAGGCCATCTGTGACGGAACCTGATATACGGATATCGCTCTGCCCACCCGGACAACAGCCAGGCTGAATCAGAAGCGGAGATGAGCATGCTGCCACTGTGCCGAGCAGCGTCGGAGGCTGTAACGGGGGAGGAGGGGGGGGCAGGGCCAGGCCCTCAGCATGGCCCAGTCGGGCGGCAGCGTCAGTGGCCTCATTCGCTGGAAGACCAACATGAGCTGGGCACCAAACGAGCACAATGTCCTCGTAGAAAGAGTGGAGGCGTTGAAGAGAATCATGCAGAAGAACGATATCTTGAGATTTGCGATTTAATGCCAACAAAGCCTGTAGAACAGAACGACTATCAGTAAGCAGCAAGAGGCCACCGCACGGGCCGGGAGCAAATTCAAGCGCTGTTATTAGGGCCCACGCTTCAGCCGAGAACACTGAGGAAATAGTCGAGAAGGAGAACGAACGGCTGGAATTGTTCCGTGGAAAAAATGCCCGATCGCCACCGAGGAGTTAATCTTCGAAGAGTCTGTTGCAATGATGTGGTGCGACGCTGAGTACTGTGTCAAGAACACCCCAAAGCAATATCTGAGAAGCATCGGATGCAGATATCGGTGCTGAAAAGGGAGACCTGAGCAGATAATCGAGTAGCAGGGTGCAGACGAAACAGGGGGGGCTGAAAGAGCCAGAAGAAGATCGCTATTGACGAAAAGCGGCTCCTGTCGGAAGCGACTGAGCACGATTCCAAGGGGAAAGCCATGGGATCTCCAAGCGTAGAATGACAAGGCATCCTCCTCCAGAAGAAGATTAGCGATAGGCGAACGCTGACCCATCGACAGGTGGCGGTACAAAAAATCGGACTGTCAGGAGGGTGATTCTAGAACGAACCCTAGCGATTCCACATTCAGCCCGCAAGACCGCAACAGGCGTCGAACGAGGGAGGTGAATGGCTGCACGGAGTGCATGGTTGAGCAGAACTTCTAGAGCGTCGTAGAGATAGGTGGGGGAAGCGAACAGGACCGGAGCCGCATATTCCAGAATAGGCCAAATCACAGCAACGACAAAGGCAAGAGCGTTGGGGAAGCCAAGACCCCACCGGCGATGACAAACAACTTTAACAGCAGACAAAGCTCGGAAGACTGACTTCTTGACGTGCGGGAGGTGGGACGACCAGTTCAGGGAGGAGTTAAATCAGACCTCTAAAATCTTGATGGAGGATTGCCAGGTCACTGAGTCGGAGCCCAGCCGGAAAGAAGGGGCCGGCGACCGGCGCTTACGAGAGAAGTCAACCGCGAAGCTTTTAGGAGAAAGACGTAAATCCCAGGAAGATGCCCACTAAACAATGGAATCCAAAGTGGATTGCATATATCTAAGTGCCGCCGCCCGGTTGGGACTATAGGAAACAATAAAAATGTCATCTGCAAATAAGAACATATGCGCATTCGGTTGACAGCAATCTACCACATCATCAATGTATACGTTAAAAAGGATAGGCGAAATGGAGCTACCCTGAGAAACACCTCGACACTGCGGAAAGGAGGATGACACGGTTCCCCGCCAACGAACGCGAAATCTGCGCCGAGCAAGGTAGTCAGCCAGCCAACGGAGAAGACGTCCACGAACACCCAGAGACGCCAATTTACCCAGGACAGCAGGATGACAGACCGAATCATATGCCGCCTGAAGGTCCAAAGACACCAGAAAAACATAATTATGTCTAGCTCGAGCCACCAGAAGATGACGTTGGATCGACAGAAGGCACGCCGATGTGGAACGTCCTGGCAAAAATGCGAACTGCAGCTTGCTCATCCATAGATGAGAGAGAATGAAGTCTGTGAGACGAGAGACCAGGACTTTCTCCAAGATCTTAAAAAAAACCGATGTGAGAGTGATCATTCGGTACGATGATAACTCGAGAGCAGATTTGTTAGGCTTCTTTATTGGGATCACCCAGGACTCCTTCCAGCATGAAGGGTGAACGCCGGCATACCAAAAGAAGTTAAGAAGGTCAACCAGCCATGACGAATTCCACCTCCATATACGTCTCACCAGTTCGTAAGTACATCCATCAGGACCGGAAGCACAGCTTCGGGGCGATACATTAACAGCGCTGGCAACTTCGCCGGCTGTAAGTAACGCATCCATCACTAGGGAAGAGTCATCATGGTCAATAGAAAAGGAGTGCGCCGAACAGCCTGAGGCTGTGGAAAAGAGATCACCAAACGCCAAAGCCTACTCCACCGGATCAGCAACAAGGGAATCGTCAATCTGAAGAAGCAGGTGATCCGGGCTCGATCCAACAGGAGATTTCAGAGGGCGCAAGAGGGAGAAAACGAAGCCTGGCTTCGAGGTGTCGTTGCATTATGCCTTCCAGTAGGCACGTCTCTTAAGTGTGAGGAGGTGGCGAAGATTACATTGTTCCTGCCGATAGAACGTCCAAGCGAAGAGGCAGCCGGACGACTTGGCATAGCGAAGGAGGCGGCGTTTCTTGCGAAGTCGCTGAGCACAATCAAAGTCCCACCAGGGAGACCAACGTTGACGCTGACCTCTGGGCCGACGAGAAGCATGGAGAATCTGGGAAATCCGGTCCAGGATCAGAGCGGCACCGTCAGGAGTGGAAGGAAGTTCACCTCGGATAATCTTCTGAATGGAAGGCCAAGCCACTGACCAAGCAACTGGCTGCAGACCCACTGAAGGAGGGGGAGGGGAGCCAAACATCCCTGCCGCCAATGTTGTAATGACAGGATGATGGGTGCTACCGTAGAGGTCACTATCCACTGACTTGGAGCAGTACGGAACCAGCTGAGGAGAGCACATGGTGAGGTTCAAGACAGAGCAACTTGACCCCTGCAAAAGGTAGAGGCCACCGAGTTTAGGAGACAAAGATCCTGTGAGCAAAGCCAGTCCACGAACTCAGTACCTCCCCGGCTCGGAGAAGCAGAACCCCAGCTAGGGTGATGAATATTGAAATCACCAACCACCATACAACAATAAGTGAGCAATTGTTCGATCCGTCCAAGCAAGAGCGCCGAGAGGGGATTAGAGGGAATGTATAAATTAATAATCCTTTTCGTGGTGTCGCCAGAGAAGATATCCGTAGCAAGGAGCTGTTCGTTCGAATCTGAGCTGAAGATGTCCACCAATCTGGAAGAGATATCCGACCTGATTGCAGTATGGAGGCCATCATTCGACCCTCCCCGATCACTTCTATACACCGTACGGGCTGGGAGGGAAAAAGAGATACCAGGAGATAGCCAGGATTCTTGGATAGTCAAGATCGTGGCTGTAGCAAAAATAGAACTGTCGGTGAAATAAGGTCCTTTCGTGCGAAGAGACTGCGCATTCCATTGGACCAGCGACCAACTATTCATGAATAGAAAAGTGATCCGCTAGGCCAGATGCTGTCTTGAACCGCATGGAACAGAGGCTACAAAGAAACTTACCGTCATCACGCTGAGCTTTCAGGTGAGACAGCAAGGCTGGACGAGAAGAGAAGGGCATGCCGCATGGAGGACACGAGAAAGTTCTGGAGTGAGAAAGTTTAACGGATTCCGCAGCAGACTCCACATACGGAACCACAGATTCTTCGCATGACAGGAATTCATCGGCGCTTTGGCCAGTGTCAGGAGGTCACTCAGAAGGCACTGAAGAAGCTGGGCACGCTTCTCCACGCTTCAGCCTGTAGCACCTGTGCATCGGTTGAGGTGGGACCGGCATGTAGGGAAGGAGGTGAAAGAAGATTCGTCAATGAGTCCAATCTACTGGTGAGTTCGGAGATGATGTCCAGAAACTGAGGGAAGGCAGAGGAGCAAGCACACGGTAGTTGAGCCTGAGTCGCCGCCGCCGCCGCCGCATATGAGGCCTGATGGACTTGACGCACAGAGTCCCGAGCTTCTGGATAGCTGAGATGCTTCGAAGCCATAATATCTAGGATCCGCTTTTCTTGGAGGTAAATTGGGCAGTTCGTGTCAGAAGCAGGATGAGAGCTTCTTGCACAATACGCACTGGAAGCTCGACGCCGAGCATACCGAAGAGTCGTGTCCTTCACCACAACGAGAACAGCGAGCGACACTACGACAGGTTGACAGCAGATGTCCATAACGCTGACAATTTTTACACTGCCTAGGCGAATCCAAGAAGGGTCTGACGGCACATCTGGAATACCACAGATAGATAGTGTCACGGTTAGTAAAGCCCAGTTCCTCCACTAGGACCGAAGAAGTAGGGACCCTCGAGGAATTTACTGAACATCGGAACCGAGCAAGACGAAGACAGCTCACCCCACGGTCCAACAATTCCGTAGCAATCTCATCTACAGGGGCTTCAATGTCCACATCTCGAACTAAAAACTTCGTTGTCATAAGCTTAGTGAGGACCTGAGTTTTGACAGGTACCTGAAGAAAATTAGAAAGTTGACATATTTCCAGCAAGCAAATGAGATTCGAGGAACGTACCAATAAGTCACCCGAACGTAAAAACTGAGCGTCTGAAATCGAGTCATGCATTGAAATATTGTCCACCAAGAATCTCTTCAACAACATGGGACGGACTCTGGGTAGCTTCCCAGAAGTCGCGGAAAGAAGTATTTCACCACGAGTCACTCCGCTCGCAAATGCCCTACGCAGCAATTCCTGAGGAGACCATTGAATCGAACAAACAAAATCATTAACTGGTACTAGCAACCCACCCAGCTGAGGAAGCTCATCACCCGGTGAAGAACGCATCCTTTTAGCCGGAGTCGAGTAATCAGAGTCCTCCCATCCCTGCCGGACCCACCGGCGGTAGCTAGGGCCCACCCCGAATCAACAGACCACAACAGACAAGAGCATGCAATGAAAAATATCCTACCTTGGATATGGGAAGAACCAACCGCCCGCAAAACTTTAGTAGGCAAAGAAAAGAAAATATAAGAGGAAACAGCAAGCCGCTGTCTCAAAAATGCAACGAAATAAGAACGCTTTCGCCAACGACGACACACCCAAAACACACGGTATCCTACGGGGTTCACCGATTAGAAACAGGAGAGCCAACTTCACACCAGCCAACCGTTGCCAATCAGCACCAAACTCCTAACCTCTCCCTTCCATTGTCACAAATATATATATTTAACAAAAATAAAATTTAATTCTGTTTAACTCTGTTACGAATAAAGTGTACATTTGTAACTGGAAACCATATCCAAGTTACTTATGACCACGATATAGAATCCGCTGATACAAGTAAACTAATATATACTTCTAAATTAATTTTTCCCAAACATATATCAATCAAGTGAGAGGAAAAACGAATAAATATTGCAGGGGATTTGCTGCTCCGGTATCGGTAAAAACTTCAGTAATTACTGAAGAGGAATGTGAATATTTCCTTTCTTAAAGTGTGCTGTACTTTAGTACGAAATGCGGAACTTGATATTAAGAGGAATTTTGGCAACGTACCAGAAACTGTAGATAATTGCCTTTCTCAGACGTCAAAACGTTTACCTCCTTCTATGAGATGCGCTTCTAATGGTTACTTAATAAATAGCTGCCCAGCTTCCCTTGTCAGCTGGGCTTTTTAGCTGAAAACTTGAAGCTTAATCGTCATGTCACACTTAATTAATCAGAGTAGTCTTCAGTTGTGCGATGAAAAGCGGGAAGAGAGAAAAAAATTGACTGCGTCAATTAATCTTACCAAGAGATCTCTTTTACCATTTCTTTTTGTTGCACAGCCGCGGATTAAACGATTAGAATGTAAGATTCTTCGACATTGCTGTTATGTATTGCTAACATGCCAATCACTAAAACTTCGGAATTTGCGTTTCAATGATAAAGTAAGTTAATCTAAACGTATCGCAGTCTTTTTAACGAATTTCTTTCATTTCATTTGTTTCTAAAGCTTATATAAAAAAAAGAGATTACGGAAATATAGAGTGGCCCAAACAAAACTATACCCACAGTGGCCGAATTTAATGATAACTTATGTAGTTACAGGTACTGACAATCTACAGTATTAACGGAACAGTTTGTTACTTGTTAATTATAACTTATTTGGTTGCAGGTACAGACAATCTACAGTATTAACGGAACAGTTTGTTACTCGTTCATTATAACTTTTTTGGTTACAGGTACTAACAATCCATCGATCTACATATCAGTTTACTTGTGAGGAAATTCCCAGCAGCAGAGAAGATGGTTCTGACTTTACAGCAAAGAATTTTCATAGTCGAGGCATATATTGGAGCACAGAAAATCCACATCAGTTTGTGGAGACCCCTCAACATGCGCAGAAACTTGGTGTGTGGTGCGCTGTGTCAGCACGTAGGAGTAATACCATTTTTGGTGAGAGAAAAATACAGAATGAGAGAGAGAGAGAGAGAGAGAGAGAGAGAGAGAGAGAGAGAGAGAGAGAGAGAGAGAGAGAGAGAGAGAGAGAGAGATGGAGAATGAGAGAGAGAGAGAGAGAGAAAAAGAGAATGAGAGAGAGAAATAGAGAATGAGAGAGAGAGAAATAGAGAATGAGAGATAGAGAAAATAGAGAATGAGAGAGAGAAATAGAGAATGAGAGAGGGAAAGAGAGAGAAAGAAAGAGACAGAGAGAGAGAGAGAGAGAGAGAGGTAGAGAGAGAGAGGGATAGAGAGAGAAAGAAAGAAAGAAAGAGAGAGGTAGAGAGAGAGAGAGAGAGAGAGAGAGAATTATGTTTAAGGTGATATGTTCTGTTACCAAGGTATTTAATTTAGCAGAGCGCCGTGCTACCTGTTCTTGACAAACGCGATGAAAGAGTGGACTCAGTAAAAACGATTTATTTGACTTTCATCTGGCCTTCACCATTCCTAGTGCTTAATTAATCAATTCATGTTTAATTAAGTACACACTTGCAACGAAGCGAAGCTATCCTGGATTCATCTGAAAATTATTCAGTAAACTTTAAGTTTACTTCGGCGAGTTAAACCTTAGCCTGTTATCGTTTTAGTGCTTTACAGTGAAGTTTCATGCTGGGTGTCCCCGACGAACATCGAATCCGTGTCCCCGACGAACATCGAATCGGTGTCCCCGACGAACATCGAATCCGTGTCCCCGACGAACATCGAATCCGTGTCCCCGACGAACATCGAATCCGTGTCCTCGACGGACATCGAATCCGTGTCTCCCTCACTGCGGAGTAAGTCGATCTCCAAACTGAGCTATACGGACAGAATACCTCGCTGCAGATTTGTCGTCCTGTCACTTGTTTTCACTTCTGCAGTATGTCACAATTTACACGTTAACAATTTCAAGGGTGCCCCTGAACTACACAAACTCAGGGGGAAAATCCAGAGTGCAAAACCGGTGTGGCCGTAGAAAAGCCCTGGGCAATCGTGGGCAGCGGTGTCTGGTACGCATCGTAACAACCGCCCTGCGTTCAACTTCGCAGCAAATCACGACGCCATTCAATGCTAGTGTCAGTAGTAGCATCAGCGTTCGGACAGTGCACAGTTCCCTGTGTTCTATGGGGATCCGGAGCCGACGGCCTGCCCGGGTGCCATTGCTGACAGGACGACACAAGGCTGTGCCTCTCATCTAGGCTCGGGAACACGGCCATTGGACGTAAGATGACTGGAAACGTGTAGCCTGGTCCAACGAATCGCTGCACCAACTCTTTTCTGACTCTGGGTGTGGCGACAACCCCACGTGGCAAAGGATTCCGCATGCCTACAAGGGAGAGTGCAGGCCGGCGGTGGCTCTGTTGTAGTGTGGGGTGTTTTCAGATGACACGCATTAGGACCCCTCATACGTCTGTAAATCACTCTGACCGGTGTAGGCTACGTAACCACCGTTCGGGGATCATTTGCAACCGTTCATATCATGCAATTACTCCGACGGGTGCGACCTCTTTCAACACGATAATCCGTCACCGCACACGTCCACAGTCGCCCGATTATGAATGGAGAAACGTTCCACGGAGTTTGGCATTCTGACTTGTTCCCTCTCGTTCGCCGGATTTAAACGCCATCGAACAAATTCGGGATGCTATTCAACGTGTCGTTAATGTCAGGAAAATTCCACCGGCGAATATTACGGAAATGTGGTACGCTCCTCTGTAACGTATATTCTCTTTTAACTTTCCTTTTCAGTTTCTTTTTCTATGTAAATTTGAGTTCGTTCTCACACGAAGAGTAACTTTTCAAACACGATTTCCAGATGCAAATATAGAGAGAAAGAAGTTTTTACTTAAACGTCTCCCAACGGGAACACTGCCCAGCAAAAACAATCTTGCTGGCCCAGCACTATCTTGCCGCTGCTGAACCGTCAATAAAATGTCCGGGTGGCCAACAGAAGGGCCAGCAGTTCAGGCCACCAGTTGGCACCCCCATCAGTTGTCATATGCCACAAAAGGGCCATCAGTTATCCATCACAGGCAGTAGCTGCCATAACTGATGGCTAGCCTAATGTGGTCCGCTCGTTTCCCGGCAGTGGCAGCCGGCAAACACGTGACGTAACTGATGGCTTGCCGAATCTTCTCCGCCAATTTCCCAGTAGTAGCCGTAAAAAAAACCCCAAGGACAGCCGCAGTTTCCCAAAGTTACAACTTTTTTTTTACCCCGCTTACGAAACATCTGAATTACAGCACTGCTCTGGAGAAATTTTCTTAACAGACTGGAAAAACGCCCGTTTGGATCTGGGAGTAAACGAACCAGAGCTGGCAGCGTGGTTCAGTCCTCTCTACAGTCCTCAATCAGTTCAGTCCTCAATCAGTCCTCTCTACCGACAGGACTGATTTGCCACACACGAGCGTGTGCTTGAAGCTGTCTGTTTCCTGCGGAATGTGTAATCGAATGTTTCTGTCTTTAATTTTACAAATATTGCGAGGCATTTTTCATAAATGTCAGTTTCATGTAGTTCATAAATTTATTTTTGCAACGTAACGATAATTTTTTTACCTTAAAGGAACTTCACTCATTTTCAAGGAGTGCACCAACTTAAAGGTGCTTTCCAAAATTTTGTGCTGTGCTTGTCGTTTTGAAAGGCGATTGTTGAATTAATATATTTACCCGTTCATATCACATTCTGTTACATTTTTAACGTTGCATCTTTCCTTTCCGTTGTCCGAAGCTGCATTTGTTTTAAAGAGGAAAGATATTTTATTTTGCTTCGCGTTGTTTTTAGAAGCGAATTCCTCCAGTCTTGTGTATTCCACCCATGGATGAGTACATTATATCCACATAGAGTTGCTTTTTTTTTCTTGTTTCAAATAATTGATAAATTTTGAACGCGTATAATTCTTTATTTTTTTCAACAAACACTTTTTTAATGTTTTTTCCAGGACTTGTTTCAAGCGGTTTCAAATTATTTCTTGTTATTCATGGGAATGGAGTGGATGTATTTCACGTCCGTAATCTAGTATTTCATGGCTTCATCTGATATCTTCGTCGACTTGGCATTTCATTAGGAAATTAATTCGCCACTCTAAATATGGCTTTTTTACCTTAACATTCACTAAAATAACACGATGGCGATAGCGTCGTTTTCAACTAAGTGGTACCACGAGATACACAGCACGTGTTGCTTCTGCGCATGAGCAGTCCCGTTGCTTCCACTTGGTGTTGAGGTTTCATCGGTTGCCAGCTACGGGCCACTAGTGGCACTTGCTTGGTGGCCCAGGAATTCACGGCGATGCTGCAGGGCCATCAATGGCTCGCCAACTGATGGCGCTTTCAGCCAGCACTGACCCATCACTAACAGCTGGTGTCCTGCAGTTTTCCAGCACTTGTGGTTTTGCTGGGTGTGCAGTGTGTGACGTATATTCTATAATGACTTTCATTTTTAGTTTCTTTTCCTATGTAAATTTGAGTTTGTTCTCCATTATACTTCCAAACTTAACGTGACATCTTCTCTCTCGCGAAAATACTGTTGGCAACACAATTGAGGTCAAAGTGAACGTGACGCATGAATGTATGAGATAAGAACGATAGATAAAAGGACGAGATAACAGTTGCTGTGGTGGATATGTGGGTGGAGATCTACAGACACATTTTGTTCAGTAAAATGTGAAAGTGCCATATCACATGTTCTATGACTCAATGCTGGAATAAAGAGAATTCCCGTAAGTTCACTTCTGCTTTATGATTCGTCTGGCCGTAATAATTCAATTACGAACTATTGCATCGTATTCTTATCTAGTGGTTTAAACATAGCGTAAGTACGACAAGATCTCTACAACGAAAAGGAATTACGTTATAAGTGATGAAAAAAGTTAACGCGCGTGGAGTTACAGTCACAAAAGGAAATCCACTCTGACGCAACCTGGCTTCAGATCTGTGCAGTAGAAAAATCCGAAAGTACACACAAATAGTTCCACAAAGTGAATGGTATCCGGTTTAAAAGGATTTTTCAAATCGGAAAACATAAATTGTATGCAAAATATTCCTTACAAGGAACGTATTCGGACAGAGACTTTTTTAAATCGGACTTTTTTTTTCGATTGCGGTTTTAACGACCACCATGAGCAACTCAAGGGCTATAAGCAGTCCCCGTCCCTAATTTAGGATCACTGATTCCAGGGAAGGGAGTGGAGCAGTGTAGCAAGACAAACACAACACTCAGCCTCACCGGTATTCGAACCAGAACACATCCCGAACGAATCATCAGAAGCCATCGCTTAGATCACTGCGCCATCGAGGCAGTTTCATACTTTTAGAAGCAAAGATATTGATAAAAATAGGATATAGAAGCAGAGATATTGATAAAAATAGGATATAGAAGCAAAGCTATTGATAAAAATAGGATATAGAAGCAGAGATATTGATAAAAATAGGATATAGAAGCAAAGCTATTGATAAAAATAGGATATAGAAGCAGAGATATTGATAAAAATAGGATATAGAAGCAAAGCTATTGATAAAAATAGGATATAGAAGCAGAGATATTGATAAAAATAGGATATAGAAGCAAAGCTATTGATAAAAATAGGATATAGAAGCAGAGATATTGATAAAAATAGGATACAGAAGCAGAGATATTGTTAATAATAGGATATATGATAAAAATAGGATATAGAAGCGGAGATATTGTTAATAATAGGATATATGATAAAAATAGGATATAGAAGCAGAGATATTGATAAAAATAGGATATATGTCTACACCTCTGGTGGAAAAATTGTGCATCATTTTTAGCACAAAGGCTCTTCCATAAAAACTGAGAATATTTTTTTGAGTTGGCAAGGGTGCGGAGGGAAATAATAACCCCGCAAACGACTAATTGAATTAAGGAAGTATCTATGGCATCAGTTATTAGCCGTGGCAGACGATTCTGGATTTGTTATTCAGCAGTTGTTTAAGGTACGTCTGCATTTCGCCATTTGCTATCGTTTGGGTAAAACGGCTCCAGAAACAGTTGATTTAATGAAAAAAAGCTTACAAAGATAAATGTTTGGGTGAGTTAACGATTTTTAGATGGCACCATGATTTCAAAAAAGGGCATTTTATTGGCAGAACTTACTAGGCCTGGTCGATTAAAAAGGCTGCTACGGAGCGTATTGTTAACACTGTTTGGGCAATCCTGCAAGAAGATCGACGAATGACGTGTGAAGACAGCGGCGTCAACAATATTTCAAAAACGTCGGCATACCGCATTCTACGCAACAAATACTGCTGCATCTTATGTGTTCCAGATGGGTACCTCATCACCTGACGAAAGGAGAATTTTTAACCAGAGTTCAGGTGTGTCATGAGTGCAAACAAGCGATTGCAAAGGATCCAGACTTTCTAAATACAATAATAACTGCCGATGAAACTTGGATCCAGTATTTGGACCCTCTCATGAAGCGCGCAACGAGTGTCTCTAAACGCACAGGCTCACCTCCTCCGAAAAAAGTCCGCCAAACCAAATCAGCTAGAAAGGTGATGATGATAATTTTCTTTGATTGTAAAGGTGTAGTCTCCCAGCATGCCGTTCCTCCACAGATTACTGTCAATGCTGAGTATTATATTTCAGTCTTAAAGCGTCTGCGACGACACATATGGATTAATCAACCGGAACTGATGGGCAAGTGGACCCTACACCATGATAACGCCCGCCCACAGGTGGCTGCTTGTGTTCAACGGTTTCTTACGAAATGCAGTATCGAAATCATGTCACAGCCTGCCTACAGTACTGACCTCGCTCCGTGCGATTTCTGGTTGTTTCCAACAATGAAGGAGAAGTTCCGTGGCGCAACATTCAACACAGATGTTGACATTATTCAAGCTGTACAGGGATGGCTAAATCAGCTTCCACAAAATGCTTTCGCCAGATGCTTTGAAAAGTGAACTGAACGATGGGACCGCTGCATATCATCCCAGGGAAGATACTTTGAAAAAGAAAAAAAAAACATATATTTTGCTGTACCCATATTTCTTCATTTTCTGGGATTTTACTTTCAGTTTTTATGGAACGGCCGTTGCAGAAAAGGGACGCAACGGATTTTCCGCGGTGAGCGCTTTCTGCCCAAGCAAAAATCTTTTCAATTGAATTTTCAGGGCGCAGGTTTTTCTGATAATACATCAGACACCGAAATATGAACTTATACCGTAGTTGCAAAACGGCCAGCTAGGAAATAAAAACGTATATGGATGTAAGCCTAAGCGATCTCGAAATCTTTCCCATTGTTTTCTATCGTTTCTTAAACTGCGTTTACCCGAATTTAATGCACGCGAGGTTTCTGAAGAACTTTACTCAATTCCCATATCGAAGAGAGTTCGTACGTTAGTGAAAGTTTGTGTTTTTGAACATGATGTAATACCTTTTGCTGCTTGCATGCAATATAACCTTAAGTAAATTATTTACGTCTAGCGTTGTTGTCCATTTTGGTGAATCGCAATAGCACTTTATTGACGAAGACTAGTTTAGTGAATTTAATTTGATTTTTTCCTGAACTTTTAAATTTATTTTTCATAATATCAAAGTATGAATAAGTAAATATTTGGAAAGCGATTATTGAGAAGAAAAAAACAACTTGATATTTCTAATAATATTTATAAAAAAACACTCCTCTCCTAATTTCTATTCCCAAGATCCGCAATCAAGGTAATTATCTATTAGTATATTTTATTTTTCCAAAGAGACCTTAAATATGTTTTGCTATCTTTAAAATAAAGAAAAAAACACGAAGTATTGCATTAAAATTGTCGTCTCAGATGCAGATAAAAAAAATTAAAGTCGATAAAAAACGGCGTCCGGATTAAACAGAAATACCACGGATTGTTACACTTTACACACCCCTACAATGAAACTGCTTCACCAAGAAGAAGCGCGTATATCGGCAGGCAGACTGGTAAATGTGTGCAGGCATGCAAATCATTCGAGTGTGCAACCAACTGTGTGAGATCTAGAGTTAGAAACGGGTGAAAATCTTTTGGATCCGGACTGGACCCAGACGTCATATAATTGGACCCGACTCGGATCCGTAACTCACCTGGACACGACTCGGGCAAATCTGTTTTGAAATTTGTAAAACATTATTTAGGGCGTTCAAAAAGTCTCTCCGCAGTTGGTGTGTTAGGTTATATGGAAATCAAACCAATGTACACTGGTGTGCAAAAATTAAGGACGAAGAGGAGAAATTTAGCATAACAGCGGAACGAGCAGGCGGAACGGACCGAAAGACCACTCAGGAGATAGACTATAGGGTCCGGTACGGTAGGGCATGCGCATATATGTAGCATGACGTAGAGGAAGGGGGAGTGTCGGAAGGGTATAAAGCATACGGGCGATGTACGCTCAGCAATTCGGTGAAAGCTATTGCACGGTGTACATCAGTTTGAACGACGTCGAGTTGCTGCGCCACCGTATGATATGGCCAACAGGCAATCCAATAGACGACATCTGGTTGACTTTACCCGATGGCGCGTCATTGGGAAGCTAGAAGAAGGTCGAAGTGTGACTAGTGTGGGCCAGGAGTTCGGGATCGCTCACAGCAACGTTTCACGAGCTTGGAGAGCATTTCAAACGATAGGAACAGCTGTCCGAGAGTTTAGCAGTGGTCGTCCACGAGCAACCACGGCGGTGGGCAACAGGTATATTGTCCTACAGGCGAGAAGATACAGACGGCAGACAGCGGGAGAAATCGCAAGCCACATGCAACAGACAACTGGACGTCCGTTATCGCGTTTTACCGTGGCCAGGAGGCTGCACAAAGGTGGTCTATTTTCACGACGACCAGTATGGTATGTGCCATTAACACCTGCTCATCGGGGACGGCGGTTTCTGTGGTGCCACGACACAAGAACTGGACACATCAGCAATGGCGTCGAGTTCTCTTTACGGTTGAGAGCCGATTTATTCTGACGAGCGATTCTGGACGTATACACATCTGGAGAGAGTAGGGAACACGCAATCACACCTCCAACGTCATCGAAAGGAACCGGTTTGGAGGTGGCGGAGTTCTCGTTTGGGGCGGTATCATGCTTGGTAGCCGTACTGACCTCCACATCTTCCAAGGAGGTTCAGTCACTGGTGTCCACTATTGTACCGAGGTTCTCCTGCCTCACGTGCGTCTGTTTAGAGGTGTTGTGGGTCCTGAGTTCCTCTACATGGACGACAACGCTACATCTTATCGTACAGTGGCTGTCGCAGAGCTGTTGGAGAGTGAAGATATTCAACGCATGGATTGGCCCGCAAGGTCCCCGGACCTAAATCCAATCGAACAGGTGTGGGACCTTTTCGGGAGACGCTTGGCAGCACGTCACCAGCAGCCAGAAACGATTCCGCAGCTGCGATTGGCGCTACAAGAGGAATGGGCTGCGATGCCTCAACAGCTCCTTGATAACCTCGTCCTCAGCATTGACAGACGTTGTAAATCCTGCAACGCAGTCAGGAGTGATCATATCCCTTATCAAAGACCGGATTTTTCTTGGCAGCCGCCTGGTACGTGGACGTTTCTGTCTTCTGTCCAGTTGTGCTCGAAGCTACCTTTTCAATAAAGTGCCTTTGCATCCTTTGGATTCCTTGTTTGGACGGTTTTGCTCACTTGTCCCATATTCTTACATCTTGGGGATCTTATGGTATGATTGAGTCGATGTGGGGCCCTTCTTCACGACGTTGCATTCGAAAAACCGTCTCGTGCTTAATTTGTGCACGCCAGTATATTATAGAAACGTATAATTTACTCACTTATTTACAGGGAGTATTGAAACTGTCGTCCTTCATTTGCAAGTCATAACGTGATTGTTTTACACGTGTTTTCAAACACATCTACGAGAGTCAAAAAGTCCCTCAGCAGTAATGTTAAGGATGTTCCACCTAATTTTGATGGCCCTACAGTCAAAATTTTTGAATTAAGAAAATTGTTGTATGTTTGATTTCAGACTTTGCTGTTTTTCTTGATAACATATCAAGCTTCAGAATATGTTTCACTGCAACACCAATTTTCACAAGTTTATGATAAGCTGAAAGTTTCCAACATGTGGATGCTGTTTTCATCATTACCCCTCAGAAGGAAGGGACACTCTTCTTCAGGAAATTATTAAATTATTATAAATTACTTTTCAGTAGTAGTGCGATGACTTTAGCATACCATAATAAATGACTTTAGCATACCGTAAACTCAGTACGTTCATTTAAAGTGCTCTAATAAAAAAAAACTAGCAGTACTAAAGAATGGTTATCTAACTTAAAACTGTATATAAAAAGAAAAGTAATGAGTTATATATATATAAAAGAAAAGTAATATTCATATATATATAATTATTATTAACGTTTATAAAACCTAATATCACAACAGTACTAAAGAATGCTTATGTAACTTAAAACTACGTATATGAAAAGAATGGTTACTAGCAATCCGAAATAGTATTTTCTATACATTAAGAATGGTTACTAGCAGTACTAAAGAATAATTATCAAACTTAAAAACTATACATAAAAAGAAAAGTAATGAGTTGTATATATATAAAAGAAAAGTAATATATATATATATGCTCTCCTGATGACGGCCGCCTGTTTGTTAATTTTTTTGGTTTTCAATTTTGAATTTCCATTATTGAGTTTAATTCAGTATTCTTTATGGAATTAAATTTTTCCAATTCTTATTTTCTACAATTCACTATATATATATATATATATATATGGAGGAGACTGGCACAAGACAGACCGTTGTGGAGGAAACTTGGGGAGACCTTCGTCCAGCAGTGGATTGATAATGGTTGACAATGATGATGATGATATATAAACATAGAGAAGATCTATGTTGTTTCATTTTCCGTCCGAAAACATACTAAGATTAATTAGTATATATAATTTCTTCTCAGTACTTCCATAATAAATGACTTTAGTATACCGTGCCTGAATTTCTAAAAGAAGGACACCAACTAGGTGTGGTTGAAAATACTAATATTTATAAGCACTCTTAGCAGACAAAAAATCTAATTTATTTTTATTATTTTTCAGTAGTAGTTTTCACGATAAATTAATTTTCAGTCCTCGGGCAGTAGCACCGAGCGCGAAATTCCAAAGCGCGCATTTTTCTTAATTTTTTTTCTTTTTACTTTTCAAAAATAAAGCGTAAATTAAACCGGGTCGAAATTGGGTCAGGAACATCTCGACCCGACCCGTTTAACCCGATAGAAATTGTCGACCCGTTGACCCGTGACCCGTTTCCATCTCTGGTGATGTGCGGAAGATAACATAACATACGCGGTCACCTGAAGCTATGTCGCATCCGTGGTCGTACGGAAGAAAGTAACTGAGTGTTGAAATCTGATACAGCTTTCCAAGAACCGAAGATGTCTCCTAGATCTTGTCGCCAACTCTATCAAGAGCTGAACGCGTTTAAAAGAGGCAGGATCATAGGCTTCCGTGAAATGAATATTTATCGGTTTCACGAATTGCGGTCCATGTGAGTCGGGATGCTAGAATATTGTTACGCTTTCCCCCTATACCAGGGTTGCGTCCCTGAGCATGAATACGTTGCAATACAGCGAGAATCACAAAAAAAAAAAAAAAAGGCAATTTGGATTCCGCGGATTGGCCGGAAATCAGGCAACACACACTCACAATAATGATCAGAAGGACTTATAGCACGAACACAACATTTAATTACACTCTTAACAGCTTGGATAAGAATATAAAAAGAAGAAGAAATAACCTGCACCATTATTAGCTAGAGGCCTTAATCTGAATCGTCATCACTCCTGACCAGATGAACATTCTGCGAAAGAGTTCACACATCATGTGTTCGGCGTGAGTTTTCGGAGATCCACTCACCGAGTTCTGACAATTAGAAACAAAAATGTACTTAAATGCCCTCAAGGTAATCCTTTGGCATTCTTGCGCCAATTTAGCGCTTTGGAAAAACGCGCGCGCGCACACACACACACACACACACACACGCGCGCGCGCACAAGTAATCACGGGGAGGGGGCACTCTCTGGGTATCACCTGTGTGGGCCAATCTGTCTGATTGCCTAGGAAACTTTTTCCCCAGGAGATAGCGTCTATCTTACCCCTATTGTTTTCCTCTTCTCGCCGATTGCGAGGGGTAGAGGGTGGTGGAGCATAGGAGTGGTCCCCTCTGCACCCATAAAGGCTGCTCGTCTCAAGAGTGTCTGCTCCGCGCTCGGGTTGACGATGTGTCTTTTGCCCTGAGATCGGACGGCAGTCGTTTCATTTCTCAGTTTGTTCCTCAACAAGGTTGCGGAATATCGCAGCTCGTTCCTGCTGCTCAACTTTGGCTGGTCATTTTGGACCTGGTGTCCACTATTTACCTTCGTTTCTTCTGTTTTCTGCTGCACGGCGATCCGAGCGAAAATATCAGCGTCTCCGCTCCAGCGTGTGTCCCCGTTCTCTCCGTATTGCTAAGTGTACACTCCTTTTCTTCGTCCCAAGCTCAGACTTGTAAAGCTGTCTGTCTCCGCACAACGTTGCTGAATGGCATCTGGTCTTTCTCATGATGTTCGTCCCCCCCCCATGCAACTGTAGATTTTTGACCGGCTCCTTAACACGTGTGCTGCGTTATCTGTCCTCAGCAGCTTCGCACCCCAAAAAGCGTTCTCCAAATTTCTACATGGGAATTCGATTAACGCCGTGAGAGCCAAGACAAGGCAAATCATTGCCTTGTTTTTGCCACTTTTGCGAAACCGTGACCGAGAGGCCCGAATGGGGAAATAAGGCATCCACAACGTTCTTACTTATCCTCTCAAAAACTGCTGCTTCTCCCAGCTCACCTTTGTCCCCGCGCAACAATATTTTAAACGTTTGTGTCGTACAGTATATTCTAATGTAACTTCCATTTTTAGTTCTTTTTCCTATGTAAATTTGAATTTGTTCTCTTTCGCACTTTCCAAACTTAACGTGATATCTTCTTTCTCAGATGAATCAGGTTGGAAACACTTTTGAGGTCAGAGAGAGCGACGATGAATGTGATAACAACGATAGATAAAAAGGACGATACAGCAGTTGCTATATGTATGTGTGGGTGTGGAGATGTTCGCTCTGTGTAAAAACTACACTGGTGTGCAAAAATTAAGGTCGAAGAGGAGAAATTAGCATAACAGCGGAACGAGCAGGCAGAACGAACCGAAATACCACTCAGAAGATGGACTAGGGACTGGTACGGTAGGGAATGCGCATATATGCAGCATGACGGGGCGGGGGGGGGGGGGTCGGAAGGGTATAAAGTACACCGCTCAGCAATTCGGTGAAAGCTATTGCACGGTGTACATCGGTTTGAACTACGTCGAGTTGTTGCCACCGTGTGATATGGCCAACAGGCAATCCAGTAGACGACATCTGGATGACTTTACCCGAGGTCGCGTCATTGGGAAGTTGGAAGAAGGTCGAAGTGTGACTAGTGTGGCCGAGGAGTTCGGGATAGGTCACAGCATCGTTTCACCTGCTTGGAGAGCATTTCAAACGACAAGAACAGCTGTACGAAGGTTTAGCAGTGGTCGTCCACGAGCAACCACGGCGGCGGAAGACCGGTATATTGTCCTACAGGCGAGAAGAGACAGACGGCAGACAGCGGGAGAAATCGCAAGGCACATGCAACAGACAAGTGGACGTCCGTTGTCGCGTTTTACCGTGGCCAGGAGGCTGCACAAAGGTAATATATTTGCACGACGACCAGTACGGTGTGTGCCATTAACGCCTGCTAATCGGAGATGGCGGTTTCTGTGGTGCCAGGAACACAAGAACTGGACACATCAGCAATGGGGTCGAGTTCTCTTTACGGATGAGAGCCGATTTAGTCTGACGAGCGATTCTGGACGTATACACATCTGGAGAGAGCAGGGAACACGCAATCACACCTCCAACATCATCGAAAGGGACCGGTTTGGAGGTGGCGGAGTTCTCGTTTGGGGCGGTATCATGCTTGGTAGCCGTACTGACCTCCACATCTTCCAAGGAGGTTCAGTCACTGATGTCCGCTTATTGTACCGAGGTTCTCCTGCTTCACGTGCGTCTGTTTAGAGGTGCTGTGGGTCCTGAGTTCCTCTTAATGGACGACAATGCTACACCTCATCGTACAGTGGCTGTCGCAGAGCTGTTGGGGAGTGAAGATATTGAACGCATGGATTGGCCCGCAAGGTCCCCGGACCTAAATCCAATGGAACACGTGTGGGACCTTCTCGGCAGACGCTTGGCAGCACGTCACTAGCCGCCTGCAACGATTTTGCAGCAGCGATTGGCATTACAAGAGAAATGGGTCGCGATGCCTCAACAGCTCCTTGACAACCTCGTCCTCAGCATGGACAGACGTTGTAAATCCTGCAACGCAGTCAGGGGTGATCATATCCTCTACTAAAGACTGGATTTTTCTTGGCAGCCGCCTGTCACATGGACGTTTTTGTCTTCTGTCCAGTTGTGCTCGAAGCTACCTTTTCGATAAAGTGCCTAGGCTTGGTAAAGGCATGATGTAGGGCATCTGAAAAATTCGTAAGAAATTGCACTGTCCTCAGTGCACCATCCGTGTGCATGTGCAGTACACTCAGTTTGCTTTGCAATGTGTAGCGTGTAGCTCTTCGCGTGCTACCAGTGTCACATATGGAAACAACCCAGAACTCACCACGAGGAGATGGCTACACTTCGAGTTCCTCCCACCCTCCCTACAGCTAGGAATTTTATTTCTACGTGGTGTATCTTGTTCGGTAATCCGCTTTATTCGAAAAATGTGGGATTAATTGCCGTGATGCAATTGTTGCTCTCACTGTTATCTGCCTTTATCTCATGTGCAGTGTAGGCAGGTCACATCTCCTTCCCCCTCCCACATGAAAGAGGGTCGGGAGCATGTCCCACGGGTCAGCCGGGACCATGTGTCGCTGTAGGCAGTCATCCCATGAAGAACGTGCATTTGAGAAATCCCAGGAGAATTTCGTGTGTGGTACGTAACATCACACTGGTTTACTTTTTCCAAGCACTGAAGAATGGACTCTCAATTTTAAGATCAGTTCGCGAGGATTTTAGGAAGTGAGTGTCTGACCCCAGGTCTTAAACAACCCTTAGAAGTAGGAAGCTAGGAGATTTGGGGTAGAGTGCCTGATAGAAAAGTGACGCGAAAGCGAGGTAGAAGGGGGAAGGAAGACGTCCTGATTTATTACCGGGGGGGGGCAGTACCCGTGGTCCGACGGCTCAACGTGCCCATCCGACGCACGGCGGGTATTTAGTGGTTCGAACGTTCGTACCTGCCCAGGATCGAACCTGAGGTTATCTCCATGGTAGTCACGAACGCTGACCACTAGGCCACCCGCGGCCCTACTGTCGTGTTTCTTGTCTCGCCGTATGGAAAGAACATCACACCATTGCGAGAAACCTATAAGCCAGGTCATCCTTGAAATTCGGGCGCCGATATGACGAAATAAATTTCGCCATCATTTTTATGCCAGGACGGGATTCGATACCACAACTCTCGGCTCCGGAGCTCCGAGTGCTATCCACTATACTACACTAGCATGTGCTCTCACTGCTATCTGCCTTTATCTCATGTGCGTCCTGCGGTGCAGGCACTTCACAATTCTTCCTAACGGGCAATCATACAGTCCTTTACTTTGATCTTTCGTTTCTCTTCACAATCAGAATATTCCATCTCACTTCAAAATTTTAAGTTTTTTATAGGCACAGAAATCTCGTTAATAAAATGAAGAAATGGTTCTTGAAGCCAAATGTACATAGAAGTCCCAGGTACTACATATCAAAAGAGTTTTCCTTGAGTTAATAATTGTCCCAAAGATTTAATACCCAAAAATATTTTCTGCTCCTGAAGAAACCTAAACCTAAGATTTTAAGGTAAAAATAGAGTTAATTGTAGTCACAGCTGGACTTATATTACAGATTATCATACATCTTTCACCTGTAATAAAGTAAACAGAAACATTGAAGTAATTAAAAATGCTCAGTAAGTTGGAAATAAGACTTTCTAGATAGCTTTTAGTCCAATTTCCGTGAACATTCGGGACTTTGAGCAGAAACTTCAAGAAACTAAATATGTATATTTAACCACCGCAACAGAATGTTGCATCAGAAATGGGCTTCAAAAATAAAAAAATCTTCATTGAATCATACATATACGCCGTATTTGCTTGCTTAGTTACTTTCTTTTGATTCACCCTTGATATTCTCCCTAGAACTGAAAACAAAATGTTTTTTATTTAAACTTTTGTCATGAGTACTGCATGAAACACAGGAATGTTGCCGTTATACCGCAACATTCGCACCTATAAAAAACTCAGCAGTTCTCTATTTTTTAAAGTTTCCTCCATTTTTAGTCCTAGGTGAAAATCCTCCAAATACGTGGCGTCAGTGAATAAACAAAGACATCGCTCTTTCCACGTTTTGTCAACACATAGCAACCGAAAAATTGTTCCCTGTCACCACTGGGGATCCAAATCCCAAATCTGTCGATATCTAGCCGAGAAAATTCCATATTTTTGTGATGTTTAAATATTTCTGATGCAACATTCTGTTGTGATGGTTTTTAGTCCTAGGTTTAAAGCCGAAATACATATTCCATCATAAAAATGTTCTGCCTTCAAAAAATGCCTTTTATCCAACACCCCCAATATGAAATTGTTGGATGAACTCCTGTGTATAACTGCTGAAATTTTCAAACATTTGGCTTCTTCTAAGGGAAACAGAATTCTTCTCGTTGGCATAGATGTACACATTCACTTAAGCTCTCGGTTTCTAGGATTCAGACTGGAAAAAATTCCGTTTGAATCGCACATCAGGAGACATGACCGAATTTATTTGCATGTCTGTTTGGGAAATTTTCGAGATTCAGGTGCTCGTTGAGCACTCACTTTAAAATACATTACATACACTACATTATCAAAGTATTCTGGCACTACCAAATATTTGCATAAGTGCAAAGAACGGTTGCGCAGGAAGATGCACTGTGAGTGAGGCGGTATGTATACGTAAAGCTGAGATGTTTTGTCGTGTCATCTGGATATGCAGCGTGGACGTGAACTTTCCGAGTCCCAGCGTGGGCTGGACATAGGATGTCATTTGAGCGAAGTTTCCATGCGGAGAATTGCAGCTATTCTTAACATACCAAAATTGACCGGAAATGATGTGCTGAAGAGATGGAAGCAGGACGGTGCAACTACAGCAAAAAACGTTCAGAAAGGCGGCGCAAACTGGCAGAACGTGAGAGAAGAGCCACGGTAAGAAATGTTAAGAAATCCTCTTCTTCTTCTGCCGTTTCCCTCGCTGTCAAAGTAGGAAATGCCTGTAATGGCTCTGTTAGTACCATAACTATCCGCAAAGAGTTGCGCAGTGTGAGTTATTATGGTCGAGCAGTGGTACTCAAGACACACGTCACTACTGTGTATGCTTAGCGTCGTTTGGAATGGTATGTCTCCCGTCCTTCCTGGACTGTGGGCAACTGGAAAACTGTTCTTTGGAGTGATGAGTCACTCTTTTCAGTCTTCCAGTCTGTTGGGCGTGTTTGAATTTGGCGACAGTCCGGCGAACTATTTTCATCAGACTGTGTTCTTCTAGCTCTTAAGTTCGGCGGAGGCTCCGCCATGGTATGGAGTCGTTTTTGTGGATGGAACTCGTCCCGTTGGTTATTATACCACAAACCATGAACTCTGAAGTGCACCTCGACATTCTGGATTATTCTTCTCAACCAACAATGTGGCAGTATTACGGAAATGGCCGTTGTCTCTTCCAACATGATGGAGCTCCCTGCCACACTACACGGTATGTGAAGGTGTGGTTTCTTGAAAATGAGGTGGAATGGTTATACTGTTCTACTCAGAGTCCTGATCTTAATCCCATAGAACACTTCTGGGATGAACTGGAGCGACGGATACGAAATCGACCATAACGACCGTCTTCGCTCTCTACTATGGCAGCAGTTTTGCATGACGAATGAAAAGCCATTCCTGACGAGACCTACCGGATATTGGTTGATAGTATGCCTTGACGTGTTTTTTCTGTCATACAAACAAAACGTGAACCGATTAACTACTGATTGCAATAATAAAGCCATTTGTGTTAAAATATTGTGATGTCCGAATACTTTTGATAATAGAGTGTACATGTTAAACGCGTTTCTTCGTACAGTCAGGCTCATTACACGCGAGAATGCTGCGGCATCTATCGTGTTTTGTGAAATGTTTGATGCTTGTTATTTTCCAGTACATAGTACGGGTATGAAATAACGAGATTGTGCATGTGTGAATTGAAACGCGAGGTGAACGTCAAAAGTAAATTTGAGAGGCCGTTAGCCTTGAACTGCCTGTAACGGAAAATGTAAAGTTCACCTCACTCTCTGCATTCATTCGGTGGCATGTGTCAATGGACCTCGACGTGTAGTTTTGTCGCACGCCAGGAAAACGTCATTCAGGAGTGGTGCAACGGATAAATTCTGTCCATAATGCCTTCCACAGGTATGAGTGGACCCAGAGAATGCCACGAAAACATTCCCCAGATCATGACGCTGCCACCACCGGCTTGTGTTCTTCCAGCAATGGTTGATAAGTGTTTGTTCTCCGATGTTTCTCGCCTTACAAGCCAACGACAATCCGTTCTATGAAGCAGAAAACGTGACTCATCGGAGAAGGCAATCCTCTGCCAATCAGCGGAGGTCCAATTCCGATACTGACATGCAAATGTCAGCCTTTTCTGCAGATGCACCTTCGTTAGCATGGGAGCAGTGACCATCCGTCTGCATCGGCGCCCCATACGCAGCAGGGTTCGCTGAACCGTCGTTTTGGACACACTTCCGGTAGCCCCCTGGTTCAATCGGCTAGTGGGTTGCTCCACTGTAGCGTGTTGATTGACCGTCACGCACCTTCGCAGCCGACGTTCCCCTCTCACATCAATGGCATGTGGTGCTCCGCAGTTTCTACGTCGCTTATTCGCAATGATGCCATTTCTCCATTCACGATACATTTTAACCACAGCAGCACGCGAACAGTTCACAAACTGGGCTGTTTCAGAAATACTGCCACCCTTGGCCCGATAGCCGATAGTCATCCCTTTTTGAAAATCTGATATATAGCTCCTTTTATCGAGTAATATGTTTTCAGAATGCCTACAGGACACCTAATATACCCTCCAAGCAAGTTCACGATATGTTCTTTCTTTCATTGGCTACGCGCTGTTGGCCTCAAAAGTAGGAGGTGGTCACAATAATGTGACTCGACTGTGTATGTGACTGTTCCTCACCGTGATGCATTACTTCGCATGTTGTTGTTTTTTAATAAAAATTTGGAAACCTTATTATCTCTCTCTCTCTCTCTCTCTCTCTCTCTCTCCCTGTCTCCTTCTCTGTCTGTCTGTCTCTCCCTGTCTCTGTTTCTATCTTTGTGTCTCTGTCTGTCTCTCCCTGTCTCTGTTTCTATCTTTGTGTCTCTGTCTGTCTCTGTCTCCCTGTCTCTGTTTCTATCTTTGTGTCTCTGTCTGTCTCTCCCTGTCTCTGTTTCTATCTTTGTGTCTCTGTCTGTCTCTGTCTCCCTGTCTCTGTTTCTATCTTTGTGTCTCTGTCTGTCTCTGTTTCTATCTTTGTGTCTCTGTCTGTCTCTGTTTCTATCTTTGTGTCTCTGTCTGTCTCTGTCTCCCTGTCTCTGTTTCTATATTTGTGTCTCTGTCTGTCTCTGTCTCCCTGTCTCTGTTTCTATCTTTGTGTCTCTGTCTGTCTCTGTTTCTATCTTTGTGTCTCTGTCTGTCTCTGTCTCCCTATGTCTCTCTCTCTTTCTGTCTCTCTCTCTCCCTTTTTCTCTCTCTGTTTCTCTGTCTGTCTCCCTTTCTGTCTCTCTCTGTCACTTTTTCTCTCTGTCTGTCTGTCTCTCTCTGTCAGTTTATCTCTCTCTCTCTCTCTCTCTCTCTCTCTATCTATCTATCTATCTATCTATCTATCTTTTTATCTATCTATCTGTCTATCTACAAGATTTATCTATCTATCTATCTATCTATCTATCTACAAGATTTATCTCTCTCTCTCTCTCTCTCACTCTCTCTTGGAATTCCTTTCGTGATTCTTCTTAAAGAAAAAATATGCTTTAGTTATTTCACACAAGAAAAATTCCTTCAATTTCTGGTACGAGACCTTTTGCTGGCTCAAAGCTAAGATCAGCGCGACAGTATTCACATCAATTCAGAGTGATGTAGTTGAATTCGTACGGAGAAAAACCCTGATAAATACATTGAGATTTACAAACCAGGTTTTAATTTCCTTAGTCGATATTTTTCAATTCTTCAACAGTTAACCGGTTACTAATGACTTTCGTTCTCTACACGCAAGCGGTTGATGGTATAAAAGGAAAAAAACGAAGCTTTTTTGAGCAAAAATGCACTTTTTTTTAAAAAATTAGCGAATCAAATCATGAGTGTGTGTTTTCCAAAATTAGCTAGCCATGCAAGTCCTTGATTCTAAGTACAAGCTATTTATTGTTTTGTAGAATTATACACTGTCTTTAAATCCTGAAAGCTGATATGTTTACGTGTATCCACTTTAAAAATTGCGAAATTCAATTTTCAGCAAAGTTTACTTTTCTGCAAATTAATCTTGGCGTTGTCAGAAGTTGATTTATGACCGGTGAAAAACAAAAAAAATGCTTTTTAATTCAAATTATAGGCTGTTCCACTCCACTTTTATATCTCTCTCTCCCTCTCTCTCTGCAGCTCTTTATCTTCCTCCTCTTCCTCCTCTTCTCTTTCTCTCTCTCTCTACCTCTTTCGCGTACACTCACACATACACAGAGGAGAATTATTTAAAATCTTCAACGGTCGCCGCTGACATTTGGAATTAATGTGGGTGCACTGCTGACTCTTATCGAGCAAGAAATCCCATAAGTAGGAAAACAAACCATTAGTGCCCCAAAGCAGAATTAAAGGCACTAAAGAAGGAAACGCCAGACCCTAACTAGGCCGGATAACCTTTTGCTGACTCGCAATTGGTTTGTTTTCGCAGAAGCAGTTACGATTGATTTATTTTTTTCTCCTCCTACGCTGAATCTCCTTTCTCACAAACAAGCTTGCGCAAAAGTAAGGATCACTTCTAATTCTATTCTCCCGTCATTCTAGCACAAAATTACTTCTAACAACCCATGTTAAGCAAATTTGAGGAGCTCGAAACAAAATCAGAACAAATACGCTTTATGCGACGTTCTTGAAGATTTTCGTATTTACAGATTGGAAAGCGAAGCAGTTATTTCCAGATGATATTGTAAGACCAATCAATTAGGAAGTAAAAATCAGCATTTACTTTTGAAAGTACTGTAACAGAGGGGGAGGCACAAGAGAGTGTTCTCGAAATTATAAATGAACAAATACACTGCTTGACATTGGAATGTCCCACCCAGAAAGAGTGAGAAATGTAAATCAACCGAAAATCCCTCATAGAATATCAATTCCAAAGTCGATACATCAGTTTGGCAGACTACAAGATAGGATAACTGTACAGTAGTCAATACCTTGTGTGATCACCATGTTGTGGAATTCACCCTACCAGACATGTTCTTTCTTTCATTCAAACGCGAGGTGAAGGTAAAAAGTAAAATCGCTCCTTTATTTCACACAGGAAAGTTCTCTAATGGTATTCTTAGGTATCTGAGTTCACGCATCGTTTACATTGTCCCATAATTCAGCGACATTCCGAGGCGGTCGAAGATAAATTTTCAAGCATCTTACATTGAGGCCATAAACATGTTCAACAGATGACAGATCCGAAGATTTCGCTGTCTTTAGAAGCATATGGGCTCCTTATAGGAACGCTCGGGAGATTTCAGCGGCATGTGGATTCTTGAATGCCGCTGAGATATGGCAACAGCACGGAGTGCAAAACTTGATCCACATACCGTTGGGCTGTCATTGTGTCCATTATGCAGATGAAAGGTGACAAGCTATCGTATAACTGGTACTCTGTGCGAAGATGCCCGATTAGCGAGCAGTATACAGCTAATAGACTATAACTGGATTCTTCATGCGGCCATGTCGTCTCCAAAGTCATCGTCTTATTTGTTGCACTGACAAAATCTCCATTTACGACGTGACGGAGCGGTAAAGAAGCCCGAACTGTGAGTCATCGTCTTATTTCTTACAGTGACGAAATCACCATTTACGACAGCGGTGACGTAGCTTAAAGAAACCGGAACTGCGAGTCATTTGTAATATTAGTTACACAGACAAAATATCCATTTACGACGTGACGGAGCTGTAAAGAAGCCGGAATTTCGAATCAACGTCTTATTTGTTACAGTGACGAAATCGCCGTTTACGACAGCGGTGAGGGAGTTGTAAAAAAGCCGGAACTTCGAGTCGTCGTATTATTTGTTACAGTGATAAAATCACTGTTACAATCGGTTCCCCTTGAATTTCTTGTTTACGAGCCAACGCACAACAAAAGCCAAAGCAAAAACTAACTTAAGCGTGGGAAAAAGAAGATACTGAAAGAAAGCTCACATCACTAGCTACCATTATGATATTTCAACAGAAAAAGAAACAAATTGTTGAGATATGATGACATACTAACCGAAAATGCAATGTGATAATGATTTTGGACCCCAAGCATTGTTCGGATACGGCTAACGGTGATATTCTTATTAGTGAATTCGGAACTGTTACTTTTTGTCAATGGTCATAATGGTGACAGTGATTTTTTAGTAACGGTTAAAAAGCAACAGGGACGTGATTTCCGACCCATCTCTAATGGTGCCTCCCTTGTCGCCATGCAGCGCAGACCTGCCACCGCCTACCTTGGCTCACCGTCTAAGTCGCGACGTGGATGTCTCTAGTTGCCACTTACAGCCTATCTAATCGGGTGGGCCGAAAATAACTTTTTTAACTCGGAGCTCCGGAGCCGAGAGTTGCGGATTCGAATTTCTCCCCTGGCATGAGAATGATGAAGAAATTTACTTCGTCATAGGACACAGGCTGTATTTGACGTGGTGCTGAATGTGATGATAGAAAACAGATCTTCCGCAAAGTGATTTTAAATTTGCACACACTTGCTTTAACTCAAACGAGGCTCCCATGTTAGGAAAACCAAATTCCAGAGACACCCTGGTTAGATGTGCGAAAGCAGAAGAAAAAAAAAGTTAAGGACTTCACGACACCCTAAAAAAGTGGTAGGAATAATAGGATCTTATTGTTCTTCATCAAGCTCTGCTGAAAGTTGTTCGCTCCTGAGCAAAGGTGTATTAAACATTTTTTAAAGGGGGGTCGACGACCATCATGAGCATCTCTTACGGCTATAAGCGGTATTCCTTCCCCAATTTGGAGGCATTGGTTTCAGGAAAAAGAGAAAGGCCCAGCTCTCAGATAAAAGCACCACCCATGCGGGAATCGAATACCGTAGCATGTCGGACAAAAGGCTAAACGATAGCTCCCTCAGCCTACTTGGCCACCGGCACTTATATCAAACTCCTTCAAAGTCACGCTCATGTGCTTTCCGGTACATGAGTGTGGGGCATGCAGCAGCTATCCTGATCACGGACAGCTGATGCATGTCACGTCGAAGACAACGGCAGCCCTACCAGCAGGTTTCCGACTTCGATCGCGGGAGAATTGTAGCATATCAGGATTGCGGATTATCACTTTTTAGAGTCGAAGTTCCGTTCGAAATTTTATATCACTTGTACCAGCTTATTTTACTTTAAAATTATACGTTCAACTCGCCTTAATATTTTGTGATTTATAAACAGGTGAGATATTGAACCTGCTGAATTCATTTTTTTTATCTCAAACATCTTGTTTCATCATTCTGTTAACGCAAAACTGCTTTTCTGCAACAATAATAAAAAAAAGTTTTCAACTGTTTTGTTATATGGCTACCAAATAACTTCTGTATAATATGCAGGAAGAACCCCCGCAGAGGAACAGCCTGTACAGAAAAATATCAGATATCAGTAAGCCGTGTGGGGACACCAGGCAGTTAGCGTTATATCAACACGTTTGTACGTGAAATTCTTACGCGTTTCACAGACACAAACTGGACAATGTTTCTACTTTTTTTTATAAGTGTACTTCCTACATATAAATGGTGGTTGGATGTATTAAAAAGATATGGGTCCGGTTTATAGTTTAGAGGTCGCACTTACTGGATATCTGCAAGCCTCTTAATTTGGAATTCCTGGCCAGGCGCATACCCCAACAGTTTGAGGCCTAGCCAGTGCTAGATTCGTTTAAGACTTTCAACTTATATTCTGGCCCGTTTAGGGCTTTCAATTTATATTAGGGCCAGCTTACAGACTGACCGGTTTTAGAGGTCGCACTTACTAGAGTTTTAGTTTTTCAGCTTATTATATTCAGCCCATTTAAATCTTTTTCTAATAAGTCTAGCCTGTTTAAGTCATTCAGATTATTGTAATCCAGATCATTGAAATCTTTTGCTTATAACCCGGCTCTTAAGTCTTTCAGCCAATATAGTCTGGGCCATTTAAATCTTTTGCTTAGAGTTTTTTAAGTTTCTCAGTCTGTTATAATCTGGTTCATTTAAGTCTTTTAGCTTATAGCCTAGACCATGAAAGTCTTTTAGCTTAGAGCCTAGACCATGAAAGTCTTTTAGCTTAGAGCCTAGACCATGAAAGTCTTTTAGCTTAGAGCCTAGACCATTTAAGTTTTTTAGCGTTTAATATGGCCCGTTTATGGATTTCAACTTATAGTGTTGTCCGTTTCTTTCAGCTTACAGTCTGGCTGGTTTGAGTTTTTCAGCCTATTATTTTTGGAATTTGGACTTAGTAGAGGCAGCCCAGCGGCTGGCGATAGTTTACTGTTAGTAAGTGACGCAAGAACCGTAACCAGGAAACACTGATGGTTTTGTTTCTGGTTTGACTCGATGCGCTAGATGGAGACGAAGTGCGAACCAGATAAGATGCGTAGTTGCAAAGTGAGAAGTAAATAAAGAGTTTATGTGATTTATTGTACTAATGTTTATGTGGGAATATGTATCTTCGTATGCCATTTCAGTGTATTCGTGTATCGTATGAATAAATGACCCTAGCAACACCATCCTCGTCGCCTCATATATTGTCGGAGTGACTCCTCAAAAGGTAAGATTTGTACTAGCAAATAGATATTCGAAACAATTATAGTCTAACCCATTTAAACCTTTTGCTTATAGTCAGGCCGTTTAAGTCATTCAGAGTAGTGTTTTCCTGCCCATTTAACTATTTTGCTTATAGACTGGCCCTAAACCCATTTAACTATTTTGCTTATAGACTGGCCTTTCGTTTTGTTATAGTCTGGCTCACTTAAGTCGTTCAGCTTATTATAGTCTATCCATTTAAACCTTTTGCTTAGAGTGGACCACAAGTTTTTCAGTTTATTTAAGTCTGGCCCATGTAGCTTATAGCCTGGACTATTTAAGTCTTTAATCTGAAAGTCTGCACTTTGGCAATATTCGGAATTTCTTAAACGGGCTAGAGATAAGTCTTTAAGCTTATAATCTAGTCCGTTTAAGAAATTCAGAATATTGTAGTCCGGCCTATTCAAGTTGTTTGCATATAATCTGGCCCTTAAGCCTTTTAGTTTGTTACAGTTTAGTCTATTTAAGTATTTTAGCTTATAGACTGGCATATTTAAGTTTTTCGGCTTATTATATTCTGTCCCATTTAAATATTTTGCTTATATCCTGGCCATTAAGTTTTTCAGGTTTTACATGCTGATCCATTTAAGTCTTTTATAGACTGGTCCGTTTAAATCTTTTAGCTTATTGCATTCTAGCCCATTTAAGTCTTTCAATTTATAGTCTGGCCCGTTTAAGACATACAGCTTACAGTCTATCCTATTTAAATATTTCATCGTATAGCATGACCCACTGATTTCAGTTGTAATTAATGAACGGGCCCATTTCGGGATAAATTTCCACGCCTACCGTTTCATTGTGATATTTGTCATCACTACAGATTCTTTAGGGAATCTTATGCCAGCAGAAGAGATCAGAGTGAATGCAAAATTTCATGTCAACGTTTCAGAGTTAAATTTATCAACTGGATTGAAACAGGGGCATGTGTGATAGTAATGGAGAAAAACACAGACTGTAACATTTCTATTTAAAATCAAAAGGAACTACCTCTTAAACTATATGTGCTTCGGAGGAATGAACTTCCGAGAGTGAATTAAATGTGATGCATTTTTTTTTACGAAATGAGGAATTTGGTTTCACTTTATTTGCCAATAATATGACAAATAACTAGAATTAGTCCCCACTTTGCCGGCTGGCAGTTTTCCTTTTCTTTATATTTATTCTAGGGAAAAATGCGAAATCTTTTAGACCTGATCTGAGTCTTTATCATTTCTATTAATTGAACACAAAGAAAGCGGACTGAGTAACGCACGGGCTTTACGGGAAGATCCAGACTGGAGCAGACCTCTAGCTCTTAACTGGCGTCGTGCGGTCTCACGGACCGCATCAGTTGTTAATGTATGTTTTATTCACATATGCAATAGAGCTGATGGCATGTACCTTCTAGTACCTTCCGATATCATATTACGTAAGCAATCTGCAGACATGCTTTGTTGGAATCACCATTAGTAGTACACTATCTACCAACAAGTAATTGGACACCCCTGCAATCGACGATATCGGCGGTCCTGATACATGTCACGGCCGCCGCCGTTAAATATCGTGTGGAAAACAACAACGCAACCAGTCGCATGCAAGATGCCACGCAGTTCGGAGCTCTCTGATTTCGAGAAAGGTGTAATCGTCGGGTATCACAGAAGTGGCCGATCCATACGTGACATATCAAGCGAGTTGAAGTACCCAAAATCGACAGTGGCCTACGTGATTGGCAAGTGGAAGATGAGAGGTGACTGTCGGAATGTGCCCCGACCCGGCAGACTCACAAAACTGGGAGTTAGAGACCGACGGGTGCTGTCCAGAGAAATTCGGAAGAACCGCACCAAATCGATAGGCCATATCCGCGAGGAGTTTCAACAGGCATCCAGGAGTGTTCTTTCGATGAATACCATCCGTGAGGAAGCCCATCTGCTCGGTTATCATGGACGTGCTGCCACTCACAAGCCTTTGATCACCAAGTCTAATAGCGCTGCTCGGCTAACGTGGTGCAAAGAACGTCGACAGTGGACCGTTGAACAGTGGAAACAGGTTCTCTGGAGCGACGAATCAAGGTTCACCCTCTACTGTTCGGGTGGCAGGGTCTGGGTTTGGCGTTTGCCTGGAGAACGCGTCCTGCCGGAATGTATTGTGCCAACCGTGAAGTTCGGCGGTGGTGGAATTATGCTTAGGGGTGTTTCTCCTGGTATGGCACAGGACCCTTGGTCGCAATTCCTGGTAGACTCAACGCCGAGACCAACTGCACCATTTTGGATGACCTTGCGCTTCTTATGTTGTGGCAGTTTTACGGGGTGGATACATGTTTCTTTCAGGTTGACAATGCTACCTGTCATGTTGCGAGGTCCACCATGGCTTGGTATGGTGACAATGGGGTTAATCGCATGGACTGGCCTGCACAGAGCCCGGACCTTAACCCTATCGAGCACCTCTGGGACGAGTTGGAGCGTCGACTAAAGGGGTGCCCCCACCGTCCGAAATCGGTGAAGGAACTGACCTGTCTTCTCCAAGTCGAGTGGAAGAAAATACCGCTAGCCGTCGTACAACGCCTGGTTGAGAGTATGCCCCGGAGGGTCGCAGCTGTAATCGCCGCTCGTGGAGGCTCCACCAACTATTGAAGGTGAATATACTTCGTTTTACTTTGCTATCACAGGTGTCCAATTACTTGTTGGTAGATAGTGTATATTTTTCGTTGATGCAGCGCTACCATGGACCTCACGACTCAACTTACGTATCTCAAAACGTTTCGTTCAAGAGTTGCGTCGTGCTATCCAATAAAGATTTCCGTTAGTTGCGTCGTGCTGTCCAGTAATAGCTGCGATGTCACTGATGCGAAGAAAAAATCTTGGCTTTCTTCCAAGTTTTAGTGTTTGGGTTTGGGAAAAACTCTTCTGATGTTTCAGATCGTTGTTAGCATAAAGGAAGGATTATAGAATCGAAAGAGACATAGCAGCCCGTGGAAACTCCTCCCATAGAAAGTGGCGCCCTCATCGACCTACAGCAGAACCAACCTGTGACGTGAATCCATCCCGGCCGCCCCGGTGGCGCAGTGGTCTAAGCGACGGCCTCTGATCATTCGTCTGAACCGGGTCCGGGTTCTAATCCCGGTCAGGCATGGATGTTGTGTTTGTCTTACGGCACTGGCTCTCTCCCTTCCCTGGAACCAGTGACCCTAAATTAGGGAAGGGCGACTGCTTATACCCTATTGAGTTGCTCACGGTGGTCGTTAAACCTCCAACCGAAGAAAAAAAAAGAATCCATTCCGTCGGCAATAGTTGCTATGGCAACCCCAACACAGTGCTGGGGTGGTGAGGGGCAGCTTCTGTGCGCCACCCTTCCGTTGTCCTCACCCTATGACCTTTGTCCTCAACTGCTGTCCCATTCTAAGCCAAGTGAAGCATCGGAAAGATGACAATAACGAAACATCCATAGATATTGAAGCCAAACATGTAGATATCGAAACAGATGACAATGGAATACAAATCAAAGTTGAACGTAAAGCTATATTGTGAAGAAAACAATGGCAAAGTATGCGTGAATGAAATGTGCAACAAAAACACGTAGAAACCTAAGTAATGGAATTTACAAAGGAAAAGTTAACGATCAGTGAGTAATAATCAAGAATAATGTCACTTATTTAGAATGCTACAGGAAACTGGAAGATACAAACTAAAAAGAATCCGGAAAATGATAGGTATATGTCGTATATGTCGTCTTCCACTCTGCAGGGAGGTCAAAGCTCAAATGGACAAAGTCATGTGGTTCGCGGTGATTCCTGGGAAGCCCAGCTGTCAATCAACTGTAGTTCTGTTTTAGGTCGCGGGTGCGCTGCAGTCGACTTCATGACGTCATGAGTTTCAGCTCAATACAGCCAGTGTCTTCTCTATATATTCTTCCTTTATGGTTGTTAAGTTACAGTGTGAACTTTAGACTGCTATTCGCCGTGCCATCATCTTTCTCATTACTTTCGGGAAAGGTGAATAACTGCGATTTCTCATTGCGTGTGGAATACATCGCACTAGTTTTTGGTCTCTAGAGTGCTTTTATGGTCTGTAATTGGGCATCATGACTAGCCAGGGTTGTTCGCTCGCGAATACCGATCTGTCAGGATTTCACTTTGAAGGCGATGATGTTATCACTTTATACTCACTGGAAAGTGATTTATGGGATTTGAAATACGAATACAGTTCTGAGGAAGAAGTTGATGAAAACAAGAAGAGTACTCATAGCAGCATTTCAGAACAGTCAGAAGAAGAAACTAGAGAAACATTTCACGAAAAAGAGAGTTGACCTATCCGCCCCGGTGGCGCAGTGTTCTAAGCGATGGCCTCTGATCATTCGTCCGAACGGGGTCCGGGTTCGAATCCTGGTGAGGCATGGATGTTGTGTTTGACTTACGGCACTGGCTTTTTCCCTTCCCTGGAACCAGTGACCCTAAATTAGGGACGGGCGACTGCTTATAGCTTATTGAGTTGCAGGTGGTCGTTAAACCTCCAATCCAAATCCAAAAAAAGAGTTGACTTAATACAATAAATTTCCAACGCAAAACTAGATACAAATACAACTGCGGTTCCATAAAAACTGAGAGTAAAATCACACAAAATGAAGAAATATAGGTACAGAAAAAAATATATGGTATTCCTTCTCAAAGTATCTTCCCTCGGATGATATGCAACGGTCCCATTGTTCAGTCCACTTTTCAAAGCATGTGGCAAAGCAATTTGTGGCAGTTGCTTTAGCGACAGCTGTCCAGCTTGAATAACGTCAGCAACTGTGTTGAACGTTCCGCCACGGAACTTCTCCTTCATTACTGAAAACAATCACAAATCGCACGAGGCGAGGTCAGGACTGTAGGTAAGCTGTGGCATGATTTCAGTACTGCATTTCGTAAGAAACTGTTGAACGCAAGCAGCCACATGTGAACGGGCGTTATCATGGTGTACGGTCCACTTTCTCACCAGTTCCGGTCACTTAATCTATATGTGTCGTCGCAGAAGCTTCGAGACTGAAATGTAATACTCAGCATTGACAGCAGTTTGTGGAGGAATGGCATGCTGGTAGACTACACCTTTATGATCAAAGAAAATCATCATCATCATCCTTCTCAGCCGGTTTAGTTCGGCGGATTTATTTCGGTGGAGGCGAGCCTGTGTGCTTCTAGACACTCATTGCGTGCTTCGTGAGAGGGTCGAACTTTGTCCGTCCGTCCGTCGTCACGATAACTCGCGTGAAAATGGTTCGATTTCGACGAAATTTTAGTATGTGGTAGGGGCCACCTGGGGACGATCCCTATTGAAAATAAATGAAATGGGGTCAAAGGTCAGGACATAAGAGAGGGATCCATTCCATTCCTTTATGAATCATAACGCGTAAAAATGGTTCGATGTCGATGAAATTTTAGTATGTGGCAAGGAACCACCTGGAGACGAACCCTATTGAAAATGGGCGGAATAGGGTCAAAGTTCAGGGCATAAAAGCGGGATCCATTCCATTGCCTTTGTGCGTCATAACATGCGTAAATATGGTTCGATTTCGATGAAATTTTAGTATGTGGTAGGGAACCACCTGGGCACGAACCCTATTGAAAATGGGCGAAATGGGGTCAAAGGTCAGGCAGGGCATAAGAGCGGGATTTATTCCATTGCCCTTATGCGTCATAACTTGCGTAAAAATGGTTCGATTTCGGTGAAATTTTAGTATGTGTAAGGAACCACCTGGGGAAGAACCCTATTGAAAATGGGCGAACTGGGGTCAAAGGTCGGGACATAAAAGCGGGATCCATTCCATTGCCCTTGTGCATCATAACTCACCTAAAATGCTTCGATTGCAACAAAACTTTAGTATGTTGTTCCGGAGGTACACTGAACCGGTTCTGTTGAATATCATCGAAATGGGGTCAAAGGTCAGGACACAGGAGCGAGATTTATTCCACAGCCATTAACCACATAACTTGAGTAATAATTTCTGGTATGTTGGAAAGCGTGTCATAATTAATGCATTGCATGATTTTACTAACTTGTTCTTCTTGCAGCACAACAATATAAGTCGAGTGTGCAAATTGTAATTCCGAAAGCTGAACGTCATGTTAGTTTAACGCTTGCAGTTTTCTAGAAATCCTCGCTGGAGGGATCTAATACTTAATTTTTATGAAGAATGTTATATCAGCAGATATGCACAGTCTCAGAAATGTGTTTATTTTATTATGTTTTTAAAATGTAATACATGATTTAGAGTAAAACCTATGTGTTCAAACAAAATTTTTGTAATTTCCAGTAACAAAATTGCGAAATATTATTTGTGACATTTGGGCGTCAGAGTATTATTACAACGCGAAACAGTAGTTAATATCCTTCTTTTTGCAATGGGTCTTGATCTAGGGTCAGGGGCGGATCTAGGATTGTCGTAGTAAGGGGGGGGGGGCAAGTGTCGGGAATATCCGGATACCTTTCAGATATTTTTCCTCAAAATGAAAAAGTGTTCTTAGTGTGTCTATAAATTCTTCCAATTAATTAAAGACAGTAATATCATTTTAAGTAATTCTTTCTATTACGTAAAATTATCCAATTTGTTATTAAAACCTAACAAATCAAAGCTTTTCCTTGTTCCTGAGGGGAAGGCGCGCCCCCCTCGCGTCGCCCCTGCCTAGGGTACAGAAAGTACAGCTGTCTCCTGGACCGCACGACGCTCTTTACGTACAATATACACTTACGGGCTACCACAGATAAAAACCAGAAATTATAGTGTTTGTTGATTTCGGTAAATTAAAAGATAAAAAGAAAGAATACTTACTTCCCACTGAGGAGGATGGATAGCCTTTCGTCCGCTAGAGAAATACCTTCCATGGCATAATGCTCATCTGTTTCGAGAGTCTGTATGTCTCCTTCTCTGATAAGTTCTTTAAAGTTCTTTTTGTTCACTTTGAGAGGTGTAAACACTTTGAGGTACAGGTCGTAGAGTTCGGGGTCTATTCTCGGAGGGAAGTGCTCATATGACAGGTACATTGCGTGGGCACAGTTGGTGAGAAACAAAGTCAAGTTCCAGGCGAAAATGTCCGGCGCGCAGATATGCACCCCGGCCCACAACGCCACAAGGAGAAATCCCACCGTCAAGGAGGTTCGGACCACAAACATGCTGAAGCGGAACTTGTGAGGTACGAGGAACGCTGCAGCGTAGCACAGGTTCGCCCCTTGGAGAAGCACGTGCTGAGTGTTCTCCCATTGCTCGCAGGCGCGGGAGGGCTCGGTGTCGTTCAAACTGGCGTTCGTGGGACCATCTTCCATGGATCCCAACGACAGCTGCTGATCAGAACTGAAGTTCAGAGCGCTGCCACTAGTGGCGTTGTCGTAGAGGAGTTTTCTCTGGCCTAGGGACTCTTCAGCAGCTCGTTGCAGCGCCATCTGAAACTCCAGCAACATTCTGGTCACGTACCGCTCAAATCCTGCGATGAGAAGGAAAGTAAAAGGTCAACGGAATAATCGATGAATAACTTTGATGACTGCTATTCTAAAATAACACTTAAAATACAAATTTCATTGCAAACGAAATAAAATGCCAAATATTTATTTCTCAACATTCGGAATGTTGAAAGGAGACGAATATAAGCTTATTCTAAAACCAGCTGCTATTTTCGCGTTATGCGAGGAATTATAAAAATTTCTTCGTCGGATGCGCTGGAATCTCATGGGGGAACGTGATCTCTCCTCTGATATTTCCGCTGCAGGAAAATTGGTTTAGAGGCTAAATAGTTCGAGAGCGTTAAAATGAGAAAAAAAAATATTTTCATCGAATTGCCAGGAAAAGATGTCAAGTCGAGGTGAACTCGGATTTTCGTACCAGTTTCCTCACTCTTCCAGAGAGCAGCACTGGGTATAAATACAGACTTCAATCTGTTTTTCACGTGCAACTCTTTTCAAAGAATTTTTTTATTGCTAGTCTTTGCATGCTGTGCGATTCTTGTCAGCACGAATGTAGAATTGCAAATAGCAGGATACTTTGGAATCTCCTTTCTGATGTTGTTCGGGAAATATAATAATAGACACGCGAATTTCACATGTGTGGCAAACAAAACTATAGATTAAGATGGAAACGGAAAGACATTTCCCGAGCGCAAATTTGGAAAATCTTATTCGAATCAATCACTGAAAAGATTTCCAAAAGCAAAACTGGTCATTAACGTCATTATGTCAATCGTTCAAGAAATTATATACCGCAATACAAGGTGATCCATTAAAAATCACATAAAAGTATTTTTTTTATTGGAGGTTTAACGACAACCGTGAGCAACTCAATGGGCTATAAGCAGTCGCCCGTCCCTAATTTAGGGTCATTGATTCCAGGGAAGGGAGAGAACCAATACCGTAAGACAAACACAACACCCATGCCTCAGCGGGATTCGAACCAGGACCCCTTTCGGACGAATATATATTTTTTTTTTTGATTGGAGTTTTAACGACCACCGTGAACAACTCAATGGGCTATAAGCAGTCGCCCGTCCCTAATTTAGGGTCACTGGTTCCAGGGAAGGGAGAGAGCCAGTGGCGTAAGACAAACACAACATCCATGCCTGACCGGGATTCGAACCCGGACCCCTTACGGACGAATGATCAGAGGCCAGCGCCTTAGACCACTGCGCCACCGGGGCGGCCGGACGAATATCAGAGGCCATCACATAGACCACTACGCCATCAGGGCGGTATAAAAGTACAAATGTGTACAGATTAACCTTTAAAAGGCCGATGACCGTCACGAACGAACTTGTGTTTTCACATTGGTGCCAGATTGTGGAAAATGGATCCACTGGCTGCTGGAAATCTTCGAAAAAAAAATGCGATATGTTTGTTTTACACATTGTTTGGAATTAATGAAAAATTCCTACTTCGCTTCAAAGATACAAAAATAAAATAAAAATAAGAGGGAGATGATGTGACGTACTACAGAGGTGAAAACAGGTGTCAAGCCGACAAATCTGCAGCGACACCTACTGTCCGTGTAGCTCAGTTGGGAGAGCGAATTACTTCGGAGTGAGGGGGATACGAGTTTGTCCACGATGGCGCGGACAAACTTGTGTTTGCAGTGTTGGAAGACGGGTAGAACACTGGCGCACATGTAAATCATTAACCGGGCAGCACATATGGAAATCATGTGGGACAGTAACGCCCCAGAGAAGTCGTATAACAGGAGTGAAAAAGGAGCCGGTGTTAAGCACTCGCCGTTCCTGGTCACGGATAGTGTTACCCCGAAAACAACGGCATCCCTACCAGCAGGTTTCCGACTTCGATTGCGGGAGAATTTTAGCATATCAGGATGACGGGTTATCACTCCGAGACATCGGTGCTCGTGTGAGATTGCATGCGGCCACGGTGGAGAGAATATGGCGTCAGGGGCTAGCGGAGGAAGCAACACACCGACGTGCTGGATCCCAACGGTCCCGGCACACCACCAAACGAGAGGACCGACATCTGGTGCGCATGGCTCTGACGGATAGCACAGCGCATCGACCAACTTAGCTGAACAGTTCGGGTGTGTGACGCAACACCCAGTCTCCTCACGGACGGTTCGACGTCGTCTGCAGCAGCGGGGTATTTTTGTGCAACATCCATTGCTTCAGCTGCGTTTGATTGCACGACACCGGCGTCTGAGACTGCAATGGTGCCAAGAACGTCGCGCGTGAAGGAGCGACTGGTAAGGCATCGTGTGTTCCGACGAATCCCGCTTCAGTTTGCAGCACCAGGATGGACGAATGAATGTCAGGGGGTACCGCGACGACCGGCTGAGTGAGTCCTACATGATGCTGCGCCATACCGGCCCGACACCAGGCGTTATGGTATGGGGCACCATTGGATTCCACTTCCGCACAGACCTCGCCCGCACTACCGGTACGTTGAACAAAGGTTTAGCGACCACCGTGAGCAACTCAATGGGATATAAGCAGTCGCCCGACCCTAATTTAGGATCACTAGCTCCAGGGAAGGGAGAGAGATAGCACCGAAAGACGAGTACAACATTCATGCATCAACGGAATTAGAGCAGTATTCGTTTGAGAGAGAAGATATCACGTTAAGAGTGAAGTATAACTGAGAACAAACTCAAGATTTACATAGGGAAAGAAACTAAAAAGGAAAGTTAATAGAATATACGTCACAAAACCTAAAGTATCCCAAGAAAACATCTCCAACAGCATAACACCGCCGCAGCCGGCCTGTTTTCGTCCAACAGTGCATCCAGGTGCTACAGCCTCTGTTGGTAATCGGCGTACCCGCGCTCGGCCGTCTACGTGATGCACCAGGAATATTGATTCGTCAGACCAGGTCACTTTCTTTCCATCATCCACGGTCCAGTCTCGATGATCTTGACCCCATTTCATGCATTGTTGGCGAATGCGTGCAGTGAGCATGGGGACCCGGCTGGGTCTTCGGCTACGCAGGCCCATGCTCAAAAGTCTACGATGAACTGTGTGTTGTGACACATTGCCCTGATCACCACTGTTGTAGCTGCGGGGGATTTGTCGCACTGTGGCCCTGTGGTCACTGTGAACAATGCGCGACAGTCTCCGCTCCCCTCTGGCATCAATGAGCTGCGGACGACAAATGGCTGGATGGCTGTTCGCCATTTGGCCATCTGTGCAGCACGTTTAATACGTACTTACCACAGTGGCATGTGAACAACCCACAAGCCAAGCCGTTTCAAAGATCGTAGTTCCGAGGCGCCGTACTGTCACGATTTGTCCTTTATCAAACTCCGATAAATCGGCAGCTTTCCCCATTCGGACTCGGGACACTGTACTAACCGAAAGCCGGTCCTCGGGTTGTATATATACTGCTCGGTGAACTTCACCTGCACCACCGTTTCTCTAGGGTGGAGGTGGCCACAATATAACGGCTCATCGGCGTATTTCGTTCCCAAAGTAATGTACAATTTCGGGAAAGGCAATACTTTATCTAATTTTCTTGGTATCTCTGCTTCTAAATGTCCGATTTAAAAATTATTTTGACTCTGGATACCATTTACCTTGTGGAACACTGTTGGTTTGTACTTGAGGAGTGCTTTGTAGTTCAGAGTTCTGTCGCTAGGTGGTGTTTGTGTGATTCTCTTTGAAGGTGTATCTCCGCTTCTAAAAACCCTATTGAATTTTTTTTTTTTTCACTGTATGCCATTCGCTACAGTAAAGATCGGACACATCATCCTCTTTTAATAAGCTTTGCCGCTAGGGGCGTAAAGTTCAAACCTTTTTCTCGCTATCTGTGCTTCCGGAAGACGTATTTTAAAAGTTCTTTTTCCTTAGCATAGCTCTAACCGTGAAGAATATTTTTCGCATATTTTCAACTTTTCCGTTATGCAAAATTCTTCAACTAGGAGGCGATAATTTGTATCATGCTTCCTTTTATATTTCGCTTTTTAACTGCTTGATTTTTAAATCTCTTTGCGTCTGATTCCTTCTTTATGCTATGAGAAACTTTTTGTACACAATTTGTTAATTTTCGTAACGTACTGTACTTTTCAGCCGCTGCCGAGCGTAAGCAGCTGATTCTATATTTGAATGTTTTATCGATTGTAGAAATCCGTTTTTTTATTTGTTTTTATCAAACCAATTCCATTGACTATGAATAACTTTGATAAATTATATTCTCGCCGGAAAGGATTTGAAAGACGTGCTTATTGAATCTTCGTGCTTAACCGATGATTCAGTGTCATCTTTCTTGTCTTGTAGAGGAACGACGAGTGAGAGAACACGCGCAAAAAACGAGGCGGTTCTAAAAATCAGTTCTGCACTGCGTTAACACGCGTCTGGACTGTTGGCATACAGTTGTGTTAAACCGAGTACAGGCAGAGGGTTGGCTTGCAAAACCTCAAATTGCACTCATGGTATGTGTGCCGTTCCAGTTTCTCAAGGGCGATTGTGTATTCAATTTAATTCAGAAATATTAGATCATCCACTGTCGTCACGTCATAATCCATTTTATGAAACAAATTGAAATGTTATCCGTTCTCGTCACGTTATAATCCATTTTAAGAATTTGAAAAATAGTTTGATAAGTCATCCGTTGTCGTCACGTCATAACTTATTTTATGGAATTGGGATTTGTATGCCATCCATTACCGTCATATCATAATCCGTACCATCTGTAATATTATAATCCTGCCTCCCCGGTGGCAGAGTGGTCTAAGCGATGACCTCTGATCATTCGCCCGTAAGGGGTCCGGGTTCGAATCCCGGTGAAGCATGGATGTTGTGTTTGTCTTACGGCACTGGCTCTCTCCCTTCCCTGGAACCAGTGACCCTAAATTAGAGACGGGCGACTTCTTATAGCCTATCAAACAAAGATCTTCGCTCTTTCCACGTTTATAAGTGAGTCACGGAATAATTCTCATTGGCCGCCACCGGGAGTCGAACCCAGGGTCTTCCAGTTACGCGCCGGATGTGCTTCCGCTACACCACAGCGGCCTCGAATTCCTCCAGACTCACACACGCTAACTGCCAAGCCAATTTGGCAGGTTGCTTCTTGGAGCTACGCACAATGCTGGGGATTCACCAAAGATGGTAAGCAGCAACTGAACAAATAATTAGAAGGCGAATGAATAATTAATACAGACATTTAACGTGGACCAGGAACATCAAACAAAGATCTTCGCTCTTTCCACGTTTATAAGTGAGTCACGGAATAATTCTCATTGGCCGCCACCGGGAGTCGAACCCAGGGTCTTCCAGTTACGCGCCGGATATGCTTCCGCTACACCACAGCGGCCTCGAATTCCTCCAGACTCACACACGCTAACTGCCAAGCCAATTTGGCAGGTTGCTTCTTGGAGCTACGCACAATGCTGGGGATTCACCAAAGATGGTAAGCAGCAACTGAACAAATAATTAGAAGGCGAATGAATAATTAATACAGACATTTAACGTGGACCAGGAACATCAAACAAAGATCTTCGCTCTTTCCACGTTTATAAGTGAGTCACGGAATAATTCTCATGGCAGTTAGCGTGTGTGAGTCTGGAGGAATTCGAGGCCGCTGTGGTGTAGCGGAAGCATATCCGTCGCGTAACTGGAAGACCCTGAGTTCGACTCCCGGTGGCGGCCAATGAGAATTATTCCGTGACTCACTTATAAACGTGGAAAGAGCGAAGATCTTTGTTTGATGTTCCTGTCCACGTTAAATGTCTGTATTAATTCTTATAGCCCATTGAGTTACTCACGGCGGTCGTTAAACCTCCAATCAAAAAATAAAAAAAAAATATTATAATCCGTCTACCTGACTTTGAACATGAGATGATGTTGGACGCTTACGCCACCTGGTGGCTACACCATTTTTTACAAAAATTAGAAATTGTATGCGAAGCATTTCCCATCAGCAGCTGTATCCGGTGCAAAAATAATTTTTCAAATCGGAGATTTAGAAGCAGAGATATAGAGGGAAAGCAATTTACCTTTATGCCCGCTAGCGGAAAGCCTATGAATTACTCGAAAATTTTGAAATTATATGAAAAACATGTCACACTGGAAACACTATCCAACAAAGAAAGAATTTTTCAAATCGGACTCCTAGAAGTAGAGTTATTGACAAAAATAGGATATACATCTACGCCCCTGGCGGATAAACCATGCATTAGTTTAAGAAGAAAATGTTTCTAAAAGGTTCGTCGACATGAGTAGTATCGGTCTACAAACGACGTTTTTTTCAATCGAGAAATTAGAAGCTCATATTTTGCTGCAAATACATCAGAAGCGGAAATTAAGATTTACGCCCCCTGGTAGCCAAAGTATTCTTTACCAAAAATTTGAAATTATATGCAAAAGATTTTCCATGAGAAGGTGTATCCACTGAAGAAAAAATGTTTCAAATCAGAGTTTTTTTTTGTTTTTTTTTTTGATTGAAGGTTTAACGACCACCGTGAGCAACTCAATGGGCTATAAGCAGTCGCCCGTCCCTAATTCAGGGTCACTGGTTCCAGGGAAGAGAGAGAGCCAGTGCCGTAAGACAAACACAACATCCATGCCTCACCGGGGTTCGAACCCGTACCCCTTTCGGACGAATGATCAGAGGCCATCGCTTAGACCACTGCGCCACTGGGGCGGCAAAATCGGAGTTCTAGAAGAAGAGTTATCGGAAAAATTTTAATTTACTTTTACGCCCCCTAGAGGAAAATTTATGCGTAATTTGAAAAGGTAACTAACTATATCTAAAATACTCTTCGACATAAATGGAATCGAAAGATAAAATATTTTTTTCAATCGGATGTTTAGAAGCAAATATGTGGAATAAAACGTATTTTTGAATTCGACATCATCTGCGTTTACGCCCTCTAGCGGCGAAATTGTACATCGTAAAAAAAAAAAAACGAAATAAAGGATCATCATTCTCATATTTCAGGCTTCCCAATACAAAAAGAATTTTTCAAATCGGACTAATAGTTGCAGAGATATCGTGGGTACAGGCGGACGGACGGACGGACGGACAAACCGGTAACATGAGCACGATCTTTTTTTACAAAAGACGTGCTAAAAACGAGTATTTCTCAATCATTCAAAATATCTGCAGGCGGCGGGAAATGCATTTTTAATGTTTTTTTTACGATGGCTTGAACGCTTTGAAAGAAAAAGAAAGTACCTTAACGTAAGAATGCGAACCTTGATTACATTTTCTCCATGACATTTTTTACTCTGCGTGTGAGATGATGATGAAGATTCTGCAATACGAACGAGCATTTCATAAAGTTAAATTTTCCTCATTCCAATGCTATTCCTACGCAAAAATTTCCCTGCAAAATCTGGTAAACCATTAGAATTTCTGAGTTATTCAGTAATATGAAGCACGCAAGCTATGTGTTTTCTTCGCTGGAGTTATCTTCGCCGCGAAATTCTTTGACGGAAAGGAACTCTCTCATTTAAGGCCAATACTCTTCATCTTAAAAGCCGCGTTCTTCCTAGGCTAGATATTCAACAATAGATACAATCTTTTAACGACATTTGAGTTGCATAGCTGCTTTCTTTCTCTGCGCCTTTTAACATGACAAGAAATACTTCTTCTGCGTAAAATACACTGCCGGAAAGTGAAAAAGAAACATCCAGAAGGAATGCCGGTAGGAACGTCATATTATAATATTTTTTAATTGTTAAGGACAGCAGAAACTGTGATCCAATTGGGAATGTCATTGGATGAAATCATGACGTCACTGTGGACGACAACATGCAAATGTACGCAGCGCGTTTTAAAGGACTAGGGCGTACAGAACGAAGTCATTCGTCTGGTGTCATGTTGTTCAGTGCTTGTTGAATAAGCTACCATGCATTGACAACGCAGGCGCGCGACATTTGTTCAGTTATCGGAGTTCGAGCGAGGCCGTATAGTGAGTCTGCGGGAAGGAGGTTGGTCCTTCCGTCAAATTGCGACATTTGTTCAGTTATCGGAGTTCGAGCGAGGCCGTATAGTGGGTATGCGGGAAGGAGGTTAGTCCTTCCGTCAAATTGCGACATTTGTTCAGTTATCGGAGTTCGAGCGAGGCCGTATAGTGACCCTGCGGGAAGGAGGTTGGTCCTTCCGTCAAACTGCGGACCACACGACATAAAGTCAGATAGCAGCAAGAACGAACGTCTGCGTAGCTCAGTTGGTAGAGCGACCTGTTCCGGAATAAGTGGAATCGGGTTCGATCCCCGGCGTGGACCAAAAATGACGGAGAAATTAACTTCGTTGTGACGTATATTCTAAATTAACTTTCCTTTTTAGTTTCTTCCCCCTATGTAAATCTTGAGTTTGTTCTCAGTTATACTTCACACTTAACGTGATATCTTCTCTCTCAAACAAATACTGTTGGCAACACAATTGAGGTTAAACGAACGTGACGTATGCCTGTTATGAGATAAGAACCAGAGATATAAACTACGTGACAACAGTTGCTCGTGTGGAGTGTGGAGTGTGGAATGTGGAATACTGATTTGTTAGGTAAAATGTGAAGTGCTATGATGTATTGATGAATTCTTCTGAAATAAAGCCAATTTACGTAAGTTTGATTTTTGTTTAAATGTTACGTCTGGCCGTTAAGGTTTAATTTAGGAACTATTTCATCGTTTGGTTATGTTTTTAAAATAACGCAAAAAGAGCGATAAAAATTCAAGCACGAAAAGACATTTACGTTATACCTCTTAAAGCGTTTACTAGGAATACAGGTACCATAGACTATGCGACGTATTCCTCTAATTTAACTGTTTTTTGAGTTCATGAGTTCTCATGTTAATTTGGTTTCTTCCCGTTAAATATTTTCTGACTTAACGCCAAAGAGTTCCTTCCGATGAATTTGGTAATTGACAATCCTAACAGCAGGGCAGAGGTAAAACTAGGTAGCTAAAGATTTCTTAGATAAGAGCTCGAAAAAAGTTTCGAATCTTAGCTGAGCAGCATTCTATGTCAATGTTAAATGAGCAGTATTCTGTGTGCAATACTAACTGATCAGTCTTCATGTTGAGAGAGCGATTCACAAATGATTTATGAGAAGTATTCAATGTGATTTGAGCGAGCTGTATTCGTGTAGAGTTTAGAGCGTTATTCAACGCTACGAAATATTCTTATCTTTGAAAGACCGTTTTAGCACTGGGCTCTGTTCAACGTATCTTATTGCGTTACGACGACTTGTTAATGCTGGACAATGAACGTACCTGATTTCCGAATAAAGAAGTGGTTCGGAAACATGTAAGTAGACGTCATCACTGAATCGGAAAGAATCGGCTGCCATTCGCTACAACAGAACAGAGCTACAACCTGAGGTATCTAAAGTTACGTGTCGTAATCTTAGGGTTGCGCAATGACCTTTACGACGCCTAGGAGCCCTCTGGAATTTTCCATTTTTGATGTATGTCGGCACTCGAAAAAAGTTTCGAATTTCGGAGGTTTCGGGTTTGGTAAGAGGTGCTTTACTTTTACATGCATTTATTAAAATGCTTGCTTGAAAAATCAATAATATTCTCTAACTTATCATTCTTTCGAAATGATAGCTGATATTTTTCATACAGGTGGAGATTAGGGGATCGAATATTTCCACTGTGAAAGCGACAGTAAAAATTTTTTATTTTGGTTATGATAAAAAGAGAATTAACATAGAAGCATCACAATTTAATAACAGAAAGAATCGCTCCTACGCACATATATACAGGGAGTACAAAAAAGTCCTGGCCGCCCTGGTGGCGCAGTGGTCTAAGCGATGGCCTCTGAAAATTCGCCCGAAAGGGGTCCGGGTTCAAATCCCAATGAGCCATGGATGTTGTGTTTGTCTTACGGCACTGGCTCTCTCCCTTCCCTGGAACCAGTGACCCTAAATTAGGGACGGGCGACTGCTTATAGCCTATTGAGTTGCCGGTGGTCGTTAAACCTCCAATAAAAGCTTTCCAGATCTTGAAGCGCAGACGCTTCACGATCTGGAAGCAATGCGATAGGTGTACATTTCAAAGGGTTGATCGCATCAGCTCGACCTCAGCGCTCCAAGTGACGAATTCGCGAACTTAGCTCACCGAATTCCGAATATAGGATACTCAGAGCAAAAATGTAAATTGCAAATTTGGAGAGCATCACTCGTTTTCAACAAAACGGCTGTAAAAACGTGGGGGTCAACAGATAAATTTAGGTGGCAAAAATTAAGTACCTAAGTGCATTTCTAAGAGGTGAAATATCATTGGATTGCTGTCTAGAAATGGGAGAACACCCTGAACGAAGGAAAGGATGCATCATGACACTGGAATCTGCCACCTGACCTTTCATACGAAACTTCGGGATTGCTTTCGTCAGTTGCAATGCCATCCTCTCTCATGTCCTAATAACATAGGGGCTAATCTAGCAGATGTGAGGAGCTGTTGAGCACGGTTTGAAAAAAATTAATAAATACATAAAAAAATAAAATAAATTAAAATAAAAGTAAGCGCTAAACACAGTTTCTGTGTTGTGTGTAGGTGGTGGTAAGTATTCATTTACATTAATTAAGAGTTTTTTATGTCTTAAATGAATGCACTTTTGCATTGCCCTCCTCTATGTACAGCCTGAATTTCCCAGTATGACCCAACATTTTATGACTGATTCGTAGCAAACGAAAGGTTCCCTCCCACACGACAACGTTGCTTTATCTATCAAATTTTCGGAACTCCAGGAGTTAAGTTTGAGCATTTGTCGGTAGTGGAGCTGATGTCGAGCTGATAAAATGGTCCCCCGGCACTTACGTTAGTCCCGTTGTTCCTGCGGCGTTATCAGTTTCCGTCTGCTTGAAAAATTGCATGCGCTGGAATACCCTTGGATACTGTTTCGTACTCAGTGTACTCTGTACAGCCTGAATTTGTCCGCTAACCCCCAATTTTTAGAACCGACCTGTAGCAAGCGAATAACACTATTTAATTTTGCAGTTTTATAGTTTTGCTCTATCTTTCAAATTTTAGGAGTTCCGTAAACTAAGTTGCAAACTTGCCGCTAGGGGCGTTGAAGTCGACCTTATCGGATCGACGCAATAGAATTTACACCGATACAGTTGGTTCTGTATTGTTATGGGTCACCGTTCGCCTGTGAAGGAGATGGAGAGCGACTTAACTATGCACATTGTACATATATGCTGAAGACCAAGATCTTTAATTTACAAAAAACGATGCAAAATTATTTGCAGGTAGGTTTGCAAAATTGTTTCAGATGCAGTGATAACACATATCCTCTGATCTCTGAAAGAAAGGATGTAAACATTATCACTCTAGTAAGGTAAGGCATGTTAAAAAATAAAATGAAATATAAGATCAAAGGGGCACTGTAGCAACTATTCCGCAACCTACAACGTAGAACTACATCAACTGTCACTATTTCATGGCACCACCTCATTAGTTCTACGTCCTTAAAATATTCAGCGAATACTTTAAGATCGTAGAACTACGTTGTAGGTTGCGACACAGTTGCTACTGTGCCCCTTTGATTTTTTCAGATATAAAATTAAAAAAAAATAAAACGACACAACTGTTTTACTTTATTTACTTAAAAGCAACCTATACTATATACACTACATATATTGAAAAAAGTCACCGGACGCCCCTTCAAAAGAAAATGAACGGATCCGCTGCGTTGTTAAGATGCGCGGTACAGCTGCAAACGGTATAAAAACAAGCCTGCAGCTGATCGCGATCATATTGCACTGTGAGGTTGAGGGAAAAATTCGCGGCGGGAGAGAACTGACTTTGAGAAAGGAAAGATTGTTGGGTGTTATATTAGGGGGTTGTCCGACTTCCGAGATGAAGTGGCCATGTGTGGGTATGGCGGCATCCGGTGGTTTAAACATGCCCAAGTCAATCGTTTTGGATGTTCTGAATAAGTGGAAGACACATGGCGTGCCTGAAGCAGCAAAACGTACCGGCAGACCAAAGAAAATCAGTGATAGAGGACGTCGAAAGCCTCAGGAGAGTCTTTACAAGTAATCGACGGAGTACTGCACAAGACCTCAGTGTACAGGTGAGTAAAAATGTTGGAATCTCGGTATGCACACGTACCATTCGCAGAGAACTTCATTCCATGGGTTACCGTGGTCGTGCGGCTGCTCATAAGCCATTCATCTCCACTCGGAATGCTACTCGTCGTTTAGCATGGTGTAAAGAACATTTGTCGTGGAACGTAGATCAATGGAAACTGGTCCTATGGACTGATGAATCCAAGTGCACGATCCATCAGTCTGATGGCCGTGTGTGGGTATGGCGGTATCCGGGGGAACGCTATTTACCACAGTGTAGTGTTCCTACAGTCAAGTGTGGAGCTGGCAGTGTACTCGTGTGGGGGTAATTTTTGTGGTATGGTCCTGGCCCATTGGTTATCTTGGACAAACCTGTTAACCAGCACGTCTATCTCGATATTCTGGACAATTATGCCCTACCAACCCTGTGGCTTTCAAAAATTGTTTATTGAGAAAACCCGAGAGGAGGGTACCGAGGGCCTGTATTTACAGTGCCAACAAAAACATAATTGACGACATGCGTACAGTGAAGATGACAAATGTACAGATGCTGGTGTGCTATATACAATGGCAATAAAACATAGTAGATGAGCATCTTCACAGATATAAGTTGAGCAACAGAAGTGACCGACAACAATGGTGCATGAGTAATGCACGAGAGATACACAGTGAAGAATCAATATGAACAATTCCAGATGAAATGTGTAACAAAGATAAAGGTATAGTTATAATACTATGTACAATGTAATGATGCACTGGGTAGGTGTCTATGAGAGGCTAATATCAAATGAGCAAGAAATATTAATAATATGTACAACATGTGTTGTAATATTGGGTTGTTGGAAAGGTCATGACGTATTTTAGCCATGTTTTGAAACGGTCATTTATTGATAGGAAGAACAAAGATCAATCAATGATATAATGCCCGTTTTGTTCGATAACCTTTTGCTATCTTTCATTGAGCTGCAGAATGCCTCGTTCATAGAAGGACCTGTCTTTCGTGGCTAAAAACTGTACAAGGTGCTGATTTACAGCCTCATCTGAATTGAACGTTATACCATGCAAGGACTGTTGAAGAGAGCGAAACAAGTGGAAGTCGGACGGCGCAAGGTCAGGTGAGTATGCTGGGTGTAGCAACACATCCCACCCAAGCTCCAATAAATTTTGGCGATTGATCAAACTTGTGTGTGGTCTCGCATTGTCGTGATGGAACACAACACCTTTATGATGAACGAGCTCTGGAAGTTTCTGGATGATGGATTCGTTCAAACTGTCCAATTGCCGACAGTACAAATTCGAATTGATTGTTTGGTTTCGTGGTAGGAGCTCGAAAAACAAGACACCTTTAAAATCTCACCACACTGAGACCAGAACCTTCCGCTGATGAATGTCTGCTTTGGATGTCGTTTGAGGCAAAGCAGCGCGTCGGGACCAAGACCGTTTGCGCAGCACATTGTTGTACACAATCCACTTTTCGTCACCAGTTATCAGTCGCTTCAAAAAAGGACCGTTTTCCTCACGTTTAACGAGCATATCGCAGATGTTTATACGCGCCGTCAATTGAGCTTCTGTGAGTTCATGAGGAACCTACACGTCGAGTTTGCTTACGTATCCCAGCTTCTTCAGGTGGCCGTGAACGCTTGAATGATGGATGTGCAATGTGTCTGCAATCTCTCGTGTCGTGTAACGTGGGTTTGACTCTATGAATGCCTTGATTTGGTCGTCATCAACCTCGGTGGGCCTTTCGGACCGAGGAGTATCGTTGAGGTCAAAATTACCAGCACGGAAGTTTGCGAACCACCGCTGGCACTGACGTTCTTGTAGAGCATTATCACCGTACACTTTAAGTAACTTTTCACAAGCTTGACGCGCGTTCTTCCCTTTACGGAAGAAAAACAGTAAAATATGGCGAAAATGCGCAGTTTGTTCTTCCATCTTCAACTTGATGTCAAATCTCCGCAAATCAACCAAATCGCTCACTATTCCTTTTAGACTGCAACTAGAACTGACACCTGTCGAATGCCATAACGATAACACAGCTGCGCATGCCTCTAGTACTTCCAAAACCGCCCAACCGCCTTCCGGGTGCCAAAATACGTTATGACTTTTCCGACAACCCAATAGAATAGTTGATGTGAAATAGAAAGTGTAAAAGACAATGTGATAACATGAATAAGTAGAGTACAATGGTAAAAACTTTGTGGCTAATGCCACAGGTAAGAACTTTACAAGGTGCAAGTGATACATGTAAAATTACAAATGGCAAAGTAATGGAGAACATTTTGCAAAGAAGAAGTTGTACATGTACTGAGGGTCAGTAAACCAGATTCGATTTGGTGACCAAACCCGAAAAAAGCGACGTTCCTGAGATTCAGTTGAGGCAGACGCATATTCGAGGCGCAATCGCGACAGAAGTCTGTTGCGAAAAAAACAACACATGGCATCTTACAATTCAAGTTCACTATCTTGAACGGATATGTCAGATGGTGGCTGGATTGTGTCATCGGCTGCTATGCAAAGGAGGTCTAAACGACAAACGAATTTCGTTATCCAGCGCGGATCACCAAAGGTTTCACGAGGCACAGCTTGAAGATGAGAACGGATGATTTGCAATTGTAGAAGAATATCAGGTAGAGTTGCAGTATAAGAGGACAAAAAGTTTTTCGAATGTGTGTTTTGACGGGAACCCGAAAGGAAATTATATATAGAACATCTCCAGTGACTGGAATTTGAGGAAGAGAAAAAGCTTTTAGAAATTGAAGAAATTCATATGAGAGAACTGGGTCTGCATAACCAGTATCGGTATCAGTATCAAGTTCAACAGAAGCATCTGATGCAGTGTAGCCGACGGAGTGATCGCTATGGTCAGAGCGGTCAATCATTGTTCGGCGGGTTTTCTTGGCACGAGCATTGTGGGTCCTCCGACGCTTTCCTCTATCTCCTAGGGGGGGGTAGCATCAGGGTTGTCAGGTACTTTGAAATGGCTAGACGCAGTGGATCACCCAGGAGAAACAGACGATTGTACTTAAGCATCCCCCAAGTGAGGGGTGAGGGGGAGTGAACTAACAAGCGAAGGTGTGTCTGATGGAAAATGTGACGGAGAAGGATACACAGGTCCGGATTCTGCAGGTTGTTGCGAAGTCACGCGTTGACCAACGGCTGAAGTGCTACTTTTGTCTGAAGTAGCGCATTGACCAACGGCTGTAGTGCTACTTTCGCTTTTGGCTTGTGCTGAAGTCGTTGAGGGTACCGCTGAAGCAGACGGTGTTTGGGCTGTCGAAGTTGTAGTAGAAGTGCGATGTGGACATAAGGCACGAGGGTGTCCATAACCTTTACAGATAGAACACATAGTGCCGACAGTAATGTTGATATCACGGATGTGCGTATCACAACGAATACTGAACTTGGGTGGAACTCATAGCTTCGCTTCATCAGACGGAAAAACCACTCTTACATTTCGTCGTAGGCCAATAAGATAACGATCTTCCGGCTGGGTTGGGAAAGAGGAGAAGGTGGTTATTGTGCCAACTATACGTCCAAAGTTTTGCGCAACGGACAGTAAAAGTTCGTCAGATATTTCTGGCGGGACTGGGAAAAAACTCAGAACAGTAGGCATGTGGGAGATAGGATCAGCATTAATATGGCGGTCACCAATGGAAAGTATTTGTAACTTGAAGTGCAAATTTGGGATCAGAGAAATATGCGGTTACTTTGTCATCTTTGCGGCCTACGTGTGTGACGGCTGACTTCGGGAAGAGTAAACGAAGTGCTGCGCTATACGCAGTGAGCTTAGTATTGGCAAAAGCAGGGAAGGCAACGCCGAGGTCAACTTTACTAAGGAAGTGTTAACCAAACACAAGATAATCAAACAAACAGTATTAAAAACGTGGTATAATGCTTAAAAACAGGCTGATTCAGTAAAAGTGAAAAATGGGAATGATGCAAGGGGTAAAAACTAGAAACGTTTAAAAAAGTCAATCTGTTAAAAAAAAAAAAAAAAAAGAAAGGGAGTGAGAGAAGGTGACACTATATCTCACAAGCTCTTAATTGACACATTGGAAAATGTCTTTCAATCACTGAACTGGGAAATCAAAGGGATAAAGATTAATGGAGATTATCTAACCCACCTTCGTTTTGCTGATGACGTAGTCATTTTTGCAACTACCCCATCAGAGCTGCAGAGTATGATCCTGGAACTTGCTGACAAGAGTAAAGTAGTGAGATTAAAAATGAACTTTCAGAAGACAAAAGTGATGTACAACGCTTCTATAAGAAATGAAGATTTATCGATTGATGGGGAAAAGCTGGAGACAACTAATACCTACATTTATCTTGGACAGCAGATATCAAGTGAAATTCACATTGATGAAGAAATTAATTGCCGTATTAAAAATTGCCTGGAGAGCTTTTGTAAGAAACAGTATAATTTTCAAGAGCAATATGCCATTATGTCTTAAAAGAAAAGTGTTTGATCAATGCATCCTTCCAGTGCTTACGTATGGTGCAGAGACGTGGCCTTAACTAAAAGAGACATACAAAGGCTGCAGGCAACTCAAATTAGCATGGAGAGGTGCATGCTTGGTGTAACCAGGAGAGATAAGAAGAGGAACTCGTGGATCAGAAAAATGACAAGAGTGGAAGACATCATGATCAGAGTAAAATCCCTGAAATGGCAATGGGCTGGACATATTGCCAGACGGACAGACCATCGATGGAAAGCTGAAATTTTAGACTGGATTTCAGGGGACAGGAAAAGACCCATAAGAAGACCACATGTGTGATGGGTGGATGACATTCGAAAGTATGCGGGAGTAACATAGTGGAGACTGGCACAAGACAGACCGTTGTGGAAGAAACTTGGGGAGACCTTAATACAGCAGTGGATTGATAATGGTTGACAATGATGATGATGATGATGATGATATGCTTTATTATTTTTCTGAATAGGTTTGTAATATATCATCATCATCATCATCATCATCATTGTCAACCATTATCAATCCACTGCTGGACGAAGGTCTCCCCAAGTTTCCTCCACAACGGTCTGTCTTGTGCCAGTCTCCTCCATGTCACCCCTGCATACTTTCGAATTTCATCCACCCATCTCCCATGTGGTCTTCTTCTGGGTCTTTTCCTGTCCCTTGGAATCCAATCTAAAATTTCGGCTGTTCATCAATGATCTGTCCTTCTGGCAGTATGTCCAGCCCATTGCCATTTCAGGGATTTAACTCTGATCATGATGTCTTCCACTCTTGTCATTTTTCGGATCCACGAGTTCCTCTTCTTATCTCTCCTGGTTACACCAAGTATGCACCTCTCCATGCTCCTTTGAGTTGTCTGCAGCCTTTGTATGTCTCTTTTAGTTAAGGTCCACGTCTCTGCACCATACGTAAGCACTGGAAGGATGCATTGATCAAACACTTTTCTTTTAAGACATAATGGCATATTGCTCTTGAAAATTATGCTGTTTCTTCCAAAAGCTCTCCATGGCAAGTTTTGTACGCCGATTAATTTATTCATCAATGTGACCCTTACTTGATATCTGCTGTCATTGATAAACGTACGTATCTGTTATCTCCAGCTTTTCTCCATCAATCGATAAATCTTCATTTCTTGTAAAAGCATTGAACATCACTTTTGTCTTCTGAACGTTCATTTTTAATCCCACTTCTTTACTCTTGTCAGCAAGTTCCTGGATCATATTCTGCAGCTCTGATGGGCTAGTTGCAAAAATGACTACGTCATCAGCAAAACGAAGGTGGGTTAGATAATCCCCATTAATCTTTATCCCCTTGTTTTCCCAGCTCAGAAACTGAAAAACACCCTCCAATGTGGCATTAAAGAGCTTCGGAGATATAGTGTCACCTTGTCTCACTCCCTTTCCAATTTTTATGTGTGTTGTATTTTCAAACAGCCTAATCTTTGCACTTGCATTTTCATAGATGTTATTAATAATATTAATGTATGCATCTTCAATACCGCAGGTTTTCAGAGCCATTGTAACTGCTGATGGTTTCACCGAATCAAAGGCTTTTTCATAATCGATAAAAGCCATGCACAATGGAAGTTCATATTCCCTCGCTCTTTCAATTAGTTCTCTCAGCACATGGATATGATCTATTGGGCTGTAGCCACTCCTGAATCCAGCTTGTTCTCTCGGTTGAGCCATGTCCAGTGTTACCTTCAAGCGGTGTGAAAGAACTTTAGTGAAGATTTTATAAACTACTGATAGGAGGCTGATAGGTCTGTAGTTTCCGAGATCCTCAATGTCACCTTTCTTATGTAGCAGGATCATTGTAGCGGTGTTCCAATCCTCAGGAATCTTTCCTTCATTAAGGCATCGAGTGAAAATTTGGGCGAGTACTGTTTCGATTTCTCCACTTGCTTCTTGTATGATGTCTACAGTAATTCCATCTTCTCCTGGAGCTTTTCCCCGCTTCATGTTCTTGATTGCATGTGCAACGTCTGCTGGAAGGACTGGAGGAACTCTGGTGCTGGTATCTTTCACGATGTCTGGAGTGCATGTATCATCCCTTTCATATAATTTGGAGTAGAAATCTTTCACTCTTGTCAAAATTTCGCCTCTATTTCTTGTTACAGAACCATCTTCTTTTCTCAGTGCCATAATCTGTTTTCTTCCCTTACTGAGATGTCCCTTTGCTATCTTTAGGCTTTGGTTGTTTTCAATTGCTTTCCTCGCTAGTTCACAGTTGAATTTTCTTACGTCTTCAGTGATACTTTTTCGTACTGTCTTGCATAGCTCTATATATTCCACTTTGGAAGTCACATCTTCTTTAGTTGTCCTCATCTCTCTTCTTTTTTGCATCAACATTTTCGTTTTTCCTGATAATTTATTTACATGCAACTTGTTCTTAGACCCAGCTAATTTTGTTGCTGTTTCCATAAGAGCTTTGGTTATTTTTCTGTTAACTTCAGAGATGTCCACTTCTTCCGATGTTAGGCCTTCTAAAGCAGAGAACCTGTTCTTCAGTTCCAACTTGAAGGTATTATGGTGTTTTTTAAGGTTGGTTATGTCAATGGATTTTGTTTGTCTTATGAGCTTGCCACGTTCAAGTTTAGTGTTGAGGTGCATCTTACATCTCACCAATCTATGGTCACTACCTGTGTTGAACTTGTTTAGCACACTGCAGTCTTCTATGACGAATTTTTTGTTACACAGAATAAAATCAATTTCACTTGTCGTCCCATTTGGATGTCTCCATGTCCATTTCCTGTGTGGCTTTTTCTTGAAGAAGGAGTTCAAGATGAAAAACCCTTCTGCCTCTGCATACTCAACGAGAGTATTTCCACGCTGGTTTCTGTTGCCGTGACCGAATTTACCTACTGAAGTTTCATTCTGTTGCCGTTGCCCTATTTTTGCACTGAAATCTCCCATAATTATTTTCAAGTGCTGCTTACCTTTATTATTTAGATGACAAATTTCCTCATAAAATTCTTCAATTTCTTCTTCAGGATGACTTGTGGTGGGTGCATAAGTTTGAATAATCTGAGCCTGGTATCTTCTCGATAGTTGGATAACGAGTCGTGCAGCTCTGTCAGAGGAACTTTCAACTTCTACCACTTTATCCTTCAGTTTCGTGTTTATTATAAATCCAACACCACTAGTTCTGCCAGTATCTGTCTCACGATAGTAGAAGAGATGTCCACTTTTTCAGTTCGATGAGATCTTCTCCTTTTCCCCTTACCTCACTTAGCCCCACGATGTCCCACTTGATCCTTTGTAGTTCCTCTTCCAATTCAAGAAGCCTTGAATCAGAAGATAGGTAGCGTCCATTGTACGTTGCCAAGGTCAGCATCAGATGGCAGCCTAGTCCGGTCCTCCGGGGATTCTTAGCACCCTCTGCCTTCATGTCGCACTGGCCGCTGCCTTGGCCAGGTACATTCCAGCTGCCGGAGACTGAGGGCCAAGATTTAAGTTGTGGAGTCATTTTGGAGGGGTTTGGCCATAACTCACCACGCTGGCCAAGCGGGTTGGTGAGTGTGGAATAGAATTTCCTCTAATCCCGATGGTATAGTTATACCGCTATTGGCGGTCGTCAGAGCCCCTTTAGTGGGAACAGGATGCACCACGAGAAGGCTGGGTTGACATTTGTCAAGGAGAGGCTGTGATGTATATATATATATTTTTCCTGTCGGAGGATTTGTCACAAATTAAGCGTTTTTCATCCTTATTTTTCGAAGCAACAAAATGGTTTGCAACTTGATTTTTTTAAACTGACAATGACCTTCAGTTATTTTTAAAAAAGGTTAAATATACTTTTTTACAGTATTATTACACACACACACACACATACACACAAAACTAAGCTTAAAATTTAGTCTTGATAGCTATAATAGCTTTTGTTTTAAGTTGTCCAACGACTGATACATAGACATCGTAAATCATATGTACAATAAGTTAAGTACCTGGTTCCTTTCAGTAACACAATATTTGATAAATAGCTCGTGCGTAAAATAGTTGAGAGGATAAACAAATACATCGCTCTTTCCACCTTCTAGAAACACATAGTAACAGAAAAATTGTTATTCGGTCACCGCCGGCGAATTGAATCCACGTATCTCTTGATATCTAGCCGAACGCGTTAGCTTTACACCACGGTGGCCAACACTCCACGGTACTATGTGTGTTTTTAAGTCAGCTTCTGACATCATAAATCCGTAAGATGGGCTCAGCAACTGAGACGTCTCCATCTAATGGGCATTAACGGCACTGGCTATATATTAATTATAGCAGTTAAATCCAAAGGGCGAGGTCCAAAGTGAAAATCTTCCAAACACGCGGCTTCAGTAAATAAACAAATACATGGCTCTTTCCACGTTCCAGAAACACATAGCAACCGAAAATTTTTATTCGGTCACCGCCGGGGAATTGTAGCCACGGATCTCTCGATATAAGACTAACGCGCTCGGCTAAATATCTAGAGTTCCGTGGATTCATTTTCTCGGCGGTGACCGAATAACAATTTTTCGGTTGCTATGTGTTTCTGGAACGTGGAAAGAGCGGTGTATTTATTTATTTACTGACGCCACGTATTTGGAGGATTTTCACATAGGGAGGGGAGAAGAAATATCCTGTGCCACAATAAACAAAATTCATGACATATGCTATCCACAATATTCGATCTCGCTACAGAACTTCAAAATTCGACAGACGATTGAAATTTAAAAATTTAATCAAACCTCGAGTATTCTCACCAATCACTCCTATTACACTGGTCAAAGAAAAAAAAATCCAGCCTGGACTTTTGCAGCTGTTTTAGACTAATTTCAGGGTGCTGATTCCAAATATTATCTCAGATTTGCTCTATCACATCTCATTTTTATGCTATCGGCATATCCCATTTTCATTGATTTTACCCGAAATTAACTCTTTGTCACTTATGATTGCAAGTTGTTGCGAGTAGGTGACTGCTTTAGTGTTAAAATATGGTGTTGTATTTTTAGGATAGTGTGTTTATAATATCATTTTATGTAGATATCCACATTTATTTCATATTTTGCTTCTGCAGGTCGGGATCTAACAATGGCTACAACATCCGAAAGAAGGAAATGCAGTAAGGACCCAGATATCTTCTGCTACATCTGTGGCAGCTTCACTTTGCAGGATCAAAGGCGCAACATCAATACCTTTGTCAAGAAGGTTTATCTGGCCTACTTTAAAGTACGACTTGGAGACCAAGACAAAAATTCGGCTCCTCACAAAGTGTGGAAAACCTGTGTTGAAACTTTGCGATCATGGTCTAAAGGAAAGAATGCTAAGCTTAAGTTTGTTGTGCCAATGGTTTGGAGAGAACCTACAAACCATTTGGATAACTGCTACTTCTGCCTTGTCAATGTAAAAGGTTTCAAAAAGAAAAACAAACAACACTTACAATACCCAGATATCCCATCTGCCAGACGACCAGTTGAGCACTGTGAGGAAATACCTGTGCCTGTATTTACTGAGCTACCAGAGATTGATGTTGAATCCATCAGTTTACCTGCTTCTACAGATGATGATGATGATGATGATGATGCTCAGATCGAATGTACGCCATCTGATGCAGATTGTGATACAATTTCTCTGTTTAGTCAGCCTGAATTGAATGATCTTGTAAGAGATTTGTATTTGCCGAAGCAGTCTGCTGAATTGTTGGCTTCTAGGCTGCAAGAGAAAAGACTACTCAGACCTGGCACTAGTGTCTCCTTTTATCGTAACAGAGAAGCAGCACTGCGAAAGTACTTCCATTGAGATGGTCAACTTGTTTATTGTAATGATGTTGAAGAGCTTCTTCTCAATATGGGACTGCCCGCATATGATTCAAGTGAATGGAGACTTTTCATTGACAGTAGTAAAAGTAGTTCGAAATGTGTGTTACTTCACAGCAGAAATATATATGGTTCAATCCCAATAGGACACTCTGTAAAAATGAAAGAAGAGTATGCCAACATCAAGATTGTTATGGATAGATTGGAATGCCATGTTCATGGATGGGTAATTTGTGCTGATTTGAAAATGGTTAATTTTCTGCTGGGTAAGCAAGGAGGTCACACCAAATACCCTTGTTTCCTGTGGTACTGAGACAATAGGGCTACATTAGAACACAGGGATAAGAAGAACTGGCCACCAAGAATCAGTTTGATGCCTGATGACAAGAACATCAAGAATGAGCCTCTGGTTGATAGGAATAAAATCGTATTTCCCCCACTGCACGTTAAACTTGGGTTAATGAAGCAATTCGTCAAAGCTCTTGATCACACTGGAGACTGCTTCAGCTATATATGTTCTACCTTTTCAAGTCTCAGTGCCGAGAAGAAAAAGGCAGGAATATTTGATGGCCCTCAAATAAGAACACTCATCAGGGATCCATACTTTGTTACAACAATGACTGCGGCAGATGCTAGAGCTTGGAATGCATTCTCAGATGTGGTGCGGAAATTTCCTTGGGAACAGGAAAGCGGACAACTATCGAGAAATTGTGGAGGAGCTGCTCTTAAGTTTCCAAGCACTTGGATGTAGAATGAGCATTAAGGTTCACTACTTACATAGTCACTTTTCCCCAAATTCCAGAGAACATGGGTCACGTGAGCGAAGAGCAAGGTGAATGTTTTCATCAAGACATTAAAGTTATGGAAGAACGTTACCAAGGCCGATGGGACTCAAACATGATGGCAGTATACTGCTGATTCTTGATGAGAGACATTCCACAAGCTGTACATCGGAGATCGTCAAAGAAGGGGTCGTTTATGCCGATGTAACATCACTATTGTTAATAACCTTTTTGTGCATATTTTTCTTATCTTCACAATTCAATTCTTACATGGTAATATGCATTCACTCACATTGATATGCAGTCACTCTCACAACTTTGTGCTACGGCTCATTAAATGTTTGTTTCATTATTATTGTATATTGTATATCTTATGTTATTCTTGTATGTATGTCTGTTTAGCTATTCGTATATGAGCATAAATTTGCTGTTTTTATTGAAAATGCAATATTTGATATCTCAAAAACCTGATGTGATAGACAAAAACTGATGCCAGATTTGGAATGAGCACCCCAAAATTATCTTAAAACCGTTGGAATACCTTATGCCAGAAAAAGTGTGTTGACCAGTGTTATCGGTAATTTCTCATCATAGGGATACGGCAAAAGTGAGAACGGAGATTTTCCGTTAATATAAGAAAGAAACTACGGAAACGTTTCTGAAAATTGAGAATTTTCCCGAGGTACAAAAAATTCCGTGAAATTCAGGTTTCTTTCCGTCATTTCACTGGAAAGGTTGTATCAGAAATATGCTTCGTTAATTCACGGAAGAAATGACGGAAAGTTGCCCGTGAATTTCAGAAACGTTTTTACAGTGCTGCTTGTTGTAATGATTTATTTCCACTTAGTATATACCTGACTGTTGCCTGGTGTGATCGTGATTTACCCGAATAAATGCAATGTGTTGTACGCAAATGTATACTCTCGAAAAACACGTTTCATTTTACAGCCACAAAGATCGTAGCATGCGAAAGAGGCAGAGCATAAATTATCTACAAAGAGTACCGGAGTACTCTCTTGATTCTTATGTTTTTGGTTGCGGCCTTAAACCGTCTAACATGGCGCTCTTTGGTCTATCGACGCTTTTGCGCTAGTAAATGCTAACCAATTAATCGATCTAGGTACGGATTTGAGTCCGGGGATAGATGGGTGGTGCGCTTGTAAAATGGCGTTGGCTCTCTACCTTTCCTGGAACCAGTGTGCCTAAATTAGAGACAAGTGACTGCTTACAGAATGAACCGTTCATGATTTGGCTTTAGAACTGCGCATAGATTTAAGCCCCGAAACACTCCTTTACAAATCAAATTATAAAGTACAAGTTTCTCCGCGCCGCGTATCGAACCCGGGTTCCCTTACTCTGGAGTAAGTCGCTCTCCCAGCTGAGCTACGCGGATATGTGCTCTAACTGCTATCTGCCTTTATCTCATGTGCGTCCTGCGGGCAGGCACGTCACATCCCCCCCGCCCCCGAAAGAGGACCGGATTGATTGATTGGATTGGAGGTTTAACGACCACCGTGAGCATCTCAATGGGCTATAAGCAGTCGCCCGTCCCTAATTTAGGGTCACTGGTTCCAGGGAAGGGAGAGAGCCAGTGCCGTAAGACAAATACAACATCCATGCCTCACCGGGGTTCGAACCCGGAGCCCGTTCGGACGAATGATCAGAGGCCATCGCTTAGACCACTGCGCCACCGGGGCGGCGAAAGAGGACCGGGGGTTTGGCCCACGGGTCAGTCGAGAGCATTTGTCCATCCCATGAAGAATATGCATTTGAGAAATCCCAGACTATTTGGTGTGTGGAACGTAAGATCACACTGATTTATTTTTCGAAGCACTGAAGAAGGGATTCTCATTTTTCCTCTCTCGCCGTGTGGAAAGATCATCACATCATTGCGAGAAACGTAACAACCGGGTCATCCTGGAAGTTCGGGCGCCAATACAACGTACATTTTTGTCCGCGCCGGGCATCGAATTCGGGTCCGCTTACTCCGGAGTAAGTCGCTCTTCCAACTGAGCTACGCGGACATGTGCTCTCACTGCTATCTGCCTTTATTTCATGTGTATCCTGCGGTGAAGGAACGTCACGAACTTCAAATTCGAATTCCATCGTTGGCTTTAAAATGAACATCTACATATCTCATACGTGAAACATCTGCAATACAGTTAACGAAATGTAAGAATTTTTATGAGACTTTACAAGATTTTCTTTTTATAAGGAAGCTTTTTAGGTTTACTATCTTGATGCTTTCCGATTTGTGGGTTGTTAAAAGGAACCTCTGTGGAAGATCGCAAAAAGCTGACGTGTGTACTATCTTGCGAGGAACATAGTTGGAAAGAAAGAAAAGCGTTACAGAAATTACGTGATGAGAACATATGTCTCACAGTTATTTGGAATGTAATGCCGCAAACCCCCTTCGATAGTGAGCTTATTGCTTTAATCTGAGTGAGGAGAACATCAGCGTGTTTAAAAGTAATATTCAGAATGACACTTAGTTAGCCGTGCAGCCGAGTGATCGCGATAACTTTACATACTCTTCGCCGAGCTTGCACTGGCGGTGGCAAGAAATCTACGGCAGCAGCTGGTCTGAATCTTCTTCTCACTCTGATGGATTAGCGAGAAATTTCACGCGGCAACGATCCGAACCGAGTCTAATGGAAGCCATTATGTCACAAAGTCGTCATTAATCATACCGGCCGGTGCCAATTACATGTCATTCGCAAGAAAGGCTTCGCTGATCTTAGACGCACTTCACAGGAAAAGGGGAAACGAAAAGTAAAATAAATGCCAACTTCGGCGAGTTATATTGATCTTTAGGATGATTGGTGTACTGTTTTTTCCTCCTACACGTGGGAGTATCATCTTAAAACTTCTTCGATTCGTCACTGCTGCAATTTTAAACAACCCAAGATATTCTCTCTCTGTCTCTCTCTCTTACGGCACAGAAAATACGCAGCGTAAACGTCGCACATCTTACTGCAGGAAACGTGGTGTCAAAATGCTCACAGGTAACTCTAATGGTGTAATGAACTGGAATTTTTCATATTAAGAAAATGTTGGTCGTTAAACCTTCAGAGCCTGAAATTTTAGATTACTCCATTATTTTAAATACTCTCTCATCAAAACATAGTAGATTCTCCTAGAAGAAGTTGGAGAGATAATGAGAAAATGGATCTAAACGAACTGAATACACCAGTGTAGTTCATGATCGTACAAGAGAAAGAAAACGGCATTGAAGAAGATGAAGAAACAATGTGGCGAAAGGGATCTAAAAGAACTGAATGTTTGTAGAGTGGTCGACGATTGTAGAGAGACAATATGGAAAATGGGGATTAAAGGAACTCAATGTAATAGAATGGTCCACGATTATAGAAGAGAAAGAGAATGGCCTCGAAGAAGCTGATAAGACAATATGTGAAAGGGATATAAAAGAACTGAATATAGTAGAATGGTCCACGATTATAGAAGAGAAAGAGAACGGCCTCGAAGAAGCTGATAAGACAATATGTGAAAGGGATATAAAAGAACTGAATATAGTAGAATGGTCCACGATTATAGAAGAGAAAGAGAACGGCCTCGAAGAAGCTGATAAGACAATATGTGAAAGGGATATAAAAGAACTGAATATAGTAGAATGGTCCACGATTATAGAAGAGAAAGAGAATGGCCTCGAAGAAGCTGATAAGACAGTATGTGAAAGGGATATAAAAGAACTGAATATAGTAGAATGGTCCACACTTATAGAAGAGAAAGAGAACGGCCTCGAAGAAGCTGATAAGACAATCTGTGAAAGGGATATAAAATAACTGAATATAGTAGAATGGTCCACGATTATAGAAGAGAAAGAGAACGGCCTCGAAGAAGCTGATAAGACAATCTGTGAAAGGGACATAAAAGAACTGAATATAGTAGAATGGTCCACGATTATAGAAGAGAAAGAGAACGGCCTCGAAGAAGCTGATAAGACAATCTGTGAAAGGGATATAAAAGAACTGACTATTTGTAGAATCGTTCACGACTGTAGAGTGACAATGTGGAGAAGGGAATCTGAAAGAACCAAATATAGCGGCGTGCTCCACGACTGTAGAGCGACAATGTGGAGAAGGGAATCTGAAAGAACCAAATATAGCTGCGTGCTCCACGACTGTAGTAAACAAAGATAAGTACATCGAAGAATATAGAGAGACAATGTGGCGGAAGGGATCTAAAAGAACGGAATATAGTTGAGGGGTCCATGATTGTAGAACAGAAAGACAACGACCTCCAAGAAGATGGAGAGGCAATATGGTGAAATGAATCTAAAAGAACTGAATATAGTTGAGTAGTCCACGATTGTAGAAGAGAATGGTATCGAAGAAGACGGAGAGATAATGTGGATATGGGAATCTAAAAGAACTGAATATTAGTATAGTGGTTCCGGATTGTAGAAAAGAAAGAACGTCCTCGAAGAAAATGGATAGACAATGTGGAGAAAGGGACCTCAAAGAATTGAATATTTCTAAAGTGGCCCACGATTGTAGAGAGACAACATGAAGAATGGGAACTAAAAGAAATTAATATAGGAGACTGGTCCACGATTATGGAAGAGAAAGAGGACGGCCTCGAAGAAGATGGAGAGACAATGTGGAGATGGGAATCTAAAAGAACTGAATATTAGTACAGTGGTTCCGGAATGTAGAAAAAAGAGAACCACCTCGGAGATGGGCAGACAATGTGGAGAGAGGGATCTAAAAGAATTGAATATTTGTAAAGTGGTCCACAATTGTAGAGAGACAATATAGAGAATGAGATCTAAAAGAACTGAATATAGGAGACTGGTCCACGATTATGGAAGAGAACGGCCTGGAAGAAGATGGAGAGACAATGTGAAGAAGGGAATCTAAAAGAACTGAATATTAGTGTTGTGGTTCCGGATTGTAAAAAAAAAGAAAGAAAGAGAACGGCCTCAAAGAAGATGGAGATACAATGTGGAGAAAGAAACCTCAAAGAATTGCATATTTGTAAAGTGGTCTACGATTGTTGAGAGACAACATGAAGAATGGGAACTAAAATAACTGAATATAGGAGACTGGTCCATGATTATGGAAGAGAAAGAGAACGGATTGAAGAAGATGGGGAGACAATGTGGAGAAAGGAATAAAAAAGAACAGAATATTAGTACAGTGGTTCCGGTTTGTAGAAGAAAAAGAGAACGGCCTAGAAGAAAATGGAGAGATAATGTGGAGGAAGCACAGAAAAGAACTAAATATTTGTAAAGTGGTTCATGATTGTAGCGAGACAATATGGACAATCGGAACTAAAAGAACTGAATACAAAAGACTGGTCCACGATCATAGAAGAGAAAGAGGACGCCTCGAAGAAGATGCAGAGACAATAGGAAAAGGGGTATAAAGTACTAAATGTTAATAGAGTAGTCCACGCGTGTAGTGATGACCATTCGTGAACAATTCATTCACAACGAATGACTCTTCACTGTGAATTGTTTGCTCTAATCTCTGTTAATGATAATTCAATCCGTCATTAGTGCGACACATATTGTTGAAGTTACACGTTAAACTTTATTCCGCTCCCATGAGTTCGGAAACGAATTCCCAAAACAAAAAGTAATGTCAAGAATTAATACGTGTCAACCATTATGTGAGTGAACAATCAGTAGTCTGTTACGAAACAATAGTTAAACTTAAGGATGAGAATGGCATGAAGTGCCCAAATCGTTCGTCACGTCACGACCCGGCTCGACGCAAATCATTCATCGCGAACGGCGAATGATGAGTTCATTCTCCTTTGGGCAGTTTGACAAAAAGAGCTGTGTCCCTGAAAGCGCAACACGGAACCCAACAAGGAATGACTTACTCAATGAGCGTAATGACATCCTGGAAATTGGGCCATCGTTTGAATGACCATTCGTGAATGACTCTTTTGTCGGAATGATGAATGAACTCCTTCGAACAAATGATTTATTCCAACACTACTCGAGTATACAAGACAAAGGTAAGAGGCAGAAAGGTTGTGTTTGAAGTTAACTATCTTCAACGCCCATCCTGCTGAAGAAGTAAAATAAATTTTTGTAGTGAAGCTGTTTCATAAATTTGGTAAACTTTCGACTGACCTCTATTTCCTTAGGCCATTGAAACAATGCTTCCGGCAGGATTCATTCTTTGAGGAGGATTCTTGTAAGAAGATAATTTTGTTTTTTCGGTTTTTCCATAGCTGAAAGTGTTCCAAATAAAGCAATCTGTTTACAGTGGTACATGATTAAGTGCCCGTATTTGTTTTGATACATTCTTGCAGTATATATTCTGTTTCTAATCAATCATACAGAAAACGAAAAGAATAATGTAATCAGTATATTCGTGGTTACTTAGATCCACTGGATTCCCTTGGACAGCTGCCACAACCATCACTCTCACCATCGGGGTTTCACTGTCAGTACTTCGCCCGAAATCAATCTTGCACTATGCTGTCTTGCGTTGCTACTGTTCGAAAGACGTTTTGTGCTTAGATTCCAATAAAGAAGCCACAAAACGATGCGAAGTTAGAATCACCAGAAAGGTTCTCATCGAAAATCTCTGTAAGAGATAGGAAGTTCGTTGTGTTGTAATTTATTAAAAACCGTTTTAATATATACAATCCTGAATGTTTAATCAGACGGATTTTTGCACTTTAACGTAAACCACAGAATGCAAGCTGCTAGATAACTGTTCTCTAAGAAGCTACTTTACTCAGTGACGTGTGAGTTCGTTTTTCTTCGTGAGGTTTTGTAGAAGAGTTATAGTATAAATAATGTTGTTTTTGCCCATACTTTGTAGGGTGATATTTTCCTACCGTAAAAAAATTCTGTATTTTGCATTGATGTTTAATGGCTACCATTAGCTTCTAAGGCTCAAAGTAGTCAGACGCCTTTAATTTGGGACCAACGGTTTTAGGAAAGGGAAAGAACGAGCGCTGTAGGTCAAACACGTCACGCACACCACATCTAGGCTTGAGCCCGGGGTCTGTCTTGGACAAATATCCACAATTCTGTAATTGCGAGCATTTAGCCACAGGGGAGATCTGATTTTCTTGACTTCAGGATTGTTGGGGTTTAACGACCGCTGTGAGCAACGTAATGGGCTAGAAGCAGCCACCGGTCTCTTATTTAAGGCCACTGGTTTTATGGAGGGAGAGAGAGAGCCTGTGCCGTAAGAGACAATAACACTATCCATACCATACCGGGATTCGAACTCGGAACCATCTCGGGCGAATGGTTTGAAGCCAGAGCCTCGTAGGCTTCGCGATTTTTGAAATACAGTAGAACCTCGTTTTTCTCACTAGTACGTTTATCTCATTCATACGTAAAATGTTATGGATTAAAAATTTCTGAATTGCCCTTAATGTTCAACTTTCCCCGTTTCGTTTATACGTGTTTTACAATTATACGTTGATATTTCGTGGTCCCTTCAAAAACGTATAAAAGAAGTTCTCCACTGTACATTCCCTAAGAGTGAAATTGCTGGAATACGCATGCAAATCAGTCAACGGCTAAGGTGAGCCGAAATACGCACATGATTATTTGATATAGAGCCAGTGCGATTTCAGCATTATCTGATAAGTGTACACGAGAACGCTTCTGCCGTAACGTTATAACTAAAGCTAGTTTCCTCGTGGGGAGTCCTCCGACTTCGAGCTAGAATTTCTAGAAGTAAGCGAACTTGATACAGAATGCCAAGGTATCAGATTCTTCGAGCATGTCGCCAACTGAGTGCATTTGAGAGGAGCTGGATTAATGGTCTTCGAAAGGATGGATGATCTACTAGCCGTATTGAGCAACACTTGGTCAGTGACATGGCAGCAATGCATCGATGCTGGCAGAAGTTTTTGAGAGAATATATCACCCATCATCGGCCTGGAACTGAAGCATGCAAGACAACCATCATCCCGTGAGGAGATGCCGCTGCTCCTTCAGCCAAGCTCTCTGCTATCAAAAGAGCGACAAACATTGCTTTAACCTTTCAAACGGCCGGGTGTTACGAAAGCTACGGCAAAACAATCCGTTCCCCCTCTCATCGCAGCAGTATCGCTCACAAACCGGTTACTAACAATAAGCTCTACTTTCTAGTCGTTTATTCTGTGCTCCATGATCCAAGGCACGACAGGGAATTGCTACGGATTATAAGCTCTAGTTTCTAGTCGTTTATTCTCTACTCCATGACCCAAGGCATGACGGAGAAACTGCTACTAATTATAAACTGTAGAGCCAATATAGCAAGTGTCCTCCTCATTGGTGATACCGGACTTAAGAGGAATTTTATAAATGCCATGCCTATGTAAATGTTCTCGTCTATCTCGGTCCTTCCTGATGATTGAAAATATAGTTTGAGTCCAAAGTTAATGCCAAAAGGTCGACAAGCCGATTGAAGGGAACTGGAAATGTTAGGGTTAAACGACATTGAATCCACGAATCTCAATGAGTGGGATTCACGAAGTAAAGAAGAAGAATGGGTCCGAAGATATCTCCTATTCATACGTTCAATTAAATGCCTGGAGTAGCCAAATGACCTAGCAATATTCTTGATAGTATTAAGTTCAACATTTCGAACGGCGGAGGTAGGAGAGTGAGTGTAAGCCCTTTTGACCAATAAAGGAAAAAGCGGAAAGTTTATAACAAGTAGGGTGATTAGAAGCATTCGGAATGAGAATGGGGGTGAAGAAGGTTTCATATGAACACTAAAAGAGATAGAAGAATAATTGGAGGTACGAATAAGAATGAAATCCCGAAAGGGGAGCCGTCCATTAATCTCAACTTCAGTGGTAAATTTCAATGAAGGATAGGAGGATTAAAAGGAATTGGCAAACGATTCTACTTCTGAAAGGGTGGAGGGCCAGGAGACCAGAATGTCATTGAAATACCTCATAAATAGAAGTGGTTTAGCACGGCATGTGGGCAGGATCCTAGTCTTCAGGTCCTGCAAAAGGACTTCATCGAGAAGAGGAGAAAGTGTCGATCCCCTATGCTTCTAGTCACCTTATCTTTTATAAACTTTCCGCTCTTTCCTTTCTGGTCAAAGGGGCTTGCACTCAACCTTCTGCCCCCTCCGTTTGAAATGTTGAACTTAATACTATCACCCAGCAAAAACACAAGTGCTGGGAAACAGCTGGCCACCAGCTGGCAGTGCTGGGTCACTGCTGGCTGAAATCTGCCGCTCACAGCCCGGTAGCGGTCTGTTGGTGGCAGCGCTATCAGTTGGCGAGCCAATGATGGCCATGCAGCATCGCCGTGAATTGTGGGCTTCCAAGCAAGTGCCACTAGTGGCCCGTTGCTGGCAACCAATGCAACCCCAACAGCAGGTGGTGGAAGCAACATGACTGTGCATGCGCAGAAGCAACTAATGGTACCAGTTAGTTGAAGACAACGCTATCGCTATCGTGTTATTTCAGTGGATGTTAAGAAAAAAATCTATATGTGGAGAGGCGAATTAATTTCCTAATGAAATCCCACGTCGACGAAGATATCAGATTAAGCCATGAAATACTAGATTACAGCCATGAAATACACTCACTCCATTCCCATGAATAACAATTCATGGAATGGAGTGGGTGAATAACAAGAACAAATTTGAAACCGCTTGAAACAAATGTCCTGGAAAACCATTAAAAAAACGTTTGATGGAAAAAGAAAGAATTATACGCGTACAAAATTTATTAATTATTTGAAAGAAAAAAAAAAAGCAACGCTATGTGGATATAATGTACTCATCCATTTGTTGAATACACAAGACTGGGAGGAATTCGCTTCTAAAAATAACGCGAAGTAAAATAAAATATCTTTCCTCTTTAAAACAAATGCAGCTTCGGACAACGGAAAGGAAAGATACAACGTTAAAAATGTAACAGAATGTTACATGAACCCGGGTAAATATATATTAATTCAACAATCTCCTTTTAAGACGACAAGGACAGTACAAAATTTTGGAAAGCGACTCTAAGTATGTACAATCCTTGAAAATGAGTGGTTCCCTTAAGGTAAAAAAAAAACTATCGTTATGTTGAAAAAATAAATTTATGAATTATATGAACTGACCTTAATGGAAAATACCTGGCAATATTGTAAAATGAAAGCGGGAACCATTCGATTACACATTCCGCACGAAACAGACAGCTTCAAGCACACGCTCGTGCGTGGCGAATTATTTCGGTCGGTAGAGAGCAGAGCTACCACGGCAACGGCCCAGGTTCGTATTCACCCAGATCCAAACGGGCGTTTTTCCTGTTAGTTGAGAAAATTTGTCTAGCGCAGTGTTATAATTCACAAGTTTCGTAAGGGTAGAAAAAAAAAGTTGTGGCTTTGGGAAACTGCGGGTTATATTGAATTTTTTTTTATGGCTTCTACTGGGAAATTGGAGGACAAGATTCGGCAAGCCACCAGTTACGTCAGTGTGGTTGCTGGCTGCCACCAGCGGCAAACTAGCGGACCACATTAGGCTAGCCATCATTTCTGGTACGTGCTTGCAGGGCCGCTGAAGGGCCACTTATGGCAGCTACTGCCTGTGATGGACAACTGATGGCCCTGTTATGGCATATGACAACTGATGGGGTGCCAACTGTTGGCCTGAACTGCTGGCCCTTCTGTTGGCCGCCCGGACATTTTATTGACGGTTAGGCAGCGGCAACATAGTGCTGGGCCATTGCCGGCCCAGCAAGACTGTTTTTGCTGGGATAGGACATTGGTACGTCATTTGGCTGCTTCAGGCATTTAATTGAAAGTATGAATCGGAGATATCTTCGGACCCATTCTTCTTCCTTATTTCGTGAATCCCACTCATTCAGAGTCGTGGATTCAATGCCGTTTAACCCTAGCATTTCCAGTTCCCGTCAATCGGCTTGTCGACCTTTTGGCATTAACTTTGGACTCAAGACTCAAAATATATTTTCAATCATCAGAAAGGACGAGATAGACGAGAAAATTTACATAGGCATGGCATTTATAAAATTCCTCTTTATGTCCCGTATCACCAATGAGGAGGACACTTGCTATATTGGCTCTACAGCTCGAACACTCAAAGTCCGATTGTCAGAACATCAATATGACATTAAAAATTGTGCAACTTCTACGGCATTAGCCTAGCAAGTGTTTAACAGGACTCACGAACCAGTATGGGAAAACACTTTTATTCTTGCCGCCCTGTATCTAAATCTCAGCTATTGTTCACTGAGAGCCTATACATTCATAAAATGAACTCTGTCTGCTGTAATGACGAAAATCCTATGTTCATACCGTTCGATTTGATTGTGGACATGCGCAGATCATGATTCGTTCCGTCACAGTATACTTATAAAAACTGCGTCTTTGGCGACCTAGTTCCATTTGTTTTTTGGTCTGAAGATGAAATCTCCAGGCGGGGTCCGAAAGATCTTCCTTGTATTTCAATTTATCATCTCATATATCGTGCTTAGACGGTTTTTAGTTTACCATTGGATTTTAGCACGAGATTATATTGTTTAAATAGGCCAATCATCCCCCCACCCATATTTTTTTGAATAGGCCAATTATTTTTGATGCCCTACCCAGGATAAAGTCCGGATCTTGCCCCGTCGGATTATTACTTGTTCCGGTCCATGGCCCACTTCCTTCGCCGGATGTACTTCAACAACTATATAGGAGGAGGTGGCAGTTGGGATGAAAGAGTTCTTTGTCTCGAAGGACAAGAACTGGTACCGCCGCGAAATCGAAGAGCTGGCAGACAAATGGCTAAAGACGGTGCAACACTGTGATCTATACTTTGAATGCTAGTCAGCTTTCGTCTTAAAGGTACGTATAAAGTGATCCACATATTGCAAAACATTCGACTCACCCTCTGCATACACATTACTTACTGCAGACAAATAATATACCCGCTCTTTATAAAGGAAAAGGCAAACGTCACCAACCCATGTGACTGTTATATTTACATATATTGGCGTTTATTGCCGGTGTTTGCCTTATCATAAAGATTCGAAACTCTTTGTCCAATGTGTTCATAAGAACGTACTTCTTTACTAATGACGTGCCCAAAATACAATGTTTCAGTTCCTCTTTCTTCTGCCTGTTTTGCCAAACTGAATGTAAAATCTTAAGTTTATTCAGATATTCTGAACTACGTTCTCATCGTTAAATAATGAAAATTCATGAGAACAGGACGTCCTAGGACTAAATAATCTGAGAAACGCAGTGTCAAACAGCGTAGCATTCTGGGGAAATCCTGAGTGCAATACCCTTGGAGCTTTTGCTGGTTCGAAGCGCGCTGATATCTTCACGGATCGCGTGTCATTCTCGGACTTTGAAAATTCCTCGCATAACGGAAGTGGGATGTATTATGACAACGCCTTTTGCAGTATGTATTTCGTGATGTTGGGACCTGCTAGCAAAATGTGACAATTCCTTCTTTAAATATCTCATTTCGCCTCCGGGAACTCCAGAGCAAACATCGATCTTTCACAGGAGGACGAAGTTTTCAAATGTCGCTGGCACACTGCCAAGCAGATAAGGATTATAAAGGAGGCGATCACCCAAACTGAAGGCTCCAGTTCACTAAACAAACTATACTAGGTGCATGAACCACTGCGAAAATCCTCCTCGGTAATATTTTTCTCTCAAGTGCTAGATCTATCTTCTTTTCCGTGGAAAAAAACCCGACAAAGAACGACGGTATAAAAGTTTCATCGTTGTCATTTGAGTTCTCCGTTTTTAAGGTTCAGTGATAAATTTCAAGAAAGCTTTGCTTTTATGCATTAAATGTTTATCCCTCGTGTACGGAGCTCTGAATTCTCCAGTTGGTCAAGCATTTGAATAACCTAACAATTCAAGCTAGTACATCAGAGTTCTACTGGAATTTATCATCATCATCTTTTCATACCCGTCTGCCAACTTAGTATTGAAGCAAATAAAAACTTTGAAGCAGGATGGCAGTCAGTTAAATAAAAAACTTTTAATTCTGGTTTGAAACAAACCTACTCCATCTCTTTCTGTAGAGGCCGCGGATGGCCTAGTGGGTCAGCCTTCGTGATTGCCACGGAAGAATCTCAGGTTCGATCCCAGGCAGGTAAGAACGCTGGAACCACTGAATTTACGCCGTGCGTCGGATGGGCACGTTAAGCCGTCGGGCTCCGGGTAGTGGCCCCTCGGTTATAAATAAGGGCGTTTTCCACTCCCTATCTACCTCGCTTCCGTGTGACTTTCCTATCGGGCACTCTAGCCCAAATCTGCAAGCTTCCTCTTTCTAAAGGTTGTTTAAGACCTGGAGTCAGACACTCTCTTCCCAAAATCCTCTACATATGATCTGATCTGATCTCTTTCTGTAGATTTCAAGATTTTCTATTGCTAACATACGCCGAGTGATCACCACCCCATATCAAAAGTGGATGCGGCCTGTTTGTGACGTACCTGCCAGAAGGATGCACACGACATAAAGGCAGATAGTAGTCAGAACAAACGTCCGCGTAGCTCAATTGGTAGAGTGACTTATTCCGGAATGAGGGGATCCGGGTTCGAATCCTGGCGTGGACAGAAATGACGGAGAAATTGACTTCGTTATAATGGCGCCCGAACTATCCGGATGACCCGACCGTTCAAAATCTCGCAATGGTGTGATGTTATTTCCACACCGCGAGATAGGAAAAATCAGAGAATCCCTTCTTCAGCGCTTCGAAAAAAAAATTGACTGGGAGTTCTCAAGTGCACGTTCTACAGTGGATGGCTGCCTGCAACGATTCATGGTCACCGCTGACCTGTGGGCCATGCCCCCGGTCCTCTTTCGGGGGGAGATGTGACGTACCTGCCAGCAGGATGCACACGACATAAAGGCAGATAGTAGTCAGTACAAACGTCCGCGTAGCTCAATTGGTAGAGTGACTTATTCCGGAATGAGGGGATCGGGGTTCGAATTCTGGCGTGGACAGAAATGACGGAGAAATTTACTTCGTTATATGTTGACCACGTGATTTCCGTGATGGCGTGATTGGTCGACCGACCTAGCATACATAAGACGTGTGTGGAGTAGTATGTAGTAAAATCCGGAACGTGATACGTAAACAGAAAGATTTAGCAGACTTTAAGAAAGGACAGATTTTGGGAGCTCGGAAAGCAGGTGCTTCGATTTCCCAAATGGCTGAACTGGTGAGTTGTTCGCGAGGAGCCGCCGTAGTTAAAAAAGTATCAGGACTGGGGTGAAAATAGTCAAACGACGACCCGGAGGCAAAACTGCACCGGACAGCAAAAGGTTGTTGTAAGAGATGAGCACCGGGTCCGAAGATTCGTACAGATCAACAGACGCAGCACTGTTCAACAGGTGACTACCCAGTACAACAGAGGTCAACAGACGCAGCACTGTTCAACAGGTGACTACCCAGTACAACAGAGGTCAACAGACGCAGCACTGTTCAACAGGTGACTACTCAGTACAACAGAGGTCCACAGACGCAGCACAGTTCAACAGGTGACTACCCAGTACAACAGAGGTCAACAGACGCAGTACTGTTCTACAGGTGACTACCCAGTACAACAGAGGTCAACAGACGCAGCACTGTTCAACAGGTGACTACCCAGTACAACAGAGGTCAACAGACGCAGCACTGATCAACAGGTTACTACCCAGTACAACAGAGGTCAACAGACGCAGCACTGTTCAACAGGTGACTACCCAGTACAACAGAGGTCAACAGACGCAGCACTGTTCAACAGGTGACTACCCAGTACAACAGAGGTCAACAGACGCAGCACTGTTCAACAGGTGACTACTCAGTACAACAGAGGTCCACAGACGCAGCACAGTTCAACAGGTGACTACCCAGTACAACAGAGGTCAACAGACGCAGCACTGTTCAACAGGTGACTACTCAGTACAACAGAGGTCCACAGACGCAGCACAGTTCAACAGGTGACTACCCAGTGCAACAGAGGTCAACAGACGCAGCACTGTTCAACAGGTGACTACTCAGTACAACAGAGGTCCACAGACGCAGCACAGTTCAACAGGTGACTACCCAGTACAACAGAGGTCAACAGACGCAGCACTGTTCTACAGGTGACTACCCAGTACAACAGAGGTCAACAGACGCAGCACTGTTTAACAGGTGACTACCCAGTACAACAGAGGTCAACAGACGCAGCACTGATCAACAGGTTACTACCCAGTACAACAGAGGTCAACAGACGCAGCACTGTTCAACAGGTGACTACCCAGTACAACAGAGGTCAACAGACGCAGCACTGTTCAGCAGGTGAATACCCAGTACAACAGAGGTCAACAGACGCAGCACTGTTCAGCAGGTGACTACCCAGTACAACAGAGGTCCACAGACGCAGCACAGTTCAACAGGTGACTACCCAGTACAACAGAGGTCAACAGACACAGCACTGTTCAACAGGTGACTACTCAGTACAACAGAGGTCCACAGACGCAGCACAGTTCAACAGGTGACTACCCAGTACAACAGAGGTCAACAGACGCAGCACTGTTCAACAGGTGACTACCCAGTACAACAGAGGTCAACAGACGCAGCACTGTTCAACAGGTGACTACCCAGTACAACAGAGGTCAACAGACGCAGCACTGTTCAGCAGGTGACTACCCAGTACAACAGAGGTCAACTCGGAACCAAGCGTAGCACGCTAGCCCCTATGGGCTGTAACAGTAGACGTCCCTCAGGACATCCTCTCCTAACCATGATTCATCGGCGAAAATACTCGACTGGTGCTAAGATCATGCAAGTTGGACGTCGGATGACTGGAAAAACGTGTGCTGCTCTGAGGAGTCGCGTTTTTACTCCACTCCGTGAATGGTCCTGTACCTATTTAGCGCAAACAACATGTGGCTCTCGATCCTTTCTACTTGGTGCAAGCCAGTGAAGGCGGTTGTATGGTGTGTGGCATTTTTACCTGTCAGGAACTTGGACCCTTGGTGCACGTGGAACAACGTATAACTGGTGCCCACTATCGTAAATTGCTTGCTGACTCTGTATACTCAGGAATGTATGCACTTTTTCCCGAAAAGCGACTGTGTCTTCCAAGATGACAACGCACTGAGCCACAGGAATGGTTTCAGAAACACAGTTCAGACTTCGAGCATGTCGACTGGCCTCCGAACTCCCCGATATCATTCCTACAGAGCACTTGTACGACAATATGGAATGGCACATCAGGCGTCTGGATACACCAAAAACCTCCATATATGCATTGAAGGCCGCGTTTCCCACAGACTGGTTGGCCATACCTTCCAACTGCTTCCGGTATGTTATTGAATCGATGCCACGTCGGATAGCTGCTGCACAGAGGGCGAACGGAAGACCTACAAAGTATTAAGTAAGTGGGAATGAATCAACAATCACTCAATGTAGTAATTTCTCGATCACTAATATCTGATGTTACATCTTCTACGTCGAAGTCTGCACTTCACACAGCAAGCGAGTAAAGTGTTATAGCTTTAGGGACTCCATTAAAAAATTAAAAAAGAATGGCATTCGACTAGAAAAGAGAATACCGCACTAGTGATCTTCAGACCTTCAGTCTATCTATTATCTAAGCCTTCAGTCTATCTATTATCATTTTCATCCTATCTATTACCTAAGCCTGTTCTTGAAAATTAACGGTGAGGAGCAGCGTGAATACCTGTCGGAGAATTAAACTTCACAAGGGTCTAAACCGGTTCTTGACAATTGAAGTTGAGAAGTAGCGTGAATACCCTGTTCCGAGAATTATACCTCACAAGGGTCTAAACCTGTTCTTGACAATTGACGTTGAGGAGCAGCGTGAATACCCTATAGGAGAATTAAACCTCACAAGGGTCTAAGCCTGTTCTTGACAACTGACGTTGAGGAGCAGCGTGAATACCCTGTCGGAGAATTAAACTTCACAAGGGTCTAAACCGGTTCTTGACAATTGAAGTTGAGAAGTAGCGTGAATACCCTGTTCCGAGAATTATACCTCACAAGGGTCTAAACCTGTTCTTGACAATTGACGTTGAGGAGCAGCGTGAATACCCTATAGGAGAATTAAACCTCACAAGGGTCTAAGCCTGTTCTTGACAACTGACGTTGAGGAGCAGCGTGAATACCCTGTCGGAGAATTAAACTTCACAAGGGTCTAAACCTGTTCTTGGCAATTGACGTTGAGCAGCAGCGTGAATACCCTATCGGAGAATTAAACCTCACAAGGGTCTAAGCCTGTTCTTGACAACTGACGTTGAGGAGAAGCATGAATTCCCCGTCGGAGAATTAAAGGGCCTAAGCATAATCACAAGGGTCTAAGCCTGTTCTTGACAACTGACGTTGAGGAGCAGCGGGAATACCCTATCGGAGAATTAAACCTGACAAGGGTCTAATCCTGTTCTTGACAACTGACGTTGAGGAGCAGCAAGAATACACTATCGGAGAATAACCTGAGAAGGGTCTAATCCTGTTCTTGACAACTGACGTTGAGGAGCAGCAAGAATACACTATCGGAGAAATAAACCTGACAAGGGTCTAATCCTGTTCTTGACAACTGACGTTGAGGAGCAGCAAGAATACACTATCGGAGAATTAAACCTGAGAAGGGTCTAATCCTGTTCTTGACAACTGACGTTGAGGAGCAGCGAGAATACACTATCGGAGAATTAAACCTGAGAAGAGTCTAATCCTGTTCTTGACAACTGACGTTGAAGAGCAGCAAGAATACACTATCGGAGAATTAAACCTGACAAGGGTCTAATCCTGTTCTTGACAACTGACGTTGAGGAGCAGCAAGAATACACTATCGGAGAATTAAACCTGACAAGGGTCTAATCCTGTTCTTGACAACTGACGTTGAGGAGCAGCAAGAATACACTATCGGAGAATTAAACCTGACAAGTGTCTAATCCTGTTCTTGACAACTGACGTTGAGGAGCAGCAAGAATACACTATCGGAGAGTTAAACCTGAGAAGAGTCTAATCCTGTTCTTGACAACTAACGTTGAGGAGCAGCAAGAATACACTATCGGAGAATTAAACCTGACAAGGGTCTAATCTGTTCTTGACAACTGCCGTTGAGGAGCAGCAAGAATACACTATCGGAGAATTAAACCTGACAAGGGTCTGAGCCTGTTCTTGATAACTGACGCTGAGGAGCAGCGTGAATACCCTCTCGAAGAATTAAAACCTGACACGGGTCTAATCCTGTTCTTGACAACTGACGTTGAGGAGCAGCAGGAATACACTATCGGAGAATTAAACCTGACAAGGGTCTGAGCCTGTTCTTGACAACTGACAGTGAGGAACAGCGTGAATACCCTCTCAGAGAATTAAATCCTCACCAGGGTCTAATCCTGTTCTTGACGACTGACGTTGAGGTGCAGCGTGAATTCCTTGTCGGACAATTAAAGGGTCTAAGCCTATTCTTGACAACTGACGCTGAGGAGCAGCGGGAATACCCTATCGGAGAATTAAAACCTGACAAGGGTCTAATCCTGTCCTTGACAACTAACGCTGAGGAGCAGCAAGAATACACTATCGGAGAATTAAACCTGACAAGAGTCTAATCCTGTTCTTGACAACTGACGTTGAGGAGCAGCGTAAATAACCTGTCGGAGAATTCACGATTGAATATCTCACAAGGAAACGGTTCATACAGAGAAATTACCACTTCTTAGCTACGAACTTCGAATCAATGGAAGTGGAGCAAGTCACTATCGTAACTTGCATGCCGTCGTGTGCCGTCCCGGTGGCGCAGTGGTCTAAGCGTCTGAGATGGGTCTCTGTGGCATGCTTGCTGTGCTTGTCTCACGGCCCTGAACCTCTCCTTTCTCTGGAACCAGTGGTTCTAAATTAGAGACGGGCGACTGCTTTTAATCCATTGAGTTGCTCACAGTGGTTGTTAAGCCCTCAATCAAAAAAATAAATGTTGCGCATCGAGATCTTGAAGGAAGGAAGGAAGGAAAGAGATATATTTATCACGTGGTGCAAAAATATTTTTAAATGTGCGTAATGAACTCGACCCAAGTTCTCCCTGAGTGTATGTAGCAGCGCCAGCAAAATGTTACATCTCGAAATATGTTTCTAGTATTCTTTTAAACTACCTTGTGCTTTAGATCATCGTCATCACTATCAACAATACGTAATCCAGGTAGGAACGCAGGTCTTTCTAATTCTCTTCCACTACTCTGTGTCTTGACAGTTGGCTTCCATGTCAGTTAGACGTGCTTTCGATTTTCATCCGTCCATCTCTAACGTGGTCTTGTTCTGGGTATTTTCCTGCTTCTTGGTACAGAGTCTAGTATTATAGGTCCTCAGTACTTCTAGTAATATGAGGGCTGTACCGAGAGTAATGCAAAAGTGGGCATACGTTTTTTTATTAACTGACAGAGGTCGTCGTTCAAATTGCACATGATGGTAGAGTAACTCTCCTTCTATAGTAACCAAGCTTTCTTCATTGCAGGTAAATAATGGATTTCAAGCAGAAGCAACAGCATGCCGTCATTGGTTCTTGACTAAGGAAGGGTGCAGACTGTCCGACATCCACATAAGGCTACAGAATGTTTACGGGGATGACAGCATTTACTAGATCAATATGCACAGATGGATTAAAAAGTTTAAAGAAGGGGAAACCAGCATTGGAGACAAACCACGCGGTGGGAGACCATGATCTGGGACCTCTTTTTTTTTTTTTTTTTTTTTTTTTTTTTTGATTGGAGGTTTAACGACCGCCGTGAGCAACTCAATGGGCTATAAGCAGTCGCCCGTCCCTAATTTAGGGTCACTGGTTCCAGGGAAGGGAGAGAGCCAGTGCCGTAAGACACACACAACATCCATGCCTCACCGGGATTCTAACCCGGAACCCTTACGGACGAATGATCATAGGCCAGCGCCTTAGACCACTGCGCCACCGGGGCGGCCTGGGACCTCTGACACGAATCGTCAGTGAGTGGAGGAACTGATTCGCGCGGGGAGACGAGTCATAATCCGTGAGCTTGTTGCACAACTGGACTGTGGTCATAAAGCCATACAGAAGGTGGTGGAAGACTTAGGGTATCGGAAAGTGTGTGCAAACAAGGTACCACGGCAGTTGACACCCGATTTGAAGCAGAGAAGGGTGGAAGTCTGCTCTGATATGCTGGAACAGTTTGAAGCCAGTGAAGACACTTTTTTCCGACCTGGTGACAGGGAATGAAACTTGGACGTATCTCTATGATCCCGAAACGATGAATCAATCCATGGAATGGCGTCGCACTTCTTCACCAAAGCCTAAGAACTTCAAGAGCCAGCGAGCAGCAGAAAAAGTCGTGGTGATTGTTTTTAGGGAAGACAGGGGTGCCATTCTCCTTGATTGTTTGGAACGTGACCATACCGTGACCAGCGATCGGTATATTGAGACACTCAAGAAGCTTATAGAAGCCGTAAGGAGAAGAGACGGGACAAGAATCTGAAAAAGATCCACATTCACCATGACAATGCGAGACCACACAAATCTTTGACAACAAACCAGGCGATCAGCAAATTAGGCCAGTGGGTGAACCCCTATCTACCGTACATCCCAGATCTGGCGCTCTCGAACTTCCACCTGTTCGGTCCAATGAAGGACTGTCTCCAGAGACAACGATTTGATGACACAGACGATGTGGAAGTGGCTGTGAAGATGTGGGTACAACAGTCCACACCTGAATTTTTTCAAAGAGGATTCGAGAGTTGGGTTCATCGATGGCGCAAATGCATCGCTTGTGATGGAGACTATGTTGAGTAGTACCGTTGTATAAAGAAAGAGTTATTCTACGAATATCTGCAATTTTAATGACCTTTGTTAGTTAATAAAGAAATTATGTCCACTTTTGCATTACTTTCCGTACAACCCTCATACGTCCAGCCAATTGGCACTTGAGGTTCTCTGCTTATATCACGATCTACTTGATCGTGTTGTTTTTCTGATTCATGAGTTCTGTTTCTTATCTTTCTTGGCTACATCACACCGTGCTTGCATTTCCAGATGCTTCTTTGAGTTGTTCGCAGCGTTTGTATGTCTCATTTAGTTAAGGTCCATGTCTCCGATCCATGAACTGGAAAAATGCATCGATCAAAACACTTTTCTTTTAAGACATAATGGTAAATTGCTCTTGAAAAATCTGCTGTTTCTTCCAAATGCATTACAGTTAAGTTTTGTTCGTCCAGTGGCGTAATAGCTATTCAGCGCGGTTAAGTGATATTCGAGAGCCTGCAACGTTCGGGTGCCCAAAGAGGATTACGGAAATAAAACTTTATAAAACTCAAATCCTTCGACGAAAAAAAGGAAGGATGAGAGATGCGATGGGAAAGAAAAATAACTGCAAATAGCAAGTTTATGGGAAGAGAAGAGTCCTTTTCAGTTTACTCGACTGCTATCACATCAGAAGTGCAGGGGATGTCATTGGCGTGTTGCCAAACCTTGGATTACAGATTTAAAATGGCTGAAGACACATTCAGCGTAAATGATTTTTTTGCAGAATTTTAGACTCAAGTCGTAGGGAGATTTATCGGTATGAAAAATGTTTTTCAATAATTTTGCATTTTTTAAACCTCAGAACTTGCCTACACTCACAGAGTGAAGTTTTAAAATATGCAGATATTTTGCGATAACTACCCAAGTAAAAATTCTCCCATTCAAGCTTTATATTTTGATGATAACCTTCCAAGTAAAAATTCCCCCATTCACACTTTATATGTTGATGATAACTATCCAAGTAAAAATTCCCCATTCAAATTTTATATTTTGATGATAACTATCCAAGTAAAAATTCCCCCATTCACACTTTATATGTTGATGATAACTATCCAAGTAAAAATTCCCCCATTCAAATTTTATATTTTGATGTAACTATCCAAGTAAAAATCTCCCATTCAAACTTTATATTTTGATGATAACTATCCAAGTTTAAAATTCCCCCATTCAAACATTATATTTTGATGATAACTATCCAAGTTAAAATTCCCCCATTCAAACTTTATATTTTGATGATAACTATCTAAGTAAAAAGTCCCCCATTAAAACTTTATATTTTGATGATAACTATCCAAGTAAAAATTATCCCATTCAAACTTTATATTTTGATGATAACTATCCAAGTAAAAATTCCCCCGTCCAAACTTTATATTTTGACGATAACTATCCAAGTAAAAATTCCCCCATTCAAGCTTTATATTTTGATGATAACTATCCAAATAAAAGTTTCCCCATTCAAACTTTATATTTTGACGATAACTATCCAAGTGAAAATTCCCCCATTCGAACTTTATATTTTGATGATAACTATCCAAGTAAATGTTTCCCCATTCAAACTTTATATTTTGATGATAACTATCCAAGTAAAAATTCCCCCATTTCAAACTTTATATTTTGATGATAACTATCCCAGTAAAAGTTTCCCCATTCAAACTTTATATTTTGACGATAGCTATTCAAGTAAAAGTTTCCCCATTCAAACTTTATATTTTGATGATAACTATACAAGTAAAAATCCCCCATTCAAACTCTATATTTTGACGAAAACTATCCAAGTAAAAGTTTCCCCATTCAAACTTTATATTTTGATGACAACTATCCAAGTAAAAGTTTCCCCATTCAAACTTTATATTTTGATGATAACTATCCAAGTAAAAATTCCCTCATTCAAGCTTTATATTTTGATAATAACTATCCAAGTTTAAATTCCCCCATTGAAACTTTATATTTTGATGATAACTATCCAAGTAAAAATCCCCCATTCAAACTTTATATTTTGATGATAACTATCCAAGTAAAAGTTTCCCCATTCAAATTTTATATTTTGATGATAACTATCCAAGTAAAAATTCCCTCATTCAAACTTTATATTTTGATGATAACTATCCAAGTAAAAATTCCCTCATTCAAGCTTTATATTTTGATAATAACTATCCAAGTAAAAATTCCTCCATTCAAACTTTATATTTTGATGATAACTATCCAAGTTTAAATTCCCACATTCAAACTTTATATTTTGATGATAACTATCCAAGTAAAAATCCCCCATTCAAACTTTATATTTTGATGATAATTATCCAAGTAAAAATTCCCCATTCAAACTTTATATTTTGATGATAACTATCCAAGTTAAAAATTCCCCCATTCAAACTTTATATTTTGACGATAACTATCCAAGTAAAAATTCCCCCATTTCAAGCTTTATATTTTGACGATAACTATCCAAGTAGAAATTCCCCCATTTCAAACTTTATATTTTGATGATAACTATCCAAATAAAAGTTTCCCCATTCAAACTTTATATTTTGACGATAACTATCCAAGTGAAAATTCCCCCATTGAAACTTTATATTTTGATGATAACTATCCAAGTAAAAATTCCCCCATTTCAAACTTTATATTTTGATGATAACTATCCCAGTAAAAGTTTCCCCATTCAAACTTTATATTTTGACGATAGCTATTCAAGTAAAAGTTTCCCCATTCAAACTTTATATTTTGATGATAACTATACAAGTAAAAATTCCCTCATTCAAGCTTTATATTTTGATAATAACTATCCAAGTTTAAATTACCCCATTGAAACTTTATATTTTGATGATAACTATCCAAGTAAAAATCCCCCATTCAAGCTTTATATTTTGATGATAACTATCCAAGTAAAAGTTTCCCCATTCAAACTTTATATTTTGATGATAACTATCCAAGTAAAAGTTTCCCCATTAAAACTTTATATTTTGATGATAACTATCCAAGTAAAAATTCCCTCATTCAAGCTTTGTATTTTGATAATAACTACCCAAGTAAAAATTCCTCCATTCAAACTTAATATTTTGATGATAACTATCCAAGTTTAAATTCCCCCATTCAAACTTTATATTTTGATGATAATTATCCAAGTAAAAATTCCCCATTCAAACTTTATATTTTGATGATAACTATCCAAGTTAAAATTCCCCATTCAGACTTTGTATTTTGATGATAACTATCCAAGTTAAAATTCCCCCATTCAAACTTTGTATTTTGATGATAAGTATCCAAGTAAAAGTTTCCCCATTCAAATTTTGCAAGTACACTAGTGTCCGAAATGAACATGACAAATACAAATTCGAGAATATGTCCAAAATGGAACTACCGGTTGTAAAGATTTTTCGGAGACATGTACAAGTCGACATACCTACACACCTATTGTCCCAGCTCGTATGGAAATATGCAAATGGCGACGGTACATCATCACATGTGACCTTGAAAAACGTTGTTCTAAGCGGGGTGCGCTAATTGAAACTTGAACTGGACTGTTAGTCAAAGAATGACTCTTCACCATCGCTTAAAAGACGCTTTACGTTAGAAAGCTATCGGTACATTGAAAGCAGGGCAACCGCAAGTTAAGGTAGCAAGATGGCTGAACGTGTCAAAGCAAGTGGTCCTCAATCTCTGGAGACAGTTCCAAGAAACCGGAACAATAACCAGAAGGCTAGGACAAGGACGCTCACGAGCCACAACAAGTCAAGACGACTGGTATTTGTCTCCAACAGCTTTCCACCATAGGAAGTCGACACCTAGGCAAATCTTGCTGGTGCTCTCCTCTGTTACCGGAACCGCGATATCGAGGCAAACAATTTACAGGAGCCTCCACGAGAGAGGTATGTATACCAGAAAGCCAATAGTCTACATCCTACTCGCCCGCCTCTCAAAAAAAGGATATGTCTTAATTGAGCCCAACAACATCGCCCATGAACCTCTGATTAATGGGCCTGTGCGCTCTTCTCTTTAGCGACGAGTCATTGTAGAGCTTAAACACGCATTCTCATTGTGTGTACGTCTGGAGAGAGGCCGGGAAGCTGAAACCTGCATTCAATATTAAGGAAATTAACCACTGAGATTAAGATGATGGAGGACCCCTGGTTTGGGATATTATAACGTAACCTCTTTTCGAGTTTGAACTTTTATCGCTTTTCTTACGTTATTTTAAAACATAACCATACGATGAAAGAGTTCCTAAATTGAACTTTAACGGCCAGACGAAACATTTAAACAGAAGTCAAACTTACGGAAATTGGCTTTATTCCAGAACTATTTCATCAGCACAACATAGCACTTCACATTTCACTTAACAAATCAGTATTAACCACACATCCAACACCCCACACACGAGCAACTGTTGTATCGTAGTTTTTATCTATGGTTCTTATTTCATACAGTTACACGTCACGTTAATTCTGACCTTAATTGTGTTGCAAACAGTATTCGTTTGAGAGAGAAGATATCGCGTTAAGTGTGAAGTATAACTGAGAACAAACTCAAAATGTACATAGGGAAAGAAACTAAAAAGGAAAGTTAATTTGTAATATACGTCACAATGGCATCATGGTAGATGGACACCCGCTGCTGCACGTGTTTCCAGCAGGAACCCTGACCGCTGCATGCTACAGGGATGACATCCTAGAGTCTAAAGTACGGCTTTTCATGGGAGCTGTTGGCTCCCAGTCCAGTTCCTTTTTATGGACGATAATGCCGGTCCCCAAAGAGCTCAGCTACTTGACGAACACATGGAGATTGAAATATTGACAGGATGAAGTGACCCGTGAGATCTCCGGACCTGAACCCGGTAGAGCATGTCTGAGATGCCCTGGGAAAAGCAATGGCAAGCCGGTAGCAGGATCCCAGAATCTTCTCGGGACTCTGTCACGTTTGGTGTAGAAGAGGCACATGTTGCTCCATATTCTTGTTCACAGCCTTGTAAACAGCACGAAGTCTCCTTACGCGGGCGCGCCACTTGCCGCATCCCTTTTAGATTGTCATGCTGTCATGTCCATGTCTCCTCCTCATGCGGAGATGGTATACATCCCGTTTCTGTTGGGTATTGTTGCGTTACAGATGTACGAGTATGTATGTGCAGTGTATACCAATTATCATTAAACTCCGTCATTTGGATTTTACATTATTCATGATTTAGCATTTGACACGTTAAAGTATCAAAGACAAAATCATGAATCATGAATAGCGAAACACAAAAGCACGAATAACGCAAACACAGTCAACACAAATTCATAAATAACGAAACACAAAATCAGGAATAACGTAAACACAGTCAACATAAATTCATAAATAACGAAACACAAAATCGCGAATAACGCAAACTCAGTCAACATAAATTCATAAATAACGAAACACAAAATCGCGAATAACGCAAACACAGTCAACATAAATTCATAAATAACGAAACACAAAATCGCGAATAACGCAAACACAGTCAACATAAATTCATAAATAACGAAACACAAAATCGCGAATAACGCAAACACAGTCAACATAAATTCATAAATAACGAAACACAAAATCGCGAATAACGCAAACACAGTCAACATAAATTCATAAATAACGAAACACAAAATCGCGAATAACGCAAACACAGTCAACATAAATTCATAAATAACGAAACACAAAATCGCGAATAACGCAAACACAGTCAACATAAATTCATAAATAACGAAACACAAAATCGCGAATAACGCAAACACAGTCAACATAAATTCATAAATAACGAAACACAAAATCGCGAATAACGCAAACACAGTCAACATAAATTCATAAATAACGAAACACAAAATCGCGAATAACGCAAACACAGTCAACATAAATTCATAAATAACGAAACACAAAATCGCGAATAACGCAAACACAGTCAATATAAATTCATAAATAACGAAACACAAAATCGCGAATAACGCAAACACAGTCAACATAAATTCATAAATAACGAAACACAAAAGCACGAATAACGCAAACACAGTCAACACAAATTCATAAATAACGAAACACAAAATCAGGAATAACGTAAACACAGTCAACATAAATTCATAAATAACGAAACACAAAATCGCGAATAACGCAAACACAGTCAACATAAATTCATAAATAACGAAACACAAAATCGCGAATAACGCAAACACAGTCAACATAAATTCATAAATAAAGAAACACAAAATCGCGAATAACGCAAACACAGTCAACATAAATTCATAAATAACGAAACACAAAATCGCGAATAACGCAAACTCAGTCAACATAAATTCATAAATAACGAAACACAAAATCGCGAATAACGCAAACACAGTCAACATAAATTCATAAATAACGAAACACAAAATCGCGAATAACGCAAACACAGTCAACATAAATTCATAAATAACGAAACACAAAATCGCGAATAACGCAAACTCAGTCAACATAAATTCATAAATAACGAAACACAAAATCGCGAATAACGCAAACACAGTCAACATAAATTCACAAATAACGAAACACAAAATCGCGAATAACGCAAACACAGTCAACATAAATTCACAAATAACGAAACACAAAATCATGAATACGCAACCACAAAATCATGAATATTGCGTTATTCATGATTATATGTTCGACACGTTTTTTGGACAACAGTTTAGTTTCAAATAGCGTTTCAAAAGAAGAAATTAAACCCGAAAATTCAATAAAAGAACTCACAGAATTGTAAACAACAAAATCAAATAATTTGCCAGGTAGTTACCTGGAGTCATTACAGCAGTTACTTTAAATTTAACACTGCCTGTTACAGTATCACTTCTGAAAGATTATTCACAAAGCTGAAATTAGTCAGAAATCATTTGCGAAATACAATGCGACAGGGAAGACTGAAATACCTTTTCCTAATTGCCATTGAAGTCCAAGAGGCAGATAAATCAAATGCCAAAGATTTAATTAGAGACTTTGACAATGCAAAAAGTAAACCGTCTCCATTCTAGGTATTTGGATGTCTCATTGAACAAATCTTACATTGATTTCATTTAAAGCTTACAAAGTTCTGGCTAAAACTGTGCAATTTGGATGACGTGCTGATGAATAATAAACAATGTTATTCGTAAGTAACTTTGGTTGTCTCTAAATCGTTTGTCGTGTTACATTAACATACACATACCGGTCACTGAATTAAAATTGTATTCAATATGGAGTTGGACATCTTCTAGCTCGAATTACGGACATATGCGTTTTGTAATTAATTCTACAAGGTGTTGGAATGCATTTACGTCAACATTATACCGAACGTTCGCCAGAGAGTCCATTTTTTTATTGTAGGTATAACGACCACCGTGAGCAACTCAATGGGCTGTAAGCAGTCTCCCGTCCCCAATTTAGGGTCACTGGTTCCGGAGAAGGGAGAGAGACAGTACCGCAAGAAAAACACAACATCTATGCCTCACCAGGGATTCGAACCCGGACCCATTTCGGACGAATGATCACTGGCCATCGCTTAGACCACTGCGCCGCTGGGGCGGTAGAATGTCCTTCAACAGGCTAGATTTATCGAAAGAGGACTTTACTCCCGGATCTGTTTTTCTAACGTGCCCCATACAACCTCAATGGGTTTCAGTTTCGGGCTTTGTGGGGGCCAGCGAAGATGGTGAAAGTCTCTGTCATGCTCGCTGAGACACTGCTGAACACATCTTGCGCGATGTGCAGTAGCATTGTCTTCCATGAAACAGCCGTCACATGCTGGACAAAAAGTGAACATTTCAGGATGGACATGATCGGCAACAGTGTTCAGATAACCCCTAGATGACACCCGAACTTGTAGAAATATCAAGATACCCGTTCTGTACCAAAAGAGCGTTCCCCACATCATGACATCACCTCCAGAACCCTGTTGCGTTTTCAGGGCGAGCTGGGTTGCTTCATGGGGCTCCCACCAAACTGTCTACCTACCGTCGGCACAGAGCAAGGTGTACCCTGACTCGTCAGACCATATGACTTTTCCCTGTCTTCTAGTGTCCATTCACGGAGTTCCCGACACCAGTGTAGAAGCAGCCTCCGGTGCTTCGCAAAAATAAGTGGTTCCCGCATAAGCACGGGACTGCCAATACCGACCCTCTTTAACTCCGTGCGCATAGTTCACTGAGATATGGATCGGGTACAGCCGTCGTTGAATGCCTTGGTCAAATACAGAACACAGGAAGTTCTTTTTCCTCGTGCCAGCTTTCTCAGACGACGAAGGTCTCGTTCCTCCTGACAGAATGTCGTCGCGCCATAGTTACGCTTCTTAGACAAGCAGTGCGGCTTATTTTTAGGGATGGGACATTCGAATCCTCGAATCTAGCGAATCTTGAAAAAGATTCGAAAACTCCAATCTTCGCGCTTTTTTTCGTCATTTGAATCTTTCGAATCTTAACCTAAAAAACTTGGCGTTTGGTGCTTCTTCTAGAGCGATATTTGTTCGAATTTTTGTCAACCTGACGAGTTCTGACATTAGAAAACATTCGAATAATATCGTTTAAAGTGTGTACACAGCTATTTGAAATAGCTCGTTACTTCCAAAATTTGAGGAAACCCTCTAAAAAGTTCTTAATCACACCACTATCGACAGTAATATCAGAAAGACTATTCAGCAGTTTAGGTGTCATAACTGATAAAAAACAAAGTAGGCTTAACCCAGAGCGAGTTCGAATGTTTTAAAATAAAAATCTCCATTAAAGGTTTCTGATTTTTTTACATTGCTCTGAAAGAGTTTAGTGTTTTTATTAAATCTTAAAACAAACATGATTTTGATTTAATTTTCTGGAAAGAATTTACTCGATTTAGTGTTCCATGTTTAGTGTTTATCTACATTAGGTCTTGAAATAATCCTCACCACCTCTGCACTTGCTTTGATTTAAAAAGGTTGTGGAACTTTTGTTATTAAAGAAAAATGTTCAAAAATGTGAATTGTTACTCAAATATTGTTTCGTTAAATTATGCTCAGAAAGTGGAAATGAACCTCAAAATCTCAAGAGTTATGTACTTCATTTCGTAAATGCAAATTATAAATTTCATTTGTATCTTCTTAGTAAGTATGGGTATATTTTTTGAAAACTGTAGTTTTTAATTTGTTTTTTTATTAAACAAAGATATCAAATTTTGCTTCAATTAAAAACTTTTAATTTTAAGTAGAAGACTTTTTTTTCTTAGAATTATTCTTATATGAAGGGTTCGAGAGATTCGAGAACCTTTTAAGATTCGGATTCGGATTCGATAAATTCGAGAACCTTTTAAGATTTGGATTCGGATTCGAGGGATTCGAGAACCTTTTAAGATTCGGATTCGATAAATTCGAGATTCGAGGGATTCGAGAACCTTTTAAGATTCGGATTCGGATTCGAGAAAATACAGGATTCGTCCCACCTCTAGTTATTTTCAATTGATTAAGAACCAGGGATGTATCACCTTTTTAAGAAACCAGCCAGCTCTGTTTTCAAAATTGTAGTTCCAGCTAGACGGGCACCCACAATAATCACTTTATTGAACTCTGAATGATCCTATGTTTTCCCTCTTGCGATTAACATTACTGATGAGCAGCAGTCTTAAATAGTTGACTAGATCACGTGGCGACACACCCGATCACGTATTTTGCATATACGCTACTGCGTAAGTGACGCTTACTTACATCTGCATAATATTTTCTAATACAGTAACCTGTGTGTTATGTTTAGTTACATGCAAGTTAAGATTTTCAGATTCTGTGACCGTGCAGAAATCGGAGGAGTCACGGTGAAGCAAATTTATTACAGCAAAGCTAACCTAACGATAAGTAACGACAAAATTCCATTTTAAATTTCCTGTTAAATTAAAACACGACAAAGTTTGAAAGGATGTGCGCGTGTGCGTGCGTGTGTGTCCTTAGCATCCGTTCTTTGCAAATATTTCGTAGTGTGCGAATACTTTTGATAATATACAGTAGTGGCCAAAATTGTGGGAACCTTTTGGAAATAGTGCATTTTTGAGGTTTGATGGCTCCTAACACCTCTTGTTTTTGGAGTAGTACCATAAAATTATATATCAATGGAAAGATAATTTCATCAGAAATGTAGTGCAATAACGTTTATGAAGGATTTTGCATTAGAACAGCAGTTATAAAGAAGAAAAGTGAAACACATGGAAAAAATGAGATATACAAAAATTCTCACCATGTCAGTTAATACTTAGTTGGGTAACCTTTAGCGTTAATTACGGCCTTACAACGAGTTCGGATGGAGTGAACCAAGTTTTTTAGTTCTGCAGCTGTTATAATGTGAAATCAAGATTGAATTAATGGTTCTATTAATTGTGTTTTATTGATGGCTTGCTTTTGACTAACAAATTTCTTCAGTCGGCTTCATAGATTTTCGATGGAGTTAAGGTCTGTGCCCAGGCCATTCCAGCAGTGGAATATGATTATCTTGAAACAACCTTTTGCACACAGAAGCAACATGACATGGAGCTGAATCCTGTTGAAATACAAATGCTTCATTATCTTGGAAAATATCACGTGCGGAAGGCTTCAGTTTGGGCTCAAGTATTTCATTAATGTATTTTTTGGCCATTTATATTCCCATTAATCACGGAAATTCTGCCCACATCTTTTGATGCCATACAACCACAGATCCTAACACTAACTGGGTGTTTTACGGTACATGTAATGCAATCAGGATGCAAATCTTTTCCGATTCTTCTCCTTACGTATTTTATGCCATCACTACCAAACAGAGTGATTTTGGTCTCATCACTCCAAATAACACTTTCCCATTGTTCCTCTGTCCAGTTAACATGGGTTTTAGCCCAGTTTAATCTATAACGAAGTGAATTTCTCCGTCATTTTTATCCGCGCCGGGGTTCGAACCCGAGGCCGCTTATTTCGGAACAAGTTGCTCTACCAATTAAGCTACGCGGACATTTGTTCTCATTCCTATCTGCCTTTATGTCGTGTGCGTCCTGCTGGCAGGTACGTCACATCACCTGGTACGTTACATCATCTCCCCCTTATTTTTCTTTTTTTCTTTCGAAGTGCTGCTCATATTTTTCCTATCTCGCGGTGTGGAAATAACATCACACCAATGCGAGATTTTGAACGGTCGGGTCATCCGGATAGTTCGGGCGCCATTATAACGAAGTAAATTTCTCCGTCATTTTTGGTCTACGCCGGATTTCGAACCCGAGGCCGCTTATTCCGGAACAAGTTGCTCTACCAATTAAGCTACGCGGACATTTGTTCTGATTCCTATCTGCCTTTATGTCGTGTGCGTCCTGCTGGCAGGTACGTCACATCTCCTGGTACGTTACAAATCTTTTCAACCTTTGTTTGAGAGATAAAAATGGCTTTTTTCGTGGAATTCTAGTTTTAGAACAAATTTCTGCAGCCTGCGCCGAACAGTCCTTGCACTCAACTTCACAGTGCATTGCGCCATTTCATCTTAAAAACACCCAGATGATTTTCTTCTGTCGCCTAGGCACAGTCTCTTAATTCTTCTATCATTACTTGCTGTTGCGCACTTTTTCCTGCCATTAACAGTCTGGTTTTGTAGTTGTCTGGTTTTTGTTTTGTTTTGTACAGTCAGGTTTTTTGTTCACCCGTTTCCAACTGTTCGAAGTACAGCAGTCCATGTATATCCCACCACACACAACAGCACCTTTTCCCCGTGGATATCCTGTTTTGCAGTGGAGTTTTGCAGTCGACCTAGGATCGCTTGCATACGGGGTGTGTTGCAATAGACCCATTTTTCATCCCCGTGACAACCTTCCACAATAAATTCTTCCCTTGAAACCTGTACAGCAACCACATGCAGATGCCCAATGGTTGACTAATATTACGCTCCGTTTAAGTACGCGCAACCCACTTACCAATCTTCTGGATCTTCCCCAAGGCCTATAAATGCCGTACCATCGTCGTTTGAACCACTTTCAAACGTTTCGCCCGTTGCGTGGTCGATTGTGTGGCATCCTCTTGCAACAGCAATTCCAGCTCCTCTTCTGCGAGTTCCTGCGGTTTATCTGCATGTGGCTTGTCTTCCAATCTGACATCACCCTTGATAAACCTGGCAAACCATTCTCGACACGTCCGCTCACATATAATCGTTTCACCATATGCCTGACATATTGAACCGTATGCTTCACTCGCACTTTTCCCTAAATTAAACATGAAATAACAAACAGTGCCGCAAATGAACTTTATCGACCGCCATGCTTGGCTTCATGCACAAACTGACAGCACGGGTCGCCGGCAGGTTAGACCCCTAATATGATCTCTGGTTGAGTTGTATGGATGTAGGAGGGTATGATTCTGGATCGAAACTAACTCACAGATCAAATTATTGTAATACTGGAAATAGATGGAGATCTGGTGAATATTACTTCACTTTTCATATAATATTGGGTTGGTGTGAATGAAATGTCCGACGCGAACGAGCAATGGAGACAGACCCCCACCACAGCGGAATAGAACCACCGACAAGTGTTGCTGGTATTACGTCACAGAGTTACTTTAACTAGGTAGCACGTGTGTGGAGCACAAGGTTCAGGCGTGGTTTGTTTGGACGTAACGTGGCTTGCAAAGGAAACATGCAGACGCCGGATTTGAGAGTCATCTTCCTGTATGAACTTAAACTGGTCTATTCTGCAGGAACTGCCGCTCGAAACGTTAACAAAGCATTTGGGGAAAATACAGCTAACGAACGAACCATTTGTAGATGGTTTGTTAAGTTTCGAAGCGGACATACGGACCTGCGAAAAGATGCACATGGTCACCTACCTGTTGCTGTTTCTCACGATGTTCTGTCACGTGTTTTTGTAGCAGACCCCCGAAAAGCGTGTCGTGAGATAGCGGCAGAGGTAGGTGTCCAACACACGACAATTGTTCGGCGTCTGACTGCTCTGGGTAAGGTCAAAAACATGTGGCTGCCGCATGAGTTGACAACTACCAACAAGACTAGGCGTTTGGAAGTCTGCACGTCGCTGCTTGCCAAGAATAAACAGGAACCACTACTGCATCGAATCGTCACCTGCGACGAGAAGTGGGACCTTTATGATAACCGGAAAGGATCTCCACAACGGTTAAGCAAGGCAGAGCCTGCTGGACGGCATCCTAAGCCACCACTACACACCAAGAAGGTGATACTTCTTGTCTGGTGGTCCACAGCCGGGCTAATTCATCGGAGCTTCTCGGCAAGAGGCGAAACCATCTTTGCAGAACGTTGTTATGCTGAATTAAACCAGATACACCGGAAATTGGTGCAGAAATAACCGGCTTTGGTCAACAGACATGATGTCCTGTTCCAGGACAACGCTTGCCCTCATGTCGCACCACGAACGATGCTGACACTAAGTGCTTTGGGCTATGAAGCACTGTCTTATCCTGCCTATTTCTCGGACTTGTCTCCGACAGACTATTATCTGTTTCGTCGCCTGGATAACTTCCCGTCCGGGAAACAGTTCACCACAAACAACGCGGTTCAACATGCAGTTGATGTCTTCTTCGGGTTCCAGACACAAGACTTTTTTCGTTCCTGCATTTCCGGACAGATGGCAACTATGTGTCGATGCCAATGGGGATTATTTTGCCTAGGTAAGTTGTCCGTCCACTTCTCTCCGTCCACGTGTGCTGGTCCTTTGCTGGACATTTCATTCGCACCAACCCAATAACCCCTTAAACCATCGCCAATTGGACTATTCTGGCATTTAGAAAAATAGGCGGCGAGTGAATAGTGTTTAGGTGAACTGAGGAGTGGTGAAAGATTGGGGAAGAGTAAATAACATTAATTCTTTCTATATATTTAAATGTCGTCGCATGCTGGTTTGTCTTTTGTTAAATGTGTTTTGTAACTTTCCCTTCAGGGAGAAGACGACTATGTCAGGTCTAATGGCCTTTTCCCTCTTTCTTCCAAGTTGTTTCAACAATCAATAATTGTCACGAAAATATAACTATGATATGTATTTGGATGCGACAATTAAATAAAAAAAATATTTAATTCACCTATTTGGGTATGTCGTGAAGTTGTTACACGGCTTGGTGCTGAGTTCTATTACAGTGCCCTGTGTGGAGGGTTCGTTTGATGCTTCCTTTGCAGTACGTTCGGTATCGGTCAGTATAATCCGTAATTCTCCCAACTGGAGCAGATAAGTACAATACAAAGTATAGTATAGAAAAGTGAATCGAGTGAGGAAAACTGTTATCCAGAAGTTACGGGGAATGTCTTTAAGCCTTGTCCTGATCTCCGTTCTTTCTACATATTCTCCCGCTCATGATCTCCTTCCCGCCATTCAAACCTCTTCCTTCCTCCGTTCCGACAAAACCCCCGAGGTTTTCAGAGCCTCCTAAAAATATTCTGCTCCTCCCTAGATTTCTCGCCACTGAGTCCCTCTCAAGCCCGGAGAGAGAAACCCCCTCAAAAAACTGTCCCCTTGTCCGACTTATTCCAAGAAAGCGCGGCCACGCCTTCACATTCAAAACTCTTGTTCTTAATTGCTAACTGCCCCTCTGCTGCGACGCGAGGGAAAGGAAATATTTTGCCTGTCGCTGCCCTTCCCATCCAAATGGCGGGAATTGAAAGAAAATGACTACAATTCACTATCTCTAAAAATGGCTACATAATTTCGCTTCTGATAAATATGGAAGCCCCGGTTACAAAGTTATATTAATTATGATTACTTTACGTTTTATTAATCATCTACACGTTCTACCTAATTTCTCTTTTAGCTCATTTTCTTATTACCACTCGCGTTTCCAAGTTGCGACGTAGTCCATTCCTTACCTCGTTCGCACTTGCCGTCTCTCTGGTCAACTACCATTCTTCGCTCTCGCTGCGAAGTCCCCCCAAAACACCTTGCTCCTCAAAGCATCACCCCTAAGGTCTGACCCCTCCAAACTGCTTTGTTTGACCTCTTGTGGCTGTTGTCCTGGCTCCAAGAGCAAAAGCGACGGACGCCTTTGACGCAATAAAACAATCACGCTCGTCCAGAATGCAGCCCGATGACAATACCAATAAAACGATTAGGCACTTCAAGTCCAATTAATAACGCCACCCCAGATATTGCTTTCGAACCTACCGCTAGAAAATTCTTTGCTTGGAGAAATGAATTGATACATAAATGCTCTAAAATGCTACATCCCCATAACAAAATATTATTTGTAGTCATGAAGATGTCCAGGTATTATTGGCACGGAAGTGTAGTTCTCAGTGTTCAAGTTATCCAAAGAAAAACGATCTTTTCGAATCTGACTAGCAGATGGGGAAAAAGTTTCTCCAATGCTTTGGATGGGTGACAAAATAAAATCGAATATTTAGATAATCTACTAGTGTCATAAAGAATCTCCTACCAGCTTAATATTCATGAAGTATAAATATTTTGCTCAAATAAAAATATTTATTGCATGCCGTTCTGAATAGCATATCATGTTGTCTCCTTGGCATTCACGGGAATATGAATAATTTTCTGAAAGTTAATCAAAAAGAATAGCAAAACACTTTGTAGTAATGAGACAGCCACGTCATGCACGCTATTGATTTTGTGTTTCCGATGATTCAAAACGTGCTGTGCTTTGCTTATATCCTAATGGAATGCCTCATGTGTCTCGATAAATAAGAAACGCCACAAAACGCTCGAACCCCTTGACGAGTAAGAAGCAAAAGATATCCGCTGTCTTCGAATCACTTTACCCGTCTCCATGAGTGGAATAAATCTTTGTGACAGTGACAGCGGTCCCTTTATTTCATACTTCTTTTAGTGACGGCTTGAGGGCCCAGACTACCTCCCATACATCATTACGAACTTTCATCCCACCCACCCTCGACCATCAATCCCCTCACGATCCCTTTCATCCAGCTCTATTTCATGCAGGCTGTCGCCCAAAACAACAGTGCCAGTGATTCATCCTCTAAGCCAAATGACAGCTTGCCACACCCTGTAGTAGAAGCCCAGTACTTGGCCTTTAAAAAAAAAAAGGGTGAAAGCTATTTAAGGAAAAGGTGAAGAAATATCTGATGGATGTTAAATCTTGTTTCTGGAGCATAATATAAACACAGCAAAATGCTGTCATGCCCCTTTTTAAGACTCACATTACTACGTCGTCCTAAATCAAAGCACGAAGTACCATGGGAAACAAAAAGTACTAAATGGTTCCAGCGTTTGCTTTTGCTAAGTCAAAATACTTACCCTCTAGAATTCTTAGTACCAGCTGTGGAAACACAAATTTGTCCGCGACGGGATCGAAACCGGGATCTCTCACTCCGGAGGGTGTTGCTCTCCCAACTAAGCTACACAGACGGAATGTACCCCTGCAGATTTGTCGTCTTGATACGTGATTCACCGCCACAGTACGTCACATAATCTCCCTCTTAACGTTTTTTTTTTTTTTTTTTTGAAGTAAGATAAAATTTTTTCGTTAATTCCAGACGATGTGTGGAATGAACATCACACATTTTTCGAAGAACCCAACGACCAGTATATCCACCTTTACGTTCGGGCGCCAATGTGAAAGCACAAATTTGCCCCGTGACGAAGATCGAAACCGCTCCCCGTCACTCCGGAATAAGTTGCTCTCCCAACTAAGCTACACGGACGAAATGCATCGCTGCAGATCTGCCGTCTTGACACGTGCTTTGCCTCTGTAGTACGTCACATAATCTTCTCCTTTATTTTTTTTTGTTTTTGAAGCGAAGAACGAAATTTCATTAATTCTAGACGATGTGTGAGACAAACATCACACATTTTTCGAAGAACCCAATGGACAATTCATCCATTTTTACGTTCGGGCACTAATGTGAAAACACATTATTGTCCGTGACGGAGATCGAACACCCGCCCCTTCACTCCGGAGTAAGTTGCTCTCCCAACTAAGCCACACGGACGGAATGTACCGCTGCATATTTGTCGTCTTGACAAGTGATTAACCTCTCTAAAGCACGTCACACGATGAGTTTTAAAATAATTTTATAGAGCTGCGGAGAAATCGCTGAGTAGTGATAGCTACGTTGGTCTGCTATTTGATTAGTGTTTCTCAAACGAATTTTCAGCGAATACATTTTGCAGCACACCGAAAATCAAAATCATTATGACCTCATACTTAACATGATGTTGGTGGTCCACGTGCCGCTGAAACGGCTCTTACCTGGCGAGGATAGACGCTACAAGATTTCTAAATAGGTTTTGTGGCATCTGGTACTAACACGTTTCCAGCAGATTATTTAACTCTTGTAAATTACGTGGTTGAGCCGCTTCAGAACCGATTTGCTGTTCCGACACTAACCACAAATGCTCGAATAGACTGATGTATCGGGAATTTGACGGGCAGGAAAATACCTTTAAGTCTGCCTCATGCTTTGTGAAACATTCTCGAACAATCCAGGTGGTGTGGTATTACGCATTATCCTTCTGAAAGAAGGCACAACTGGAGGGGAATACCGTTGCCACTAAAGCATGTACCTGGTCTGCAATGATGTTTAGGTATTAGTAGACGTCATCGTTTCCTCCACATGAATGACTGGACCCAAGGTTTCCCAGCAGAATATTGCCCAAAGCATTGCACTTCCCCCAATGGCTTGTTTTTGTTCCACGGTGCATCCTGGTGCCAATACTTCCCCAGGAAAACGACTCCCACGTACCCGACCGTTCACATGGTGCAAAGGAAGCGAGATTCATCGGACCAGACGACCTTCTTCCAATAATTTAAGGTCCAGTTTTGAAACTCACTTCCCCATTGTAGGCGTTTTCGACGATGAACCGCGGTTAGCATGGGCACTTGGAGCGGCTGCTGAAGGTTCGATGCAATGTGTGTTATGACATATTACTCCCGTCCCTAGCATTCAAATTACCGGCGAGTTTTGCCGCAGTACATCTTTTATTGGCTCGTACAATACGGGATAGCCTCCGCTTACCTCTAGCATCGATGACCCGTGGTCGGCCCAACTCCTTGTAGGCTGTTCGTGGTGTTTTCCTTTTCGGACCACTTATTGAAAGTAGTAACCGCTGCTCATCGTGAGCAGCCCACAAGGTTTGCTGTCTCGAAAATGCGCTGACTCTGTCGTCTAACCATTACAATACGGTCTTTGTTAAACTCCTTTAAGTCCGATGCCTTTTACATGTGAATAACAACAATAACAGTGATTTACATATCTCGGTATCAGGTGTTATTTACACTGAAGAGCAATTTAATTAGAGATACCTTTCTAGTAACGTGTAGCACCACCTTTCGCCCTGATGACGGCGGCGATTCGTCTCGGCATGGACTCGACTAGACACCGGAAGTGTTGGGAAGTCATACGGATCCACGACCCCTGAACAAGCTCCCACAGTTCACGAAGATTTGATGGAGGGGTCAGAGCATCGAACATCTCTCTCGATGGCATCCCCGATGTGCTCGATGAGATTGAGGTCAGGTGACCTAGCAGACCAAGGAAGCTAGGTCACGTCGGCAGATTGTTCATCAGACTATTCGGATACAATTCGGGAGCTGCATTGTGTTGTTGCAGGATACGGTACCCAGTGGGATGTTGAAGACGCACAAATGGGAGTAAATGGTCGTCCAGGATATCCCGGTAACGTTGTCCTGTGAGAGACGATGTCACACGTACCAAGGGTCCCATTTCAGTCCACGTAAACAGTCCCCAGACGAGAATGCCACCCGTACCAGCTTGAAGAGTATCCTACTGGCAAGAAGGATCCATCGCTTCATGTGGTTTGGTTTGCGCCGTACTCGTATCCTGCCATCCACATATACCAACGTGAATCTCGACTCATCAGTCTAGACCAACGTGAATCTCGACTCATCAGTCTAGACAACAATTTTCCACATGTCTAGGGTTCAATGGCGATTTTCCCGCGCCCATGCTAATCTTTGCACCCTGTGATGTGCGGTCAGCAGCGGTACCCTCGTGAGATGATGGTTTCTGTACCCCATAGCGAAGAGATGGTTTTGGGTGGTGTGGCTGCTTACACATTTTTGTGCACCAGCGTTAAATTGCAGTGGCCCGTCTATCCGCTGTTACAATGCGAGTTAGCCGACGATGACCCCGCCCATCCACACGCTGTTGGCAACGGCATTTGGCCCTTGCAGGCATGGTTTTGCCGGATTCGATTTACTCACGGTGCACCCGTGACACAGTGGCTCGTGAAAATCCCAGTGCCTGCACGACTTCTGAGATGAAGTGACCCATTCGTCAGGACCCGACAATTTGCCCACGATCATATGCCCTTAGATCCTTTGTCTTACCCATACTGCGTTCGCCTCTTACTGATTCCCGTCGCATCACTCCTTATGTTGTCGGATTGCTGCATACGTCATATCGTTTTCGTTTACAGGGCCTCCCACAGCGCCACATTTGCATAACGCCAGCTGTCTCTAATTCAATTACTCTTCAGTGTATATGGTTTCATGACTTTCACATGTGCCGTCGTTTACTTGCAGGTACGTAATTCAATTTGCGATCCTTTCATGATGTTTTGGCGCTTTGGTGTGTAATGTAAAATAATTAGTGCAAAATATGACGGAGCACATTGGAAAATATGCTCTGTCATATAGAATCATATAGATAAAACGAGTTGGAGAACAGAAGTAGAGTAATACTATTAAAGTAGATGGGAAATTGGTAGAATGATACAAATAATACAAGTTCGAAAACAGAATACAAAACTTAAAAAGTTGAACAGAAATCAAGTAGTACAAATAAAATTTTTGGAGAAGAAAATCGTGACAGAGAGAGAGAGAGAGAGAGAGAGAGAGAGAGAGAGAGAGAGAGAGAGAGAGAGAGATGCAGATAAAAAAATGAAAAAAAACAAACAAATGCTAATATTAAAAGTTGAAAAATAGAAATAATATACACTAAAAAAGTTGAACAGAAATTACTAATATTCAAATAAAAATAAAACAAGTGGGGCAGAAATTACTAATATACAAATAAAATAATTTGAAGATCGAAAGCAAAGTGACGCAAATAAAAATGATGCAAAAATCAGAATATTATATAACAAGTTGGAAAACAAAATAAAGGACAGCAATTTGGAGAACAAAATAAAAGACAGCAATTTGGAGAACAAATGTAAAATAATGCCAGTAAACGAGGTAGAAAGATCAAAAACAGAAATATAACAATTTAGAAAAAAGAAGTAAAACAAACGAAATATTAATACCCTGGCGAACAGAGATTGAATAATGCAAATGTAACGATTTTGACATCAAAAGTAATGCAAAAAAAAAAAAAAAGAAGTTAGAAGCATTGGAATAATGTAAATAAACAACTAAGGCATTGAGAGCTGAGATGACATACCGGCATAATTTGCAATGTACTGAATATTTTTGAAGAATCGTAAATTGCTGTTATACAACTAATTCTTTCGGATTCAGTGTTTAGCAGTTTAGCTAGGAGTAAGTTGTTATAGAAAGAAACTGACTTTTTGTTGATTTCCGAGAAAAATAATATCTGGTTTGTAAACCCAGATAAAAATTTGTTTTAAAGGGCAGATCATTTCAAAAGAATGAACGGCCTTTTGATGTCAATTTTTTTTTGTTAGGAAGTACAAAAGATCCAAGACTTTTCTTCTTCTAAAAAAATAAATAAATAAAATAAACGCAGTTTTCTAAATTCCTTTTGTTGAAAACAAAACGAAATCCAGGAATTACTTGAGTAAAAGGAAGCAAATAGGTTAATATGTTTCTTAACGCTTTTTGTGGAATACAACACTGGGAAATAAAAGGAAGAAATGGGAAAATATCTAAACATATCTTAACAGAAATAAAACAAGGAACACATTTAAATAAAACCACATTAAGGCATGAAGACGATGGTTAAAATTTTCAGAAAGAAAACTGACTTTTTTGAAGATTAGTTATAGAAAGAGATGTAAAGAATAAACTTTAATACGATAATACGTTATTTTACTAGAACTTTCTTGTAAGATTTCCGCTCTGTAGTCATCTTCAGAAGAGAATTTCGGCACATCACTGGAGAATATTAATCGGAAATATGACGTCACGTGCTGGAGACGAGAGCGCCATGTAATTTACAATGACATCGTGCGTGTGATTTGTGACATATAATTTATAAGAACATCGCGCGATGTGACTTGTGACATGTAATTTATAATGACATCACGCAATGTGACTTGTGACATGTAAATTTAAAGCGTCAAGACAGCTGCCTGTAATGCATGGTCGTTTGCTAGTGGGATTAAGAAGGTAATTTTTCTACAGCGAAGAGAACGATGGATCAAAGAAAAAATCGTGTCATTTTCTTATATGAATTTAAACTTGGACACTGCATCGAAGGAAGTTCACAACATTAATTCAGAATTTGGAGATGGCACCGTTAGTGAACGCAGTACACAACATTGGTTTGCTAAATTCTTGCCCGGCGATATGAGCATCGAAAATGAAGCATACGGTAGACCAGAAGGAGCAATGAAAAATGAACTACGCAGTAGACCAGAAGGCGCTATCGGAAATGAACCAGGCGGTAGACCAGAAGAAGCTATCGAAAATGAACCAAACCGTAGACCAGAAGGAGCTATCGAAAATGAACCACGCAATAGACCAGAAGGTGCTATCGAAAATGAATCACGCGGTAGACCAGGAGAAGGTACCGAAAATGAAACACCCGATAGACCAGAAGGAGCTATCGAATATGAACCACGCGGTAGACCAGGGGGAACTATCGATGATGCCGAGTAAGAAGTTTTGATTGAATTCGATCCACGTCAAACGGTACGAGAACTTGGCGAGAAACTTGCTGGAATTATAACGTAAGAATTATTTGCCGGTGGAAGAAATCGAAATCACATCCTTTTGCTCTGGAGCTGAATGCTTTTCCAACTAAGCTACACCGACGGAGTTTGTCTATGCTACTTTGCCGTCTTGACATATGCGTCACCCCTGAGGTAGGTACGTCACATCCCCCCCTTTAAGAATGGGGCTGGGAAGGAATCGTAGGTTTTCAGGTTAGCCGGCAAACCAGGCCTGAAGGAGGTCACTGCAGAAGAACATTAATTCCAGACGATGTGTGGAACGAACATCGCACATTTTTCGAGGAACGCAACGGCCAGGATATCCATTGTACACTCGGGAGCCAATAATAAAGCACAAATTTGCCGGTGGCATGGATTTAACCCCCACATGCATCTGCTCCGGAGCCGAATGCTATCCCAATTAAGCTGCACCGACTGAGTTTGTGGCTCCAACTTTGCCGTCTTGACTTGTGCATCACCTCTATACGTTGCAGAATACACTATGCAAACATTTCCGGTAGTTTAACGGCCTTAGGCAAAATGAAGAACATGGATAAATGGGTCCCACGTGAGTTGACAGAACACGACGATTAGAAGTTTGCTCTTTTCGTGTTATCCGTAACCAAATGAAATACCTTTAGAGGCTTCCTCCTCACGTGTGACGTGAAACGATGCTCTATGACAAACTTCAACGTTCGTCCTGATGTCTCGACTGCGGTAAAGCTCCGAAACACGCCACGAAGCCGGCATTCGATCCTTGGAAGACGGTGGTCAGTGTCCTGTGGTCCGCAACTGGCGTGATCCACACCAGTCGTTGCAAGAATTTGACAACTTTTTTTTTTTTGCAGGACGTTGTCAAGAACTTCGTATTATGCATACAGAACTATCAACCGAATAACCGGTATTAATCAATCGCCATATATTTCTTCATGTCAATACAAGGCACCACGTTGCTCACCAAACGATCAAGAAGCAGCAGCAGTTGGAGGTACGAAACCTTATCTCACCCGCCTTACTCACCTGATCTCTCATTTACGGACAATCAATTCTTTAAGCATCTGGATACCTTTCTACAGGGTGAATCGTTTCCCAATGAAAAACACCATTTGAAACTTCATTGCATGAGTTTGTCGAATCCCGAAGTTGGATATTTTTTCACAACGGCAGAAGTTTGTATCTCGTTGATAAACGTGTGTTACCTCTGGCGATGATTATTCTAATGAATAAAGTACTGTATATTTTGCACCACATTTTGGGTGGTTGAGGTTTTCATCAATATTCCGACATTTTATCTGCATCAACCTAAATAGTGAGTCCAACTCTTTCTACTGTGAAATATAGGGAGTAACCTTCGTAAAATCCCAATTTTCCAGATGGCGGAACTCGAATACGTATGCTTTTGCTTCGGAACCGAATGCTTTCCAATTAAGCTACACCGACAAGGGCTTATAACTGCTACTTGCCGTCATGGCATATGCGTCACCTCTGTGGTACGTCAAGAGCTGGAACGGAATCGCAGGTTTCCGGGTCAGCTGGCAAACTATGCTTGAAAGAACTCACTGTAGAAGGAGGAATTCTCACTAAATCCAGACGATATGTGGAATGAACATAGTACATGTCACGAATATCCCCCTTGAGAAAGTGCTAGGACGGAATCGTTGGTTTCCGGGCCAGCCGGTAAACCACGCTCGAAAGAGAGCTTTCTGCAGAAGAAGGAATTCTGACTAATTCCAGACGATGCGTGGAACGAACTGCTACACGTCACATATATCCCCCCTTGAGAAAGGGTTGGGGCAGAATCGAAAGTTTCCGGGTCAGCCGCAAAACCTTCGCTTAAAGAAAGGGCGTGGTGTTTCCGGCTGACCTGAAAACCCCTTGAAAAAGGGCTGGAACGGAATCGTAGTTTTTCGGGTCATCCGGCAAACTACGGTTGAAGGAGAGCTCACTGTAGGAGAAGAAATTCTGAGTAATTCCACATGATGTGTGTAACGAACATAGCACTTGAGAAAAGGCTGGGACGGAATCGTCGGTTTCCGAGTCAGCCGGCAAACCACGCTTGGAGGTAAGCTCACTGGAGAAGAAGGAATTATGCGTAATTCCAGACGATGTGTGGAACGAACATAGAACATGCCACATACACTGACGGAAAAAAATCCCAACACCACGAAAAAATAGTTGTAGAGGACTGAAATGGTGGCAATACATTTGCATTGGTAACACATTTAATCGATTAAGGTTTCAAGATCACAGCTTAATGTAAGCGCGAGAAGAGCCATTTTAAATGTGAAATACTGGTACATTAATAACCGGTGTAACCGCCAGAATGTTGAATGCAAGCACGTAAACGTTCATGCATTGTGTCGTACTGGTGCTGGATGTCAGTTTGTGGGGTGGAGTTCCATGCCTGTTGCATTTGGTCGGTCAATACAGGGACGGTTAACGCTGGTAGGGGTGACGCTGGAGTTGTCGTCCAATGATGTCCCATACGTGCTCGATTGGAGAAAGATCTGGTGATCTAGCAGGCCACGGCAGCATGTCGACACTCTGTAGAGCATGTTGGGTTACAACAGCGGTATGCGGGCGAGCGTTATCCTGTTGGAAAACACCCCCTGGAATGCTGTTCATGAATGGCAGCACAACGGGTTGAATCACCAGACCGACGTACAACTGTGCCGTCAAGGTGCGTGGGATAACCATGAGAGTGCTCCTGCTGTCATAGGAAATTACTCCTCAGATCATAACTCCAGGTGTAGGTCCAGTGTGTCTCGGCCGCAGACAGGTTGGTTGCAGGCGCTCACATGGCCTCCTTCTAACCAACACACGGCCATCACTGGCACCCAGGCAGAACCGGCTTTCATCAGAAAACACAACAGATCTCCACTCCGTCCTCCAATAAGCTGTAGCTTGACACCACTGACGTCGCAAACGGCAGTGGTTTGGAGTAAGTGGAATGCACGCTACAGGGCGTCTGGCTCGGAGCTGTCCTTCAAGTAACCGATTTGTAACAGTTCGTTGTGTCATTGTGGTGGCAACTGCAGCTCGAATTGCTGCCGCAGACGCAGTACGATGCGCCACGGCCATACACCGTACACGGTGGTCTTCCCTCTCAGTAGTGCCACGTGGCCGGCCGGAACCCCGTCTTTTTGAGGCAGTACCTTCCCTTGACCACCGCTGCCAATAATCATGCACAGTGGCTACATTCCTGCCAAGTCGTTCTGCAATATTGCGGAAAGAAAATCCACCTTCTCGTAGCCCTATTACACGACCTCGTTCAAACTCCGTGAGCTGTTGATAATGGCTTCTTCGTCTTCTTAAAGGCATTCTTGACTAACATCAACACACTACGTCGAATCTCGACGATAACTAACGCTCACGAACGTTACAGCGCGTATTTACAGCAAACAGATGTACTCTCACCGCCTACCAACTGTCGTTTATCTAACACAACCCCTTCTTGGTGTTGGGATTATTTCCTTCAGTGTATATCCGCCCTTGAGAAAGGGATGGGTCGGAATCATAGGTTTCCGGGTCAGCCGACAAACCACGCTTGAAGGAACCTACTGTAGAAGGAGGAATTCTGATGAATTCCAGACAATGTGTGGAAGAAACACCACATATTTTTCGAAGAATTTAACTGCCAGTAGATACATTTTTACGTTCGGGCGCCAATGTGAAATTCACGCCCTCTTTCTGACAGTGATTGTACTGGAACCCACATCCCTCTGCTCCGGAGCCGAATCGTTTTCCAATTAAGCTTCGCCGGCAAGGGTTTATCACTGCTACTTACCGTCTTGACATGTGCGTCACCTCTGTAGTATGTCACACCTTCTCTTTCTATCCAGGGCTTAACAGGTTATACTGACGACGCAAAATATAACTCTAATGCGTTCAAGTCACTGTGAAAGAGAATTAGGCTACAACTCCGTATTTCGTAATTGTTCGGTTACGGTGAACAGTAGAAGTGTTGTAAAATTGAATTAACGTGCATCACATTTTGGGTCGTAGATTCGTCTTCAGAACAAGCATGTCAAGAATCATTACAAAATTCTGACAACAACGGTGGGATTTTGGCAGTTTCTCACGTCTTCTGGAATACATCATTCGTGTAAATTATGCTTTAAACTTACACTGTGTGGCACTTCGGCCAAATGAAAATTTCAGGAGTCTCCCAGCCCTTATCAAAGTATAACGAATCTGTTTCCCCGTCTTCACCTTCCTCGTTAATTTACATAAATAAAAAACATACTTACATACTTATTAATGTCTTACATAATTAAGAACGTGAGATACTTAACATCTCAATTTTCAAAGGAACCCGAAGGAAAAGATTTCTTTAAAATGTTTGGCTTAATAACTGAATCAGCAGAGCGAATGCTGACCGTGACAACAATAATTTAAATGTGATGTAATAAGGAATATCATCATCATCATCATCATTTCAACCATTATCAATCCACTGCTGGACGAAGGTCTCCCCAAGTTTCCTCCACAACGGTCTGTCTTGTGCCAGTCTCCTCCATGTCACTCCCGCATATTTACGAATTTCATCCACCCATCTCCCATGTGGTCTTTTTCTGGGTCTTTTCCTGTCCCTTGGAATCCAATCTAAAATTTCGGCTGTCCATCTATGGTCTGTCCTTCTGGCAGTATGTCCAGCCCATTGCCATTTCAGGGATTTAACTCTGATCATGATGTCTTCCACTCTCGTCATTTTTCGGATCCACGAGTTTCTCTTCTTATCTCTCCTGGTTATACCAAGCATGCACCTCTCCATGCTTCTTTGAGTTGTTTGCAGCCTTTGTATGTCTCTTTTAGTTAAGGTCCACGTCTCTGCACCATACGTAAGCACTGGAAGGATGCATTGATCAAACACTTTTCTTTTAAGACATAATGGCATATTGCTCTTGAAAATTATGCTGTTTCTTCCAAAAGCTCTCCAGGCAAGTTTTGTATGCCTATTAATTTCTTCATCAATGTGACCCTCACTTGATATCTGCTGTCCAAAATAAACATACGTATCTGTTATCTCCAGTTTTTCTCCATCAATCGATAAATCTTCATTTCTTGTAAAAGCATTGAACATCACTTTTGTCTTCTGAAAGTTCATTTTTAATCCCACTTCTTTACTCTTGTCAGCAAGTTCCTGGATCATACTCTGCAGCTCTGATGGGGTAGTTGCAAAAATGACTACGTCATCAGCAAAACGAAGGTGGGTTAGATAATCTCCATTAATCTTTATCCCTTTGTTTTCCCAGTTCAGTGATTGAAAGACATTTTCCAATGTGGCATTAAAGAGCTTCGGAGATATGGTGTCACCTTGTCTCACTCCCTTTCCAATTTTTATGTGTGTTGTATTTTCAAACAGCCTAATCTTTGCACTTGCATTTTCATAGATGTTATTAATAATATTAATGTATGCATCTTCAATACCGCAGGATTTCAGAGCCGTGGTAACTGCTGATGGTTTCACCGAATCAAAGGCTTTTTCATAATCGATAAAAGCCATGCACAATGGAAGTTCATATTCCCTCGCTCTTTCAATTAGTTCTCTCAGTACGTGGATATGATCTATTGTGCTGTAGCCACTCCTGAATCCAGCTTGTTCTCTCGGTTGAGCCATGTCCAGTGTTACCTTCAAGCGGTGTGAAAGAACTTTAGTGAAGATTTTATAAACCACTGATAGGAGGCTGATAGGTCTGTAGTTCCTGAGATCCTCAATGTCACCTTTTTTATGTAGCAGGATCATTGTAGCATTGTTCCAATCCTCAGGAATCTTCCCTTCATTAAGGCATCGAGTGAAAATTTGGGCGAGTACTGTTTCAATTTCTCCAAAGGAATATATAAGGAATATATCTCTTATGATATACAAAAAAGCTAATTTTCTATTAAAACGGATTAATCGTGTATCAAAAGAATTTCTGAGCCTCAAATATTTTAATTGATTTTTGCAGCACACTGAACATGGATATACATAGTTGAACACAAGGATAACATCTAATTCTCAGGCGTAGTACTCATGTTTCAAAAAAAGCTCAAAACCTACAAATATAAGCGTTTTTTAATTTCAAACATTGGGATCCGTCGGATTCTTCAAAAAATATAATTTTACGCTAAGGGATGTGAATATATCATAACATAAAGCCTGGAAAAAGCATGGAAAATCTTGGTCGCGGAAATAACAGTAGAACACAAAGGGAATTTTTGAAATGCAACTTTTATAAACGCAAATACAGCGACAAATAAAATACATCGTTACATTATCTTGTGGGAAAACATTGCATCTGAAAAATTAAAGATGATATTGATTGCTATTAGAAATAATCTATTCTAAAAAATTTTGTAATTCTACGCGTAGAACCTGAAGTAAATGTGTGCTGGGGGAATTTAATTTATGTTATCTAACGAGAAAATTGCGCATTGAGATAGTTTTGAACGTGAAGAAAAATGGCTGTAAAAGCTGTAGAAACCGTACGCCAGAAGAATGCTCTGGTGCCCCGTCGACGCAGTGGTCTAAGCGATAGCTTCTGATCATTCGTCCGAGATGGCTCCGGGTTCGAATCTCACGAGACATGAATAATGTGTTCGTCTTATTGCACTAGCTCTTTCCCTTCCCTGGAACCAGTGACCCTAAATTAGGGACGGGCGACTGCTTATAGCCCATTGAGTTGCTCACGGTGGTCGTTAAACCTCCAATCAGAAAAAAAAAGTTATCCCTTAGGATACGAGCCAACAGAAGGCACACTTTGGCGCAATTCACCAGTAATTTCAATGCTGGTGACGAGAGTAATGTTTCAAAACACACAGTACATGGAACACTGCTCAAAATAATTAGTCACAAGCCGCTCCGAGTCCCATCCTAGTCTCGGTTCACCATTGAAAGTTCACCTACAATGCGCACACGAGCTTCAAAACTGTGTCTTGGATGAGTGGTAGAAGATCATCTGGTACGAATGAATGGTAGAAGATCGTCTGGTACGAATGAGTGGTAGAAGATCGTCTGGTACGAATGAGTGGTAGAAGATCGTCTGGTACGAAGAATATCGTTCCCTGCTGGACAGCAGGGTTCGTATGCGTTGTTTACCCTCGGAAGGGTTGGCACCAAGATGTACGATCAGACAAAATCAAGTCCGTTGAAGAATTGGGGTATCGTTCACTTGATCGAAAGGTACATTTCACCGAAGGGTCACTTAACCGAAAAGTTCATTTCCCCGAAAGGTTACTTCACCTAAAAGTTCATTTCATCGAAAGGTTACTTCACCTAAAAGTTCATTTCATCGAAAGGACATTTGATCGAAAAGTTAATTTCACTGAAGGATTACTTTACCTAAAAGTTCATTATATCGAAAGATCATTTCACCGAATGATCAGTTTATCGAAAACTTAGAATTTTGTTTTTGGAGTGTGGTGCTAGTTTTTGAAAAACTGGCCACCTAAACATTATTGGATTGCATAAAAAAATACACTTTTAATTTCTATGAAACACCTCCCCATGAGTAGGTTTTTCGAAATTTAACATTAATTACAAAGCCTTTTTGCCAAATTTTAATCCTCTGAGCTCATATTCATAAGGGTTACATAGCAAATCGAGTAAATAGTGTTCCAGTTTTACTCAACCACAAAACATTCATTTTTTGGCCGTATGCCTAGGTACAGGCCATTTTAACAGATTTTAACTCTACTCGTATTCATAAGCATTACTTAAAATGTAAAGTAAGATGTTGCACTTTTGCTCAAGCCTAAAACATTAATTTTGTAGCTTTATAGGTCTAGATCTGACAATTTTTAGCAAATTTTAATCCTTCTTGTACATATTCATAAGGTTTACATAGTAAAACAAATTAATAATGTTGAATTTTTACCCAGACCCAAAACGTTAATTTTAAGGCCTTGGGCCTAGATTTGGGTCCTTTTAGCGAATATTAAGCTACAGTGCTCATATTCATATCGGTTATATAACAAGCAAAGTTAATAATTTCATACATTTACTCAGACACGAAGAATTAATTTTAAGGCCTCAGTTTAGGTCTTTTTTGCAAACTTTAATCACCCCATGTCATACTCATAAAGTTTACATTTGAAGTCAAGTGAATAAGGTTCCACATTTACTAAGATACAAAAATCAATTTTAGGTCCCTAGGCCTCAGCTTAGGCCTTTTTAGCAAATGTCAGTCATGCATGCTCATATTAACTACACACGCACTGGAGTTAGTAATTTTTCACTTTTAGCCATATGTGCTCATATTAGTTTACACACGAAGTAAAGTTAATAATTTTGCACCTTTACCCAGGCATAAAACATTTAATTATAAGCCCATAGGCCTGGGCCCTCCCAACATATTTTAAGCTGCCGTGCTGATAGTCATAAGACTTGCATAACAAGCTAAGTTAAAAATGTTGCACATTTATTCATGCAAAAGAATCAATTTTAGGTCCCTAGGACTTCGGCTTAGGCCTCTTTAGCAAATTTATTCGTGCTTGCTCATGTTCATAAGGTTTACATAAAAAGTCAAGTTAATAATGTTACATATTTTTTCAGGCAAAAAGAATCAATTTTAGGGCCCTAGATTGAAAAATCTATTTTAGGGCTCCTGTTAAACACGCACGATTAAAATGTGCTAAAAAGGCCTAAGCCGAGGCCTAGGGCACTAAAATTGATTCTTTGTGCCTGAATAAATGTGCAACATTATTAATTTAACTTTTTATGTAAACCTTATGAACATGATTAAAATTTGCTAAAATTAAAATTTGCTAAAAAGGCCTAAGCAGAGGCCTAGGGACTTAAAATTAATTACTTTTGTCTTAAAACTAAGTTTTTATCTTCTCTGTGACACGGATAAATCAAAAGTGCAATTTGAGTGTGATCCCCTAACGTTTCGGCGGTCTGTCTGCCAAACTTTCACCATGCTTTAACAGATCCTGTAATGAAATCCAAAGTTTTCGATAAACTGACCCTTCGGTGAAATGACCTTTCGATGAAATGAACTGTTAGGTAAAGAGACCTTTCGGTGAAATTAACTTTTTGATCAAGTGACCCTTCGGTGAAATGAACGTTTCGATCAAGTGATCTTTCGGTGAAACAATCTTTTCAGTGAAGTGATTTTCGGTCAAGTGAACCTTCGGTGAAGTAAACGTCGGGAAAATGAACCAGACCAGAGGAATTGTAATACTTTGGGCAGTGTTCTGCTGGGAAACCCTGGGTACAGTGATTCATGTGCAATAAACTATGACGTCTACCACGTATTAATGCAATTAAAATGATGAAGACGCTTGAGCCATGCCCTACTTCGATAATTTCTTTTCCAGCTGTCTGTGGCATTTCGGAATATATAGCACATCAGTGTGTTTAAACATTGATGAGGAAAGGTTGACAATTCATTCGGAACACATCCAGAAAGTAATTCTGGAAAATGCGTTCGCAGTGTGTTACGACAGTTTTCCATGCTTATTCCACGTAGTGTTCCGAATGTGTTATGTAAAAATATTGTCTTCCATCATAAAATATTTTGTGGAGAAGAGAGTATTGTTAACACATGCAGAGAGCATCGATAACACATAGACATTCGGAAAACCTTGGGAACATATGAGGAGCGCAATGATCACTCTTTTTTCGGAAATGGTTTTCACAAAATGCTACAAAAGTGTGCGATTTATTCCCAGTGATTTGTTACTTGGTTTTTTCCAAATCAAAAACTCACTTTGCTTTCATATAGTTATCGGGCTTAACACACGAATAAATGGTAACCTCTATGTCTTGTAATTTAAATTTTCACCTTCGATATTAATTCCACGTGACAATCTAAAACAATATAATTTTCTTTGTTTAAACGTATGAACGTTCGTCCCATTTCGTTGCATACAGCGCACGTGTGTATCACTTTGCTTTGTTGTCATAAAAACACAGACCAATTTTTAACAGCTTCTGGTGTGACGCCACCTCATCTAAATTATTCTGACATGACGTCACAGATGCATTACGTCCCATGATAAAATCTTTTGAAACAGAAACACGCTACGTCAGGAACTTTGGATCTACTTTGTCGTTCATAAACGACATATGGAATTTTTTACCTAGACTCATATCGTATGAAATTTAATTTTAAAATTTCCCTTGCGAACCTAAAATGCTTATTTCAGATTGTCAAACCAGTTTCTTTTGTTTCTTTTCTCGTTTAAGTCCAAAAATTGACAGTTCTAATAGAGTAGGTAACAGAGTCTTTTTATTATATCATGTGTATGCTGAAGAAACATGATTGGGAACTTTCTTTTTCCTTAAACTACGAAATTATCAGAATATAACTAGATTCTTTTCGCAGAGTATAACCAGATATTATTTCATTTATATTTACAGAAGGAATGAAAAAGAAAGAAAAAGAAAGAAAAGAAAGCATATTTTTTGTGGTTCTGCGCATGAACTACCATAACATTTTTACATTTGCAACTGCAGAGCTCTAAAATTACGAAGATGCATTTATTATTTTAACACGTTTCTGCTATCTGGGAAGAGCAAGAACAGGAGAACTTAATGCTTGTCATCTGCATGATTTTTTTTTTTTTTTGCAGTATACATGAAACAATGCGAGCTTTAGGGCGACTAAGCCTTTCATGAGAGGTTTTAAATGACGGGAACCACTAAAAAGGCTTGCTTTCAGACGATTTCACAGAAAAATGTTGGAAATATTATTGTACAACTGGCTGTAGCTTTTGTTTTTCATATATTTCATGAGCTGCTTATAGAAACATCTGATATGCGGCGAACAAACACTGGGAAAATGCGAGCGGTTGCCGATTTTGATTTTTGAATCCCTACCTGAACCGATAATGTTTTTTTTTCTCCAAATAGTATAACTATGCGAATTATCCGAATTTCTTGTCGTAGAATAGAAATAAAACTTTCAAGTTTTATTTCTATTGTACACAAAGAAATTCGGATTATTAGTATAGTTACACTACTTGGAGTATAATTGGTGTACGGTTCCTACTTATTAATTGTTTTTTTTAATTATTGCAAAGTTTATGAAACATACTTTTACAGTTGGACATCACAAAAAAAACCCCAATATACATGTGTATGAATTTTAAAAATTACACATCTTATTTCCCCCGTTATTATTGACGGGCTTTCACTTAGTCAATTATAATTGATTTGTAACATTGATACTGGTTTCTATAGTTCACTGAGATATATTTAGTTAAAACCTTATTTCTGCGAAAGGAATCTGCCCACACATTCGCCTACGTAAATGTAGCGTGACATCTAGTTTGACTTGAAGCTAGAATTAAACTAACGGTAGTTCTGCTTAGGTATTCGCTGTATTTTAATCTGAGGAGACATAGCAGTAGACATATTCTGCCGCATTGTGGGACACAGGAACAATATACAAGAGTCAGCTATGTAACTAATAAAAATGATTAAATATGTCACTTCACAAAGTACGTCGTAAGTTAAGTTATACTTGTGCAAAATTATTAATTTATAATGTTCATCATTAAAAGTTGCAAATTTTAATTTAGTGGTATAATAACTGACTCCACATCCCATGGTTTTCTTCCTTGCAACCAAAATCAGTATCAGTGTCACGTAGAAATACTTTCTCCTAAGTGTTTTCAAATACTGCTGGGTAAACTGTTTTACAGTAAGTGGAGGAACATATGTTTTTTTATGCACGGCCCTTTAATCGATGTATGCTTGAGTTTTTGCTTAAATCTCAGCAAGTTTTCATGCTATCACGCTGTAACTTTGGATTTACGGATTTAAAAAATTGCACAACGAATGGGCTATTAATGAGATATGGTCATAATTCATTTTTTTCCATGATCATATTCCATAATTTATAATTCTCTTAATATACCAGCTCTGTCCTTGCATAGCAGCTCATATTATCTGGATATCTTTGTGTTTTACTTTTGCAACACCAAATCATTGTATCTGTTCTCGATTAAATGATACAAATTAAAATCGAATTCCACAGTTTAACATTAGCGGCATCTTTTTTCCGTAGCTCACTGTACACGTATTTATTGGTCGATTTGTATGAAATTTGGAATTTAGGGGTTTTACTATGTGCTGAATAAAATGCGCATAAAATAACATACCTCTTATATGGAAAAATTCGGAGATAGAGAGATAATTAGTATGTTAACTAGCCTAATTAGCATGTTTCTTTGCATCATATGATAATTTCCTTTGAGTCCTTTCCAATGATACCTTATTTGTTTATATACAACAAACGGTTCCAAAGTTAAGGGGTGGCTCCTTTTTTTTTTGTCTGTACAATGGAAACAATAAAGCAGTAGTATCGCTGAATGCTATTTTTAACGTAACCATAATGTACAAAGAGTTATGTTCCAAAGTAGATGTTGCTGAAACGTAATTGTAAGATATCTCTGAAAGTGTAACGAAAATGAGAGGTTGTAATATTATTGATACATATTTGAAACGTTTTGTGCTGTATGGGTGTTGAGAGCATGCTGTTTTGGTTCCTGTTTTCTTATGTAACTTTTGGTTCATTCTCTTTAAGAATTTTCCAATCGTAACGCAGCATTTTATCTCTCGCTGAATGTTTTGTGGCAACCTGACTTGAGGTCAAAAGCTGAATGACGTATGTATATTAACGAGACTGATAAGAGTGATGTTTACGATGTATCAGCGCTCTCGTCAGAAGTCGGCTAGATTGTGAGATCGTTATACTTGCTTTGGAGAGAATATATTGGGAGAGCCCAGACTAATTTGATGTAAAGCGTTTGGGGTTTATATTATATGATTGATTAATTCTTTTGATACGCTTCGTTGATATTGAAGATTTAAAGTGTTACCGAGTAAATGTGATTCCAATATTATGTGATATTTCGAGTGTTGAATTATCCAGCTATTGAAGCAACCATTGATTAAATTCGAAGTACATCTCATTATGTGACATTGTGCTGCCTGATGTGTTCCAAAGACCAATATCATGCATTTCTGAATATCGTAAGTTAAGCACTCTCCTTTTGAACCTGATCGTTAAGTTGACTCAGTGCCTAATTGGCGCTGTTATGTGTTTTTAACATACCCGGAACATTTCAATATGTTTTACGGTGAAGTATCTTGGTGTTTTGGTTTAATGTATACGCAATTAACTGATATCTATAAACAAGAACACTAAAATAATTACACATACTACAATTGACCTCATAGGTTGGGGTGTTATTCTTGGCGGATTCGAATATAATTAACATTTTACCCTTTAACTCGATATTTAATATGACTGCTTATCTTTCCCTTAAAAGCATCTCGTCATTCAGTTCAGTTTAAGAAGCAACCACAATACTGTTACCATACGAGTAAATTAGCATTGTAATAGCCTATTTTTAAGAGAAACGCTAATCGAATTCATTCATGTTCGGTTCTTTAGGGGAACTGTTTGTGGGGTGTAATCTGATGATATGCGACAGCAAATCCTACACTGCGTGTAGCATAAATCTCAATTAAAATAGTGTCGTAAATAATCGTATGTAACATATCAAATGTTATTGCTGTGCTTTTCTCTCTCTCTCTCTCTCTCTCTCTCTCTCTCTCTCTCTCTCTCTCTCTCTCTCTCTCTCTCTTTCTCTCTCTCTCAGTGACAATCTTTACAAAAGTTTCGACTTTTCTTTCTCCTTAAGAAATGCTTTCCCACTTCCTCTTCCGTTCTTACCTACATAACCCACTAAACATTAAATTTTGTCTTGATGGATATAATATTTTTGACTTATGACAGCAATAAACTACAAACGCAGCTAGAATGACACGTAAACACTACCGTGAGAATAGTCAAATGGGGTTCAGCGGAACCCAAAATGTGCATTTCTGTTGACATCTCGAAGTCCCTTCTTCTTGCTATTATTATACTTTTAAAAATAGCTGGGGGGGGGCATGAGACAACAATAAATGTTATTGTTCAAAGATGGCGGGCAAAGTGAGGCGGTGTTGCCAAAATCCATGCTGTGAGCAGGTTCCCAGTAACTCTAAATCATCTGAATTAACATTTGTTTCATCAGACGGTTTCTACAGAAATCTTCCATATATGCTTGAAATTTTCTTATCTACCGATTCTGTAAAGAAAGGGTTCTACAACACAAAAGGGAAGTCAAATGACGGATACTTTACGCCTTATCTAGTTTCCTAAGAAAAGGTGCTACAACAAAGAAGAGAAGACAACTCACGGAGACATTACGCTTCATCTAGTCTTCTAAGATAGGGTATTACAACATAAAAGAGAAGACTAACATTACGCCTTATCTAGTCTTCTAAGAAAGGGTGTTACAACATAAAAGAAAAGACAACTGATGGAGATTTTACGCCTTATTTAGTCTCTTAAGAAAGGGTGCTACAACATAAAACAGAAGACACCAGAAGGAAACTTTACGTCTTATCTAGTCTCCTATAAAAAGGTGCTATAACATAAAAGAGAAGACGCAGCCTTTATGCCTCATTTAGTCACCTACGAAAAAATGCTACAATATAGAAGAGAAGACTACTGACGGAAACTATTTAGTCTTCTAGGAAAGGGTGCTACAACATAAAAGGGAAAACAACTGACGGATATTTTATGCCTTATTTTGTCTCCTACGAAACGGGGCTGCGTCATAATAGAGAAAACAACTGACGGAGACTTTACGTCTTGTCTAGCTTTCCACGCTAGTAGTATGGGCGCTAGTACAGTTTGTCTAAATCGATTATTATCAGGCGATGTTTTCACAATATACAACAAAGGTTTAGAATAAGGTTTGTGCTAAGTTTTATGCAACTTAATTTGCGGTAATCGATAAACAGTACATATTAAACGGTATTCAAAACCTTGCCTTGGCGTCGGAACCCTTTTAAATAAATTTCAGTTATAGTTATCCCTTCGCGTCAGTGACTGACTAATTTACATTCTGATCACACGATATGATATATTTTTTGTGTGTTTTCTGTCTGTTTTTGTGTATTTAACTTATTGAAAGATGATATTTCGTCACATATTCTCTTTCTTTTTATGATCAAATTCTCTCTCTGTCTTTCTCTCTCTGCTTCTGTGTCATTCTCCCTCTGTGTCTCTCTTCTCCCTCTCTCTCTCTCTCTCTCTCTCTCTCTCACAAACAAATTAATTACGCTTTGTAGGAAGGAAATCAGATAATTAAAAAAAATAGGAATCAAAGACGGCAAAAATATGAAACAAGAAGAAAAAAAAAACAGAAACGAATTATAAGAAAATGGAAGGAGCACAAGACAGAAGAATAAGGAGAGCTAGAAAGGAAAAGTATAAGGAGAACTAGAAAAGTAGAGAAGGAGCAGAACCAGAAGTAGACGAAGGATAGAAAATAGAATTCGAAAAAGAAAAAAAGAAGACGTAGGAAAAGAAAGAGGGTGAAGCAGGAGATAAGGAACATGTTGAAGGAAAATAATAATAAGGCAAAGAGAATAGAAGAATAAATAAACGCAATTCAAAGAAGACGAAAACGTGAAACAACCAAGAAAAAAACCGACACGCTTATAGGAAAATGGAAGGAGCACAACGCAAAGCAATATGAACTAGAAAAAAGAAGAACAAGAAAAACAATAAAAAAATAAAAGAAGTAAAAAAAAACGTGGAAAACTGCAGGAGCTGAAGAAGATGAGGAAAGAACAAAAGAATAAGCAGAAGAATAGAAGAATAACATAAGAGAAGCCGAAGAAGATAAAAATATGAAACACGAAGGGAAAGAACGGACAACATTATAAAAAAATTGAAGGCGTACAATGCAAAAGCATAAGAACTGCGTTAAGAGAAGGATAACAAGAAGCAGGAACCAGAATATGATGGATAAAACTGGATGGAAAAGTCGAAAAAAAGAAAGAAAAAGAAGAAGTAAAAAAAGAAAAAGAAACAGGATAAAGCAGGAGCCGAAAAATACGATGAAGGAACAAAATAAAAAACAGAAGTCGATGAAGACGAAAAATATGAAACAGGAAGAAAGAAACTGACACGAATTGCAAACTGAAGGAGCACAAGACAAAAAAAAGGGCAACTAGAGAAAAGAAGAGGGAGAGAAGATGAAAGAAGAAAATAGAAGTAGAAAAAAAGAAAAGAGAGAAATAGAAGAAGAGACAAGATGAACAAGAAACAAAGGAAGAAGAAGATATAACGAAGAAGAAGAAACGAAAGAATATTTAATGTTGAAGAATTCAATTTTGACCACAGATTCTCAAAGCTGCGGTTTTCACATTCGCATTGCGCCTATTCTAGGAAGTTCCCACAACGTGCTCTGGGTGAAATCATTTTTCTTTTCACGTTATTTCCTGGATCATGTTCCTAGTTCAACTGCACATTAAAGATAGGTAATCATTTGAATTCCGATAGGAAAAGATGAAGCACTTCAAATGTCTCTGTTTGCTAGGTTTCGGTCGTAACGTTGGTTCATTAGCAGTCGAAAGCTGCACACATGATTACCACGTTAATGATTGTTTGGGATTACAATGAGACGTATGATTCACAGCACCGATCAGCTTTCCCTCTTCTACCATCCCAAGAGAAAAATCTTCCAAAGGAGAAAGACGAAGCTGGGCATAATATTCAAGCCACTAATAAAGCACCGATTATGCAAAGCACAAGAATTTCCGCAGTGATATAATTGCAGAACGGTTGCTAATGTTGCATTTTTGTCGGAACTGCATTCTGCGGAAAATAATAGCAGATGGAGAGACAAGTGTCACATAATGAGAGCATTTCACGCTCAACCAATCTCATTTATATGCTTTTGCAAACTTATTACGCTGTGAAATCTTAAACTAAAACAATTAAGATCTAGCATGGGTTTGATGATTGATGGCCACTGATAAAGATATTGTCACTCAGAATTAAACTGTCCACAAATTATTATCTTAGACTTTAGGGATGGTAAAAATGAGCAATGATTCGCAAACTGCGGCTTTCTCGCGTTTGTAACCGTTTTGCTAACATTGGTCGGTAAAATGTGGAAAATACTCAGTAATTAGAGCAAGATAGTTGTTTACTCCATCTCTAATGCTCCAAATGCATTGATTAAAATCATTATCCCTTATCAAAAGCATCGGATTAAATAATGTTTCGATAAATAAGGGCTTAAAATTTTCCACAAAAAAAAAATAAATAAAAAAAAATTATGCAGTTATGTATAAACTTACGTGTTTCAGGTAGCTGAAAATGTTTGGAAAACTTTTAAAAAAACTTGCAGAGTTAAGAAAAAAATTGATTCGATTTGGAACACAGCAGTTTCTGAAAATAATCGAACGTTTAAACGAAGTTGGCACGCGGCACTGCGAAAATAAACTCAAATGTTACTACAGCATGTTGAAGTGCTGGCGAATCCAGGAGGCGGGGAGGGGGAGAGGAGGGGCTGCTTTAACTCCTCGCAAAACTCTATTCCATCTATTTAAACGTTTTATAATGAATGTAGCTTTTAACTAAGCTAATTATAATGAATATCACTCTTCTGCTACTGAATTATAATGAATTCAGCTTCTTCTAAGCTAATGCTTCTTCTAATGGTTGTTGTTTTGTTAATTATATCATGAATAAACTTTCCTGCTAGTAATGTAGTAATAATAATGAACAAGCTTATAACTGGTAGTAATGTTGTAGTAGTAATTAAGATGAATAAAGTCTTATTCTGGTTGTTACTAATAACACTTAATGAAATAAACCTAACAGCCAGACAGAGGTCTGACAGTACTATGAACTGAGAAAGACGTACTTACTTAAAACTCTTTTATTTGGTAAACTTCTCGCTCTCACATAAACGAAGATCTCTTTATACAACAACAGCTCTCTGACACATAAACCACAGCTCACTTCGTACAACAACAGCTCACTCTAAGCACATCAACAAAGAGCTCTCCACATAAACAAACGCTCTCTCACATAAACAAACGCTCTCTCTATACAACAACAAACGCTCTCCTTAGGTATCGTTGAACGCGCCTATTTATACTGGCTACCACCACGTCATGACTTACACTCATTGCCAGATCTCATTCAGCGGGTGAAATAACATCTCGTTCAGTAAGAAGATAATTTACATAGGAAAATAAAATAACCAGAGATAGTAAAAATCAAAAGGAAAGTGAATCGAGAGTATACGTTACAGTTTCACAAAAACCATTTGATTGAAAATAAGCAACATCTCAATTTAATGCCAACATTTCTCGTTCCAAATTATTTTGTAAGTAAATGATTTATTAAAAGCAGAGTGATGAGTAAACAAGTTAGTAAAATCATGCAATGCATTGATTATGATACGCTTTCCAATATACTAGAAATCATTATTCAAACTATTACTCAAGTTATGAGGAAAATGGCTGTGGAATAAATCTCACCCCTGTGCCCTGACCTTTGATCCATTTGGATGATATTCAACAGAATTGGTTCAGTATATCTCCGAAATAACATGATAAAGTTTTGTCCCAATCGAAGCAATTTTACGTAAGTTATAATGCATAAGCGCTATGGAATAGATCCCCCTCCTGTGTCCTAACCTTTCACCCCATTTCGCCAATTTTCGATAGGATTTGTCCCCAGGAAGGTCCCTACAACATACCAAGATTTTATCCAAATCGAAACATTTTTACGTAAGTTATGACTCATAATGACGATGGAATTGATTCCGCTCCTATGTCCTGACCTTTGTCCCCCATTTCGCCAATTTTAAATAGGGTTTGTCCCCAGGTGGTCTCCTACCACATACTAAAATTTAATCGAAATCGAACCTTTTTTACATTAGTTATGACGCATAAGAGCAGTGGAATGGATCCCGCTCTTATGTCCTGACATTTAACCCCATTTCGTTCACTTTCAATAGGGTTCCTTCCCAGGTGTTCCCCTACCACATACTACATCGTGCGGACGAACATACGCACACAACGCGTGACGTAATGAGGCAGATGGGAATCGCAACCATCTGCTAGCAAGGTGTGACGTCGTAAAACTTTAATAGGATCCACAAACAACGCGTGACGTATTGAGATAGATGGCATGACCGCGCGCCAACATCTAAAGGCGCGACGTCATTACACCACACTACAAATTTGGTAATTCGGGGTGGTTATCGAGTTCAAGCTAAATCGAATTCTAGTACCAGAAAACGGTAGGTTAACGACTTTCATCAAAATCCTCAGAGCCGTTTTCAAAATAAAATTTACATACATACAAGAATTGCTCCTTTAAGGTGAACGTCATGTAATTTTGCTTCCTGTACTTCGAATGGAAAAAATTTTGTACACATTTTCTTCCCAATTAATGCGTTCCCAATGATGAAAATTTGAACATCGATTAACATATCTTCATTTTAGAACTTGCAATACTCAATATTTTCTAAAACATAACCATATTTATGCAATCCAACATTTTTTTGTCTGCTGACGTCATGAAAGTACAGGTCGCACCATCTTTTTTATGGACAATTAATGCGTTCACAAGGATGAAAATTTGAACATCGATTAAAATAGCTTCATTTTATAATTTAGAATACTTAATATTTTCTAAAACATAACCATAATTATGCAATCAAACATTTGTTTGTCTGCTGACGTCATGAAAATACAGGTCGCGCCATCTTTTTTCTGGACAATTTATGCATTCAAAAGGATGAAAATTTGAACATCGATTAAAATAGCTTCATTTTATAACTTGGAATACTTAATATTTTCTAAAACATAACCATAATTATGCAATCCAACATTTGTTTGTCTACTGACGTCATCAAAGTACAGGTCGCGCCATACTTTTTCTGGTTTCAACACTACCAAAGGAAAAGTTATTGATTTTTAATGTAATTATGGTTATGTTTTAGAAAATATTAAGTATTCCAAATTGTAATAAAGTTATTTTAATCAATGTTAAAATTTTCATCCTTGGGAACACATTAATTGTGAAGGAAACGTGTACAAAAGTTTTTCCATTGGAAGTATAGTAAGCAAAATTACGTGACGTCCACCTTAATAATATGGGATAAGAGCGATGGAATGGATCGCATTCCTATGTCCTGACCTTTGACCCCATTTCGTCCACATTCAATAGGGTTCGTCCCCAGGTGGTCCCCTAACACATACTGAAATTTCATCGAAATCGAACCATTTTTACGCACGTTATGACGGATAAGGGCAATGGAATGCATCCCGCTCTTATGTCCTAACCTTTGACCCCATTTCACCCATTTTCGATAGGGTTAATTCCCAGTTGGTCCCCTACCAAATACTAAACTTTCATTGAAATCGAACCATATTTACGCAAGTTATGACGCATAAGGGCAATGGAAGGATCTCGCTCCTACGTCGTGACCTTTGACCCCATTTGTCCCATTTTCAATAAGGTTCGCCCCATGGTGGACCCCTACCACATACTAAAATTTCATCGAAATCGAACCATTTTTACGCCAGTTATCGTGCGGATGGACGGACGGATGGACGGACGGGGACAAAGCTGGAGCATATACGCTTCTTCAACCTACGGTTGGAAAGCGTAACAAATGGAGATATAAATGTTAGGTCTGTCAGTGTGTGCATGCTGAAATACAGTGGAACTTCTGTTATACGTTTTTCAAGGCGATCATGTTGAAAAGCGTATAAAAGAAATTTCAAAATGTTAAATATTATTGTAGAATTTTGAATGCTTCTAAAAAGGAAAAAGAAGAAAAAACCTCGCAATTTCAGATTGTGCTAATTTAAAATGAAAGACTTACATATGTATATGAATACTTTTTGGTTATATTTAAGCCTATGTCTATTTTGAATTTTGTATTATTTTGCTTTTCAAAATTCGTTAAAAAAACGGGTTTATGAATTTTTGTACGATTTCATATTTTTTATACACTGGCGTGCAAAAATTAAGGACGAGACGGTTTTTCGAATGTAACGTCGTGCAGAAGTGCTCCACATTGACTCAAATCATAGCATAAGATCCCCAAGATGTAAGAATATGGGACAAGTGAGCAAAACCGTCCAAACAAGGAATCCAAAGGATACAAAGGCACTTTATTGAAAAGGTAGCTTCGAGCACAACTGGACAGAAGACAGAAACGTCCATGTGACCATGCAGCTGCCAAGAAAAATCCAGTCTTTAGTAGGGAATATGATCACCCTTGACTGCGTTGCAGGATTTACAACGTCTGTTCATGCTGAGGACGAGGTTGTCAAGGAGCTGTTGAGGCATCGCGGCCCATTCCTCTTGTAGCGCCAATCGCAGCTGCCGAATCGTTGCTGGCGGTTGGTGACGTGCTGCCAAGCAACTCCCGAGAAGGTCCCACACGTGTTCGATTGGATTTAGGCCGGGGAACCTTGCGGGCCAATCCATGCGTTGAATATCTTCACTCTCCAACAGCTCTGCGACAGCCACTGTACGATGAGGTGTAGCGTTGTCGTCCATGAAGAGGAACTCAGGACCCACAGCACCTCTAAACAGACGCACGTGAGGCAGGAGAACCTCGGTACAATAGAGGGCACCAGTGACTGAACCTCCTTGGAAGATGTGGAGGTCAGTACGGCTACCAAGCATGATACCGCCCCAAACGAGAACTCCGCCATCTTCAAACCGGTCCCTTTCGATGATGTTGAAGGTGTGATTGCGTGTTCCCTGCCCTCACCAGATGTGCATACGTCCAGAATCGCTCGTCAGACTAAATCGGCTCTCATCCGTAAAGAGAACTCGACCCCATTGCTGATGTGTCCAGTTCTTATGTTTCTGGCACCACAGAAACCGCCGTCTCCGATGAACAGGCGTTGATGGCACACACCGTACTGGTAGTCGTGCAAATAGACCACCTTTGTGCAGCCTCCTGGACACGGTAACACGCGATAACGACGGACGTCCAGTTGTCTGTTGCATGTGCCTTGCGATTTCACCCGCTGTCTGTCGTCTGTTTCTTCTCGCCAGTAGGACAATATACCGGTCGTCCGCCGCCGTGGTTGCTCGTGGACGACCACTGCTAAACTCTCGGACAGCTGTTCCTGTCGTTTGAAATGTTCTCCAAGCTCGTGAAACGATGCTGTGAGCGGCCCCGAACTCCTCGGCCACACAAGTCACACTTCGAGCTTCTTCCAACTTCCCAATGACGCGACCTTGGGTAAAGTCATCCAGATGTCGTCTACTGGATTGCCTGTTGGCCATATCACACGGTGTCAGCAAATCGACGTCGTTAAAACTGATGTACACCGTGCAATAGCTTTTACCGAATTGCTGAGCGTACACCGCCCGTGTGCTTTATACCCTTCTGACCTCCCCTTACGTCATGCTGCATATATGCGCATGCCCTACGGTACCACCGGACCCTAGTCTATCTCCTGAGTGGCCTTTCGGTCCGTTCTGCTTGCTCGTTCCGCTGTTATGCTAATTTCTCCTTTTCGCCCTTAATTTTTGCTCACCAGTGTATATGAAAAAAAAAACCCTGAAAAACTTGCAAGTAAATCCGAATATGATTTTGTTTTATATTCAGTGCTCATATTACGCATTCTTTTCTTATAAGTATCACTCTTTTCAAAGCAATTTGTTAATTTAGCGTTAGTGCCGAATAAAATATTCCCTAATCTTTACTTGTTTGAAGTTTCTTAAATTCAGGGAGAAAAGATAACTGTGAATGTTATTTTGTGATTTTTTAGATACATCACCTATTTCATGGCTGTAAAGAAACCCCGCACCACATCAAAAGGAATTATGGCTTCTCTAAAAGTTGGTGGCACTTCTTACTCATAGCGTGGAATGCGAACCCAAGTTTTCATCCAAACCGAACGTTAAGCAACGCATCCTTCTTTGATGGAATCAAGGTTCTACTTTGGGTGCACAAAGATGGGACTCAGCAAAGCAGACCAGATTCTCTCAAAGTTGTAAACTACTGGATTACGTATAAAAGAGTCAAAGAAGAGTGTATTTTTGATAATCTGAAATTCAAAATTTATAGTCGCAGAAAGCATGTATGATAAATGAATTATGTATAATTGGATTGAAAAAGCGATAGGAACTACAGTAAAGTATCGGAACTAACGTAGAATTACGTACAAATGTGAAAACATATAACTGGGAAACGTACAACCAAAGTCCCACTGAATTTTGTTTTACGAAATCTGAAGATATTGAATTTAACTCATAGTATTTCAAACGCATTGCAATTATTCTTATTTGATACTACGGAAGAGCAGCAGAATAATTGTGCTTTATTGGTTATAGGATTACTAAATTACGCTTAAGATTAAACTTCAACTTGACGTTTTTTTAATTACTTAACTTTTGTTTTCCCGGGTTATTCCAGTTTTTCATTAAGTCGTTTGTGACAGCTGAAACGTTAATTAAGCGTAAATGGCACTTTCAAAATGGAGACCAGAGTAAATTATTAGATAGCACGTACAGGAATCAAAATCCATTCTTTATTGTATCAGTTAGCAGGTCCAAACACTCATTCTATAAACATGTCGTTGTCATCAACAAGACGAATTAACTTCACATAGAAAATAATGTATTCAGAACATAAATCTGCATGACATCACTTAGTATAACATAGCTCTTACATCATCGCTCTAAACTCTGAATACAATCTGCGTAACGAATATAACTCTGCTAATACAATGTATTATCTGCCTTTTGCTATTCTGTATATAAGAGCACTGTTTATTTAGTTTTGTTTGCACTTTGATCCACTGTCAGGTTGCCAACTTTTACAGGCTCGGAAAAAAACATTGTGGTGCTAAAACAGAAAACATTTACCGAAGAGAAACCAAATTTACATGAGAATACAGAAATTCAAGTGGAAGGTTAAATTAGAGGTATACGTTACACTACACTTTGATAAAATAGCACCACTGAAAACAATTCTTTGTGTACTTTTTGTAAGGACCATCTTTTCCTTTCTTCGTCTTTTTAAATCTCCAGGCAAGCAATATCACTGCATCCGTCCGAGTCTAAAGAGCAATAATTCTCGCCGAGAGTTTTAGGAAACTTTCAAAATTCTAAAATTTCGGAAACAACGTTTCCATAAGGAGAAAGGAAAGTTTCGAGACATCCATTTTGAGAAACATTAGGTAGAAGAAAATTGCGGTATATAGGCCACGTTGTTCAAGATAATAATTTTTAAATTCATTGATTGGTTTTCCAGGGGAAGTTGAAGGAAAGGAGAAGAAGTGAAAGAAGGAGAACTTCTTGGCTTAAAAACTCAAGAGACTGGACGGAGATGAGTTCGGAGGAATTCGTTCTCTCTGCTGCATCAAGAGTTTCCGCCAAAATGATGAACGCCAATAAGCTCTGATGATCGCACAGGAAGAAGGCACAAATAGCTCCTATTAGATGTAAGTTGAAGTCCTCTTATTCAATCCTACATCGTCAGGCTCATTCTTTAAAGTTACGGGGCAGCCAAGAAAAGGTGTTAAAATGTAAAGTGATACAACTTTGTTATTACTGCACCAAATGTATTGAAATTTTGAGAGAAAGAAACTCAAGCAATAAGTGAAATTAATAGAGCAGATTTTTAAAATAGCCACCTTGTACACGAACCACATTACAGAGACGGGACTAAGAATCGCCGAGCTTACACTCCAGATGGATTTCGAAACGCTTTTGGGTGCAGTCCAGAAGACTCGGGCCTTCAAATAATCCCACAGAGCTCGGAGTTATAGGGTGGCCATCCGGTGCGCAGTCTAGTAAATCCCTCGCTGTGGAAAGCCATAATACGGTCCTGAAAAGTGTCCTGTTGCCAGGAAAGCACATCAGAAATCGACTTGGATGTGCACCATCCTGAATGAAGCTGTAGGTGTTGACCATCCGATGACGTCTTGCTCTCAGTCCGAACTCCTCTGCTAATAACTGAATGTAATTTCCAACAGTAACCGTTTCATCGATGAATATAGGTGCGATTATGCGTTTCGTGTTGATTACGCAACACACCGTCACTCGTCACGAATGAAACGGTGCCACCTGTTGGACATGCGGTTATTTCGCTGCCCTAGTGCGTCCAAAACCGTAAAATGCTTGCATTGTAAATGGTCCCCGCTCCATGCTGAAGGATTTCATTCAGTAAACGAAATGGGGGAGTCGTTTTCAAATTTCAATCATTCCTGTAAAAACAAAACACAGTTCGAGTGCTCATTAAACTGAGGAGAGCATTTTACTTTGTAACACCTTTTCTTGGCCACCCTGCAAAATAATGGGCACCAATGTGTTGATTTCCTGAATTCGGCTGACGTTTTTTATTAATAGAAAAAAGAGTTTATACATTTTGGGAAGATCCAGCTAATGAGTATCAAAGTTTAGATTAACGAACACCTTACAGTGAGTGAACACGAAAACTTCAAGAGTAGAACTTCATTTTCTTTTCAGAAAGAGGCATGATTCCAGAAACTATAGCGACAGACAGAAGCGAATACGTTGAGGATCGTACTGTCCGCAAAGGAATGATTGGAATGTGTAAAAGAGGAGTTTTCGACAAGAATTGGTGGCTGACCTTTCTTCGTTTTACAGCACCTGCTATGACTTTGACAAGTCACATTCTGCTGTCTCGGTGGGGCAATGATCTAAGAGCTGGCTTCCTGTCCATTCGTCCAAGATGGATCTGGATTCGAATCCCGGCGAGACACGGATGTTGTGTTTGTCTTACGGCACTGGCTCTCTCCCTTCCCTGGATCCAGTGACACTAAATTAGGGATAGGAGACTGCTTATAGCCCATCAAGTTGCTCACGGTGGTCGTTAAACCACCAAACAAACTAAAAAGCAAAAAACAATCACATTCCTAAGAAGCAAGTAGCAATGCTAGTATGGTTGCGAAGCGCAGGTGAGTAATTCTTGATGCTCACGTGACAGCAAGAGTCATCATGTCTAAGTAAAAACTAAGTGGTCATGACTGTGACAATGAAAAGCTTGGAGTGAGTGTGTGAATATGGAAATTTCAAAGGTAGAGTTAGAAATCCCGTTCGCTTATTAGGAATTTGCAACATTTCCACATCAGGATAAAACCCTTATAGAGACATGGAAGTAAATAGGTTCAAAACGGAACTACTCTCCCATAAAATATCAGACTGAGAAAAACATAGACCTTCAACTAGAAACACAGAGGGGGTGTTCACAAATTTTTAATAGGGGTATGCAAAAGTTTCCGCGGGCGTTGTAAGAGGTCTAACCGGCCGGCGACCCGTGCTGTCAGTGCGTACATGAAGCCAAACATAGCGGTCGATAAAGTTCATTTGCGGTATTGTTTGTTATTCCTGTTTAATTTAGGGGAAAATGGAGTGAATCATACGGTTCAATAGTTCATTTAAGGCCAGAGGCTCTACTTCTGAAAAGATACAGATGCTTTTAACGACTTAGCGATTGGTCTTTGCGTCGGTAGGTTTTCTTTTAAGACCAGAGGCCTTACGTTTGAAATGATACAGATATTTTTAACGACTTAGCGATCGATTGGTCTTTGCGTCGGTGAGTTTTCTTTTAAGACCAGAGGCCTTACATTTGAAGTGATACATATATTTTTAACGACTTAGCGATTGGTTTTTGCGTCGGTGGGTTTTCTTTTAAGACCAGAGGCCTTACTTTTAAAATGATATAGATATTCTTAACGACTTAGCTATTGGTCTTTACGTCGGTGGGTTTTCTTTTAAGACCAGAGGCCTTGCTTTTGAAATGATACAGATGTTTTTAAAGATTTAGTAATAGTTTTTTGCGTCGGTGGGTTATCTTTTAAGGTCAGAGGCATTACATTTGAAATGATACAGATATTCTTAACCATTTAGCGATTGGTCTTTGCGTCGGTGGGTTTTCTTTTAAGACCAGAGGCCTTAACTTTTGAAATAGTCGTAAAAGTATGTACCTTCTTTGGATATTCGTTTGGTGTTCGTTTTCCTGTTAAAGCAATACTTGACTATTTCCCCTCTATTATTAATAATATTGCTTATTTTACATTTAGAAATGCTAATTTCATGATTTTTATAGCATTCGCTAATTACTGAATACGAATATTTCTCTTCGTAAAGAGCAAAAACATAACCTTCTATCCACAGCTTGTTTACTTGCGCCATTTTCTTACCAGACGATATTTAACTGCAGCAGATGATTCTTTCGTGTTCATCTAACACGCTGTTGCCGGTTTCAATTCTCTTATTTTCTGTAATTTCTTATCAAAAACATATCCTTCTATCCACAGCTTTTTTACTTGCTCCATTTTCTCAGTAGACGATATTTAACTGCAGCAGATGTTTCTTTCGTGTTCATCTAACATGCTGTTGCCAGTTTCAATTCTCTTATTTTCTATGGTTCTTTCGTATTCATCTAACACGCTGTTGCCAGTTTCTGTTCTTTCAACTTCTTTTATTTTCTATAATTTCTTATCAAAGACGCTTTAAAGATGTGCAAACATGCTCTGTAGTTCTCAAGAATTCGTCGCAAGCCGGACTGGGTTCAAATCGGTTATCAATCGTCTTACTAATGAAAATGTAACACCGCAAGAATTGTTGTGTTCATAGTTTTATAACTGTGTATGTGAAGAAAAGTCTGTCTTCCTAGAACATAACATTACATGAATAAAAATTGTTTTGACTGAAACGTTCCGTAGCGTTTACGTGATGCTGCGGATAGCTAAACACCAACAGCTCTTCATTAAACACTGATTGGTTAAATGGCCAATTAAAGAACAAATTCTTTACTTACGAAAACTTCATTTATTTAGTCTTTCAGACAGTTTAAGAAGTTAGCACGTATCATCATATTACTAGCAACATGTAATACTCTTGAAGTATAGCAATCTTTGTAACAAGTTAATGCAGTAAGTTCTAAAGAATATAACAATTAACTTTAAACAAAAACTCGAGCCTCAACGATGAGAGGCTCAAAACATCAAACTAACAACTTCAAACGGTTAACACGAAACAGCAAAATTAAGTAGGTCAACTAGAAAACATCGGACCACAAACAGCTAGAACGCCACCTAGTTCGTGAGCGAGCGAACGTACGTCGTAAACATAATTTTTATCTCTGTCTCTCATTCGTCATTAAACATCCGACTTTAGTGCACTTGCCACATGACATTCAGTCGAGAGAGAAAATGTAAGCGTTAAGTTAGAAAAATTCTTAAAGGTGAACGAACTAAAATTTACATACATACATGAACTAAAACAGCTTTAAAGGGATTATAATTTACAGTAAGCACTTCCTGACTACAAAATGGTAAGGAGTGACATTTTCTAATAACTCAAAATTAAAGTTTACGCTTTACTTTAACCTCACTGGTAATGGTCTTCCATTTTTGTAATCAGTTCATACAGCACTTCTCATACACTATATTGACAAAAGTCACTGGACACCTCTTCAAAAGCAAATAAGCGGATCCTCTGCGTTGTTAAGATGTGCGGTACAGCTGCAAGCCGTATGAAAACAAGCCTGCAGCCGACTGCGATGATATAGCATTGTGAGATTGAGTAAAAATGTCGAGGCGCGAGAGAACTGACTTTGAGAAAGGAAAGATTGTTGGGTGTTATATTAGTGGGCTGTCCATAAGAGAAACCGAGAGGCGTTTAAACATACCCAAATCAACTGTTTTGGATGTACTAAATAAGTAGAAGACATATGGCGTGCGTGAAGCAGCAAAACGTACCGGCAGACCAAAGAAAATCAGTTATAGAGGAAGTCGAAACCTCAGGAGAGACGTTACAGCTAATTGACGCAGTACTGCTCAAGACCTCAGTGTAGAGGTGGGTCAAAATGCTGGAACCTCGGTATGTACACGCACCATTCTCAGAGAGCTTCATTCCATGAGGTACCGTGGTCGTGCGGCTGATCATAAGCCTTTCATCTCCACTCGGAATGCTACTCGTCGTTCAGCATGGTGTAAAGAACATTTATCGTGGACCGTAGATCAATGGAAACGGGTACTGTGGACTGATGAATCCAGATACACGATCCATCAGCCTGAAGGACGTGTGTGGGTATGGAAACAACCGGGGGAACGCTATTTACCACAGTGTGCTGTTCCTACGATCAAGTTTGGCGCTGGTAGTGTACTCGTGTGCGGGTATTTTTCGTGGTATGGTCCCTGCCCATTGGTTATCGTGGACTAACCTGTTAACCAGCACGTCTACCTCGACATTCTGGACAATTATGCCCTACCAACTCTGTGGTAATAGTATGGAACCGACCCTTGTTGGTACCAGCAGGATAATGCACCGAGCCATAAAGCAAGGACTGTTACGGCGTGGTTTGACGTTAATTCCGTACCGTGTGTGGACTGGACAGCACAGGGCCCTGATCTTAATCCGATAGAGCACCTATGGGATGAATTAGAGCGCCGCATAAGAAGTTTGGAACCAAGGCCTAATACTAAGCAACAGTTAGCGGTAGCATTATGTACTGAATGGAAGCCCATACCTATCGCTATGTTCCAAAAACTTGTCGAAAGCATATCTCCAAAGGTGGACCAATACCGTACTAATGTCAATAAATGCTATGTTGTGTTTCTCTTCTAGGTGTCCGGTGACTTGTGTCAATATAGTGTATATAAATATAGATTTTTTACGCGAATCAGGTGATAAAGAAATTAAGAAAAAAAAATGAAACTTCTGATACTCATGAATAACCGTACTATATGCACTCAGACAGCTTACGTATTTAACGAATAACAGAATCTCCAGAAAAACTGCTTGCAAGAGGTTTTATATTTGATAAGTAGAACGTGAAGACTGCCGGAGGGCATAAAAATAATATGTATTCTCCGTTACTTTAAGGTAAGAACTGTATATTTATAGCAAAAGCACAGTAAGAGGCTTATCAAACATTAAATCCCTCTTTGTAGTTCTGAAAGCATTTGATTTTATTACGAATTTCTTAGAACTCTAACAAAAAGTGCTGTGCTCGCAAATGTAGGGATTCTGATGTGCTTTGCTTCTCTGGGAGTGGCGATCGAGATAAACAAAAATAAAACACGACATCCAGCTCATCAATTTTTGGTTGAGGAGCCAATTATCAGGGAAACGCAGTCTAATTAATTGGTTGGTCGTTACTGGAATTCTTTCAGTACAAAGAACGTGACTAACTGCACGTAAACAAGGTGATTAGTAACTTAGTTACCATGAGCTGTGGTGGCGCTATCTGCTTTCCGTTCGTGTAAAAGGGTAAACTCTGTCTTCAGATGAAAAAGAGTTTCTAAATAATAACGAAATACTGCCAATACTTTATACAGTGTTCAATTTCTATTTTAGCTAAATTAGCGTTAATTAAATACTCTATGGGTTTTTCATGGAGTTACTACTGTAGCATAAAGAAAAAAGTATTATACAGAATTCTTGGGTTTAATGGGCACTTTTTTTAATAGGAATATCAAACTATATTAGAGGTTTATCTCATTTTTCGAGCCATGAAATCATACATAAAAATTTACAAGCCGCAAAATTTTGCAACAAGAAAATTTATAAATGCGTGGGCATCCTAGTTTCAGCAGTAGGGTGAGGAAAAAGAAATAAAAACAGCGATTTTAGAAGCGCAAATTTAGGGTTAAATATATTGTTATTACCTGTGTAGTACGAAAGTAGTGCATTTGGAATATTAGTAGACATGCGGAAAATATTTAGCGTGGTTAGAAATTTCTGTGAAAAGAGTGTTTTCAAACAAGTGCTTCGGTATCGCTTAAGAAGAAATTAAATTTTGCTTTAGAAAATTATGGCGAACAATCCGAGGCAGGAAATAACTTTTCAAGCCGAACATTTAATAGCTCTTATTTCGTTTCTATAGCAAATGTATCACGGCGCCCTCTAGCTGCAGGACAATGATTCTGGAAAAATCAGAAATTTTTTTTTTTTTTTTTTTTTTGATTGGAGGTTTAACGACCACCGTGAGCAACTCAATGGGCTATAAGCAGTCGCCCGTCCCTAATTTAGGGTCACTGGTTCCAGGGAAGGGAGAGAGCCAGTGCCGTAAGACAAACACAACATCCATGCCTGACCGGGATTCGAACCCGGACCCCTTAGGGACGAATGATCAGAGGCCAGTGCCTTAGACCACTGCGCCACTGGGGCGGCAAATCAGAAATTATAAGTACTCGGTTGATCGATAAGTAACGTCATTGCGTTTTCCTGACTGAAGGGCATTGTTTGGCACAAGGGTTTGGATAAAAAGGCAACGTACTGCAGAACGCATTCAAGTGAAAATGGGGACTAGCCTGGAAACGTGGTCTCACTCGGAGGTACGAGCAGTGATCAGGTTTCTTAAAGCAGGAAAAACCACCGGTAACATGGATCGATCGCCTACTGAAAGACGTCTATAATTCTTAAGGTTCAACGTTTGCACACAAGCGCAATGTTTCGACGGATGATAAATGTAGTCGTAGGGCTTAAACCTCAGCAACGTGGCGTGTGTGCAAGAAGACAGACTGGTAGCTCAGCGGGATTGCTGCAAATGAATATGCTTTCTTCGGTACAACGCGTCATGTTGTTAACGATATGTTGCGGTATAGAAATTTTTTAGCGAAGATGGGTGCACATACAACTGACAGCAGAAAAGAATGTGTTACGAATGTGACTGACCTTCCCGTATTTAGCGAGATGGGTGCACATCAAACTGACAGCAGAACAGAATGTGTTACGAATGTGACTGACCTTCCCGTATTTAGCGAGAGGGGTGCACATAAAACTGACAGCAGAACAGAATGTGAATGAATATGACTGACCTTCTCGTATTTAGCGAGATGGATGCATATAAAACTGACAGCAGAATAGAATGTGTTATGAATGTGACTGACCTTCCCGTTTTTAGCGAGAGGGGTGCACATAAAACTGACAGCAGAACAGAATGTGTTGCAAATGTGACTGTCCTTCCCGTATTTAGCGAGATGGGTGCACATAAAACTGACAGCAGAATATAATGTGTTACGAATGTGACTGACCTTGACGCTACGTGAAAGAAAGCCTCTAATACCTAAGAAGCATTGTCACCGGCTATGAAACAGTGGTGCAGCACTTTACGCCATCGTCAGAGGTAGCGACAATGGCGTGGAACCGCACACCATCTGTAGTGAGAAAGAAATTCAAAGCCTGAGCGATCCGCTTGGAAGGTGATGTTGACATCTTTTTAGGATGTCCAGGGCATTCTCCTCTTGGACCACGGCGCAACCATCACCACAGACCAACAATGCACCACTCTGTGGCGTTCGTGGGAAGAAATCTGTAGACGATGTCCTGACATGCTCACAAGAGAGATGAGACTTTCGCAATGACAAAGCACCTCATGAAGCGGTTCGGTTGGTACTGTCTTTCACAAACGCCGCCGTACCACTGTGTTGATGCAAGATATAAAAGGGAAAGTTGCAGTGACAAGCAAAAGTCGGTATAGTTCAAGTGGTAGAATATCCGACTCCGGAGAAGGAAGATATGGCTCGAATCGCACCATCGGTGAAAAGGGCACTATTTTCACATTGGCTCCCTAACGTAAAAATGAATCTCCTGGCTGTGAAGTACGAGAATAATGTGTGATGATTCTTCCACACATCGTCTGGAATTCATCAGAATTCCTTCTTTTACACTGAGCTCCTTCATGCATGGTTTACCGGCTGACTCGGAAACCTACGATTACGTACTAGCCCTTTCTGAAGTGAGTAGGGGAAGGAATATGCATGGCGTACCACTTGGAAGACGCACGACTTAAATGTTGCAGCAATAAACCAAGGTCGGTGTAGTTCACTTGGGAGAATAATTGGCTCCGGATCGAAGAGACTGGGTTAGAATTCCGTCGCCGGCAAAATTGATTTATTTTTTAACATCGTACATTCCAGAACTTGAACCCTCAGATTTCCACCTATTCGTCCCTTTCAAAAAAGCACTTTAAAGGAAAATATTTGCGTAATGACTCCCTTTTAAATATTTGCGTAAGCTCAGGATACGGACACCTAAAGATTAATCCTTTGCCCAAGGTTTCTAAAATTTGGTGTACCGGTGAGAAAACTGTGTTAACCGATACGATGATTACGTGGAAAAGTAAAATTTATGGTCAATACTCATTTACTCAATGTACTTAAATGTGTCTATAATACTAGGGGTGTTCAAATGAAAAGGTACGAAACGTCATAAGAACGTAACCGTTAACATATTTGCCTATGCCGCTATGGAAGAACGTAGCGACACATCTAGGGATGCGATTGGAGTCGCCGGCGTGGATCGGAGCATGCGCGGGCGCCCGCATGCGCAGGAGAGAGCAGAGGCTCTTATAAAGAGCGCCGTCCAATTGACGCGGCAGTGCTTGTTGAGGATTCCTCCAGGATGGACGAACCATTAACTCCGATGTGTACTGTGAGACACTCCGAAGCCTACGCAGGTCCATCAAGAACAAAGGACCGGTGCTGCTCACGGAGGGTGTGGTTCTGCTCCATGATAACGCGCGTCCACACGTCTCCAGGGTCACACACGCGGAACTGGCCAAGTTCCAGTGGGAGCAGCTTGACCATCTGCCCTACAGCCCGGACATGTCGCCCGGCGATTTCCATGTGTTTGGTCCCCTGAAAAAACATCTGAAAGAGAAGCGCTTCCACTCGGACGACGAACTCAAGGACGCTGTGCAGGACTGGGTCTCGTCACGGCCACAGGAATTCTGAGAACAAGGAATCCTTCGGCTCGTTAATCAATGGGATCGTTGTGCTACGGCCTATGGTGTATACTTTGAATAAAGTCTTCATTTATACCCACAGTGTCGTTTCGTACCTTTTCATTTGAACACCCCTAGTACATATAAACTTCCTAACTTGGACCGCCCCGGTAGCACAGTCGTCTAAGCGCTGGCTTCTGACCGTTTCTCTAAGATGGGTCTGGGTTTGAATTCCGGTTGAGGAATGGAATGGTGTGATTGCCTTTCGGTGGTGGCTCCCTCCCTTTCCTGGCTTGTGACGGTCCTATGCGACTAACCGCCGAACTTCTTCAATTGCGTTGTAGTTTTAACTTGCTGACGGACGTGCGTTCCTTTCGTTGTCTAACAAGGATTCTCGGCCAACCTGAAATCTTTTGACACATTTGGATGTCGTTGAACGCCACAAACATGTATTACAATTTGTATGTTCCCAGGGCCGTAGTCAGAAATAATTCTTTTTTTTTCGGGAGGGGGGGGGGTCTGAATTTCTGAATTTGAAAATTAATTTTCCCCGTATGTTATATGTATGTTGCGTTTTTCTCTGTCACATTTTATATGCACACGAAATTCTTCTATGTAATACACCCCATTTTTCAAAAACTGTCTTGTATGCTATACTACTTACAAAAAATTGTAAAATTTATAAAACAGTTATTTAATTTTTGAGACATTCTAAACATTTTGGGGAGGTTTAAACTCTCAAAACTCCTCCCTGGCTACGTCACTGGTCGTAACGCTTTATGTGGTTTTGTAGCACTTTTATTCCATAAGGAACAATTTATCTCGACTTTTTTCACTTTTGTCCTGTAAGGAACAAATTTTTATCTCGACTTTTGCCACTTTTATCTCATAAGAAACAAACTTTATCTCGACTTTTTTTCACTTTTATCCCATAAGGAACAAAGCCTTATCTCGACTTTTTTCACTTCTATCCCATAAAGAACAAAACTTTATCTCGACTTTTTTCACTTTTATCCCATAAGGAACAAAACCTTTTTCTCGACTTTTTTTTTACTTTTATCCCATAAGGAACAAAACTTTATCTCGACTTTTTTTTCACTTTTATCCCACAAGGAAAAAATACTTTATCTCGACTTTTTTCACTTTTATCCCATAAGAAAAAAAAACTATCTCGACTTTTTCACTTTTATACCATAAGGAAAAAAAAACTTTATATCGACTTTTTTCACTTTTGTCCTATAAGGAACAAAAATTTATCTCGACTTTTTTCACTTTTATCTCATAAGGAACAAAACATTACCTCGACTTTTTTCACTTTTATCCCATAAGGAACAAAACTTTATCTCGACTTTTTTCACTTTTATCCCATAAGGAACACAACTTTATCTCGACTTTTTTCATCCCATAAGGAAAAATACTTTATCTCGACTTTTTTCATTTCTGAAATTCTGACACGCTTCTCCAAGACATTAACCAGTTCGAATTTCTACCTCTGTCAAAACGTCACGGTCGAAACTTGTTCGTGTGCTGCCCAATGTTTGATGATTACTAGTTTTAACGTTGCCCGACGGTTAGCGTTACCAGTATAGATGCTGTGCCGTTCTCAACCCTGCATAGATGACGTCAGAGGTGACGCCATAGCTGACGTCAGAACTTACGTGTTAGCATGGAGATTTCGCGACAGCAGACGCGAGCGTGCTTTGTGTGGAGAGAGAAGCTTTGTTTTGAACTGTAGCAAGTTCGATAGAGCATATAAGAATATTTCGGTGTATATTTAATTAATTAAAATGTTATGTGTTGTAACTTGAATTTAGATATCAATGAATCTTGTTTATGAGTCGTGAAGATGCCACATTACACCGTGGGTACTGCGATTCGAATATATCTAGTATACTATTTTATGCATAGCTACAGGGGTTTATCAAAATAATGGAAACGCCAACTACGGCTGGAGTACACATAATGCGTCGTATGCAAATCACAGGGACGACGTCACCCGCAATGTGAAGTATACAAAGTGGTGCAGTACGATGTCGGTTACCTCGTAGTAGGCTATATTCGCAGGTGAAACAGCTTTTGTGGAGTTATTGTCGACATAGTACTCACTGACCTGAAAAAAGGCATGGCCATTGGAATGCGCCTTGCAGGAGCTTCAGTAAGTATAACACAGAAATAGTAGGTGTAGCGGTATGGAAGATTATGGCCACTAGGACACTCCAAACGTGCAAATTAGGGACACCATACGAATATGACAGATAGGGATAGTTAAACGTAGGCACTGATTGTACAACGGAAGCACAAGACCAGGGCACAGCAAATAGCAGCAAAGTTGAACACCAGTAGGAATGATCAGGTTTCCGTTATAACGGTTCGCGGGAACTCCATTATGAGGGTATTTATGGCCGTGCTGCAATCCCCAAACCTCTGATTACCAACATCAATGCAAAAAAACGCGTAAGAACAAAACAAGTTAGTAAAATCATGCAATGCATTGATTATTATGATACACTTTCCAATATACCAGAAATCATTACTCATGGTATGATAATATACCAGAAATGATTACTCATGGTATGGCTGTTGAATAAATCTCGCTCCTGTGCATTGACTTCTGACCCCATTACGATGATATTCAACAGAAGCGGTTCAGTATATCTACGGAACAACATGACAAAGTTTTGTCGCAATCGAAGTATTTTACGTAAGTTATGACGCATAAGGGCAATGGAATGGATTCCGCTCCTATGTCCGGACCTTTGATCCTGTTTCGTCCATTTTCAATAGGGTTCGTCCCCAGGTGAACCCTACTGAAAATAGGTTCACTGGGGATGAACCCTATATGAACCCACATACTAAAATTTCATCGAAATCGAATCTTTTTTACGCGAGTTATTGTGTGGACAGACAGACAGACAGACGGACAAAGCTGGAGCATATACGCTTCTCCAACCTATGGTTGGAAAGCGTAAAAAACTTTGGATGCTAAAGACGGATAACGTGTCATCTGGTCTGATGAATCGTGCTTCCCATTGTTTTCCATTACTGGTAGAGTGTACGTCTGGTGAAAACCTGAAGAAGCTTACCACACCGATAGTTTGGTTCCAACTATGATACATTCAGGTGGAGTTCTGATACCATCGGGTTCCATATCATGGCATTCGCTTGGGCCATTGGTTATTCTGCGAGGTCGTTTGTTTCAAATATGAAATGTACGAATCCATTCTTGGCGACCACTTGCCCCCAGTGCTGTAGGCATTATTCCCTAATGACTATTCCTGGTTTCAAGAAAATATTGCAGCCGTACTTTGAACAAAACCTGTCACGTTGTGGTTTGCAGGGCATGAGGATGAGGTACAGCAGTTATCCTGGCCACTTCAATCTCCAGATCTGTCTTATTGAACATTTGTAGGAATATCTGGATCGAAAGGTCAGATCACACATTTCACCTCCAACATCACTGTAACAGTTGGGGTATATTTTTCAGGAAGTATTGCCTGAAATTCCATTATCGTATGGGCATGATTTTTACAAGTCTATTCCAAGTCGCATTGCTTCTGTTATGAAAGCCAGTGGACGGGCCGCAGCTTATTAATAAAAAAGTTCTCGAACAGTAAATGTTTCCATTATTTTGATAAATCCCTGTATCTCATAGAAATCTCAGTCACAGTTTTATGACATAATAATTACATTCATTATCCTGCGGCATAACAGTCCTGTGCGACCAAACGCCGAACTTCTTCAACTCAAAAATGTTCGACTGGTTGATGGGCGTCAGATCCGTTCTTAGCCTTGAAACAGTTTTCGACCTTCTGGAAATCTTTTGAACCACTCATATGTTGTTGAACTCCACAAACATGTCTCACCGCACGTCTTTTGTAACATTACATACGCATCCGTATCACTTTTAACCAATGAAAAACAAAACGTTACTGCTGCTATTTATTCCATTGTAAAATTCTGACTCGCCTCATTAGCACAACAACAAGTTTGAACTGGTACCCCAGCGCCTATCAAATAGACACGAGCAAAGCTTGCTCACGTGACACATAATGCTTGATGCTAACTACGTAGTTTCAGCATTCACTGAGAAATGGCGTTACCACATGGGTGTAGAATCGCATGGGGACGAGAGGGAGCGTTTTCGCCTAAACCTTTGGCTTTAGTTGTCTCCCAACATACCAAGTGAATTTCGAATATCAAAAGCTCTTTATTTTAGAATTTAAACTGAAATTCAGAATAAATGAGCACTACATTTTCTAATACCGAACGTATCATTGTGGCGTCATTTTTGTCTGCATATCAATACATGTAATATAAACGCATGGGACTTGCTAGATGATGTTTGTGAGTCGCGCATGGTCCTCGTTAAATGACCAACCCTTCGGCATTGTACCCTTCCTAATGCTTTTTGCTTGCTTCGGATATCTTACGCAATTTGCAAACTCCGAGTGACCCTCCTATTTTATGGAATGTCATCCAATTTGCCCCTTTGTTAGATGATCTCATTGTGTGTGCTTAGGGTGAATTCACTTACCCTATGTTTCCAATGGTAGAAACTTCTGTAGACATTTCCTTCGCATTTAATGCATTCCCAAGGATGAACATTTGCACATCGATAAAAGCAACTTTATATATAACCTAGAATTTTTAATATTTTCTAAAACCAAACCATAATTATATTAAAAACAATAACTTTTCCCTTGGTGATTTGAAACCTGCAAATAGATGGCGCCACATCTACAAGTGACTTGCTAAATGCAATTGCGTCACGTTTTCTTTCCAATAATTTTATTAATTTTCGGACTGGAATTAAAATAAATTTGGACTGGAACGTTTAAAATGATTTGAGCCATTTAGATAAATGTCCTAACAATAATATAGCTGAAAATGCTAAAAGAACTGCTGACTTTTATTTCGAAATAAACCAACATGCTTACTCTGCTGCATTTTCAGCTAAATAATTATCAGAGCTTTAAACCTAAGTGACCCAATTACTTCTAAACATTCCAGAGTATCGCATGGATAGACTCAAGTGCAGGTTCAGGACTAAATATTAATAAAATTATTGAAAAAATCATGCGACGTGATTACATTTAGCAAATCACAAGTACACGTGGCGCATCTGTTTGTAGTCTCAACAATGGCAAAGGAAAGTTATTGAATTTCAATGTAATTGTCATTAAGTTTTAGAAACTATTAAGTATACTAGGTTTTAATATAAAGTTATTTTTATCGATGTACAGATTATCATCCTTGGGGATACATTAATAGAGAAGAAAATGTCTACAGAAGATTTTACCATTGAAAACATAAGGCAAAGTTCTTAGGTGGATCCACCTTAACCGCAGGCCTCAGTGGGCATTTTTACTCTTTAATGAAAAATAATTACCGATATACAGGGTGTCCCACAATTATTGAACACATTACAAAATTATGTACAAAAAAAAACCTGTGAGCATTGTGTGTTTTTCTATGTAACGTATTACTAACACGGTTTCTATATTTTTGTTTTGCAGAATTGTTATTCCCAGAATCCGATAGATGGCGCTAGGTCTGGCCTGATGAGGAATGTATGAGAAATGCGCAATCAATAGTCATGTCACCCGTACAGCAGAAAGCGGTGTGTGTTTCGACTTGCGGAATTAAAGTCTGTCATTAAAGTTAAAAGAGGGCACCGTTTAGAGTATGGTTGTAATCCTCCGCCAACGAATTCAATTAAACGGTGGATGAAACATTTTAAAGAAACTGACAGTGTGGAACATCGTGGAGGAGCCGGTAGGCCTAGCGTCAGCGGTGAGACGGTTGACCAAGTTAATGAAAGTTTCCGACGAAGCCCCAGGAAATCCGCTCGTAAATCAAGCAGAGAACTGTGCATTCCGAAATCGACAGTTCACGATATCTTGCACAAGAAATTAAAGTTTCATGCTTATAAAATTCAAATAGTGCAAAAGATGCATGTAAATGATCACACTCTGCGGTACGATTTCGCTGTGGATATGCTGAATCGAGTGGAAAACGACGAAAACTTTCTCAGTATTGTAATTTTTAGTGATGAATCCACATTTCATGTATCAGGTATTGTGAATCGTCACAACTTTAGGATATGGGGCAGTGAACCGTCTCATGCTGCTATTGAACTGGAACGTGATTCTCCAAAAGTTAATGTGTGGTGCGCTCTATCAAAAAGAAGTCATTGGCCCTTTCTTCTGCGAAAAAAACCCCATAAATGGTGACATTTACTTGGATATGCTAGAAAACTCCGCTATACCCCAGATCAAAAGATATGACAACGTCGTTTTCCAACAAGACGGCGCGCCTCCGCATTGGTCAACGTGTGTACGCAAGTGCCTAAATGAGCATTTCGCCAACTGATGGATTGGGCGTGGTGGTCCCATTCCGTGGCCTCATCGCTCTCCAGATCCAACTCAATTGCATTATTTCATGTAGGGTTATGTGAAGGATCGTGTCTAAGAGACGCCTTGTACCGATTTGCAGGAACTGAAGCAGCGTATCACAGCAGCGTATCACAGCAGCTATTAATTCCATAACTCCTCAGACGCTTGCCAATACATGGCATGAAATTGAGTATCGCTTGGACGTACTACGAGCAACCAAGGGATCTCACATCGAAATTTATTAACTTGTGTAGTTACACTGTATGTTAGTACAGTCTGTTTCTTTCTATCTGTTTAATGTTTTGTTTTATATAATTTTGTAATGTGTCCAATAATTATCGCACACCCTGTATATATCATAAAAAATAATCTTTAATCAAAATTAATTATACACGCTCCCCCCCCCCCCCCCCCCCCCCCCACACACACACATACACTGGACATTGCTCAACCAAAAGAGCAAGCTAGATTCAAGAACGGCTGCACCAAAATATATCATATCCATGTACTGAGATAATCAACTGAAAGAGGGAACGGGTATGAACTCTTATCATGTGTGTGAGTTCTATTGATTACGAGAAGGCCGTTGGTGCAGCGAAATCATCAGTAGTTATTAGGCGTACAAATAAGTTTTAAAGCGTTTTAAGACAATGCAACATGTAATTTGAGAGAAAACCAAAATACCTTTACGCGCAGTAAAATATTATACACCCATATCTATCAATAAAAAGACTTTCGTAGTTAGCTGTAAATAACTATTTTTTATTTACTAGCCGAGCTTTCGCACCTCAACGAAGGGATTTTTTAAGGCTTCATACAACTGTTAGGAATAAGTTACATGATTTGATATACAAACAAAGTATAAACATAGCAAACATTAAGACAATCATGAAAGAAATACGGGATTACGCCATATAATACAAATTTTGAAGATGACAATCCGATTTTCTAATCTAAAAAACGGATTGCCATCTTCAAAATTTGTATTATATGGCGTAATCCCGTATTTCTTTCATGATTTATCTGCTTCTCCGGGGAAACACGGGATAAGATTCTTAACCTCCAGATTCGCTAAACATGAATGCCGGTTGCTTCGACTAGCGAATCCTGTGATGGTTAAATTCAAATTTGATCGGAAACTTGAAACTTAGTCGTTCTGGGTGGTGTAGTGGTTAGAATACCCGGGCGTTTTCTGGAAGACGCGGGTTCGAGTCCCACTCCAGGACAATGAAAATTTTCAAGTTTTCGGATATTATCTGACTTACCATCCTTGTCACATTTACGCCAAAAATCGGATTGTCATCTTCAAAATTTGTATTAAGACAACAGTCACGAATCTACTTCCGCGTGCATTAAATGCTATTGCATGTTAAGCATTATTTTTGCGGTGTCACATATTTGATTTTAAACTGATTAATACAATCGATAAAATGTTAATAAATAACAACATTCTACACACTAAAAAGTGTCTTCCATAAATTTGCAATTTCGTAAGATACATTCTCATTGCATATATTCGTCGTAGACATAATTTCAATAGATTCTCTCATTGCCAATTCATAGCTTGTAGTGTACGTTGCAACGCACTTTGTTTCGTTCCAATCAGGTCTCGCCTCTTCAAAGAGTACATCTTTTGTTAGGGTTGAAACTGGCTGTTTATTCTTCAAATTCCTTTTGTGTTCTTGTATACGAACCTTAATTGACCGTCGTTTTGAAAGTCCAATATATAACTTCGTGCTTCCGTCTGGGTATTTTAGGAGTACTGAGTAAATTCCCGCTCTTCCCCATATTTCTCCTCTATCCTGGGGGCTTTTATAGCTTCGCAATGAGTCATTTATTGATCTTGCTGCGCGGATCCCAACATTACATTGAAATTTCTTAAATACATTCTTGAAGGTAAAGGTGATTCTTGATACATAGGATATTGCTCCTACGAAATGCAACGTCTTATCATTCGGCGTTATACACTGGTGTGCAAAAATTAAGGACGAAGAGGAGAAATTAGCATAACAGCGGAACGAGAAGGCAGAACGGAACGAAAGACCACTCAGGAGATAGACTAGAGTCCGGCACGGTAGGGCATGGGCATACATTCAGCATGACGTAAGGGGGGGGGTGTCGGAAGGGTATAAAACACGCGGGCGGTGTACGCTCAGCAATTATGGGCCGTGGGTGGCCGAGTGGGCAACGTTCGCGACTGCCACGGGAAGGGCCTCAGGTTCGATCCCAGCAGTTACGAACGCTCGATCCACTAAATCCCCGCCGTGCGTCGGATGGGCACGTTAAGCAGTCGGACCCCGGGTACTGGCCCCCCGGTAATAAATAAGGGCGTCTTCCTCCCCCTTTCTACTTCGCTTTCGTGTCACTTTCCTATCGGGCGCTCTAGCCCAAATCACCTAGTTTCCTATTTCTAAGGGTTGTTTAAGACCTGGGGTTAGACACTTCCTTCCTAAAATCCTCTACATTTGATCATGATCATCATGCTCAGCAATTCGGTGAAAGCTATTGCACGGTGTACATCGGTTTGAACGACATCGAGTTGCTGCCACCGTGTGATATGGCCAATAGGCAATCCATTAGACGACATCTGGATGACTTTTCCAAAATTCGCGTCATTGGGAAGTTGGAAGAAGGTCGAAGTGTGACTAGTGTGGCCGAAGAGTTCGGGATCGCTCACAGCATCATTTCACGAGCTTGGAGAGCATTTCAAACGACAGGAACAGCTGTCCGAGAGTTTAGCAGAGGTCGTCCACGAGTAACCACGGCGGCGAACGACCGGTAATATTGTCCTACAGGCGAGAAGAGACAGACGGCAGACAGCGGGAGAAGTCGCAAGGCACATGCAACAGACAACTGGACGTCCGTTATCGCGTTTTACCGTGGCCTGCAAAAAAGTGGTCTATTTGCACGACGACCAGTACGGTGTGTGCCATTAACGCCTGCTCATCGAAGACGGCGGTTTCTGTAGTGAAAGGAACACAAGAACTGGGCACATCAGCAATAGGGTTGAGTTCTCTTTACGGATGAGAGCCGATTTAGTCTGACGAGCGATTCTGGACGTATACACACCTGGAGAAAGCAGGGAACACGCAATCACACCTTCAACAGCATCGAAAGGGACCGGTTTGGAGGTGGCGGAGTTCTCGGTTGAGGCCGTATCATGCTTGGTAGCCGTACTGACCTCCACATCTTCCAAGGAGGTTCAGTCACTGGTGTCCGCTATTGTACCGAGGTTCTCCTGCCTCACATGCGTCTGTTTAGAGGTGCTGTGGGTCCTGAGTTCCTCTTCATGGACGACAACGTTACACCTCATCATACAATGGCTGTCGCAGAGATGTTGGAGAGAAGATATTCAACGCATGGATTGGCCCGCAAGGTCCCCGGACCTAAATCCAATCGAACACATGTGGGACCTTGTCGGGAGACGCTTGGCAGCACGTCACCAGCCGCCAGCAACGATTCCGCAGCTGCGATTGGCGCTACAAGAGGAATGGGCCGCGATGCCTCAACAGCTTCTTGACAACCTCGTCCTCAGCATGGACAGACGTTGTAAATTCTGCAACGCAGTCAGGGGTGATCATATTCCCTACTAAGGACTGGATTTTTCTTGGCAGCTGCCTGTCACATGGACTTTTCTGTGTTCTGTCTAGTTGTGCTCGAAGCTACTTTTTCAATAACGTGCCTTTGTGTCCTTTGGATTCTTTGTTTCGACGGCTCACTTGTCCCATATTGTTACATCTTGGGGATCTTATGGTATGAATTGAGTCGATGTGGAGCACTTCTGCACGACGTTACACTCGAAAAACCGTCTCGTCTTTATTTTATGCACGCCAGTGTACATTCATTGCACTCTTGATGCATGCAAGAGCATTGTCTGTGTACTGTCCCGAATTTCTAACCCAGTCCTTCAGGTTTTTCTTAGTCTCTTCTAATGGGATTGAAGGAAAAGGCGGGCATACATCAAGGCTGCCCAATATATCTTCCTTATGTATACTCCAATTTTTGCTTTTATGAATCAGTTCCTTTGGGGAATCAATGACCTTATCAGAATTCGGTAAGTACTGTTTTAAAAAAATTGCCATACTTCTTTCGAGACCAATTGTGGGTCACCGTTGTTTTGATACGATGGAGTGAAGGTTTTGTCCCGGTTTATGGATTTTCAGTATTCCGAATATATGAGGTAGGCATGCTCCAGGTGGTAATTTTGGGCCATGCGACAAATCCTTTGGGAGTTCCGGGAGCTTATATATTTTCTTGACCCTTGAGATGAGTAAGTTTAACGGGTTTTCGGTTAACCTTTGGGATTTTGATTCAGCTACACTGCTGGACAATTGCTAAGGACTGATCATAAACGGCTATATAGCGCATAAAAAAGTAAGTGTGGTTGGATGCCAAGTGAAATAAAATAATGTCAGAATGCCACGACATTACAAGAAAGACAATTTATTGTGCTTTGAAATCCAGAAGGCTTTGGAACGTGTTCAAGGGACAAACAGGCCATTTTGTGCAGAATACGTAAACGTGAAAAAAATGCAATTACCGTCCGCAGGCGTTCCGGCGTAAGATGTCAATACGGGATATGGCCACCATGGAGGGCAATGCAAGATTCCACACGTCGTGTCATGCTTTGCACAACATTATCAAGCAGCTGTTGGGGTAATTTATCCCATTCCTCTGTCAGTGCACGGATGAGGGTGTCCTTGTTTATTGGAGGGCATTGGCGACCAGCAAGACTCCTCCCAAAGCATCCCACACATTTTCAATGGGATTCAGATCTGGAGAACGTGCTGGCCATACGAGGCGTTGAATATCTTCGCTCTCAAGACACTCCTGGACAGCGAGTGTTCGATGACATGTTGCGTTGTCGTCCATGAAAATGAATCTATCACCGACAGCACCACGGAACATGCGAACATGAGGTAGCAGAACATCATTAATGTATCGTTGGCCAGTCATAGTCCCAGTTGGAAGCACATAGAGGGACGTACGGCCATTGATCATGATGCTAGCCTATACCATGACACTACATGTCGGATATCGGTCCCTTTCCTGTATGTTTGCTGGACAATATGCAGTACCACTATCACGCTTGATCAGTTGTCGTCGATAATCAGACGATAGACTGTATCTTCTCTCATCTGAGAAGAGGACAGCAGACCAGTCGTTATCAGTCCAATTGCGATGTTGATGGCACCATTGCAAACGGGCGGTACGGTGACGTCTGGACAATGGGATGCACACAACATGACGACGGGTGTTTAGTCCTCCTTCATGCAAACGTCTGGCGACAGTTTTTCGGGAGATCCGCTTGCCAGTAGCAGCCATAAACTGATTTGCTACCTCACTAGCTGTGCTGCGACGGTGTCTTTTTGTTGATAGCACTATGTACCGATCTTCTGCAGGTGTCGTACTGCGAACACGACCTCCCCCGTGACGTTTGCTACACTCTCCATTTTTTTGAAATGATTTCCAAAGCCTTGAAACAACACTGTGGCTGACGTCGAACTCCCCGGCAACATCTGTTATTTTTTGCCCTTCTTCAATCTTGCCAATAATACGGCTACGCGTAAAATCATCTAGGTGATGTCGGGAAGACATACTGAAAATTTCAAGTTCGTCAATTAATTCTTTCCCTTTCAACTTTGCGTTTGAACAACAACGGTCAATACACGTCAAATCCTTTATATCTCTTATCAGCGCTATGACGTCACGAACAAGTTCGGCAATCCAAAATTTGCATACGCACAACACGTCTTACTGTATCCCGCACTTATGCTAATTTCCACATTTTCCTGCCTTCCATTTTATGGTTGCTATCGTTGTTATTGTCATCCGTCCTTAGCAATTGTCCGGCAGTGTATAAATGTTTCAAGTTTTTTGTCATAATCGATACGATCCATGATAGCTATTTGCCCTGTTTTGTCTGTGAGCGTGAAACAAACTGAATTGTTAGTCATCAGGTTCTTTAAGATTTTTCTTTCTTTGATTTCCCTAACTTTTCGATCTTTCTGCTTTATCTATTTCTTTAATATGGCTGCAATTTGATTTCTCACTTCTTCTCTATGTTACTTCGGGACGTAGGAAATCGCGTTTTCCATAGCCGGAATGATTTCTTTAACACTTACATCTGTTCGAAAACGGAATTTCGGTCTTTTGTTTAACATATCCTTTTTTTCTTCAGTAAGTTGGAGGCTCCAGACGTTTACATATAGAGGCTTTTTCGCCTCATTTTTCATAATGTTTTTTTTTTTTTTGATTGGAGGTTTAACGACCACCGTGAGCAACTCAATGGGCTATAAGCAGTCGCCCGTTCCTAATTTAGAGTCACTGGTTCCAGGGAAGGGAGAGAGCCAGTGCCGTAAGACAAACACAACATCCATACCTCACCGGGATTCGAACCCGGACCCCGTTCGGACGAATGATCAGAGGCCATCGCTTAGACCACTGCGCCACCGGGGCGGCAATGTTTGGTTTCACTAAACATTATGAAAAATTCAACTCGGCACAGAGCCAAGTTGAATAATTTTGTGATACCAAACATTATGAAAAATGAGGCGAAAAAGCCTCTATATGTAAACGTCTCGGGCCTCCAACTTACTGAAGAAGAAAAGTATCTATTAATCAAAGGACAGAAATACCGTTTTCGAACAGATGTACACTGAAGAGCAATTGAATTAGAGACAGCTGGCGTTATGCAAATGTGGTGCTGTGGGTGGCCCTGTAAACGGAAACGACATGGCGTATGCAGCGATCCGACAATATGAGAAGTGATGCGACGGGAATAAGTAACAGTCGGACGCAGTATGGGTAAGACGAAGGATCTAAGCGCATTTGATCGTGGGCAAATTGTTGGGGCCTGACGAATGGGTCGCTCCATCTCGGAAGTCGCGCAGGCACTGGGATTTTAACGAGCCACTGTGTCACGGGTGCACCGTGAGTACATAGAATCCGGTAAAACCATACCTTGAAGGGCCAACTTCCGTGGACAATAGCGTGTGGATGAGCGAAGTCATCGTCGGCTAGCTCGCATTGTAACAGCGGATAGACGGGCCACAGTGCAAGAAATCAGTTGGCAATTTAACGCTGGTGCATAAAAACGTGTAAGCAGCCACACCACCAAGAACCATCTCCTCGCTATGGGGTATAGAAGCCATCGTCCCACGAGGGTACCAATACTGACCGCACATCACAGGGTGCAAAGTTTAACATGGGTACGGGAACATCGCCACTGGACCCTAGACGTGTGGAAAAATGTTGCCTGGACTGATGAGTCGAGTTTCACGTTGGTACATGCGGATGGCAGGATACGATTACGGCGGAAACCACATGAAGCGATGGATCCTTCTTGCCAGCAGGGTACTCTTCAAGTTGGTGGGGGTGGCATTCTCGTCTGGGGACTGTTTACATGGACTGAAAACAGGGACGTTTTCAGTCCTCGTAAACAGTCCCCAGACGAGAATGGTACGTGTTACATCGTACGTGTACGAGGTCACCGTACCATACCTGGTACGTGTGACATCGTCTCTCACAGGTCAAGGTTACCGGGATATCCTGGACGACCATTTGCTCCCGTTTGTGCGTTTTCAACATCCAACTGGGGATCTCATTCTGCAACAAGACAATGCCCCATGCCATCGCTCCCGAATTGCATCAGAATGGTTGGACGAACACTCCACCGCTGTGACCTCACTTCCTTGGCCAGCTAGGTGACCTGAACTCAATCCCATCGAGCACATCTGGGATGCCATCGGGAGAGATGTTCGAGGCTCTGACCCCCCTGCATCAAATCGTCGTGAACTGTGAGAGCTTTTTCAGGGGTCGTGGATCCGTATGGCTTCCCAACGCTTACGGTGTCTTGTCGAGCCCATGCCGAGACGAATCGCCGCCATCATAAGGGCGAAAGGTGGTGCTACACATTACTAGACCGGTATCTCTAATTCAATTGCTCTTCAGTGTAAGTGTTAAAGAAAGATAAGAAGAGGAACTCGTGGAAGGACAAGAATGGAAGACACCATGATGCGAGTGAAATCCCTGAAACGGCGGTAGGTTGGACATGTTGGCAGAAGAACGGACCAACCATGGACAATCGATACCAAGAGATTGAAAAAGTTCTAGAAGAAGACCAAATGGAAGTTGGGCAGATGAAATTCTAAAGTATGCTGGAGTGACATGGAGGAGGCTGGCTCCAGGCAGAGCGTTGTGGAAGAAACTTGGGGAGACCTTCATCTAGCAGTGGATTGATAATGGTTGACAATGATGGTGATCATACCAGTAGATAACTCATTTTTCCATGGGGAGCTCGGTCATCATTTTAGGGCATAACTACCTGGTGCGTTTAATAAGTAATGCCTCTGCGCAAGTGTCCGCGCATGACATGTTGCCTAGCAACCAGTCAGACGGCAAACGATTTTCTGTGCCGTTAGCTTCATTTTAGTGCATAATAAAACTGCGTGCATCTATTTGTTAGCATTTAAATGAGTTTAAAATGGATGATTCTTTTTCAACTGTGTCGACGGTTGTCAAACAACGATTATTTATAGATTTTTAAACTTATGGAAATGTACCTTCCTAAGAAATTAACCCTAGATTAGCGGCAGCTTATAGTTCTGAAGCACTGTTCATCAGGGTAGGGAAATCAATGACAGTGGAGGAATGTTGGTAGTAAAAGATCAGCCGCAGGGAAGGGGAGGCCCGGAATTGCAACTTGTATTTGAACAGGAAAAGAATCGACGAGTTCATCAGGAAAAATCCAAGAAAAACTCAGATTCGTGGCAGGTAAGCTGCACATTAATTTAAGTAGTATCAATGAAAATGTTTGTGTTTTAGGATACAAAAAAAAAGTGTGTTCTCATTGGGTACAGTATCACCTAACGATTCAAATGAAGATATCAAGACCTGAAACGTGCAAAAGATTGCTTGCTCGCTGTAAAAAATATGGAAGTGATTTTCTCCAAAGCATTGTGACTGGTGATGAGAGATGGATTAACCATTATGGCCCAGAAATGAAAAATCAATCACTGGAATACCCACACGTATCTTCTCCTCTAGCGAAAAAAGTTCAAAACCTAAATTCCTTCCGGTAAGTGTATGCTCACTGTGTTCTGAGACTACAGAGTCCTTATTCATGGATAAAGGTACGACTATCAACTCTGGACTATCAACTTATAGTACATGTCTCACAAATTCACCTGGTAGTTGATAGCCGTACTATAAGTCATAAGTTGATAGTCATATAGTCGTACTATAAGTCATAAGTTGATAGTCATATAGTCGTACTATAAGTCATATAGTAGTCGTATGATTACTATAAATCATATAGAGTCTATTAGTAGTATATAGTAGTATACTTAAAATACTTATATTTATAAAAAAAAGAAGATGAACTTCTTTTATAAATATAAATATACTTAAATACTTATATTAACTTTTTTATAATGTATATATTTATATTATACTTATATTGAACTCTTTTATATTTTATATAATCTATTTTACATTTTTATAATACTTATATTTTTATATAATATATTTTTTTATAAATATAATAGACTTAAATATTTATATTTTAGATTTATACTTATATTTTCTTTTTTATCTTCTTATTAGTAGTATATAGTCTATTAGTAGTATATAATAGTCTATTAGTAGTGCATAGCAGTCATATAGTAGTCTATTAGTAGGTACGACTATATGACTACTATAAGTCATATAGTAGTCGTACATATAGTCATATAGTAGTCGTACAGATAGTCATATAGTCGTATTATACGTCATAAGTTGATAGTCGTACTATAAGTCGATAGTCGTACTATAAGTTGATAGTGGTACTACCAACTTATAGTACGACTATCAACTTATAGTACATGGACAAATGTACGACTATCAACTCTGAGAGTTACTAGCATAATTTAAAAAACTTAAAGCAAAGAATAAACCGCATGCGTGGGGAAAAAAAGGCCAATGATTCTGCAACACGACAACGCCAAACCCCACGCCAATTCTTTCACTACAGAGGCCACACAGAAAATCGGGTTTGAAGTTCTTGAATATCATAACTGCTGCCCAGATTTGTCGCCGTCCGACGTCTGGTTGTTTTCTGCTCTCAAGAGATATCTGAAAGGAATTTAGTTCTTTTGTGATGAAGATTTCCAAACCGCTACGAGGAAATGGCTCCGAGAACAACCTGAAGATTTTTACAGAGACGGGTTTAAAAAGTTTGTTAAACGCTGGCGTATATGCATCGAGCATGACGGGGGACTATGTAAAAATAAAATATGTGAATTAAATAGAAAGTCTGAGCTTTGTTTTTGTTTTGTTTCAATTTGATACCTTGCCACTGGGCTTGCATATAAATATGGAGGCATTACTTTTTGAACACCCTTTGCAATAATTTCATTCACTATTCTGTGGCACGAGAAAATAACTTTCATCCTTGTGCCGAAACGTCCAAGCTAAGCTTTCTGAAGAACTGCCACACGAACAAAAGTTAATTTCGGCTGACTGCACCATAAAATAATGAGTTTCTGGGTTTTCCGAATGAACTGCAGGTTATATTTCACTGATTTCCGCAATGTTTGCAAGTGAGTACTGCTTTGCGAAGTTATCTGAAATTACATTTAAAAGCAATAATAATATATTGACAAATTCCTTGTAAATTGTCTCAATAATTCACACTACATCTGTTCCACCTTTTATGGGAGGTATAGTGAAGAAAATTGCAGTTTAGACTTCAGGACTGTCGCTCAAAAACATTTGGGACCAGAGTTGAAATATATGGGAGTCAGACGTCACCGACTTATTTAGTAACGCTTAATGACATGGATCATGATAATTTCTCTCTCTCTTCAACGATTTAGTAAAATAATTATACATTTGTCTTGCCATCTATGAACGCGAGTAATAAAGTTCGTGTCATTCGCTTTATCGTTTTAAAGATAAAACCGCAGTTTCTCAAAACATTGCTAAACAATTCGCTCTTGATTAATAAGTCTATTAAATATTTAATTACGTTCTTCATTTCAGACGAAAGAAAAAACTTCTGAAAGCATTCTTAACAAATGAGAAACCTAAGTGTAGGTGTGTCTTGCGTGCAGACAAAGTAATGAAGAAAAAAGAGGCGCTATTAATTATTTAGAAGATGGCTTAGCGCCAAGCTCTTAAAAGAAAAAGCTACGTATTGTTATTAAGAAGACTGAATGCCACTGCCTGATTTTAGACATTTTTTGTGCCCTTGGAGTGAAATGTTTTTTTCTTTTTTATAGGTCAAACTTCCTGCTAACAATTGTAGCTGACATTATGACCAAACTGCGTGTTCACTTAATACTTTTTTTTAAATATATGTCTAAACACAAGCTTTAATTTGTCCAACTCTTTAGCTTACCGTTATAATCAACTCCATACGAAACAACCATTACCTTTTTGTTTCTTTACATATAGTATAGCAACGATGACCTTAGTAGAGAAAGCTCCCTTAAGGGCAAATGAAAATGATGCCCCATCGGAGCCCTACATATGATTATGTACTCTCTTTCGTATGTAGAGATCGTGTCCTCTGCTTAAAATATGCACTGTACGTAGCACGTACTGAGAGACACGCACAAACACTGATTTTATGAAAAAGTTTTTCCACTGCCGTTGCATTCGCTCGGCTACCCATATCACATTTATGATTAAAGTAAAGAAAAAAGAATAATAACTTTTGATTTTTGCAGAGCGGACCCCTTTTTTATGGCACCTAAATTTAGATTTTGGATAAAACTCGTTATGTTATACTATTTTCAATTTCTCAGCGGTTTTATTTTTAGGCTCTTTACGGAAAACAAAAAGGAAGCCTTTTTTTTCACCGAATGCTTATTTTTGTATGCACCTTAAAAACTATTAGTTTTGACCCATTTACAGAAATGCAGAGGAAACTTAGCGACCCTTGGATATAATACGAGGCTTGTACCGAAAGTAATGCGTAAGTGGGCATAACGTTTTTATTAACTGACAGAGGTCGTTCAAATTGCACATGTTGGTAGAGTTACTCTTCCTCCATAGTAACAGCTCTGCTTCATTGCAAGTAAATAATGGATTCCAAGTAGATGCAACGAGACGTCACTGAGTTCTTGATCTGGCGGTACTGTGACCAGCGAGCGGTACACTGAGACATTCAAGAAGCTTAGAGAAGCCATAAGGAGGAAGAGACCCAACAAGAATCTGAAAAGGATCCACATTCACCATGACAATGCGAGACCACGCACATCTTGGGCAACAAATCAGGCGATCAGCAAATTAAGCTGGTCGGTGCTTTCCCATCCATCGTACAGCACAGATCTGGCACCCTCTGACTTCCACCAGTTCGGCACAATGAAGGACAGTCTCCGAGGACAACGATGACACAGACGAGGTGAAAGTCGTTGTAAAGAAGTGCGTATAACAGTCCACGCCTGAATTTTTTCAAAGAGGATTAGATAGTTGGGTTCAACGATGGCCCAAATGCATCGCTTGTGATGGAGACTATGTTGAGTAGTAGCTTTGTATAGAGAAATAGTTACTCTAACAACATGTGCAAATTGAACGACCTCTCTCAGTTAATAACAAAAGTTGTGCCCACTTCTGCATTACTTTCGGTACAACCCTCTTATTATGACCTCCCCGAAAAATAAACACCAATATATTTTTTAATGGCACTCTTTAGTTACTACATCTGTGGTAAAACTGTTAAAAAGAACAGTAGTAATTTTCACTGATACTTTGGAATTATATTTTATACTACGTAACAATAAACGTACCTGGACAGACAACAAATTCCACAACACGAGATATATTTTCCTTTCTTATCGTACATTGTAAAGAAATAAACCTCTCCTAGAATATCATCCTCCCACCCAGTATTTCACATGAATTCCCTTTCTAGAAAATTAAATTTCCCGAAACTAAGCTTTCTAAAATTTTATTTCCTCCTAGTGTCCCGTTTGATATCGGAAAATGATGAAATTTTAGAGTAATTTTCCATAGATTTCATCTTATTCTGAAATTTTGTTTCTCTCAGAGTATCACGAAAATGCTTTATCCAATCGACCCCGATGTTCGGTTTTCCCGAGGCGCCACTAGATGGCGACATGTCCGCTGGCGGATATCATACCGTAGCCTGTGACATGTGGTTTATTTTTTAGCTTTTCTTTTTCGAAACGGATCCTTAAAGGACATTATGTGTATTGGAGGAGCAAAAATGGTATTTCTTCTGAAGAAAAAACGACATTTCTTTTCTTACTAACGCAAGATGACAGCGTCTGTAGTAGGTATGAAGGAAATCAACCGCAGGTAAATAATCGGAAATATCATTGTTTCATTGATCTCAGCGCTACCGGATTTGGAGGCATGCCTGGAAGAGATACGATTCAAGGAACGGGGAGATACGATTCAAGGGTCTCTTAATCATCACTACTTACAGATGGCGTAAATTATTTGGGATAACAAAGGAAGATCATCAGGTCCCGAGATAGCCAATGAAATCAATGAAGCCACGATACTCGACATTCCTTTCCGAATTGTATCTTTGTCTTCAGAAGAAATACTTTTTTTCCCTCAGAGTACAAATGCCCCTTTGACAGTAATGAAAGAAACGAGAACTAAAAGGACCGTGAATCTTAATCTACGCTATCGCATAATGTGAACAGGCGCACGTGGCGTCATCTAGTGTGGTCTTTGTTAGAAACAAACACCGGGGTCAGGTTGATAAATGAACCAATTAATCCTGATCCATTTGAATTTTGTGTTTAATCAGATTTCAAAAAAAACATCAACTACAATTCTTCATACTAGTATCTTCGTTTAAAATAGTAACACTATACTAGTGATCCCATTTATTGGCGTAGGAAAATATATATAGGTGTTTCCAGATAGCTTTATCAAGGAAGTTAGACAGAAACGGCCAGTTTCTGTCTTTTCTTTGATTGGGGGTTAAACCCCCAATCAAAAAAAAAAAAGCCTGGAAACACTTATGTATATTTTTCTACGCCAATAAATCGGATCAGTAGTATAGTGTTACAATTTCCTACATAATTAATGTACTTTTCCTCGTTATCAATCTTCTTTTGAATTTTAATCGCTTTCGGGATTTTCGGCCCACTATATCAATACGCAGAACAAAGAACGAGACAAATTTCGTGTTGGCAGTTTAGTTTTTATAATCCGTCTGGATTTTTGCGCTCTGCACCCGCCACCCCTCCCCCGAAATGATTTCCAAAATGGCACAGGAGAGTATATAATCTCCATAGATTTGAACCATATGCCGCTGAATACTGGAGTATCCACAGTTCTTTCTTTACCCTAACAAATTTAATATTTCCATATTAACATATTAGAGACAGCTGGCGTTATGCAAATGTGGCGCTGTGGGGTTCCCTATCACTTCGTCCGTGTTCATTTCGTCCACGCTCACTTCGTCCAGTTCATTTCGTCCAACGTTCACTTTGTCCACTGTTCACTTAGTCCAATGCTCACTTCATCTACTGTTCATTTCGTCCACCGTTCACTTTGTCCACGTTCATTTCGTCCACCGTTCACTTTGTCCACGTTCATTTCGTCCTCAGAACGAATGGAATACCGTGGAATTTTTTTGTTTTCATGGAGTTTTTGTTACAGGCAGAAGAAAAGGTCAGTGAACATTCCTTGCATACGATACGTTTTTTTTCTGTCGGAGTTTCTCGATTAAAATATAACTATTTTAAATTTTATTTGAAGTAAAACAAGGAACTTAACTTTGAAGAGCTTTTTAACTCTTTTATGTGGTACGATACCAATCACGGCTGACTCACGCTATGTTCGGAAAAGGACTATAAGATGGGATTTTTTAATAACGCTGTATTTTTACTTAGGCACTAAATATTTACATAAGATGCCTAATATTTCTCTTTTAACTTACTTAGACACTAAATACTAATTACTATGCCTCATGTGTAGGCCCTTTTTACAGTTTTTATTCTGCCGATGTCATATTCAAAACGTTTACGTGTCCACTCAAGGTAATAATATTGTGCTTTTACTGAGGCACGAAATATTAATTCATAATCCCTAGGCTTAGGCTGTTCCAACAGTTTTTATTCTACGGATGTCATATTCATAGGGTTTACCTATCAACTCAAAGTAATAATATTGCGCTTTTACTTAGGCACTAAATATTATTTCATATGCCCTACGCCTTTTTCAGTTTTTATTCTAATCACGTCATATTCATAACTTTTACATATCAAATCAAGGTAATAATACTGCGCATTTGCTCAGGCACTAAGTATTATCTCATTAACCCTAGGCCTAGCCATTTTTCCACTGTTTTTATTCTAAGTACATCACATTCGTAACATTTTCATATCAAATTATGGTAATAATATTGCGCTTTTGCTTATGCACTAAATATTATTTCATAGTCCCTAGACCTAGGCCTTTTTCACATTTTTTATTCTAACCATGTTGTATTCATAACGCTTACATATCAAGTCTAGTTAGTAACGTTGCACCTTTACTTTGGCTCCAAACATTAATTACTAAGTCTATGTCTTTTTAACAGTTTTTAATCCATTACACTAAATGTCCATAGCATTTGCATAACATGTCAAGTTATTAATATTGATCTTTTGCTTAGGCCATAAAATTTTAATTACTAGGGCCTAGGACATCGGTACAATAAACACGTTAAAAGGTCCTAGGCGTAAGATCTATGAATTAATATTTAGTGCCTACTTAAAAACGGAATATTGCTAAGTTGTTATGTCATGTAAACGCTTGAATACGAGATCGGTGGATTAAAAACTGTTAAACCGCCTAGGTCTAAGGCCAGTAAATTAATGTTTGGTGCCTAAGTAAAAACGCAATATTATTACCTTGAGTTTTTTTTTTTTGTTGGAGGTTTAACGACCACCGTGAGCAACTCAATGGGCTATAAGCAGTCGCCCGTCCCTAATTTAGGGTCACTGGTTCCAGGGAAGGGAGAAAGCCAGGGCCGTAAGACAAACACAACATCCATGCCTCACCTGGGATTCGAACCCGGACCCCTTTCGGACGAATGATCAGAGGCCATCGCTTAGACCACTGCGCCACCGGGGCGTCTACCTTGAGTTGATAGGTAAACGTTATGAATATGACATCCGTAGAATAAAAACTGTTGGAATGGCCTAAGCCTAGGGAATATGAATTAATATTTCGTGCCCCAGTAAAAGCACAATATGATTACCTTGAATGGATATGTACACGTTTTGAATATGACATCGGCAGGATAAAAACTGTCAAGAGGGCATAGTGGCATAGTAATTAGTATTTAGTGTCTATAATGAGGCATAGTAATTAGTATTTAGTGTCTAAGTAAGTTAAAAGAGAAATATTAGGCATCTTATGTAAATATCTAGTGCCTAAGTAAAAATGCAGCGTTATTGAAAAATCCCATCTTATAGTCCTTTTCCGAACATAGCGTGTGTCATGCTGAAGTGATTGACATCGTATACCACATAAAAAGATTTAAAAAAGCTCTTCAAAGTTAAGTTCCTTATTTTACTTTAAATAACATTTAAAATAGTTATATTTTAATCGAGAAACTCCGACAGGGGAAAAAATCGCATGCAAGCAATGTCTGCTAACCTTTTCTTCTGCCTATAACAAAAACTCCATGAACACAGAACATTGCGACGGTATTCGATTCATTCTGAGGACGAAACGAATGTGGACAAAGTGAACGGTGGACGAAATGAACAGTGGACGAAGTGAGCATTGGACTAAGTGAACAGCGGAATAAGTGAACAGTGGACAAAGTAAACGTTGGACGAAATGAACTGGACCAAGTGAACGTGGACGAAATGAACACGGACAAAGTGATCCGTCACCGCGCTGTGGGTGGCACTGTAAACAGAAACGACATAACGTATGCAGCGGTCGGACAATATAAGGAGTGCTGCGACGGGAATCAGTAAGAGTCGGACGCAGTATGGGTAAGACGAAGGATCTAAGCTCATTTTATCGTGGGCAAATTGTCGGGGCTCGACTAATGGGTCACCCCATCTCGGATGTTGTGCAGGCACTGAGATTTTCACGAGCCACTGTGTCACGGGTGCACCGTGAGTACATCGAATCCGATAAAACCATCCCTGCAAGGGCCAACTGCCGTGGACAGCAGTGTGTGGATGAACTGGGTCATCGTCGGCTAGCTCGCATTGTAACAGCGGATAGACAAGCCACAGTGCAAGAAATCACTCGGCAATTTAACGCTGGTGCACAAAAACGTGTAAGCAGCCACACCATCCAGAACCATCTCCTCGCTATGGGGTACAGAAGCCATCTTCCAACAAGGGTACCGCTGCTGACCGCACATCACAGGGTGCAAAGACTAGAACGGGCACGGGAACATCGCCACTGGACCCCAGACATGTGAAAAATTGTTGCCTGGACTGATGAGTCGAGATTCACGTTGGTACATGCGGATGGCAAGATACGAGTACGGCGCAAACCACCTGAAGCGATGGATCCTTCTTGCCAGCAGGGTACTCTTTAAGCTGGTAGGAGTGGCATTCTCGTCTGGGGACTGTTTACGTGGACTGAAATGGGACCCCTGGTACGTGTCAGATCGTCCCTCACAGGTCAACGTTACCCGGATATCCTGGACGACCATTTGCTCCCGTTTGTGCGTCTTCCACATCCCACTGGGGACCTCATCCAGCAACAAGACAATACACCGTGCCATCGCTCCCGAGTTGTATCCGAATCGTTGGATGAACACTCCATCGACGTGGCTTCGCTTCCTTAGCCATCTAGGTCACCTGACCTCAATCGCATCGAGCACATCTGGGATGCCATCGTGAGAGATGTTCGAGGCTGTGACCCCCTCCAACAAACTTTGGTGAACTGTGGGAGCTTGTTCAGAGGTCGTGGATCCGTATGGCTTCCCAACGCTTCCGGTGTCTTGTCGAGTCCATGCCGAGACGAATCGCCACCGTCATCAGGGCGAAAGGTGGTGCTACACGTTATTTGACAGGTATATCTAATTCAATTGATCCTCAGTGTATTTTCCCATCAGTATTACTAAACTCCAATAACCAATATCTATTTTGACATGCACTAATTATTTAAACTTCCGTTTATGTTGACTTTCTCTTAACAAAATTTTAGTTACTCCGGCTGGCAACTTTTAGTCTAATATCGTGGTGGAGACGATTTTAACTGCGAGTTTGGAAATGTTTGAAATATGTTTCCACATGTTTTGCTGTCCTGTTTCCACCATCCTCCTTCAGCACTCCTTCATTTCTTGATGTCTGGATAATACACAAATGTCTGGATAAATACACTATTTATAAAGCGATTAAAGAGACTCGGAAAATTATAAAACCATTACTTTTTGCTCAACCCGATGATTTAAAAACTTCATGTTGTGGGAAAATTATATGTGATAGACAAATCGGAGCATCATGTTTTATATCAGCAGTTCGAAATACACTGGTCGACTCAGAAAATGCCACATTATGAAAAAATGCACGCGATGAGATCAAACTTGCCACACATACAGACATGTTGGTGGGAAGGAAGTGGTTGAGTTTCTCAGGAAGTTCATGAATGCAACGGGCGAGGCATGCCGGGAAGAGATACGAGCGAGCAGACAGTATAATGTGACCTGAGTCAGTACGTCGCATGACGGACATGCTGGTTCACACATTTGGCAACACGGCGTGGCATCGAGTGGAAAAGTTTCCGGATGCTGCCCTGAGGTATCACTAACCCTGCATCGTTGACCTGTGTCCACAATTATTCAATATTTCCAGGGCATAGTGCAGAAGCAAAAAGTCGTCTGCCAAATGACGTCCCACATGTTCTCTATTGAGCAGAATTTTGGGGTTCGCTGTGTCCAGTGCAGCACCTGGACACATTTTAATCACTACACTGTGCATTGAGGTTGGTAGTGTGTGAGCGGGAATTGTCTTGTTTGAACTGAGCACGAGGGATACCACGGAGGTACAGCAATAAAACTGGCAGAGGCATCTGATTCACGTATCGCTCAGCTGACATTGTACTCACAATGCGTGGGAAAGGTGAACAGCTGTTGAAGCTGATAGTGTATGAAACCATGAAAACAGGCTGAGAAACCGTATGACTCTCACAAATGGCAGAAAGACAACACCGGTGACAGCGTCGTCTGAAGGCTCTCAATCGGCGATCATCGGTGCTGAGACAGAAGTGAGACTCGTCGTTGAATCCGACACGGTTCCATTCGTCCCTCCACGCATGTCTGGTACGGAGCCACTGCAAGCTTGCACGATGACGTGAGTCGATGTCGTCTCAATGGCTGGCACGAGCGCAAACCTACCTCACCCAAACAACAATTCACAGTCAATGTCGATACGGGCATGTCCTTTACTGGCTGTACACCTCTTCGAATGCCGTTAGCGGTGGAGCGTGGAACTCCTACGGGTAGCAGTCGAATGCGACTATCGATGCGTTTGGACGTCCGCCTACGTGCATCAGTCCCACTGGGAAGACGCACGTGACCCACTTCCAAACACTCTCGCCACATTTGGCTGACAGTTGTCGCATCACAATGTATTCCCCAGCGATGCGATGCAGGGACCAACAAGCCGTACGTAGCCACATGATGAAGGCTCTGATAAAGGTGTTCGTGTGATGGTAGTATTCTAGATGACGTCCCCCAAGCATTCTGGCTTTTTACACGTGCTTACGCTAACGAGATCACTCCCCATGGTGAAGGATCTGATAAAGGTGTCCGTGTGATGGTAGGATTCTAGATGACGTCCCCCAAGCATTCTCGCTTTTTACACGTGCTTTCGCCAACGAGATCACTCCCCATGGTGAAGGATCTGATAAAGGTGTCCGTGTGATGGTAGGATTCTAGATGACGTCCCCCAAGCATTCTCGCTTTTTACACGGGCTTTCGCCAACGATATCACTCCCCATGGTGAAGGATCTAATAAAGGTGTCCGTGTGATGGTAGGATTATAGATAACGTCCCCCAAGCATTCTCGCTTTTTACACGGGCTTTCGCCAACGAGATCACTCCAACGAAGAGGTCCACACACCCAGGTGAGGGCGACCAAACTTAGTTGGACCCAGCCGTTTCGTTCTCTTATCTCCCTCATCTCTCATGCGATTGGTTCGCAACTGCAGTCATTTACATAAGCGAACTATCGACACATACCTTCCAATTTGAATGGTGCTGCGACAAATACGTCCTAGTGTAGCATTTTCTGTGTCGAGGAGTGCAGTTACGAAAAGAAAAGTGCTCAGAATTGTTCCCTGGTGAAATTCAATTTTCATGTCGAATTATTACTACTTTTTGTGTTTCCGTATGTTGTTTTACCATACCGTTTTTCAGATAGCCATTTCTTTCTTAATGCACAACATATGATTTCACGTAGCTCTTTCTCAAGGGATTTCCCTACATAAATTTTCTCTTGTATATTTTCTATTTTCCAAAGAGTTTTTCTTGCAGTGAGTAAGTGCATGAGTTTGCGCTGGTTTGCCTAGCAAGAAAGCTTCGTATTAGGCTTCCAAAATACAGAGAAGGTTCAGCACCGTTCATTTATTCGGTTGGGGCTTCTTATCAATAACAGCAACAGCTTCGGCAATTGCAACTGCTTTAATGTATAGAATTTGGGCTGTTATCAGGAGTTTTGCAAGACCACATTTTCCACACTGATTTGCTTTTCGAGTTCAATACAATAAAAAAAAAATTACAGCTGCCGAGGCTAATAGGAACATTGCGCTGTAGACGACACTGATGCTGTAAGTCAAAGAACATGACATGATTTGTCCGCGAAGTCTCCTTAGAGTGCTTAAAGATAAGCTCCATTCTGGATGCCCCTCTGAAGTGTATAATAAAGAAAAACGTTAAATAATTGTGAATCCGACCCTTCTCTAATCTATGAGGATATTGTTGTTTAGTTCATAGAGCAACTGCCACGACGAGAATTCAATCAATTGGGATGGTTCCAAATTTGGATCAACGGATATAACATCAATTTTCTGCTAAGAACAGGGAGTACGAGTGACGTAAAATGTGTCGGAAAACTCTATACAAACCCAATCCGCTCTTGAATCGAATGATCACTAGATATTAGAATGTTCTGCTATACAAGAATATGAGACGCAGCACATCTTTTCCTAAACAAGTTAGTAAAATCATGCAATGCATTGATTATAATACGCTTTCCAACGTACCAGAAATCATTACTCAAGTTATGAGGATAATGGCTGTGGAATAAATCTTTGTCCTGTGCCCTGACCTTTGATCCCATTTCGATTATATTCAACAGAACCGGTTCAGTATATCTCCGAAATAACATGAAACGTTTTGTCGCAATCGAAGCATTTTTACGTAAGCTATGAGGCATAAGAGCTATGGAATAGATCCTGCTCCTGGGACCGAACCTTTGACCCCATTTCGCCCATTTTCAGTAGGATTCGTTTCCTGGCAGGCCCCTACAACATACTAACATTTCATCCAAATCGAAGCATGTTTACATAAGTTATGACGCATAATGGCGATGGAAGTGATTCCGCTACTATGTCCTGACCTTTGACCCAATTTCGCTCATTTTCAATAGGGCTTGTTCCCAGGTAGTCCCCTACCACATACTAAAATTTCGTCGAAATCGAACGATTGTTACGCGAGTTATCGTGTGCACGGACATACGCACATAACGCGTGACGTAATGAGGCAGATGGGAATCGCAACCATCTGCTCGCAAGAATGTGGCGTCATAAAACTTTAATAGGATCCACACACAACGCGTGACGTAATGAGACAGATGGCGTGACCGCGCGCCAACATTCTCAATCGCAAGATTGTGACGTCCCAAGATTTCTAAGCCTGGGTAACATTAATGGGACGACGCCACGACACTAAAAACGTTATAATTCGGGGTGGTTATTTAACCCACTCAACGAATTTTCCTAAAGTCGGGATCAAGTTAAATCGATTTCTAGTACCAGAAAACGGTAGGTTAACGACTTTCATCAAAATCCTTAGAGCCGTTTTCAAAATAAAATTTACATACATACAAGAAGTGCTCCTTTAACAGTATGGGATAAGGGAGATGGAATGGAACCCGATCCTATGTTCTGACCTTGGACCCCATTTCGTCCATTTTCATAAGGGTTCGTCCCCAGGTGGTCCCCTACGACATACTACAATTTCATCGAAATCGAACAATATTTACGCAAGTTATGACGCAGAAGAGCAATGGAATGCATCCCGCTCCTATGTCCTGACCTTTAATCCCACTTCACCCATTTTGAATAGGGTTCCTTCCCCGGTGGTCCCCTACCACATATAAAAAGTTCATCGACATCGAATCACATTTACGCAAGTTATGACACATAACGGCAATGGAATGGATCCCGCACCTATGCCGTGACCTTTGACCCCATTTCGTCCATTTTCAATGGTTCGTCCCCAGCTTGTCCCCTACCACATACTAAAATTTTATCGAAATCGAACCGTTTTTACGCTAGTTATCGTGCCGACAGACAGACGGACGGACAAAGCTGGAGCATATATGCTTCTTCAACCTACGGCTGGAAAGCGTAAAAAAAGAGAAAGCTTCAGGTACGACTCCAAAAGCTGATAAATACACGAAGAAGGTTATGATCTACGTTTGGTGAAATTATAAGGGAATCAAACATCAGCAGAGAGATGCTGGCATCTAATCAAGAGATTATTGGCAGTCTTTTCTGTAAGAAACTTGAGAGAGTAAACAAGGGCTTGAAATCTAAACTTCCCAGTTTGGCGAATCAGAAAGGGGTTGTTTTCATCACGATAAAGCCGAATGATCACTGCGAGTCTTTACTCTCAGTAACCTAACAGAGTAAATAAGGCCTTTAAGTCTAAGCGTCCCAGTTTGGTGAATCGAAAAGGGGTTGTCTTCATTCATCATGATAAAAGCCAAATGATCACACTGAATCTTCATCACAATGAAGCCGAATGATCACAGTGAATCTTCATCACAATAAAGGCGAAAGATCACTGGAAGCCTACGATGCCGTCCCAGCCATTTCTCAAGGGGTGGATACACATGTGTATGACGTACCTAATCAGAGGTGATGCACATGTCCAGATGGAAAGTAGCAGGGAAAAGTTCTTATGGGCATAGCTGAACTGGGAAAGCATTCGGCTCCGGAGCAGATGGATGTAGATCGTGTCAAACCAACGGCAGAGAAAGGTTATGTTTTCACAGTAGTTTACTTTTATTCCAGTCCTATGGAATTTCCTCCTCTCTCCGTATCTATATTTACATAGATTTACCCTGCATATATATACACGTCACATTTAGAAAATGCGATACGCCATCACGCAAAGGGAGAAGTTTCTCCCCTTGGGGTTTAGTCCCACAAACCATGTTTTCCGAATTAGACGGCAATTACATTTAACAGCGGAATTTTTTTCTGCTGTAATAAAAAAATCGGAAGAGGAGGAAAGGCACTTTTCTCGATTGACGCGCCGTGCTCTGCATTACATTATTTATTTTTTACTTCCTAGCATGCTGCCAGTCAGCAGATGTGAAAGAGCATATTATATCTTATGACGTACCTACACTTCAATTACTTGTATCGAAGCACGTATACACTCTATTATAACATTGACCGCCTACAGCATGTGACCTACGAAGGCGTATTAAATCGTATTCATATGCGAAAATGCCCGGATGAGAAGGATCTCTTGCTGCCAGTGCCGGCGTGCACGCATTCTAGATGCCTTTCCCATTTATTTCCACAGGGATCTAGATGATCGCCATGGAAATATTTCCGCTATCACGAAATTAAACCCAAGAGAATACAGAATACACTGTAAAAAATTGCTGTGAATTCTCAGGGTTTCAACTGTATTAAAACGGTTTACAGACCGTAAGCACGCCAACGGGCGATGAACCGTAAATTTTCGGTAGATAAACAACATGTTCACGGTGTTTAAACTGTTTTAACCATTGCGGTATAATACCTGTTTTTTTACGTGCTGTCGAATGGCAACGGGCTGGTCGCGGACGCCATGTTGGTACGAAGCGATGGAGGTCTCTCTATACACAAAATAAGGATTCTATGTTACTAAATAAGCACCGCAGCATTTATTTTCGGTAAGTATTTTTTTGTTTTGTGTAAGTCACAGTGCATTATGATGAGAATGTTAGTATTAAGTGGTTTTGGTAACAATTGAAACAAGTTTGATGTTTTATTTCATGTATGAGTTGCTCACGGTGGTCGTTAAACCTCCACTCAAAAAAAAAAAAAAATATTTCATGTATTTCGTTCAAATTATTTGTTAGGCCGAACAAGTTCAGTAAACGAATGCAGTTGCTAACTAATTTTCCTCGCTTGTCCTGTGACTAGGTGACAACTAGTTTTGGAGAACGAGGTACAAATTGTATAATGGTCAATTTTACCCAGACCACGTGGGTGCCAGGAAATTTTTATTTAGCATTCGCAAGTGCTAAAAATTCTAACACTATGCTCCTGCTTCCTTCCTTTTTTTTTTTTTTTTTTTTCAGTGCCAGACAGCGTTTTTTGGAATCTGGGCTACTGAATATTTTGTGGCCCCTATTTCTGGTCACAAGTGCTTGTAAAATACGAATGTCCTATTGACTATACGATAGATATGTACATATGTTGGATACCTATTTCCTTTATATATGTAAAGGCTTTGTAAAATACATCTTATGTGTTTGCAGACATAAGGAAATGTATTATTTTTAATATTTATTCCTAAAGAAATGCAAACATTGAATCAAGTATAGATAACAAAAATTTGAAATGAATGCACAAAAACAGAAGTTCACACATAGTTCAGGAGTTTGTCTTTAAAATGTCTGTTTAAAGATGCTGAAACATTTTTTTCTGCAAACTAACACATTGAAGAAATCTCATGTGAGCAGTGTGTATACCTCATCTGTGGTAAGATAGAAATTTATCAGAACCAATCAATTTCTTAAAAATTAGTTGAAATATATCAATACACAGGTATTTGTGTAGTAATAACTGCCAGTGTTTTCTGTAAAATTATAAAAAAATGACAGAAATATCACTCAACTCATGCCCAACGCACAACTCGAGGCGCGTCGCGTAAACTTAATAGCAGTACCAATATCTGTTTGTTTTATTTATAAAATGAGTACCCCCAAAAGGTGTATTTCAATGCAAACACAATTGCACGTAGAAAGTTTTACAAACAGGTCACTTATGCTAGGCAGTAATTACATTAGAACTGCTTCGTGAGCTAAGAAAAACCCCTCAAAAAAATCACTTCAGGTGTACTGTGCAAGAAATAAACATTGCTAGTATACCCCAAAATCTTAAGTGTCCACATATCTTACAAAAAAATTTTATACTAAAGAAAATTCAAACATTGAATCAAGTGTAGACAACATAAATGAAAAATGAATGCACAAAAACAAAAGTTTGCCGCCCCGGTTGTGCAGTGGTCTAAGCGATGACCTCTGATCATTCGTTCGAAAGAGGTCTATCGAATCCCGGTGAGGCATGGATGCTGTGTTTGTCTTACGGCACTGGCTCTCTCCCTTCCCTGGAACCAGTGACCCTAAATTAGGGACGGGCGACCGCTTATAGCCCATTGAGTTGCTCACGGTGGTCGTTAAACCTCCAATAAGGCCGCCCCGGTGGCTAGTGGTCTAAGCGATGGCCTCTGATCATTCGTCCGGAAGGGGTCCGGGTTCGAATGACGGCGAGGCATGGATATTGTGTTTGTCTTACAGCACTGGCTCTTTCCCTTCCCTGGAACCAGTGACCCTAAATTAGGGACGGGCGACCGCTTATAGCCCATTGAGTTGCTCACGGTGGTCGTTGAACCTCCAATAAGGCCGCCCCGGTGGCTAGTGGTCTAAGCGATGGCCTCTGATCATTCGTCCGGAAGGGGTCCGGGTTCGAATGACGGCGAGGCATGGATATTGTGTTTGTCTTACAGCACTGGCTCTTTCCCTTCCCTGGAACCAGTGACCCTAAATTAGGGACGGGCGACCGCTTATAGCCCATTGAGTTGCTCACGGTGGTCGTTAAACCTCCAATAAGGCCGCCCCGGTGGCGCAGTGGTCTAAGCAATGGCCTCTGATCATTCGTCCGGAAGGTGTCCGGGTTCGAATGACGGCGAGTCATGGATATTGTGTTTGTCTTACAGCACTGGCTCTTTCCCTTCCCTGGAACCAGTGACCCTAAATTAGCGACGGGCGACTGCTTATAGCCCATTGAGTTGCTCACGGTGGTCGTTAAACGTCCAATAAAAAAAAAAAATTCAGGCGTTCGTCTTTAAAATGTCTTTTTTTGCTTTGAGGTTTGTGAAGAAGTGCACAACATCGTCAAACTAACTGCTGAGCAATATCATGCTCTAATGACATGATAGCAAGACTGTTAAGCCTTTGTTGAAGCATTGTCAATCACAAGTTATTTTTTACCAAGTGTAGTTTTAATACGGTGAATGTACATTTGGGAAAATATCATGTATATATATATATGTGTGTGTGTTTTGCAATGTCTTGACAAGAACATTTTTTTTTTTTGTGCAGTAGCTACATTCACACTTGATAAAGTCATAGAACTGTGAAATTTTACTATGTAAAGATTCATCTAAATCCTCACTGTAAAAATCTAAACAGTTATTTAGAGAAATTTAGTTGACAGTTAACTAAGAACTAAAATGGAAATTGAATTTTTTATAAGCTAACAGACATTTGTTATCCAACTGATCAATAATCACATTAAATGTTTCTACTTCACATTTTTTCTGTCCTTGAAGAATAGTTTCATTACGGTTATTGCCATGTGCATATTTTTTAATTGTGATTAGACAAAACTTCCAGAAGATTTTTCACTTAATGTTTTATCTATTTCTTCATATTTTTCAAAATTATTTCTTTCATTGGCAATGAAATGGGATAATGACAGAAGGTTACGTCCAGTTAACAAATCTAGTGATGGCTTTTGTAATTTAGTATCAACTTTATCACATCTTTCTAAAATGCATCATAACTTGCGTAATTATGGTTCGATTTCAGTGAAATTTTAGTATGTGTTAGGAGACCACTGGGGACGAACCCTATTGGAAATGGGGTCAAAGGTCACAACATAGGAGCAGGATGCATTCCATTGCCATTATGCGTCATAACTTGCGTAAATATGGTTCGATTTCGATGAAATTTTAGTATGTCATAGGGGATCACCTGGGGACGAACCCTATTGAAAATGGGTGCCAAAGAGCACACATGAAAATAGATTCAAATTTATGAGAGAAACTTGAAGAAAAAACATCCAATCTCTGTAGGTAGAAGAAAAGATTTAGGATTTCTAGACAATGGAAGTCCTAAATTTAATATGAATAATGCAAATTATTTCTTCAATTTGCGCTTTTCGGAACTTTTTTACCCACACAAAGTTTTCAGTCCTCAGTAAAACAGGTGTGGGCTCTACTAGTTTTGTTGGGGACCAAAAAGTTCCAAATACTCCAACCTCCTTTAGCCCACCAAACACCCCTGCTCTGACAACTGGTTTTGGAGAACGAGGCACAAGTCGTGGAATGATCAATTTCACCTGCAGACCACATGGGCGCCAGAAAATTATTTAGCTAGCACTGTTACAATTGTAGGTGATTTAACAAGAATTCTGACACCATACTCCTGCCTCCTATATCTTTCCTGTCCCAGCTGCTAATCATTCATCAACTTAATCCATTAAGAATTTCATTTGCTGATTTTTGTGTTCAAATTTGTGCTTTCATCCTAATTTCTTTACATAGTCTGTGACGGGTTTAAAATTTATTACATGCCAGGATGCATAATAATATTTTTTAATCGCCGGGATGCGGCCCAACTTCAAACACTTTATTTCTATGGGTGGTCAAATTTTATTTCTGTAAAAACACATAAGTTGTTAATCAGAGTTAAAGTTGATGCCATTGTTTTCCAGCCAATAGCTATCTCAAATAGCCTGGCAAATCCCTCTTTTTTCCAGGTAGAGTTGCCATTATGTTCCAAGCTTAAATCTAAGAAATTCCTTAGTCAAACTCTGCATTAGCACCAATGCTAAACATCATTGTTACCCCCCCCCCCCCCCGCCCGTTAGCTTAAAATACACTGCTCAAAACTATTGGGAGATATCGTGGTTTAGATATGAACTACTGACATCAACTGTTTGTATGCTAAGAGAAATTGAAGGAAAGTTATTACAATGAAACTTTTGCATACTTCCAAACACCTCAGTATGCAAAATTGATTGTGGGACGTTAAAAAGGGTATGTTTCTGTCAACGAATGAAAAGTGAATTGTATCTTATGATCGTTTAGTCCAGGATAAAAATGACTCGTGCTTTGAATGTGATGTCCGAACAGGATTTACCCGAATCTGTAGCCTGAGGGCTATCGGTCACTTAGAAGCTGGTCAAACCCAATCGCAAGTAGCGGACGCCGTTGGAGTGTCTCGAAGCATGATTTCCAGATTTTGGAATTGGTTTTCAGATACCAAAAATTTAAGGCAAAGACCAGGGCAAGGTCACAGGAAAGCAACGTCAAGAAATGAGGATCGTTTTTTTATCACTGACTGCCAGGAGAAACCGGAGTATGAGCGCCCCTCTTCTGCAATGCAAGCTCCATACGGCTACTGACACAAATGTTTCGACTCAAACTGTTCGCACCCGACTACACAGTGTTGGTCTGTATGCTCGACAACCTATGGTATGTGTTTCTTTAACCGCATGCCACCGTGCTGCCTGCAGATTTTGAGCACATGACCCTGCTGATTAGAGAAGAAATTAATGGAGCAACGTTCTCTTCTCAGACGTGTCTTGCTTTACTGTACATCCTGATTATTTTGAGGGAACAAGGTATTTGTAACAACCAGAGGTAGAAAAATATTCTGAAATCTGGTGGCCAGCTAAATTTTTAGTGGCCAGACATTGAACCTGCGGGGAGGAGGGGGCTATATATAATGTCAAAGTCGTACACTTCTGTCCAAAAATGTTCTGCCCTCAGCCCTGGCAAAAAAAAAAAAAAAAGGTACTCGTTTTTTTGTTTTGTTTTTCTTCTGGGGCTCGCAAATTCCTGAATTATCATAATTTTCATCGTTTATCCTCAGACCCTGGAAATCGCACTTTTTTTTTTATTTTCGTATAATCTGTGCCGGCGTATAATTCACAGATTGTGACATTCAGAAGAAAAAGAAAAAAATAGCCATATGATCTTGTATATCACAAATGTTGATCCAGAAGCGGAATTTTCGACAGAAAAGTTAGGCACATAAAGACCCCGGAGTCCGAAGAAATGAAACAAAGACTTTGGTCAAACTGGCAAAGGACAAACTAAAATACAAGGCACAGTGTACACGAGATTCAGAACATAGAACTTTGAAATGAAGCGTGCATGTTTAGGTTCCTGCAGCAAGCACTGTGCATACATTTTTATTGGCCAATTGATGAGGAGAGGGCACAAGCACAGTCAGCATTTTGTCTTTCCCGACAATACAAAGACAAAATAACTGCCGCCGCCCCTTCCTACAGCTTTCCCGGTCTTTCATTATGACATCCCTTTTCCGTCCTCTTCACTTCGTGCAAATCCTAGACTGAAATTTTTTTCCGAGAGAGTTCCTTTTCCAATTATATAGCCCCTCTCCAGCACAATTACCCTGCAGATTATTTTTCAAATTGAACGGCAGCAAAAACTTTTTTTTTATTTTATTTTTTTAAATCGTTTATTCGTGGCTTATACAATGCAAATTGCCGTACATGTTTTTCAGTGAGAAATTTACCTTTATTTTCATTTTTACGATATGATCATAAATATGCCTTTGTACATTTGTCTCCCCAAAAATTATTAAATTTAAATTTACTAATTGTTTTGGCCATATTTTTCTTTTTGCATAGCATACTAAGTGTATGTAGTTCCTATTCCAACCTCTAAAGTTTTCTGTCACTCAGTTTTAATACAAAACTACGATATTCCCTATTCCCTAATTGTTTTTAGCTGTATATATATAGTAATAAAGTCAACCACAGATAAATTGTAATCCTAATACAGAACCCAAAATAACATCCTGAATTCCTGATAAGATAATTTTTTTCCAAAGACCAAACCTGCCCCCCCCCCCCCCGCCGCATTAAAAATGGCAAAATCCAATAAAAAAAATTTGCAGCGTGTTAGTGAAAACACCAAATATAAATATAATCATCTGGTAATTTCTAAACCTTACTTTACCATGGACTTCAATCAAGATGGCTGATGCCATATTTGATATATCTCAAGGGGCCTCTCTGTCCCTCATTGTCAGTTTGTCACTATAAATGAATTGAAACAAATCTCCGAGAATGTACATCATGAAAGGGTGAATCCGTGAAAATTTTAATCACAATGTAACATTCAGGCCTCTTGTGTCGCCATTCTGATTGAATATCAGCAATGAAGTCACATCACCAGTGAAGCATTATCTCCATCAGTGCTATAAATAAATGAGGCTGGAGACAAGTTTCTAGAAATGAAAATCTTATTTTTTTGAAAAACTGGAAAAATAAGAGGTACATACAAGTACCGGATTTATTTAAAAATAGAAAGTAGTCATGACTACTCTTTTTGTGCAAAGTACATCACAACTTGCATTTCCTTTGACATCTTGGAGTCGAATTTTTCATGATTACAATACTTTCTCATGCTAATGTATGAAAAAGAAAAAAGTCTTTTTCACATAAAAAAAAATAACTAGGAACTCTCATAAAATTGCAGGTCCTGTTAATGTGGTGCTCCACAGAGCTACACACATAAAATCTTTACTGTTTCTACCGGTTTTCAAAATCTTTTGGATTCAAAAGTCTTAGTTTCTTATTTCCTTCTCAACAAATGAAATTCTTGTTTTTATTCTGTTGCATTTATTTGCTACAAAAATGTATATATACAGGGTGTCCGAGAATTATTGGACACATAACAAAATTATATAAAACAAAACATTAAACAGACAGAAATAAACTGACTGTATTAACTTACAATGTAACTGCACAAGTTAATAAATTTCGATGTGAGATCCCTTGGTTGCTCGTAGTACGTCTAAGCGATACTCAATTTCATGCCATGTATTGGCAAGCATCTGAGGAGTTATGGAATTAAATAGCAGCTGTGATACGCTACTTTAGTTCCTGCAAATCAGTACAAGGCGTCTTATAGACACGATCCTAATCCCACATGAAATAATCCAATGAAGTTAGATCTGGAGAGCAAGGAGGCCACAGAATGGGACCACCACGGCCAATCTATCTGTTAGGGAAAAGGCTCATTTAGGCACTTATGTATACATGTTGACCAATGCGCAGTCGTACCGTCTTGTTGGAAAATGACATCATATCTTTTGATCTGGGTATAGCGAAAGTTTCTATCGTATCCAAGTAAATGTCATCATTTGTTTTTTTTTGCAGAAGGAAGGGCCAATCACTTGTCTTTTTGATAGGGTGCACCACACGTTAACTTTTGGCGAATCGCGTTCCAGTTCACTACCCCATATCCTACAGTGACAATTCACAATACATGAAATGTGGATTCATCACTGAAAATGACAGTACTGAGAAAGTTTTCGTTGTTTTTCACTCAATTTAGCATAACCACAGCGAAATCGTTTCGCTGAGTGTGATCATTTACATGCATCTTTTTCACTATTTGGATTTTATAAGCATAAAACTTTAATTTCTTGTGCAAGATATCGTGAACTGTCGATTTCGGAATGCACAGTTCTCTGCTTGCTTTACGAACGGATTTCCTGGAGCTTCGTCGGAAACTTCCATTAACTTGGTCAACCGTCTCACCGCTGATGCTAGGCCAACCGGCTCCTCCACGAGGTTCCACATTGCCAGAACTGTTTTATCCATTGCTTAATTGAATTCATTGATGGAGGATTATTATTGAGTATCCAATATTTCTGGGACACCCTGTATATTGCTTAAGACAACAGTGCTGACAATTACGGAGGATCATACTCTAAACGGTATCGTCTTTTAACTTTAATGACAGACTTTAATTTCGCAAGCCATAACACACACATCACCTTGTGCTGTACGGATGACATTACTACCGATTGCGCATTTCTCATACATTCCTCATCAGGCCACACCTAGTGCCATCTATCGGATTCTGGGAATAACAATTCTGCAAAACAAAAATATAGAAACCGTGTTTGTAATACGTGACATAGAAAAACGGACAATGCTCAGTTGTTTTTTTTACATAATTTTGTAATGTATCCAATATTTCTGGGACACCCTGTATATTGCTTAAGACAACAGTGCTGACAATTACGGAGGATCTTTTTGCGGACATATTTTTTGTATTGTAAATAATTTTGGTAATGAATCTTTGTTCTGCATGCTAAATTGGTTGAATTTTTAAAAAATATGTAAAAGAATTTGGTTTCAGATGAATCAAAGCCTTTGGCAATAAGTGTCAGTTATTGTTTATTTTTGACACATGAAATTTTACATTCAATACATAAAGTGATTCCTTCTGTTTTTCTTAGGAATATCTCATATTATAAAACATTTTGCATAAAAGTGCATTCTTAATACTTAACATCATGTATGAGTGCGTCAATTGCAACTATGTTTCTTTATCTTTAAAGAAATATGTTCACCACATGAGCATTCATAGAAATGTAAATAATTTTAGATTTCAGTGTGGGGTGCGTGGTTGCTCCAAGGCATTTGGCTCTTACTATGGCTTTAATACTCATGTCTCGCGATACCACCGTGGATTGCGTGGTTTACAACTTTGCAATTCAGAAGTGGATTTAAAGTAACCAAAGATTGTGTCATAAGGCATTTAATAGAGTTTCTGATTTAATATCGCACATTAAGTCACATCTAACCTCCGGGGGCTTTATTAGATGCTGTTTTAAGGGGTGTGCCAAAACATTTAAAGTCAGATCTTCATTTTCATCCCATTTATCTAGATATCATCTGAATCACAGTACAAAATTCCTATCTCCACAGTTTCTTAATTCTGAGCCAGTTGCCCTGACCTTGAGAGTTGACAGTACTGTGGAACTAGTCACTTCTGATGTAAGTGAACAACTTAATCAGTCAGACAGCCATATCTCTGAAGAACTCACACTGAAAAATATTGCTCTTTTTTGCTTGCTTTTGGAATCAAAATGCCTAATCCCATGTAAAACAATACAGACAATACGTTGATAACAGAAGAGATAAATTATTTACTGATTCAGGAGGATTCCTTTTTCACACAGAGTTTCACTGCTAAATTGAGTGAATTAGTAAATATATCTGAAGATGAAAAAAAAATTGTAAAATATGTCCATGACTCAAAGTTTTTAAAATCTACATTCGATACTGAATCGGGACTTCTTAAATCTATCTATTTAAGACAATATTTTTAAAAAAGCATGAAATTTGTCAAACCCATTGAAATTTGCATGGGTCGTGATGAGGTAAATTGCTTGCGTTACTGCCACTACATTCCAATTAAAAAAAAACTTGTTAATCTGCTCCACGATAAGTCTGTAAAGGATCAAGTAGATCATCCACTGAAAAATGAAGTAGCAGATCGAATGAGTGATTTTAGTGACGGTAGCGTGTTTCAGCAATGCCAAGCAGACGGATCAATAAAAATCCTTCAGCTTATCCTTTTTCAGGATGTGTTTGAGGTTGTTAACCCGTTAGGTTCTTCACGAAATAAACATAAAATTCTCGGATTTTATTTCACATTAGGAAACATATACCCTCAGTATAGGTCATCAGTTCACCAAATGCAGCTTCTTTTACTGTGCTGTGAAAAAGATTTAAAATTGTTTGGCCAAAAAGTAGTATTTAGGCAATTGATTGGTGACCTTAAAGAAATTGAGAATGGATTTAATGTGGATGGTGTATGTTATGTAGGGAGGGTTTTTTGTATTACTGCTGACAATTTAGGAGCACATTTTATTGGTGGATTTAACCAGAATTTCTCAACTTCAGAATATATGTGCCGTTATTGTCTAATGCAAAGAGATACTTGGAAGAGTATCCATATTTGAGTGCTTCATCACGAACTGTTGAAAATTATGATGCATCTGCTTTGCAATTAGCCATGGGTAGCCAAGGAATCATTTCCCCCGTCTCTGTTCAATGAGTTGCAGTACTTTCATGTTTGTCTTCCTGGGCTCCCTCCTTGTGTTGGTCATGACTTGTTTGAAGGGGTTTGTGACTATGATTTGTCACTTTACCTAAATTATTTTGTTCAGAAAGGCTGGCTTACGTATACTTTATTAAATGATCTAATACGTGGCTTTTCATTTTTTGAGCATGATGCTTCTTGCAGGCCTGCTGTGTTTCACCCAAAAAGCAAAAGGTTAAATGGCAGTGCTTGTCAGAACTGGGCCTTACTTCACTTTTGCCAATCCTTCTGTACTCTAAGATAGATACTGATGATTCTGTATGGAATCTACGTAGTTGTTACACTCAGAGAAATTGTGGAATTTGCCTGTGCACCTAGCATAAGTCATTCACAAATTGCATATTTCAAAATCATAATTGAAGAGTACTTGGAGGGAAGGAAGGTTGCTTTTGCAGATGTGCCTCTTCGACCAAAGCACCACTTCCTTCTGCACTATCCTGAGTTAACGATGAAATTTGGACCATTTATTCGTCTTTGGACATTGCGCTTTGAGAGTAAACATTCATATTTCAAAAGAGTTGCCCGAAGATGTCAGAACTTCAAAAACCTCACTGATACACTGTCAAACAAACATAAGTTATTGCAAGCTTATCTTCTAAATGGCTCACTTTTTGCTGAAAGGGTTCGGTTTGAAGACAGTCAAACTTTCATTATCGAGTTGTACTCCATTCAAATACAAAGGGCAATAAAAGAATCAGAATATCAACCTCTGCACATTTCAAACAAAGTGAAAATTTTTGGTACTCCCTATACTGTAGGCCAGTTTTTGAACGTAAGGAACAAAGATAATGATTGTGTCTTTGGAGAAATACTGTTCATATTAGAAGATAAAAACAAGGAAATATTTTTTATTGTTAATGTGTGTGGGAGGGTCGTTGGTGCTCAGATAGTGGTTTGCACATTTGTAAAAGTACACACAGAGTTTTGTGTGTGAATGACAAATAATTAGGTGATTTCTACCCTTTATCATGCTACAGTTGTGGTAATAAAAAAGTTATTGCTTTGAAACATAAGTTTTTTAATGGTTTAGCAACAGCAATAGAGCACTAGATAATGCATATTTTATCAGCTATTTGTACACTGCCATTATTGCTACTGACACAGCTAGCTGAATATTGGTTCCAGGAGTGCAAAATGGTCAGTAGAAGTAAATTATTTTCATCTTGTTCAGTAATTTTTTTTTTTAATTAGTCAGTAAAGTTCTCCCATGGGGCATTTAAATTCCTAAAAGACAGTGAGAAATGCTGCTGTGGATATGTATGGAAGAATCTTTATCTAAAAATTATGATTCAATTCACAAGTGAAAAATTGGAAGGTCTCTTGTAATGAAGAGGAAGGAAACACACCTGGTTCCCCTTCCTAGCCCAAAGATAGATAGTTATGGATGCATCAACTGGGCACCTAACTGGCCTCACAATGAGACTACAGAGTCCCTTCAGTTTAAAAAAACCCAGCTCACTGAGGGAGATGAAAAACTAATTGAGCTAATCAGTGACACCTTGTACTTACAGCGCCTTGACATAAATAGTGGAACAAGCCTGGTGAAATTAGTTGAAGACTGGCCACAGTTGTTTTCGGGTGTTGGCCTTTTGCAACACTTTCGATTACTAACAGGCATTGATATATACAGCCAATTCTGCAAGTCAGTTGAAGATCGAAAGGCCGAACTTTTGACTTATTTTCGTGCTCAGAAAAAGACAAATTTACTGCAGCTATTTGCAGAAGCCGGTGTGTGAAATGGCAATCAAGTCATTTTGCTAATTGCAGCAGTTGCTGCATATTTTGATGAAGATGTAAAATTTCTTCTGGCAGTTTCTGAGGTAATTTTGAATTTATTCTATTGATTTCTTTAAACTTTATAAATCATAATGATCATTGCAATTACAACCAACATAATTGTATGAAATTTTAGCTTTTTTACAGAGAAACCAAATATTTGGAATATTTTCTTTAGTAGAGAAATGTAGTGTAAATTTTATAATTGATGATCAGTATATCTCTTAATATTGGCATTACCCTCATATCTACTTGAATATTGTGATTTCAATAATTTGGATATTGTCAGCTGGTATACTATCACTATGTTTTAACAACCATTTCATTGATAATCGGCTACACATCAAATGATACTGTTGTATAAGTATGAAGATCTACTAGCAGATTTTCAATAGTTTAATGTGCTATATCAGTAAGATGGGTCATTTGAGGGGGTGGGGGAGTGCGTCTCAAAAAAGTTTTGAAAGGGTGAAACAGTCTGTAGTACACTTATCTATTATTTTTCAAACATTGACCTACTTACACCAAATATATGAATTTCTGCTAACATCTATTTTTTTGAAGAGTGCCCCACATCTATTTGGATATTACTTTTACAGATGTCTGGTGTGGATTTTTTTATGGACCTACGGATAAAATATGTTGGTCCACAGTTGTTGTTTTTTAACTCTCTTGTAGACTTAAGTGGGTTTCCATTTACATGTGTGCACGTTGTGGAGATTTCCAACAAATTTGTTGCCCACCCTTTCATCTACAGATATCTCCCACCTTTATTTTGGGAAATACTGACCCTTGGATGCAGGAGTAACAGAAGGTGCCTTTGCGGGTAAGAAGTGGATCTAAAATTAAAATCTGACCTTTTGTTATCTGTGATCACAGATCATAATTTTTTGCCTACAACCGTGTTCTCTTCATAAGAGTTACTGGAGGTGTTTTTGGCATAAATTAGCTTATTCAATGCAAATGGCCTTGAGCGTGGGTGGTGTAATTCAGGGAGCAGGATCATGGAAAGCCTTACCTGATTCGTTTGCAAATTCAGCCAACATAGAAGGCAACACGCAGCATTTTTTAATGTTAAATTATGCGTTTTCTTGGCCGTTACAGTTTTATCACTAGTAAAAGGAAGTTAAAAAAAATATCAGCTAGCTTAACTTTCTGATTGCTGGTATTCTGATCTAATGTTGGCAAAGGGATAAAGATATGGGAAGCTGTAGAGTGAAGGGCTGGGTACAACACAATATTCTTTGGCTGATAAGTCATATTAATGTTTTTAATTTACAAATAATTGGCAAAAATATTAATTTCTCCCAAGTTTTGAAGGTTTATCATGGCAAACGCAAGGGTGAGGGTGCAGCCACCTATACTATATATATATAAACAGTCTAGATGGAATAATATGCGCAAAATGAGCCTGCTTCACCCCCCCAAGCTACATCAGTCCTCAACATGCTGTATGTTTTAATGTTGGTTCCTTTTCTTATTTGTAGAATTTTAGAGCATCACTAAAATGAAGTGCAACAGTATTTTATCAGTATCTTGATTTTGTGATTCAAAAGTAATTGATTTTTTTTTCAGGTGCTCAATCCTCACTGTCCTCCTAATGAAGCAGTAACATCTCCATTTCTAGCTGTAAAAGGTAACACTATGATTTCCCTCTTGAATATTTTGAATTTTATTCAAACTGCGTATGGTTTTATCATACCATAAAATTTTGTTTTCTTAGAATATGATGACACCACACGTCATATTCAGGGTATTGGCAAACATGCACTTTCAGTTTGTATGTTAAGGGAAATGCACAGTGGCCTAAAAAAAGCCTCATCTGCAATAACCCACGTTTTCTATATCATAGTTTAGCAATTATTGTACATTTTCATACTGTCGTGTATTAGAAGAATAAACTGTCTTTTAATGGCATTAACTCATAAATTTTGAAGTAAATTACCTGCACTATTTTTAAATGTTTTGATTGCTGTGGTGAATAGCTATGTACCTTCCCCTTTGTAGAGAGGTGAGAACAATTATGTAGACATAAAGCTTGTTAAATGAGTTTTCTTTTCCCTGTGCATCAACCTTTAAGTCGTTGCTTTCGCAAGGGAAACCAGCTATGAAAGCTGGTGTTGACTTTACCACTGTGGTACATCCGAGTTTCAACTTCCAATCTTTGTTCCTCTTTTGGGCGGAGGATTAACTTGGAACAGACTATTGACTAAGATTAACTAGTCCAGTAGTTTGCTGCTAAGGAAAAGGGATTGCAAATAAAAGGTATTCATGATGAAAAAGTAAAGGAACTATAAAGTTGTTAAATACATGAATTTCCGTCAATATAGGCTAATACATTGTTATTCTCTAAAATTTTCTGGAAGAACTAGCAAATGTTCCTAATTTTCTATTGGAACTCCTTACATATGTAAAGAAATTAAGAAAATGTTTTGTGTAAGATCGTGATTTTTATTTCTAAGATTTTTTTTTTTTTTTTTTTCATTTTCTGCCAACAATAAATTATTGATATGAAGATCTCCTTTGTGCTGATTCATAAAAGTGGAGTGTTTGGCAATCAGTGACATATTGAAAAAGTTCTGCACGATTTTAACCTTTATATCTTATTGTGGGTCTATATTTCAGTGTATTCTGTCCATTTGTTGCATGTGGGGAAAATCGGAAGGGCAACTCTCGATATTTGCTTCGGAGTGTGCTTCCGCATAGAGAAAACATGTGGAAGCACACTTCCAAACTATCTAATGTTTTGTCCTTTGAGTGTATGTACTGTGTGTGTGAGAGAGATGTGCTGTTAAAATAGATACCTTTCTAGTAACCATGCTGAGCCACCTGTCTTAATAATGCATACATTTTTTTCACCTTTTGGCTGAATTCAGCCTTTTTTAACATTGTTTTGGTTATTTTTTATATTGTTACAAAACTGAAGTTGTTCTTTTTTTTGGCGGGGGGGGGGGGGTTAGTTACCCTGTTATAAAAGCAATTGAACTGTGTACGTACAACTTGAAACCAAAGAGAACTAATTTTTGTTTTCTTTAAAGAAAAGTTTTTCTGAATCATCCTCTTTCCTACTATTGTATTACAGTATTAATTTATTGCACTTTTCTGAAAATCAGGCTCTTATAAGAATCACTTCAAAATTTTTAGTAATTTGGACTTCTTGATGCTGCTATATAGCTCTCTGAAAACATCAATAAACTTTTTTTTTATTCTGACAATGTGTGACTGCTCAACCTACTGAAAATGTGATTTTGATTTTTCTGCTACAGTCCTGTGGCAGTGTCATTGTTGGACTTATTATTATAAGGTTGTCTGATATAATAATTCCCCAAGAAGCATTTTCAGTGTGTCTTGCCAAATCTGATGTTGCACTGGTTATTTAATTGCTCTAACAAAGTTCCAACAGCCTGTGAGACACCACAGTGTGACTTGGTCAGGAAAAAAAGTTAATTTTTTTGTAGTTGTAATTAATAAAATTATTTTATATTGGCTTATACAGGATGATTGCATATTCTGATGTGCTTAGTAATTATAATGTTCAATGCTTTTTTTTCCCTCGCATCGCTAAAAAAATTCAGCCTTTATTTTTTTCATTGGTCAGTCTCGTGTCTGTTTCATGCGGCAAAATGCCGAACATTTTCAAAGCTTGTGAAAATATTCTTCAAGTATTGCCAGCCATACCACCTCCAAAATTGTCCAAATTTTGCTCAGGTTCATGGCCAAATGGACCCGTGCATTTTCAAAGCTTGAAAATGCACGGATCTTTTAGAGAAATAAAAAGCTGCAGTTCTAAGAATGGCATACTTCTTCACTTATCATTGTTTGCTGAATGTTTCTGCTTTGAAAGTTTGTGCCATGCTTTTGTTAAAATTCTGCCTAACCAATTGTTAGTATCATATTTGGTTTTCACACTCTTAACAGTACAATGTTTTGATTTTTTAAGTATTTGCTTTATTTCACTTGTATGTATATTGTCCTCTGCATTTTTTTTATAATACTGTATTTTTTTAATTATTGTATTCTTACATTTATGCAAGTAAAAATGTCATATCCAAACATGCCAACCTTCAAAATCTGAAAATCGGGAGATTATTACAGCTCGTAAAATCACATGAGCTCTATTTTTATCGATATTTTCCAGAAGTATTATTGGTCCACTAAAAGTTCTGGAGAACAAAACAAAAATAAAACTAAAAGCAATACCCATTTTATTGCATTGTTAGTTTTTGTATTGTAAATGTATACACCCCAGATATTTTTTTCCTAACTTAGATAAAGATCATGTAATCTCGGTGCCCATTACGTATAGTTATTGGGGGGTGGGGGTGGGGGTGCAGTTTAAAAACATTCAAGCTCTTCGTATTCCTAAGGGTTGTGGTCTGTTTTTGGTTTTGGAAATTACACTCTTCATTACGCTCCTCCCTTCCACGGATCATCCAACTCCCTACTGAAATAGGTTTTTTGGGTACGTAGATTCTGCAAGATAATAAAAACGTAAAATGGCCCGCGTGCTATAGTCTTCTTTAGGTTGTGCTTGCGACGGCAAAAACAACAAAAAGCATCGTACTAACATCGCCTTTCGTTACAAGGCAAGGCCAAATTTTGTCGTTAAGTGAATTCGCCGGATTTCTTGAGGCGAAGGGTTGAAAGACTGAACTGCAAGAAGGCAGGGCAGCTGCCATCTGTCAATTAATTATGGACCCTCCCCGGCATTCCTACTGCCAGAGCGGGTCAGCTCTTTGCTGAAGGTGTCATATGACAATCGGGCTAGGGGAAAAATTTTTAAAGCAAATTTTTTTGGTCGGAAGCTAGCGCTTAGACCGCTGCGCCACCTGGGAAGCTTTCTTTTTTGCAGATAGGAGGAGAGGACAAATACAAAACTGATGACTGCAGTTGTCGCCTTGCTTTGACGCAGAAAGAGAAAATTATTTCACAGGCAATTCAAAATCATGGTGGTGGTTGATGGAATGCTGACCATCCTAATGGCTAATTCTCGGTGAAAATCAGGAGAATTTGACATTCATCCGGAGAGTTGACACATCTGCATACCCCATATGAACTGAATTCAACCTGATATGATTTTAAATTTCCATGCCTGAGCACTCTCAGGCAGTAATTTTTGCAAAGTTATTGCTATTATCATGGGTGAAAGAGTTCCGCCTTTTTGGAAGTCATTTGGGAGTTCCCAAGATCGGCAGTTAATAAATGGGTAGTGAATTAATTATTTTGCAGATGGTTGGTTGGGTTTGACTTAACCAGCCACTTCGGAGATTTATAAAAATGAAAAGTTTTTTTTACATGTCCATGATTTGACCCTTTTTTCCCCCACTACTTAAGTCTATCTTATTTTGTTCTGAAGTTGTTGGAAGCGAGCCCTGCTTCTGAGTGAGTGTTAGCATTATTAAAGTTACAAGCAAAAATCTTAACTAAATTTGATGACAGTAATACAAAGATCCTGATGTCTAACAGGATAGGGGTATCTTGGTTACACCATTTTATAACTGCTGTTTGATGCAGTACAAAAGTTAAAACTGCATAATTACCATTGTTAAATTTGTTAATTTTACATAAAATTTTAGGAATTTAATATATATATATATTATTTTTTTAGGTTCCTCTGTTCTAAACCCAGAGAACTTCATGTTAATAATTGACAGAATGTGTGTCAATAGTGTGCAAAATCCAATAAAAGCAGTGTGCATGCTGTTTTCTGCCTATTTTGTGTTTAATATTCACTACCCCTTTGAGGCAAAAGTGACATTGGAATTTTTGCAAAGGTTAGTATAGGAACTTTTGGATAAAACTTTGATTTTATTGAAGTTTTTTTCTCTCCAATGTTAACAAAGTGTATAAAATATATATTTTTACATCTATAATTGTGTATGTATTGCATGATATACAAAAATAGTGACATGTCCTTTATTGAGAATATAAACCTATTTTTTTAAACAAAGTATAATACTAAAATAATTTTTGGTCTTTTCATCTGTTCTAACCCTAAGCCTCCACTTTACCGAGGAAAATAAGTAGTCTCTCTCTTTCTTGAGGACTGGGTGTAAAAATAAATTGTGTCCACCTATTTACTAGAAGGGGTCTGCTGCTTTTCCTGGATTTTTGCAGTTGGTATCAGTCTCAGAATATAGACGTGCATGCGTATGCCATGCACGGATAGTTTCCAAATTATTAGCAGCTTTTGCAGATAGTTTTTGCTTGTAGATTTAAAAATGTTATTTACAGCAATTAAAACACTTAAGGCTTTACTCAGATTAATATATTTACTTCTATCTCAACGAGAAATTTTCACATCTTCCGATAGGGACTTCTTTTGGTTTTACAGACTTTTCTGGCCTCTTGATTTTATCAAAGCCTGTTCTCAATATATAGGAACTGTAACAAAAGTTTCATTTACACAGAAAGACTATAAATTATATTGCCAGGTTCCTCTTGCAGTTGCTAGTTATGCAATTAAAGTCTTTTCCTTATGTATTTTATAAGTCTACTATTTTTGAATTAAGTTGAAAATGCTATTTATAATTTTTGAAAGTTCATTAACGGAACTGCTTTTCTAGATATAAAAACTTTAATTAGTCTTGTTTTTATGAGGTTCATAGTGTTCTGGCCTTAAGGTCCATTTTACACATTTCTGCGCATTCAGTCTTGATATACTTTTGTCCTCTCTAGAATCTGTAATGTTCTAATAATTATTTATTGTCATATTAATTTTTCTTTAAATTATCTTATTCTATTGTTATGATTCATGGGTTTTCAGCAAGTTTTCTGTTTCAATGGTTGTGTATGCAGATACATTTAATTTTTATACAACTCTGCTAGGTATTAGGAATCTGCTCAGTCCATGAAGGCATCAGTCTTTTATTTTTCCATGAAGGCATCAGTCTTTTATTTTCAGTTGCCCTCTAGTAATTCCACCTGCCTTGTTAATTTTCAGACCTGGCCATTGTGACAATTTTTTTTGGTGGTCTTCATTTTCTTGAGTTGACTGCAAATTTTTACCACTACACTTGCCAAATATTATGAACATTGTATTGTATAACCAGTATTCTTATTGTGGGATAAAAATAGTATTCAAATTGATCAAATCTTTTCCATTATTGATGGTCTTCAGGATTTCTCACTACACAAATAATTTAGTTTTTGTAATAATTTAAAATCAAACTAGTAGTGTGCTGTAAAGATACATATTATTTTTGTATATATATTGTTACTTTTTTAGAAGCCAGAATTTTTATGATGTATTTCATTGTGTTAATTTCTCACTTTAATCACAGGTGCTTTGTGGGTATAAATCCTGTATGTGGATCAAAGGAAGAAAGGGAAGAAGCTTTATTCTGAAGTCAATCCAAAAATTGCAAAGTTATGGCACAAAGTAAAAGACCACAACAGTTGGCTAAAAGATATCAGACAATAAGTGGCACATAATAAAAAAAAAAAACATTGTCTATGATATTAGTTGATCTGTATATATATTGTTACACCAATTAAGTTTGTTGTTTTTTTTAATAAAAAAAATGCAATCCAGTTGATTCGGTACTTTTCCTGTGTATCTAAGCTTCAATTATATATCAGTATTTTGGTAATGGTAGTCCTAAATCTATGAAACAATAAATTACTTTTTGCCTGAGCACATTGGAAAATATCTGTTGGTAATTTGTTTCTAGTTCTCTGCATATGCAACATTTATTTTTTTTTTAATACTACTGATTCCCCGGTGTCTTCAAGCCAACTGCTATACACCATTATCTCTGTAGTTTTGACATCTGTTTGTTATACTTGCAAACAACGTGCACTTTGGCTTTCTGACTCCTTCCAATTTAAACACCTACAGTGAACTGCAATTGTCACACCAGAAGTTGTAGGGACAAAAATGAAAAATGTGTTACTTTGTGCTGTCATGTAGAAATTAACTGTTTTTAGTAGTCCTTTGGAAAAATCCGAGGAAGCTGTAACAATTTGCTCATCTAGATTTTCAATGGCATAAATATTTTGCACAGGACTTACAAGTTAAGTCATTCACCCCAGTGATCTACGTCAGTAAAACTGCATAATGCATATTGTTTCTTAGATGAAAATGATTCGACAGTACTCATTATAAGCAAGTTTGGTGGTATTTGTATTTTGACCATTACGGTAGACTAAGAGTGGCATTCTAGGGTTGACCACATTTTTGAAATCTTTACATAAATGTACACTGATCAGCCACAACATTAAAACTACCTTTTCGTGACTGTATTCCCTAGTGGAGATGGCACCTTTCAACAAGACTTGAAATAAAGGATGTAATCCATGTCACACTGCAAAGAAAGTTCAGCAATGGTTCCAAGAACATAACTGGAATTCCCTTTAATGCCATAGGCCCCAAATTCACTGGACATGAATCCTATTGAGCATTTGTGGTTTCAGTTGGAGGAAGGGGTATGAGCAGCATCACCCGCATAATTTGCAGGAAGTGTGGGATCTGTTGCAGTCATGATACCAAGAGATGGCTACCAACATCTCATTGAATCTGTCTCATCAGGTGAAGACACATTGTATTAGGTAGGTGGTTTTAATGTTTTGGCTGATTGATGTATATATTATACGGTATTTTTGAGAGTTTTACGAATTATGAAAACAAAAGCTCAAACACATTATAGATCGTAGAAAAACACATGCAATTTTCCAAACATTTTTGTAAAAAAAAACTGCACCATATTTATTTAATGGGCTTTGCCGTGTTTTTTTCTTAAAACTGCGGTTCAAGTCCGCCCCAAAAATTGGCTGAAGCCCTAATTAGACCAAAAAAACATATTAAGAAAAGGTCATTAAACCAAATCTAAAAAACAGTGGCTAAACATTTTTTGAAAAAAAAAACAACTTTGCACCGTGTTTATTTAACAGGCTTTGCCATGTTTTTTCTTTCAAATATGGTTTATCTACTGTATGAAATTTACAGTTGCTCTACTGTGTTAGGCCACATTTTCTGGTAGTTTGACCGTTTTTTATTTCCCGGTCATTAGACCGTTAATGAACATTACAGTATGGTACTGTAAAATTACAGCACTGTAAAGAAAAAACGGTCTTTACACCGTATTTATTTAACAGGCTTTGCCATGTTTTTTCTTTCAAATACGGTTTATCTACCGTATTAAATTTACGGTTGATCTACTGTGTTAGGCCACATTTTCTGGTAGTTTGACCGTTTTTTATTTCCCGGTCATTAGACCGTTAATGAACATATCGGTACGGTACTGTACAATTACGGTTTATTGACCGGCCACTCAGCTGCCGGTGTATCTACCGTAATTTGACCATGAAATTTTTTACAGTGTACAGGGCGGACAGTTTCAAACTTCAACGTTCCTACTCAAAGTTTTAATTCATGGAATTTCTTAGACAATATATGCATACGAAATTTCCAAGCTGTCACAAAAAGAAAAATAGAAATGCATTTTTTTTATAAATGTAAAAATATTTGCTTTCGAAATGTAGATAACGAAAAGAAAACTGAAATGGCAGTTATTTCCGAAAAGATGTTCCGTTTCATGAAAGATTTTCCATGTATAGTAAACATTAAAACGAATTGTACTTGCAACCTAAAACGCTTTTTTCGAAGTGGCTTAAAGTCAGAGCTAGTTAAAGTCTTCTGATCAGTTAGTATTGTTGCAGTTGATGATAATCCGGTGCTAGTCGAATAAATCCCATGAATATTTCCCTCTTCAATTTGTTTCAATATAAATCCCATGATGATAATCCGGTGCTAGTCGAATAAATCCCATGAATATTTCCCTCTTTAATTTGTTTCAATATAAATCCCATGATGATAATCCGGTGCTAGTCGAATAAATCCCATGAATATTTCCCTCTTCAATTTGTTTCAATATAAATTCCATGATGATAATCCGGTGCTAGTCGAATAAATCCCATGAATATTTCCCTCTTCAATTTGTTTCAATATATATCCCATGATGATAATCCAGTGCTGGTCGAATAAATCCCATGAATATTTCCCTCTTCAATTTGTTTCAATATAAATCCCATGATGATAATCCGGTGCTGGTCGAATAAATCCCATGAATATTTCCCTCTTCAATTTGTTTCAATATAAATCCCATGATGATAATCCGGTGCTAGTCGAATAAATCCCATGAATATTTCCCTCTTCAATTCGTTTCAATATAAATCGCATGATGATAATCCGGTGCTAGTCGAACAAATCCCATGAATATTTCCCTCTTCAATTTGTTTCAATATAAATCGCGTGATTATAATCCGCTGCTAGTCGAATAAATCCCTTGAATATTTCCCTCTTCAATTTGTTTCAATATAAATCCCATGATGATAATCCGGTGCTAGTCGAATAAATCCCATGATGATAATCCGGTGCTAGTCGAATAAATCCCATGAATATTTCCCTCTTCAATTTGTTTCGCCAATTTCAAACAAGCTCTGTATTGTTGAGAACTTTGTGTCCATGATTCCGCTGTACTCAGTTTTCATGGTCTAATCAGTTTAATTGCATTCGTTCTGCGATAAATTCCGACCATTCCATAAAATTTCAAATTTTCTTGAAAAAGATATCATCTGTTTTTAGTTTCAAATTAAGACAACACAATCCGAATTTCTAAACTCGGTCCTCAAAAAATTGAGATGCTATTATGCAACGTTTGAAGAGTTACGCTCGCAGATCTAAGCACTTCGGTCATCCGGCGGAAGTTAATTTTCGGAAACGGCATTTGAATTTCAAAAATAGCACCATAAGAAATTGAAATATTACTCTGCAATGTTTCAAGAGTTACACTCGATATTCACAGCCTCTGTGGTCTCGCTGCGTAATTGTTTTTCGGAAAAGGTGTTTGAATTTCGAAAATAGCACCAAAAAAAAAATTGAGATATCAGTATGCAACGTTTCAAGAGTTATGGTCGCAGTTCCAAACATTTCTGTCACTTAGTAGAACTTTTGTTTACCGAAATAGCGTTTGAGATTCTAATACAGCACCACTAAATTGAGATATCACTATGGAACGTTTCAAGAGTAATGCTTGAGGCACACAACAGTGTAGTTACGCGGAAAAACGTCGTTTGAATTTCCAAATCAGCACCACGAGAAACTAAGATATCACCATGCAACCTTTCAGCAGTTACGCTCGCTTCTCCAAACACTTTGGTCATCAGGCGGAAGGTTTTTGTTCGGAAACAGCACCTAGATATTGAGATATCACAAAGCAACATTTCAAGAATTACGCTCGCTTCTCAAGACACTGTGGTCACCCGGTGGAAGGTTTGTTTCAGAAACAGAGTTTGAATTTCCAAGACACCAACACGAAAAATTGAAATACGAGTATCACTATGCAACGTTTCAAGAGTAACGCTCGCAGCTCAAAAACTTCGGTCATCCAGCGGAAATTAATTTTCGGAAACAGCATTTCAATTTGAAAAATAGCACCATAAGAAATTGAGATATCACTCTTCAACGTTTCAAGAGTCACATTTCAAGAGTCACGTTTACAGCGTCACGTTAACAACGTTTCAAGAGTCACGTTTACAACGTTTCAAGAGTCACAACACTCTGCATTCTCTCTGCGCAATTTTTTTCGGAAAAGGCGTTTGAATTTCAAAAATAGCACCAATAAAAACTGAGATATCAGTATGCAACGTTTCAAGCGTTAGGCTCGCAGCTCAAAACACTTCGATCACGTAGTGGAAGCTTTTTTTTTCGGAAACAGCGTTTGATTTTCCAATACATTACCACCAAAAATAGAGATATCACTATGAGACGCTTCAAGAGTAACGCTCGCGATTCACAACGCTGTGGTTACGTCGAGAAACTTCGTTTGAATTTCTTAAACAGCACCACAAGAAATCGAGATATCACCATGCAACCTTTCAAGAGTTACGCTCACTACTCAAGACACTGTGGTCACCCGGTGGAAGGTTTTTTCGGAAACAGCGCCACTAGAAATTGAGATATCACTATGGGACGTTTCAAGGGTAACGCTCGCGATTCACAACGCTGTGGTTACGTGGAGAAACTTCGTTTGAATTTCTTAAACAGCACCGCAAGAAACTGAGATATCACCATGCAACCTTTCAAGAGTTACGCTCGCTACTCAAGACACTGTGGTCACCCGGCGGAACGTTTTTTTTTTCGGAAACAGCAACACTAGAAATTGAGAGATCACTATGTAACCTTTCGAGAGTTACGCTCGCTACTCGAAACACTTCGGTCACGCGGCGGAGCTTTTCTCTCGGAAACCAAGTTTGAATTTCCAAGACAGCACAAATAAAAATTGAAATATCACTATGAAACATTTCAAGAATTACGAAATATTTTTATTCAATTTTTAGCAGTAGTGGGGTGAACAGTAATTTATGTACCGTATACGAAGTACAGTTGCGAAGAAAGTTTTGGTAATACAAGTTTCGCTAGTAGAGTGAAAAATTCATTTTTCATATTTTGGTAGGAATGCATGTAAAAACAGAGCTCGACTAAAGCCTCAAACACTAGACTCTCAAGTCCTGTTTGCTGAAGGACTATAGAACGGGATTATGAAATGGATATTTTTAAATTTTATATAAACGATATCTCCCGAACACTATAGCGCATACAGAAACTGCATTATTAATATTCACTTAGTAGGCGAAATATTAAAGGTAGAATGGATAGTTGACATGGATATCCCCTGTGCAGAGTGGAACAGACCCAAACCGAACGCATGCGATAAATACTAAATAGGCGGAGACTAGGGCTTATCAACATTGTATCGCATTCGACGACCATTGGTGATCGGACCGATCGTGGATGCACGCAATACAGATGGACGATTCTATCACCCAAGTGGTAAGAACCCTCGGGTTCTCGAGGAAAACCGTATCAAGGGTGTACCGGGAGTATACCGTTGACGGATGTACCAGCGCTCAGAGAACAAGCGGTGGGCGACCACACGTCTGGGTTCGGCATAGACTATCCAGACTCATACAAACCTACGTTTGGCAACGGCGACGCAAATTGCATCCAGATTAAATGTAGGAGGCCCAAGCAGCGTTAAACAGCAAACTGTACGGTGCACTCTGCATACCCATGCTTGTGTGATACTTTTGACTGCCGGTCATTGGACATCACGCCTCGCCTGATTCCAGGAACATCAAAACTGGATCTCTGCACAGTGGCTCAGAGTCATGTGGTCAGATGAATCAGGTTTTCAGTTGTAAAGAGCTATCGGGAGTGTGCGGGTGTTGCATCGACAGCATGAGGCGATGGTCCCGTCGTACCAGGTCTGCTCTTTTTAAGGCGGTGGAGGCTCTGTAGTGGTTTCCTTCTCATGAGACACATTAGGTCCCTTAGTGTGTCTGGAGAGCACCTTAACCGCTGCGCGTTGACGCCAACAGCAAGAGTTGACTGTTCGCGTGTAACAGCAAACAGCAAAGTTACGATGCGCGAAGACCATGCTTTCATGGTCTTCGCGCATCCTGCGGCCTATGGTCTATTCCATCAGGACAGTGCGCCACCCCACTGGGCCTCAGTTATCCAGGCATGGTTCGAGTAACACTCATCTGAGTTTGGAACCATCCAGTGGCCTTCAAGGTCCCCGGATTGAAATCCTGTAGAAACTCTCTGGAACATCGTGAAACGGAACATCGGATCCATGGTTCGTGGACCAACGTCTCGGGCGGGGTTGTGGACAATGCTGCAAAAGGCACGACTGACATTACCACCGGAAACCGTACGGTATCTAGTGGAGCTAATGTTTCCGCGTGTACAGGCTGCTATTCGTGGTAGAGGAAGAACAACCTGTTATTATGTAGGTACTTGTGTTTTGTAATGGGTTGTCCATTGAGTGTAAGCAGTACATACATATATACACGCAAAGAATATGAAGCTTAGCATGAAGAACGCCAACTCTCACAGTGAAAACATAGGCGACAACAGCACCACCACATCTTAAGAGATAATATGCTTTGTGGGAAAGTTAACATTCAGGAGCAAAAGACGTTAGGGGGACTACGGCATTGAAGCTTCTCTTTGATCCACGATGGTTTTCTTCGATCTGATCACTATTTGCTTAGAGCAGTTTTGTTGTTGTTGTTGTTGCTGTTTTCTCATATCCCGCCCATCCCTTATTTTGGTGAGAAAAATATGCAATAACATTAGTGTTACTATTTAAATTAAATTCCAACATATATTACAGTTAGGCCTAAGGATCCGTACATAATGCAGACATTCCCTAGTATTTGGCATTACTGAATGTTTCTAAAAAACTGAAGAACGAACAAAATCCCTAACTAACCCGATTGGCGTAACAAAACCAACGTATCCGATTTGCGAAGTGATTATGCTGCCGAGAAGGTAACAATCACGTGCTGTGAGTAGCTCGTCTGACTGTTCTTAACCCAAGGAAATGGAGTCAACAGAAATACGCATGCGCAGTCTGCTCCGGCATCAGCCTGTATGCTGGCTTCTGTGCACTGCGTTTTATCTCTTAAGATATGGCGGCGCTCGTACGCCTTGCCGAGTCTTATTCTCAGTTAGATATTCTTTGTTACATGTGTGTATGTGTAAGATTACATATGCATATGCATCAGTAACAATTGCATACGTAATATGTGATATTAAAATTGACTCAAAGTTTTCGAAATATAATTCTAGGACATGAGGTTCAATTTAATACTTTTTATATATTACGTCTCAGCTATTTACAAACACAATGAACATATTCTTTCCAATGGAAATCAGTTACAAACTTCATACCGCCAATGCATTTGTTTTCTTAATTTACACATCAGTGCAGGGAACTGAATTGTTCGATATATAATAGTTCGTATGTCTGGACATTTTGTTCCGTTAGTTGTTTGTACGGTGCTTAAAGTATTATTTTTGGAAACATCGTCATGTCAAAAATATGATTTCCTTTTAGTAGTAGATTATTTTAGATATTTTGGTCATAGGATTATATTGTATCGATGTGTTAATGTTGATAAATCGTAACAAAACTGTTTCAGGTGAATAAACCGGATGATGTTTCTAGATTTCGTTTTCTTAAATAAAGTTCATATGAAAAGATCAATTTAATGAGCCTTGAAGTGTTCGATAAGTTATTTGCTTACTAATTTAGAAGAATTTACTTCTTTAGAGACTTCAGCACTCGCATTCAAAAATACATGGATTAAATATATTAAATATTACATATCATGCGAAAACAAAAACTAAAATTGTAAGGCACATGAATCGTTATGCTAGGCTACCTCATTAAGACGGAAAGCCGGAAAGCAGGTTAACCCTTTAACGACCATGTCCCCCAAGTCTTGTATCACTCTAAATACCATAACGCCCGAAACTGTCTCTTGTTTCACTTCTGCGTTTAATAACAACAATAGCGACTGAGGGTGACTCCTGCTGATATGTCGAGAAAATTTGAAGAACAAGTAAGGGTAGAAAATCTGACTCGCTCTAGATAGGAGTTTCATGCGGCTATGGCCGTTTGTACGTACGGGCGTTCTGGGCGTTATGGTCGTTAAAGGGTTAATGAATCAATATGCTAGACTAACTCATTAAAACGAAAAGCCTGCATACACGTCAAATGAATTAGTATGCTAAAATAACTCATTGAGACGGAAAGCTTCCATGTTGGTCTAATAAATCAGTATTCTGGACTAACTCATCAAAACAGAATGCCTGCATGCAGGTAAGTTATGTTTAAATGCAATTTAATTTATTTCGTTTGCAGTTCAAATCAGTCTACTTCGGACAGGTCCTGAACAAGTGGGGTTAATTCCGGGTCGGGTTCAGATGAAAGACATATAGCTCCAAATCTCGACGCGATTCTGTCTCTGGTTTCGAGGAATGGAAGGAACCAGTACTGTAAGAATGGATGTTTGAGCGTAGTGCGAGTAGCCGTAAACTAGGTGATCTGCGTTTTGTGATCATCAAGTCAACTGCCATCGTTAAGTAACTGAGTTATATACAATGTATGACGTATATTCTCTGATTTAACTTTCTTTTACTTTCAACTAATACCCACAAAAAATGTCAAGTATAGCTAAGTTATCTGGGTCAATAAGTGTTATCTACACAGATTAGACATTACACTGAAGAGCAATTGAATTAGAGACAGCTGGCGTTATGCAAATATGGTGCTGTGGGAGGCCCTGTAAACGGAAACGACATGACGTATGCAGCGATCCGACAACATAAAGAGTGATGCGAAGGGAATCAGTAAGAGTCGGACGCAGTATGGAGACGAAAGATCTAAGCGCATTTGATCGTGGGCAAATTATCTGGGCCCGAAGAATGGGTGACCCAATCTCGGAAGTCGTGCAGGCACTGGGATTTTCACGAGCCACTGTGTCACGGGTTCACCGTGAGTACATCGAATCCTGTAAAATCATCCCTGCAAGTGCCAACTGCCGTGGACAACAGCGTGTGGATGAGCGGAGTCATCGTCAACTATAGCTCGCATTGTAACAGCGGACAGACGGGCCACAGTGCAAGAAATCACACGCCAATTTAACGCTGGTGCACAAAAACGTGTAAGCAGCCACACCATCCAGAACCATCTCCTCGGTATGGGGTACAGAAACCATCGTCCCACGAGGGTACCGCTGCTGACCGCACATCACAGGGTGCAAAGATTAGCATGGGTGCAGGAACATCGCCACTGGACCCTAGACATGTGGAAAAATGTTGCCTGGACTGATGAGTCGAGATTCACGTTAGTACATGCGGATGGCAGGATACGAGTACGGCGCAAACCACATGAAGCGATGGATCTTTCTTGCCAGCAGGGTACTCTTCAAGCTGGTGGGGGTGGCATTCTCGTCTGGGGACTGTTTGCGTGGGCTGAAATGGGACCCCTGGTACGTGTGACATCGTCCCTCACAGGTCAACGTTACGGGGATATCCTGGACGACCATTTGTTCCCGTTTGTGCGTCTTCAACATCCCACTGGGGACCTCATCCTGCAACAAGACAATGCAGCTCCCGAATTGTATCCGAATGGTTGGATGAACACTCCACCGACGCAACCTCGCTTCCTTGGCAAGCAAGGTCACCTGACCTCAATCCGATCGAGCACATCTGGGATGCCATCGAGAGAAATGTTCAAGGCTCTGTCCCCCTCCATCAAATCTTCGTGAAGTGTGGGAGCTTGTTCACTGGTCGTGGATTCCGTATGGCTTCCCAACGCTTCCGGTGTCTTGTCGAGTCCATGCCGAAAGGAATCGCCGCCGTCATCAGGTCAAAAGGTGGTGCTAGACGTTACTAGATACGTATCTCTAATTCAGTTGCTCTTCAGTGTGCATTAAGGCCAGCTACCTAATCAGCTGTAGGAACGCCTTTAGCCTGCAAAATAGCGTCCACTCGTCAAGGCATTGTTTGATGATGTAGTGATAGGTATCATGGGGTATCTTGTACCGTAATGTCAACAGCAGGTCCTCCAGTTCCCGTACATTTTGGAATGGTGGTGATTTAGCCCTTACCTGCTTTCCCAAGTCGAACCACAAAACGTTCGATTGGGTTCATGTCAGATGAATTTGAAGGCAAGAGCATTAACAGAAAGTCCTCGAACCACTCGTTGACGATTCTGGTGGTGTGGATTGGCGCATTATCCTGTTGGTAATGGCCATCACCAGAAGGAAACACAGTTGTCATGAACGGGTGAACTTGGGCCACAACGATGTTCAAATACCTGACAGCTGTCAGGGATCCTTCGTTTCGTCAGATAATGAGGCATAAAGTGTCCAACCAGAAAATAAAAAATAGCCCCCAGCATAACACAGCCGCCGTCGGCCTGTTTCCGCCCAACAGTGCATTCAGGTGCCAGAGCCTCCGTTGGTAATCAAAGTACCTGCGCTCTGACGTCTGTGTGATGCACGAGGAATCTTGATTCGTCAGACCATGCCACTTGCTTCCAATCATTAACGGGTCCAATCTCGATGATATTGACCTCATTTCATGCGTTGTTGGCGAATGCGTGCAGTGAGCATAGGTACCCGGCTGGGTTTTCGGCTACGCAGGCCCACGCGCAGAAAGCTGCGATGAACTGTATGCTGTGACACATTGCCCTGATCACCACTCTTGTAGCCGCGGGTGATTTGTAGCACTGTGGCTCTGCGGTCGCTGTGAATGAATATCACTCGACAGTCTCCGTTCCCCTCTGGCATAAGTTAGCTGCGGACGATACACGGCTAGACGGTGGTTTGTGGTTTGGCCATGTGTGTACCACTTTTGATAGGTACTCACTACAGCGGCACGTGAACAACCCACAAGCCGCACAGATTTTCGAGATCGTAGTTCCGTGGCGCAGTTCCATCACAATATGACCTTTATTAAACTCCGATAAATCGGCAGCTTTTCCCATTCTGACTCTAAACACTCTAATAACGGAAAGCTGGTCCTCGGGTTGTATATATACTGCTCTGTGAACTTCACATGCGCCACCGTTCAGTCTCCAGTCGCTCTGATTTCTCTAGGCTTGGGGTGGTCATAATGTAATATCTGATCGGTGTATATGGAAGCGGACTCAACATGACCGTTACGTTATTATTCATGTTATGATAACAGTGGCATTAACACAAAAATTAATTGCTTTGCTGCTGACAGGCAAGAGCTGAAAAATCAATCCAAACAGCGTGACCTCTTTGTCCTTCGTTTCGTCAGGTAACTCGTCTAGGGCATCAATGCTCGCGATGGAGCCCTGTCATCCCGTCCGACGAAAGGCCGATCTACAGATCCGACCGGGAAACGTAAGAGATTGGAAAAGGTGACAAGTGAGAGAGGAAGAGGAAGACGCGAAATGCAAGGTAAACGAACTCCCGAAGTTTCCACTCCATCGCCTCTGCTCGACACAGGGATTCTGTATTACCATGGCAACAAGTACAAATCGGGAGATCTAGGAAGATGGTAACATGTCGACAGTAAATATTGATTGGAGGGATGCGAGAACACAGGAGCGACAGCTTGTGTTGACGTCGCTATGGTAACAGGGATTCTAAGAGGGAGCTGAAACCTTACAGGAAACATCCCTGGCATCTGGATGTACTTGTGAGATGATGCTAGCAGGAAGAACCGCTCACTGTAATCTCAAGAACCGTTCAATGACGATAAATACTAATTTGCGCTGTTGAAACTGAACTTCTGCGACTATCTTAAATTTAGCCACGCAGTCTTATACCATTCCCTGAAAGGTTTCAATTCTTTCCATCAGCGAAGTATTTTCATCAGAACGTCCTGATCGCTGAAGATTGTCCCGCATTTGCATAAAGAAAGCGCAAGTGAAAAGCACGTGTTTTAAATTCGATATTATCACGAGAACAGTTACGATCAATGGGGTACAGTTTTAACCATAGCAGTACCTATAATAATTTTCATAGGTATTTACTGCGACACCTGCTCCTAAACACAGAAGTTTATGCTCCTTCAAATTTTCTAGTGCGACATACACTGAAGTGCCACGAAAACTCGTACAGACGAGCTTATGCAAAATACATAGCAACGTCACCTATGCGCGTTCTCGGTTGTGTCCGCCAGTGCGTATATAAAGCGATAGACATCCTTGCCAGCTGTCAGAGCTGTTTTCGGCATGAGAATGACAAGTAGCAACGATTTAAGCGATTTTCAACGCGGTGTCATAGTTGGCACTCTTGAGATGGGCTATAGTATTTCGGAAGTAGAAACGAATTTCGGATTATCACGGACGACCATTGCAAGGGTGTACCGTGACTACAAGAATTCCGGCAAAACCTCCAACCTACCATACCAGTGTGGCCGTAAACAGACATTGGGGGAGTGTGACCATCGTCGGCTATCAAGAATCGTTTCACGCGATAGGCGTGCAACACTCTCGCAGGTATAATCGGAATTCAATGCTGGAGCCTCAACAAGCATCAGCGACCGAATTGTGCAACGTAACCTGCACGATATGGGCTTTGGGAGCCGACGCCCAACTCGAGTCCTCTTGATGGGTGCACGACACAGAGATATGCGCCTCGCTTGGGCACGGAACACCGCACCTGGACACTTGATGACTGGAAACAAGTAGCCTGGTCTGACGAGTCGCGTTTCTAACTGTCTCGGGCACATGGAAGGATTCGTGTTTGGCGCAAACCCCATGAAGCCATGGATCCCGCCTGTCAACAGGGAACTTACCGGCTGGGGGGGGGGGGTCCGTAATGGTATGGGGTGTGTTTAGCTGGACTTCACTGGGACCCCTGGTACGTCTACAAACGTCTGTGACCGGACAACGCTATGTACGCATCCTTTCTGACGAGGTACACACGTTCATGTCCTGTATTCATGCTGATGGGGTGGGCCGTTCCAACAGGACAACACAAGTGTCGAGACGCCACTTTATGGTTAGAGGAGCATTCATCTGAGTTTGGGGTGTTGCCATTCCCACCCAAGTCCCCAGATCTGAAAGTGATAGAACACATTTGGGATGTCATACAACGCGCTATCAAACATAGGAATCCGAGACCTCGGAATACACCCGAATTGTGGAACGCTCTGCAGGAAGTATGGTGTGCATTGCCTACAGCATATTTCCAGAAGCTAGTGGAGTCCATGCCCCGTCGTATTTCTGCAGTCCGGAGCTCCCGTGGGAGACCTACCAAGTATTAGACTGGTGTACCAGTTTTTCTGGCACTTCAATGCATGTTTTATTATCAACTACACTACTCAACACTATAATTGGTATACCATTAGGATAAAATGGCAGTTGATATACCATTAGGACAAAATAGCAGTTGGTATACCACTTAGATAATCATATAAGGAATACCATTAAGATTATGATAACCACACATATGACTAAGGTAACAAAAACTGTTATACGCCTAGAAGCTAATGCTCCTTTAAATATCTTAGTGCGATATCTTTTTTTTATCAACTGCAATACTCAACACGATACCTAGAATACCATTGTAATAATGAGAATTGAAATTCCACTAAGATAATCATTGACACCAAGATAATGCTAATTTCCATAATACTAGAGGATATTTATTATACACGATTTCCAAAGGATTTTACTGAGTCTGTTGCTGTTAAATACAGTTATGCTGCTTTCAAAGCCCTAGTGTGATATCTTTTTATTATCAACTACGCTACCCAACTCGATGATTGAAATACCATTAAAATAATGACAACTAAATTACTACTGAAAAAATTATAACAGAAATATCACTAAGATTCGAATAATTGTCATATGACTATAAGGCATAATACACGATTTTCATAGGATATTACTGAGACCCCTGCTGATAAATATAGGAGTTTATGCTCCTTTCAAACTCCTAGTGCGACATCTCTTTCATTATGAACTACTCTTATCATCACGGTGATTGGAGTACCATTATAATCATGACATGACAATTGAAATACCACCAAGAAAAACATAACAGGAATACCACACAGTTTCCGATAACTACTACACCACAAAGGTAATGCTAATTGCCATAGGACTATAAAGTACACTGGCGTGCAAAAATTAAGGACGAGACGGTTTTTCGAATGTAACGTCCTGCAGAAGTGCTCCACATCGACTCAAATCACACTATAAGATCCCCAAGATGTAAGAATATGGGACAAGTGAGCAAAACCGTCCAAACAAGGAATACAAAGGGCAGAAAGGCACTTTATTGAAAAGGTAGCTTCGAGCACAACTGGACAGAAGGCAAAAACGTCCATTCATGTGACAGGCGGCTGCCAAGAAAAATCCAGTCTTTAGTAGGGGATATGATCACCCCTGACTGCGTTGCAGGATTTACAACGTCTGTCCATGCTGAGGACGAGGTTGTCAAGGAGCTGTTGAGGCATCGCGGCCCATTCCTCTGGTAGCGCCAATCGCAGCTGCAGAATCGTTGCTGGCGGCTAGTGACGTGCTGCCAAGCGTCTCCCGACAAGGACCCAGACGTGTTCGATTGGATTTAGGTCCGGGGACCTTGCAGGCCAATCCATGCGTTGTATATCTTCACTCTCCAACAGCTCTGCGACAGCCACTGTACGATGAGGTGTAGCGTTGTCGTCCATGAAGAGGAACTCAGGACCCACAGCACGTCTAAATAGACTCACATGAGGCAGGAGAACCTCGATGCAATAACGGACACCAGTGAATGAACCTCCCTGGAAGATGTGGAGGTCAGCACGGCTACCAAGCATGATACCGCCCGAAACGAGAACTCCGCCACCTCCACACCGGTCCTTTTCGATGATGTTGGAGGTGTGATTGCGTGATCCCTGCTCTCTCCAGACGTGTATACGTCCAGAATCGCTCGTCAGACTAAATCGGCTCTCATCCGTAAAGAGAACTCGACCCTATTGCTGATGTGTTCAGTTCATGTGTTCCCGGCACCACAGAAACCGCCATCTCCGATGAGCAGGCGTTAATGGCACACACCGTACTGGTTGTCGTGCAGACATACCACCTTTGTGCAGCCTCCTGGCCACGGTAAAACGCGATAACGGACGTCCAGTTGTCTGTTGCACGTGCCTTGCGATTTCTCCCGCTATCTTCCGTCTGTCTCTTTTCGCATGTAGGACAATATACCGCCGCCGTGGTTGCTCGTGGACGACCTCTGCTAAACTCTCGGACAGCTGTTCCTGTCGTTTGAAATGCTCTCCAAGCGTGTGAAACGATGCTGTGAGCAATCCGGAACCCCTCGGCCACACTAGTCACACTTCGACCTTCTTCCAACTTCCCAATGACGCGACCTCGGGTAAAGTCATCCAGATGTCATCTACTGGATTGCCTGTTGGCCATATCACACGGTGGCAGCAAGTCGACGTCGTTCAAACCGATGTACACCGTGTAATAGCTTTCACCGAATTGCTGAGCGTACACCGCCCGTGTGCTTTATACCATTTCGACACTCCCCCTACTTCATGCTGAATATATGCTCATGCCTCACCGTACCGGACCCTAGTCTATCTCCTGAGTGGTCTTTCGGTCCGTCCTGCCAGCTCGTTCCGCTGTTATGCTAATTTCTCCTCTTCGTCCTTAATTTTTGCACACCAGTGTATAATACATCAAACAAAGGTATTCGCTCTTTCCACGTTTATAAGTGAGTCACGGAATAATTCTTATAACGAAGTAAATTTCTCCGTCATTTTTGGTCTACGCCGGGATTCGAACCCGAGGCCGCTTATTCCGGAACAAGTCGCTCTACCAACTGAGCTACGCAGACGATTATTCTGATTCCTATCTGCCTTGTGCGTCCTGCTGGCAGGTACGTCACATCTCCCCCCCCGAAAGAGGGCCAGGGCATGGCCCACGGGTCAGCCGTGACCATGAATCGTTGCAGGCAGCCATCCACTGTAGAACGTGCACTTGAGAACTCCCAGTCAATCTGCTGTGTGGAATGCAACATCACACATTTTTATTTTTCGAAGCGCTGGAGAAGGAATTCTCTGATTTTTCCTGTCTCGCGGTGTGGAAATAACATCACACCAATGCGAGATTTTGAACGGCCGGGTCATCCGGATAGTTCGGGCGCCATTATAACGAAGTAAATTTCTCCGTCATTTCTGGTCTACGCCGGGATTCGAACCCGAAGCCGCTTATTCCGGAACAAGTCGCTCTACCAACTGAGCTACGCAGACATTTGGTCTGATTCCTATCTGCCTTGTGCGTCCTGCTGGCAGGTACGTCACATTCTCATTGGCCGCCACCGGGAGTCGAACCCAGGGTCTTCCAGTTACGTGCCGGATATGCCTCCGCTACACCACAGCGGCCTCGAAATCCTTCGGACTCACACACGCTAACTGCGAAGCCAATTTGGCAGGTTGCTTCTTGGAGCCCCGCACAATGCTGGAGATTCACCAAAGATGGTAAGCAGCAATTGAAGAAATGATTAGAATAGTTGGCAGTTAGTAGCGTGTGTGAGTCCGGAGGAATTCGAGGCGGCTGTGGTGTAGCGGAGGCATATCCGGCGCGTAACTGAAAGACCCTGGGTTCGACTCCCGGTGGCGGCCAATGAGAATTATTCCGTGACTGACTTATAAACGTGGAAAGAGCTAAGATCTTTGTTTGATGTTCCTGGTCCACGTTAAATGTCTGTATTAATAAGTATATAATACATGTTATTTTATAGGATATTACTGAGATACCTGCTGTTAAACGCAAGGGTTCTATAACGTAAATGTCTTTTGGTACTGATTCGTTATTTTAAAAACACAGGCATACGATGAAATAGTTCCTAAATTAAACCATAACGGCCAGACGAAACATTTAAAACAGAAGTCAAACTTACGGAAATGGACTTTTATTTCTCCAGCACAGGTTATAGGACTTCAGGATACTATAGAGATTACATAACCCAAATCAACCACCAACATTCTACCACGCTCAACACACCACACTAGTAACTGTTGTATCGTAGTTTATATCTCTGGTTCTTATCTCATAACAGGCATACGTCACGTTCATTCCACCTCAATTGTTGCCAACGGTATTCGTTTGAGAGAAAAAATATCACTTTAAGTGTGAAGTTAACTGAGAACAAACTCAAGATTTACATAGGGAAAGAAACTAAAAAGGAAAGTTAATTTAGAATATACGTCACAGTTCCTTCTAATGGCCTAGTGCGATATTTCTCTTTTATTATCATCTTCGACAGCCGTACGGGATGAAGCACCATGCCAGAATCTAGCCATACATATTTTCTGCAGTGATTTGCCCACCAGTAGCAAGCATTCGTAAGCCACTCGAGACCAGACAATCTTCAGCAATCACGACGTTCTGATAATGTCTTTTATTTAGCAACCACACCGTTCGAGAAAGAATTGTAATATCTCTGAGGATTTTTATCGAAGTCGTTATCACCTTATTCAACCCTTCCGCCAGATACAACTACTACAAGCAAAAGGGTTTATGAGTGTGGGAGCCAACGGAATAATCTATCTACCAGGATGGGAGCTCCTGGTTTATTCTGCTGATTTCAGGGGCTCCCATCCAGTAGGATGAGGGACCACTGGAATAGTCTACCAATAGATGGAAGTCACTGGAATTGTCTATCTACTGGACAATACCGGCGTCGTATCGCATCGTCAGAGACATTTATACCATACGCTTCATGGATGTGAGTTGGATAGTTCTGCAACGCCTTTCTTCAAAGCTCGCAATACATACTATCTGTGATCTTACGTTCAGGTCAAATACTTGATTCACGTGGGCTTTACCCGACGACAAGAGCAGCCTAAATTTGCCACCATATCGCTGTCACTTGTGTAGGGATTGCTCTTACAATCCAACATCTAGAAGCACGACAAACCTCGTGCACTTGGACTTCGTCATCTTTAGATATGGACGACGTTATACGTAAAGTTACTGTTCTTCTCACCGTTTAGGAAGCCGCTGTGACGATCCTAGTGGGCTTGGCGTTCGTCAGTTGGCAACGTACAGTATGATACTTTACACATTTTCTGTCTATCCACTGTTCAAGACATTTTGTAAAGATTCCAATGCAATAACCGACATGTTTTGCATTTTTCCCGTTATATACTGAGTGACCACTTCATTATGACCACCCCCTCAGTACTTCGTCGGGCCACCTTTTGCTTTTAATACTGCGTCGATTCTTCTTGGCACGGACACCACGAGATGGTGGTAGGTGGTTTGTGGAACCTGAGATTATGCTTGATGAATACCACTTTCCAGGAGTGTGAGATTGTAGGGTTGTGGATCCAGCTGTCTGATGGCTCGTTCAACTTCAACCCACAAATTCTCAATGGGGTTGAGATCTGGATATTGTGTAGCCCACCTAAGCAAAGTAAACTTACCGGCATGTTCCTGAAACCAATCCTGTACAATACGAGCACTATGGCAGGACGCATTATTTTGTTGAAAGTAGCCATCGCCATTGGGATAAACCATCCACATGACAGGATGCACTTGGTCTGCAACGATGTTTAGATATGCCGTGCTGGTCAGACGTTGATCAACACGAATTAAAAGGCCCAAAGCATGTCAGGAAAACATTCCCCAAACCATAACGTTGCCTCTACCAGCTTGAAGGGTTGTAGCAATGCATTTCGGGTCCATGCTTTCGTGCTGTTTCCGCCAAATTCTCACTCGACTATCGGCATGGTGCAAATGAAAACGTGATTCATCGGACGACATAATTTGTTTCCAATTATCGACTGTCCAATCCTTGTGCTCCTGTGCGAACTGGAGACGTTTTCTCTTGTTAACTGCAGACAGCAAAGGTATTCGAACAGGCATTCGGCTGCTATATCCCATCCGATGCAGTGTACGACGAACAGTGCATGCAGAGATCATTTGAGGGGATCCTTGATTAAGATGGTCTTTAATTTGCTGCACTGTTGCCCTTCTGTTGTTTGTTAACAGTCTGGACAATCTCCGTTCCGCCCGAGCAGTCACTAGTCGATGACTGCCACACGCTGCACGTAGAGACCCAGTTTTTTGGCTGACAGTCCAGTCTTTAAACACTTTAACAACAGTTGCTCTGGAACATTTCACGAATGTGGCGGTTTCGGTAATACTCGCTTCATGGCTCCGAGCTCCTACAGTCATTTCACGTTGAAAGTCCGTCAAATCGCAGTTTTTACACATCTCGTCACCCAAAAATCACTTCTACTACTGTCACAAGGTCTAAGCTTTCCCTTTGAATACTAGCCTCGCTCTCTGGCGGCAACAGCGTGCAGCCATATCTCATTTGCTTAAAACTGTCAGGTAGTCATAATAAAGTGGCCACTCAGTGTATAGCCTATATCTCGCGTGACTGCAGTTTTCAGAATTTCAGCCAAATGCGTATCTCAGCACGATGTTTCTTTGCATAGATATATTTGTCGCTTTTCACATATTGTCATTTCCATCTATATATATAAAAGTAAAAGTTTGTATATTTGTTGTTTGTTTGTATGTTTGTTCGCTATACAAATCTACAGTTGTCTACTTAAAACCACCAAATTTGGTATACTATCTCATGGTACTGTAACTTAGACCGTAGACGGTTTGGGGAAGGAGTTGGAGCCCGGGAGTCAAAGGGCTCCCGTACAAAATTTTCTTAAAAGGTTCTACAGTTTTCAATTTACAACCACCAAATTCGGTGTATTATCTCATGATACTCTGACTTAGACCGTAGACAGTTTTTGGAATAGGTCGGAGTCGGGGCATCAAGAGGCCCCTCTATTCAAAATTTTCGAAAAAAATTCTACAGTTTTCAATTTAGGACAACTAAATTAGGTATATTATCTCATAGTACTCTAACTTAAACCGTAGACGGTTTTTAGAAGGGGTCGGAGCCCGACGTCAAGAGGTCCCCACACAATGTTTTTATAAAATCCACTGTTTTCATTTTAGAACCAGCAACTTTTGGTACACTATGTCATGGTACTTTCAGCGTAGACGGTTTTCGGAAGGGGTCGGAGCCCGGGGTCAAGGGGCTCCCATACAAAGTTTTCATAAAAAGTTCCATTTTTTAGTTTTACGCTAGCTTTCACCACCAACAGGCTGCTCCATCAGGCAGAAATACAGTATAATATTATGTAAATAGAGGGTTCCAGACATTCAAAATTCAAAACGATAAGCAAACGGATGATCAATGCTAATGTTTTTGCTCCCAATGGAAAAACCAAAAATATTGTTTACCAAAAAGAAAAAACATAAACGAATTAAAATAAATTTACTGGAAAATTACAGGAATATATTTTTCATTCATAAAATTTCCCCCGCTGAACTTGGTGATTCCACGAATATTTACCCTGGAAATACCAGGTACCCCTGCTAGTCTTCTATATAAAGTTGAATGTTTGTTTAAAGTTGAATGTTTGTCAGTTTTATTTTAGAACCACCAAATGTCGTACACTATCTCATGGTACTCTAATTTAGACCATAGATGGGTTTTGGAAGGAGTCGGAACCTGAGATCAAGGGGTCCCTATGCAAAACTTTCGTAAAAAGTTCCATTTTTTACCTTTTTTATTTTGAATCGGTCAACTATTTCATGGTACTCTAACTTATACCGTGGACGGTTTTTGAAAGGAATCGGTGCCCGAGGTTAAGAAGCTCCCATACAAAGTTTTTGTAAAAAGTTCCAGTTTTTACTTTTTTTATTTTGAATTCGAATTTAATCCTTTTTGTTGCAATAAATGCAAAAATTGATATTTGTGACATGTAATTTCGAGTGAAAAACTGGAACACAATTCAGCATCGGAAGTGAAGGTAAGTAAACAACAAAAATCAAACGGAAAATCTAAAAATACTAGAGGCCTAAAGACTCTACAGAGAATGAAGAAATTAAATAGAGTATTAGGTTCATGCCGTAATAAATGTATCGTTTTAATTTGATTTGCACAAAATTTAGATAGTGAATAATCACCAAATTCTCCCGAGCAACTGCGGGCAATTCAGCTGGTATTTCAAAATTCACAATTTAAAATATTTTCTATATTTAGTTTTGTTTTGTTGCACAATGATTATTACCACTGGATCTTTATTCTGGTACAGTTATAGAGATACATGTCAAGTGGTGGTAGAATGGCAAGAGGTTCTGGTTTCCAGTTAGCGACCCGATCTGGGCGCCGATTAGGTAGTTTCTCCTAGGGCTTTGGCTCTGTCCCTTTTCTAGAACCAGTGGACCTAAATTACGGACTAGAGACTATTTACATCACTTGGAGGTGCTTATATAGCCATTTAACCCCAAACAAGCAAAACGAGTTCACGCAGAAATGAACGCGAATTGATACTTTCTGAAACAATCTGGATTGAAAAAAATAAATAAAAGATCTGTGTGCTCAAGAATCTATCATCCGGGTGCGTTCCCCACATTTTGCAGCTCAAGATTGGTGCCCATATTATGCTTCTCAGGAAACCTGGATTTACCAACACTCTACAATGAAGCACACCTGACTGTCAAGAAACTCATGTTGAACGTCATAGTCAAGAAACTCATGTTGAACGTCATAGGAGCTACCATCTAGACTGGATATGACGCAGGAGACCATGCATTTCAATCGGCCGATCTGACCTTCCATTTAGGTTTAAACCCCTGCAGTTTCCTGTTCATCACAGTTTCACCATGAATACAACAAGGCACAGGGTCAATCGTTAAAAGTTGTTGGACTCAACCTGTAAAGACACGCTTTTCTCATAGCCAGGCTCTATGTTGGTTGCTCCAGAATTGCGAACAATAAAAGCTTATTGATCCTAATTCCAAAAAGAAGAACATTTAACTTAATCAAATAAATGTGCCGGCAGATAGATGCCAATTTTCAAGTTTTCAGAGGCATGCATGCATACTTGCCTAAACAGTTCACATAGTTTACCTAGATGCTCTTCAAGGATAAACTTATTTGCAATTCAGAAGAAGTGTACATTACAGTAATCACAGCACAATAGAAAAATTTTGATTTCTCAAATATTTCAGATGTCCTATATTCACAGCCAATAAAGCCAATTTATTCCAGCACAACTAAAAAGTCATTCTGTTGTTTGAATTCCTTTCTTCTGGTTACTGGAACATATTTCTGTTAAATGTTTCCGTGAAAAATACACTATTCATAATTTCAGGAAAACTCGAACAACACTGGCCCAGAAGCCGATTCATATATTTTTTTCGTTAAACCCCGACAACTCAGGGCTTCTCTGCTAGTGTATAAATAGTTATTCTGAGATGGAAAAGGTATTTTAAGGAAAATATTCTTCTTCACATGTTTACACGGATGCAGATAAACGTAATTTGGCTTTGTGTTACGGTAAACTCGTTTTAATAAGAACACCGCTAATATGAACTCTCGCAATTATGTTTTATCTCCGTCAAAAAATAGAATACAGCAAATCTAAAGTTTCAGCCTTAATAGAGACAGAAAGTACTGAAAGAAAAATAAAACAGCCACAGGAACACAAATTTAACATTTTAGGGGCTCATAAGTTTCTCGGCATTCTTGTGAATATCCTCAAAATGGTTTGCTATGATGTGAATCATTATACTACCTCTAAAGCATATTTTCCCTGAAACACTTTAATGCGGACGAAAGACGTTCTGTTTTATAAAATCTGTTGCTCACGTGGACAGAGCTGCGTTCAAGTAATGAGCTAACCTGATGTTGTTCTTACAAATGCGCTAATTAAAAGATCTACCAGTGCGTTGCAAGTCTTCGTAGATGAGGGACACATCACATCAATCACAGCAACCAATCCAGTAGTATTAAGCTTTATTACAAACAATATAATTTCTTTTAATAAAACAAGCAACGTTTGTTCACAATTAAATGTTTATTTAACATCGACTGTAGTTTCGCAGAGCGTTTAGCTCGCTACCATCAGGACGAATCATTTCCTGTCTATCAACTGTTCAAGGCACTTGTAAAGATTCTAATGCAATAATTTACATGTTTTGGCGTTTTTTAGTTATACAGTCTATATCTCACATGTCTGCATTCTTCAGAATTACACCTATTTGCATATCTCATACGATGTTTCTTTGCATTTTCTTTGCATTATTCGTCCTGATGATGCCGAGTCAAACGCTCTGCGAAACTATAGTCGAGGTTAAATAAACATTTAATTGTGAACAAACGTTGCCGTTTTTATCAAATCTCAACATCACAAGTTTAGTCGTTAATTATATATAATTTCCTTTGTCTGAACGTTTGAGCGTCTGCCCCACTTCGGTGGCGCAGTGGAAAGAGCACTTGCATGTTTTAATTGTCGAATCCCTGCCTCAACCAGAACAATTTTTTTATTGCCGTAATATTCATTGTTGCGATGTTCATACTTTTACATTTGGACATCCCAAACAAAAACAATACCTGTTTATTAGAAATTACTCTACGTAACTTTTGTCACACCGTCATTATTGGCGGGCTTTCACCAAGAACATATACAGGGTGATTCATAAAGAAGTATACAGTTTCCAGATGCTGTAAAACAGTAACAGTTGAAGATACGGACCACAACTGCGAACCGTTAGGTAGATGTACTCATAAAGTTTGTGTCCCGCTACTGACGAAAGTAACGTACGCGCGTGTCACGTGACTAGATTATCTCGATGAACATCTTCCTCAGCGATGAATTGGACGTGCCGCGAACTACAACATGCCACGGACCCAATGGCCACCCAGAAATCCTGACTTAACACTTTGTGACTTTTTCCTGTGGGGGTATTTATAGGACAAGGTATTCATCCCTCCCCTTTCTGTTGATCTAACAGAGCTGAAACAGCGTATCACAGCCACTATCACTGCACTTGATTCAGATATCTTACCTCGCGTTTGGGCGGAAATGGATTACTGGCTCGTGGTGTGTCGTGTGACTAAGGGTGAATACATAGAACATCTGTGACTGTCTCTAAAAAAACTTGAAACATTCCCATACAATTCTGTTACAGGTAACATAAAATATCTTACATTCTTCTTGTTTTATAGTACGTTGAAACTGTATACTTATTTATGAATCACCCTGTATAATGGGAACAAAATATTCAATGTACATAGTCAAACTCAAACAAAATTACGCTTACGCCAAATTTGCTTTACCCGTAAGACTACATATTGCTTGTTTCCAACAGCAGAATGCAATCTCGGAGGATGAAGATTTTCAGGCAGATTTCCATCTGCGTCTGTTATCAACCAGCCCGCTGCTGAGGATATCTCAAAGAGTGCTTCGATGTGGCCTTCGCAGCATGGAAGAGAATATTCGAAAGTGTGCGCTTGCTATCCCGGTATCCAAGTTGTCAGAGGTGTAGACACCTGATTAAACGCCTTAGGTGGGCGTGGGGAGCGAATCCCGGATGCGGGAAGGTTCGTTCCAGAGAATCTAAATTCCTTTTCTGGAAAAATATGACTTAAATCAGGGACGACCCGCTTCGTATAGCGGGTCATTAAACCTTAAAACTTGAAAAAGTACAAGTTGAAACTCTCAAGAGACTATGTTCAAAAATAAATTTAAGTTTAATTTCTATGTTACGAATGATTTAAGAATAAAATTATTAACAATTCTAACTTAAAAGCATCTCGCACACCTTCAAAAAAAGTACGAAATTCAAGTCTATTTTTGAAGGCTATTTCTGAGATACCATTGTGCCTTATAGGTAGGTGCATGCAGCCAAATAATAGTAACAACAGAAAAAGGGAAAACCCTACCACATGTTAAAAAAGATAAGGCAGGAAAAATACGAAATAAAAAAACGTTGGATCCTGACAAATAAAAAAACAAGATCAGTATCAGGAAGTGGTAAGAGAGACTATGAATTAAAAACTTCGACTACTAATATTTAGCAGCGAAAAGCAATACATTAACTGCTTCGTCCAGGGTTATGTGTACACATATGGATTCACAAAACTAATGGAACCATTTTTTGGGTTGATATTTTGTCTCGTTATAATTAATGCATTTGATGAATCGATACAACAGGGTTATGGAAAATTATCTTCTAACAAAACTAAAGTCATGGCCGAGAGGAATATTTCTTTTACCCTGAAATGTTACTTACAGTAGGAGGGGTCCTTTACTTCCAGTACATCTTGTTGTACCTTATAGAGTTAAATAATAGATATCCGAATATGAGATATGGAATATGTGTTACAACACACAAAGGCCACTTCCTATTATTCCTCAGTATTATTATGTATAGTGGAATACGAAACAACTGAAAATTCACCTTATATTATCCACCACTACGAAATATATCCACCACTACGAAAGATTTCCCATCATTCTTTGAAAAACAATTAGGACGAATCAAATCTATATGTAAACTGAAGCTGAAAAGAATATCACGGTCGAATCTGATAATTTCATTTTGAGTAAAAAAATCGACACATTATAATAAAATATGGATAGTTGATCGCTTATTCCCTAGTTATGAAGAACACGAGCTATAACTTAATTCCAGATTAACATTTCATGCAGCAATGCAAATTCTTAACGTAATTGCGCATACTTCTGGGCAGATGTATTCAGTGAAGCAGTCGATAGATTATAACTGCACTTTTGGTGTAAATCATGGTCTAAAAGTTTTAGCTCGTAAATTTCCAGTGACGAGTTGAAAAGAATGCATTTAAACAAGCCACCAATCAGTAAGGGAGCATTTTACCCATGAAAAGATTAATTGACATTGTGTTAATTAGCTAACACAATTGGTTTTTACAAACAAGAAGGATTTGTTTAGAGCTTTAACGAAATGGGCACTTAAATCAAACTGCAAATAACTCCGGCTAGCATTTTTTCCTTTCCTAAAAATCCATGAAAATGAAAGAATAACGGCTTCATTACCAGAAAAGTGTTGTCTCTTGAAATAAGCGCGGTGGATGCACAGTTAATAGCTTCAGCTTCCATCACCTGTCATTTACACGAAGCAAACACTGATGAACATATTATGACTTCCGGAGTTTCATCATTTAAATGACGGAGCTTCCGGTTCCGAACGGAGGCATTTCCAGCAGATACACCCAGTAGAACGTTCAGGGTTTCGCGTAAGTACTCTCTTTAATGGCAAGAGGAAAAGATTTTAATATTTTCTGCAGAGTGAGAGTTACGTTCTCAAGAAAGACGAAGGGAGACAACCCACGAGCGGATGTTCAAATAACTAAGGCGGAAAGGACGCAGGAAACGAATGAACTTCGGGGTTTACAACATGAAACCTCAACAGAAAAGTTAAAAAAAAATTACTCATGCGATACAAAATATGAGCCTGCTAATTTAGCTGTAATGCCTTGAACCCAAGTCAGATT